>JAQPPZ010001836.1:1302142-2604285 GCA_028583015.1 Wollemia nobilis | reverse complement strand
GGTTTTAACTTATCAGTAAAGCATTTTAAGTTTCATTTTAATGTTTTCTACAAGCATCTATTTGAGGATTTTTATCTACATTGGTTTTTAATAAAATATACAAGTGCTACTGATCCTTGTTTGATTTTCATGTGTGCAGGAGATAGGTACTTGGAGAGCTATTGAAGCTAGGAGTGGTCCCACATCCAGGATACAAAAGCCCACTCACCCTTGGATCTATAGTAGAGGAGCAAAAGACACTAGTTTGATTTGTTTGGAGAAACATAGATCATTGTTTGAGAACTTGTACTTTATAAAAAGAAGCTATTGCAATACCCATCCCTAAGCATTGGGGCATTAATAATTGTAAAAATTGAGAGATTAAGGCTCTCTCATGTTAATATAAAAGAAGCATTATTTTTATTATAAGTGTTCATTTTTCATGTATGTGTTTTGGTGTTGAATCTTTTGCTATAGGAATGATGAAGTCAAAAGTTGTTATTGCCATAAAGTGAAAGGTATCCCATGTTCATCCAATTATGTGCATGGTCTAGAAAGCTAAGATTTGACAAAATGACAAGCTCCTCCTTCAAAAAAAATTCCTTGCTCTTCCTCAAAACGAGCAAGTATCCCAAAAACATTACAAAAAGCAATAAAATCGCCTTACTCTTCCTCAATGTGAGCAAGTATCCAAAAAATAAAAAATAAAAGAAATAAAATATCCCTGGATCATCCTCAAAATGAGCAAGTATCCCAAAAAAACATCCCAAAGCAATAAAAATACCTTGCTCTTCTTCAAAACGAGCAAGTATCCCAAAAAAATCAATAAAAAAGCATGTTGCTCCATTATAAAAATGAGCAAACTCAAAAATAAAATCACCAAAATCCAATGCAATAAAGAAATGGAAAGGAGCTTGAATCCCTCAAACTCTTAGTATCTTTAAAATCATGGGATGATCCTCATTACAGTAATGGGTTGAATGAAATCCACCTGGCAATGGGGTATCCTTACGCGTGGTGCCACACCTATCATATTAGTGATCTTATTTTGTACATACCTATGGATGCTTAGGGATGACCTGGCTTGTTGTCATAAGTTATAATTTATTAGTCTAATATTACTCATAAAGAGAAATGAACAATCATTGCACACATAGTTGGTCCTTAGAAAATTTGAAACTACTAGGATAACATTAGCATCATGAAGATCTGTGAGATACATAGACGAGTTTGATTGAGATCACTAGGATGTTTAAGTCTTTGTAAAATGACCCTATATCCTTTATCCAAATCACACCATATCATTTCCACAATTACATCCAATAATGCATTTCATTTATAAATACCACATGTTAGTACCCCTAATTAAGTGACGAGAATAAATTTAATCAAGCAAAAGTCTATAACATACCAAATGATCATTAAACATTCCATAAATCACTACATCAATTCATATGCATTCATACATCAAATAAAACAAATATTACAATACAAATCAACACAAATAAGGCCATGTATATGTATATATATATATATATGAATCGCATAGTATAAAAATCACCTAGAGATTGCATACATCAGAGCACTGAGGCTCATAAGCAAAAATAAAAAACTACAAAAAGAGGTAATAAGTGTTACTATCTAGCACCACTATGACTCCTATAAGGGCCATGAACTGATACCTATGAACCATATGGAGCATAGAATCTAGGAACCTAGGACTATGAACCACTAGGTCTAGACTCACTCTAGACCACGTCTAAGATATAAAAGCCCACTCACCATTGGAGTTGTAGAAAAGGAGTGAAAGATACCAGTTTAATTTGTTTGGAGAACCAGATATCATTGTTTGAGCACTTGTACTTTATAAAAATAAGGTATTTTAATACTCATGCCCAAGCATTGGGGCATGAAGCATTGTAAAAATTAGGAGATTAAGGTCCCACCATGTTAATATAAAAGAAGCATTATTTTTATTATAAGTGTTCATTTTCATGTATGTTCTTTTGGTGTTGATGGAAATATTAAAATCCATCAAATTACAAACAGAAGATCCTAACGCCTTCAAAAATTTTGTGGGAAGTCTTCATAACTGTATGGAACCTTCGATAGCATTCAATGACTTTGAATAGAAGAGCAAATCATCGGAGTTACTCGATCCTCCATTGCATATCGTAGCTCATATTGATTGAAAACCATTTAAAAGAGTGATCATTGATATCATATCCTCTATAAATATCATCACAACCCAACCATCAAACATCTCAACTTGCCATCATCTCACATCACTACATCCACCTTCATCTTGCGGACCTTCAATGATTTTTTGTGCTCTACTGTAGGGAATATTGTTCTAGCTGTAATAGTGGGGGTGAAAATAATCAATGTACTCTTCCATATATTGGAAGGGGCCATGTAGTATAACATACTTCTTATATGTCCCTGGATTAGGAAAATGAAGTGTGTTCCCTCAATATTACAACAATGTTTGAAATATGTGCATGATAGAAAATTCCATTGCATTCAAGTCGATACCGAGCTATTCAAGTACTGTAACTTGATATCCAATCCATACGAGCCATCCCTTCCATCCACCCAACTTTCCATTCAGCCTCTCATTTTTTGAATCACCTCATACAAAGCACCCATCCTGAAGGCTTTGCCAATAGTTGATCCTACCTTTGCATCTCAAAAAATCAACCCTCGTCCACTACATATCATTCTTCCATCACACCTGATCATCCCGATAACCAAATATCATCTTCATTAACTATACCTCTCATTTCAAAAATATCCTTCATATTTTCATCCAACCAAATCCACCAACCACTAACAAATCCATTCAACTGAATCCACCTCAAACCTCACCACACATTGTCTCGCAGATAGGATCACCTATCCAAGAAGAATCATTGTCGAGTGAGCCATTGCCTCCATCTGAGATGTAAGCTACCATTGAAGCATCCATATCAGCACCTGAATCATCTACATGCGAACCAATTCAAGTTGTAGTTCATCTTACCAATCCAAGTATTGGTGAGTACATAGTTGATATTGTCGCAATAACACCACCTATCTAGTCTGTTAGATATTATAGTCACCCACACAACCCACCTTTAGCTATAGGTGTAGAGTATAGAATGGGTTTCGAGACAAATAGGATCAACTTTGTATATTGGAGAGTGGATTCTTCATCCAATCCACCTCCTTCTAATGAAGAACCCATGCAAGAATTTTGTGCAAGCCTAGAATATCTATCCAACCCAATTTTTTTCTTGTGATAATTTTGTAGGGTAAACTGGCAGGGATTTGGTCTTGGATAACATGAACAAGATCTGCATCACATCATTGAGTCCCAATATTGAGAAGTCCATGATCGCTCTAGCTTAGTATATAGGCCATCAACCTCAAACTCCTCTTTCGAGCATACATTTTAGTGACTTACCTTAGAGTCCAAAGAGGAGGATGTGGAGAGCGAAGTCAATGATGATAGTGATAATGAGTATTTGGACCCTAAATTTATGCCTTATTTACATGAGGCCTTTTTGAAAATGATATTACATACAGCTATGATCGATCATATTTCTGACAATTACACCTTCGATGAGGATTTTAAGGATTTTTAAGAAATGGGACCAAACATAGACATGATCAATCACATTTTGTATGGTCCCCAAGAATATGTGGTCCCTATAGAGCCCATCAAGAGAGATAAGTGTTACACTATAATTTTTCTTATAGATCACTCCATATTTCACTTCAATAAATAGTGGGAGTGACCTAAACTAGATCTACCACCACCACTTTGGTTGCATTCACAAAATCAAAATTCAACCACCATAGATCAGTTGCACCCTAGAGAGAGTGAGTGAGACAGTTTGCTCTCCAAATTATAGCCACTTTATTTCCACCAAGTTAACATATTTTTTGTTGACTTGTTCACCCTACTCCACAATCCATATGATTTGGAAATTCAATTCCAATCAACACTAGCCTTATCACCATGGATAGGATTTCATGCCCATCATCCATAGTCGAGTTCATCCTATTTTAAGAATTGCTAAGAGCTTCTAACACTTATATCCCCCAATAATATTCATCTTCACCTACTTCTATTTTTCAAACTAAAGTAGAGGAAGTGTTACTCAAGTTCTTTGAATATGTGGAGGATGATATTCATCTCATTCCTACTCTACATCGGTTGGAAGAAGGTTCACATATGCTTATTGAAGAATCCATACATGTGAACCTAAATCAAGATGCGGATAATCAACAAATCATGAAAATAGCAAAATATTTATCCATAGAATAAAAAGAGCACATTTTAGATGTTTTAACAAGGAAGAAAGAGATTTTTGCATGGTTATACAAGGATATGCCTAGTCTTGATCCTAACTTGGTGGTCCACAATCTCACCCTAGCTCCTGAAGCTAAACCATTTAAGCATAAATTGAGGAAACTTCATCCTCCCGAAGCACTCATTATCAAAGAAGAGCTTAAAAAATTATTAGATGTGGGTTTCATAATACCCATTTATTATCTTGAATGGCTCTCAAACATGGTACCCGTTCACAAGATGAATGGGGGGTACATGTATGCATATATTTTCAATACTTAAATTAAGCATACCCCAAGGATGATTTTTCATTACCGAACATTGATCAACTTGTAGACTCCTACGCAGGCCATGAAATGCTTTATTTAATGGATGGTTTTTTAGGATACAACCAAATTTAAATCAATCTTGAGGACCAATACAAAATAATATTCACCACACCTAGGGGCATTTTTTGTTACAAGGTGATGTCATTTGGTCTTTAAAATGTAGGAGCTACTTATCAATGTGCCATGACGTATATATTTCATGAATATATGCACAAAATAATTGAAGACAATGTGGATGATCTAATTGCAAAATCCAAAATACATCTTGAGCACATTGAAGTACTAGAAAAAGTTTTTGATCGATTGCTTGAACACAAGGTGAGGTTAAATCCTAAGAAGTGCATATTCAGAGTCACATCAAGTAAACTTCTAGGATTCATTATCTCCAAGTGAGGCATTTAAGTGGAATCTGATAAGGTCAAGGCTATTATTGAAATACCACCTCCAACAAATCTTAAAGAGTTACGCAATTTACAAGGAAAGATTCAATCCATCCATTAATTAATTGCACAACTCTCGAAAAAATGCAGGTCATTCAATCGCTTGCTACAAAATGGGGTAACATTTTCCTAGACAAAAGAATGTCAAGAAGCTTTTATGACATCAAAAAATATCTTGCTTCACCACCAATACTAATGTCAACTTGTCCAAGAGTCCCTTTTCATCTTTGCATTTATGCAACATATTTTGCATTAGGGACAATGCTTGCGAAAATGAAAACAAATTAGAAAGAGAAAGCAATTTATTAAATTATTCAAACGTTGGTTAGTTATGAGACAAGATATTCTTATTTTAGAAATTTGTGCTTAGCAGTGGTTTTTGCCACTAAGAAACTCAGACATTATATGCTAAGTAATACTACCTATGTCATAGCTAGAGAAAATTCTTTGTGTTACATAATGACTCACACATACAACAACACCCGAACCGCAAAATGGATATTGCTCTTAATAGAATTCAATCTCGAATTCATTAGCCAAAAATCCATCAAAGATCAGATCATAGTCAATCAACTCGTATAAGCTCCACTTCAAAATGATCAACCTCTTATTATCGAACTTATATATGATTCGGCCTTTTTTGTCACTGAAAAGAAGAACTAGTCCCTCCTAAGGATGATGTTGATATCACTCTCTTCTTTGATGGTTCAAAGTGCAAAAAATGACAAGGTGTTGGAGTCATATTTTATACACTCAAAGGAATGTCAATTCCTTTATCATTCAAACTCGAATTTCCATGCACAAATAACAATGCAGAGTATGAAGCCTTAATATTGGGGTTTCAATCAACATTAGTTGTAGCCATTAAGTGTATAAGCATTATTGGTGATTCTTATCTTATCATTTGCCAAGTGAAAGGAACTTACCAATGTAGATGGAGTCCTAAAACCATACCATGAAGTAGCAATGAAATTGCTATAAAATTTTAACTGGTATGGGATCGACAACTTGCCTCATTTGACTAATAGGTTTGCAGATGTGATGTATTATTTAGGATCACTAATTCCTAAGAATAAAAATGAAGAATTCCAACCGCTTATCATCACAACAATGTACAAATACACAATCGCACAGGCTGAATATGAAGGTGAGAGGGGTGTTTTTTTCATCCATGCATAACCATATGAATCTTGCATTTTTCAAATAAGATACTTTCTCAAGTTTGGGACCCTCCCATATAATTTGATGCGAACTGCAAAGATTAGTGTAGACACCAAAATCCAGCCACTTGCAAGTCATCTATACCTTCCTGTTAGCCACGTGTCGGTCATCCACCTTCCCGCCATTATTTGGCCCAATTTCACCTTTTCCCGCCATTATTTGGCCCAATTTCACCTTTCCCGCCATTTTTCATCCCCAAATTTATTTAAATTAATATTTATATATATATTTTAATATTTTAATATTTTAATATATATATTTAAATAATAGTTTAAGTGATTTAATCTGAGTCGTCCATCCTTCATTTAATCTCATTCGTCCATCCATCTTAATCCATTCCACAACCAAGATTTATTCTCTACCCTTGGATCCGCTTTAATCTTAGCCACACGTTCAAAGTGTCGTTAAAACCCTAAAGTGTGCCCTAAGAGTAGATTATAAATCGAGTCACTTTGATGGCTCAAACCCTATGTGTCTTTTGCTACTTCTATGTCTTTTGCTATCTTCTTCGCCTATGTGTCTTTTGCTACTTCTATGTCTTTTGCTACTTCTATCTCTGATTCTAATTCTTCTACGGCTATCTCCTCTCTTCTGCTACCCTTTTTGCCGCATCTATCACCGTTTTCGTCGTCGCTTTCGTCGCCATTCCTTCTGCAGCACTCTGCAGAATCTCCCATTTCTGTCGCAAGTGCCCACGGGCGTTTACCCCTTCACCAAGTGCCCACGGGCATTTACCAAGTGCCCACGGGCGTTTAACAAGTGCCCACGGGCGTTTACCTTCAGCCACAGACTCAGACCGGCGTCTGTAATCCAGATCCAGAAGCACGCGGGCATTCTGCGAGTGCACCAGGGCGCCTTCCGCAGCCTATTCTGACAACAAAATTACTTCTAGGTGTCGCCTGGCCTAGCTGCATTAACAGAGAATAGGTATAAATTAGTTTAAAGCAAGTAGCCGTATTTTATGTATTAATCTGTTATTGATTTCCTGCATTCCATATTTATAAGGTTTTAGATTTTTTCTGAGGGCTCATGCAGTGGAGCCCTCTCATTAATTTCTAACTCCTTGATAGTGTTAATGTGTGCAGGTTTTTGATGACAGATCCAGTTTATTGATGGCAGCTGATTAAGCTAGAGTGGTCCAAGCAAGGGATACGACAAAGCCCACTCACTCTGTTGGGATTGAAGATACGTTCTTCGGAAGCGCCACCATTCGTGTCAGCTAGGGTTTCGGAGAACCCTAGCATAATTTGTAACTGTGTATCACAAATAAAGGGTTACAGGCCCAGTTGTATTCAAAAAGGAGTTTTTAAACTCCACCGATTAATATAAATCATTTGTTTTGTGCAACTTTCCTGTATTCCATTATTGTGGTTTTATCTTTTGTTTGGCGAGAGAGGAGATAGCCGTAGAAGAATTAGAATCAGATATAGAAGTAGCAAAAGACATAGAAGTAGCAAAAGACACAGGGTTTGAGCCATCAAAGTGACTCGATTTATAATCTACTCTTAGTGCACACTTTAGGGTTTTAACGACACTTTGAACATGTGGCTAAGATTAAAGCGGATCCAAGGGTAGAGAATAAATCTTGGTTGTGGAATGGATTAAGATGGATGGACGGATGAGATTAAATGAAGGATGGACGGCTCAAATTAAATCACTTAAACTATTATTTAAATATATATATTAAAATATTAAAATATATATATATATATATATATATATATATATATATATTAATTTAAATAAATTTGGGGATGAAAAATGGTAGGAAAGGTGAAATTGGGCCAAATAATGGCGGGAAAATGTGAAATTGGGCCAAATAATGGCGGGAAGGTGGATGACCGACACGTGGCTAACAGGAAGGTATAGATGACTTGCAAGTGGCTGGATTTTGGTGTCTACAGATGCCCCTTTTTGAGCCGCTTTGTGTGAAGACACAATGCAGCACAAAAACTTAGGACACTCGAAAAGCTGGATCAGACACAACTCTCTCTCAAGACTAAAGCACAACTTTGAAGACCAAATAATAAAAGAATGTTTAAAATTTATCAGCTTACCCCCTCAATTGGCGAGCGAGAATGGTTCTCACAAGCCAATTGGAAGAAATTTGGAAGAAATGAACCGTTTTTGCCCCAACGGTAAAAAGGGGTTGGTGTATGAACCATATGTTTATGTCCCAACAGAAAAGGGGTTGGTGTACAAACCATCTGTTTATGTCCCAACAGAAAAGGGATTTGTTTACAAACCATCTGTTTATGTCCCAACAGAAAAGGGGTTGGTGTACAAACCAGAAAATAATATGATTGAAGACGATATGAGTGATGTGAAAGATGAACCGTTTTCTGCCCCAACGGTTAGAAAGGGATTTTTGCCAAATTTTAAATTCCATTATCATGTAAGATGAATTCTACTATTAGGAAAGTTAAAAATTGATAACGGATGCCCCAACTCCTGTGAATGAATCCATACTGTTGATGAAATTGCCTTGTTGGCGCCATTGATATGCAGAGATGCAATATGAAAGAGTCCAGAACTTCAGAGATGCTCCTAGTGACTGTATGGATAATTCCTCGGGTCGGAACCAATCAACCTAGGTAGCCTTAATCTCTAGCAAGACTCAAAATAATGATGATATTGAAGATTGTCCACGTTTAAGGCCCCATGAACTAGGCCATCAATGACAACTATTGAGCAAATTAATCTTGGTATGAGGTCACTTGAAAAGTAGGATACCCAAAATTGATTTCCAATTTTCAAACATTGAAATAATTGATGATGATAAATGGTAAGTGTCCTTATGGTGGTTTAATCCTCTTACCGAATTGCATGGATGCAAATCGCTGCAATCGCCAAGGTGATAGAATATACCACTAGATACGAGGTTTACTTTAATTTAATTTGGCAAAAATATGCATGATGAAAGAAGAATGAATGAAATTGATGATAGATCAGAAAAATTGATGAATGTGGTTAATTTTGTGAAGGTTTTGAACATTTTTAACCCAATTTGTAAATCAATGATGAATTATGCGCTTTTTGAGCAAAATAACAAAATTTGTTTCCAAAATTGTTGTAACCTTCACAAAATGTTTTATTATTATAAGAAGAATGGATAGATGCAATTTGATGAAATTTGGAGGAGGTAAGCTTCAATTTTGTAAGTTTTGTTCTTTTATTCCATACTGACATCAAACGCCGGTATGCATTTGGAGGTGGCAGAAATGCCCGCTGGTGTTTGAATGCATCATGAAATGCCCCACTGTGTCTGAATGCGCCATGAAACGCCCCACTACATTTCAGGGCACCGAAACCAGCTATTTAAACAGTTTCAACGAGAATTTCGCTCATTTGTGCGTTCAAGCTTGAGAGAAGTGCGTTTGAGGGAGTGGAATGAAGTGAAGTGAAGTGAAAGGTTGTGTGGGAGAGTGAAGCACGCGGGAGCTATGGCGGAGATGGGAGTAGACGCACCAGTGCAGCCATCTGAGGTATTTGTTTATTTAAGCAAGTACTTTTATTTGTTTTTTTTTTTTTGTGCGTTTTTTTTTTTTTTTTTTTTTTTTGAAACAAATTTGTAACCAATTTTTTGTTTTGTTGTTTTGTAGCTTAGGGTGTTAGAGGCACGACACCGATTCTCTCCTATCATTCCGGGGATGAGGAGGTCATTGTCCCAGGAATACTGGGAGACATTGGAAGCAGTAGGGCTAGCGGAGGCAGCCCGGTTGGAGGTAGTTCGGGCAGATGAGGGGTACCTCTCGGCTTTGGCCGAGAGGTGGGATCCAGATCGGGGGACGTTCCAGCTCCCGACTAGAGAGATGACGGTGACGCTTGAGGATGTATATCGCATCCTCAAGGTGCCCGTGGAGGGGGTGCGGGTGGAGGTTGGATGAGATAGGGCCACGGAGATGGCCAAGTTGTTTGGGGATGACTGGAGGGAGATCCGGACGGAGAGCGAGGGGATTCCTTACTTGGCCATGTATACGGCCAAGGAGTTGGTAGCGGTGGAGGCTCTGATGATGTTCGTATTGGCCAACATTGTGACCCTGAACAACACCAGGTGCAGATTTCCATGGAACATGATGGGTGAGAGAGATGCTCACTAATAGGGTAGTGTATTCCTGGGCGCCCGTTTTATTGGTGCAGGTGTACCGGGAGTTGTATGAGGTTCGAAGGCGGGGCCGGAAGGGCCTAGGCTGTAGTTTGGTTCTCCGAGTCTTTGGGACCGGGAGCACTTCGAGTGGCTCGACCGGAAGGGGTTGCCATGTGCTTACTGGGACATGAGCCAGGCTTATGGTAGGAGATGGCTAGTGGCGGAGGAGAGACAGTCGAGTCGCCCCGTGAGATCGGGGCAATGGTATAGGAGTTTATGGGCGGACTTGATAGATGTCCAAGTCATTTTGAGGCCCTGGCGGGAGGCACGGTGGATCGGTGATGGAGAGCATCTAAAACGGGTGCGACAGGCTAGATGGGTAGTGGGTCGGGGCCACAGCGAGGCGGAGTACATACAGATGTCTCGAGTGCTCCGCCAGGTCGGATTGAGACAGGATGTCCCCGGTGAGCTAGTGCGCTACCGGAGGCATAGATCAGAGGGGGATTTGTCGTGTGCCGAGCCATGGAGAGAGGTGATAGAGGATGATGAGGACATGGAGATCCTTGATGTGGACGACGTCGGGGTAACAGCTGAGTATGCAGCATGGATGGCCGCAGAGCCGAGGTGGGAGCCACCATTAGTGGCTGTTGGAGCTGGAGAGGATGAGGGAATCGCAGAGGTTCCCAAGCGCAGGGAGGGTCCCCACCTTCGAGCTGACAGTCGAAGGCAAAAGGGGAATATGGTGCGGCAGGCACCGGGGAGCGGAGATGATGAGGAGGATGATGGCGAGGGCCTAGGAGAGGCCGTAGGAGAGACTAGGGAGGTACCCCCTAGTGGGCACGAGGATGATCTGGCACAGCTGTAGCAGCAGATAGCAGAGCGTGATGCTATGCTAGCGATCCAGGATGAGAGAATAGCTCGACTGGAGCAACATGTTACAGAGCAGGATGCCCTGATAGGCTGTTCGGGGAGGAGAGGATGGCCCAGATGTAGGCGGACTTGGATGGAGCGACTAGGGTGCCCCGAGGATGACAGGGGTGACGAGACTCCAGGCAGAGCTAGCGGAGCGAGAGCGACGACACGGGATAGACATATCTAGACTTAGGTCTAGGACTCGTTATATTGAGGCTTTGGAGGACACATTTTTTAGGCATCACATTGTGTTTCCTGATCCTCCATCCTCCTCTGTCTCTAGGCGTAGTGAGTCTAGGCACACCACTAGGTCTAGGGCTCCTACTAGGTCATAGGGATCCTCTTTTGATGGTTAGCTTAGTGCTTAGATGCACTCTTTATGAGCCTTGGTGCTCTATTGTATTTTGTAGCCTTTTGGCATTCACTGTACGTTTTGATATTTATACATATATATATATACATGGCTTTTATTTATTTGGTGTTTTACTCTCTTTTGTGTGAATGCCTATGTTTTTGTGATACATGTTTTTATATGTTTTAATGTTTTTGATGGAATGCAAAGTTATAGATGATTAATGCGAGACTAAGTAAATGAAATATGCACTAAGAAGCACTCATACTTTTAGATAGTTAGATTTAGCCAACTGTTGTCATAATTGTTTAATGAGGGGGACCGAACTTGGTAGCTTGTGAATGAATGACGTATGGAATGACATGAATATGGAAGAAGATATGGAGGTTGATATGGAAGAAAATATGGAGGAAGACTATTTTACAAAGACTCAAACATGCTAGTGGTATCAAACAAACTTACTAATACTACCTAATTCAACTAGGACCAAATGTGTGTGCATGTGAGTTCATTATCCAAATCAGAAGTATGGTAGTGACTCTAGGCAATCAAAAACCTGTGTGTGTGCAAGTGTGTTCATTAACCTCATCTTGCATAAATTAGGTAACCCTGTTATGGATAAGACCCCAAAGCTAGTTTGTCCATATGAGCATTCAGAGGTCTCTCTTTGAGGAGAGACATGTCGCCACGCAATGAGTATACTCCACTGCCAGTCAAGCGTCTATAGCCCCAGTGAAGGTTAACTCCATAGTCCATGTTGTTTTTGACCTTTGTAAGCCTTGGGGATGACTACCTATCCATCTGACTGGACAAGTAGTACAATCCTTACAACTTATTTGGGATCAGTGGTGTGTGAAAAATGTTCATTTCCTTAGAGCTTTGGGGAATCGGATTCTCAACCGAAGTATGATGAGAATTTTACCCTATCCTTACTACTCTGTTTATATTTATATTTTGTTATTTGCTTGTGATAGTGGTAAGAACCACTATTTTATGGACTATGTTTGCATGATAGGACATACGAGGATTACCCTGTTCACTTCGAGGCACAACCCAAAGATGGTGTTATCTCTCTTTGACACAAGATGTTTTTAAGATGTGAAAATGTGATAGGTTCAAGATCGCTTTTGAAATCATTTCCCAATACTCAAGATTTTATTTAGTGTAATTTGTGATATGGCCCTAGAGAACTTTGACATGCATTTCGAAGTTTTCTTAAAACACTAGAAATGGCTGAGTGACTGAAAACATTTTGGCAATGTAAATATGTGCAAATGGAAAATGGGTGTACGAATGACAATTCGGTTTGATGGATTTTATGAAGGTGCTCCTGATTAAGGTAACATGACTTTTGCTTGACCAAATTTTATATCCAAAAGATAGAATGGTCTCTAACATGATATGCAACTATGGCTGAAAATGAAATGTTATGGTTTTCAATGAGATGTATGCACATGAAATGCAATGTTTTTGAATGAGATGTATGCAACTAACAATGAAATGCAAATTCTTTTTATTTTATTTGTTTTTTTTTTTTTTTTACAAGCCATGTATATATGTACATATAAAATTCAAACTATGCGTAGAATGCTCTCAAGTGTATAACATTAAGTGGTTCGGGTTCTTCCTCTCCCTCTAAACTGGCAAGTCTATAAGTTCCATTACCCACTCTTTCAGTGACCATATATGGACCTAACCAATTAGCCGCGAATTTATCTCGAAGATGCGGCAATGCATTGGTGTTTTGTTGATTCTCTTTAAGGACAAGATCCCCTACTTGAAATTCTCTTAGATGAACTTTGGCATTGTAAGCACGTTTCAATCGGTCTTGATAAACTCGCAAATTCTCTAAAGCATTGATTCGTTTTTCATCTATGAGTGTGAGTTGATCAAGACGTGCTTGTCTAGCAGTATCATCATCGATAAATTTCTGCAAAGAAATTTGCAAGGAAGGGATCTCGAGCTCAAGAGGCATGATTGCTTCAGCTCCATAGACCAAAGAAAATGGCGTTGCCCCAATGGGAGTTTGGATGCTTTTTCTGTAAGCCCATAATGCCAAGGGGATTTGTGTATGCCAATCTTTATGATTTTCTTTAACAAGTTTCTTAAGAATAGCAATTATGGTCTTATTGGAAGCTTCAACTTGTCCATTGTCTTGTGGGTAGTAAGGAGTTGAGAAACTATGTTGGATATTATACTTTTCGCAAAGAGCTCGAACATCCTTATTCTTAAAAGACTTGTCGTTATCAAAAATGATTTTAGAGGGAATACCAAAACGACAAATGATATGGTGAAGTATAAACTCCACAATTCTAGGACACTGTCGTACTTGGTTAGAGGAATAGCTTCAACCCACTTTGTGAAGTATTCGATGGTTGTAATGATGAAAGTATGTTGTCTTGAAGAGGCGGTGAAATCTTGCCAATTAAATCGAGACCCCATTATGAGAAGGGCCAAAGGCTTTGGATGGGCTGTAAAGCTTGTGATGGTATATGGATTAAATTAGCGTGTTCTTGACACTTTTTACATTGTTTAACATATTTGCAACAATCTTATTCCATAGTGGGCCAATAATACCCCATACGTAAAATACGCTTCGCAATGGCCATTCCACTAAAATGACCAACACAAGTACCATCATGGGCTTCAGCAATAGCTCTATGTGTTTCACTCGCTTCTAGACAATGGAGGAGTACTCCATCATATCCACGTTTATACAACACATCCCCCAAAAGAACAAAACGAGCTGCCTTTTGCTTAAAGCAGTGGCGGGCAGTTCGAGACAAATCAGGTGGAAGTGTTCCAAACTTGAGGAAGGCTACTATCTCACTAGACCAAGGCTCATATGGATCCGAATGGATAAAGCAAACATCTTTTTCATATTTAGACTCAGCACGGACAATTGCAGACTTAGAGATTGTGGAAATTATTAGGGGCTGTACCTCTCCAAGGGAGTCCTTTGGAATCAATGATCCAAGAGAGGTCATGGCATCCACAAATCTATTAGTCGAACGAGGCAAACTAGTGATCTCATACCAATCAAACTTAGAGAGCAACTTCATTGCTACATCATGATAAAGCTTAAAGGTAGGTTCTTTGGCTTGGTATTCTCCTGTAATTTGTTTAACCATGAGTTGAGAATCCCCAAATATTTGAATATGCTTAATACTCATAGCTATGGATGATTGAAGACCTAAAATTAAGGCTTCATACTCTGCTGTATTATTGGTGCATTGGAAGTCTAGTTTGAATGATAAAGGGATGGGAATCCCTTGAGGTGTATGAAATACAACTCCAACACCACGACCTTTCGCGCACTTAGAGCCATCAAAGAATAGCGTGATGTCAACATCTTCCTCCGGAATGATGTCCTCTTCTTGTTCAGTGATAGCAAATACCGAATCATCTGGGAGCTCAATAATCAAAGGATGATCACTAGGTAGCAAAGCTTTCGCAAGTTGATCGGCTATAACTTGACCTTTAACGGATTTTTGGCTAATGAATTCAAGATCGAATTCGGTAAGCAACATTATCCATTTAGCGGTACGAGTGTTATTATAAGTGCGAGACATCATATAACGCAGAGGGTTTTCTCTAGCTATGACATATGTTGTATGGCTAAGCATATAATGACGAAGTTTCTTAGTGGCAAAAACCACTGCTAAACACAACTTTTCCACATAAGCATATCGGGTTTCATAGCTTACCAATGTTCGACTAATATAATAGATAGCTTGCTCGCGATTTTGTTCATTCTTTTGTGCAAGCATTGTCCCTAAGGCAAAGTCCGTTGCTGAGATATAAAGGTTGAAAGGGACCCCCGAACGAGGTAGAGCTAAGACTGGCGGAGATGCTAAGTACTTGCTTGATGTCATCAAAGGTTTTCCGACACTCATCTTGTCCATGAAAATTGTACCCCCTTTTGTAGTAGGTGGCAAAATGGCCTACATTTATCAGAAAGTTGTGCAATAAAGCGACGGATTGAATTGATCTTTCCTTGTAAACTACGCAACTCCTTCAAATTATTTGGGGGACACATTTCCATAATGGCTTTGACCTTGTTTGGGTCCACCTCAATACCTCGTTTAGAGATAATAAAACCTAGGATTTTGCCTAAGGTAACACCAAAGACACATTTCTTAGGGTTTAACCTTACTTTATGCTCTAGAAGCCTATCAAAAACTTTTTCCAATACATCAAAATGCTCTTGTCGAGTTTTAGATTTTGCCAATAAATCATCCACATAATCTTCGATAATCTTATGCATATAATCATGGAAAATATAAGTCATGGCTCGTTGATAGGTTGCACCCGCGTTCTTAAGGCCAAAGGGCATCACCCTGTAACAAAAATTCCCCAAGGTGTGGTAAATGTTGTTTTGTGTTGATCTTCAGGGTTTATTCGAATCTGGTTGTATCCTAAAAATCCATCCATGAACGAAAGCATTTCATGACCAGCATAGGTGTCGACAAGAGTATCAATGTTTGGAAGAGGAAATTCATCCTTAGGACACGCTTTATTTAGATCTCGAAAATTGGTGCAAACACGTATCCCCCCGTTAGGCCTGCGAACGGGTACCATGTTAGAAAGCCACTCAGGATAATCAATCGGGACGATAAATTTAACATCCAGAAGTTTTTGAATCTCCGATTTAACTATGAGAGCCATGGTAGGATGCATTTTCCTAACTTTCTGTTTGACAGGTTTAGCATATTTTTGTAAGGTGAGGTTATGGACAACCAAATTAGGGTCTAGGCCTGGCATGTCTTTGTAAGACCATGCAAATATCTCCTTCTTCCGCTTGAGTAGAGCAATCATTTGCTCTTGTTCCTCTGATGATAGACTTTTAGCCAGTTTCACAATTTGGGTGCCATCTTGGTCTGTACTAAGGTCTACATCAATAGTTTCTTCAATAGACATGTGGGAACCTTCCTCAAGCTGATGGGGAGTAGGGATCATATTTATGTCATCTAAAATGTCATCAAGCTCCTGTGCCTTGCTCTCATCTATGTCTGCCTGGAAGACCTCTGGCTTAGAATATGAAGGTGAATGTGGAGGTGAAGGAGGAATGTAGTTTGCGGAAGCCCTTAACAATTCCTCGGAAAGGATGAACTCTGAAATAGATGGAGGGGATGAAATTTGATCCATGTCAATCAGGCTTGGATTGATCGGGATTGGTTTATCCGGATCATATGGATTATGGAGCGGTGTGAATAAGTCTTCAAAATTCATTGTCAACTTATGAAAGAAAGAATAGGCGGAATGGAAGGGAAAACCGGTGAAGACCTCGGAAGACCTGAAGTGCAAAACAACATAGTTTTTCAGTTTTTTTTTTTTTTTTTTTTTGGTTTGAGTTTTTTTTTTTTTTTTTTTTTGTAGTGGTGAAAACCACTATTACACACATACATACAGCAATAAAGTATTTTTTTTTTTTTATATATTTTGATTTTTTTTTTTTTTTTTTGGAATTTTCTAATTTTTTTTTTTTTTGTTTTTGGTAGTGGTGAAAACCACTATTTTAGTATATACATATAATACAAGTTTGGATTATGGCTTATGGATGTGGCGGAGGGGGTGGTTCACCTCGTTCTTGTGGAAGAAGCAAGCGAAAGATGGCCTCTTGGAGAGGGAATAATTGGAGATAAAACTCGTCTTGTTTAGTGAGGGGAACAATGGGCGCCGACTCTTCTTCAGATTCATCAGCATTTGACATGACGTCAAATTCTTCATAGACTTCATCTTTGGATTCATCGGGGTGGAGGATTTCTTCTTTTGAATTAAGATTAATGCTTTGAAAATCTCGTTCAAAAGAAGAAAGGGATGGAAGTGGTTGGTAGCCCAAACCAAAACGCTCAGTGGGTCTCTGATATGGCATATCGATGCGTTCAGTTACTCCTTGCTCGTAGCGACCTAGGCCAAATTGCTGCCAATTATGTCTATGGAAATAGCGAGAGGGAAAACCCTCCATCCTTTTGATATTGGCAGGGACTGGATGCTTAGGTTCTAGTATGGTGGTAGGACTAGAATATGACTCTATTCCCCCATATACAAAATTAATGGAATTTGGCATAGAACCTATGTTATAAACCGATCCAATGGATAAATTTTGGTCATGTGGACGACCAAAATCTTTAACTGTTTGCACATTGAACGGTGTGATGTGGACATCTTGGATGGCATACTCACCAATACCTACATCAGTGATATGGACCTTGACTTGGGAGGGAGATGGACTTGATGATGGAATAGAAGAATGTGGGATAGAAGAATTGGAAGGATTTGGTTGGGTTGATGCTTCACTGACTTGTGAAACATCAGCTGTTGATGGTTGGGAAGATGGAAGAATAATAGGTGATGTTGAAGAAGGTGTAGAAGAAGGGGGTAATGATGTGGAAAGAGATGATTGGTCATGGCCACATATGCATGTGGTCACTGATGAAGAAGAAGAAAGATTAGTTGATGAAGAAAGTGGTGAATGAGATGGGATAGTGGAAGAGGAAAATGGTTGCGATATGATGGGTGGCTCCTCAGGAATGGGAGCTTTAGAAGAAGATGGTATGGAAGAAATATATGGGGTCAAGAAAAGATGAGTGGATGGCAACACAATCTCATAAGGATTTGAGACATAGTTGCAATGTTTGAAGGGTTCAATGTCAGCAAGTACACAATGAACTCTGTCCCTCATATACATACTTCAAACATTGATGCAGTATAGAAGGGACACATCTCATCTCCCTAAGCCAAGGCCGTCCAAGCAATACATTGTATGCCATGGTCCCTTCCAAGATGTGAAACAAGGTATGCAAAGTTCGGGCCCCTACCTCAATGGGTAAGATAACCGTGCCAACCAGTGGAAGATAAAGCATCATTGAATGCTTTAAGAGTAAAAGTCGACTTTGTGATAAGGGATGGCGATAGCTTTAGATGACTCAACGCCGATGTTGTAATGATATTGATTGAGGAACCGGTGTCAATTAAGACTCTCTTGAATGGCTTGTTATCGATCTTGGCCATGATATGTAGTGGAGGATCTATACTTTATGTTGACATAGGTTTGATTTCAAAATCATAGAAAGTGATGGAGGGCTCCATGCATGTTTGAATGCTCCCCACAAAGTTGTTGAAGGCATTAGTATCTTGAGTTTGAAGCTCGATTGATTTTAAGATTTCCATTAATGCCTCTCTATGCGGAGGAGATTGTTGAATGAGGTCATAGATCGATAACTTGGCAGAAGCCATTTTTAAACTGGTAGTTAACCAGCTACTCAATGACATGATGGGTCGTTGGCATTGAGTAGAATGATTTAGCGATTGTTAAGAAGTACTAGCACGTCGTTGGGTCACTATTACCTGAGGTGGATGGGGGTTTGTGCAGTGTGGTCGTGGTTCGACTCGATTTGGTTGGTTTGCCCTTTGACCCCGGGTTACTACATTAATAGTACCCATAAAACCTTGGTATTGTTGTACATGGTTGACTTGATTAGGAGGAGTTACCTGAGTTACTCCCCCTGAAGTTGTTGGAGCTTCCTCTCGATGTGGAAGGGGTGTTTGAAATATACCAAGATTTTGATTTTGTTGGGCTAAGGGGCTATCCAATTTAATGGCTCCAATCTCAATAAGATCTTGGATCACATGTTTGAAATCTGTACAATTATTGATATCGTGCCCATTTTGCCTATGATAAGGACAAAATAGGTACTCTTTGTAATACTTCCCCCTTCTAGATGGGTCTAAAGGTTTAAACTCAGGTAAAGTTAACTGATTTGTGCTATATAACTTGTTGAATATGACCGCATATGGTTCATCTAAAGGTGTGAACTGTCGCTTGGGACGATTGTTTTGCCAAGGTCGAGTTTCCATGGTTGGCCCGATGATTGGGAGTCTGGTTGAGTAGGGGCGGGTACCGCATGATAAGCAATCGGTTGCGGTTGACTTTGCATTACTTGTTGTTGTTGAGCCATTACGGGCTGACTCGCCACCACTTGATTAACTTGGTTAACATTTGAGGTTGTACTAGCCTGTGTTTGTTTGTTTTGGCCGTAATTATTATTTCGTTGTTGGCCCTTTTGTTGCCATTCTTTTCTACGGGGTTTTAAAACACCCTCTTGGACTTTAATGTCTTCTATGATACTTGCTTGGGCCAAAGCCTCTTCAAAAGTCCTGTATTGTTGTAATTGGAGTAACCAAGAGATAGGTTTTAGACAACTCTAGGTAAACATTTTGGTTAACTCCTCCATTGGTAGGGAGAATGGCTGTTTATTAATGATAGCCCTCCAATGGTTTCCAAAGTCATAAAAAGTCTCATTGTCATGTTGTTTGAGCTTATATAAGTCGGACAATGAAACTCTCTTTTGTACATTCAGGGAGAATCGTTCTAAAAACAGATTAATCAATTGCTCGTAAGCATAAATGCTATGGTGAGCTAAATGATTATACCATTGTACAACATCTCCTCCTAATGTCTGAGGAAAATTTTTGAGCATAAGAGCATCATTATTTTGGATTCTAAAGCAAGCATGCATGAATGAGCTCACATGTTCATGAGGATCCTCAGTTCCTCAAAATTTGTCAAACTTCGGTAATGTGAAATCAATCGGATATGGTGGTGAAGGTACCGAAGGATGAATTGGTTGATTGATCAATGACCTTAGCGTAGGTTTCTGACTAAATGATCCAGGCGCGTTAAGCATAAGGTTGTCAATCTGTTGTTGCATAGCATGGAGTCGAGAATCTTCATGAAAATTTTGACTCGTTTGATGATTATGAGGATGTAATGGAAGAGTGGAAAATTGATGAGATGGGATGAAATTGCCTGAATTAGGCGGTGTAGAATGGACATGTTGTTGGTATGGATGATACCGGAAAGAAGGTGATTGGTTTGAATGATGAACTGGACTAGGTTGGGAGAAAGGTGGGGTAGGAATGGACACCACCGAAGATTGGGGTACCCAGGTGGGGCCTGAGCTAATAAAAGCTGGCTGGGTAGAAATTGGTTGGGGTGTAGGTTTTACTACAATAGGTGGTTGAGCATTTTGTTGCTGTTGTTGCAAAATCAATTTGTCGAGATACTCCTTAACCTTATTAATCTCTAACCCAAGGGAGGTGGGATGATTGGATGAAGGTGGAGGGCAGGCTGCCATGGTAGTCACAGGAGACTGCATAGCAGGGGCAATGAAGTTGGGAGGGCAGGCTGCCATGGTAGTCACAGGGGACTGCACAACAGGAGCAATGAAGGTGGCTGAAGTAGGCGATACCTGGGAAGGAACAGTAGACTGTGTCCCAGGTAGGGTGAAACCATAAATGGTTTGGGAAGAAGAGGGTTGAAATTGGTTATGGCTAGAAGAGTTTCCACCAACTTCATAAAGAGAATTGGTGTACACCCGGGTACATGAAGGAGAAGGTGGTCGGGAAGACACTACATTTGTCTCCAAAGGAGGACAATTGAGCATCCGGGAAGATGTTGGAGATGAAGCCGGCTGAACAGATACCACATTAGCCTCAAAAAAAGGGTTAGTGTAGACCTGAGTGAAACCAGCGGGTATGGTTGATGCAATATCCTGCTAAAAAATAGAATCTTGCATAGGGGAATCTTGGATTGGCTCAAGGACATAAGCAGTGCCATCTCTTAAGTGAGTTTGCACTTGGGCCATATCAATGTGGGTAATATGACAGGAATTGTCTTCCTCTATGGGCATGGCCATGTGATAGATGGTAGAAGGACGTGAAAGACCTGCAGGCGAACCTGCCTGAAATTCACTAGGATAAGTGGCTATGTTGGTGGTGGGGATGTTTTGTGAATTACCCATTTGATTATTTAGATTTAACATTTTAGATTGATTCCTTGTTAAAACCATGAAGCAATAAATCTAAACAAATTCAAAAAAAGAAGAATGCAAAACTGGAATGATAAATTTACACTAAAGAAATTATCAGAAAACAGTCACAACCTAGGTTTCAACCAATGTGTCTTACCTTGCGGTTAATTAATTATTTTCTGATCTTAATCTGTAGTAAATTTTAAGTTTCCGGTTTATGAGTTTTGCATGTGATCTAATCTTGAATTATTCACAAAAAAAAGGTAAAAACTATGGCTAGGAAAGGACAACGAGATTCTTACTGGTGATGAAATCCAGCAAGTTTGCTCGGGGGTGACCTATGGTGTCTAAGGCAGAATTTTAATGGATGGAGATGAATTCCACCGTCACTAAACTTCAAGCAATACCTGGTGATGAAATCCAGATATCACTGTTTTAAATGCAATATGAAAATGCAATGAATTTTTTTTTTTTTTTTTTATGTTTTAGTTATCTAATGTGTACATACAAGGCTATAAATCAAAAGTTCTAATGATCTAAGCAAGAGGCTACTAAAAACATGTCATTTCCTCTAAAGAAGTGGAGTACACCGTTTAAAACCCCCTGCCTACCAATGATATCAGATATCAAAGGAGCAACCGGAAGGTTCGTCCACTTCTCTGGCTCGGAATCACCCAATGGCAGGGAGTACTATTGACATCCAATCAATAGTCCTACTTAGATAATTAAAACAAATAATTCGTAGCTATTCTAATATGCAGCTAGGTATGCAAAATTTTTTTTTTTTTTAAATGCAAGCAACAATCAATAATGCAATGCAAAGAAAAATGTAATTAAAAATAACTGTTCTTTTCCAGATTACTTAGTTTTTGTTCATTTTAAAGTAATGATCTGAAAAAGGAAACAAAATATGGCAGAAAAACCAAAAACGTAAAAAGTACAGCACTTACTTGGAAGCCTACACTTTTCTATAAAACTGACTTCAAACGCCCACGGGAGTCTGCACAGGCTGAAACGCACCTCTGCGTTTCGTATTGGACTTCCAGACGTCCCTTTGCGTCTGCTGCGTTTTCTGCAAGCTCAGAAACCCTAGTTCGCTGTAACAGCGAATTTCATGATTTATGGAACCTGCAAAATGAAACAGAAAACAAGAACAGATTAGTAAAGCAAGTATTAAAAATATGAAACCCTAGGGGGTCCCACAATCAAGATTTATTCTCTACCCTTGGATCCGCTTTAATCTTAGCCACACGTTCAAAGTGTCGTTAAAACCCTAAAGTGTGCCCTAAGAGTAGATTATAAATCGAGTCACTTTGATGGCTCAAACCCTATGTGTCTTTTGCTACTTCTATGTCTTTTGCTACTTCTATCTCTGATTCTAATTCTTCTACGGCTATCTCCTCTCTTCTAAAACCACAATAACAGAGTACAGAATAGTTGCACAAAACAAACGATTTATATTAATCGATGGAGTTTAAAAACTCCTTTTTGAATACAACTGGGCCTGTAACCCTTTATTTGTGATACACAGTTACAAATTATGCTAGGGTTCTCCGAAACCCTAGCTGACACGAATGGTGGTGCTTCCGAAGAACGTATCTTCAATCCCAACAGAGTGAGTGGGCTTTGTCGTATCCCTTGCTTGGACCACTCCAGCTTAATCAGCTGCCATCAATAAACTGGATCTGTTATCAAAAACTTGCACACATTAACACTATCAAGGAGTTAGAAATTAATGAGAGGGCTCCACTACGTGAGCCCTCAAAAATAATCTAAAACCCTATAAAAATGGAATGCAAGAAATCAATAACAGATTAATACATAAAATACGGCTACTTGCTTTAAACTAATTTATACCTATTCTCTGTTAACGCAGCTAGACCAAGTGACACCTGGAAGTAATGTTGTTGTCAGAATAGGCTACGGAAGGCGCCCTGGTGCACTCACCGAACGCCCGCGTGCTTCTGGATCTGGATTACAGACGTCGGTCTGAGTCTATGGATGTAGGTAAACGCCCGCGGGCACTTGTTAAATGCCCATGGGCACTTGGTACATGCCCGTGGGCACTTGGTGAAGGGGTAAACACCCGCAGGCACTTGCGATAGGAATGGGAGATTCTGTAGAGTGCTGCAGAAGGAATGGTGGTGAAAGCGGCGACGAAAACGGCGATAGATGCGGCGAAAAGGGTAGCAGAAGAGAGGAGATAGCCGTAGAAGAATTAGAATCAGAGATAGAAGTAGCAAAAGACATAGAAGTAGCAAAAGACACATAGGGTTTGAGCCATCAAAGTGACTCGATTTATAATCCACTCTTAGGGCACACTTTAGGGTTTTAACGACACTTTGAACGTGTGGCTAAGATTAAAGCGGATCCAAGGGTAGAGAATAAATCTTGGTTGTGGAATGGATTAAGATGGATGGACGGATGAGATTAAATGAAGGATGGACGGCTTTCTCAAGTTTGGGACCCTCCCATATAATTTGATGTGAACTGCAAAGATAGAATTTAAACAAAAAGTAGTTCATTACACTCTCTTGTGGGACGTGTTGTATAGACATGGCTATGATGGAGTCTTACTTCGATGCCTAGATCCCATAGAGGTACAAAGATCCATAACATAAGCCCATTATGGTACTTGTGGTGGCAAATTTAGTGGAATGGCCATTGCAAAGTGCATTTTGTGCATGGGTTATTATTGGCCCACTATGGAAAATGATTTTTTTCAATATGTGAAGAAATATCAAAAATGTCAACATCACGCTAATTTGACTCATGTACCATCACAAGCATTACATCTCATTCAAAGCCTTTGGATCTTCTCACAATGGGGTCTATATTTGATTGGCAAAATTTTACCTGCCTCTTCGAGACAACACAAATCATCATAACTACCACAAAATACTTCACCAAATGGTTCGAAAGCAATCCCAATGACCACTACAACTGGACCTTGAATTACGAAGTTTATACTCTAGCACATTATCTGTTATTTTGGTATTCCCTCAAAAATCATTTTTAACAATGGTAAGTCTTTCAAAAACAAGGATGTTCGATCATTATGCAACAAGTACAATATACAATATAGTTTCTTGACTCCTTATTACCCACAATTAAATGGACAAGTTGAAGTGACCAATAATATCTTGATAGCCATTCTCAAGAAACTTGTCAAAGAAAACCATAGAGATTGACATGCTCAACTCCCCTTGGTATTATGGACTTATTGAACAAGCATCTGAATACTAATAGAGGCAAATCCATTTTCATTGGTCTATAAAACCGAAGCAATCATGCCTCTTGAGTTCAAGATCCCTTC
Source organism: Wollemia nobilis (assembly GCA_028583015.1). Classification (NCBI taxonomy): domain Eukaryota; kingdom Viridiplantae; phylum Streptophyta; class Pinopsida; order Araucariales; family Araucariaceae; genus Wollemia; species Wollemia nobilis. The sequence goes on along the minus strand of JAQPPZ010001836.1, from coordinate 2,579,498 downwards.
TTTATGAGTTGCATTACAAGAATTTATGGATGACGACACAGCTAGACAAGCATGTTTTTACCAACTTATACTTTTGATGAAACTCCAATCAATGCCTTAGAGCATCTACGAGTATACCAATATTGCATCAAACATGCTTATAACACAAAAGTCCATCCTTGCGAATCTCAAGTAGGAGATATCATTCTTAAAGAGAATAAACTGAACACCAATGCATTATCGCACTTGAGAGGTAAATTCGTGGCTAATTGGTTAGGTCCATACATTGTTAAGTAAAAGTTGGGTCTAGGAACATATAGACTTGCAAATTTAGAGGTAACATTGGAACCTAAGCCATTAAATATTATACACCTAAAGGTATTCTATGCATAATGCAAGTTATACATATGTACATATACATGGCTAAAAAAAATATTTGTTGCATTTCACACATCCATCCATACATCCCACCTACATTACATAGGTGTATTACAGGAATTTGTTCATACCATTCATCATATTAGGGATCATTTTGTCAATTTGGATGATCACTAGTCTACTATATCTTGTTTTCTTAATCAGGGGCACCTTACATCAAACATTACTTGTCACTCCATCAATCGCAATAATTTGCAGCTTCCCTTATAATATTTTTATGATTAAGGAGTTCACATAAACTAGGATAAATACTATATAATAATTAGTAATAATGATTATGCAGCCACTGACTATTTTGTGTGCACTTTTAAATTTCAAAATCTTATAGCGAAGGTATCATAAAATCTTACAAAGGACATTAGTCCATAAGAAAAATCCAAATATTTTCAATCACTCAGCCACTCCTAGTATTTTGAACAACCTTAATTAAAAATTAAACAATATTTAGACATAATAAGTTATTCCTAGTCAATCAAGTTTCCTCTTGTACCATGCACGTCAAAACACATTAAAACATTGTGAAGCATAGGAATGACGAAGACAAAAGTTGCTATTGCCATAAATTGAAAGGTTTCCCTTGTTCATCCAATTATGTGCATGGTCTAGAAAGCTAAGAGTTGACAAAAGGACTTCAAAAAAAAAAAATTCCTTGCTCTTCCTCAAAATAAGCAAGTATCCCAAAAACATTACAAAAAGCAATGGAATCTCCTTGTTCTTCCTCAAAGTGAGCAAGTATCCAAAAAATAAAATTAAACAAAAAAAGATCCCTTGCTCTTCATCAAAACAAGCAAGTATCCCAAAAAAGTGCCCCAAAGCAATAAAAATCCCTTGCTCTTCTTCAAAATGAGCAAGTATCCTAAAAAAGCAATAAAATTACATGTTTCTCCATTACAAAAATGAGCAAACGTAGAAATAAAATAACCAAAATCCAATACAATAAAGGAAGGGAAAGGATCTTGAATCCCTCAAACTCTTAGTATATTGAAAATTGTGGGGTGATCCTCATTACCATAATGCATTGAATGAAACCCGCCTGGTAATTGGGTATCCTTATGCATGGTGCAATGTCTATCACATTAGCAACCTTATTTTGTACAAACCTATGGACACTCATGGATGAGCTAGCTTGTTGGCATAAGTTACAATTGATCAGTTTAACCTTAGTCAAAATGAGAAATGAACAATCATTGCACACATAGTTGGTCCTTGAAAATTTTGAAACCACTAGGACAACCTTAGCATTGTGAAGATCTGTGAGATATATAGACATATTTTTTTGAGATCACTAGGATGTTTGAGTCTTTACAAAAAACCCTATAGCCTTTATCCAAAGCACACCATATAATTTCCACGATTACATCCAACAATACATTTATTTATAAATACCACATGTTAGTACCCCTGATTAAGTGATGAGAATAAAGTTGATCAAGAAAAATTCTATAACATACTAAATAATCATTAAATATAACATTCATCAGTCATTCCATCAATCACTACATTATTTCATATGTATTCATACATTAAATAAAACAAAGAGCTCAATACAAATCAACACAAATAAGGCCATATATATATATATATATATATATATACGAATCTCATAGTACAAAAATCGCCCAAAGGCTGCATACATCAAAGCACTGAGTCTCATAAGAAAAAAGCAAAACTTGTAAAAAGAGGTAATAAGTGCTACTAGCTAGCACCACCATGACTCATATGAGTACCATTATTTGATCCTTGTGAACCAGACGGAGCATGAAAGCTAGGAACCTAGGACCGTGAATCAATAGGTCTAGACTCACTGGGCCTGCTAGAACCCGATGCTGATTATGAAGGTTGTAGAGGTAGCAGAATGTGATGCTAGGCTAGACTATCCTCAAGCATCTCAACATACCTAATCTATATTTGTGCAATAGCCAAATATAGACCTTGATGTACCTCCCACTGAGCTTTCTCAACATAAAGAGTCACAATCATAGAATCATCCCCACCTCCACAAGATCCACTCTATAGCCTACCCACCTCACTTTGTATTCAAGCTATATCATCTCGAGCTGCTAACACCCCCTATAACCTCATGATATTTGCATCATGATTCTCTACAATCTGCCCCAAGATATCCTACCAGCCTGGAGAACTCCCCACTCCTCCATAGTGTAGCATAGAGGAATATCCTACCTTTCATCACTACCACCTCAATCACTGCTACTGCTACCTCCACCTCCATCTCCACTAACCTCATCCTCAATATACATAGGTTGTACATATACTCCAACTCACCCCCTACTCCCACTACCTCAATGGTGTTTTTCTACCAAAAATCTTGTTCACCAGCATCCTACTCATCACTGCTAGCCACATCATCCATATCCTAGCTAGGTGTCCATGGAGGTTGTACAGCAAACCAAGTATCATAATCAATTGTAGCCCAATATCATATACATCTAGGACACCCACCATATCATCATCCTGAGCATCATCTATAGTCCAAATATTTGGGGTGATTTAGAGACTCGACTCATCATCTCAATGCCTGTACACCACTAGAGCATCAAGAAATCTCTATACCAAGCTAAACTATCACATCATCTAGTAGAAATGGATGAAATCCATCTCTCACCCATGTTGACCAACTACCCACCTACCTCACCTAACCCACTGAAGCTATGCTACATCACTATCCCAAGCTAGACCTCACCAAGGTCACTAACAGATGTCACCACTAGTCGGGGCACCAAGCATATCCTGGTACTCTTATCCACTATGACTAGGGAAACTTGATGAACCCTCCTCACTAGTCCACAAATGAAGAGCACAAGGTAACGAGTGATTCCACTCCTAAGGTAGACCCTCTAGATAAGCTATACTAATGTGCTCCCAAGCCCACAGATGAAGAAGTAAGCTACATTTGAGTCCCTTCCACTCCCACTTATTTACATCATATAGCTCCACATACATCTGGCTTAGCAAAGAGAAATACAATGTGCAAATTTGAGGCTCACTAATCAGATCCACCATAAGCCTCACCTAGTTCCAAGGGAACCTGAATCCCATGTTGCCTATAATATACATCATAAATGTTGGAAGTGCGCCTAACTTCCCATTCTTGAATAACTTAGTATAGGGGATCCCACCCTTTTTTTAGTCTACATCCCAATAATACCCATAGACTGGTCTCAGCTCATGCTCCTTTTTGTTACCCACCCGTACTGGTGATCCCTCGATAGGAATATGGAATATGCGATAAACATCTTCGAGGGTGATAGTCAGATCCCCTATTGAAAGCTGAAATGATCCTCTATCAAGGTCTTATCTCTCCACTAGGATAGAGAAATACTCCTCATCTACCCTCATGGTCTCCACCCACCTAACCAGCCAACCCCACCACCTACAACCACTTCCAATTATCATCTATTAGTGACTTTTGCACCCGATATATAATGCAAGTTTATCGATGTCGAGCCTCAATGAATTTCACCTGCAAAGAGCACAAGCAAAATCAAAATCAATTAACACATCATATCAAAAACAAAAAGATAAAAGAAACAAAAATAAATAAAATCAATACCAAAAACATTTTCATGCATCCTTATAATTCAAAAAGAAAACAAAAACACAAAAACATTTCACACATTATTTTCACTTTCAAAAATACAAAACAGCAAAAACATTGTCATGCATTTTTATGATCCAAAAACAAACAAAACACAAACATTTCATGCATTATAGTCAAAAAAAAAAATCACCTCTCCCCTTACCATAGTCAAAAAAAAAAAATTCCTCCCCCCTTACCATAGTCAAAAAAAAAAAATTCTCCTTCCCCCTTATCATAGTAAAAAACAAATTGTCTACCACCCCCTCTTAGTTATCCAAAAAAAAAACAAAACAAACAAAAGCAAACAAAAATAAAATAAAGCATAGTAACTTAATAGTTTTTGGAACCTACCTCGACATACCGAACTCCAGCTTCCACTCTAGTCGAGCCTCCAACCTCTGCCCTACCACCCACACCGCTAGCCTCCTCAACAGTCTACATCACTCTCACTTCTAAACTGCTCAAAAAAGTATTAACCACAAAAATGAAATCCAAACTACCAAATCAATTTTTTTATACTTGCTTTTTGTGGGTCCAACCATGCCTCAATGTTTCGTGAGAGTGTGTAACTACGCACCCGCATTTGGCAGAACCAACTGTGGATGCACAATTATCAAGTGCAACCAACCACACCCGCACAGTTTGCAAAAAATAAAACCCTCAAATAAACACAAATGCATTCAAATCATCATCAATCATCATCATCATCATCATCAGTAAGTGACCCTTGTATCTAGTGAATTACCCTATATACTTGGCGGTTGCAGTGACTGGAAATCCATGCAATCCGATAGGATGGGTAACTCACCATAAGGACACTTATTTGTAATCATCCAACATCATCACATGTGACATTAAATCCACTAGGTCCATCAATATTTGAGTATGGCTCTGTTCAAGCTAATTTGCACAAGGTTATTTTAAGCCCTTTCTATTGGGTTACAAAAGCGAAAAATAATCAATCACATTTGGTAACAATTACCGAAATCACTATGAGTGTCGAATTCCCTTCCTAAATCTATATCATTTGGTAGGAATTATCATAGTCGCAAGGGAACCAAAATCCCAATGTGGTTGGTGATTTTGCCATGATAGTTTATGCATAATCAAAACCCAAGGCAAATTTACAATAGAAACCATCCCAAACTTGGGGTATCAAGTTGATTTCAATGTCATACATTTGCATCCATCACATCCATCCCTTTTCATCATCCACACTTGGTCAATTGGCTTGTGGGTTTCATTCTTCACCCATTCGCCAATTGAGGGGTAAGAAAACAAATCAAAATTTTAAAAATCATTCATTCTTGAGCATTGAGAAGATTTAAGTCCATTTATACATCCAATAAGGACATGTATCTCTTGTTTGTGCATCGCATTATGTTTTACACAACACTGTACAAAAATGAGCATCTGCAGACACCAAAACCTAGGCATTTATGCTTTACCACAAGGACTTGCATATTTCACCCACATTACACATCACAATCCTACATAATAAAATTATATACCTAATTCTAAAATTAGGTGTATAAATCCTGCACATTATCCTATTTTCCTGAATTTTTAATAAATCTAAAAAATCTGCTTAGGACACCCTGCCTAATCACTAGACATGTGTCCTAGCCATCACTACCCCTCCCCTTGCCACATCTCGCACACTCATGTCACCCTTGTCCCTTCATATGGGATATCCCTTACACCTCACTCCACTTGCACTCACCCATTAGCCACATCATTGTAGTTAAGTGAGACATCCCAGGTGACTCACTATAACTGCCCCTTCTATTTGACAGCCCTGGATTACCACTTGGCAATTCTAGCTTACCACCTCCCTTTCCCTCAAAAATCCTAAAATTACCTACAAAAGTAACACTACCCCATCAAAAAAAGGAGGCTGATAACATACATCATCAGGCTATTGGAATCATGCTAAGATCTTGCACGTATCCCAAAAATATCAGATATTCAAAGCACCTAAGCACCCTTCTTGGAGATTTCTATCATCCAACCTCAATTGCCCATTTGCGGTTACACAGTTGCAACCACCCTCATGTGGTTTCCTAACTACCCTCCCATAGTTATCCGGCCAGAACCACGCTCCCGTAATTACTAAGAATGCATCAAAACTTTCAAACGACATAGATCAGTAAGGTTTTAACTTGGTAAGGTATTTTAAGTTTCATTTTAATATTTTCTGCAAGCATCTATTTGAGGGTTTTTATCTGCATTGGTTTTTAATCATATATATAGGTGCTACTGACCCTTTTTTGACTTTCATGTGTGTAGGATATAATAACTTGGAGAGCTATTGAAGCTAGGAGTGGTCCCACATCCAAGATATAAAAGCCCACTCACCCTTAGAGCTATAGTAGAGGAGCAAAAGACACTAGTTTGATTTGTTTGGAGAACCAGAGATCATTGTTGAGCACTTGTAATTTATAAAAATAAGGTATTGTAATACCCATCCCCAAGCATTGGGGCATAAAGCATTGTAAAAATTGTGATATTAAGGCTCCCCCATGTTAATATAAATGAAGCATTATTTTTATTATAAGTTTTTTGGTGTTGAATCTTTTTCTACACTTCAAATCTTCTAAAAAATCAAATCTTCATATCTTTCTAACTCTTCAAATTTTAAAAAATTCAAAATATACTAACTTTTCAAACTTTCAAAAATTCATTTTTTTCTAAATCCTTAAGTAGAAAACCTTATCACTCCAAAACTTAATAAATTTAAAATTTTCAAAAATAAATTGCAAAAATAAATTCCAAAGTAGAAAACCTTATAACTCCCTCCTAAAACTTCTATAAAATTTAAATTCAATTCTATTTAATTTTCCCTCCAATATAAAAGGTAACTTGTCATACCTTTCCTTTTTCCAACGCACTCAAATCTAAAACACCTTTAATGCCTTATGAATTGCAATGTTTGAACGTTACCTACCATTTATGATGACTTCTCCTTTAGTGCTCAAGTTTGCCTACCATATTCTTACTACTATGCTTATAACACTTGATTTCGCTTAGGTTAGGTTTGCAATATGGTGATTTATGCTTCTAGATGGTGCTTTATGTGACTTTTATGTTTCTATGGCTCAACTCTCTATCACATTCAGGATCCTTGGATAGCACACTCAATTTTTGTTGGTGTCTCTTCTTCTAGATAGTACTCACCGGACTTGCCACAAATATTCTACATTGCTTAGATTTTTTTATAGCATTCTCATTCCCTGAATAAAGCTCAAGGTTCCTTATAAATGGTGCTTTGATAGCTCTCTCTCTATGAATGACTACACCCTATTATCGTAGACTACTGGATAATATTTTTTTAATGTTTATATCTTCTAGTGGCTAGAGCTCTAAATGTGCTTGTATACTGAACAACGATTAGCACTTATGACTTCTATTGGTTAACACTTTTGGATAGTGCTCGTATGGATTTTTGGATAGCATTATGTTATTTTTTATAGCTCTGTGATTAGTGCTTATGGACAATGTTTGTATAGTATTTAAACAGTGCTCTTTGATAGCACTTATGTTTTGATAGCTTTTCTAGATAGCACTCTTAATAGTGTTTTTTCACTGGTCATATTTTAAAAATAACACCCTTGATAGCACTTTGAATATTATTTTTTCTTTGTTTTTCATCAAGTAGGTGCTCTTAGAAATCTTTAAAATAATCTCACAACCAATATTAAAATACTATGAAGAGTTTCCATCAACCTGATCCTTTTGGTTTTTTGATTAACCATAACTTTTGCTTATATAATATTTCCTTATATCTTGAGGCTTGTGATCTTCTCTTCTTCTATGATCTATGGATGCTTATATTGCTTCTCTTTTATTTGTTCTTCTTCTATTCTTAGGAAGTTTATACTACTTCTCTTCTTTGTTCTCGTGAAGCTTTTATGCTTCTCAATCACTAGAAGCTTATATGCTTCTCAACTATTTATAATCTCTCTAATATCTTAGGTCAAACCTAAGAACAAAATGATTCTCTTCTTTTATAGAGAATCCAACTATTATCAGGATGACTTTGAATGCCCCCTCATGCCAACTTTCTTTTTAGTTGGTCCTTAATCAATTTTGGCTAAGTCCTTATCTTCACTGGTTTTTTTAACCAAGTGGATAAACACTAGCATCCAAATCAGGGTGACTTTTATTTGTCCCCTCAATATCTATGCAATCAGACCTTTAAAATAGAGTCCAAGTCTTCGCTGCTTTTGAAATGGATAGACTTCAGATATTATAGTGGCTCTTAAATATAATTCTATCAAAATTAGATAGATTCAAGCAGTAGCTCTAATACCATTATTGGATTTTAAGCCAAACTACCTCAAACTATCTCAGGTCCCAATATAATTAAGCCATAATATCTTAGGTCAAAATATCAATAATCAAGAGTAGAATTAAATATATGAGCAATCAAATGTATATAGAGGCCAATATAAATAAAATAACATTCACTATAATATCAAATATGAATGTAAATGGCCAAAATCATTCATGTACAAGCATAAAGAATACTTACAATAAAATTTCTCAAAATATGTATACAAGATTTATTATGAATGCTTGTTATATTGATCGCTACATACTATTTTTTCACTTACATTGTATGGAGCTTTACCTCCATAATATAGACATAGAATGTGACTCTTCAATACTTGACTATTGCACTCCTCATATATCCAAGAGTTGCAACCTTTCTTATTCTTGTCCTTTTGTCTTCTCATCTTGCCACTTGTATACTAGACTCTTCACTCTCTTCTTACATGCACACTTTAACTCTATGACACTTGCACAATTCTATATGACTATCTCCCTCCTACATGCACTCCTAATACAAGACACTTGTGCACATCCTCATATTACATATTTACACACTTACATGACACTTGTACACATGCTCTTGAAATACCAAAAACCTGTGCACCCTTAACAAGAAGATATATAAGCATGTATGATTACAAAACCATGAAATGCAATATAACTATGAATAATAAAAGCATGTAATCATAACATCATGATAAAACAAGAAAAGATATGGAGGCAGGTCCATTTTATTGATAATAGCTTGTTCTTTCAAAATATGGTTACAATTACATCCCCTTGAGGGAGTTCACCATTTCGATACAATCAATACAATAAATTACTAAGGGTTTGATTCTCCTCTATGAATAGAACTAGTGCACTTTTGGGATTCTCTCGCATCCATAAACCATCCTGCAAAGGGTTTCTTTTTTACCTTTGCAAGAGGTGATAATATTTGAATTCTTGCACTCTTGCTTCAATGCACAAAATCTATATTCTGCACACAAAGAAAAAAATGTGGTTAATAGCATATACAAATGAAATGATGATAGAAAACAATAAATAACTAAAATCTGATAAATACATGTGTGAAATGAAATCTAACTAGATGAAATATAAATAGGAAAACTGCTAAAATCTATTGAAATAACAAATGAAGAAAAATAGATCTAAATCCAAAGATCATCTCTGTGCAAGATGATCGTACCTACGGGTCATATCTGAGAGAGACGACTGCTAATTCGTAGATCCTTTTCTCGAGGTCGATGTGAGGGCAACTCTTGGATTCTATTTGTTGGTATTTTTTATAGATTGGTTGTGCTATTATAGTGGCTTGATGGGTCTGGATCGGTCTTTGAAGTGAACGTGTGAGATCAAGTGGAAGAAAGAAATGCACACCTCTATCCCCTGGAGTACTCCAACAACATTGCCTTCTTAGGGAGTCGAGATAAGAACACTTCAATTCTCATGAAAGCTATTGGATCTTTGGTCAAAATCTGATAGCACTTTGTTGCTTGAAATCAAGAACTCTGTATATATTTGAAATAGGGGTGAGCACTATTATATATATTCCTTGAAAGAGGGGTGAGCACTATTATATAGATTCATGCAAACTAATTGCATCATTCTTTTTGCCTAATTTAGGCTCATGCACATGCAAAATTGCATTGTGAGTTCATGTGTGGGTTTAATTGGTAGTTTCGTGATAGGAATCCAAGTTCCTAGTGGATCTATCAATGATAATTGGAATTGGATCTAAACTAATAGAATCACCTTTTGGATAGAATCACCTTTGCACTGGAGGAGAACCCTTCCAATGGATCAATTGATCAAATATATATTCTTATTCATGGATGATTTGTGTGAATGACCAACCTAATATATATATCTACCCTAAAGCTACGTTGGTGAAGAGACGTGATGGTTCACGTTAGGAAGAGACATGATGGTTCACGTTATGAAGAGATGTGATGGTTCATGTTATGAAGATATGTGATGGTTCACTTTATGAGTTAATAATATAATAATTAAATGATTAATAATACTAACTAATAATGTTAGGATTGAGGATCCTAACATGCCACCCTCCTTAAAAAAATCTTTATCCTCAAAGCTCAAAGTGAGGAGCTTTTTATTTTGTTTTCCAAGCAAAATTTTTGTAAGTTCTTGTACTATTTTAATGTCACTTTTTTGAAGGCAGGGATATCTTAAAGGTCGGAGTGTTAGTGGGGGTTGCCAAGAACAATAGTAGAATCTTCCTTAGGAGAATCATGATGATGATGGGAGGGCAACCCTTGGGGTTCCTCAAACACTTTAGAACAATGCTTAAAAAGAGATGATAAAACTTTTACATTCTCCTGTTGTTCCCTGGGAGAAGGAATGGAAGAGTGTGCAGTTACCTTTTTGCCTTGTTTTTTAATAGGTTTGACCCTACAATGATAACTCACTATTGGAGAGGAAATTGAGTGTAATTCTTGTAGAGTGCATGTTTGGCCATAATGGGTCACTTCGGGAATGTCTACCTCATCCTTACCTAATGCATCGATCACTTCTAGTATATCGACTGTATTATCTTCTTCGTTGTGATTAGGTGCTTGGGGTATTTCTTGCTTATTGTCCTTGTTTTCTACATCTTCTTCCTCTTTATTATCTTTCATGGCTTCCTCATCTTCCTTACCTTCCTCATCATCCCCATATTTAGTGTCATATTCAAGTGTATCCATCACTATGGCTACCTCAATCACATTTTCATTGTTGGGATAACTACAAGGAATAGTTGCATCCGAAATATATAGTGCAGGTGTAATACATTGATGATTGTGAACAAATTTCTCATCATAATGAAAATAAATGCCCTTTTCATGTCATGCCTTCATTTTCATGGGGTTGATACATTTAATGGGTAAGATTCGAGTAATTTTTGGGGTGGTGTACGTATTTTGTGATTCCCATACAAGTGGTTTTGTAATTGGCTCCTTCCATTGGTAAAAATCCTCCTTTGTAATAATTTTATTTGTAAGGTCATCCTTTTTTAGGGTTAACTCTGCTATTTTTCTTGCTATTTTTATTTCAAAATCATCTTGTCATTTATTCATTACTTGTAGGATTTCTTTCGAGATGTCTTTAAACAAACTTCCCCACTTGTGTCCAGAATCGATGCTCTGATACCAAATGGTAGGAACCCAAGTTCCTAGCGGATCTATCAACGATAATTGGAATTGGATCTAAACTAATAGAATCACCTTTTGGATAGAATCACCTTTGCACTAGAGGAGAACCCTTCCAATGGATCAATTGATCAAATATATATTCTTATTCATGGATGATTTGTGTGAATGGCCAACCTAATATATATATATATATATATATATATATATATATATATACCCTAAAGCTACATTGGTGAAGAGACATGATGGTTCACGTTAGGAAGAGATGTGATGGTTCACATTATGAAGAGATGTGATGGTTCACTTTATGAGTTAATAATATAATAATTAAATGATTAATAATACTAACTAATAATGTTAGGATGGAGGATCCTAACATTTTGGCTACCAGTTACATCCTGATCTTTTTTATTTTTTCTTTTGGCACGACCATTCTGGGGTGGGACAACCCTGATTGGGGACCATCCCTTGGTAAGATAGCCTCTATAGGTCATCCCTATGAGGTATGGCTAGATTTGAAAATATAAATGTCCCTTGTTTTAGTGGTGAAAACCATTCTTTAAGCCCTAAGTTTTTCCAAGGTGGGTCATATGGTTTTTAGGAAGTCCATATAAGTAGTCTCCTTAATATGACATATTTTAGGTATCTATAGATACCCCTTTTTGGGATGCATTGTGTGAAAGCACAACACATAGTAAAAATAGATGACCCATAGTCAAATTTAGGGTTTATGATGTTCATTGATCTGATCAATGTTAGATGCCTTAATCATGGAAGGAACATACATTTTTGAACCATTGCTTTTGACAAGTTGAAGAACTTGGTTTTAGTAAACCTTTCAACCAAGGGTGGACCTTCATCTAGTCCACAAGGTGATGACCTTAGGTATACCAAACAGGCAATTGAAGAACTGTCATGTTATATGTTTAGTTGAAATTTTTGCTTATTGTCTACCCCAAGCAAGAAGGATATGATTATCTTTGGTAATTATTCTTGAATGAATGCAAATTGTATGATTGAGTGTTTAATTATTGATTTTATTATGAATTTTGTGATTATATGACTACCCTCTCAAGCGATGAGTCAATGAGAAAATAGAAAAATGATGAAAGCAACGAGTCGCTTGACCAAGATGAGTTGATTTGAATTTTCTATGACTTTTACAAAATTTTAAAGGGCTCATGTCCTCATTATAATATTGATTTTGATCCATTTATTATTCTTTTTGGTGAGTTATATTATAGTGGTTTACTCATACAACCGAATTGCATGGACAACCAATCGCTACAATTGTCGGGTTGATAGAGTAAATCACTAAATATGAGATTCACTCAAGATTTTTAGGTTTTATGTGGCCAAAAGGGTTAAGTGCCTTATGATCCTTTTGGTTATGACTAAAGGAATCTATGTGTCATTGGAGCCTTTTAATTTTGACCAAAGGAATTTAGGTACCTTTGGAACCTTTTGATTTTGACCAAAGGAATCTGGGTACCTTTGGGGATTTTTTGTTTTGACCAAAGGAACTTGTGTGCCTTTAGAGTTTTTGATTTTGACCAAAGGAACTTGTGTGCCTTTGGAGCTATTTGATGTTGACCAAAGGAATAAGGGTGCCTTTGGAGCTTTGGATTGTGACCAAAAGATGAAAATACCTTTGGAGTTTTTGTGAGGATGCGACCAAAAGGTTGAAGTACCTTTTGGGCTTTTGATAATGATATGACCAAAGGGCTTAAGTGCCTTTGGGACTTTTTGTAATGACATGACCAAAGGTCTTAAGTGCCTTTGGGGATTTTTGTAATTATGTGACCAAAGGGCTTAAGTGCCTTTGAGGTTTTTTTTAATGATTTGACCAAAGTTTTTAAATGCCTTTGGGGCTTTTGTAATGATTTGACCAAAGGGCTTAAGTGCCTTTGGGGCTTTTTGTGATGATGTGACCAAAGGGCTTAAGTGCCTTTGGGGATTTTAATGATGATGTTGCTTCTTCTCTTTTTTTTTAATCTAGCGGTTATTTCGTGGTGGGATGGTCACATTTTGCAAATATAGCAGTCATCCCATGGTAGGACGATCACACTAAATGTGAGTATTTGACCTAGAGATGATTGTAAAATTTTAGAAATATAAAAGTAAATTTTCCAAATTTCTTGATGTCATTTTCACTGTTGTGATTGGAGGAAGAAGGAGGTAAGGAGGAGGAGAGCATATTTTGAAGTAAAGCACTATCAAATTGCCAACCTATATCGAGTATGAACCAATCTGGGACCTTGATGAGCAGAGGAGATGGAGTGAGAAAGGTAGACACTTTGTTCTCTGCTTTTTTATTTTGTGGTGTAAAATGAAATTCAATAATTAATAAAAAAAATGAACCTCACTAAAAATTAAGGCAATGAACCTCATTTTAGATTAGAATGTAGTGTAGGATACGGTCCCTCTTTATGAGTTTGAGGGTCATATCGAGGTGGGATGATCACATTTGAATTGTAACGATCAAATTTTTTATCATTACGGAGGTCGTATCATTCTAATACAACCTTGCCTATGCTATGCTTTTTTGTACCTAATTGTCAGTCTGATTACTTTGTTTATTTAGCTTGTTAGAGTGTGTTATAGAGTTCCCAAGGTGTTTGAGAGGGCACAAGGAAACCTCTCTAATAATTATTGGAAATGTCTTATCATTGGCATAAATAAAATGACAAGGTTGAAGGTGGTGATGGCAGATCAGGTTTATCTGACTACCTTAATAAACCGATGGGATAGCCAGACCAACACCTTTCATGTTTTGACTAGTGAGATGATGGTTTCATTAGAGGATGTCTACTATATTCTTTGTGTTCTAAATGAGGGACACCCTATCACATCCACTCCTATTAGCCAGCAAAGTAGAGTGCTTCAGAGGATATTCGATGAGAATTAGGATGTTGCGATGAAGTGTATGGATAGCGATGAAGTTCATGTTGAGGTATGGTATGATGCAGAGGTTTTTACCAAGAGATGTGTAATGGTGATGTCACTCATGTCTAACATCCTACTACCTAACTCTTCAGGAGTGAGGTTCCCATGGAACCTCCTCAAGCTAGCATAGGATTTGGTAGAGTACAACACTGATGACCCATTTATCATGGCATGGAGGAGCACCTTACTTGCGCATATATATGATGAGTTATATGAGATCCATAAGTGGGGTAGGTGTGTATTGGGTTGTAGATTCCTTCTTAAGGTTTTGGGGTAGGAGCACATTCTTGTAGATAGACCAAAGGGACTTCCATGGGTGTCATAGGCACAAATAGTGAACCATGAAATTAGCTATGTAGCTTGATGGTATCAAGAGTATGAGCGGGGTCAGAGTCATCCCCATTCAAGTCATATTGTTCATTATATAAAGTCCTTTGAGGGACTAAGTCCAGGACAGGTTATATGGTGACCATACAGGGATTTCGCTCCTTGGACAGAGGTGATGGCTTAGTTGATATGAGTGAGACACAGGCGATGGTTGATTGGATTGCATGGCATAGAGCGGGAATACTTATACTATTCTTGCATTACTAAACAATTTTAGGTTTATCAAGGTGTCCATGATGAGCCTATCATCTACTGATGTTGAGGAGTTGAGGCTCAGTTGGAGTGGCTGCATGTTGGACTAGTGGGGGATGATCCAGATTTACCAATAGCAGATCTATATGTGGAGGACCCAGTTACCACTACAAAGTATGATGCATGGTGGATCACTCAGTTATGGCAGGAATGTGGACCTATGGATAGGCCATCTAGTGCTATGATAGAAGAGGGTGCGATAGAGGAGGTTGCAGTAGGGGAGGCCTCAAGATATGAGGTAGGTTAGGTAGAGTGACGATTGCACTATTTTATGTAGGGGGAGTGGGGATATACCTCAAAGGGGGTGGAGGAGCCATATGATGAGGGTGAGGATGATGAGGATACCTAGGGTGAGGGTGATGATTATGAGGATCCCTAGGGTGAGGATGTTGGACTTAGAGGATAGGTGTAGATTCTACATGCATAGTTGATAGAGTGAGATACTACCATCATAGTATTACAGAGCCGTATGGCTAAAGAAAGATAGAGGGGGAGGGGCTTCTCTGAGGAGAAGGTCATTCTGACTACACAACTATAGAGTTCTTAGGAGGAGGTTGGTATATTAAATACACTACTAATTTATTATAAGGCTCAACCTCGATCTAATAGATATTATATCTAGGATCTTAAGGATCAAGTAGGAGTACTAGGCAACCGTCTACCTGAGTGCTCTTCAGCAAGGGGATCTCATGTGATTCAACGCAGTGAGTTGGGGTAATATTTTGTGAGGACATGGAATCATAGGTCAACATCGAGGTCTAAAAGATCAGCAACCAACAAATCAAGAGGGGCTCATAGAGATATAGTCGATGGAGATGGTGATTCTAGGGGTACAGGCCCCACATAACTTAGACTATTAGATGGCTTTCTTTTTTTTGGGATGGGGGGTGATATCTGAGGACCCACACTATTTTAGCCTACAGGAATTTTGTATCATGATATACCAAATATTTATTAGATATATGATATGAAAATTATTATGGCCTTTCATGTGTTATGTGTTATTTTATTTGATGTATGGATGCAATGTATGATGTAATACCTAATGTTTAGATGCATAGTTATATTTATTTGACGTTATCCATCTTATTGATATGACAAATCTAGTATGTATGCTTGGACCTAGACATGTATAATATGCACTAATGATATGTAATGCAAAATTTTTAATTTTTATGTTTATATGCTAAAACATAATGAATGAATCTAAGATGCAAAACAACCTAAATGTAAGCACCACAAAATGTATAAAAGTCATCAATCAAAATGTTAACCTTTTCACAAAAGTCATACATTTGAAAGCCAACCATATGTAATATGATAAAAATGTAGATGATGGATGGGTGACCAATAAGATGCTATGAGGGAACAACATGGTTTTCATGAGACTCAAACACCCTAGTTGACCAGTCAAAAGATGTATACTGACTACACATGACTCTAAAAGATAAAAGTCTGCTAGGAAGACCTAGATATTCAATATCCTTGTGTGCATATGTGATGTTCATTAATGATGCATAAGACTACCCCATTGTCAGGCGGGTTTCATTCAACCCATTGTTGTAATGAGGATCACCTTATGGTCATCCTTATCCTAATTTTGGACGTAGTTGGACTTGACTACTAGGCAATACAAGCCACCAAAAGCTAGCTCATCCACAAGCTGACATTGGTCTATACAAAAGAAGGTCGCTAATGTGATAGACATATCACCATGCGTAAGACTACCCCATTGCCATGCGGGTTTCATTCAACCCATTGTTGTAATGGAGATCATCCCATGACTTTTGAATAACTGAGGATTCCAAGGATTCAAGCTCATTACCCCCTTCTTTTATTTTGATTTTATTTGGGATACTTGCTCATTTTTTATGAGGAGCAAGGGGATTTATTTGCTTTAGTGGTGAAAACCACTTTTTTTCTTTTTTGTTTGGGATACTTGCTCATTTTTGTGGAGCAAGGGATTTTATTGCTTTGGGTAGGGGGGAGCTTGTCCTTTTGTCAATTCTCAGCATCCTAGACCATGCGCATAATAGGATGAGCAAGGGAAACCTTTTGCTTAAGGGGCAAGGACTACTTTGTAGTTTCATCCTTCCTTGTTCAAACTTGGATTTTAATGTGTGAATGTGTTTAGGATTTTGAGATATGCAAGGTACTATCAAAGCAAGACCCTACCTTCTAAAATCAAGATAGCTTTCTACAAAATCTAAAAGGAAAACTAGGAATGGTTGAATGACCGAAAACCCTAGTGAACACCCTATAGCAACTTATTGGTTGTGTTGAAAAACATAGTTACTCACAAAGGGGAATGTGGATGATATGATATGTGAAATGTGGGGGTTTTCCCTATGATATTTTGCAAACTAAAAGGTGTGCATAAAATAGTCAATGGTCATCTAAACATCATTGTTGATGTTCATCCGATATCTACCCTATCTTACGAGGACCCCTTAATAAGCAAAAGCTCATAAGGAAAACTGCAAATGATGATGATGGATAAGGTTGATTAAGAAGGATGACAAATATATAGGCATGGTGCCATATCCTAGCATGCAAGAACAAAACTAGTCTTAATGCTAATGCAATGAAAGAACATACCTAATGCAAGTGAGCAAATGCAACGATATGAAATGCATGATGGAATGCAATGCAAAATGAAAATGCAATATTTTTGTGTTTTTGTAATTTTCTGATGTTTTTGTTGTTTTGGGTTGATTTTTGATTTTTTTTTTATTTGACCAAAGGTTATTTTTTGACCAAGGGCTTAAGTGCCTTTGGAGTTTTTTGTTGGGCTTTTTGTTTTTTGAGGGTTGAGGGCCTCTTTGGAGTTTTTGATTGGATTGACCAAAGGGCTTAAAGTTTGTGGATATTTTGTTGAATTGACCAAAGGGCTTAAGTGCCTTTGGAGATTTTTGTGAAGTGGGATTTACGCATGAAATACTCGTAGGTGGAGGATGTTGAGAGGTTCAGGCTCCTTAGCACCCTCAAGAGATGCTAACCTATACATCCTAGGCCCTATCTTCTATGTGATGATAAATGGGCCTAACCAGTTTACCATGAATTTGTCTCGCAAGTGCAGTGACAAGTTGGAGTTTTGTTGATTTTCTTTAAGCACAAGGTCTCCAAATTTAAAGTCCCTAAGATGGACTTTCATATCATAAGCTCGCTTAAGGTGATCTTGATAAACATGGAGGTGCTTGAGAGCATTAACGCATCGTTCATCAAGAAGGGTCAATTGATCAAGGTGAGCTTGTCATGCAGTATCATCGTTGATGAACTCTTGGAGTGATATGCGCAATGAAGGAATCTCTAATTCCAAGGGTATAATGGCCTCAATGCCATATACTAGTGAAAAAGGAGTTGCCCTAGTGGGTGTCCTAATGCTAGTTCTGTAAGCCCATAATGCAAGAGGTAGTTGAAGATGCCAATCTTTATGATTATCTTTGATGGTTTTCTTAAGAATGGCAATAATTGTTTTGTTTGATGCCTCTGCTTGCCCATTGGCTTATGGATAATAGGGCATAGAAAAGTTGTGTTGAATGTTATACTTTGTAGTCAAAGCTCATACATATTTGTGCTTGAATGAAGGCCCATTATCCAAAATAATCTTGGATGGAATACCAAAATGACATATGATATTATGGAGTATGAACTCTGCAATTCTTGGTCCAATCATAGTGGTAAGAGGGATTGCTTCCACCCATTTGGTAAAGTACTCTGTGGTCGTTAAGATAAATGTGTGATGGTCCAAATATGGGGGTGATATTTTCCCAATTAAATCAAAACCCCACTACAAAAAAGGCCATACCAAATGAATCGGTTGCAAGGCCTGAGAAGGTACGTGTGAAATATTAGCATGATGTTAACATTTCACACACTTCTTGACATAAGCGCAACAATATTTCTCCATAGTAGGCTAATAATAGCCCATTTGAAGGATGCACTTAGCGATAGCCATGCCACTAAAATGGCCACCACAAGTACCATCGTGAGCTTGCAAAACTACCCAAGCAGATTTGTGGGGCTCTAGACAATGAAGGAGAAGACCATTATAGCCTCGATGATACAAGATATCTCCTAGCAAGACATATTTTATCACTTTTTGCTTGAATGTTCATTTTAGTGGATGCGATAATCTCAAGGGATATTACCAAGCTTCAAGAAATCTTTGAGTTGGGTGAACCAATCTTGATATTGTTGAGTCTCGACTGAATGAACTGCTTGCTCCTTTTGAGATTCATCCTGCATGAATGTCGATTGGGATACAACCTTAAGATGAATCATTGTGTTATTATCAAAAGGACTGTTTGGGATCAAAGACCCCTAGGAAGCATGTTTTAAAAATTCATGTATGTGAGAGAACCATTCTTGGTATGACTCAATCTGAATCATGTGGATAACTTCATCATCTTTTGAAGCCTCATGCGAAATCATTGATTGCAAAAGCGTTTTGACATGGATGGTTGTAATATCATCTGAAGGGTTTTGTAGAATTAAGGATCCCAAAGAAGCCATAGTATCCACAAAATGATTGGATGAACGAGGGACTACCTCGATGTTATACCATTCTAATTTAGCTAAAAGCTTATCCACAAGGGCTTTGTAAGACTGCAATATTGGACACCTGCATTGATAGATCTCTTTGACTTGGTTGACAATGAGCAAGGAATCACCGAAGATATTTAACTTCTTGATTTTCATGGTGATAGCTGCTTGAAGGCCCAAAAGGAGGGCCTCGTATTCAACATTATTATTGGTGCATAGGAAATCGAGTTTAAATGATAGGGGTATAGGAGCCCCTTGCGGTGTGAAGAACATGATTCCTGTGCCACCCCTTGCTCACACTTGGAACCATCGAAGAACAACGTCATATCAACTTGATTTTTAGGTTCTTTTGGTTCTAGTGAGTTGGATAATGCAAAAATTGCATCATCAGGCAACTCGATGGTAAGAGGTTGATTATCCTGAAGAGGAGCCTCTACTAGTTGATCAACAATTACTTGACCTTTAATAGATTTTTGACTTATGAATTCAAGGTCAAATTCTATCAACAACATGATCCACTTTACGGTATGACTATTATGGTACATCTGACTCATCATGTACCACAAAGGGTTTTCCTTAGATATGACATACATTGTTTGATTGAGCATGTAATGGTGTAGCTTCTTAGTGGTAAATACCATTGCTAGGCAAAGCTTCTCAATGTATGCATACTTGAGCTCGTAGCTCACTAAGGTGTGACTAATGTAATAAACAACTTGTTCCTTATTTGCTTCATTCTTTTGGGCCAACATGGTCCCTAAAGAAAAGTTGGTAGCTGAAATGTATAGTAAAAATGGCACACCTAGTCGAGGTGGAGCTAAAATTGGTGGGGATACTAGGTATTGTTTGATCTCATCAAAAGCCTTTTGACACTCATCATCCCAATTGAATGGGACCCCCTTTTGTAATAGATGATTCATGGGTCGATATTTATCTGAAATTTGTGCTATGAAGCATCGGATAGATGCTACCTTCCCTTGTAAGCTGCGAAGCTACTTAAGGTTGGTAGGGGGAAGCATTTTGAGTATCACCTTGACTTTGGTAGGATCAAATTTGATGCCTCATTTTGAGACTATAAAACCCAAGAGTTTTCTAGATGTAACTCCAAAGACACACTTCTTGGGGTTAAGTCTAACGTTATGCTCGATGAGGCGATCGAAGACCTTCCTAAGAACATCTACGTGCTCGTGATGCAATAGATATTTAGCTAGTAAATCATCTATGTAATCCTCTAGGATTTTGTGCATGTAGTCATGAAATATGTATGTCATGGCCCGCTAATATGTGGCACTAGCATTTTTGAGACCAAATGGCATGACTTTGTAACATAATATCCCCCAAGGTGTGGTAAAGGTTGTCTTGGGTTGATCTTTGGGATTGACCCAAATCTTATTGTAGCCTGAGAAACCATCCATGAGGGATAACATTTCATGTCCTGTAGTTGCATCGACTAGAGCATCGATGTTAGGAAGGGGGAATTCATCCTTAGGAGTCACTTTGTTGAGATCTCAAAAATTTATGCATATGTAAATCCTCCCATCGGGTTTTCTTATGGGTACCATGTTGGAGATCCAATTAGGATAATCGATGGGTTGAATGAACCCTACATCCAATAATTTTGAAGTTCATCTTTAACCATTAATGCAATTGTTGGATGCATCTTTCTAAGCTTTTGCTTGAACGGTTTAATTTTTGGATCGAGCATTAGATTGTGCATGACCAAACTTGGGTCAAGACCCGACATATCTTTATAAGACCAAGCAAATACTTCTCTCTTTTCTTTCAAGAGAGCTATGATAATGACCTATTCTTGTGGGGATAGACTGTGTCCCAACTTGAAATTTTTAGGAACTATGGGATCAATACCGATATCCACGTCAATTGTTTCCTCAATTGACATGTGGGATCCCTCCTCAAGATGATGAGGTGTAGGGATCAAATGGATGTCATCAGCTAGATTTGGAGAATCAATCACTTCATTAGGTTTGATCTCAGCTTGAAAAATATCTTCAGATGGCCCTTGGGAGAAATGAAATGGTTGTAACATCTCTTCATAAGGGAAGAACTCTATGGGTGATGGGATAATTGCAATGCGATCAAAATCAATGGCCTCGAGGTTGAGGTGCAAAAGGTTTTGAAGGGTCACTAGGGTTATGAAGTGGCATGGTCACGTCAATGGAAACCATATTTATATATGGCATATGGCTTCTATTTGCAGGTGGAAAGAGCCTATCATAAATGGGTGGCCTCAAGGGAACCATAGGTGGTTGAAGGGTCTAAGAGGAAGAATGGATATTGAAAAAATTTATGGAAATGGCAGAGATGGAGATGGTTCAATGGTTGACAGTGGTGTTGGATTTGGACTCTTTATAGGATCATTAGATCTAATGTCTAGATGTATGGATGGTAAGAAAAACTCTTGTGGGTGGTGCACCAAATTATAATATTTGAAGGCTTCTAGATCAACGTGAACCACATGAACTTGCCCTTCATGTATATACTTGAGACTTTAATGATAAATTGATGGGACGCACTTCATGTCTCGCATCCAGGGTCTTCCAAGAAATATATTATACTACATTGTACCCTCCAAGATATGGCACAATGTAGGAATAGTCTTTAGTCCAACCTGAATAGGAAGGACTATTATGCCAATGGTGGAGCATAAAGCATCATTAAATGCTCAAAGGGTGAATGTAGATGCTATGATATGTGAGGTTGGAAGGCTAAGGTGCTCTAGTGCATCAATTGTTATGATATTTATTGAGGAACCTGTGTCGATCAAAACCCGCTTGTAGGGAATATGATTCACACTAGCAATGATGTGCAGTGGAGGATCGAGGCCCAATAGTAGGGTTTGCCTTGATCTCATAATCATGAAATGTAATGACAGACTCTCTACAATGTTGAATGTACCCCAAAAAATTAACAAATGAGTTGGGGTCCTGAGGTTGCAATTCAACTGATTTTAGAATCTCCATTAGAGCTTCTCTATGTGGTTGTGATTGTTGTATTAGCTCATACATGGAGAGTTTGGTTGATGCCATCCATAGACTTTGAGTAAGTCTACTTTTTATCATTACTACCAAGCAAGGTGGAGGATCTTGGATAGGATTTATTGGCAGCAAAGGTTGTGACATGGAAGGAATATTTATTGGAACTGCAAGTGGTGCAATCTGATTTGGATATAACCTATTTTATGTCACAATATTAATCATCCATAAAAATCCCTAATTGGGTGGGGCTATATGGATTTCATTTACCTATCGAATTTGATCTATCGGACACCTCATGTGTAGGTAGTGGATCCTTAAATATACCCATTTTTTGGTTGTTGGCTATGAGAGGATTATCGATTTGAAGTTCATTCTTGTTGAGCATATCTTGTACTTTGTTCTTAAATGTGATACATGACTAAATGTCATGACCATTTACTCGATGATAAGGACAATATAGGTCCTCTTAATACCACTTAGGTTTGGGCTTATTAGGATCCAAGGGGCGGATCTCTGGAAAGTTGATGATCTTGGCCTCACATAATCGATTAAAGAGTGATACCAAAGACTTAGGTAATGCATATAATTGCAAGGTTGGAGGTGTTATTGCCTTTGCCCCTGATTTTATTGAGGCTAATTATACTGCACAAGAGGTGGATAGGCTTGATAATTATCTTGTTGTGGTGTATTTGGCTTTACAAGCCCTAGAACATTCAAGACAACTTGATTAACCACTGAGGGTTTTTGTTGAGCATGGTTGCCTTTTGGATTTTTGTTCCATTCCTTCTTTCAAATTTTAATTTTCCCTTCCTGAATCTTAATATCCTCTATGACCTTAGCCTGAGCTAGAGCTTCCTCGAATGTATGATATTGTTGGAGTTGTAATAGCAATGAAATCTATTTTTAACAACTTCTTGTGTATAAATGAGTGATTTTGGTCACCGACAAGGCAAATGGCAATTTTGACATGATCGTTCACCACCTATTTCCATATTCTAATATTGGTTCATCATTGAATTGGTGAATATTATATAAATTAGTCAAGGTAGCTTTCTTCTTTACACTAAATGAAAAGTGTTCTAGGAATGAATTTACAATCTATTCAAAGTTATGAATGTTGTACCTTGGAAAATGATTGTATCAAGAATGTTCTCAACAACAAGATATCATTATCCTAAAGTTGAAAGCATAGGTTCATGAAACTAGTGATATGCTCTTGTGCATCATCATCCCCTTTAAACTTATCTAACTTGGGCATTTCAAAATGCTTTGGATATGGGGGAGATGGGACAGAAGGATGTAGTGATTGGTTGTAAAGTTGACTTAGTGTGGGTTTCTTGTAACCCATTCCTAAAGCTTATTTTTCCAGTGATTGAATGCACTCAGTGAGCACCTTGTAAGCTTCAGAAGAAATGATCTCATCTCCTCACCTTTGCCCTCAAGGAGAGGGAGGTGGAAGATGCCTAATGGGATGAGGTGGTTGATTATGGTCATCAACCATGTCCTCATAATGCGACTCGAGGTACCCATGATCTTGATACTCTAACCCTAAGTCCTCATAGGCTTCATGCTCCTATTGAGCATTGTTGGTTTGATTCTATAGAGACCTATGGTATTGAGGGGGTGCACGAGGAGGACGGTTTTGATTAGGTCTAGGCAATAGTTTTTGTTTGTACATAATGCACTTTTGCTAGATCTACTACCTATATGTACTTGATGTGGGAACCACCTCATGCATGGATTTTTGCAATTTCTCTTGGTATAGCCTTTCTTGATACACCCTATTTTCTTGCAGTCTCTACTGACTCAACTGATACTATTCATCCAAGCATTTTTTATCCAACTATATATAGTTTAGTATTACTTATTTCTCAACATTCTTCCTAAGTACCTAATCTAGTTGGTCAGTAGTATGGGGCTTATTGACCTTCGTATTAATACGAAGAACCTTGGATTGCTCTATAGCCCCCAAAACTATATATTTTTCATGATTAAGGTAAGTCATGTTAACCCGGTATTCAGGATTATATGTAAGCTCAACATACTCAAGTGGTGCAGAGGCACAATTTGCTTGCATATAATACTCTTCTTGAGGAGTAGGGGGATTATCAAAATCCCTCTCTTCCTCATTAACTAGGATTGTATGAGCCGACATGAGTGTTTGAGTAGGATGGCGAGTGCCATACCTATCTAAAAAGGCATATTGTTGACTCATCCATGGATGGTCTAGTGGAGTGGCATGATCATCTAACCTCGTCCATGGTGTGTACTCCTGATCATTTTCTAACTGGTGCATAGGGTGAGTCAAAATGTGAACTCATGGCACCGACCTACTAGGACCTTCTCCATGTTGAAGGGTTTGTCTATGGTGAGCATGGAAAGTATCTCGACTATGGAGGTCATCACTGTGATCATACTGAGGACCGATAGATGCATCCTAAATGGGGATTTCCTCTAGGTTAGACTCTTTGTAATAACTAGGATGCCAATTTGGAATGGTCATATACTTTGGACTGATGCAAAGGTGTTCCATGCCTCCTCAAAAATATTCTATGACACTAGCTCTTGATCGATCTTGGTTGCGTGTAGTTACCATGGTCTTTATTATCCAAAAAAACAACATAGAAACACACAAAAAGACAATGTGTTTAAGTTTTAGTTTGAATTCCTATATTGTTTGGTGCATTTTGATGTTGCAAATCCCTATGAAACTAAGGGTAAACAAAATAGAAAATTACTATAAGGTAGTTTGAGCACACTCCCTTGTCAAGGAATGTAATCCAAACAACAAAAAGTGGCTTCCTATTGGATATTGGCTCAAGGGTAACCCTAAAGAATCAAAATTACCCCTTAGAGGGATGTCGTGTTGTCTGAGTCCTACTACTTGCCTAATACCTAAGGTAAGGCACCATAGACTTTCACTTCACTCTCATTTGAGCCTGTATTCCATGTTTTATTAAGCCCCATAGTAAAAGGGTGTTACTAATCCTTCTTACTCTGGGTGTACCCAAGAGTAGGGGATCCCCTGGTGATGAAGTCCAAGAAGCCACTCAATTTTGACTATTAATTTTCTAGGGTGCAAGCTAGTGGATGGAGATGAAGCTCACTGTCATTGGTCTCGATTAGTGGCTGGTGATGAAATCAAGCATGCTTATGTTAAAATAAAATGTGGTGTGAGTTGGGTTCTTTTTATTTTTATGCAAAAGAGAGAAAAACCATCAAGCGCTCCATGATTTTTCACTAATGCATAAAAAATTAAAGTTTCAATTTCAGATTTCTACGTAAAGAATGTTTTAATTTTAGAAACCTATTTAGATGCAGAACCCTACATGAGTAGCCTAAGGTTAGGCAGCAAGAATTAATCTAGTATGTAACAGATAAGGGGTCATATCAGATGGATATAGCTTCAAACAAGGGCCATCCTGCATAAGGATGGTCACCAGAAGGGACCGTATCATAGAAATATAATCACAGATAGGGATCATCTGGACCAAATATGATCATAGAAAGAGGCCCGACACTATCAATTTCTCTATCTATTGTCTACAACTTAAAAAAAATCCTGTAATTTTTGCTTAAAAAAATAGAGAAATAGATTATATGTACTTATCATGAAATCCTACATTTGACGATGTTCCAATTATCTACTTTTTTGCTTTTTGATATGAGGTCATCTTCCAGTGGGATGATTGCTAAATAGAGGCCATATCTGTGATAGACAATCACTGAACAAGGGTCATCTTTGTAGCATACGGTCAGGCCTGTAACCTAAAAATATAAAGATAAACAATAATTAGCCAAATAAACAAATATAAGGTACTAGATCCCATCATGATTGCCACTGAAATGCCAAAAATTTGTGCACCCTAAACAAAAATATATATAAGCATGTATGATTACAAAACCACAAAATGCAAACTAACTATGAATAATAAAAGCATGTAAATATGAATAATAAAAGCATGTAACCATAACATCATGATAAAATAAGAAAATATATGGAGGTAGGTCCATTTTATTGATAATATCTTGTTCTTTCAAAATACGATTATGAACACATCCCCTTGAGGGAGTTCACCATTTTGATACAATCAATACAATAAATGACTAAGAGGGTTTGATTCTCCTCTTAGAATGGAACTAGTGCACTTTTGGGGTTCTCTTGCATCCACAAACCATCCTACAAAGGGTTTCTTCATGACCTCCATAAGGGGTGATAATCTTTGAATTCTTGTGCTCTTCCTTCCATGCACAAAATCTATATTCCGCATACAAAGAAACAAAATTAGTTAATAACATATGCGGATGAAATGATGACTAAAAATGATAAATAAACAAAATCTAATAAATACATGCGTGAAATGAAATCTAACTAAGATGAAATATAAATAGGAAAACTGCTAAAATCTATTGAAACAATAAAAAAAAAATCTAGAGGTTGTCTCTGTGCGGGATGGCCTACCTACAAGCCATATTTGAGATATACGATCACTAATCCGTGGATCCTTTTCTCGAGGTCGATGTGAAGGTGACTCCTGGGTTCAATATGTTGGTGTTTTTGGTGGATTAGGTATGTTGTTATAGTGGCTTTACAGTTCTAGATCAGTCTTTAAAGTGAACATGTGATATCAAGTGGAAGAAATAAATGCACACCTCTATCCCCTGGAGCAATCCAGCAACATTGCCTTCTTGGGGAATCGATATGAGAACAATTCGATTCTCATTAAAGCTATTGGATCTCTGGTCAAAATCCAATAGCACTTTGTTACTTGAATTGAGAACTCTGTATATATGTGAAAGAGGGGTGAGCACTATTATATAGATTCCTTGAAAGGAATCTAATAATAGTGCCAACCTATGCATGAAAAAGCGAAGGATCAATTTGCATTGAGAAAATGAATGTTTTTCCTTCAAAATCATGCAAAACTGATTACATCATGATTTTTACCTAATTTGGGCTCATGCACATGCAAAATTGTGGCATGAGTTCATGTGTGGGTTTAACTAGTAATTTCAACTACCAGTTATATTTTGCTCTTTTTTATTTTTTCTTTTGGCACGATCGTCCCAAGGTGGGATGGCCCTGACTAGGGTCATCCCTTGGTAGGATGGCCTCTGGATGCTATCCCAAGGAGGGAAAACCAAGGTTGCAAAGGGAAATATCCCTCATTTGAGTGGTGAAAACCATTTTTTAAGCCCTAAGTCTGCCCAAGGTGGGTCATATGGTCTTCAAAAAATCCATATAAGTAGTCTCCTCAATATTACGTATTTTAGGTGTCTACAACTCTCAATACACACTTGCACTCTTACTTACATGACACTTGTGTGTATCTTGCATATTACACTCTAACATGGCACGTGTGCATATCTTACATATAGACACTTAGATAAAGAGGAAATATAAATCACTCATCTAGACTATAAACTCAAACCCTAATCTATTACATATATAAATTTTTACCATAAAGGTACCATGGGGATGTATTTGCAAGTACCAAATGATGTAATATTCTTCAACAGTTTATTTTATAGTTTTTTCTTATGGTAGAGATAACTATTTGTCTTAATTTCATCTTCCTTGCATCCATGTCCATTTTCTACCACTGTCCTTTCTCCTGAGTTGAGTTTGTCTTGTTCACCTCAAGGTGACATAAGATATTCTATATTTCTTTTGATCTGCTTCTCCTTCGTGCATATTCTTCTTGTATTTATTTCAAGCTTATGTAAATTTGACACCGCAACTAATTTAAAAATTCTAGTTGTTTGGTGTTGATCCCAAGAGTTTTTTTTATTAATGTTCAAGTTGTTCACTTTGCTTCGAGAGATATCCTACATATCAAAATTGATTGGTAAATTTTATTTTTTTATTTTTATTTTTTTGGGATATTTACATGACCTTAGAAAGGGTCATGACTTTTGTGTCTGAATAGGTTCTCAACCCATTCTTATGGTGTTAGAGATAGAGTATATTACATCATTTGGGTCATGTAAATGTACCTTCCTAGGTACATACTTAGGACATTAGATTACTTTAGGGGGAATTTATCTAGTTACTTCATGCAATGTAATAAATGCACAAGTGTCAATGTGCAAGGTGTCCCTTGTACAGCTAGGTAGAGTGTTGGCCAAGGAACCTATCTTCCTATATAAAAAGGGCCTCATTGTAACAAGCTTATAACAAGCTCATAGCATATTCGTAGGTAGTAGCATAGTGTTGTGTAGATCACCATATATTGGTTATGGGTGCAATGTAGTCCAGTAGCTTTATTCATGGAGTGTCCATTTCCTCCATAGCTACATTGTATTCATTTTCATCATTTCTATTTATAGCATATTTCAGTCATCTCATAGATTTACTTTCTTTCATATTATTCTGCATCTTGTGATTGCTATCTCCCATTGCATACTACATCAAAATATAATAGTGGTATCAGAGCCACGGTAGATCTAGCCATAGTAGATCGATAGGAAAACCACCATTATCATTAAGCCTAAGTTTTTTATCAACCTAATGCACCTTTGGACCAGCCACTATCAAAAAATCTCAGAAGAGTCTAGGTGGTAGAATTAGGGAGAGCCACAAGTGAGGACTGAAAGAAATCTCAGTTCCAGAAATACTGAGATTACATTTGGCTAGAGTCTTTCCATAGAGTTGTAGGAAAAACTCATGAAGACTAGGACTCAACATTCAATCCACTAGATTGACAAATCAACTAGTGAAGATCATTCAAGATATCTGGAATTTGTTAACTATTGCCCAAAGTTTCTTTTGTTGCAAAAAATTAATTCTCAGATGATTGGGACACCTCCTACAATAGAAATCTAGGATATTTCAACTTCGTTGCTCGAAGGTCGATGTGCCTTCATAGTGCAGATATTAGTTCCTTGTGCAAGAAGAGAATACTATGGAAGAAGACTCTTGGAGAAGAGTCATGGTGAAGTTAGGAGACTGGAGATCTCCATTGCTAGATTGAGAACTTCATATAAGAAGAAAATGCCATAGAAGCCTTGATCCAAAAGAAAATGCCATAGAAGCCTTGATCTGAAGAAAAGGCCATAGAAGCCTTGATCCAGAAGAAAAGCCATAGAAGCCTTGATACTAAAGAAAAGGCCACATAAGCCTTGATACTAAATAAAAGGCCATAGAAACCTTGATCTTGAAGAAGACTCTAGAAGAGAGTATCTGATTTAGAAGCAGATTCAAATTTTAATACTAATACTTTGTTGTAGGGAAAGGAGATTCAGTGAGTTGGGAAACTTCCTACAAGAAAGTTAGGAAGAGTATCTTCTTCAGAATCAATCTAGCACCTAAAGCAAAATTGAAGGTAAAGAGATCAGGAGAAGATCTCATTGAAGAAACTTCCATTCTTGGAAGAAGAAGAAGGACTAGGAGAGTCCTACTCAAATACAAAAGTAGCAAAATTAGAGATCTAGAAGAAGATCTCACCACCAACACTTCTAGAAGTAGAAGGTTGAAGAAAAGGTCTCAAGGAAGACCAGAAGAAGTTACAAGATCAAAGACCTTGGAGAGGTCTCAATGAGCATCCAGTAAAAGGCTTGGAGAGCCTTACTAAAGAAATCATCAAAGGAGTTTCGAGGAGAACTCATTGGAGAAATTCACTACAGAAGATAGTGAAATATTTGGGACAATTATCACCATATGACAGCCCAAAATAAGAATAAGAATTTGGCAAGGAGTGCCAAATCTCAGAAGAAGATTCGAAGACCTCAAGATATTTAGAATCTTGAGAAGAAGATCCTGCTTGAAGTCAAAATTTGACAAGAAGACTTGAAGATAGGAGAAGCCTACCAAATATGAGAGATTTGAAGATTACCTCTCATAGCAAGAAGGCATCATTTCAGAGACAAAGACTTCTCCAAATCTATAACAAAAGGAGAATATTTCTTGAAGGATCAAATCACCAAAACCTAGGCTCGTAAAAGAAAGTTCGAGACCACTTTTTGGTGAAGAAGAAACTAAGCAGCGAGATCCTACTCAAAGCAACAACTTGGTGATCTTAGACACCAAGATCTAAATCCTCTACAAAATATTTCAAAAAGGTAAGCAACTATTGGTGCAAGTAGATTCATTAATTGGATTACTTATCAGATTTGTTAAAGCACCTTATATTGGATTAGAGTTGCAAAAGAGAAAAATTGAATTACAGTCTTCAAAAGTGCAAAAAGGGAAAAGTTCCTTTTAAGGTTCATTTGCACATTAGCTTTGGAGTTGATTAGATTACAAAATTACAACTATCTATCAACTACCAAATATCTACTTTGGAAAGAAAAAGAAGACTAGTTCCTACAACTTTGTTTGTAGTGAAATTGTAGAATAATTCTTGAAGATTCATTTCAGATTATTCTTGATTAGTTGTAGTAAATTGATTAAGTGCACTTATAAGTTATTTTGAGAGTTTATTGGAGTGATAAGGTGAGATTTTTAGTGCATTAAAAGTGAAATATTAGTGGGTTCATTTGCACTACTATATTACTTTCAAAAATCTTAGTGTTTGTGTTCTTGAGAAGGGCACAAAATCATATTAGCATCAAGTGTCTAAAGACACCATTAGTGCACCAAAATCTACAAATTTTAGTGGCCAAAGGAAGCCACCAAAATTAGCTCAATCCTCCAAGTTTTGGAGAAGAAAATAGCCATAGAAAATCAGCAAGGATTGCCTCAAATCGAGACTTGGTGAGTCTCAGATTCAAAGCACTATAAGTGCTATATTGCATCTACAAAAGTGGTTATAAGTTGGGTTCATAAAACCAACAAAAAATGAGAGTTGCATATTCTGAAGAACATCTCCAAAAATCTGCCATAAAATCAGAAAATCAGGAGTGCAAAAAGGTGCAAAAGGGGTGTTTTTATATCCCAAAATTATTACATATTGTTGCACCATTCTAAGTTGTTTTATGTAGGTGATAAGGCAGAGTTTGAGGTGCCACAAAGGCACATTATACAAGGTTAAAATAGTTGGACACTAGCACACTCTAAGCATAGCAAAGGAGCCTCTCAAAAGGCTCACATCTTCTCCATTCTGGATAGTCGAACCTGCAAGCCTTCAAGGGACAACACAAGGAAAGAACAATGTCATATTTGAGAGCAATATTATCTACAAAGAAGGAAATACATAATAGGTTCAAAAAGGGAGAAAATAAGGCATCAAAACCAATGTGGAAAGGAGGACAAAATCAGCATGTTGAAGGTATAAAGAATAGGTGCTAAATCCAAGGTTTCAAGCTTGGAGAAAAACGTCCACCAATAGGAGCACCAAGATCAGCTACAAAACCACCATTGGAAGCTCCATAGAATCAAGGGACATCATAGCTAGTGCCATCCAACGTCCTCATCGAAGCACCTACAAAAGAAAGAAGTTGCTTGCTCTCCAAGAAACATAGCAAGCAAAAGAATAAGCATACAAAAGGGAATAGGAGGTATATCATTCATCTTGGAGCATTATAACAAAGAGTTACATGTAAAGTGCCACTTGGCACAAACCTCCTAAGGTGCCATCTTCATTCATAACATCCAAGAAACAAAGGATTACTTCAAGCGCTCAGCCAAGGGAAGTTACAAAGAATAAAGAAGAGGTTACATTCATATGAGTGCCACTTGTCCAAAGTTGGAAGATTCTAGGAGCACCCATCTTGGAGAGGAAGTCAAGCACTCACCAAGAAGACTGTAACATCTCATACATTACATACAAGAGCAAGACAAGTGCTTAGTAACTCCCATCTACTCCTCAAGCACCTACGAAGTGTAATTATCATGCCACTTGTCATATTTACAAATATTCTTGCTCCATTTAAAGGGTTCAATGACCAAGGGAGTTTGAAGCACACATATCCATTCAAAGCACTTCACATAAGGCTGAATTATAGCGTGGAGGAAAGTGAAAGAGCATTTAAAGCTCTAGTCAAAAGGAGCCAAAAATTCATAGAATTTGGGCACCATTCTTCAAGCTCCAAAACCAAGAGAAATCCAAGGCTATCCATTGGTTGAAGCATCCAAGGAAAAATACATTGGCACTACTATTATTCATGCCCAAATACTACACCAAAAATTGTGGACATCAACATTGCAAGGTAAGGAATAATTCCCATTATAGTTTGATTTCATTCTTGGGAGTTATAAGGATTATATACTAAGGTTGAAACTTAGAGAAATCAAACACATTGAAAGCAAAATTAAAAGGGAATTAAGATATCAAATTAATTAAATATTTGCAATATTAAATATTGGAGTAATAAGGGTTTCTACTAGAAAAATCAAATTAATAATATTTGCAAATATTATTGTGTTCTAATTTTCTATATTTGGGAGCTATAAGGGTTACAACACCAAATTAGGTTATTGAAAATTAGAAACACTAAAATCAAATCCTAAGGGATATTAAAAGAGGTTATTAAGGTTTTTGCTAAGGTTGGAAATTTATAATATTCTTGTCTCAAAATTTCACAAAAGGGACAAAAGAAATCCAACATTAAAACCTCTTCAAAATTTGGAAAAGTGCTTAGTTCAATAGGAGTAATAAGGTGTTAGAAAAGTTGATTTTGATATTTACAAAACTTTACAAAATCAACCCAAAATTGAACTACATTTTACAAAAGCACTATATCATATTCCAAAATCACTAGGGAGTCATAAGGTATTCTACAAAACTTGATAATAATAGCATCTACCAAATATTATCAAGTTCTAAATACATTGGGAAGATATAAGCTTTCTACAAAACCTAAAATCCCATTAGGTATATACTCTCATTACTAGGGAGACATAAGGAAGTCCACAAAATCTAAGGATTGATATTAGGGAATTTAAATGGCATCAAACAAATTCTTCCTAGCAGAATCTCAACTACTCAAGGGTCCTAATTATTTCTCCTGGAAGAATAAAGTGAAAGCAATCTTGGTATATGAAAAACTTTGGGATATTGTCAAAGGGAAAACACAGAGACCTACCACAGGTGATACTGAAATCCTAAAGTTTGAGGAAAATGATTCAAAGGCTCTAATGATAATAACCTTTGCTATCACTGATGAGATACAACCCTATATCAGTTTAGCAAAAACATCTTCAGATGCATGGACAAGCCTAGAGAAAATATTTGAAGGAAAGAATAAGGCAACTATTCTTCATCTTCAAACTCAACTTCACTCATTAAAGATGAATAGTGGAGAAAGCATAGAACTGTTCCTAAGGAAGGTAGCAGATATTAAAGGGAAATTATTGACCTTAGGAGAAATAGTTAAGGATGAACTTCTTACTCAAGTAACCATGAGAGCACTTCCAAACAACTATAAGCATTTGGTAACATCTTTACAAGTCCTAAGTAAAGATACTTCTTTTGATGACCTAGTCAATATTCTACAGGAATATGAGGTGGAAAATATAGTTAAAGATGAAATGACTAACACTGCATTGGCATCTAAAGATAATCCATAGGGAAATATTGCTTCTTCATCAAAAGGATAAAAACCATGGTACAATAGGTATTGTCAGATATGCAAGAGAAAAGGCCATAGTACCAGCTATTGTAGGTTCAATCCCAAAAATCAGAATCAAGGAAATCAGATGAACAATGGGAACCAATTTCAGCCACGACAATATCAAAATCCTCATCAACAATAATTTTAGCATCCAACCAATTATCCCCAATTGGAGTATCAAAAAGGAAATAAAAAAGGACATCTAGCTCAGAGGGTAGAAGAAATCGAAGAACTGGAAGAATCTATAGATGATTATGAAGTCAAAGCTCTTTCAGCAAGAATGACAGGTTATGAAGACACTAACTACTTGCTTGAATAGGTTACAAAAAATAGAGAAGAAGAATCTGAATCTCAAGATCAAGAAGGAGATCCACATTGAAGACTAAAGTCTTCAATACCCAAATAATGTAATACAAGGGGGGTGTTAGAGATAGAGTATATTACATCATTTGGGTCATGTAAATGTACCTTCCTAGGTACATACTTAGGACATTAGATTACTTTAGGGGGAAGTTATCTAGTTACTTCATGCAATGTAATAAATGCACAAGTGTCAATGTGCAAGTTGTATATGTGCAAGGTGTCCCTTGTACAACTAGGTAGAGTGTTGGCCAAGGAACCTATCTTCCTATATAAAAAGGGCCTCATTGTAACAAGCTTATAACAAGCTCATAGCATATTCGTAGGTAGTAGCATAGTGTTGTGTAGATCACCATATATTGGTGATGGGTGCAATGTAGTCCAATAGCTTTGTTCATGGAGTGTCCATTTCCTCCATAGCTACATTGTATTCATTTCCATCATTTCTATTTATAGCATATTTCAGTCATCTCACAGATTTACTTTCTTTCATATTATTCTGCATCTTGTGATTGCTATCTCCCATTGCATATTACATCAAAAGCTAGCATATAGCTTGATATATATTTGGGGGATCTAACTCCCACACTTCGGTTTCCCACTAATCCATCTGATCATCAGGGATGAAGGAATACATCTCATCGACCAAAGATTCAAACCTCTCTTCTTTTAATGTTAAAATTTGGTCAAAATTTGGCTCACATGTCAAAAAGTGTTCAACATGGTGCAGGAAAAATGGTTCTCACTAGATTTTAAATCTAGTCCCATATTGCATTCTTAAAACTATGATAGACCAATATAGATACAGATGACCCTCTATATTAGTGGTGATATATCTAGATAGGCAAAGGTCAAATAAAGTTGGGAGATCAATTATTGATATATCCTATTTGATAGTTATATTTGGACATGCATTCAGTGCCAATAATAGTTTACTTTTAAGACTTGGATAATGTTGTCATCTAGTTTTATAACCCTCTTATTGATAGGTTGAT
Source organism: Wollemia nobilis (assembly GCA_028583015.1). NCBI lineage: Eukaryota > Viridiplantae > Streptophyta > Pinopsida > Araucariales > Araucariaceae > Wollemia > Wollemia nobilis. Next base: position 2,544,022 of record JAQPPZ010001836.1, on the reverse strand, counting down.
ATTTCAACCCCAATGCATCTACAACTCCTTTAGGTATGACAAATATACTCACCCCTAAGCCTACCATACAATTATAAAGTATTTTATTTTTATGGATCATAGATAGATAGATAAAAAAAAGGGTTTTGGATCGGCTTGTTTCTAGGGTCAAGATTTATAGAATTACAGGTGCTTGTTGCTAATTCTTATTTTTTTCTTCTTCCTCAAGGATATTTGTAAGTCATTTGTTTTTCTTGAGGATGGCTAAGATATCCTAAACCAATATCGGTATTGTGGATCTTTTCAAAAGGTCCACCATGTTGAATGACCAAAGGGAGATAGCCTTTATGGTGGGGTGAATCATGGTTTTTCTTTGATCACTTGGGTGGCTCTAATTGGTTTTAGTCGGGGTGCTTGTTGTCTCAAGGTCTCTAAGGCAACTGCACGGTGGTTATCAAATTTTTTGGAGGTACAGCTATTGGAAACCCAAAGCCGATGTTTGATGTTATGGCTTGGCTACTTGAAGCTTTTTGACCACTTTTTTGAATGTTATCAAGAGATGCATATGTGTTTGGTTGTAGGGGCACTACAACGAAAGGTTGTCATCTTGGTTGGTTTGGACTGTGTTGATTACCAAGGGTGATCAAATTACTTTTTTTCTTATCTTACATTGCCCTCTTCTTGGATCTCATCAGATAGTATAACTATATCCATGTCTTTTCAAACACCAGATTGGATACTTTTTTAGATACTGCATAAATCTCCTCCTCATCCTAGCTCACTATTATTTATTCTTAAAGAGTGTAACTTTATCCTAAGAGAGATGGAATTGATGTGGGTCGTCTTGCCATCTAGCACCTGACTCCTAAATATGAATTAGATGCTTGGGGAGGCATTATCTTAGCTATTACAGTGGTAAGGAGTCAAGAGATATCTCCCTCATTATCCTGGATGGAGTAGGTATTTTGGGTCACGTAGTGCCAACTACCAAGAAGTGAACTCCTCTACATAGTTATTCTAAATAGGCATTATTTCCCTAGAATTATTTAGGAATTCCCACTATAGAGGGATTGATATCAACACTATTTTATGGTCTTGGCCATGGGTTTGACCATTTTTCTTACTGGATCAAAATTGGGGCCTAGGAACCCATTAAGTGGGGTTGTGTTGCCCTGATTCCCTTATGGAAAAGGAGGCCTTTTATTATTCAGGTAATAATAAATCTATATGTTATTCTCCCTTCTCATGGTTAGGACCTCATTTGTGATCAATGTGAGTACCTTTTGTGTCACTTTCTTCTTTGGATATTTTGAAGTAGAGGGTATTGGAGCACTATAGCTAATACTATGGTCGACTGGAAGGTTGTTGGCTAAACAACTAGGGGAGATGGTAAGGAGGTTGCATATTGGGATACAAAGGCATAAGGGGCCTAAGTGACAGTCTTCCAATTTGAATCAGATCATTATCAGCTTTGATAACTATAGCATAGGCATATAGTAGGGTGTTTCCACCTTGGGCCTTAATCATTAATGAGATATTAAAATATAAGGCCTTCAATAATATATAAATGCCATACCTAGAGGAGAACAAAGCTCTTCGAATATTTTATACCATGACTTGTGGAATCTGAGGTTGAAATCATCTATCATCTCCTTGGGAGCTCTCTTGATAGATGATAATTATTCTACGAGATACCCCATCTTCTCTTTGAATATTTTGATGAATAGAGTGGTGAGCTAGTCCCAATTAGCTAACAAACCAATTTAGAGTGTAAGATACCATTCTCGAGCTCTTCCTATGATCGAGGTCAGCAGTAATCTCAAATTCATATTTTTCTTTAATAAATTATAAAACATGCATAGGCTCATTGTGTTTTTAGTTGCTTGATAGAAGTGCTTATATCTTCCCCCATGAAGTAAGAGAGTGATTTAAGAGCAAACATTGGTATCTCCTCCCATACTTCATGTAGAGCGGATGATTATAAGGGGCCTCTATCATTTCATATAAGGAATATTTTGGAAAGTTGTGGAGCATACATGTTCTAGACCCTAGCTCTTCTTCTTTTTGGAATGGTGTCAAGTGGAGAAAGCAACTCTTACATTTTTTAGCAACAAAGGACCTAGTGGCAGGTATCTCATTCATACACTTCTTAGTCCTGTGGTTGTAGTGGAGTTGCTAGGTGAGTATAACTTGTGCTTTGAGAGCAGATAATCTAAGGTCTTCACCAAAACCTTACCGTAGTGTCCTTCACAACGGCTTCTTTTAGATGTTCCTTTTTGAGTGGAGTCACTAGATGAATTTAAAATGCTTCAATAAGCAAAAATTAGCTAGAGATCCTCACCAAAGTCTAAGCCTAACATGTTCTTGTGATTATGATATTCAATGGGGTACCATCGGGTGTGCCATTAAACTATTTTTCTCTTCAATCATCCTTATCGTTACACATGGGATGGACCAAAATATCGAGGCTATCACACCTCATATAGAGCGACACAACAAATTCAGTCCCAAGAGCGTAGGGTTTGACTCAATTTGAGAACCTTAGGATTTTGACAAAGGTCAGCTCCTTTATGGTATGTGATTTCAAGTACACACTTCCTAATATATTGTCTTGGTGGGGATATGGGCTAGAGAAAAACAAATATAGCAAAAAGGAAAAAACCTAAGCTAATAAAGTGACGATGTGCCAAAGATAAAATAAGATCCCCATGCACAATAGCTCTAACTGTAATGCATCGGCATGAACACTTCCTCTCCTCAACATTAAGTGAAAATTGAAATGCAAACACACACACATAGAGGAGACGGGTCACGGCATAAGAATCAAACAAATTTAAAACCAACTAGACATGTAGGCCTCCAAATAGATATATATATATATATATATATATATATATATATGTATGTAAGCAGAGTATTACAAAGATTATGCCAAGAGTGGGAGTTTAGCTTACCCATAAGATCGCCCAAAGATCCACGTATTGTTATACAAAGAGAAATAAAAAAAAGTTATACCACTCATTGATCCTTTACAAAGCCTAAACTATTACTATTTATAGATTACAACTAGGGAGAGTTTCCCTTCAAAAATTGTAAGTTGAATTAACAATCTCAGCTACTCCTTTTGAGGATTCTAAAAATTGAATGGGAGCACCTTCTACCATTACTCTTGTCAACTTAGGGATTTTTGTTGTTTTAGGTGCCATACCCTTGTCTTCAATAGACCATATTCTTCTCCTTGAGTTGCTAAACCGAAATGGCCTTGGTAGGTGATCCTTACTTATTTTTACAAGTGGTCCATTAATGTCTACTTGTCCTTCTTGGGAGTTCGTGTACCATTACTACTACTTTACATCTTGGTCTAACCTTTCTTCTATGACAACTTAAAAACTCTTATTCTTCAGATGGCTTGCTTATCGAAAGTTTTGTTTCTTCCTTGCATCAGGTTCTTGTAAAACCTTTGAGATGATACTTTTATTTAGCCCTTCAGATGACAAGGGTTTCTTATTTGGTTGCGATCTCAAAACTTTTCTTTAATTCCTTCTTATTGAAACTCTTAAAATTTTCGATCCTCTAAATATTTTATTCTCCTTCTAGCTTTATCGAGGCTTTGTTATGTTTTGATCTCCCAATGCAAGGTTCATCTGAGACTAGCCTCATTTGAGTTAGAGCCCTTAATTCTCCCTTCAACTTCAATTCTCTTGCTTTCCACCAACTTTAACTTTAATTTTTTTTGTTCTTTTTCTTCTTTTTGCAAAGTTGTTGAAAATTCTATATTTTAAAGAAATTAGAAGTGCAAATGATCATATTTAGTTCACTCACATGATTCTCAACTTGAAGTGCTCCTTACGCCTTTTGTAACTATGTTGCTTCGTGATGGTCTCTCCTCTAAAGAAGTCATTGGTGCAGAGATGTTGAATCAGACGACCTCCTTGATTGAATGTAGGGGAAGTAGATCTCTTAAGATACCTTGATGATTAGCTTTTGTGAGTCTTCATCTTCTTCTCGTTGTTGTTGATCTTCCCTCAGCTAGCTCTCCCCAATGAATGTGTCTCATGTGTGTGATGAAGAGATAACAAATGAAGATTCAAGGCCCACGAACCCAAATAGATGTGGATGATAGCTAGGCCTGCTAGCTTGCTTGCAGCTAATATCTAGATTCAACCTCCATCACTGGTAGAGTCATTTTAGTTATCACGAAAAAGGTTCATGGAATGCTACCAATGATAGGGTTTGGTTCAGATATCACTAAAAGGGTTGTGAGGAATTTATCGTGGGTTGTTGAATATGAAATTGGCTCATTCAATGTTGCTTCGTGATGGTCTCTCCTCTAAAGAAGTCAGTGGTGCAAAGATGTTGAATCAAGCGACCTCCTTGATTGAATGTAGGGGAAGTATATCTCTTAGGATCCCTTGATGATTAGCTTTTGTGAGTCTTCATATTCTTCTCGTTGTTGTTGATCTTCCCTCAGCTAGCTCTCCCTAATGAATGTGTCTCATGTGTGTGATGGAGAAATAACAAATGAGGATTCAAGAAACACAAACCCAAACAAATGTGGATGATAGCTAGGCCTGCTAGCTTGCTTGCAGCTAATGTCTGGGTTCAACCTCCATCATCACTGGTATAGTCATTTTAGCTATCACAGAAAGGTTCATGGACTGCTACCAATGATAGGGTTTAGTTTAGTTATCACTAAAAGGATTGTGAGGAATTTATTGTGAGGAATTTAGTTATCACTAATATGAAATTGGCTCATTCATATCACGTGATATTCCTCTTTCGATGACAACTTTTTGATGATTTTTAAACATAAACCTTTTGATGGTTAGCAATAATTATGAGACTCTTTATTTTACTTGAAGCTTCAAGTTGGCTCTAATTGTTGTCTTCTCTCTTTAAATAGGTTGTAGTGAAATTTTACTACAGTTCCAAACGCATATTTATTGGTTATAAAATTTAAATACTATTACTTAATAAATTTTAATAAATAAATATATTAAATAATATAAATTCCTATCACTTACAATAAATATCAAAATAATACTTATGATAAAATAAAAATGAGACTCTTTATACAAAATAAATAAATAAAATAAATATAAATAAAAAATAAGGCTCTTTCCGTTGTGTAATAATAATATAAAAAGTATTTCATGGGTCAACGATATTTTGAAATGCCATTACATGGCACAATCAAATAGTGAAAATAATATTGAATGGATTTATGTTATGTATAAACATTACTCTGACACGAGAGACAAATGTGCTAAGTTATTTAATATTGTTTTATTTTGCCTTAGGCCTTTATCAAATCACTAATTAAAATCTTAATTTTTAAATATTAAATAATATATATATATTAAACTTGATACCATTATATGTTATGATATAATACTAATAACTCGACATCCATTTCCACATGTATCTTATTGGTTCTTTCAACAAATAGATCAACAAAATATTTATTTAATATAGGCTAGGTTTATTGCCACTAGTCCCTAGGAATGTAGAGGACAAAATCAGCAACTCCTCTACTTTAACTAGATATGGTAAGGACGGTTTTGACAAAGCATGTCTTCTATGTAGAGTTTAGAGTTGTGGCTTTTTTGTCTAGAACCTTAGGATATGTTCTTGGTCTTTTTCAAATTGGCCACCATGAATAGGTTACAATTATTACTTTAAAGGTCAAGAACCCATAATCAAACTTAAGTTAAAACATAATAATAATTTATAAAAAGTTTTGTTTCAGTCTTGATATAGTTTTTTTATTTTTTTTAATGAACATACATTTTCTTATACATTTATCTACGCTACAAGTTCGAATTTTAGATCTTTCGAAGAAAAGCCAAAACTCAAACCGTTGTGATATCCCCTTGAACCTTTCTTTTAATTATTTTTTATAATTATAATATTATATTTTACAAGTTTAAAAAAAAATTATTAACTTAAAATATTTTTAAAATATATATTTAAAATATTATCACATTTTAAAATATAAAATTAACTTAATTAATTAAACTTCAATTTTTTATCATATGAACAGGATGATATCAACACTAAGAAAGTGATTACAAGTAAAATCAAACATCCCTGTTTTTAATTTAGATTACAATACCATATTATATTAAGGCTCTTATAGTGTGACCATGATTAAGGATATTATAGTTTGACCATGATCTACGATACCTGATTTTTTAGGTTGTTACTATATGATCATAGTGTACTTGGGGTTTTATTATGGTAAGAATGTGATTATGATTGATATCAAGCACCTAACATTCACGTATATTGAAACTTTATGTTTGTTGAGGCTTGAGTTTTTATTATTAAACTTGTATCATGGTTAGAAGGTAATTTGTTATTATATGACTATAGTTCACTTGAGTTTTTATTATTAGACTTGTATTATGGTAGAAGGTAATTATGATTGGCATCAAGCATCCACGTATATTGAACTTTGGTGAAGCTTGAGTTTTTCATAGAAGATGGCTAGTTTCAACCGCTTTGTTATTATATGACCATAGTTCACTTGGGTTCTCATTATTAAACTTGTATTATGGTAAGGTAATTGTTGAGAAGATAAATAGTTTCAGTTATTTTGTTCCAACAACTTTGTTTATACCTTAAAGGTAATTAAGGTAATTTTAATTTTTAATTGATTTTATGATATTGAAATTACCCAACTCTTATTAGATTATTGATATTTTTAGTATAGTATTTTTAATTATCATATTATTACTGTGGTATTACAATTATAATATTATAGGTTGAAATATAATAAGAACTTATCACAATACCAAGATTTTGAACTCATTTTTTGTTATATGTTTTTTTAATATAGTTATTTTTTATACATTAAATCTTAGATAATTTTTTTGTTATATATATATATATATATATATATATATATATATATATATATATATATATATATTTAATTTGAAATATTGTAGTACTAATACTTTCGAATAACAAAGAGACAAATTCTTACCTTTTCATTTTTTTGGTAGGTGGTAGAAATTATATTATATGGGTTTTAATTGGTGCCCAAAACCAGAAACATAAGCATATGACGAAAAGTACGTAGAGAAGCACAAAACAAGGTGTTTACACCCTAGCCGCTCCATGAACCAGACCAGAGAAAAAACAAACCCACGCAGGGGTTGTTTAACAGAAAAATAAATATTGAAAGAGAGAGCCCACGCAAGGGCTAAGGAGAACATAAAGCAAAATCAAACCAGTGCCCACATAGGGGTCAAAATATTAGTACCAAAATTCCCATGTAGGGGAACAGAGCTCAAAAGACAAAACAAACCAACTCTAATCATCGACAATCTCTTCAGCTACAGAGCTCTTTTGGCCATGTTTTTTGACTAGCAGTTTCGGGGAGGCGTTGATGATATTCATGCCACTGATGATGCTACTGAGAATGGTGTTGAGAACCAAGTTGAAGATGTCCATCGAAGAAGCAGTTCTGTCACTCCCATCATCATACTTTTTGAGGCGAGTATACCTCTTCGGTTGTGCATTTCCAAGTCGACAACAGTAGCATTAAGAACATTTTGAGGGAAATTTTGGTGCCAGATGGACAGATTCCTGTGACTAACCCCAACATTGACGAGAAAATCAGCAGACTTGTTAGCTTCCCAATACACATGGCAGGTTGTAGTGTTGTGAAAATTTTGCATCAAGACCTTAGCTTCTTGAATAATAGTGTGCACGTTTTATGAATGAATTCTATCGCTGATGATAGACTTTGTAATATTCATGGAATCACCTTCAATTTGTAAATTTTTCGTGTAATATTTGAGAACTTCTAGCCCTCTCCACAACGCAGGAGCTTCATCATAGTAGTTAGTTTGGATGCCCAGAAACTCAGCATAGGCCACTATGATTCATCCATTGTGATCCCTGACCAAACCTCTAGCACCCGCTGCACCCGGATTTCCTTTAGAAGAACCATCATAGTTAAATTTTTAAGCCATCCTATAGGAGGAGTCCAATGAGCGCTAATTCTGGAACGGGGATTAGGAGGAGACCTGGGACTGTGGGGAATACTGAGGGAATGAAAAAGAGTGGACTCAAGGGCAGACTCAAGTGGTTTGGTGCAAGGGAAAATATTAGAATTTTCAACAACAAAGGTGATGGCTTTGTTGGCAATAGAGATAGAGTCCCTAAGGGTGTTTGAAAAGATTCTATTATTTCTTTCGAGCCAAATCTGCCACAGGATATGATGGAGATAAAATTTCCATAAAGAAGACAACCTAGAATTTCTGAAAGGCATGGGCCAATGGGAGAAAAAAAAATCCATGGAGTTGGGTTGGGACTAGGAGATGTGAAAGGTGGACATGAGATGATCCATGGCAGAGTGGAAGAAATAACATTTCATAAATATGTGGTTGACAGATTCTCAGGCCGCCAAGCAAAGATGGCATCTATTAGGAACAACCATCCCTCTCTTCATGAGATTATCAATAGTGAGGATCTTATTTTGGATGGCCAACCAAGAAAATACAATAACTTTAGGTATGAGGTATTTAAGCCAAACCAGATTGAAAGGAATGAGAGAAGTTTGGGGAATGAAAGTCAACAAATGAGCAGATTTGATAGAAAAAGACCAGAGTCAGTTTCTTTCCAGTCTTTTCATAAGAAACATTCTAATTCAACATTTCATCAAAAAAATTATTGAAGTAGGTTTTTTTTGTTCAAATAGGATAATAAGTACAACTTGGGGCACAATGGGGACCATCCTATTCGATATTCAAACTTAGGTCTCCTTGATAAAATCCCAAGGACATACCAACTTAGATATTTCAACGAGACCCATCCAAAATTTTGTATTTCTTTAATGTGACATTTGTTAAAAAATGCTCTATATTTGTTAGAATTACTCACAAAATAATGGAACACAATGTGGCATATATAATCAACTCATAACTCAAGGTAAAATGCTCACATTATATTCACAAAGATGACAAGATTACAAAGTATTACAATACAAGAATATGCACTACAATTTCATGTTACATACAACCTCATGTGTTGCTCTACAAATAACCTTTACAAAGAGGCTCTTGATATTTCATCTTCAACTATCTATTCATCTCCTCAAACTTTTGGGAGATATGAATCTTCATATTTCTCATAGGAGAAATATATTTATTGACTTCTTAATTATAAACATCTAATGATTACTAAAAGATAAATATTTACAATATTCCTAGACTCCAAATATTTACAAAGTATTTACAAGATACTTGCAAGGTACTAAATAATGTAATATACTCCAACATCCCTCGTATTACATTATTTGGTATACTATCAATTTTTGTTTTGGTTCTAATTTTCCAGCTTTGATTTTGGTAGTGACTTTGGCTTTTACTTTTTTATTTTGTCTTTCTTATTTTGGCTTGAACTTTATTCCTATATCAATTGATGAACTATCATATTCTTTATTTCCTGCATGTTCTACGAGCATAATCATTGTAGGGTATTTTTTATACAAATCATCATTTATGGATGAACCTATGCTTATCAAACTCTTTTCCTTTTTGTAGAAATATTTCAACATTCTTACAATTCTATTCCATTATGTCATGTTTATCCATCCATAGTGTACATCTATTTAATTTTATTTTCTTGACAAAAATTTTGAGACTGATTATTTTCTCTACAAATTTTACAACAATGGAGGATCCAACATTTCTCTATTTTATGTCCATGTATGTTATGACTCTTTCTTTTTCCTGATTCCTATTTTATTAATTTTATCTTGTTGTTATTTGTTACACATTCAATGTCACATGTACCAACATTCCCTATTACAAAACTAATATGAGCACTTTCTGCCACAAAAACACTCTTATTAGCTTGTCCTATAAATCTGAGGTCTTTGTATCTTGAGCTAAGTTCTTTCATTCCTTGCCCTCTTCTATTATATCCTTCTTTAGTACCAACTGTTTTTGTGTCTTATATTATATCCATGTTTTATTATATCCCTAATTTATTAATTCATTACTATAATAATTATCACAACATAGATCATTAATGATAAATTTTGAATGACTTATACCATCATTATCCCTAATGCTATTTGAAGACTCCAAATCATTAACAACACATTGTCCATCAACTTTGACAATTTGACCTATATCTTGACCAACACACTACACAATCAAAGCTAGCATTTTTTTTACAAGCACTCTAATGAGCACGTCTGGAACTAACATTACCAAACTCAAAAAGCCTCAAATCATAATTCTCTAAATAAACATATATAGAGCTATCTTTATCAACATGTTTGTCAATTGTCATCATAAATATTGACCATCTCACACACATTTTTTGTACAATCAAAATTCTTTGGTTCACAACCATTAGTGTCTATTTCCTATGGAGGACCACTACATGCATCATAATTTGTATTACCACAATCACAAACAACACATACACAATTTGCACACTCTTTATACTTTCAATCAATGCTCATATCCTTTGAACAAGGATATGAGCAACACATATTACATCCTTTTTGTGTGTCTTATATTATATCATTGTTTTATTATATCCCTAATTTATTAAGTCATTACAAGAATAGTTATCACAATTTAGATCATTAATGTCAAATTTTGAATGAATTATACAATTATTATCCCTAATTCTATTTGAAGGCTCCAAATTATTAACAACACATTGTCCATCAAATTTGACAATTTGACCTATATCTTGACCAACACACTCTACACAATCAAAGCTAGCATTTTTTGTACAAGCACTCTAATGAGCACGTCTGAAACTAAAATTACCAAATTCAAAAAGCCTCAAATCATAATTCTCTAAAGAAACATATATAGAGCTATCTTTATTAACATGTTTGTCATCATAAATATTGACCATCTCACACACATTTTTGTACAATCAAAATTCTTTGGTTCATAACCATTAGTGTCTATTTCCTATGGAGGACCGCTACATGCATCATAATTTGCATTATCACAATAACAAACAACACACACAATTTGCACACTCTTTATCTTTTCAATCAATGCTCATATCCTTTGAATAAAGATATGAGAAACACATATTATATCCTTTTTGTGTGTCTTATATAATATCCTTGTTTTATTATATCCCTAATTTATTAAGTCATTACAAGAATAGTTATCACAATTTAGATCATTAATGTCAAATTTTGAATGACTTATACAATCATTATCTCTAATGCTATTTGAAGGCTCCAAATCATTAACAACACATTGTCCATCAACTTTGACAATTTGACCTATATCTTGACCAACACACTCTACACAATAAAAGCTAGCATTTTTTGTACAAGCACTCTAATGAGCACGTCTGAAACTAACATTATCAAATTCAAAAAGCCTCAAATCATAATTCTCTAAAGAAACATATATAGAGCTATCTTCATCAACATGTTTGTCATCATAAATATTGACCATCTCACACACATTTTTTGTACGATCAAAATTCTTTGGTTCACAACCATTAGTGTCTATTTCCTATGGAGAACCACTACATGCATCACAATTTGCATTACCACAATCACAAACAACACATACACAATTTTCACACTCTTTATATTTTCAATCAATGCTCATATCCTTTGTGTCACATGCCATGTATGTTCCTTTAACAAGGTTAGTATGAAAATATGTATTTACTATTATGTGCCTCACATCACAAAAATAAAAAGTCATATGAGCTTTCATGGGCTCCAATTTACTTGTATCACAAGTATATACCATAATGGGCTTCAGATCACATGCAATTATATTTTTCTTTTGATGAAGGTTACTAATGTCATAACTCACATATTTTATCTCGGGTATATTTGTCAATTTCTTTGTAACTTATTTTTGTTTTTAACATTGTTCTTTGTGGGTCATCAAGTATGGATAAAGCCATTTGTGATATATTTTCCATTATTTTGATCTATTATTTGCTACCTTACAACTTTGATTTATTTATTTCATCATGAAATCCATATATACTATGATGTTGCTTTGATGATTTATACTTATTATTTGATATTTGCACTTGTGATTTATTTCTCATGGAAGTAGTCAATTCAATTGTTTATGAGAAAGTGATGTCAATCTAAGAGTAAATATCATTTTTGATAAAACCAATGGCTTCAATCTCTCTATATTTTAATGAATCGTTTTTTATTTACATTGACCATCCTAAATCCTAAATTTAACTGATCTACCCTTATCCAACAATTATGACACTACTATCAAGTTATTGGTTATTCCAAGTACATATAGTACATTTTCTAATGTGCATTCAAGGAAAGGTAAGTTGAATCAAACATTGTCTACTCCTTGAACCTGGTAGATTTTATCAACTATAATTTTGGTAGGTATGTTTTGTTTTACTTGAAGAGAATCAAACCAATGCATATTACCAATCATGTGATCACTTGCCCTTGAATCAATATATCAATAAGTATCCTCTGACTTTCCTATGCCATGTATTATTTCAAGTTTTTATTTTGAATTTGATTTCTTATTTTTCTGTTGAAAGAATGTAGTAATTTGATCAATTGATCATGTTCTTCTCTATCACAATTTTTTCTTTGTTTTTAAGTCCTAATAAAGACTTGTTCTTCAAACAAATGAGACTTTGTAAGAGGGATTTTTGATGAAGACATATTAGGATTCCATGTAAAAAAAAATTGTTTTTCCAATCCCTCAAATGGAGGTAGAATCCATTAATTAATGTCAATTCTTCTGCAATTTTCTTGAATGATATTTGAAAAAATACTCTTAATTGTCAAGTAGAAAACCTTTTGACTCCCTAATTAAATCACTATAGTTTTTATAGGAATTTTCAAAAATTAATTTTTTCAATTTTTTCTTTATTTTCTTATAAATTTATTTTCAAGTTTTCTTTTTGCCCTTTTTTATTCTTACTTTTATGGTTTTGAATAAAACAACTTATTGAGCTTGATTCTTCAAAAAATCTTGCTTCCTTGTATAAAATTTATCAAAATATATTCCTTATGAATAACTTTTGTCTCCCTAATTATTTTTATTTTAATATTTTTATGAATTCTGGAAGCTGAGATAGAAATATTTCATACCTTATGGAGCTTGCTCAATAACTTGTCCTTATATTTTCCTTCAATATCTTTGCCTTGAAAAATGTTTCTTCAACAATGTATCTTTCAAATATTTCTTTCACAATATCCTTTGTAAATCAAATACAGTTTTATAAAATCAAATGGACTTTAATATTTGAATAAATTTTCCTTCTAAAAAATGCAATCCAATATTTTTTAATAATTTATCCTTTTCCTTTTATTTCTTTTTGCTTTGTCTTTTGTTAAAAAAAAATCTTATTATCAAATCTTCTTCACTTCAATCTTCTTTTTCCTTTAATCTTCTTTGGACAAATCAAATTTTCTCTTTCAATGTTTTCTTTTATTTCTTTTAAATTTCTTCTTCTCAAATATTTCACTTTAAATATTTTCCTTCCAATTCTTTTATCTCTTCTCAAATGTTTCACTTCCAATTATTTTATCTCTTCAAATATTTCATTGATTCTTTAAACATAATTTGTTTCCATTCTTTAATTATTCTCTCTTAAAAGGTATTGCTTTCTTTACTTTAAAATATGTATCTATTAATCTTTTCCTAAAATAAATCAAACCACTGTGCACTTTTTAATTTAAACCTGAGGTATTCAAGAATTAATGTGCCTTTGCATGTGCTTAGTTTTATCCTCCAAGATTTCTTTCTATACTGAAAATAAAGCACAACTCATCCAAAATTTGAGTGATATCCATGCCAAAATGCATTTGAGCATTATGGATTCAATATATAAATTCAAATATTAAACAAACCTTATTGCCTTAGGAAACACAATCAACAACTTTGGTGATATTTTTCTTTCTATGCAAACTTTCAAATATTAAATCTCCATTATGCGCTTATAAAGAATAAAGTTTTGAAATACCTTATAATATACCTTCCATTTTTCTATTTTCATGCTCAACGATGTCAAATGCTTCACTGCTTTGTTGTTTCCAGAATTTTTAAAAACTACATCTTTTTAGCTTAGAATTTGCATTTGGGACATTACTCTGGCAAGATTCCAACATTACTTCTGAATTCTCAATCCATTGCCTTTCATACTATGTTCCTTCAACAATATTTTTTGCCATGCTTTCCCGAATGTGTTTCTCCTATTCTATATGACTCGTTAAGGGTCAATATGAAGTGCAATAAATATTTCATTGTCTTATCTTAATCAAAACCACTTACAAATAACAAAATTTTTGCTTTTATCAGACCAAGAGCATAACATTTTACAAGCAGGAAGACGTGGGATTTGTTGGTTCTCACACAAACTTAGGACAATAATACAACTATCTAAACAAATAAAATTTTTAAATAGAAACTTGACCTCACGTTTATAATTTGGATACTTGAAATCAAGGTTCTTTCATAGGCATAACCTTTTCTCACATTGGACTTTTTGTTGAATGGCAACAATTGTCCCAGTATTCTCACATGGGATTTCAATGGCTCTTATTCCCTTGACTCACCAATCATAGCTATGACACCACTATTAGCAATTGCTCTATAATTAATAATCAACTTTGGATACAAAGCTTTAATAATTACTCATAAAATAATGGAACACAATCTCACATATATAATCAACCTATAACTATGAATTCTCCCATATTTTCTACCAAGTATATTTTCCAGGATCAAATGTTAATCACTCAATAAAGTTCACAATATTGCACACAAAATATAAAATATTATTGATAAAAATATCTACTAATGCATGCAAGAAGCATATTCGATGATTTTTTACAATATTTTTTCATCAATATATAATTATATGTGACCCCTCACATGCATGTCTCTTGACCTTCTCTCTTCTACATAACTCTTCACTTTCCATATTGACACGTAACATCTATGACTCTTGACTTATTCTCTTAACACTTTGCACTCTCTAAAACTTTAGACACTTGCACACATGGATACTTCTTACACCTTGACACGTACATTAGACAAATATTTAACACACTCCCTAAACTTATATTTACAATGCTACAAAAAATGTAATATCTACAACACCCCTCGTATTACATATTTGGTGTGAAGAATTTTAGTCTTCAATGTCTAATTATGGTCTTCATTCTTTGGCTCTGGCTCTGGCACTCCTTCAACCTTTGGTTTTGAGTCTTGATGCTATTCCTTATGCCTATCATGGAATGTAAGCAATTGCACGTTAAAAAACTTATTTTTGATAAATTAATTTTCTTTGATGTAGAAATTATAATTACTTCCAAATCAATTTTTTCTTTAATTTAATTTTTCAACTTCAAGTTCGACAAGGACAACGCATCGGTTAGGGATTTGGTCTCTCTTTGGGGAGGTCCAAGATTCAAACCATGGCTTACCCAGATGGGGATAGGTTGGATGGTAGCGACCAATATTTATCGATTGGCTACCCTAGTTCGATGCCCCTAAGGATTGGGGTCCCATTGACTTCATATAACCCAGTGGGCTAGGATTTATAGCAGCTGCACCCAATGGTGTTACCAATTCCCCTATGTATTAAAATAAATAAAATTTCAACTTCAAATTTTCTTCCTTCAAATTTCTCTCAATTTTTATTTTTCCACTTTATCTTTCTTCAATTCGAATAATCTTCTTCTTTAACTTCTTATGACTCCCATTTAATTAAAAATTCAATTTTTAATTAATACTTCCTAATCAAGCTACAATATTATTGGATTGGTAAGGGCTTTAGCCTCTATTTGAGAGGTCTAAGATTCAAACCCCACTCAATATGAGAGGACTAGGTCCCTCATAAAAACATGTGTAAACTCATTGAAAAAAATTAATACTTCCCAATCACTTCATTAATATTCTCTTATATCTATTTGCCTTTGTAGCACAGGTGGAGAAGGCGATACTGACCCTGTTGAACGAGAGGTCCATGGTTCAAACCTTTGTGATGCGAATGGGGACACAAAAAAATATCTTGTGGCCTCCCTCTATCTAGTGGTATACCTGGATGGGACGACACTGTCAACCACCTAAGACCGGATCTGGAGGTTTCTTTCTAACCTAAAATTTTATTGTTTCGGGGGGACAATGCAAAAATTTGGACTGTATCTCTTCTTTGGGAGGTCTAAGGTTCAAACCACAATGTAAGCGAGTGTGTGAGAGAATGGGTGTGTATTGATACGTATTTGGCCCCTATTGATAAGTTCAAATCTCACCCCTATGAGAGGTCATGGTGGGATGAAGATACCCAACCTTGAGCATCGGTCATAAAAATTTCCCATACTAACAAAATCTATAAAAAAAATATTTCCTTAATCCACTTTAAAAATTTTATCCCTAAAATACCCAAACTTAAGCATCGGTCATAAAAAAAATTCATACTAACTAAATCTATAAAAAAATATTTCCTTAATCCACTTTAAAATAATTTGTCCCTTATAACTCTCGTGCATTAAAGCATTTATCCCTTATACCTCCCAATAATATTTGCACAAAGTATTTATCCCTTATACGTCCCAATAATATTTGCACAGTCTGCATTAAACAAACTTCCAAATAAAGAACAAAACTCATAGGGCTCAATTGGTTAATATTTGAAGAAATATTGTAAAGGTGTATAATATTTCCGTTGAAAACTTTCAATTAATATCTAGTATCCTAAAATATTCTATGGCATGCACTCACCTATTAATTTATTCTTTGCTCAATAATCCCTATAATATTCGTCTTCAAAGAATAAACTTTTGCTAGACAAAATCAATTTATTCTTTTAATTGTACCTTTTAACTCCAAAAAAAATTAATCTTTGCAATAATTAAAAAGCTTATACCTCCAAACTTTATACCTCCAAACTTTATGAAGTCCAAAATTAATTTTATTTACTTGAAATAAAGTACTCAGGTCTTAAACAAGAGATTAAAGATTTGGATTATACCTTTGGTGCTCACTTCACCTTCCAAATATGCCTAGAAATCAACAAGGTGATATTGCATTTCACTTTGTAACTGACATTTTATCCACAAGCGTCTTCTCCTCAAGTGTTGATTTAGGTGTTAATTTGCATCCCACTTTCTTCTATTTGACAATTGTAACCTCTGATTCAGGCGATTTCTCTTCTCCACTCCAAGATTTGCTTTAGTTCAATCTTGTCTCCTTGGCACTATGCTCATTATTTTCTAACAGGCGCTTATTGGAGCTTCAATATTCTTTGTTCCTCTGCCTTAGATATTCTTACCATGGATTATCACTACATAGGGGCTTCAAACTTCATCATGATGTACCAAAAATATACTCAAAGCTTCAACATGATCTTCACACACATATTCTTTTCGTAGTATTCTTTTCTTATCTTCCTCATGTACTCAAAATCCTTCTCTTCTCCAATTATGTCTTCATCTGTAGCAGCAAGCACACGTCTCTATAGCGGTAATATTATCAACTCTTATCCAATAGCAGGCAACATACACATAGCTTCAATCCTTATGTCCTCAATTTTATCAACTCTCACCTTCAATGCTTCTATTCACAATTTTAATATTCATAGTTATCTTCACAATCTCTTGAATACCTTCAATTCATCAAACTCTCTATTCTTTAACCTCTAATATGCACTTGTTAATCTCTACAATATTTTTCCAAAAAATCCAATATTTCCAGTAAATATTTCTTCTTATCACCTTCAAAATATTCTTTCAAATTCAATCTTCTATGCCGATATATTAAAAATATCTCACAAATTATCTCCTTCAAAAATATTCTACTTATCTCTCCAATATCGATTCTTTTACTTAATTAATTCAAATATCTTATTTTTCTAGCAATAATATTAATCCTTCAAAATAACTTTCTCAAATGAATTTTATCTTACTTTGGCAATTCATCTTTGCAATTTGGGTGACCTCAGCCCTTCTATCTTCTTTCTTCTCTCCTCTCACAAAATCTTCTTCTACAATTTCCAATGATCTTTTTAGTTGGTTATCTTCAACTTTGGGTGATCTCAGTCCTCCTTTTCTTCAATCTTTGGGTGAATTTAACCTGACTTATCTAAATCTTCAATCTTTAATATTTGAAACTATCTTTGAATTTTTGTTGATAACTACAGTGCATCATGAGCCTTTCTTCTTCAAGGTGTGGATTTTGACACTTACGGTTTTTTTATCGTGAGTCTTCCTTTTCCAAGGCTTTACTTACAAGTAAGTTATTTCCATTGTTCATCTTTCACAAATATGAATCTTCCTTCTACAAGGCTTTGACTCCAGAAAACACAATCTCTTTTAAATTTTACAAACTCTCCCACTATGAATAAATATGGCTTTCACCACTATGTATTTGATAGAACTGTTGGGAATTCTTCTAGATTACCTCACAAGTATATTTTTCGAGATAAAATATTAATCACTTACAATAAATTTTACAATATTGCACACAAAATATAAAACAATATTGATAAAATTATATATTAATGCATGCAAGAAGCTATACATATTCAATGATTTTTTACAATGCTTTACCACCAATATATATTTACATGTGATCCCTTACATGTATACCTCTTTATATTCATCCTTATATTGGATGTTATATTAGGGTAAAGTATATAGATATAAGAGAGGGAGAGAGGATTTGAAGTTTAATATTTTGGTTTCTCACTTATTATTCTGTCAAGATGACTCAAACCCTTAACCTTTTAGAAATAAACACTTTTACTTATTATTTCATCAAAACCTTATAATTGTTTTTTCTAATAAGCTATGTGTGGCTTCTATTGGGGGCCACTCCCATTACTTAAATAAAATATTACATTGCTCTCATTACATTTCTAACAAGTTAATTAAAGCATATCCAACTTTACCTTTCTATCAAAGATATTCTTCATTTGCCTTTCTATTAAATATATTCTCCATCTTCCTCAAACTACTAAATTTCCACAATCAACTCCTTTTATATTATATGTCTTCCGAAATTTAAATTCTATCAAGATAAAATTCAACACCGTGAATGGCTAAAATATTTGTTGCCTAGCTTCTATATCTATAAATATCTTGTCTATAACAACCTCACAATTTTTTAATACATTTTTTTAGGGTTCTTATTCATTCCCCTAATATTCCAAGATATTATTTTCATTATTATTTTTTGTTTTTATTTTTGGGTTTAGTCTCACTTCTTGTTAACACTTTTGATATTTGATTTTGTTTTCCCATATCAATATCCCTTTGAGTTTTGTTTTCTCTTTGTTTTTTCTTCTTGGGTCTTCCTCTCTTTTTTTCATTTTCAAAAATACTTTCATCTTCATCAATCTCTTCAATCTTCTCACACTACTCATAGTAAGACTTATCATCTTTAGGTTTACCTTGTTCTAAAGGATCTAAAGTGCAAGGAATAACCTCAAAGCACAATCTTCTTTATGTTGCCCTGGAAACCCTAAAGTGCAAGGATGCTCTTTTGTAGCAATTACCTTCTTATTCTACCCTAAAAATCCTAAATTATTATGGGTTTTCGACAACCTCATTTCTTTATTTTTCTACTCTTGAAACCTTAAAGTGCAAGGGATTACATATTCACCACTTTAACTCTTATTACCTGGAGAGGATTCTATAGTCCTTGAAGAAAATAAAGATGATTAACCTGGAATAAACTTGACCTCTTTTGCTCTCTTTGTTTTAGGATTTATCTCATCTTCTTTTGCACCTTTAATTCCTTCTAAACTTACCAAATGATATTGTAGATAGGCTTTCTTTACCTCTTATTTTGGAGTGGAATATTCTTGATCTGATTTAAGCTTCTATTAATGTATGATTTCCTTGCTTCGTCTTGAAGTCTATCTCATGGCTAGATATTTTGTCTCTTTCTTTGTAATTTTCATCTTGCAAAATCTTGCCATGTGTCCAATTTCATAATAATTCAACAAAATGCAATATTTTCATCATCTATTTGTTGATCTCATTCTCTTGATTCAGATTTAATGTTAATGGATTATGGCAAAGGTTTTGAAATATCCATAGCAACACATATTCGAGTATATATAGCATGTGTTCACTCCTTAGTAGTTGGTCCTTCCTTGATGGATTCCCTTAGGGTATTTCCAGTATTCTTCAAAACATACTTAAAAGCTGATATGGAAGTCAAAAAAGACTAACCCACATTAGAAGCTTCTTAATAGTTTCTATCTCAACAAAAAAATTCAATCCATGGTCTCAAATAAAGTGCATCTCTTCCCCTAAACCATGGGCCACCAACTATTATTTTATCCTTAATTTCTAAATTAGAAAAATGATAAGGAAAAAACCTTAGGAAGAAAAGTCACAAAATAATTTTAATTCAATCCCCACTTCCACTTGATCCAATTTTGAATCTCCATAAACCCTGGCCATGATCTATGGAACTTACTTATTAATACTTTTAAGAACCATAATATCATGCTCAATCATCTCATCCTTGATACTTTATTCTGGTGTGACATCTGCTAACTAGATCAAACTTACCATATATTCACTCTTCTACTTATCTCCAACTTGGACCTCCATACTTCCAACTAGGGCATCCTAACTTCCCATTAGGGCTTTCAAATATGACTTTTCTTCCATAATAGCTAATGGGGCTTGCTCTTAGTTTGCACTCCCTCTTGGTTCACACTTCCTTTGGGCTTGTAATCTTTCTTACCTCACACTCACTCCTAGCTTGCACTCCCTCATGGCTCACAATTACCCCTATCTCTTCTTTTTCTCGATATTCCTTCGCTTCAGCAATTTTCTAGAAACAATGTTCCACGCATTCATGGTAAGGGTTTGAAGCATTGATGCACTCCAAATGAACTCATCACTCTTTCACCATGACTTATTCTCGATTTGCACTCCCTCTTAGTTTGATCTCGCACTCACTCCCAACTTGCACTCCCTCTTGGCTCACAATTTCCCATGTATCTTCTTTTTTCCAATGTTCCTTCACTTCAAAACAAAATTGGAAACAATGTTCCATGCATTCATGGTAAGGGTTTAAAGTATTGATGCAATTCAGATCAACTCGTCGCTCTTTCATCATGATTGAATCTTGGTTTGTACTCCCTATTGGTTCATACTCCCTCTCGAATCTCATTCGCTCTCAGATTACACTCTCTCCTAGATTTTCTTCAACTGAATCCTTTAGATTCTCCTAATATTTGGAATAAGATGTAACACTTGTTCCTTGATTGCACGTTGCTTTCTACTTCCTGCTCACACTTCCTCCTCACTCCCAACTCACTCGCACTTGCTTCTAGTTGCACTCACTCCCAGATCGTGCTCACACTCACTTCTGCTTGCACTAGTGCTTGCATTCGCTTCCATAAAAACTGAATTATTTAAATTAAAAATTTAAGTTTACACGGATTTTTATGAGGGGTCACAGTCCCCTCTTACCAGGATTTGAACTTGGGTCTCCTATATGAAAACCAAAGGACTTACCACTATGGTATCCCTCAGGGTCTAAAACCTTATAATTTTTAGTATATATCACAAACGAAAAAAAAAAAATACAAACAAGGATAGTCTCTTAGTTTATAACATAGTCTCTTTGTCCACTTAGGATAAGGCTACCATGATTCAGGTTAAATATTTTTATCTTATATATAATATTATAGTGCACTTTATCTATCATACCCAAATAAAATGTTGCAACAACAAGATGATAATTATAATCAATATTATATTATATGGTATTTTTTAGAGCAAGTAATATACTTGTTAGAGATCTTATAGTGTTGGAAGGGTTTGTAATCCATAGTTGAGTCAGGCGACAGCGATGGAAGCTTTGGAGGGTTTGCAGTGGTAGTTTTGAAGGAGTAAGGGTTTCATCCAGAGGAGATGAATACCATAATATCTATATTACATTCCATATTGGAAATATTTATCAGAATAGAAAGTATCAACAACCTGACCTTGCTTTGGTTGTCAGGATAGCTAGGGTTTTATATATAATATTTGATCACTTTGCAATTTATTTCTTTAAGGAACTCTTAAGATATAAAGGTTATGACCACTTAAACTTATCAGATAAGGTTATCTACTTCAAGGCTTTCAAATAGAGGAAATTCTTCATTCTAGTAGCATTTGCATTCTTCCCCTCTCCTTGAATTAATGGATACATGACATTCCCAATTCATCCTGAGCCTAAAAAAAATGACTTTTAGTGATAAAAAAAGGTAGGACGGTGATCCTTATGGATATTGGGTATGGAGTCAGATGGAAAAGAGCGAGAATATTATATCGGTGGAAAGGGATATCAAACAAGCAAGCATCTATCAGGGGATATCTAAGGTTCTAGGAAATTTGTTGATTTTCTCCTTGGAAATTGAAGGTCGCGTTGGTGTTGAACCGTTATTGGCTCCAGGGAAGTTGTAGAGCAATATCAGTAAGGTGATATTTGTATATTTGGGCAATTCGATTGTAAATCTGGGGATTGGATCACACGAACTAGGTTTTCATCTAGGTGGTATTGATCTGCCCCTGGGGTGGAAAGGGATATCAAACAAGCAAGCATCTATCAGGGGATATCTAAGGTTCTAGGAAATTTGTTGATTTTCTCCTTGGAAATTGAAGGTCGCGTTGGTGTTGAACCGTTATTGGCTCCAGGGAAGTTGTAGAGCAATATCAGTAAGGTGATATTTGTATATTTGGGCAATTCGATTGTAAATCTGGGGATTGGATCACACGAACTAGGTTTTCATCTAGGTGGTATTGATCTGCCCCTGGGATTGAAAGTACATCATGTCTTTATTCATGGTCTCTCAGTTGTGGTCTTTCTTTCCCCAAATTTATTGGATGGTAGGTTAGGGAGTTGGCTAGGTTTGTGGGGTTGGCAGAGAGGTGGCAAAATTCAAAGTTATTATGGATGACCAATTTATCATCTATAGTGGTTCTTTGGCCCTATTTTCATTTTTGGTATGCCTATGGGGTTAGAACCCAAAGGGATTGGGAAAAATATCCCCTCTTTTTGGGGGATAGCATGGTTTTTCTTTCTTGTTCTTGGTCAGGATAGGAATACCCATGGGATTTTTGTGACAATGCCCATGGTTCTTGGGGCTATAATTATAGTGTTCAGTATGATGGTCTTTGGTGGCTAGCGTTAGAAATGACTAATATTGGTGGTCTCATTTTTGGTCAATGTACAAAACTTGTGGATGTTGGTTATTTTCAAGGGATTTTTCATTTGTGAGAGGGATACTAGCCATAACTATGTTGTGGGCCCTTGTTTTTCTTTATCCGTCATCATGGGTCCTTTAGCGGATCCTAAGCATTTCCAAATCTTGCAGATGTTGGGACCTTTAGTGGATTCAAAGCATATCCAAATTTTTTTATGTTGGATTTTGTTTATCCAAAGTTGGGGAGGTTTGGAGTCTCCTATTTGTTTTAAGCTCAGAACCAAACTGGGAAAGGTCTTTGTGGTTCTTTTTTCAAGATCTCTTCTCTAGGATGCTAGTGGCTTTTTGCTAGATGCAGATCTAGATCAGCTGGACAGTCTCGTTTCAGTCATAGATTCATAGTTCATGTTGTCTTCCTACTATAGTATTGATCGTCTTATGCTCAGTTTATGGTGTTCATATCTACAGGTAGTATTTTAGTGAACTCTCTTTCCCCACGGTTGGGGCAAGAAATTTTCAATTTAGTCTTGTTGAATTTCTTGACTTGGATGTGTGTTTACCCCTTGCATGGGAAATTGGAAGTTTGAACTTTTTTATTTTTTTTGGAGTAGTTATGTGATTCTTGGCTTGGGTGGGAAGTTGTACTATGATTTTGATTTTAAAATCTTCCAAGTTAGGGTGAGAATATTTTGGGGGTCAAATTTTATGGATTCGTGGATTTCGAGATTTTTTGGCATTCACGATTTTTTTATCCCTCAGTTTCTAGATGTTTTTTTTTAACCCTTTGGATCCATTATCCTAGATCTTGGTTTATCGGTTCAGGTTTTAGTTTCTCTTGTGGATTTTGGCTACCCAACTTTGTATTTTTAGTTTGGGTAGGATTTGATTTAAATTTGGTTGCATTGGGTTCAATTTAAGCAGGAGCCGACTGAGTTGGTTTTAGATTTATCTAAAGTTTGGTTTTTATTTCCTTTGGGTGGGTAAAACCTCCTTTTTTTTTATTGTGGAATCTCTTTGAATGTTTGTATTTTTGGATCTTAGATTCAGGTACCCTTTCAAAACCCCTTCTTTACATAATAAAAAAAAATATTAACGTAAAATAGTTTTTAACATTTGTGAAGTCATAGGTCATATAAGATAATACTCGTATAAAATGTTGTTTAACTAATATATAGTTATCCAATCATACGATGGTTATTAAATCATAGTATACAACTCCACCCTAAAATTGAAACCTTAAACCTTTATTTAGAATTTCAAAATATTCAATGTTAAGTCACTTAAAAAAAAAATCATAATAAATTTTAATATTTTAAAAAACTAAAATTGAAGTTTATATAAAAATTAAATTTTATAGAAAAACGTCTCTTGTAGACACCTAAAACATGTCATGTTCAGGGAGACTACTCACATAGGCACACTCATAGGTCATGTGACTAAACCTTGGGACCTTCCAAGTATCAAAAGTGGTTTTTACCACTCATTTGGGGCATTTTTAGCCCATCCAAGCCTGGCCGCTATGGACCAGAGCGGCTGGATTCTGGTCACTGTAGCTCAGAGCGGCCAAACCTTAGCCACTGTAGATGACAACGGCTAAAACTTAAATGCATTTTTCCACCAATCTAGCCTAATCTCGGGTGGAAGTGGTAGTCTGCATGCAATAAGGCCGAGCGGGGACAACTTTGCATTCCTCCTCACAGCCAGTCTACATGAAAGACTCAAGTCCAGATTTAGACATCAGTTAACTGCCCCTCAAGGGTAGACAAAAGCTCAAATTCTCATGCTAACATCCAGTGCGCATGAGGGATTCAGTCCTAGGGTTTGAACATTGACCTAGGGCTTCAAACACTTTATAAGGAGTAAACCTAAAAGCACTAGGGGACCTTCTTTTATCAATCAAGAGAGAGAACATCACATATCACATATCAAAATTTTGAATAGGTTGGATCATTGAGGAGAGCTTCTAGAGACTTGGAGAGCTTCCCTTGGAGATCATTTTTTGTAGTGAAGCCCTATCGGATTGGAGAGAAAATCTGAGCACCCTTGAGGAGCAATGAAGTGCTAGCCAACTGAGAGGTAATCATCCATGCACATACAGTAATCATTTAACATTAGTAGCAGACTTAAGCCCATAGCCTTTGGATCAATAGAGATAGATTTCACCTTAGCGATCATTGTCCTGGATAGTGGCCCATAACCTAGTCTAGGGTTTAGGTGATAGTTTCTTTTATTCTACTTTCTCCATGTTTTCATGTCATTAGCATAAGATTTATTTCAGTTATTTGCATTCATAGTACTAGTTTCATTGCATTTGTTTTCATTAAGCATATACTAACAACCTCATCTGGGGAGGCAATCTCGGACATCTAAGCATGTGTTGTTGTTTCATTGATTTCAGGGCTACAGGTTCATCGGATAAATCTACAACATATGAGAGCAAGAGGATCCCTCTAGGAATCAGACCTGGAGAAGGAGGCATATGTAAGCCCTCATACAGTTCTATGTGTATCATCGAGAAGCTTGTAAAGGTGCATCACCCCTTGCTAGGGGATATTTTATACATCTGCTACCCTCTTTGTGTAAAATCATGTATCAAATGAAGGGTATCCCGTAGAGGGATTTATATGTAATCGGATCTTGGAAATATCAATACAAAGCATTCATTCATTTATTTCTTCGTATTTTGGCTATGCCTTTATTTTATGCTTTTTCATTTAATGCATGTTAAACATTAAAATATTAATAATAATCACAAATAGAGTGAGTGGATGGTGCACCGCTTCCTCGGGGTCGCTACAGATGGCGATCATGGTGGGACCCCCACCTAGTTTTTATTTTCTACCACTTTATTGATCCATGTTTTTGTGTGTAGGTTTAGCCGCTCTGGTCTACAATGGCCAAGAATCAGCCACTCTGGTCTACAATGGCTAGGAATCAGCCGCTTGGTCTACAATGGCTAGGAATCAATCACTCTGGTCAATAGCGCCAAAGCTTGAGTGCAATAGAGGTCAAAATATTGGTTCTCTAAGCTGGATTTGAGGTTGGTACAACTTTTTTGATGATTTATGTTCTTTTATCTGCTTCTATTTTCCTAAAATAGTGAACATTAAGACACATTTTAATTTGGAAAATTAAGGAATGGAAAGGAAAGAACTTGCATCTTGTGCATCTTAGAGTTTTTTTAGATTTCCACTAGGCATTGCTAGGAACAATGACTTATGCTTGTAAATTCCACCCTAGAATCCAGTGTGCTAGAAATTATGTGTTGGTTTGCTTGCTTTGAGGCCCTGCTAGAGGCCATATTTGCACAAAGTAGAGTACATCCATGAATCTCATACTAGTTATGCATATTTTTGAAAAGTGAAACGTCATTCATATCAGGCATATAGGAAAGATTCATTTCTGTTGTATGATGCATTTTACTTTATGCAAACTTAAAATGAACCCCACACACACACACATGTTTTAAACATTGGAGAGTTGGATTTCATCACCAACCTTCAATTTAGTCCGGTGACATTGGCATTCATCTCCTTCCACCGGCTTGCCCCCTAGATCTTCTTAGAATGGAATTGGGAACTTCTTTATAGTGGTACTAAGTTACTCATGTTCAAACTATCTCCCACTATTGGAACAATTGGTTTAGAGTGGAAGAGCTAGGCGAACCCCCCACTGGGACTTCAGCGGTGTACCCTAGTCTCTTTTTGAGAAAATCATGTTTGGCATGGGTGTTCTTGATTCCCACTATGGATGAGTCTCCTTATTCTAAATCTAAAACAAGAGCAAGAAACAAGAACAACAACATATCAAAGACACATCAAATAGTTTAGGGCACACATAAATTGGTAATCAAGATAAACACTTGCTTGATATTGTTTGGCTACATCTAAATTGCAATCCAAAGAACTAATTCACAAGCACAATGGTCAAAACTAGAAGTAAACATCCTCGGTCCAATATCGAGGGAGAATCTGAAGCAACACATACTCATAGGTGAAGTCATAGTAACATTGAACCACATGCTCATAAGATCGTGAGACGTAGTTCTATGAGTCTAAGGGGTGATAATTCAACCCTTGGGGGCTCTCCTCGAGAAACCCCAAATAGAGAGTCAAATCATGGAACTAAATCACAAAAACACAAAGAGGCTTCATGACCATCATCATCAAGGAGACACGAGGAAGCCTCAAGGCCTTCCTCTAAACACATAGAAACTTCTCAAAGACATGAGGAGGCTTCAAGAGCTTCCTCCCCACATGGACATAAGGAGGGTTCTAGACCCCATTCTTCACATAGGGATGATGAGGTTTCCCCATATCCATCCTCATGGAGGGTAGATAGGGCCACAAAGCCCTCATCACCAAAAAGACACACAAGAGTCACAACATCTCAAACTTCACATGAGACATTGAGAATAGGTCTGCCCACTGAAGGGCAAGAAACTAGAGCTACATCCAGTCATAGACATCAAATAGAAGATACCCTTCACACAAGAGGAAGGATTCCAATATATTATGACCTCATTGGAGTAAATGGCACCCCAAGGGATCAGCCATGGAAAATAAGATAGTTAGATGAGTTGGATCGGTTGCATCCGAGGCCACCTCCTAGAATCATAGCCATAGAAAATTTTGCATCTGGAAGTTCATGAACTATTACTTCTAAGTGCACCTCTCAACCTAGGGATGCTTCAGAGTGACTCCACAAGTCTCATGTAGAGTCTGACCATAGAGACACTTATCAACATATAGAATATATTATAGTAGCTAGCAAGAGCAAAGAAATAGTAGAGACCTCTTTGAGGAATCTATGAATCAAAACCACAAGAACAGAATCAGACAAACCTGAGTCCTCTTCAATAGTGCAATATGATCGCATGCGATGGTTAGAAAATATGTTGCATAAAGAGTGAGAGCTAGTGGAAGCTCTCGAGCATGACAAACAAAGAGAAAGGCTTTTGCACCAACATGAGCAACGTCTAAGAGAACAAGTTGAGCAACTAGCTCATATCAATTTACAAGCCAATGGCAATGATCATCAAAGAGATAAATGCATTGACTCACCAAGAGAGGGGCACAATAGACAATAAGAAATCCCACAATGAAACCACCACTCAAATTATGAACAACATCAAACTGGTGGAGAAAGGGTAGATATGATAAATCAGGATCAAACACATCTTGAATCCCCTCGTAGGAGGGAAGAGAATAGAACAAGTCAAATGCACATAGAGTTACCTCCATTACCACCATGAGGGGGCCTCCAAGAAGAGGAACTCCTCACCTCAAAGGCATTCTAGGAACTCACTAAAAATATGAAGTCCTTTGAGAAACAAGAAATGATAGGGAACCAACCAACATTGAGTAAAATACACAACCAACCATTATGCCCATCGGTCCCTAGCCCTGCATATCCTAAGCATTTTGAGATGCCTAGGTTAGAAAATTTTAAGGGTGAAGAGGATGCACAAGAGCATATTACCAATTTTATCAATGCATGTTTTCATCTTGAAGACAATGATGCTCTTATGCTAAGGACTTTCATTATGACATTTTTGGGCGTTGCCACTCAATGGTTCAACCAACTGCCCAAGCACAACATATCCAATTTTGAACAACTAGCAAATGCATTCCTGAAGCATTTCTCCTTTGGTTCTAAAATAAAGGTGAACCTTTCGGACTTGGCCAACCTAAAACATTATGATGATGAGCCAGTAATGGAATATGGGGATAGATGGAGAAAATTCATGGCAAAGTTATCATTCTCCATCCCCATAGAAGAAATTGTCCGCATGTTCACCAAGAGTTGTTCTAAACATATCTCCCTCTTGCTACAACTTCAACAATATCCTTCATTTGAGGAAGCCTTGGCATAGGCCAAACTCATTGAAGACATAAAAGTAGATGAGGGAACCATCAAGCTCCAAAATAAGGAGTGGAACAAAAATGGCAAAAATGACAAATACAAGTAGAAGCAGGCAAGCCCTACTCTAGTTAATCAAGTAGTATTGGTTGCACCTAAGGATGGGGCTGCGCAGCAACCCCAAAATTATCAAGCATAGCCCCCACCAACCAATTATGATCAAAAGAACAATCAAGGGTGAAATAGAGAATGCAAGCCACCTCACTATTTTACACCTCTATCAGAGTCAATGCAATCAATTTTCAACCAATTGAGCGAGGTTGGGAAGATCAGATTTCTAGATGTACCTCTTATAGATCCCAACCATCCTAAGCCAAAAGGATATAGGGAAGATCAATTTTACCCTTATCATAGGATACCGGGGTATAATATTGAAGTTTGCATTGGTTTCAAACATCAGGTGCAAAACATGATTGAGGTAGGAGAACTTAAAGTTGACAACCCATTGGCTCTTGATAATAGAGATATGGGCATATACAAGAACTCGCTGCCCAACCATGAGGTCCCTAGAGGGCAAGGTGCCCAAGTCAATCAGGTCCGAATTGATACACCTACCCATGGGTGCATTGGGATGGTTGAAATTGTCAATATAGCTACCAGGACTAGATGATATGGTCAACCATAACCTCCTATGGCTCCTATTAATGTCCCAACTACACCTAGGTAGAGGTAGGGGTAGAACAACCTTCCAGGTCCACCAACTCGACCTATGGTAACTATTCGGAGTAGACTAGAGCAAAACTTACAAATGACTCTAGCTAAGCTATCTATCTATGAGCTCATACAATAGTCCCCAAAGCATAGGGAGACTTTGATGGAGATTTTGAGATCAATTGAGCTCCAACCACAAGATCCAAATGCATTCACTTGTTTTGTGGGACAAGTACAAGAATGTCAAGAACCTGTAATCCGATTTTATGATCATGAGATTAAGATAGTGCCTACTGCCTTACCAGACCCTCCACTGCACATTGTTGCATCAGTCAATGATTTACCTTTTAAGAGGGTCTTGGTCGATATGGGTTCTTCAATCAACATCATCACAACAACAACAATAGAACACCTTAAGATCCCCAAGTCAAATATCATTCCGGGAGCCTACACATTAAGAGCTTTCAATGATGCTTTATGCAATACTATGGGAATGATAGTCCTACCCATCAAGGTAGGGCATAAGACCATCCCTGTGATGTGTCATGTCTTGGAAGGGGCCATGCAATACAACATCCTCCTAGGGCACCCTTGGATAAGAGATATGAAGTGTGTTCCTTCGATTTTACACCAATGTGTCAAGTACGTGCATGATGACAAAGTCTATGTGGTGTTGGCTGATGAAGAGCCATTCAAATATGTCCATCAGGTGGATTTTCTAGGAGAATTTGTAATTCCCTCTACCCACTTGTATGTAGGACCTTCATCTCCAACTACACAACTAGATAATAAAGACAAAGGGGTACATAAAGACCTAGACACATCAACACCTCATCTTGCACCCAAAATGACTAATGCTTCTAAGAGACCATCAACGTCTAAACCAAAAGACAATCAGAAGCTAAAGGTACCTTTAGTTGAGGAAGGAAATCCCAAGGAAGTGCTAACCATAGGCATTGAGAAAATTCCAAGTCCCATGGAAGAAGAAGATCTCCAAGATCAAGCTGAGGAGATACTAGAACCCACTTCGCCAGTGTCATCTGTAGGATCATCCACATCACATGCGATAATACACTTGGAAAGTATAGGGATAGGAGAGTATCTTGTGTAGAACATAACATTCACACCCATCATAGAGTCTACATAAGACATGGGATGGCCAAAAGACCTAAGACCACTAGTGGGAATAGTGGTTCCACTTGGAATCCCTCCCAACTAGACCAATTTTATCTATGTTGGCCTAGACTACACCCATAAGTCTACAGACATAGAAGAGGACAATGATGAACTATTCACTATTAATGTTCATTACCTCTCTAATCTCGAGTTTGCTCTAAGTTATTTTGAATGTTGCCATTGGCATGGCTATGGTCTTGGTATATATGAGCAGGGGCGTAGGCGTCCATTCGAGCCATAATACTAGCTTCCCTATGATAGGTTTGGGTTAGGCTATCACATCAGAGGTCGAGATGACTCTCTAGTAGTAGCCTTGGATAGATTAAGCTTGGGGTTAGGAGAAGACATCAATTTTATTCCTTATCACCCACCAAGTACAAGATATCCAAGCAATAGACAAGTGGTTGTGGTAAACATACCACCACCCAAGACTTATCATCCAAGCTCCACAATTGATGCCATCCCAATAGGTTGCAACTTGTGGGATGAAGAGTGAGAAGGAAATGGATATGAGGCAAGTGATGATGAAGCATAGGTAAGCTTAGCCTATCATGGGCCTCACTATTTACAAAGCCTTGCCTGGTCCAGCCATAATGAGAGTGGGTACATATCGGATGAAAGTGGCTATGAGTCAGAGGACTCAATAGAGAGAGCCTACCTAGGGGTAAGGCAATGGCCCCATGACTTGGGGTAACATACTAATGCAAATGGCATCTTCATAAGTGATGAAGAATATGAGGATGAGATAGATATGGCCTACTTAGGGCCAAGAGATGTACCCCTTATCTTGGGACCACATACCAATGCTAATGGTTTTTGGATAAGTGATGATGACTTTGATGATGAGACTGAGATGGCTTATCTTGGGCCTCACCACTTATGGCAAGTCAACATGCTGGTAGAAAGAGAAGTGGCACTTCATGCCATAGACCCTGGCTTGTGGTTTTTGGGGAGACCTATCGACTTAAATGCCATTCATCGTATGGTCAATCCCCCTCCGCCTACGTTCAGGGAGCTCTTAGAACCCAATGATCCTATTATCCGGCCTACTCATGGGCTAGATCTAGATATTCCTTTTCCTCTAGAGCCTCATCATGAGTATGGAGGAGAAACCTCTGAGATAATATTTCACCCATGTGGTCCTAGAGATTTCATTCCATCCATCAATATGATCTCCATTGATTTGACCACTCCACTTCATAACCTAATGGATCCTACTAAACCATTGTGTCTTGATATAGAGGCTATTGATTGGGATCATGTTGATTCACCCATAGAGCCTGAAGACCTTTTCTCTAGTGAAGAGGTGTTACAACCATTTCATTTTGCATCAGGATGTGCATATGATGTATTCCATGTCGGCTTGGATTCTGAGTCAGTAGGACCTATAAATCCCATCGATGACATTCATTTGATACCCATGCCTCACCAGTTGGAGGATGGGTCACATATGGCTATAGAAGTGACTTTCGATATGGACATCAGTGATGATCCTACTCAACCAAAGAAATTCAAGTTCGAAGAAAGTCTGTCTCCAGAGGAACAAGCCATCATAATTCCTCTCCTTAAAGAGAGGCCAAATATTTTTTCTTGGACTTACAAAGACATGCCAGGGATTGATCCAAAGTTAGTTGTTCACAACCTTTCATTGGATCCCATGAAGAAGCTAGTCAAGCAAAATTTGAGGAAAATGCATCCAACCATCACTTTGATGGTGAAGAATGAGTTACAAAAACTATTGGATGTGATTTTCATAGTTCCCATCGATTATCTCGAATGGGTTTCGAACATGGTGCCCATGGGAAAACTAGATGGAAGAGTCCACATTTGCATAGATTTTAGAGACTTGAATAGGGCAACTCCAAAGGATTCATTCCCATTGCCAAACATAGATGCTCTTGTTGATGCCACTATAGGTCATGAGATGCTCTCCCTAATGGATGGGTTTTCTGGATACAATCAAATCTGAATCAAACCTGAAGACCAACATAAGACCACTTTCATTACTCCATGGGGAACATTCTGTTACAAGGTGATGCCATTTGGCCTAAAGAATGTTGGTGCCACGTATCAGTGGGCCATGACATACATATTTCATGACTACATGCACACAATCTTAGAAGACTACATGGATGACTTGCTGGCCAAGTATTTAGTATGACAAGAGCATGCTGAAATCCTTACAAAAGTCTTCGATCACCTCATTGAGCACAATGTCATATTGAACCCTAAGAAGTGCGTGTTTGGCATGACTTCTGGTAAGCTCTTAGGTTTCATCATTTCTAAGAGAGGCATTGAAGTCGATCCTACAAAGGTAAAGGCTATAATGGAAATGGCCACCCCTACCAACATTAGGGAGTTAAGAAGCCTACAAGGCAAGGTAGCATCCATCAAATGGTTCATTGCACAATTATCAGACAAGTGTCGACCCATGAATCGGTTGCTATGCAAGGATGTCCCATTTCATTGGGATGAAGAGTGCCAACAAGCCTTTGTAGAGATCAAAACTTACCTGGAAACACCATCGATATTGGCTCCACCAAGGCTAGATGTACCATTTTTACTATACATATCGGCTACTGATTTTTCTTTAGGCACCATGTTGGCCCAAAAGAATGCACAAGATAAAGAGCAAGTCGTATATTACATCAGTCGCACCTTGGTGAGTTATGAGCTAGGATATGCGTATGTAGAAAAGTTGTGTTTAGCAGTGGTCTTTGCAACCAAAAATTTGTGACACTACATGTTGAGCCATACGACTTACGTTATATCAAAATAAAATCCTTTGTAGTATATGATGAACAAGACCTATCACAATACACGTACTACAAAGTGGATCATGCTATTGATAGAATTTGATCTAGAGTTCATAAGCCAAAAGTCCATCAAGGGACAAGTCATAGCAGATCAATTAGTAGAGGCACCTCTTTAGGATAGCAAGCCTCTCACCATAGAATTTCTTGATGATGCGGTCTTCACATTATCAGATCTACTCAAACTTGAAGAGCCTAAAAAGAAAGAGACATGGCATTGTTCTTCGATGGTTCAAAGTGCGAGCAAGGGGGTGGAGTAGGGATAGTCTTTATCACACCATAGGGTGCTCCATTGCCCTTATCATTCAAGTTAGACTTCCCTTGCACAAACAATAACATAGAGTATGAGGCCTTGATCTTGGGACTCCAAACAACCATTGCAATGGGCATTAAAATATTGAATATCTTTGGTGACTCTTTGCTCATAGTTAATCAAGTCAAAGGATTGTTCCAATGTAGGTGCCCACTCTTGAAAGCTTACAAGGAGCTTGTTGACACTTACCTAGCTCGACTAGAATGGTATGACATCGAGGCAATCCCTCGTACATCAAATATATTTGTAGACACCATGGCATATTTGGGATCCTTAATCCCTCAGAATCTATCTGTTGATTTCACAACCATTCATGTCAAAGTGCTCGTGCATTCAGCAATACAATGTGAGGTTATTGACAATCTAGAGTCAGTCAACATGATCCAGACTGAACCAAATCAGGATTGGTCCTTCAGAGCTAGAGCTTTCTTGCAAATGACACCTTGGGAATATTTGATCTCTCAAGGTCCTATGGAGTGTGGTACAACCATTCACCATAGGGTGATTTCTCAATCTGTGTTCACAAATTCTGGATCATAGGAGGAGCATGTCATTTTATCCATAGAAGTTGTGGCTTATCAGGATTGGCTTTCCCAATTATGGGACTTCTTAAAACTTGGAATGGTACCACAAGGCCTATCGCATGTCAAAATATGAGCATTTAAATAGAATGTGATGAGGTATATCTTGCTAGGAGAGATCCTTTATAGACGAGGCTATGATGGAATGCTCCTTCATTGTCTTGAGCCCTAGGAAGCATCTTGGGCAATTTTGCAAGCTCATGATGGTACGTGTGGTGGTCACTTCAGTGGCATGGCCATCGTTAAGTGCATCTTGAGAATGGGTTACTATTGGCCCACTATGGAAAAATATTGTTAGTATGTCAAGAAATGTGTTAAGTGCCAACATCATGCAAACCTCACTCACTTGCCATCACAAGCCTTGCAACCCATCCAGGTAGCATGGCCCTTCTCGTAATGGGGACTAGACTTAGTGGGGAATATCTCACCCCCATCCTTAGGCTGACACACGTTCATCATAATGACCACTGAGTATTTCACCAAATGGGTCGAAGTGATCCCCTTGACATCGACAACTGGACCAAGGATTGTGGAGTTTATACTCCACAATATCATAAGTCATTTTGGGGTCCCTTCGAAGATAATATCGGATAATGGGCCATATTTCAAGAACAAAAATGTGCATGCTTTAATGAAAAAATATCATATTCAACATAGTTTTTCAACACCCTATTATCCACAAGCAAATGGGCAAGTAGAAGCCTCAAACAAAATAATAGTCTCCATCTTGAGGAAAATAGTGAAAGATAATCATAAGGACTGGCATTTGCAATTGCCTTTGGCATTATGGGCATATAGGACTAGTGTGCGGATGCCCACTAGGGCAACACCATTTTCACTTGTATATGGCACTGAGGCCATCATGCCCCTAGAGTTGGAGATTCCAACCCTACGCATAGCATTGAAGGACTTCATAGATGATGACACCGCATGACAAGGCCACCTTGATCAGTTAACGCTTCTTGATGAATGTCGATTCAATGCCTTGGAGCATCTCCATGTTTATCAAGATCACCTTGCATGAGCTTACAATAGTAAATTCCACTTGAGAGAATTCAAATTTGGGGATCTTGTGCTCAAAGAAAACTAGCAGAACTCAAATCTATCATCGCACCTACGAGACAAATTTATGGTAAAATGGATAGGCCCCTACATGATTTTAGAAAGGGTTGGGCCTGGGGCATATCACCTCACATCATTGGATGGTGTTGAAGAGCCTGAGCCTCTCAATATCATTCATTTGAAGATATTTTATACATAAAATACAAAAACATTCAAATATGTCATAAAATACAAAAACATTCAAATATGTCATAAAATACAAAAACATTCAAATATACATAAAAAAAAATACAAACAAATTCAAAAAACATAAAAGTTCAAAATTCAAAAATGCTCCAAGGGTATTCACAGTCAAAATTCAATAAAAATGCTCCAAGGGTATCTTCACACCGCTTGGTCAAAATTCAATCAAAAATGCTCCAAGGGTATCTTCACACCACTTGGTCAAAATTCAATAAAAATGCTCCAAGGGTATCTTCACACTGCTTGGTCAAAATTCAATCAAAATGCTCCAAGGGTATATTCACACCGCTTGGTCAAAATTCAATAAAAATGCTCCAAGGGTATCTTCACACCGCTTGGTCAAAATTCAATAAAAATGCTCCAAGGGTATCTTCACACTGCTTGGTCAAAATTCAATAAAAAATGCTCCAAATATGGCTTCACGCCGCTTGGTCAAACTCTAAAATCCCCAAAGGCACAATAAGCCCTTTGGTCAAAATACAATAAAAAATACAAAAACAATGCAAAAATAAAAAATACAAAAATAGTTGCATCTTACATCTGCATCCATATAGTTGCATTACATCAAACATGCATATCCATTGCATTTGCATATGTTATGATCACACTCTTGCAAATGATGCCACAGTTTGTATCACAACCACAAATACACAAGTCCACCTTCATCCATTCATCCATGTGTGTAACTATGTTTTTCAACACAACCATATCATGTTGCTATAAGGAATAGGCTAAGATTTTTTGGTCATTCAACCATATCTAGTGGTCTTATCAGTTTTTGTGGGAAGCCATCTTGATTAGTAGAGAGTAAGGTCTAGTCATGAATACCTCAGATATTCAGGATCCTATCACTAATTAAAAACACTAAAATCCTAGTTGGTACAAGGGAAAGATGAAAGCTGCAAAAAGTGGTCTAGGTTACCTTAAGTAAAAAGGATCTTCCTTGCTTATCCCCCTATGCGACCGGTTCAAAGGTGTTGAGAATTGGCAAAAGGACAAGTTCTACCCTACCTAGAAATGAGTGATTATCATCACTACATAAATCCCTTGCTTTCATTAAAACAAGCAAAAATCTTGAAACAAAGCACAAATTCAAAATCCCAGTTTCCAAAGTCATAATTCAAAATCCCAAAATCAAGCAAAAGGTCAAAAGTCAAAACAAACAAGTGAGTTTCATCCTTACATAAATCCCTTGCTCAAGAGAAAAAAAAAAAATCAATAAAAATAAATAATGATTTTCATCACTAAGTATGAGCAAGTATCCCAAATGAAATGAAGAAAATAAGGGAATGGAACTTGAATCCCTAGAATTCTCAGCATTGCACAAAATCGAAAGGTGATCCCTATTACAGGTTTGGTGTACAACCATGCCTAGCAATGGTGGTACCCTTACGCATGATGATATGTCTATCACAATAGCATCTTGCATTTGTGTAGACCAATGTTTGCATGTGGATGAGCTAGCTTTAGGTAACCCAATGCTACCTAGTGGTATAATCCAACTAAGTCCAACATAGGATAAGATGAACAATTGAGGATCCACGATCTTAGCAATGGGCTGAAAGAATCCCGCCTGACATCGGAGGAAATGCTTGAGTTCTATCTAAATATATTCATTTGCACACATAGGGATAATGAATCTATAGGTCCATGATGAAAGCCTTGCTTCTTCAAAAGTCTAGTATGGTCAGTACGCAACTATTGATAGAGTAACTAGAGTGTTTGAGTCTCAGGAAAAGCCTCAAAAATTCCTACATAGCAACAAATCATATCATTCATCACATCATCAATTTTATTTATGAAGTTTGTAAATTAAGGGGTATTAACAAAGTAGGCTAGATACTGGATAGATGTTAGAAATAATATCTACATGACCACTGACTATTTTGAACCTTTTAAATAACATAAGCTTTATCAAGAAATTACATACATACACACCAATACATTTCACATATGAATGCCCAAATAATTAGTTCTTGTGATAAGAATGATTATTTACATTCATGATTGTTATACTTTCTGTGGTATCACCCATTTAGATTGTTGAAATCATATCATATGCATTCCTTATGTTTTAAGTGATTAAAGCATACAAGTTCATTCACATTAGATTAAACATCATATAAATAGTGCATGACACATTGCATTTACCATATCATAACATAAGTTAGATGCATACAATTAAATCAAAATTAAACATGCATCTAACAAAAACATTGCATCCATAAATACATAATTTCATAAATCATCCATCCATATATAATATCACATCATTGCATTCACCCATACATAGAATCATAAATCCATCATCAAATCAACTCATGATACATCACATCATGTCACAATAATCAAATCATATAAGCATCTACATAAACATATACATAAGCATCCATCTCAAATCCATATCATCAAAAAACACCTATCATCTAACACATATATCAACTCATCATAATGCCATCATCACATCACATAAATAAAACAAAAACATAAGCAATAAATGACACACATAATGAAGCATAATGTAAAGTCTCATATAAATATGTGTGTCTCAAAATATGTATCTCAAAGTGCATGGATATACAAAATTGCTTGAAGGCTATAGTCATAATAGGTCAGCTGACCTCAAAAATAAAAGCCTAATGCATCATCAATCAAATACTAGGCTTGTGCCCCCTACAGCACCACCCCTTGTGGATGGATCTCGGGTGGAGCGATGTGAGCCTGCTGGCCTCTCTATGTGAGTTTGGGTCCTCTGACTAGGTTGAATGGAAGACTACCCTGAGGTAGAGCACCCACTAGCCTGTGAACCACCTACATCTATCCTCTCCCTAGGAGTGGCTCCTAGCCTCTTGATCTACATCTCGAGAGAAGCAATGTGGCCTACATGACCATCAATCATCACCTCATACTCATCTAGCAAGTCTACATCTACCTGATCTCTACCCCTAGATCTATCCTTGTAGAGCCTTGAGGTGTGGAAGGATCAACAACAACCTACATCCTGGTAGCACCACCTCTGATAGCAGCCTGTAGAGCCTGTATCTAAGTAGTGAGCTGCTCTATAGTAGCATCTTGCTGTACTATAGTAGCATCTATGGGTAATGATAGCATCACGTTGTACCTAGATCTTGGCTGATTGGAGCTCGACCTCTACATCATGCAACTGTTCTCTTAGAGGAGAATCTCTCTCCTCGAGATCCAACTCCTCATCCTCCTCCTCAGGAGCCTCCTGCTCCTCCACTACCACCTACTCTATCGGCTGGCCCCATACCTCAGTCCTAGCTTGGACTCTATGCCCTATTGGATCTGCACCATCTTCACCATCATCCTCATGGCCTAGACTACCATCACCATGCCACATCCGATCACCCCACCACTACACAAATGCATCTGTGACTCCCCTAGTGACTCATGGGTCAACTATTGGGGCATCCTCCTCATCAGCCAACTCTATGATATGTGGGGAGGGAGGTCTCTCTCTGCTTTGATGTGCTTGTATAAGAATGGGATAAGTGGCACATCCTATTGTAAACCATATTGATGAAGAACTTGAGAGTAGAAGAAATACTCCTTGATGTCGACCTTATGGCCAATGAGCCATCGCTCATCCATCCTAGCTATAAATTGGGTGGATCATCCCAAGTTGGGCACTCATAATATGGGTGCCACATGATGGCTCTAGCTTAGCCCAGTGAAAGTAGTAGTATAATGGGGGAGCTCCCCCGCATTAGGGTGGCTCTTGCGCTCCTCATGCTCTCGAGCCCACCTGGTAGCATAGCACTACATCTTAGCATCAATAACTATAATCTTAGTGGGGAGTCCTCTGGGATGATCCATGCTGATATGCTCCCATCCCCATACCTAGAGGAGCAAGCTGCAACCAATGTTGATGTGGCCCCATCGATGGATGTGATACAACTCATCATAACACTATGCTAGTAGAGACCTACCCCATGCATAGATGATGGGCTCCTCATTATCCATCAAATCTTGAACCATCATAAGGAGGTTCCATGGGAACCTCAAGCCTGAGCAATCTAGAATGAGAATGTTGTTGATGACCATCAACAATACCGCATGCCTCTCCGAGAAGACATGCTCCCTGTACCAATGTATAATAGATACACCTCCAGACTTGGTGTCCTTGAAGGTAGTCATCGCATGCTCTCTGAACACCCTAGGAAAAATTGCATCATGATCATTAGTGGTCGAAGAGATGATGGCCACTCCATCAAAGGGGATCTAAAAAATCTTGTATACATCCTCCGGTGTGATAGTCATCTCATCGGTAGGAATATGGAAGGTATTCATCCTAGGGTCCCATCGATGAACTAGGGTAGTGAGGTAGGCCTGGTCTGACATAATCTGTGGTAGTCGGGTGACATACTGTAGTCTGCAGGCCTTAAACTAGGCCTAGTCCATATCATCCAGGAGTGGGAGAAGGTCATTAAGGAGCTTTGGGTCTCGAGCCCGAGTAGTGAGAATCTAAGAGCAAAAATCAAAGGTATAACTACAATGCATCTAAGGCATGAATCACAAATAAAACATGAAAAATGGTGCACATAATGATAAACTATCCTAAGTCTGAGTAAAAGAGGAATAAATGCACCTAATCATGTAGCATAATACAAGAAAGCAGCTCAAAATTTCAAAAAAATCAGATAATCATCTTGCAAAATCCAAAAAATTATAAAATTTAACTAAGGCTTTTGGCCGTTGTCACCTATAATGACCAAAATTGGAGGACAAGAGACCAAACCCCAATGGTCAAATTTTTGATCATTGGGATTCAAATCTGGTCGCTCTAAGCAATAGTGGCCAAACTACAAGTCAAGATAGCGCTCGAGCAGCGAGTCGATGGGCGACATGGCAGACATGTATGCCCTAGGCCAAAAATGACAAAAAAATGAAAAATTAAAAATGGGGTAAGCCCACCAAAACAAAACCTAACCTAAACCTATCTATGGATTCGGTTCATTGCCAACAAGTTTAGTGAGGTTCATTTACTGGTTAATTAGTGAGGTTCAATTTTACCCAAAAAGAAAGTAGGGTTAAGGTTTGAGAGAATACCCGAGAAGCTCTGGCTCCTCCGCTTGCAGATGTCTCTCCCTGTGCAACCATAGTCTCCAATGCAACAACACTCCAAGTCGCAAATGTCACTTTCTCGTCAGAGCTCTGGAAAGCAAAATGCTAGCTAGAAAAATGAAAATTCAAAACCCTAGATTCCTTTTGTACTCCTCAAGTCACGCTTCGATCGTTGCTGATGTCAATGGCCCAAACTTCTTGGCCACTCAGGGCGAGAGCGGCCATAGGCAGGGACTTAGTGGCCGCTGGACCTGACAGTGGTCGGATGCACAAGCAAAATCAGGAAGATTCCTTCTAGGAGGAATAGTAAAAAAATCAAATAAGCATATTTTGATGGTCCTTGATCATCATAATGATCAAAATAACAAAAAAATCACATAAAAACAAATCTCGAGTAAGCTTCGTATTCAGTTACTTACTCTATCAACTCGACGGTTGCAACGATTTGCACTCCATGCAACTTGGTGAGATGAGTAAGTTACCATAGAGCTACTCGGGGCAAATTATTCATTTTGGAATTATGATGCATCACCTCAACCCCGAAGAAGATCAAGATGGTCGGACTGCTCCACGGGTATGATGGAATCATCCTAATTCTCTTATGACACCAAAAACATTGAGCCAAGTGATGCAATACAAGCATAAATAGAATCACTCATCCTAACTCCCTAAGAAGGCTATTTGTGGTTGGACCGCTCCTCGGGATAGGGATGAGTGATCATCATAAACAATTGAAATCACACTTGGATGGGGGTTTGCCCATTAAAAGAACAAACAACTAGAAAGGAACCAAAGCTAGTCAAAGTGGTCAAGCGACTTGTCACTTCATTCATTGCCTTTCCCTCACCAATTCATTTGTGTGAGGGGGTAGTTCAAATATTCAAATAATCATAATCAAATTCAACCAAAGATCACTCGATCATATCAAAATTGTGTTCATCCTATGAATCATTGCATACAACTCTTACAAAACTTTCCCCATTTGTTGGGTTCATAAGCAAATATGACATCTTCAATTTGTAGCTCTCCTCCGGTCGGTTCTATTGTAGCAACATAAGCTACCCGATTGTGTTTGAGGAATGAGTGCAAGTGGACATGTGCAAGCCCTATGCTAAATTAAGCCTTCAATCAGGTTGAAGCAATGATTCAAGGATGCGTGTCATCTTGCATGATTGGGCCATCCAACATTGATCAGATCAATGATCATCATACACCCTACAAACATAGCAGTCTACATTTTTGCTCCACGTTGTGTTTTCCACTCAGTGCATCACAAAAAGGGGCATCTGTAGACACCTAAAACATGTCATGTTCAGGGAGACTACTCACATAGGCACACTCATAGGTCATGTGACTAAACCTTGGGACCTTCCAAGTATCAAAAGTGGTTTTCACCACTCATTTGGGGCATTTTCAGCCCATCCAAGCCTAGCCGCTATGGACCAGAGCGATTGGATTCTGGCCGCTGTAGCTCAGAGCGGCCAAACCTTAGCCATTGTAGATGACAGTGGCTAAACCTTAAATGCATTTTTCCACCAATCTAGCCTAATCTCGGGCGAAAGTGGTAGTCTGCATGCAATAAGGCCGAGCGGGGACAACTTTGCATTCCTCCTCACAGCCAGTCTACATGAAAGACTCAAGTCCAGATTTAGACATCAGTTAACTGCCCCTCAAGGGTAGACAAAAGCTCAAATTCTCATGCTAACATCCAGTGTGCATGAGGGATTCAGTCCTAGGGTTTGAACATTGACCTAGGGCTTCAAACACTTTATAAGGAGTAAACCTAAAAGCACTAGGGGACCTTCTTTTATCAATCAGAGAGAGAGAACATCACATATCAAAATTTTGAACAGGTTGGATCATTGAGGAGAGCTTCTAGAGACTTGGAGAGCTTCCCTTGGAGATCATTTTTTGTAGCGAAGCCCTATCAG
Source organism: Wollemia nobilis (assembly GCA_028583015.1). Classification (NCBI taxonomy): domain Eukaryota; kingdom Viridiplantae; phylum Streptophyta; class Pinopsida; order Araucariales; family Araucariaceae; genus Wollemia; species Wollemia nobilis. The sequence goes on along the minus strand of JAQPPZ010001836.1, from coordinate 2,501,091 downwards.
ATTGGAGAGCAAATCTGAGCACCCTTGAGGAGCAAGAACGAGAGGTAATCCCGTCACATACAGTAATCATTTTAACATTAGTAGCAGACTTAAGCCCATAGCCTTTGGATCAATAGAGACAGATTTCACCTTAGCGGTCGCTGTCCTGGACAGTGGCCCACAACCTAGTCTAGGGTTTAGGTGATAGTTTCTTTTATTCTGCTTTCTCCATGTTTTCATGTCATTAGCATAAGCTTTATTTCAGTTATTTGCATTCATAGTACTAGTTTCATTGCATTTGTTTTCATTATGCTAACAACCTCATCCAGGGAGGCAATCTCGGACATCTAAGCGTGTGTTGTTGTTTCATTGATTTCAGGGCTACAGGTTCATCGGACAAATCCACAACATACGAGAGCAAGAGGATCCCTCTAGGAATCAGACCTGGAGAAGGAGGCATCTGTAAGCCCTCATACAGTTTCGTGTGCATCATCGGGAAGCCTGTAAAGGCGCATCACCCCTTGCTAGGGGATATTTTATACATCTGCTACCCTCTTTGTGTAAAATCATGTATCAAATGAAGGGTATCCCGTAGAGGGATTTATATGTAACCGGATCTTGGAAATATCAATACAAAGCATTCATTCATTTATTTCTTCGCACTTCGGCTATGCCTTTCTTTTATGCTTTTTCATTTAATGCATGTTAAACGTTAAAATATTCAATAATAATCGCAAATAGAGTGAGTGGACGGTGCACCGCTTCCCCGGGGTCACTACAGTCTCATATTTAGGAGCCATATCTTTGCAAAGAGTTATTTGATTCAACTGATTCTTGGACCAACTTGTGTATAATTTGAATAGCATTAAAATGAGTGGTCATATTGAGAAATTTGAGCAATATTTATGGAGATACGACCCTATGAAATCAACCATTCAGAAGAAGCACAGTGACAATTTTTCAAATCATGAAAAACAAAATTGCAAAGTGTGAAGGATTAGGGTTTTTTCCGAAAAATATCTCATCTTTTAGGAGCCATATCTTCGCGAAGAGTTATCCGATTCAGCTGATTCTTGGACCAACTTGTGTAGAATTTGAATAGCTTTAAAATGAGTGGTTATGTGCAAAAATTTGAGCAATATTAATGGATATATGACCCTGTGAATTCAACCATTCGAAACAAGGGTAGTGAAGATTTTCCAAATAATGAAAAACGAATTGCAAAGTGCAAAGGATTAGGGTTTTTTCTTGAAAAATATCTCATACTTTAAGAGCCATATCTTCATGAAGAGTTATATGATTCATCTTATTCTTGGACCAACTTGTGCAGAATTTGAATAGCTTTAAAATGAGTTGTCATATGCAAAAATCTAAGCAATATTGAGGGAGATACAACCCTGTGAAGTCAACCATTTAGAACAAGGGCAGTGACGATTTTTCAAATCATGAAAATTGAAATTGCAAATATTTGCCAACTAGGGTTCGAACGATGGGAAGAGCAATGAAGGGCTAGGACTTCAGCGAGACAAAACATTCTATCTAGACAAAGAATTTTTCAGCTAAGTTCTTTTTTCCCTTTCTTTATCTTATAAATTGTGCATGAGAATTTTATAAAAAATTTATCAAATATTATATTTGTTATAAAAATTTTTGATAAATTTCATTAGATTTTGAGTTCTAGTTTCATTTTCATGGATCGATTTATAGTTAAATCCTTAGAATCATCCCTAGTGGTAGAGGTTTGTGAGCGCACCTTAGAGAGATCCTCATTGCTCCAAGATGGCATTTTTTGGTAAATTTAATGGGTATTGGCCAGGGGCTTCAGCCTTGAGAAAATGATTTCATAGGAGTTGGAAACCTCCAAGAGTGATTCTATCATTTCTTCCCAAAGTTTTCTTCCTAGCCATTTTTTGTTCTAGGGAAGAAAGAGAGAATTTTAAAAGGGGGTCCTTGGTTTATGGAAAGAGCAGGGCTCTTCCTTACCCACTGGTATGAAGGTTTTTCACCTGAAAATGTAAATCTATCCCTAGTACTAGTCTGGGTTAGGATTTTTGGATTACCCATTGAATTTTAGGAAATAGATACCTTCTAGGCAAAAGGCAACACTCTAGGAGAATTCCTTGAAATTTCATATACAACAAAAGATGGATTTTTGGATATTTATGCTCGAATAATGGTCATGATTGATATAATTAGAGCTTTACTAGAATCAATCATTCTTAAGTATGGGAATAAGATGTGGATCCAAAATATAGATTATTAAAACATATATTTTAGATGTAGAATATGTCATGAGGTGGGACATATTTAGAAATCATGCCCTAAGAATAGCCCAGTAGAATCATTTGTAGAAATCGTAAGAGAAATTTACAAATGGTTATGAATAAAGATGGTTTTCAACTTCCAAAAAATAGATTTAGAAAAATAAAAAAAAATGAATGGTGGAGACCAATAAGAAATGATACTAGAATAAATTCCAATTCTTTTGAGGCTTTAGCCTATGAAGAAAAAGTAGATCAAAACTTAGAGGACACAGGACAACAATTTCAACATATTAGCAAGGAACCATCTATTCAATATGATCCTAATTTAAGGAAGAACATTCTTGATGAACCCAAGGAATGTGTTTCATTAGATTTTGAAGACTCTCTTGAAGTACCATTCACCATTTAGGAGAAAATAATTGGTAAATAAAATGTGGTTTTAGAAGGTAATACATCTGCCATTAATAAGGAAATACCTGAAAATAAGTAAGATAAGTCAAAAGCTTATTTAATAGAGCTAGGAGAGGATAAATATGTTGAAAAAAAAATGGTGAAATAATATTATAGAATAAAATAATAAGACCTACTCCTGATGTAGGCAAGGCAAAAAGAGGAAAATCCTCTTATCAAGCAAGATCCAAGGAAACAAGAGCTAACATAGAGAAAGGAACACAAACTAAGTTGGTTGAACTTCTCTTTACCAAACAACAAAATGATATTGGTAATACGCAAGAGGGGCCAAAATCCCTTAATGAGACATGATTACCATCTCATGGAATATAAAGTGTGCTAATGCCCCCTCAAAGCATAAGTGTAGTAGGTACCTGTGTTTAAGTAATAAACCTGATATTCTCTATATCTAGGAAACTAAAATGACAAAAGAAGAAGTTTCAAAAACTATGAAAGCAATTTGGGCAAGATGTGAATGGGATGCTATGGATTTTGAAGGAGTAGCAAGGGTAATTCTAACTTGTTAGAATCCTTCTAGAACCTCTTGTGTAACCATTCATAAAACTAGACATTGGATAGCCTCTTTAGTCACTTGCTACTTTGCTAATATTCACTTCATCCTTATCAATGTGTATGGTCCTACAACTCAGTCAAGTAGATTAGAATTTTGGAGTGGGATTGAGGCCTTTATGAGAAGTAAATACTAAGAAACATGTTTCATGATCATTGGATATTTTAATGACATTACCAAGTTGAATGAAAATTTTGGGGGAATTAGGAAATTGACCCAAAGTATGAAATATTTCTCAGATTTTATTCAAAACAACAATCTATGGGAACTTGAGTTTGAAGAAGACAACTATACTTGGACCAACAACAGGAGAGGCCAGAACCTAATGGCAAAAAAATTAGATAGATGCATTCTCTCGGATCATTGGCTAGATGAAGGAACTTGTGCTAAAATTAATACCTTAACAAGGATTGGTTCAGATCACTGGACAATAAGATTTAAAATGGTGGTTAGTGAATTCAAAAAAATATCATATTTTAAATATGATCAGATGTGGGAAGACCATCCTCATTTTTTTGATATGATAGCTCAAAATTGGAATTCTTTAGGTAATGGTGAGTTGTATGCTCTTCCAAACCAAATTAAAGCTACGACATATATATTAAAAGAATGGAACAAGAACACCTTTGGAAACAAATTTGAGAAGAAAGAACTAAAATATAAACTTTCAAAATTATAAAAAGGTGATGAAAATAATACAAGATCATAGAAAAGGAAGTTGCTTAGTGAATATCATAATATTTTGAGTAAGGAAGAGAAATTCTGAAGATTAAAATCAAGACAGACTTGGCCATGGTGGTTAAAATAAGGAGATAAAAATAAAAAGTTTTTCATAGGATGGCCATAGTACAGATATCTTCTTCTATATTTGGTAGAATTAAATCAATAGAAGGGGTTTGGATTGAAGATCAAAGTGAAATTAGAAAAGAGGCTAAGTCATTTTATCAAAATATTCTAGGTTCAAAGGAGTTCGAAGTTCTTAATGATAAACTTCTTCAAGATGTTCCTTCAGTTATAACATGAAGACAATAGGAAACGTATGGAGCCTATTACTCTAGAAGAAGTTTATTTAGCTCTTTTCTCTTTTAATAAGGATAAATACCCTGGTCTAGATGGGCTCTTTGTATCTTTTTACCAACATAATTGGGATATAGTAAAGGATTATTTATTGGTGGCAGTGGAACAGTCTAGGGTAAAACAATACATTCCTTATAAAATAAATGCAACTTATCTTATCCTAATTCTAAAAAAGAAGGATGCTGAATTATTTGATTATTTTAGACCCATAAGCCTATGTAATATGCCTTATAAGACTATTTCCAAAGTGATGGCGAATAGATCAAGGACATTGTTAGACAAAATTATTTCAAAAGAGCAAGGAGGTTTTGTGAAAGAAAGACAAATTTTGGATAGGATTATAGTAGCTCATGAAGTTATACATTCAGCAAATTCAAGAAAAGAGAAAGCTATGACCTTAAAACTTGATATGAGTAAAGCTTATGATAGGGTTAAATAGAATTTTCATTTTACAATTTTAGATAAGTTTGATTTTGGAAAGAAATAGTTTAGATGGATTAAAGCTTGTGTCTAGACAAGGAGATCCTCTATCTCCTTATTTATTCATTATTATGGCAGAAGTTTTGAGTAGGAACTTAAAGAAGGCTTACAAATATGGGTTTATAAGTGGACTTAAGGTTAGTAATAACATCGATAACATCACCCATAAACATTTTATAGATGATACAACCCTTTTTGGAAGGGCAAGTATAATTGAGGCCATAGCTTTGAATAACTTTTAAAAGAGTACGAAAGAGCTTCAGGGCAAAAAATTAATAGGACTAAATCTAAAATTTACTTTCTTAACACTCCTGCTAATATCAAAGCAAAAATTTGTAGGTTGTTTCAAATGGAGGAGGTAAATTTACCAACAAATTATCTAGGGATGCTTTTATTTGAGGGGAGAATGAGGATAGATTTATGGAATTTAGTTATTAGTAAGGTTCAAAATAAACTTCCATCTTGGAAAGGTAGATGGTTATCTTTAGCAGGAAGAGTGCAGTTAATTAAGTCAATCTTACAAGCCATTCCAACATATTATGTCTTTGTATTCTATGCAAAAATCAGTTGAAAAAATATTAATATTTACTATGCGATCCTTTTTATGGTAAGGTTTACATGATAAAAGGAAATTATCTTTGGTGAAATGGAGCAAGTTGTGTGATGACAAAACTAGGGGAGGTCTTGGTTTAAGAGCTCTTACAAATGCAAACTTAGCTCTTAGGAAAAAGTTATCTGGAGATTGTACAAAGAGATTCAAAGACAATGGGCAAGAATTATTTTAAGTATGTTGATCCCAATGACCCAAGTTTAATATTTACTACATTCTCTCTTCCAAATGATTCTGCTCTTTGGAATGGTTTAAAAAAAATTATTGATCTTATGATTAAAGGTTTAATATGGGTGGTGGGAACTGGAGAAAAATTTTCTATTTGGATGGATACTTAGTGTGATAAAAAACCACTCAATTTAGATCTAGTGTTGAAACCTTTGATGATATTGCTTCAAGACAAATACGGTGATAGAGTTTCAAACATTTTGTACAAGGATCGAGAAGGAAGATACAAATGGAAAAAATATTTTTTTACAAGTATACAAGACATTGATTCTAGGAGGCAATTGAGTAGAAAGATAATAACTGTAATTATTTCAAGGTATTCCAAGGATAAATTGATTTAGGAGTTGAATAGCTCAGAAGAATACACAACAAGAAGTGGATATAATATTCAACACCAACATAATAATAATATCATTAGAATTTGGAGAGATATTTGTGATAGCCCAAGCATTCCTAAAGTCAAAATATTTGTTTGGCTAGTAGGTCATAGAAGAATTTTATCCTAGGATAACCTTATGAAAAGGAGTTTTCATGGCCCCTCTAAATGTGTTTTCTGTAATAAGGAGGAGGAGAGTGTTGACCATCTCTTGGGACATTGCTCAATAGTCTGGAATGTATGTCAATGGATTCTTAATATGTTTGGTAAATGCATGGTTATGAATAGAAGAATAGAAGATTGGTTAAAGAAATGGTAGAGCACTTATAAAAGTGAGGCTTTATAGACAATATGGGATATATCAAAAGATACAATACTTTGGACTATATGGCTAGAAAGGAATATAAGATTATTTAAAGAAAAGGAAAGCAGTTTAGAGGTAATGAAAAGAAGATATGTTTAGCCATAGAGGAGTTTAAACCAACCCTATCAACTTACCCAATCCCTAATTTGGAAGCAGAAAGTCTTGATAGATGGAGTCAAGTCATTAAATGGAATTATGATGTTGGTACAAGAGAAGAAAAAATAAGGTAAATAATATAAAGTGGAAACCACCATATGTGGAGTGGGTTAAGTTGAATTTTGATGGAGCATCTAAAGGATATCCAAGACCCTCAAGAAGAGGAGGAATAATTAGAAATAATAGAGGAGAGATTGTCTCATTATGCTTTCAATTATGGATTTAAGATGAATGAAGCTGAAGCTTGGGCAACTTTAGAAGGGTTAAAAATATGTAAACAAATAAAATGGAATAGATTTTGGATGGAAGGTGATTCTCTCATAGTAATAAATGCAATTTTGAGGAAAGCAAAGGCTCCAGAGAACATACATGAGATAATTGTGGAAATTCAAAATCTTGCTAAAGAGTTTGAAGAAATCAGGTTTACACATATATTAAGGGAAGGAAACAAATGTGCAGGTAAGCTAGCCAATAGAGGGGTTTTGTTTGAGGATCATGAAGTTAACATCTCCTTTCCATGGTTAGAGGAAGTAGAAATTTTAGTTGAAGCTGACAAAAATTGTTGATTGCTTGAATCAATTAATGATTAAGATTTACTTTAATGTTTTCCATTGATAATTTCTATTTTATTTTGTAACAATAATGTGTGCTCATTTAGACTATTTATTATAATTTTTGTGGTTGCACTTATGTTTTAGGAAGGAAACTAGCAATCTAGGTTTGGTAAAGCGGACTATGTTAGTGCAATGTTTTGGATATATTACTCTACTAAGATGAAGACATAGATAATAGAGGTGAAGTTTTGGCATTGTGAAGGTTGCTATAGGAAAATTTCAAGAAGGAATATAAATTCTGAAGTAATTGTATTCATACAAAAATTGAAAAGATTCAAAAAATAAAAATCAAGAATTCAAACATTTTATGTAAAATAATGTAGATTTCTATCTGTAGCATCTCATTTGAGATGAAAAGTATATCTATTTGTAAACTCTCAAGCTCTAAAGAAGAGAGATATAATTTTTTAAGGGTGCGAAACCCAATATAATCCCTTTTTATCAAGCCAAAAAAAATTAAAGTTTATAAAAATATTTTAATTAATTATATGAAATTATTATTACACAATAATTATCATTTTATTATAATATTTAAACTAATAATATTATTAATATAATTTTAAAACTTAATATTTTAACTATATTATCACGAGACTTATATTTCATAATTTTTTTATAGACTTATTATGTGACTAATGATAGACCTAAAAACTATTATTATATAATTTTTAATATTTTTAATTTAATTTTTATGAAGTTAATGTGAGAAACTTCCACGATGGACGTTTCAGGGTTAGGCATCCCCATCCCAACTATTATATCTCGTAAGTGAGAGTTGTGTTTATTAATAGGGACCAAACACACCCATACACACATCCCCTTCACACACATATTCACGTCACGGTTTAAATCTTAGACCTTTTGAATAAGAGCCAAAGCCTGATCTAAAATATTATATATAAAAAAGTATTCAAATTTTAAAGAAATTATCTGTAGAAATGCGGACAACCTAGTGTGGAATGTATGTCGTCTTTTTTTTTTATTACATAGGGAGTTGGTTACATCCACTATAAGTAAATTTTAAAAAAATTATTTGTAGGAATGTGGACAACCTAGTGTGAATGTATGTCGCATTTTTTTTATTACATAGGGGAGTTGGTTACAGCCATTATAAGTATTCAAATTTTAAAAAAAAATGTTTGTAGGAATGTGGACAACCTAGTGTGAAATGTATGTTGTCTTTTTTTATTACATATGGGAGTTGTTTTTTTTTAATTATATAGGGGAGTTGGTTACAGCAACTATTTTTAGTAATAAGTAAGCGTAAGGTTCAAACCACAGGGGTTGCTCTTAACAAGCCTATTTATCTCGTTGTTGTTGACTCGGCATGAGATGAGACAAATGGATATGAGAAGATATTTGGTTCAATGGAAAATAATTTACACTAAAATTGTTGGAAGAGTTTCTTTTGAATGTTTTGGATTAGTTTGGTGATTGGCTAGTGATCGAGTTAAAAGTAGGTGGTTACCTTATATTAAGACTCATGTGGCTACTTTTGGATGTGAGGTTATAGTAATTAGGGAGGTAAAATTTAAGTATCATTTTAATATTTTTTTGGTTAAGATATCAAGCTAGTTATTAAATAGTATTAGCTTAATCAGTTATTATTTTATAAAAAAAAATAGGTTAAAAAATTTTATCGATCAATATAGTTATTAGATTATTATTATGTGGTCATTGATGTAATAGAGATGGAACTGTCTCAATTTTATATAATCAATTAAAAAAGACGAGTCATGCTTAATTTTTATGATTAAGATTTGTGTATGGTTTACTTAATCTCCATTTCTTTCTAGTTTTTGTGAATGCTTCATTCAACCTAGATTGTAGTGTAATTGTTTTTGGTTTAATTCCCAAAAAAAATTAGATATTTGAACTAAGACAATATACCCTCCTCCAAGTTAGTAATAGGCTATAGTAAAATAAAAAAAATTATTAAATTTGAAAAATAAAATAAGAAGTTAGATTAGGTTATATATATCTATATATATTTGCATGCATGCAGGGGAATTGGTAATGTATCCATCATTTAATTTGGAAAGCTAGATATGGTTATAGTGGGTTCCTATGTAGAAGTGAGATATTTTGTATTTGATGGATTTGTTCTTGGGTGGTAATGGGAAAAAGAGATGAGGTTTTTGCCACCAAAGGTGTGCTTGAAGAGACTCAAGTCCTAGACAAATTGGTAGTCGTTGAAGTCGGTCATGCATAAGTGTGTTCCATGGTGAAATGCAACTCATATAACATTTATTGTTAAAGGATTGAAGGCTCTCTTTTGGTGCAAGACTCTCATATGACCTATAAGCAGGTGTCGTCTAATACTAAGGTCTTATGAAATATTTTAACGTGGAAGCTCAATGTATGGAGTAGATTTATTTATTTTTTATATAGGAGAATTGGTAATTTAATGTATTAATATTTTTAATCTTGAGTTCAACTCTTTTCGTTGTCACTGTAATAATCTTTACCTATTATTGACAAATGTGTGGTGACTATCCACTCTCCCAAAGGGAATCGAGTGAGGTGGACCATATATGAAGTAGTAAGTAATAGTGGCAAGGGATTTTTTTTTTTTTTTGGTAAGTAAGAGAATATTATAATTAACACCGGGTTTTAACTGGTTGACCCAAAACCATTTTACAAAATAGGGTCCACTGACCAACTGGACAAAGGCCAAGCCCTAAAAGTTTAAACTGACAACAAAAAGGGCCAACACCTACTCTTCCATCGGAATACGACCAAACTAAACTATGGAAGCCTAATATTATGGCCATCAGAAAAGAAAGACGCAAAATAGAACTAACAAAGACAAAAACTAATCATGCAAGCACCATGCCGAGTAGCTTGTGCCCATATAAAATAATAGAATATGGTCAAAAAAAACATCCCATAGAATGGACAGCCAAGAGGCCAAGCAGTCTTCCTTGTAGTCCTCATCTAACTTCTTATCATCCTCCTTGCCATCATCTAAGTAATAGTGGCAAGGGATTTTATTAATTGTGGTCTCATTTGGATAGATTTATGAGATCTATTTCATTTATCTCATTGTGGAAGAGAGAAGGTGATAAATATGTGAGTCATATCCAATGACTATATGACAAAAATGAAATATAGGGGTGTGATAGAACCTTCAAAATTTAAAATTGAACACATTAGCCCTTGGGTATGTCACCACACCTTATATATCCAAGCAATCACCTATTTAATAAAATATTCCTTTCATTATCACTATAATAACTTTTACCTATTCTTGGCAAATGTGTGGCAACTACCCACTCTCCCAAAAGAAATCAATGTGAGGTGGACCATACATGAAATTAGCAAGTAAGAGTGGTAAGGATGTACATATTTATGAGGAATTTTATAAAGTGTGGTCTCATGTGGATATACTTATGAGGTCTATTTCATTTACCTCATTGTGGAAGAGAGAAGGTGATAAAGACTTGAGTCATATCCAATGACTATGACCAAAATGAAAGACAGGGATGTGATAGAACCTTCAAAACTTGAAATTGAACACATTTCTAAACACACTAGCCCTTGGGTGTATGTCACCACACATTATATATCTAAGAAATCACCTATATAATAATATATTCATTTTGTTTTTACTATAATAATATTTATCTATTCTTGGCAAATGTGTGACAACTACCCACTCCTCAAAAGGGAATCAATGTGAGGTGGACCATATATGAAATAGTAAGTAATAGTGGAAAAGACATGCATATTTACACGGGATTTTATTTAGTGTGGTCTCATGTGAATAGACTTTTGAAATCTATTTCATTTACCTCATGGTGGAAGAGAGAAGGTGGTAAACACTAGTCATATCCAATGACTATATGATCAAAATGAAAGATAGGAGTTTGACAAAACCTTCAAAACTAGAAATTGAACACATGGATAAACACACTAGCACTTGGGTGTGTGTCCCCACACCTTATGGATCCAAGCATCACCTGTTTAATAAAATATTTAGGAATATTTATGGCTTGTGGGCAATGCATATTTGTCTTTCACGATCTTTCAAGTAGTAAATTTCTAAGATATTCATTCTAAGCCTTGAGAAATTTACTCTCTGTGTTCTCTCTCCAAGCAGTCTTTAATATGATATTGAAAACTTTAAATGTTGAGGTTATTTAACTGTTGTTTCCTTCCAATGTTTGAAGTTTGCTATTATTTTAATAATATCATGAAAAAAGAGTGGATATTAGGGTAGCACTCTATAAAACATTAGAGGAGCGCAATTTTAAGGTATCCCTATGGGGATGGAGGAAAGTGTAGGGGAGATCCTAATGGACCACAACAAGCATAGGATAGACTCATGGAGTCGTTTACGATAGGGTTGGCTTTTAGCCAGCGCTTGCAATGAGAACATTGTTTTAGTATCATAGCAAGGAATTAACAGGTTAAAGTAATTTTGGTATTGATAAATATTTTTAGTGTACTATAAAGCTTATTACAGTCTTGATGAGATAAAGCTAACGAAAGGATGCTTTGAAATGATGACTAAAGATAAGGGTAGACAAACGAATGACTTGCACAACAACATAAGAAGATTGTTGACATAGTTAATGGAAAGCTTTTGAGGAATGCTCTTAGGGAAATTGAGGGGTATTAATAAATATTGTGATGAGGATAGTGCATAAGAATGTGAGAAATATTGTTGTTAGATTAGGAAATAACCATAGGCAAAAAAACTTTAGTTTATTATTGATTATAGCATAGGTTTAAATACTACAAATATAGGCTATGAATAGCCTTAGTTAGATATTAAATAATATATAACCCAAATGTTGCTAACTATGCACAAAGTGCGCTAACAACTAACGCGCTCTGATTATAAAGCGCTAACTACTAACAACGTAGTTAAAAATGACTACAATGACTAACTTACTAACCTAGGTAAAAAGTAAAAAGAAATAACCTAATGGTAAAAGTAACAAACTACTTTTTACCATGCGGTAAATAAACTCTACCTAGGTGAATCTTACAAATTACCAAATGAGGTAATAATTATAGTTATTGTAGCATAGTAACTCTAACATCCTCCCTTATTACATTATTTGGATAATGTATATAAGTGCCCCAATACAGTGAAAAAGATGTTGATTTGTTGTCTCTTGTTCTGGCTCGAGCTCTATCACAGTGCTCTGGTTGCTCTAAGCAAAAAGTAGGTCATTCCTCACTTTTTTTTCACATCAATGAATGTCCTTATTGTAATCTCATCATCTAACTAGATTGCATGGGTAACCAGTCGCTATAACTGCTAGGTGTCCTAGAGTAGATCACTACATAGAGTAGATCACTACATACGAGGTTCATTCGATTTACAATATGATTTTGTAAAAGTTTTGATAAGGTAGCTAAGGTGTCGGTCAATGCCGAAAATTCACCCTTATAAGTTTCCTCCATTGTTGCAAAACATGTTGTAATGGAATTTCTGCAAGAAGTGTGACTAAGGTGTCGGTCTTTGTCAAAAATGCACCCTTATAAGTCTTCCTCCCTTTTTACAAAAAATTGTGTGAAGTAGAAAAGAAATGTTTATCCCCCCTTAATTGCAAAAGATATGCAACTCATGAAGCTTGTTAAGGCTTTTACAAAGATTGCCTCCTAGGCAAATTTTACACTAGAAAATCCCCCTTTTATTACAAGTACTTCAAAAAAAAAGAGTTTGCTATTTATGAAGCCTAAAGAGGTACAATCACCCCTTTATTGCAAGTACTTCAAACAAAAACTTATGCTATTTATGAAGCCTAAAAAGAGAGTGAAGATGGTGCTTGCCTAGAGTGGCAATTTTGTTTCCCTTTACAATGTTGTTTTAGCCATGAGCACTTTGTGTGCTCTTTCTAAACCAGAATCTGAATCTAAATCAGACACTTCACTAGCAACATTACCTCTTTGTGATGTGCCTTTGCTATTTTTGTTTTTCTTGTTTTTAAACTAACACCGATTGGTGTCATGGTTGTCCTTTTTATAATTTGTGCAAAACTTCTTTTGAGGTTGCTTTCCCTTACCTTTTGAAGATGATTCTCCCTTCTGAAATTTTCCTTTCTTTTTTCCACCCTGATTGTTCGAGTAAAGTGCATTGTTCAACACTCTATCGCTTTGGAGCTAATTTGCTTCCTTCGTTTGAAGCAAATTGAGTAACTCCACAAAGGTGATTGTTCTTTGAGATAGATTAAGGGAAGTTATTAACATCTTGTAGGATTATGGAAGAGCCTTCAATATTACTAAAGTTAGAATAATATCTTCTGCTTTTGCTCCTAAAGCATTCATCTTTGAATTCATTTCTGCTACTCTGCAGAGGAATAGTTCTAATGATTCTCCTGACTTCATATAGAGTGTATGAAGTTGTTTGAAGGTTTAGAATAGTCGATTGATTCTTACTTTCAAAAATGGTACAAAGTGCATCCCATGCATCTTTGCCATTTTTAGCTTCACTTATGTGAGGCTGGATCTCATCAGTATAGCTAGGATAATCAACATGAGAAGACAATTGTTCTTTTTGTCCCATGCTTTCTAATCTGCTCCTGTTGATGTGGGTCTTGTTTCAGTGTCATCTACTAAATCTCATATTTCCTTTACAGTAAGGATGGATTTTATCTTGGTTTTCCTTGCTAAATAGTTAGGACGTTTAAGCAATTGTGTATCATTTAGATATTTGTTAATAGTTGCCATGATGAAGGTTCTAGAATTTACACTAAGATGATCTTTCTTTCACTCTTAATTGGTATTTAATGACACCTGCCTTAAAACTCTCTTTTAATAAATATTATCAATTTGAGGATACTAAAAACTCTCTTTGAAGAAATATGATCAGTTTGAGGATATTTAAGCCAAACAAATAAGAAGTGAAAGAGAATTCACTCAAAAAGATATTTAATGACACCTACCTGAAAATCCTCTTGAAGAGGAATAATCAGTTTGAGGATATTGAGCCAAACAAATAAGAGTGAATTTTAGGGTTGTATGAAGAGAATATCATTTTTTTTTAAATGGCTTATACTTGTGCAATGAATTACACAAATTATTGTGAAATTTTGGGGTTTTGAGTGCTCTTGATTTTGATGACTTATAATTGCAAAGAACAAAAAATTAAATGCAATAATCAATCAAAAAGTGCCCACAAAATTTTTATCACTTAAGTGTCGGATGCAACTGAAAATGCACCTAATTTGTCAATTTGTAATAAAAGTGTCGAGTAATATCGAAAATGCACCTTATTACGAACTTTTGCAACAAACTTTTGATTTTTGTTGTGCAAAAATTTGATATTCAAAGTCTCCTCTTGTTTTTCAATTTTGAAAAGAATGTGGCATAAACAATTGCCTTTCCTTTTTTGTTTTGCAAAATAAACAAGTTGTAATATTTAAGTGCCCTTCACTTTGTGTTACAATTTTGTAAAAAAATACAATTTCTTGTCTTCCCCCATTTGATTTGCAAAATTAACAAAGTAGCACTCCTTTCAAGTCAAGTCAATACACGACCCACGTTCGAAAGGCTTACTAGAACCAGTTGACACACGACTTGGTTTTAGTGGACCCAATGTCCTCAAGCTCATAGTGACTTAGCGGTTTTGCAAAAAATAAAATGTGCAATTTTTTGTGTTATATCTCTCTTTGGAAACAAAAAATGCACAAATTTTAGCTTTTGATTTTACAAATTTGGTGGCTCCTTGTGTTACAATTTGGCAAAAAAGAATTCAAGTTTGATCTTTTATTATTTGCAAAATTAACAAGAGTTGTGAGGATATTTTAGGGTTTTGCAAAAAAAATAAGTTTCATTTTCTTCTTGTGTTTTGATTGCAAAAAGATAAAAAATTTAATCAATTATTAATTTAATATTAAAATAAAGTTTTGTTAAAAAAAATCAATTAAAAAAAACACAAATAATCCGCTCATGTAGAGGAGTTGGAGAGCAAGTGGGTAGTTAAAACTCTCCAGTTGAAATCGAGAGGCCTAGGTTCAAATATCTCCCCTCACATATTGCGGATATGCTATGTAACGATTATTTCATGAGCACATAATAAATATTTACCCCTTTAAAAAAAAACAAATATTAAAGTATTAAATAAAAATAATAAAAAAACTTTATTTTTTTTTACAAAATAAAAAAAATGAAACTTACCTTAAGTTTTTTTTGTTTTCTTATTTAAAAAAAGTTATTTCGCAACTCTCGACCTCTGGTCCAGAGATTTACCGCTAACCCCGACACTAGTTGGGCTAGCTCGTCGAGTCGATAGAACAAATAGGACAATATATCTTTGTTTCGGATGTCACGACGAAGCCAAAACAAAAAAAAATGGGACTATATGTCCCACATGCGTCCTGTGACGCACTTTTGGTTGTTTAAAACACAACCAATTCCCTTTGTATTTTGATTGCCTTCGAGCAATCGATGTCGAAGACAATAGTTTTGCCGACATCGACTGCAAATCATGATATGTCATGCGTACTCCTAGATAGCACCACATCAACCGAATGGTCCAACTAATTACCACTCGCCACATCAGCAAAGTGGACAAGGATTCGACCACATCAGCTTGTCATCTATGCCACATCAACCCATCCGGTCAGCTCGCGATATGTCAGTAGTAGTCATATTACGCCACGTGTTTGCTCAGTTAACTACTTTGATTCACGAGCCATCTTCCAGCTTAGCGCCCAATCAGATCCAATAGGTTGTTACGTGGTTGCCTCGAGAATCATGTTTGCCAAGTGTCATTTGATCACACCATGTAGAGGCTTTTGTGCAGGGGGTTCTTCGATGTACTGCAGCCCACAAGCGGTTTGTCAACGATAGCACTGACAGAGTGGTGTCAAGTTGTGTTTCGTGTCGGGTCGTTCAAGAGTCACCAGGTTCAACGCCAGTTGGATATTCGAGGTCATCATCGTCGGGTTTAGCACAGTCTGTGTCAGCGCCAGTATCGAAATTTTGTGCACCTTAGGATTGTTGGAGGTGACAACAGCCCTGCAGGTTGTCAGTGTTGACAAGTTGTCAACGTTGTCAAGCCTGCAGGTTGTCAGTCGGTAGTTCCAGTCAAACAGGAAGTACTTAGCCCATATAAAAATAGTTCTAGTCAATCAGGAAGTTCTTAACCCACAAAAAAACACACTTCACGCTGAAACCAGTGATTTCATGCTCTGGTTTGACAGTGCCTCATGATGCGTGCAAGACTCCAGATTATCGAGCTACCTTGAAAAGTGTGTCTCGTCCAAGGGGGGTCTCATCTCAGGATTTATGCCCCCTTAGTCTGGTCCAGGAGCGACAAAAATGTCACCTTCTCCAAGACTTTGCCTCGCCTCGCCCAAGTCTCTCGCCCTTGCCCTCGCCTAGGCTCTGATACTAATGTTAGATTAGGAAATAATCATAGGCAAAAAAATATTATTTTATTATTGATTATAGCATAGGTTTAAATACTACAACTATAGGCTATGAATAGCCTTAGTTAGATATTAAATGATATCTAACCCAAATGTTGCTAACTATGCATAAAGTGCGCTAACAACTAACAACTAACTGATTAGAAAACGCTAACTACTAACAACATAGTCAAAAATGACTACAATGACTAACTTACTAACCTACGTTAAAATAAAAAGAAATAACCTAATGGTAAAAGTAACAAACTACTTTTTATCATGCGGTAAATAAATTGTACCTAGGTGAATCTTACAAATTGCCAAATGAGGTAATAATTATAGTTACTGTAGCATAGTAACTCAGTTGCAATTGAGGTGATAGCAAAATTGTCAAGGGCAATGTTACATACAACTTTGAAAGAGCACTAAAATTTGCACTATTTATAAAAATAATAGGTTACATCCATAACATTCATGAATATACTAGAAACCATGCATGATAGGCTTCAATTGGTAAATAATAGGTTACATCCATAACATTCATGAATATACTAGAATCCATGAATGATAGGCTTCAATTGGTGATTGTGTATGTATTTTACTCCTCAAGGTTTTATATTTCATAGTAGATTCGTCCCCTATTTTATGATTATTTTTGTTTGAGTTTAAAATAACATAATCTTTGAAGATAACATTGTCGTATTATATAAGTTGTAAGCTTACTGCAATGATAAGGGTTTTGGTCTGTCTTTGAGTGGTCCAAAGTTCAAACCCCACTTAGTATGAGGGGCCCGGGACCTCTCATAAAAACCTATGTAAACTCATTGAAAAAATATTGTTGTATTATATGTTTAATCTGAACAATTTGATGTTTTCATACATTTATCATATGAACAATCTTTGTTTATATATTATATAAATTAATGGATTGTACGAATAAATAAATAAAATCATTTTTTATCAAAATAATGTAATAAGTTTAACATATTTATTTTTATTTTTTGGTATGCAATCTAGATTGATACATTAATCTTCCTTTTAAGTTTTAAAATTATTTATTATCCTTGTCCAAATATTTTTTATTAAATGTTTAAACAAAATAAATTTCAACTAAGTAAATAATATTTTTAAATATTTTAAGTTGAAGGACCACATAAAAAGTTATTAATTCTTATTCTACTACATATATTTAGCCTGTTACAAATATTTTATCAATCGATAATTAATAGTCTTACAATCATAATATAAACACAAAACAATCCATACAATTAAAACTCTCAAACTTTCCTTACAAATGTTAGACCACTCTACTTTATAATTTTCAAGCAAGGAATAAAAAAGGTATGGAAAGTAGGTCTCTAATGGCTCTCCATTATGTGGACGCTTTATTGCAACCTCCAAATGACGTGCAAAATCATCAAATGATTCCTTCCTGCATTTGAACATCCCTCAAGGTCTCCTGTGACTAAGGTAACACTTCAATTTCAATAACTCCACATTAATAATTTCAAAATAACCTTATCATTTTCTTAGAGTGAAAATATCTCGCTTAAAAGGGTAATGTTGTTGGTATATGCAAATAGTATTGATAAACCCTCTAGTGTTGTTTGCATTGATAAAATATAGCAATAAATAAATGTTTGAAGGGTTGCATGACCTAAATAGAGTTTTTGATATCAAAAATTGATGTAAAAACAAAGCAAGATCACTAACCTGAGCAACGGTCCCCATCTCACGTCGGGTCATCAATTAATGAGACGGATAGATTAGGTGGTTGCAGTCCCTATGGTTTAAACCTTGCGCTGTCAATTACTAAAAATAATGGTTGTAGCCAACTCTCCTATAAAACCAAAAAAAAAAAACAAAGCAAGATCACTAAGTCTTTAAATGACTTCCACAATTTAAATTTTGAGACAAAACCCTTTCCTAAAAAAAAAATCAAAATTTTTCCAAGGTTCCTTGCTTGTGTACCTGCAAAAATGTGTCAGAATAAATACTTTGTGGTTTGCAAACAACTCCTAAAAAGAGGCCTTAAATACCTTAGTGGCTTGCAAACAACTCTTAAGAAGGGCCCCGTATCCATCCTCCAGGCGGCCTATTGACAATTGCGCGTCCTACTATCCACCTCAGGCGTTGGTCAGCGTGCCCATGACCCACGTCAACCCCACGTCACCTTATCCTGCATGCCAATGCCAACCCTACCCAGAAGTACCGCGTCCAAATTGGCGTCAGACTTATCCATACATTCGTCGGGTGCGATATCTACGTCATCGTGCTAGGTGTCCGATCCAAACATGCTATTCAAATGTCCACGTCGTTAGGGTTGTCTTCCGTATAGTGACTGGGTTGCCACGTCCTCATCTCCGGTTCCGCTAGTCCATGCCACATTGTCTCGCCTCCGTACTGGTCCATGTCACCTCTTGTCATCCGTGTGCATTCGAGTCATGTCCATACGCCATTTACACCCTGAAAGCATTGAAACACATAGTAAGAAGGATATGTCGGTACTAAAGTAATGTTAGACAAATACAAGGCCAAAACAATTAAAACATGCATTTACTTTATTTAATTTCAACCTTATATACATATTTTATTATTATATATATGTTTTTTTTAAATGAACACACCCACCTCCTCATACACTCACATCTGTTGCGGTTTGAAATATATATGTTATTTTATTTTTTTATTTTTTGTTTTTTATTTGTTTTGTTTATTTATATACAAATATAATTAATTTTAATTGTCTAAATTGATTGGATTTCTAATTAAAATATTGTAAACCCCACGAACATCAAAATAAAAGAAACTAAAAGGCAACACCAACAACCCACACTAAGACCTTGAGGAACACTAGAACTCTCCAAAACCTCAAATGAAAAAGGTGAGTCCCCAAATTTGGGGTAAATTGTGCAATGGCCACAACATTTCCCAAATCAACCTTGCCTTGAATTCAAATTGCATCTCCTAGATAGAAGTATTTTGGTCCTTCAAAAGCTTAAGAACTAAAACAATCGAAAAAAATTTGCTAGTGTATCACTTTGTTTTATTGATAACTTGACCTTCTATGTCAACGTGTCCATATTCCTATTGTTCTTGGGGTGTAAAATAAGTCTACTTTTGTAGAAGGGTGTCATCATTCAAAAAAATGTCTTTGTCCAAAATCAAATTTTTATGTGATGATAATGCAAAATACTTGCCCATCTCGTTCCCCATCAAGTATAAAAGTTTCGAACAACTTCAAATTCTCTATATTAATAAGAGAATATATCCTCTTATAAGGTGGGAAATCCAATTCAAAAGCATCACTTCCTACTTTGTTGAGAATGCAAAATGTTCCATGTCACATGGGCTTCAACTTTTTGCCAACTTTATGGATTCTTTCTTTGTTGGAATGCAACCATACTAACTCTAATCTATAATCAACTCTATGTTTTTTGAATTCGTACTTTATAGTTAGCTCGACTCTCCTTTAATATGTCTTGAATACTTTCATGAATTAAATTTGCTCTTTCTAAAAATCTATTTGTTTTGTTTATTTCCTTATTGTTGTCCATATTGCCTTGCCTAAACTCAAAAGCCAAATCAAAAGGTGAACTACTAAAGTAATCACAACCATTAGTAAAAACATGAATGATCCTATCAACAAAAAATGTTAAATTTAAGATAAAATATAATTTCAAGTTTATATATAATTTTTAGTTTTAATCATATAGAATATGAACCAAAATCACAACATTGTTTATCCACTTGTCTAAAGGTGAAATATTGTATAGTTTTTAGTTTTAACCATAAAGAATATGAACCAAAATCACAACATTGTTTATCCACTTGTGTAAAGGTGAGTTTGTAGACCTCTTCAACTTAGTATCTACAAAGTTATCCAAAAAAAATTAAGAAATCTATTATGCTGATCCTAAATAAAAGATTCTGACAAACCAAAATAAACCTAAACCTATTGAAGAACTCAAGATGAGCTTCTTGATTGAAATACTCTTCTTCTAAAACATTAGTACTCACATCTCGCTAAATGATAATAAGCAAATAATCATTTTTTCATTGTTTTTAGGAATTCCAACTAAGAACATGGAGACACTCTCAAGGTTTACATGAAATAAATAATATAGTGTACATTCCAGACTACTTATTATTTGTCTTTGTTGTATAAAACAAAACCCTTCAAAAAATTTGCAACATCATATCCTCTTTTTGGTAAAAATATATAGTTGAACTTTTATTTAGAATGTAAAGTTTTTCCAATTTACAATATAGTCCATCAACAAGATGATAAATCATACCTCCTTGCTCAACTAATTTAGAGTTCTTCAAATATTGTCAAATCTCTCTAAGATCACTGTCTTAAGCATTATTCTCCAACAACTCTTCACGTCTCAATGTTTTAACTTCCATAACAATGATAGCTATATAAATCAAACATTTTGTTATAAGCACCTTTCTTGTATCTCAATGATCAAATTATTGTAAAATACCCATCTGTTTTAAAATGTCCTGTGTTATTATAAGTACTCTTTGAAGGTGCTATAAATGCTAGTAATTTGTATGCAAAACTATTGTTCTTATGGCCATGCTTTCACTTCTCAATGACTAAGACCAGTATCAACAACTTGTCATAAGTCGGATGATTCTAAACATATTCATCAAAAAAACAAAAGAGGTAACAGACTTTCTCCATGCAAAAGCATAGCATTGTAACATACTAAGATGCACTAATCTCCATCTCAAATGTATGTTACAAATTTGGCATTTCTAATACTGTTGTACTGTTAATTGTATGATTTAATTCTTCATATGCATTGGCATTCCTCCTTACACACAAAAATACTCTTGAAGAATAATGCTTGAAAGTGAGTTCCAACAATCAATAAGTGAGAAATGAACTTTCTCAAAAATTACATTGTTCTAGCATAACTCAAAACTCCAATGATTGGTGAGTGAAGAGGAATTTAAAATTACTTCAACCTTGGATGGGTCATTCTTTAATTCGCTGCCACATACCACAAAATCAAGGTACACTAAACTCTACATTAAAAGCTCTCACAACTTTCTTGATTTTGGGATAGTTTAGTTCATGTCTAACACCTTCAAATGGTCAATAGGCTCATCCTAAATCTCACTAAAGATCACAATACCGTTTACATACACAAGAAGAAATGAAAGAAAAAATAGGGTCATCTTAAATCTCACTAAAAATCACAACACCATTTAAATACAAAACAAGAAATGAAAGAAAACATAGATCTCACTAAAGATCAATACCATTTAAATACAAAACAAGAAATGAAAGAAAACATAGATCTCACTAAAGATCAATACCATTTAAATACAAAACAACAAATGAAAGAAAACATAGGCAAAAAATCATATACATTATTCGCATGCAATGACCAAATGATAATATTAACCACTGACAAAAAAAAAATTGATTTGTCTTGGAGAATATCTTCCAAATCTCCATGAGAATCTAAAATTAACAAAACTTTAAGTCCAATCTGATGAAAAAATTTACCTTTTTGTCAAAGAATCTAAGGCAATAGAGAGAGAGATTATTTTAGGTGATTTTGAATGCTTGATAACCTATACCCATCCACCAAGTTTTGTCTTTCTTTGGCACCCAAACAATGGGTCAGTAACAAGGCAATGAGCTTGTCCTAATAACTCCTGCCCCATAACAAATGAAAGAAAACATAGGCAAAAAATCATGGTATTGATCTTTAGTGAGATCTATGTTTTCTTTCATTTCTTGTTTTGTATTTAAATGGTGTTGTGATTTAAATACAAAACAACAAATGAAAGAAAACATAGGCAAAAAATCATAATATACATTATTCACATGCAATGACCAAATGATAATATTAACCACTGACCAAAAAAAAATTGATTGCCTTGGAGAATATCTTCCAAATCTCCATGAGAATCTAAAATTAACAAAACTTTTAAGTCCAATCTGATGAAAAAATTTACCTTTTGATCAAAGAATCTAAGGCAATAGAGAGAGAAAAAAATTATTTTAGGTGATTTTGAATGCTTGATAACCTATACCCATCCACCAAGTTTTGTCTTTCTTTGGCACCCAAACAATGGGTCAGTAACAAGGCAATGAGCTTGTCCCAATAACTCCTGCCCCATTACAAATGAATTTCCCTCTTCACTAATGAAACCTCCATCACAAGTATGTAATATAACTCCAACATGGGCAAAGGAGAATCCCACTACAAATGGATCTTATGCTAGAAATCTTTATGCTTGGCTTCTCACACCCTATTTATAGGAACTCCTCAAGTTCCTGCAAATACATGATATAACTTCTGACACTGCTTAAAAAATACTGGCCTGCAGCAGCAGCTTGCTTAACATTATTCCAACAACAATGCCATGCACATGCCAAACACTTCCTTTGTAAATGAGAACAAATGATTTCACCTTTATAATGATGAAATAAATTTTTTCCCTAAGATCAACATCTCTCAGAGATTTTTGATGGGCATCCTTAGACTGCAATAGAAATTTCAACATGATGGTAAATATTACGTTTTTCGAGAGGAAATAAGTACTCAGAACCATAGAATATATCTATTAATAATGTTAGGCAGATCGTGTTGAAATAATGAGAGCAATAAAAGTAAATAAGCAATTACAAATATTATCTGAAGCTAGAAAGCAGAATGCATCCAACATAACTCTCCAAGTTATACAGGACTACAAAATCCTAATTTCATTTCATTCCGTTTAATTGATGCAAAGTTAAGATATTCCCAAAATCATTTAGTTTCAATCGCATTTCCCAGTTATGAAGCTATGCATTAAAGTTAAACAAATGTGTTCAGAGTAATTAGAAGATGCAGCAAGTTTCAAAGGTACCTCTGGAGAAATAGCTAAACTACAAACCTTGTCCATGTGTGTAAGATTTGTATTTACAAATTCACACCAGTAAACAAGAAATAATGAATTGGAAGTAGCAATCCAGCCATTCAAACCAGCATTGCAGGTTTTCCAGGCCACTAAAATACAAGAAATCCAATCAGCAATTCCGTTTGTCACGAGAATATCTAATGCTCACTCTCAGAATGAAAACAGGAATGCCACTTAAGTGGGAAAAACCTACATGAGTCTTAAACTTCTCAAAGAACAGATCCTCTTTAATCTCTCCTCGAAAACTCTAGTCTGTCCTCACATTCTTTGAGCTCAGTCAAATGAAAGCTGATAATGTTTTTGAATAGATTCAACACACAAGGTATCATGTCAAATCGAGCTTTGCACCTATGTAAAATACACCGATTTGTCAACAGAATATCTCCTGGGTTAGACACCCTCCAAAAAATCAATTCCTACTATCACAAAAGTTGACGGAAAATAAATTACGACAAAAGTTGAAGACAGCCACGGAAGTCTTCAGGCATAAAGAGCAGATGCTGCATCATTAGTCTCATACTGCATTCTCCTATTCAGCATCAATTGAACGATTTCCATGGTACAAGACAAATCAAATGATAAAATAGAAGCAGGTTGATAGTTTCATCCCAAACCACTCACTACAAGCAGGCAGAAAGTTTCTATCCCTTGTGCGTGCATATGCTTCACATACCAATCGCTCCATTTGTCCATTTCGTTCATCGAATTGGATGATAGTGACCTGACATTCTCTTGGGTGGCAACTTACGGAGGATGAAAAGAACCAATGCTGAAGGAAGGATCTCTACCAGCTGACAAAGAACAGGAGAAAATACACCAACACAAGTGAATTCAAATCATGTAAGGACCCAAAACTTACTTTAACATGTTAAAAAAATATGGAAACTACATGAAAGCAGTTTTTCATGAAATTTATTGTTGAATAATGTGGTGCATTATACACAAAAGTCAAAACAGAATATCTTACCATATAGTATATGAAATTTAAAATAGGGTGGTCCATTACATCAAGATCCGCATCTGCATCAAAAGCAGATAGTGCGACCTGCATATAGAAAGAGTGAAGTAGGAAATCAAAAGTAGGATAATTTGAACAGACAAATTGCAAAGCAAGTTTATTATACTTATAACTGCCTGTATACTTACCACAAAGCACCTTATTAGAAAACAAGTAAAACATATAGCTGTAACAGCTCCAACCTGAAAAGAATATGGTTTAGATTTAAATCGGGCACATGACTCAAGTAAAACTGAATTCATAACTGACAAGGATTTCAACTTGCTCTAGAACAGAAGTTCTGCTTGTTTGGTTCAATGAAATAATCTAATGTGTAAATAAGACAAAAAACAAATTTTAAATAAAGTAAGAACGAGTTATCGTCAAAAATATGCAAAAAGGTCATAGAAAAATACATCTGTCCCTCTAGTTGTCCACCAAGCAAATATTTTCTTAACAATTGAAATTTGTTGGTACTAGTTTAATGATTAATCTTAATAAACCAAATACAAATACTTATCAGCTGCGTAGTGATGTATGCAACTGAATAAACAACAGTAAAAATAAATAGAAAGTTGATCGAAATATTAAAAAATCAAGAAAATAGTTCCCATTGAGCAAATCAATTCTGTGCCCTTGTAGGTTGTATTCATTTAATAAAGATGACTGCTTTCTTTTCAACAAAAATATCTCCAAGACAACCAGTAGTTAGATGGCCAGTCTCTCCAAGACAACCAATAGCCACGCAACCAACTACCAAGCAACCAGAACTCAAATAACAAATCTCCAAATGCCTCTCCTCCAAACAGTTTTGTCGCAACTCCAAACAACAATGGCATAACCCCAAATGAAAAAGCTCGAGTTTATTTTGGGAACACTTACGTAATTTTTAATCTTGGACAACCTATATGGTTGCGCCCTTTCCTTAAATGGCTTATTAGATCACTCAGACACCTTCTCTTGTATGAACGACATCTTCCCAAAGCCCATACGGCCTTCAACTTCGTCGGACAACTTCGTCCCTTGCCCAAACAACCTTCACCTTTGCTCGAAACGACTTCCTCCTTGGCCCAAACAACCTTTACCTTCGCCCAGACGACTTCCTCCCTAGCCCAAACCACCTTCACCTTTGCCTAGATGACTTCTTGGCATGATGCCCTTCGCTTTCACCCAAACCACTTCCTCCTTGATCCAAATAACCTTCACCTTGGCCTAGATGGCCAAGAGCTTGGGCCAAATGGGTTGGGTCCAAACAATCAAGGCCTTGGTTCAAACGACATTGATCCAGATGATCAAGGCCTTGGGCTAGAAGGCCCAAGTCCAAATGACCCAATGCCAATATGCTTACTACGGTGTCATTCTTTGTCATCTGCATAGTTCACTTCATCGTTTGCATCTGATACGTGGCAAATTTCCTCTTTGAAAGCTTGCATGCGTCTTTCTCCCCGACTTTCACTGCATTGCATTGCAGTTGTGTCATCTGCATATACAAAACTCCTAATCCATCTTAACTCTTGCACTGGCATTACTTGCATCACATATACAAGGAACGCCGCATTGGTAAAAAATAACATGCACACAACAACAAACTCAAACGGTTACAACAATTGTTCAAGCGATTACAAACACTTTGTCCTTGCATGTGCATCCTTATGTTTGAGCTTGAGCTATTTCATCTTCCAAACTCGGATGTGCTTGCATCAATGTCACTAGAGCTCAGACTGAATTGCATAATAATTGCATCTTCCACCACCGCACAATCTCAACCATCAACATCGTTTCAACCTCCTGCTTAGTCTCAATGGGCTGCACAGCTTCAAACACTTGTATAGTCTTAACCAGTTGCGCACTCTCAAACACTTGCGCAGTAGCAGACACCTCTGCAAACTCAACCACCTCGATTTCAATCAAGTTCACATTGCCCTCTACTTCTTGTTTAGAGCTTCGACTCTTCTAGCTTTTTGAACCCTCCACACATCATTTGTTCATCTTTGACTCGTAGCACTTTGACATTTGTGCCCAAGGTGCCCCAAAAGATGACATCTTCAACATTACATAATGGGTCTACCCCGAGTATCATAATCGATTTGATATCTTCCAAAATTTCAGTGATTGTCATGAACTGCCCCATTGATGTCACCCCTCCTTGGAACAGTAACCCTTTGTGTTGCATACACATGTGGTGACAATCTTACGTCCATATGAATGTTCACGTCAACCATTCTCAAAGTCATTGCTCTCATTGCTCCCATATTTAGAGTCGTTATCTTCATCGAGGTTACTCTTTTCCTCATTAATGTGACCCCAACATTTTAGTGATGTCTTCCAATTGCTTTCCAAGTTCACATCTTGCTCAAATGCCTCTTTATATGATGTCAAAGGAACCCCCCTGATCTTCTTTCGATACAAAGGAAGAAGTCCCCCCACAAACCATCATCTCTTCAATGCATCTGATGGCTTTTCCTCCAAATGGGTAAACAACCCAATCAACCTCTTGTTGAAGGACCAAACAAAATTTGCCTCACCTTGTTCCATTCTATAGATTTCAATAATGACCTCATTGTCATTGCGCCAAACAACTCAAATTCCATTGTGACTCCATGAAATGTCACTATAAATAACCTCCTCCAATCAACTTCATTCATCTGCCCATTGGCCTTCCACATCCTAAGGGTAATGTACCAATGCCTAACTAAGTCCTTTGTTCCACCACCATGAAACATGGCACACTTGTGCATTATGCCAAAATTGGTCATTGCAATGACTAGTTGATTCGTATAAGTGATTGTTGGTCACGCGTCTCACTTTGTCACAAGCATCATCAAAAGCACCACACTGCAATTGCTCTCGTGTCAAACTCCCATCCCATGCACCATGAAACATGAACCTGCAGTTGCTCAGACTCTTGTCCCTCACCATTGAACACACCAACTGGTAGTTCTAGTGTCAGACCCTCCTCACATTCACTATCAGACATGCCATCATGCATTTGCTCTAATGTCGAATTGTCGTCCTGCTCACCATCGAACACACCAACTTGCAATTGCTCTGGTGTCAAACTTCCTTGCCAGACTTACAATAATTCACAAACAAATGACAATCTCTTGGTTACTCTATACAAACTTCCTTGTAATTGCCTTGTTTGCCTTCCAACACAAGGATAGTCGAACAAATGTTGGTGACAACTTTGAACAAAAACATGACCCTGATGCTCATAGTAAGTTCATGGGAAAGAAGAGGGAACGCCTTGATTTCTCTCTCACCAATGACGACCTACATATCTATTTAAATGCCCAAAATTTGAGTGATAGCTTTAATTAACTTGTTAGAAATGTAATGGGAGCAATGTAATGTCTTGTTTTTGTAATGGGAGTGGCCCGAATAGAAGCCACACATAGCTTATTAAAAAATATATATATTGCATCACTTGTTCCAACATGACAAAATATAACATCACATTATGTGCAACTCATTCGCATGACTCTTCACTAACTCATTGCTGATGTGGCTCATGCAAATATTCATACTATCATTCACGGGGACATTCATATGATCATTCATGACCATGTGGTTCAACTCATCCACCTACAACATGTGGATGTCTAAGGATGGTGATCTATAGGAGGATTGTTTGATGTGAATGAATGATGAGGGCAATTGTAAAACGTGAATGATTATTGCAAAGATGTTTGAGAGAAATTTTTGAAGAATTAGATCAATGCTTTGCGGTAACTCAACCGAATGACTAGGCAAGCATGACGTCAAATGAAATAAGGCCCATATTTTGTTGAAAAGGAACCTGTGTGCAAACAGTTTGCATAAGCCCATTCTATATTTCAAAATTTGCCCCCATTTCTTTTTGTGAATCTAGCTGCTAAAAACTTCAAGTAACATCAAGTACATAATCTATCATAAGGTTATTTAGCATAAGTAATCTTAGACTATACTCCTTGAATATTATATATTTGCTTCTACTTTTTGCTGTAAGATGATATCTATTTATTTTTGTTTTATATACTATGCTATACATGGAATCTTTTATGGAAGTTCACATAAGTCACCTATCAGTACCTTATAAGTGGTAGCAAATACAAGCTCTCAAACTTGAAGTTCAAATTGCGGTCTATGAAAGGAAATTTTTTTGTGGCTTGTAATCTATACCTTTTGCCTGCTTGTGGCCAAAATAATTTTGGGTCCGTGGCCATTTTTATTTTTATTTTTTCAATTGCGACTAGCATACACCCAAGACCTGCTTAATGTGTGCCCACCATCCAATTGGCATCCACCTCCCATGAGACATGAGACCTTATTATTCAAGATGGGAACGGTGTGACCCTAGATGTGAAAGTGTGCAACAAAGAGACAAAAAGGTGACCCAGGATACGAAAGGGTGCAATTCCAAAACGGAAGGATGTGAACCCAAATATGAAAAGGTACAATCCCAAACATGAAAAGCTATAACTCCAATTACAAAAGAATGCTACCCTAGAAACAAAAGTAGTGTGACCAAAACTGCAAAAATGTGCAAAGCACAAATGTGAAAAGATTTGAACCCATACAAAACTGTGACTCCAAACATAAGAAAAGTGCAAGGCAATAGACTAAAGGGGGCACCCCACGATAAGAAAAGGTACAAATCAAGATACATAGAGATGCAACTTAAAATAAGGTCACTACCTACAAAGTACAGTGAATTATAAAAACATAAAAAAGTCCTGCTCCTATACGTAAATTTTTGAGAGAGCAAGATGCAAAAGTTTGGTGGAATGTTTGCAAGTAAAATATGATTTCCAAGCTATTTCATATGGATTTATTTTATCGATGAAACTGAATGGCAGCACAACCTCCTAAAGCTAACTTTGAATAGATTTTCTTAAGTAAATGGTTCAAGTAATTAGCAAAGAAAGGATATATTAAAACATTACTATTCTTTGCTAAATACTTGGACCATTTCAATCCCATATAACACTCGACGCAATTTTAGGATTTTGATAAAATTATGTGCAACAAAGAGGAAAAAATTACTTGTTTGTAACCAAGTTTTGCTCAGAGAATCCAAAAATTTGAAAAACAGATGGGAGTTGCAACTGAAATCACACTACAAGTAAAATAAAGTATGCAGACAAGATTGTTGTTACTGATATGCAATTGTTATTCAAAATATATATAATATACATATAATGAGGATGATTCTTCTCATATTGTTCTCGAAAGGCATTCTAAAGTTGAGCCATATTGCCATCCTAATCATGAAAGTTATCAGTGTCAAGAATCAGTTTATAGCAAGGTTCCACGAGCCTGGGGGACGGGGGGACGGGGGGACGGGTTTCCGGGGACGGCGGGGGACGGCAGGTCGATTTTAGGGGACGGCTCGGGGACGGCTGGGGGGGACGGCTGGTATAATACTATAAAAAATGAAATTTTTTAGAAATTTAGAATAATCTACACATTCAAAATTCTACACCCAACAAAAATGATATTTCATATTACTAATCAATTATGTAAGTGCAGCCATTCATATTCAGATTCGTTACTAACACATAAGTGCAGCCATAATTGAGTCATTTCACATTTTCATGTTCATATTAGTTACTAATTTGCAGCCATTTAATTGTTTCAAGTTCAACAACTATAACTTGAAGGTTCAGCCAAGGATATCAAGTGCAAACAATGTTCAAACAGTCATCATTTTAAGTAATAACAGTCATCATTTTTTCAGCCACCAATGTTCAAACAAAGACTGTCATGTTTAAAAATTTTCAGTCACTAACTGTTCATTGTGTTCAAATATGACAGCAATAAGAAATTTGAAATAGTCATAGTATCAATGCTCATTTGCAACAAAAAGACTCAAAACTAAAATAGTAAAGGAGTATTATATTTTCCTACGTTTTGGTATATTTGTATTTGGTCTATTCCAATCCTGTCATATTTCTTAGTAGCCAGAAATGCATGAGGTGACTGTTGTGCTTGTCCTTGAGTCTATTGGATTTGTGCCCTAGTTTGATGGAAAATACTGACCTTAAGATGCTGATTTCGCTTCCTCTAACTTTGACTGCACAACATTTTGCTCTATCCTTGTTTATCTATTTAAAATGTTGCTTAGGGAAGGGAATAGCACTGTGTATATTGTGTTTTACTTCACTTATCAATATACCCTAGTTGTGCTTATTAAACAGGTTAGACTCAAAAGCGTTAGCCTTGCAATGCTTTTATGATTTTAACGTTTTAAACATACCCTTTTGGCTGTATGTTATATTAACCTTTTGGGATGTGTGTGGATGTTAAGGAAGTTTGATGCTCTTTATAATCGCTGTTCCCCCCCACCTTTTTTATACTGAACATTGAGCTTGTATGGCATCCTTTCTGCAATCTTCTAGATGCACTTTCTATGATCTTTGATTCCCAAATCGATCCTGACATGTGGCAGAGATCATAGGGAAATGCATGGTGTGTTTATAGTATTTCTACCCTTCTATTTCATGGCTGTAACAAACCTCTTTTTCAGCCATTTTCTCGGAATTATTTTAGAAGCATTCAACATGTGTTTATGACATTTTGGCTTGACGTGCATGACTGCTGTACTTTGGAGGATATAGGTCTGTTGAAGTTTGTTTAAAACCACCTTTTACCATGCCATATTTGCTTAAGAAGTTGTTTTCATATTTGGCATTGCTATGAAAACTGAAACAATATAGACTATCCCAGCCATGCCATTTTGCTTCATTTATTATTTCAGAACGATAGATATTAATTGAGTTTATATATGGCTAGTTTTATTGGTGAGCTGTAGCTTGCTTTACTTTCGTTATTTCTTTTTGGGACTCTTGAATGCATTTTATCTTCCGAAGGCCCAATCTCAGACCTTGTCTGGGTAGAATGTATATGTGTGATTGTGCAGAATGTAGACATGTGCCTGGGACAGAACTTAACAGTGGTTACTGAATAGAGCAAAACTCTGTCATAAATGATGTGCCTCTCTTAATAATGGAATCCATTTTCTGAGAGATCTTGAAACATTTTACTTAACTCCAAACTGGAGTTGTTGACCATCCAAGCTGAGATGAAAAAATGGCAGTATTTAATAGTTCATTTGTGCATGAAATTCTAAACCTATACCTCATGTGGGGGACGGCTGGGCCCCATGGGGGACGCCCAGACCGTCCCCGGGGACGCCCAGCCGTCCCCGGGGACGGTCTGGGCGTCCCCCATGGGGCCCAGCCGTCCCGGGGAGGCCCAGCCGTCCCCGGGGACGGCTGGCCGTCCCCGGGGACGCCCCAAAAAGGGGGACGTCCCGGGGACGGGAGGCCACAGGCCTCAGCCGTCCCGGGGACGTTTCCCAGCCGTCCCCCAAAAAGGGGGACGGGGGAAACGTCCCCCTTGCCGTCCCCCCGTCCTGGGGGACGTGGGAAACGGGGGGACGCGTCCCCGTGGAACACTGGTTTATAGAAAATCGGTACCATGCATATGCCTTTACAGCATAGATAATGAAAGAGGAGAAGCAGTATGACAAAAGTAGCTGATCCTCCATGCATAATACAAGTATACAACCATAGAAGACTGAGGTGACCTGGTGGCCTACATGCAAAGGGGGATATTGTCTTGCTAATATATGACCATCTCTGTGGATAACTGCAATATCCAACAAGCACTTGACACCTCTAGTGGCTTAAACAGGCTCAAAGGAGGAAGTATATCTAGTGTGGTCCCGTGAGTTCCCTATTACACCTGACATTTGAAGCTGACAACTTCCTGAAGATAAAGGGCCAAGCACCTTTGGTTGAAATAGCACAAAAGCTCTAGGGTCCCTCCTGAGTCTCTGTATAAACAGTCATCTCTCCTGCAGATCTAGTAATATGTGAGACCTTTTTTTTCCACTTCTTAGTGAAAGCAGAAACAACAGATCCAACTAACTTGTAAAATACAGTGGTATGTCTCGACTCATAGCTGATGAAAGCATAACATCATCTGACTTTGACTGTCTAGCACAGGTAGGAATCCCGTGCAGGATACAACCAAGGTATGATTTACAGGCAGGAAACATGTCCTTTTGTAAGAGTAGGAAATATTAGTGCCATTTAAACAAAAGTTGGTTAGGTAAAATTCACAAAATGAAGAAATATCAATGACAATTGCAGACAGACATGGCCATGTTATCTTCATAGAATGCTTTGTTACAAGGCTCTTTGAGTTTGACAACTTCAAGTTCGGCATAAATTTGGCACATCAAAAAATTTCAATATAGTTAGTCTTTTAGTTTGAGATTTAAAAATATGTACGCACATTGAGAGCTTCATAGAATGAAATAAATTTGACTTTCTGCAAAACTCTCTCATCCATAAACATTGTTGTGCATTTCTTGTTTGCAACACTAAAAGCCCAGATACACCTAAACACTGCTAGAGGGCACTTGACACTTTAATTTAATGGGCCACGACACTCAAATGCTAGTTGCTCACATTGTGGAAGGCATTGACTTCACATGGTTTTTGTCTTGCTTTTTTATGTTGATGCAGGTTATACCACAACCTATGAAATTTATCAAATATAAAGTGATTTACAATCAATTGCATTGAATTTATTCAATGACTATATTTGTTTGGTCTTCATATTCAATGAAATTCGAGCTTCATATGGCTTGCAGAAAAAACTTGTAAAATACTCCAAATAATTCACGTGATAAACCAAAAAAAGTGCATTGCTAGCATTGACTGCATTGGTATGCAAGGATTTCGTGTATTAGTAGAAGAACATAAGTTGGTTAGCTGCTGAAAGAGCATGCAGGGATAATTGAAAATCAGGACGTATAGCAGGATAGAAAGACATGCAAGTAGAAGCAAAGTGTCACTCCCTTAAAAGCGAGGAGAGTTATTGGTATGTTGTAATTTTGTCGATAGATCTACTTTAAAAATTATCCAGATAATTATATTATTATTCAAACCAATATATGGGAGCCATAGTGGAGGATGATTCCTCGGTAGTAGGCATAGAACCAGCCTTGTAATGCCTGGGTGCCACTTTGAAAAAAAACATCAAATGCAAAAACCAGAGTTATCATATCTGGCACTCCTCCTATCTGGATACTTATACCTGATATCACATATGGATACGATGCTTCCCAGATACCATATACAAATGTATCCAAATACATGGATATTGTATCCAAAATGCACCCACATATTATCCATATATGGGCTAGACATGTATAGAGCCTGGAGGACTAGATTCAAGTAATCCAATAATATCTCTGCATGATGATTTGAATGATACAAATAATAAATTTGTTTCCCTATACAAATCTGGCTTGAGATCAGTTTTGGAGGACCAGATTGAGAATAGTCCTGAGAGAAGAAGGATAGAAGAGAGTGTTTCTCCCTCAACAAGGGAAAGTAGGAAGATAATGGAGGATAGACAGGCAGAGGGATCAAGCAAGGATTTAGTTTGGGATGGAAGAGGGCAGACTCTCTCTGAGATCAATTTAGAAAATAAAAAGGAAGAAGAAATAAACCTCATGGAGAACCTTCCCCCTCAAAGAGAGGAAAAGGAAGTAAACTTAGGAAATCCCCCATCAGTAGGATTTCCTCTCCCTCTAGTCCCTCATCTCAATGTAAAGTTTTGCCTCCTATGGGAAGATATGCTTTAAGATCTCAGAAAAAAGGCAAAGCAGATAAGAGCTTTGGGAAAATTCAAAGGGGGCTGAGCTTTGAAGCCAGTCAAACTCAGGGTTCCTCAGTAGGTAGGATTTCCTATCTAAAAATAGCTCAAAAAAGAGCTGAGAAAGAAATTATATCTGGTAAACAAAGATCTATTTATGGGGTACTTAGAGCAGGACAGCCCCCTGAGTTAGGTAATCCATGATTATAATCTCTTTGAATATTAGAGGATTGGGGGCTCCTCACAAAAAGATAGCCCTA
Source organism: Wollemia nobilis (assembly GCA_028583015.1). Classification (NCBI taxonomy): domain Eukaryota; kingdom Viridiplantae; phylum Streptophyta; class Pinopsida; order Araucariales; family Araucariaceae; genus Wollemia; species Wollemia nobilis. The sequence goes on along the minus strand of JAQPPZ010001836.1, from coordinate 2,466,713 downwards.
AAAAGACTTATTAAACTTCAGAAGCCTGATATTATCTTGATTCAGGAAACCATGTTAGAGGTAGGAAAGGCAACAACTATACTTAATTCACTCCTACCAAGCTGGAAGTTTATTGGGATAGACTCAAATGGCAAATCAGGGGGAATTGTCTCGGGATGGAAAGATTCTTGCCAATTGATTGAAAACTCCTTCATAGAAGCAGGAGTAGTATCAAAATTCCACTCCAAGGAGTTAGGGAAAACTATAACTATAGTAAATATGTATGGTCCATATGGAGATAGGAAGGTTTTCTGGGAGGAATTTTTTGGCCAAGATCTTCTAAAAAAGGAGAATTTAGTGGTGGGAGGGGATTTAAACTTTGTTACAAAAAGAAGTGAAATATGGGGAGAAGAGGCCAAAATGGACCCACTAGCTGATTTTTTCCTTCACAAAATTCAGAGTGTTGGACTATGTGATATAGAACCAACAAAGCTTGCTCCTACATGGAGGAACAATCAAACTAGAAGACATGGGATATCCAAAATATTGGACAGATTTCTAGTTTCAGAGAAGCTCATAGCTTTCTTTGATAAGATGAGAACATGGATAGATCAAAGGGGAGGGTCGGATCATTCTCCAATCCTTTTACAGCTAGAAAAGGATGAGGATAAACCACCAGGCCCTTTCAAATTCAATCCCATTTGGCTGAGGGATGAAGAATTTCAAAACTTAGTAAGAACAGAATGGAGGCATTATGACCCAACCTCAGAAGAGACAGCCATGTTTCAGTTCACTAGTAATCTTAGGAGAATAAAATCTATCACATTAGGTTGGGCCAAAGCAAAATACTGGGAAGCAGAGGCAAGACTTACTGAAATTGAATCTTCTCTAAATCAGCTTTACAGTACCAGAGGTAACAAAGTTTTTTCAGAAAATGAAATCATGCAAGTCAAAGAATTGGAAAAAAAGAAGAGAGAATTGTTAGAATGGGAGGAGGCAAAATGGAGAATGAAAAGCAGGGCTTTATGGCTAGAACAGGGGGATGAAAATACAAATTTTTTTCAAAATTATGCAAAACAAAGGAAATATACAAACACAATTTGGGAAATGAAAGGGGAGAATGGAAACACTTTGAGAAGATTCCAAGAGTTGGCACCATTAGCAGTAAACTACTTCAAAGACTTGTATAAAGATCCAAACAGAGCAAATATAGCAGAGACAATCAAACTAGTTCTTAATCTGCCCAAGATGGTCAATGAGGAACAAAAAGAAGCTTTGTTCTCAGAAATCACCAAGGAGGAGTTACATTCAGTAGTCAAATCATTCCAAAAAGGGAAAAGTCTAGGTCCGGATGGATGGACAATTGATTTTTATTTGGATTTTTATGAATTGTTGGAGGAGGATCTTTTAAAAGTGGTAGAAGAATCAAGGATTAAGGGACAATTGCTAGGATCCATAAACTCCACTTTCTTGGCTTTGATACCAAAAAAGGACAATCCAAAATCTTTCGAGGATTACAGACCTATCTCTTTATGTAATACCCTCTACAAAATCATCTCAAAGATTATAGCTAGGAGAATTAAAGGGATCTTCTCAGACAATTTTTCAGAAGAACAGTTCGGGTTTTTAAGTAAAAGGCAGATTCATGAAGCAATAGGGGTAGCCCAAGAAGGACTACATTCAATAAAGACAAGGAAGCAACAAGCAATGGTAATAAAATTGGATCTAGCAAAAGCTTTCGATAAAGTAAATTGGTTATACATCAGGCTGAGCCTAATTCAAATTGGATGTAGCATTCCCTTTGTGAATTGGGTGATGGGATGTATCAATTCAGCCTCTTTTGTTGTACTTATCAATGGCTCAGCTTCCAGTTTTTTCAAGGCTTCCAGAGGTTTGAGACAAGGGTGTCCTCTTTCTCCTCTCCTTTTTATTTTGGTAGCAGAAGGTTTGAGTAGACTGATCAAGGAACAGAAAAGACAGGAAATGATCAAGGGTATCAAAATTGGTAACTCTTTGAAGGTTACCCATTTGCTCTTTGCAGATGATGTTTTACTTTTTGGAAATGGGACATTGAAGGAAGCCTCAAAGTATAAAGAAGTGTTGGACCTATATTGTATGGCTACAGGAATGGAAATAAATCTTCAAAAAACAGATATAGCCTTCAATAGGTTTCAGCCAGGGCAAATAGAAGCAGTAATGAGAATTTTTGGTTTCAAGCAAGTAGACTTTGATAAAGGGATAAAATATTTAGGCTTTCATCTGAAACCTAATGACTATGGGTACCAGGACTGGATCTGGTTATACACCAAAATAGAGAAGAGGATCACCACTTGGTGCACTAGGTGGCTATCATTGGGGGGTCGCCTTACGTTGGTGAAATCAATCTTGGAAGCCACCCCAGTCTACTAGCACTCCTTGGCTTACATTCCCATCACAATAGTAGAGAAAATAAGGAAGAAGTGTTTCCAATTCCTTTGGTCAGGGAACAAACAGAAGGATGCAATGGCACTAGTTAAATGGAACAGAATAGCTAAACCAAAATCAGACAGAGGATGGGGCCTCAAGAATATACATAATTTTGGAAAAGCTTTAGCAGCAAAAAGTTTATGGAGATTGATAACCGGCAAAGGATTATGGCAGGAAGTAATTCAAGAGAAATATTTAGGCACCTTGTCCTTTGTAGATTGGATTAGACTGCAGAATAAATCAGTTTCAAAAGCCACAATTATTTGGAAAGCACTAGTGAGAGCTTTCCCATTAGTTGGGAATTTCTTGGCATGGAAAATAGGGAATGGAAAGGAAGTAAGGATAGGCAAAGATCCTTGGCTAGGCAGCAAAGGAGACTATCAGCTTCCACAAAACATAATAGATCATCTCCATAGCCAAGGAAAGATGGTATTGGCACAGGTGGTATCAACAGAGAGCACTAATTTATGGAAACAAGGATGGCTCACAGCAGAAGAGCTAACATTGGGAGGAAATGAAGCACATATTTGGCATGATTACACAAAGGAACTAGAAAGAGCAAATATAAGACTAAATCAGCAAAGAGACTTTCTGATATGGTCCAAGAATCCAGCAAGTGGGCAGTACATGGCTAGAGAAGGGTATAAGGCAAGCTTTGACAACAACAATGAGGAAAAGCTTTGGTGGTGGAGTAGAATATGGAAGGTAAAAGCTCCCCTAAAAACTAGAATCTTTGCTTGGTTAGCTCTAGCCAAAAAAGCACTAACATGGGATGTTCTTCAAAGGAGGTCTTGGCAAGGACCAAGTCAGTGTGTCATGTGCAGAAAGGAAGAAGAAACAATGGACCATCTTCTGGTTCATTGCCCTTTCGCAAGAGAAGTGTGGAATTCTATTCTGCCTTTGACTCAAGGGAAAGGACAATGGCCTGCTAGGAACCTTTTGGATAACATGCAACAATGGTTCAAAGAAAGAGGATTAAAGGAGTATAGATGTGTCCCTTTGATAGTGGCATGGGGCTTATGGCTAGAAATGCCAGGTTGTTTGAAGGTAAGGAAATTCTAGTGATTCAGGTGCAAATGCAGATTAAATCCATTTTTGAAAGTCTAAAAATCTCCCCAAAACCAAAACTGAGCAGGCATATAGGAACACTAATAGTGGATCCTATGAAGCCATGGGCCTTCTTTGATGGAGCTTTCCAAGGCAGCCCAAGCAGGTGTGGGGCAGGGGAGCACTTTACTTAAATAAAAATCATAAGATCACTTTCAAGGCAGGTTTAGGGGAAGGCACAAATAATATGGCAGAATGGAAAGCATTGATCCTCTTGATGAGAATAGCAGTGGAGCAAGGAATTACAACTTTACAGATTTATGGAGATTCAAAATTAGTGATAAGTTGGGTTGTAGATCATGTTGAGATGAAAAACTTGCTCCTCAGTCCTTTCTATGAGCAAGTGAAATTATTAGAATCTTCTATAACAGAAATTTCATACAAGCACATCTATAGGGAACTAAATGTAGAAGCAGATGGTCTTTCAAAAGATGGTTTGAACCTTCCAGCAGGCACTTGGCAAAGGGAAGAAGTGGTTAGAGGACTTGGGGTTTCCTCACAGTCCTCCTCTTATTAAGGATCATATCAGAGATCTATTAATAGCAAAAAAGGGGTTTGAAAGGGACCCTCGCCTTTATTCTATAGAAAGACAGGCTTCAGAATAGCGTCAGTCTTCAGAATTGAAACCTGAGTCCTACTCAGTTTTGGAACTCAGGCAAGAGTCATTCGAGAACTGTGATTGATCAGGAAGTTACTCCTGCTTTCCACCTGTCAGTCCTATTATTAGGATTTTGTTTCTGGATTGTAAGCTGACTGTAGGATATTACAGCAAGGAGGCCAGTACTCCTCTCAGTTCAGTTTAGACCAGCTCCTAGATGGGATGTAACTGAAATTTTTGAGGGTACTTCATACCCGTAGTGTTGGAGGTATTACATTAATTAGTCCCTTTGTAAATATTAGATTACGGAATGTGATTTATATTTGTCTAATGTATGTGTCATTATGTGAGGAGTGTCCATGTGTAATGTAGTAAAGTGTGCAAGTGTGCAAAGTGAGGTGTGAGTTGTTAGAGTGCAAAGTGTCAAGTGAGTAAGTGAAGAGTCATTCAAGTTTGGTGTCAAATAAGCAAGTAAAGAGTCACATGATATGTAGCAAAGATGTAAAGTGAAGAGTCATGAGAGTTTTGTCATATGTGAGGAATGTGAAAGGATGCATCTCCCGGATGTTTGAGGAGAGCAATATTTGAGTATTGAAGAGTCATCTTGTAAGGTTATTTAATGGAGACAAAGCTCCATGCATTGTAACAAGTTCCTTGATATATTTGATAAATTATGAATAATATTGTGTGATTTCTTATTGAGAAATATTGATGTGATTATATGAGTGGCCTTATGTGATTAATATTAAGATCCTAGGAAAGGAACCCATGAGATATTCTGCCAAAATTGCCATCATGTAACATTGTACATTTTATTTCAAACTCAGAAAGAAAATTACAGATTTTTTCCAAGGAAATATATATATATATATAAACTTCAAATTAAAAACAATGAAAATCCTGTTACAATACAAATATTATGAGCAGTCGGCCATAATATTTGTTAAAATTTAAATTCATTTTTTTCATATTTAGATAGTTCCAAGTGTAGGATTTGAGGATCACTTTTTATTCTCAATTTATCCTTTACGTTCCTCGCACAGGGTGAGCCCACCTTAAGTGGCGATCCGTTCACTTATTTCCAATCTCAATTCTGCTGCATATTTCTTGTTATTTAATTCTTGTTAATTGATTATTATCGTGTACATTGCTGGATCTGAATTCATTGTTACGGTTATAGAGTAACCCGGAAGATATTTCCTTCCAAGTGGTATCAGTCTCCATATTCGATCTTGTAGAAACCGCATCCGCAAGCGTCCTTTGCATCTCCATTCGACGTTCCTCCATCTCAAACACAGTTCGTGGTCACAGCACTGCCTGTTTTTTTTTTGTTGGCCACAACACTGCAGGCTTGAGGCGTTCACCGGCAGCCGCGGTTCCACCGCGGAAATTAAAACGCTCGTCCAAAATCGTTCCGTCACCCAATCCCTCGACAATCCGGCGAAAACAACTTTGCACTCCCTCCCGACGCCGTCAACCAATCAAATAATCGCGATTTATTTAAAATTACCGGCAACTCTAAGGTTTTTTCTTTAAATTGCAGCGCTGACGTCAGCTAAATTAAATTTTGCGCGCGTCGGTCTTCTGGTTTATCCCACATTTACAGTGCTTGGAGTATAGTAGGGTTTAAATAACTTACGCCCTCCTTCTACGTTGTGACTTCGGTCACACGTCGGGAGTGCCTCCGCGCGTAGCTGTCCTCCGTTCATCCGTTTCGATCCTCGCTGTCGTGTCAGTCCCTCTGTCGTGTCAATCCGACTTCGAAAAAGCAACTCGGCCATTACCACGGATGAAACTTTTCGTCACACTTTCGATCATTTTTTTATGTTCTATGTTTTTATTTTAATATATAAAATATAATATCAAGTGGCACTAGCTCAACCGGTTAAATTCCTCAATCTTTAATCTTTAAAAGAAGAGACCAAGGTTCAAATCTTGCCAAGAGATACATGGATAATATCCAAACTTTGTTGTAATACCACTATGTGGTGATGATGTAATATGGGTGGGGCCCATTTCAATCCCATATCACCAATTAAAATATATATATATATAATATAATATTTTTTCGTAATTATGTATCCAGCCATATTCATATTAGGGTGCCTTGAAAAGTTGCCATATCTGTTTGCGATACCATGTTCGTGTTGGATGTAGTATCCATTTCCACGCAACATAGACAGAAACTAATGACAAATGATTTCTCTTCAGGTGGTCATTTGGTATTATAGGACGCAAATGGAGTAGTGTATTATCCATTCATCTTACATATTTCCATAGCACTTGCAAATCTTCAAAACTATCAAATGCATTTGTTCACCAGATATCTGAAAATTTTAATGTGTTGCTAAAGGGCTAATGGTGGAAATCTGTCATACACCATCTCTATTGTTAATATATTTAGACTAATTAAATGTCAGCCTCTCTATTGTTAATATATTTAGACTAATTAAATGTCAGCCTCGTAATAATGTTAACTGAATACACGCTTGGTGTAACTTTAATAGATCTTTTGAGTTATTATGGAACAGAAGTTGATCACCCGTCAGACTTGTTGACAGAATTGCACCCTTACAGGGAATTAATTCTTTGGACATGAAAAGAGTATTTTGATCAATAAAATTATCCCTTCTATGATTTTCTGCATATGTTGCCTCTGTTGTCCTACATTTTTAATACTAATCATATATTATCCCTTCCCTCATTCCTTTCTTGCAACAATTATTTCACTGTAAGACTAACATCAAATATGGAAAACAGACCTCACGGAGCTTTTTCCTGCGACCTTTTGACTCAATTGGAAACCGCCTCAGCATCAGAAAAAGCCTGTAAAAAAAGGTTCACTAAAAGTGAAATAGCTTCTTTCACAGATATAATAGATGCAGATATCAATACAGCTCCATTGAAAAGAGAATTACCTTCCTCCATATAATAAGAAACCAAGTGCTGCAAAAAATGATATCGCTGCAAAATCATTGATAACATATGACATCTTCAGTGAAAGGATTACTTCAAATTGGAGCGTAAAAATATATAAAGCTCTATAAAAAAAATTCACAAAGTTAAAATTGAAACACATGATGATAAGGCAGTTAAAAGTTGAAATAATGCTTTTTAAACAGGGATTAAAAAAAACAGTGCACCTACAAAAGGCCACTGTATATTTGTACTTAAAACAAGGTAGAAAGCCAAACCTGCCACAAATAATTTTGCAATTGCCTCCACAACACTATTGTCATCTATCCACAGGTATATCCAAATGCATATCTGATTAAGAAGAGATGCATCAACATCTTCAACTAATATTATACAATTAATAAGCGTAAGACATACAAACAATAAATATAAATCAAGAATAGATATCAATGTTGAGAAATGTAGCTCGGACAGGAACTTCTTGCACAGGCTTCAATATGAACGTGCTAGAAGTGGTTCGAGACATTTTGAATTCTATTTTTTAATTCACTTAAGTGATTCTATTTTGTAAATTAAGTGACTTGGACTAGGATTTAATCTTAACCATACATCTCAAGATGAGATGAGATCTAATCTTGACCATAAAACTAAAGAGATTAGGGTTTCCTTTTCAAGCATAAAAGGAGAAAGGCAAAAGTGTTTTACATAACAGAAAGAAGAAGAAGAAAAGCAGATTGTTGAAGGAGAACTGCAAAGCAAAGAGGAGAGGAAGAGTGAACTGCTGGCCAAAAATGCAGCAAGAGAAGTCCTGTTGTAGCTGTAACATCCTCTATTGTATAATATATGCAGGTTCACTAGTATATTTGACTTCCACCGTTCATTTTCCAGCCATCTGTGTGACTGTTGCATGTTTAGATTAAATTCATTTCAGATCTGATTTATATAAAAAACATAGGACAGCAGTTATCTAGGGTTAGGAAAATTTACAATCAAGTGGCATGACCTCAACCAGTTAAATTCCTCAACTTTCAAGGAGGAGACCCAGGTTCGAATCTTTCCAAACGAGACATGCATAATTGCCAAGATGTTGTAATACCACTATGTGGTCAAGATGCAATATGGGTGGGGCCATTTCAATCCCATATAACCAATTAAAAAATAAATAAATTCAAGAATAGAAACAATTCAATACTGACAATAGCACCTTAATTCTAACATGTTGAAGTGCTTACCTGTATAAAATAAACTACACCATTTACAATACCATATGCAGGTCGGAGTTTATCAGTGGAAAGGCTTCTTGCCTGAGAAAAAGATGGCGAACAACAATTTATAATTATCTTCTTTTAACCACCCCTACAAAGCTGAAAGTATGTATAAGCAATAGGACGCACAAGTAGCCACATATTAAATAAGGATCAACATACCTGATGGTATATCTCTGCCCAAAATAAAACAAGTAATGTGTATGTTGAAAAGAATAATATTCCAGGGAGATCTAGCAGCACTATTGCAAAAACCTAAATCACAAGAAAAATAAGATCAATATAAGTTTCACAACTCATCCAAAGTACCCCAACAATTCATAGAAGTTTACAAACCATGCATCCTAAATGAAGATAAAAAGAAAGAGAAGACTTTAAGTGATGTTGGAATATTGTTCCTCCATCAACAAAAAAACAAAGTACAATCGAATGCTCGAAATAAAGGGGAAGTGAAGAAGAAAACATTGAGAAGGGAGAGATGAATAGATACTTACCATCTTCTCCTTGTAGAGCTGTAAGTGTCTAGGGTTCATCGGAGAGGAAGTTTGAAAAGAATGGGAAGCTGCCTAAACTTCAGGTAAGAGCATCACGTAAAAAAGTAATGTTGATAATGGGTCAGACAGGGGCGGGCTATGAAGGGAAACTTGGAAGGTCGCTACATTCTCTCCCTTATTAAAAACAGTTTGACAGCCGGACAGCAGTTCTTGGTGTAAGCCAAACATTTTGGATGACAAATATATATGTTTGGGCAATGAAGATAATATGTTTTTCTTTTAAGATAATAAGATGGCTTCAAGAGTTCTGGGGGTCACATAACTTTGGGTGTGTGGCAATTCCACTTGTTTTTCACTTAGTCCTCCTCAGATTTTGATTTGAAGTAGTTACAAAGAATGTTTGTACCATAGTGGGTTGAAACTCAAATTCTAGACCAACCATTGTGGAAAATTATTTCACTAATTCTTGAAAATGTTAGGATAATCCTGAAAGAGAAGAATAATGACAAACTTTACACTTTTAAGCATGTTGATAAAAACTTCTAGCCAGATGTAAAAAAAATATCTTGTGATTATCTTTCCATTTCACTAAATATGTAATTGATTTAGCAAACTCCTATGCATTCTACGTTGTAGAAATCGTATTCATGCAATATTGCTATATTGTAATGATGAGCATACAGCATGTACAATTGCAACCAAATCGTATTTCCTCTCTTGCTCTCAATTGTGAGTTCATATTAGTTCCTTAGGCACTTGGATTCTGGTTAAAGATGTCATTACAGACCCACTAGAAGCAACAATAATTAGTCTGAAATTTGGTCAGAACAAAGATCTTGCTAAAAATATCATTCTGTCCTATTGGCACCACGACATAAGGACTCCTCATTGTTAAAATAAATTTAGTGTAGTTAGCATGATATGCGTATTGGCATATCATATTCAGGACTTAAATTACACTGCCAGTTAAGATTTGTAGTCATCAGCAGTAATTTATTTGGAGTATGTATTGTTCTATATATTCATCTGAAATGTAAATATGAATTAGTGTGCAGAGTATTGAATCTTATGTGGGTACCAGAGCAGTTGATGGGCTGGTGAGGTTGTCCTCTCAATCGATTCTGATTGTGTCATGTTGTTCAAGCTGTGCTCTACTTGTCTATGCAGCCCTATGCTGTCTTTCCTCAAATTACTGTGCACAGATCTGTTACTTGTTTCCTCTGTTGTTTGCAAGACTGTGGTGGGAAAGCTTTTCCACCATGGCTGTTCTCCATCTGAAAATCTGTGTGTGAAATCTTTCTGTTTGAATCACGAAAGGAGGCCAGGGTGAAAGTGCCAGATTCTGAAGCTGTGGAAAAGTGTTCAGGTTGTGTTGGAGGTTAGAGATGCTGTTGATGAACACAAGAGTGTACTGATTCGCATTCATCCCATCGTACGTTTGGCTAAAGAGGTTATTGAACGTGAAGAGGAGTTTAATGCGCCTTCTGCACAACACGCAGTGGATCTTGCCACACTCCTGCTGCTGGAGGCATTCCTGGTGCTTGTAAGTGAGCTTCTGCATGCCTGTCTAATTCCACCAGTACTGCAGATTATTTGTGGATGCATACTCAGCAATGCTGTTCTGATTCGGATATGCCACTCCTTACCTCTCATAGTTGTGAAATACTTGGATAGGGAATGCATCCACAGTAATTATGTTAGCAAAGGGTCCAGAGGACCAACTAGTTGTGGAAAACTGTAAGTCCCTCATGAAATCAAACCGCTGGTTAAATCACGCTCCTTGTTGCCTCTTCCTTGGGCAAACACATTAGTGCTCAGAACGTAAGGTTGGCCTGAAACGTTTTGGAGGAATTCGAAATCTACCTCGTGGTGTCTCAGTGTTTTTCAAGCACACAGATCTGAGAAGGGTGATCTGTGGCAGGAATCAGAAACATTCACAAGGTGATTACCTGCATGTAAATCGTGATCATGTGGCTCTTTATTGTCTATGTGTTGTGGAGGATATTCTCTCTTCGAAGCTTCGTGGCATTGGCAGGCATAGCCATGTTATTGTTATCGTCAGCGTAAAATAAATGGACATACAAAGCGTTTTCAACTGTGGCTGTTGACGGTCTTCCAGAGGAGAGACAAGTCATCAGAATGAGCAAATGGGAGAGGGGATAGAGCAGGAGCATCCATTGGCAACAGGATCAAGACCCTTATCTTGTTTTTCATGAATTCAGGCAGTTGAAGCAGATTGACCATGTGCTCAATTCTGTCTTTTAATGGACTGTGGCACAGCTCCGCAGATCGCTGCTCCCATTGCATGTCTCCATGGTTAAAATTTAGAAACTACTACCGTGGGCCTAGCATTTTAGAAACTCCTACAGATTTTGCAAAGGATTACCATACGTGACTTGGAGACAGTGATAGATGGTTTCACTTGCTGATCGACCATTTCAATCAAATGACAGATTGCCAACATTGTTCAATGCAGTCATGGGAGATGGATCAAATCTCAGTCCAAGTTTTACAAAGAAATTGAGCATAGTCATATCAAGGTAATCTCCAGGTTGGTATCATGATGCCAAGGGGAAAACACGGTGCAAACTTGTCCACGAGGCAGTAGTTTTAGGGGCACCAATACTGTCCACGCATCCCTCATGGCATCCCACATGGACACACCAACCCTGTGCAACGAATTTCTACCAAAAAGCCTTCCAAGAAGAGCACAAGTTCACCTCTTGCCAATACAATTATTACAATGCTTTGTGTGTCTCATGTTCATCTCATGGCCTATTCCTGTGTCTTTTAACATATATTTTCAAGAAAAGAGTAACCCAGAAGGAGATGCAGACACATATGCAGATTTAATGGAACTGCCACCCAATAAATTAGATTCACAGGCTCTCAGGGTACAATTACTTCCTTATGCTCTATACAAAACTGTATGAGACCAGATTCTGGAGCATTTTGTTGCAGACTACTCCCCTACATAATCATTACCCCTCTTCTAGTTTTGGGGGATCAGAAATACGACAACACATGCTAACATACTTGCATGGTGATTATTTTGCAAAGTTGGGACATATTTGCATGGTGAGAGAGCCCCTATGAGCGAACATTTTATATTATTTTAATCTATATTATTTAGTTTCAAAAAGGAGGAGGAGGGAAGGGAGGGGGAGAATTTAATTGTCTTGTCAAGTTTATTCAAAAAAGGGTGAATTAAAAAGTGTTGTGGTCAAATCAAATGGCATTAGCTCAATCAGTTGAATTCCTTGAATTCCAAGAAGGAGACCCAGGTTCGAATATTGCCAAACAATACATGTATAATAGCCACGTTGCTGTTGTAATACCATTATGTAGTCATGATGTAATAAGGGTGGGGCCTGTTTCAATCCCACATAACCAATTTTTTTTTTTTTGAAGTGTTGTGGTTATGCCTCTTGATTGAATTAATCATTTTCAAAGGTGTTGTCGTCAAGTCCATATGTCTTGATGTTATTGTATTTTCATAAAAGACCTATTGGTCCCTCAAAATGCAATTCTTAAGGATTCTAAAATAAACCTTTCATTTAAGAGCATCACCAAATTCAGCCTAATTAACCCATTGTCTATTGGCCCTTTTGGGTAGTTGGTGATGAGGATGATTGTGCTTCTACTTCACATCCCACAACTCCATTGGAGCTTCTTTCTATCTCTCTTTTACTTTGACTTCTGGCTTTCTCTTTATCTTTACTTTTGACATGTTAGGGTTTATCTATTTTGGGTAACCCTGGAGGCTGTAATTTTATGTTATACGGTTGTTTCACTTCAGTGTAGTTTACATTAGATTCTTTACTCTAGTTTAGCTGATTTTTAATAGTACGTTTTGGTTACTGCAATGCATTGTAACAACTCTTTTCAATGAGTCATATTGGCCTACTTTGGCCATCTGTAGACATTAATAGAATTATCTTATCTTATCTTATCTAGAGAACCATGGCCAGGTCTTGCAGAGGACAAAGTTGTCTGTTTAAGAATGGAACTCATCTACTTCATATAAAAATTTGACAATTAATTGTAATATGTTACCCTTCCTATTACTGTGAAAATGTTCATTTTATTTCTATTAGCACAGCAAGTAACAGACTGTTAAAATATTGTTAACCTTATTCTAATCATGGGATGCAAGACTATAAAATGGCAAAAGAACCTTATTCACTAGAGCAAGAGAGGAAATAAAACTTGTCTGCAACTGTATGTTTTGTACATGCTTCATTAGCATCAATAATTGCAAATGTACAATCTAGCAATATGGAGTGCAATACAAAAACATTATGTCATGCAATGCCATTTATACAAATTTAGAATGCATAGAAATTTTGCTAAGCTAACTCTAGCTTTAGTAATATGGAATGATAATTCCCTTTTTGACTTTCTTCCTGCTGAGTTGAAATCATTTTCAATTTCTTCATGAATTGGGAAAATTTAAAATTGATGCTGAAAAGAGAATTGAAATGGCTACATTGCCTGCGTATGAAGTTTCCCTTTTTGTCCAACCAGTTAGATGGTCGTTTTTATTTTTAGTAGTCCTGATGAGGATGGATGGCTAATTGCATATGTCAGAAGCAAGATGCTGAGATGGAGCACTCAAATTTAGGAAATGAACTTGCAGAAGCTTGCTCATAAGGGGAAATGATATTCTCATAAGAAACTTAGGATCTTTAGCATCATAAAATTTGAAATAATAGTTTTGTGGGTGTGCAGGTGTGGGGTAGTCCATTGCCAAATCCTGCTGGATTTTGACCAAATCCGGATTAGACAGGATTTTCTAGATTGGTCTAATCAGATTCGTAGCTTTGTAAAATTAAAATTAATTTCTAATATTACTAAAAGAAAAAATATCTCTAAAAGCATAAGGAAAAAGACCTAGAACATGCAAAGTGTGCATCAGAATAAGATATAGATGATTTGCAGTCTGCCTGGCATACACCTATCATTCCTTTCTGCAGATTGTTGTTTTGCATTTTTTATTGGACAAAGAAGGTTAAAAAGAGGGGGTTGTCATTTTCAATATACCCTTGTTGACACCACAAAAGCCTACCTGCAAATAAGTTAATAACTGTGCACAAGTTTGACTAGGCTCAATTACGATGCTTTGATAATAATTCCAACTTTGCAATTTAACATCTATTATATAGTATATAATTATACTATATACTATTCAATTATACTTCTATACAATTATAGTTATGCACTTATGTGTTTTTCTATTTGAGTTGTATTCTTATATTTCTCAATTGCATCTGGATATGCCATTTTTTTTAAGTTCCGAAGTTTCAATTTTGTTGCGCCTTCAAAAGGAATCTGGATTTTTGAATATTGTTACTATTGGGGGTACTTAAGGTGTGGGTACAGAGCATCCTCTACTTACTCCCTAAGTAAAGTTACAGTATGCAGACTGTGAGGATATACAGGTATACAGGGTTTGCACCTTATAAAGTTTGGTATGTCGTAATCAAATTATAAAGTTGAAACATGAATGTGGGGATGCTATGGTAAAATCATGAAGTTGAAACATAGAGTTAGTACCAAACTTAGTTAAACCGTAAACTAAATTTAAATACAACAATTTAAGAGGCATGCCTAAATGTGTGTCAACAAGCAGTGCATCACTCAGCACTTGAATTGTCTCTGGTGTGGGAAGGGGTGCTTTTCATAGCTGCATCCCAGTACCTGGTATGGATCTGAGCCAAAAATGGCCCAGTATGTACAAACATAGCTGGGAGACTGTACAAATTTGGAAAGAGGCTAAAACCTCCACACATTCTCATTCCCTTTTTAAGATAATAAATAAAAATTACTGTAAAACAACAAAGGTTTATGTCTGGAAGTACATGGAAAAAATTGTTTCAATCACAAGATCCACTCCTCTGTAAACTTTCAACTCAATCTTGTAAATTTTTGGTTTTGGCACCATTCACAAGATTGCCATAAGTGTCATACAAAAGTTGAATCTGTACATAATTTAGGAGGAAAAAAAAATAATAGTGAAATCTACCGTGGGGTGAAATCGTAGACAGAATGGAGTATGCTGTTTCTGAAACATTTTCTAAGGGCACACAAAAATGCAATAAGTAAAAGATTCAATACACTACTTCGTATTATATTTTATATAGAACAATACATACTCCAAATAGATAACTGCCGATAACAACAAATTTTAACTGGCAGTATAATTTTAGACCTGGATATGATATGCCGATGTGCATATCATATTAACCATACTGAATTTATTCTAACACCCCCCTTACTAACTAAACCAGATGCACCACAAGGTTTAGTCATTAACTCATGCATAAGCATGCCTTTATAAGGTCTTATTGCCAACAGTCTGTCACATTGGGTCTTACGACAACCATGTATCTTCTAGAGTGTTGCTATGGTCATCATTCGATCTCAACTAAATGCATGGGTAACCAGTTGGTGCAGTTGCCAAGTCAGCTAGGCAATGATGCTGAATATAAGGTTCAATCTAGATGCATACACATATTGGTGTCAAATTCCAGACAACAAACACCCACTTCCAGACACAAAAATTTTAATTTCTAGACAATGATCATCAAATACTAGACACTAAATTGTTGGGGTGATACACACTGAACAACAAATACTGAATGTTAAAACAAAACACTGATATTTTTTGCTATTATATTTCATCAATGGCAAAACTGGAGACTAAACTCAGAAGCACCTAAAACTGAAACAAAACACTGAGTTGAATTCCTGACTTCCACAAGAAGCAAGCTGTAACCAGCCAACACCAAAATTAGCAAGTCATAAGCTGGACCAATCTCCAAACTCCGCAATGCCTAAGCACTTTATTCTGAACTGTCCAAGCAATGAACCAAGTTGGGAACCAAAGTCTTGACCAAACTTTGGACTGTGTAAACCACAGGCTGGACCGAACATTGAACTTCACACCGAACTCCAAGCCATCCAAGCGATGAACATCACCCAAACTGGAAAATAGGGCAAGCTCAACCAAACTTGGAAATGCAAAACATCAAACTCGCTCCGAAGAAGCAACGTGCGTACGTGTGTTTCATCAACGATATTGGCGTTTTGAGTCGTTTTCAGTATCACCTTCATATGCTGCGTTCAGTTATCGCTTAAAGTGACGAGCATGACAACGAGCTTCAAAGATCAAGTGATCTAGACATCCTTGAGATGCTAAATGTTCCAAGGACCTAAATCTGTCTCGTCTCATGTAGGATCTCCTGAAAGGCATAGAATAAGGCATATATCCTCCATAGTTATCAAAGACGTAGGCTGCATTGCAAACATAGACAGAGAACTTTGACCCTTTTCAAGAATGTTTCATCGGGCAAATACGACACTTCCAAAACTCACCGCCAAGGTCGATTGGATGACGACAACAAAATAATAAATAGTAAAATCTCAAAAACATGGCACAGAAAACTCAAAAACGAAGAATTTGTATGCATATGCGTATAGGTTTTGAAACAGCCCATGCAAACAAGTCAGATACAGATACAATATTTTAATATCACCAAGCAGCAACATTAAAAGGTTATAAATTCTACATAATCACAAAATCACATTGTATTCATGAGCATCAATGTCGAGGAAAATCTACAGAGACATTGCACAACTAAAATCTTAGAAAATAAAACCTTTGTGGAAGGTTTTGGGGGATCATGTCATGGTTAGAAACAGACCAAAAATTAAATTAAATTTTAAATTAAAAAAAAAAAAAATGGTTTGACAACACAAAAGTGTGGCTGTTGCTACTTCACTGAGTGACCATTGCAGAGTTAACTCAGAAAACATAATTCGAATATAGGAAACTTTTGATTTTGCAGCAACCAGAATCTAATTTAGTAGACAAATTAGGACAAGAGAACTAAATAGCCTAATGTCTACCACCATGCTCCACACAGCAGAGATGTAATTAAAAACAACAAAAATGTTAATTTTGTTCAACAAAAATGTTAATTTGTTCATTTATATTTGCAAAAAAAATCCTTAGTCATATATCGCCATTTCAATCAAAGAGTATTGGCCCAATATTTACAGATTCTCAATGACCGTATACCATATGTTTCTCAAAAAATTTGTCATCCATATGCATTCTTCTCACAGTTACATTATACAGCTATGTTTAGCTACTTTGGAATGAGCAGGTCTCGAGTAAGATTTGCAAGTCCTGCATCTATAATGTACCATGCAAAAGTGATAATTTCCTGGGATCAAACTTCTGGTCAATTATAAAAGCACAAGTCACCAAGAAAACTGAGCAGCAAGACAAATCCATATGTATTCACAAGCCGAGAGACATGCAAAGCACACTAGGTGTATAAAATAAAAGAAAATCTATAGTTATCTGCCAGACTTAACTTACCCTTGGCTTGAACGCAAACACGTCTTTGTGAAATCCGAAGATAACAGCACGTACTGTCATATAGCAAACAGCAACAGCAAATGCATACATTAACAAGATAATTGCAAGGGAACAAAAATAAATTTACACTCATGTAAGCTTACCTCCATTGACAATAAAGTTCATGAGATGGAAAACCTTTTGTGTTGTCCAGCCATACTCTGGTACACGCAATTCAATCCGAATAAGTTGTATCTGTCATTCATAAACAAGAAGAAATTCAGAGTCTCACATCCATTTGTGGAATTTGCTAAAATATTTAGCCATGCACATTTAATAGTCCATTATCATCTGATGTCTATTGTTCAAGAATGGTACAGAAGGATTTCTTTATTTTATTTTTTTTTCCAAAGGGGGAAAATATTTTGAGAATATTTTAAGGTATGAGTTAGAACATAGTACAAAATGATGATAAGCTTTACAATTTGACACCTGTGCGGTTCATAACTGTATACGCACTAATGTAGCAAAATCTGAGGTAAGTTAACCTTGTTATACTCGATGGTTATTATTTTGTATTTAACTACTTTGCTTGTCCTTGGCTATGTTCTCCACTATTCTGCCTTTGTCTTCCCTCACGATTTGTCCTTTTTTAAAAAGAAAATCCCTTTCCTCTATAAGTGTAATATTTGCCATGATTCTGTTATTTTCTTTATTAGTGATACCAGTTTTAATTCAGTTGATCATCAGTTTATTTCCTCATCTACTTTCATTTCTCTAGGTTCAAATGAGGTTGCTGAGGTGCCAAGATAAGTTTCCAAGTTTACTACCGACTTCATATACTCAACTCCAAAAGTCCTGCATTGCTGCAATCTCCTTTTTTGTTGTTTAAGCTTAAAATGTTGACTAACAACATTTACTATGTGGGTTTTTAAACCAGCGCTTTTTCCAAATGCCAAATTACATTTAGATTTTGCACTCTCTTCTTCTTTCAATTTAAATTTGAGTCATCCATTTGTCTTGTATGCTCTTTTATGTGTACTGTATGTACTGTATATATCTCTTTTCTACATATATAGATAGATCGAACATGCCAAATTTTGTAAATTTCTCTTTTCTATATGCCCTTTTGCATATATTCAATAATTGGGATTTCAATCCACTCTAATACCTGTTCTCCCAAGATAATGGAAAACTAATGATGGCATGCTCTTGATTTTTAATCATTACACAGTTATCACAATTCTTAGAGATATACAGTGCAGAAAGAAAAGGACCTACAACATTGCACTTTGTGTGAAGCACTAATGCTGAATGTGAAGTTAATTGCTTTTGCCACCATTGTTGTCATACCTAACCATTCTTGCTACCACACAGTTATTTCCACTGTTATCAAGGTATTCTCATGTTGGAGACTCAGAATCTGGCAGTAAGACCAAGGAAAAGGAATACATCATAACCAATTGCTAGAGACTGAGTTTATGAAGGTCAAAAAATGGATCAAGGAACACTAAAACAAGAACCAGTCCTGTGAGATTAGGAAAAAAATGATTGAAGATTGTGTTTCACGGACAGATTCTCTCAATATAGTTTTGAAAAGTCCAATAGCATCATCAAGCAGATTGGTGAATATCAGAAGAATGTTAGGTTTGTCTCTTGAACACAATAGCATCATCAAGCAGATTGGTGAATATCAGAAGAATGTTAGGTTTGTCTCTTGAACACAATAGCATGATCAAGCAGATTGGTGAATATCAGAAGAATGTTAGGTTTCTCTCTTGAACACATGGAGCAAATATCTGACAGAATGACCAGGTAGATTGGTATCTCAGAAAATAGTGAGTGTTGCAGAGTGGACTTTGAAGCCAGGCAATTTTTCAGCAACTCACTTTAAATCTTCTCATCCACTTGGATTCATTGAAATAAGAGGAGATATCAAGTTGTATTTGCACCAGCTGTGTCTAGAAAAATAATGTTATGTTGCATGTTGTTGATCGAGCACTCAATAAAATGGGACAATCTAAACAGTGGACCTTACAAAATGTAAAGGAGTCAATGGGATAAATGCTGAAAACTGTCGGAGTAATAAATCATCTTTTGTCAATCCAGAAGCAAGCATTGGGATGCAAGTTCTTAGATTGATGTGTTCAAATTCCATGATAAGTCCACGATCAGGCAGCCCATGATGATACAGTTTGTTCTAATACTACGATATTAAGGTTCATTGAAATAGATGTAATATGGATGGGACCCGTTTCAATCCCATATAACTAATTAAAAAATAAATAAATCATCCCTTCTCTAGTATTAGGTTTCTGGAATGGTCCCAACAGCAACGTCAAACCTCGATTCTTCAGAACTAGGATAACTGGTAAGCCTCTAATTTTCCACTAAAATACTTGGTAAGCCGAAAATCAACACATAGTCGATTTAGTCTTTCAAAGAGTGAATGAAAGCAGGGACTTGGAAAAAAGAAACCGTCTATCACAAGACAAACACTTGTAAGAAGGTAGACAGCCCCTAAATGTGCCATAAAAGCAAGACAACACCAAAGAAATTGAAGAGGTCAGTTTATTAAATAAGATGATGGCGCATTGGTGATTGTGAACAGCTCCCTTCATTTGAGAGGTCCCGACTTCGAATCCCTATACAAACATAACATCTGAGCAGGTATCAAAAAATCTCCTATGGCTTCCCTCTAGATAGTGGTATACCCGGATGGGACAGCACTGCCAGCCACCTAAGAGCGGCTCTCAAGGTTTCTCTCTGCCCAACAGTTTAATAATCAAAAAAAAATTTAAGATGATGCCACCCACCCCTATTGTTTAAATATATTTATGAATGACTGAAATCTAGGAAGAGAAGGATACAAACCATCATGGAAGCCATTTGTCTTCATCCATTACTTGTTCCATCATCATCTGATTTGTTTTAAAAGCTACAACTTTTGCAATTTGTTATTATAAGGAGAGTAGTTTGGTCTAGAGGGAAGCAACTTGCTTAAGGAAGATCTAGCACCTTAGGGACTTGTCTTAAAGATAGGTAACTGACCACTTTTCTGCTGTTTTGAGATATATTCACTCACTTTTGTGCAGATTGTTACACAATTGTGTATTTTAGAATAGTGACTTGCATAAAAAGCTTGTTATATCAGATTTGGTCTTCAGGCTGGAGGTGGTGAACATCCTACTAATGTGATCATGTTGGTCTTTACCAAAAATGTCAACACATATTTAAAATTCTTATCTTCTCTCCTCTATTCCCATGCATATTTATTTCTTGATTTGTACTTTTTATGTTTTCTACTTTATTCTCATTAATATTTATGTCTTTTAGGCATAAATCATGCTTCATCCTCATCACTGAAATCTTACTGATGTATTAATATATATTCAATTGAGGATTCTTTGTTTAAAAATTATTGTAACAACACTGAATAAATGCATCCCTACCCCCTACAAGGCTTCCCTTTGAGGCAGTGATCTAGTATAGATTATGTGTATGATGTAAAATGGTGAAGCTGACATAACATGCATCCACTTGTGATTAAGTAATATATTCTTATATTTGAAAATTGTGATCCTGCAGGTTAAAGGCTGCTAGGCAAAGTTAATCATTGGAGTTTCCTTTAATGGTGGTAGCCTTACATTAATGTAACATCAAGACAGGCAATTATACAACATTAGTATGACAAGTCAACAATTGTCGTACACAAATGTATTTGCCTCTTCTCTGTTATCTCTGCTGCAGAAATGAAGGACAAAATCTGATGGATTGCAAAAACCATCTTGCAATTGCCCTCTCTCCCCCTTGATTCTAAACCATATCAATAGTAACTATTCCAAAAATGGCCAAGGTCCACTTTACTATGAATCTTGAACTCGCCTGAAAATTGAGCATGTAAAAAGCCATTTGATAATAATTGACGAGGATTGATGTTATAGACTTGTAACAGCTCTAACTAGGATCAAGACTTATAAAGAAAAAAAAAAATTGTATCTATATTTCAGGTTTTTTCAGGTCTCCAACTATCAAGGATTAGTTCACATTTGTGAGGTGCACAAAGAAGAACATTTGCTATACACCATGAAGAACATTATCTACTCTAGATTATTCTTTTGACAACCACCCAGAATAATGCAAAGATTTTATGACAATGGAAGCACATGCAAACACTAAAAAGTACAATAATCATTGAATGTCAAAAAGAAGAAAGCATTGCAAAGGATTCATCATGTGATGATGCAGTGGATCAAGAACCAGACTAAAATCAACCACATGAAAAACTGGCATGATGACAGAACATAAAGCAATAATTAGAGGAAGTGGCACAAGCAAGATCGAATCATGAGATAGGGATTTACAACTTGCTAATTTCGCAAACAAGATATTGCTTTCTGACATAATACAAAGTCAAGCAATAGACAACAGTTAAACACAATAATTCTGAAGTAGCATGCAAGCAATGAGTTTCTGAGGCAGGTAACTCCATTATGATGATGGGACCTGAGGTAGATTGTGGTCAATGAGTTTCTGATGCAAGTAACCCCTTTATAACCATAGGACCTGAAGTAACGTGCAATCAATGGATTTCTCAGGCAGGTAACCCCTTTTTGATCCTAGCATGTTTGTCAGTAACATACAAATAGACTTAGTCTATTGGCATTCAACATAACATTTAGAACAGGTTACTCCACACCCTAACTAAACAAAAAAAACTTTGAGAGCAACAAATTTTTAAACTCATCAAATGGTATTATCTCAACTAGTTAAATACATCGCCTTTAAAGGGGTGACCAGGGTTCAAATCTTGTCAAAGATATATCCTAATTGCCAAAACGTTGTTGTAATACCACTATATGGTTTATTGTGATACCGTGGTAGTATGGTCATAATGTAATCTGGATAAGGCATTTTTCAATCCCATATAACCAAATAAATTTAAAAAACAAAAAGAAAAAAACTTAAAATTTATACAATCTTTGCTGGCTTATTTTTTGCATGCAGTCAGATACCAGACAGCATGAGAGCAACAAATTACTAAACTCTATACAAGCTTTGCTGCTTTATTGTTCACGATGTCTTCCTCACTTGATCAATGCAACAAATTCTTAAACTCCATACAAGCTTTGCCAGCTTATTTTCCGCATATGGCTAGATGATCTTCCCTGCTTGATAAATGTGATCTTCCTCACTTGATCGATGCTTTTTTATTTCACATCTCAGAATCTACTCTACTTTTCATCGAAATGCACCATTAAGCATGGTTTCTCTGTTCCAAGCTCACTTGATAAAAAGGATGGATAAACTAAGACTCGAACCCAGGATCTCCCAACAACATTCCAAGCGCTCTACCCCTGAGCTACATAGCTTAAAGATAACAAAGCATTTCAATCAAGTTTCGTAGATTTGATATTGTTCAATTTTATCCACACTAATCTTTTCCCCTATGCTTAGACCAGATCGAATCTCTTTCAACTTCGAAAACAAGAACGCTTAAAACAACTCAGTTACCAGATCAATCTTTCCAACCGTAGAAACTGCGGCACTTCCACTGCAAATCACTTGGCTCTTATATTTGTTTCCCTCTTAACCACAATAACTCCAACTCACCCACTAAACCTAACAAAGCCTTGCCTCAAAGCTCAAAGCAGGTCTCAAACAAACAACATTTGCCCTTCCTCACAATAAATATACCCCAACCAAACATTTTACCGCCACGATCCATGATCTTCCTACCCATTCCCATAAATAAACAAATAAATAGATATCCTTTGTTTTCTCTTTAGTGATGAGCTTAGAGTTCTTTGATTTCTCTTTCTTCAAAATTTTAGTGAAATTTAGTGACGAGTTTACAGTTGTTTGATTTCTCTTTCCTTAAAGATTTAGTGATGAGTAATCTAGTTAGTTTACCAGGGCGATTAAAGATTTAGTAATGAGTTAATAGTTAGTTTACCAGGGCGACGGCAGCAACGAGGGCATATGCGGCACAGAGCGCGTAGAAAATCCCGTCCTGCCATTTCGAGGAGTCGTTGATTTCATCCCACCAGTCCGAACCCGAGTGCAATCGCGCCACGGCCTCCTCCACAAAATCCGACCACTGAATCATCTTCATCCTCGCCATGCTCACTGACAGCAAGGGGATTTGATCCAGTGTACCCACCCGCCCAACTTTAGTCGGCCGGGAAGAGATGAATAAGTTGAACGAAAAGAAAATCAAACTAAAAAAGGGTCAAATCAGAAAATCAGATAGACATAAACAAAACTTCTCAGCGGCCAATGAACAGAGTGTTCGAATGCTCTGTCGAAATTAAAATAACAACCATAAAAATATCATAATTATGCTTCCATTTGTACAGTGGACCGACCACCAGACGGTCATAGCCTAACACCACACTCCCTCCACCTAAAGTTCTTCAAAGCCTCGGTTTTACTTCCCTCCAAGTGGGAAGAACTAATTATGTTTGACGATTTTTCTTGTTATTATCATCTTAGGATCCCCTGTGTCAAAGTCTTGGAACTCAATAAAGGTTAAAGGTTCTAAATTAAAGAAATTTAGTTTGTTGGATTAAAAAAATGTGAATAGTTTATTGAAGACAACCTACCTATAAACAGCTGAAAGTTAAAAACTAATGTTCCAAAACCCTACATGAAATTAGGTCAAATTGGGCGTTTTTATAAAGTAGACCTGCTTGGACTGGGACGGTGGAGGGCAAATATTTTATAACTTTAAACTTGTTTGTTTCTGAGTTTTTAGTGCAGTTTTCTTTTTTGTTTTCCCTTGGGCGTTGGAAGTATTTTTCTTTTAAAGGAATTGTAGGAGGCGGCACGTTGAGGGCCATTATGACTACTTCCACGTGGCAAGGACGTTTCTGCATGCCATGTTTGGCGCCTCAGTTTTGGAGGGAGCATATCTGAAGGTTCTGTGCATGGTGATTACGCCCCCGAAATGAACTCGTGAAACTACAAATTAATCGTCTAACAACAGGGAAAGCCATGATGATCTCGAGTTATAGATTCCTTTATAAGAAAGGAATAAAAAATAAGTGTATGAGTATGTTTTAAGAAATTGAACTTAAAAAAATATCTTTGATGGAATTAATATATATATTTAATATATAGAGAATTGGTAATACTATTGGATGTTGTTATTATAAATTTTAATATATAGAGAATTGTTAACACTATAGGATGTTGTTATTATAAATTTTATTATATAAAGATTTGGTAACGCTATTGGATGTTGTTATTATAAATCTTATTTTATTAGTTTGCATAAAGTCAACGATACCTCAGTCTATTGTCATGGTTTGAACCTTTATTGGCAACACTATTTGCATTGTTTTGTTGAACTTTAAATTGAGTTTATACGGGGTTTTTATGAGAGGTTTTGGTCCATCTTACTTAGGTCTCCTAAATAAAACTCAAGGAAAAATAAAAGAGCACAAAATTATAAAAGAAATTAAGTTTGTGATTTTAAAAAGAAATTGGTTTATATAAAAAATTAAAGTTAAATATTATTTTTTTATTTGATTTTGTTAATAATAATTTTAATTTTTTTATTAATTATATGAGAATATTTTTTTTAGTTTATGCGAGAAACACCTTCAATCAAAGCTCATGATTAGGTATTTTCATCCCACCATGACCTTTCATAAAGGGGAGAGTTGAACTTATCAATAGGAAATTTAACACACATCCACACACACTCTGGTTTGAACTTTGGACCTTCAATTAGGATTGGGTATTTCCATCCCTCCATAACCTCTCACAAAGGGAAAGTTTGAGCTTATCAATAGGAAATTTAATACACATCCACACACACTCCGGTTTGAACGTTACACCTTCAGAAGAAAATCCAAAGTTGTTATCTTGATGCCAAGACAATATATGAAAATATTATTATAAACTTAAGCTTTTTTTATTCTAAAATAAAGTTTTTCCTCTATTTTATTAACAAAATGTCATATATATATATATATATATATATATATATTTTTTTTTTTTTTTTTTTTTAAGGTATAGTGTAAGCAAGTCTTTATTCATTTTGTTTGATATTTGCATTTTGTATGATGGACGGTCTAGGGTCTCTTTAACAACGTGAGGAGTTTGGAATTCCTATCTTACTTTAATACGTAAGGCGAGAGTATGTTATAAGCTTGAATTATGTTTGATGTGTTAATTATATAAACACCTAAGGGTTTTAGAGAGAAACGGATGTTTTTCTCCTAAGGTTTTATGCATAAACTTTAGAAAAACAGACTGAAAATTGAAGATGCAAACATACAAATGATGCAAGCACACAAGCTATCCTAAATGTAGTTATATGCACTTTAAGTTGTTTCCTCATATAAAAGGATGAAATAAACTTAATGGTGATTAAATTAATTTATAATATTTTAATTTCTATTAATTTAATGACAATTTAGAAAACATAATCTAGTTAAGGCATATAACTACAAAAATGAAATAGGAAAACTAGAAACAAAAATACTTGGTCTTGACCCAGGTGTTGTAGGTGAGTTGGAGAGGAGAGGGCAATCCTCCAAAGGAGGTCCCAGGTTCAAATCTCCACCCTACCAAAAATCTGAATTGGGTATCCAAAATCCAATTGATAATGTTGGTGCGGGTAGGGTCGGGTGCGACTCCTGGGTGATTTTGACGGTGTAGAACCCCCTGTTCGTGGTCTCTCATACCAAGGCGGCCCTACAAGGGGTTTTTCGCTTTTAAAAAAAAAAATACTTGGTCTTGTACTTGATGGAAATTTCGTTGCATGTTTACAAATTCACTACCAACAAAAACTCTACATATGTTGCAAATTCGTCGTCAGTGGTTGCATTAGCAACCAAAAATTTTGCACAATCATACAAAATAGACGGATAGAAATTACATATCAGTGCCAAAACAGAAACAAAGTATCTAAATGAGAGATGACAAATAAATCAGGTTACAAAAGCAAAAAGTAAAAGTCCTAAAATAGTAAACTTCCAAACTTTGCTTGAAAGGAAAAATCATTACATGTACGAATTTGTTGCAAAGTTTTCATCATAGGTATCATTTTTGTGATAACTTATAAAACAATTAGTGAGGATTAAAAAATGTTATTAAACATAAATAAAAGGATTTAAATAAGGGCAAATAGAAACAAAGAATGGATTCAAATAAATCTTGATTCTTGACTTAGAGGCAAAAATGTTACCTCTATGAATTCATTGTTGGTATTTTTGTTATAAGCTACAAAATGGTCAAAGAAAAGGCCTTCTCTTATAGCAGTCTAGCTCTCTTAGACCATTTTTTCCATAACCTACAAAATAGTCAGACCCTATTGCTTAGACCAAATGCAAAAATTTGACAGAAGGTTATTGTGAAAGTAGCAACGGTGAATTCGTTGTCTAACCTATTATTTGACAACATTTTTGCTTCTACAAGCAAAATAATAAGATTACGAGTAGAAAACTTTGATATATATATATATATATATATATATATATATTATGGGGGTGAAGGGATCCTTTTAGAGGAGTCTAAATACAACATGAATGTATTGAAAGACATGATAAAATTTGACTAAATTGTGCTAGTAGTATGTATTATGACAATATGTAGCATGAAATCACTAAGCTAATAGTAAGGTAAACACATATAAACAAGAAATAA
Organism: Wollemia nobilis; assembly: GCA_028583015.1. Taxonomy (NCBI): domain Eukaryota; kingdom Viridiplantae; phylum Streptophyta; class Pinopsida; order Araucariales; family Araucariaceae; genus Wollemia; species Wollemia nobilis. Next base: position 2,439,863 of record JAQPPZ010001836.1, on the reverse strand, counting down.
TAGTAAGATGAAGGGATTAAGCAGCTAGCTACAAGATAGAAGTGAATAATATTGTCAAGGAATAGTAAATATAGAAACAAAATGTTAGTACAATCAAGAAAATAATGAGCCAAATAAAAGATAAAAATAGGAGGGAAGGACAACCAAATGGTAGAAAAATCCTCTTCCTTGCCCCTTTGAGAGCCCATCAAATGCTTTCAATCTTAGTTGCTAAGTAAACCACTCAAAAGTTTTGATCAAGAGAGCTAGATTGCTACAAGAGAAGGCCAAGATTAAGTGAGCAAATGGACATCAATTTGACATACAGTGGAGAATGAATGCTTAGAAATTTTGGCAAAGCTTTGCTGCTATGAAAACTTGGATGGATCACCCTCCTCAAGGGTTCTATTTATAGATTTTCAAGGGCTTCATGGAGGGAAATTTAAAGGGGTCAAAGATGTTTTGGAATATTCAAGAAGGTCTAGGTATGGAGGCTTAGGGGATACAAACCAAGATGCACTATCATGCTTGGTAGTGGCAAGGGATATGCACATGATTAGGAGGCATGCTTTTGAGATTTTGCTTGTGCTAGGTCAAAACCACTGCCTGGAAAATTTGTTGCTAACAAATTCATTGTGGTGAATTCATAAAATGACCATTTAAAGTCAAATTTGAGTGGGAAAGTTCAAATTTGGGTGAGAAAATTCAAGTTAACAAATTCACCATAAAGGTTTACGAATTCGTTGTCGTTGGAATTTTTGCTTTTTAGCAATAAATACTCCAAATTTGGGTTGAAAGCTTGTTCATCTAGTTTGGCTAGTTGACATATTATTTAGTGGGGGTCATGATAGTTTTCAATGTGCCATAATTGGATGTCTACACATCTATATATGCTTCAATACATTTTTCCTGATAAATATTACTCATATATAGGTTAAATTAGACAAGATGGTGTACCTTCTTTCTTCGTATAATATTATAGTTCTAAATTTCACATTATAACACCATTTGATAAAATGATGCACTATATCATTTTAATTCCATCAAAATAAAGTAGTTTTTAATGTTCATAAGGTCATAGGTCATATGGAAATATCTTCATGAAATATGTTTTTTATGGAATATATATTTTTTCAACCAAACTTGGGATATCAATGGTGTACAATCTTGGCCCCCTTCAGATCCTAACCTTGAACCTTTTACTTGGACCATATAATCAATATGTACAACTTATAGATTCTTTTAATAGTTAAGTTGAAATACAACACTCGCACAAGAACATGAACAAATTTTAATCACACTATATTATCATGATTTTTTGTGCTTATTTATTTTAACAAAATATAGTTTAATAATATATAAAATAGATTCAAGTAACAAAAGAAAATATCAACGAGGATTGGGTATTTGATCTGCTTCCATTATGAGCAATACTCTCAAGGCCAAACTTGTCTAGAAATTTGTAAACCCTCCACTGACATTTTGGAAACAACTTATTCTTTACAAGTATGATGAAGGTCATCATGGCATGCTACTACTCAAAGGTATCCATTAGAGATTAGGCATCTCTAAAATTTGGGTGTTAATTGTTAAATCGGTCTAGACCATTAAGGATAACATATCTGGGTGCCCGAGAAATGGTAATGGTATCATGTGTTGGGATGAGTCTATTCTTGGTAACAAACCCTTAATTTCTTCCATTTATAAGGAGTTTTTATTTCATGAGTCAGCTTGGGATCGACAAACTTGTCCATCTCATCACTTGGAAAGGTAATCAACCAAAGTGGATTCAACTTCATAAATTGAACACAAAACAAAAAAGGGAGAGGTCTCAAGTCCAAAAGCAATTTGTTGGTATTCTTCTCATAGACCTAGACATCGAAGACTACTATATTTGGGGAAAAATTAGCTATTTGATCAACTATTAAGTCAATATTGGTGGTTATATCCAAAGAAGAGAACCTCTAGATAAACATTTGAACCATATTTGGGGCCAAAATATCACCCCAAAAAGAAAAGTTTTCAAATGCTAGTTCAACAGAACACAATTCTTACTAGGGAAAACCTCTCTAAAAGGGGTAATTTGGACCTTCATATATGTTCCAAATGCTTTAAAGACTGTGAAACTCAAGCCCACCTATTTTTCAAATGTGAGGAAGTTGCTCCAATCTTGATCTCTCTTGCTCTCAGCTTTGGAGTCTACATTAGAAGCAAATTAAATATTGAGTCTTGTACTAAAAGCTAGAACAAAAAGTACAACCCCTTTAAAGGTAAGCCTCTCATAATTCTTTATGGTCTTCAATTACTTATTATTGCATATGGTATATATGGATGGACGGGAACTATTGAATATTTGAAGGTAAATAAACTCAAAGGGTAATTTTGATACGCAAGATAATCATGCTATTATGAAAAATATCATAGCTCTCTTTAAAGCTAAGCATATCAAAGTGCTCTTTCTAGAGTTGAGTTACATATCCTTAAAATTTGAAATTTTTAAGATCTAATTAGCACCTCTATTTCTAACAACCCGACTCCTCAATTGTGTTTTAGTTTTCCAACTCAGTTATTTGATGGGGCTTCAAAATCTAACCCTAGAATAGTTTTTCTTGGAGTTTTATGGTCAAGACCACACTCTAAAATTCTTGATTTTTGCTTGAATTTAGGACAGATCACCAATAATGTAGCTAAGTTGATGGGCTTCAAATTTGGTCTCACTCTTACAGCAAGAGAAAATTTCAAAAACCTTTCAATTTATGGGGAATCTAAGATGAACATGTAGTTTATTTATGGTAATCAAGAGGTAAAGTCTATTATGCTCTAGTTGCTCTAGTTGTTGCTAAATCAAGACTATAAGACTAGAAAAATATGATTAGATTAATTGACATCACATTTCTAGGAAGCAAAACCATCTAACAAATAAAAAGGCCAATTGAGGTTTTCTTTTGCATCATTCTTTAGCTCATATAAGAAAGATTAAAACCAAAAATTCTGAGAACTTGAGAGATGATCACATAGACTAAGCGTGTTGGCTCTGTTTGTTTTGTGAACTATTGTGGACTAAAGACTTCTTTGTTATGGATTTTTTTTGGCTTTGTTGGAGAATATATTTTGTTTTTTATTATCATTCATCTGTTATGGGATTTTAACTTTGGCTACATGTGCTAAATGAGAATCCTTGGTTTTGCCTATGGCACTTATAGCACCTAGCCAATTAAAATTTTATCTTAATATAATATAAAGCAATGTTGATAAAATAGCGAATAGTAACAATAATATACGAACAAAGACTTTTGGGTTTCGCAAGGGCATTGTAGTGGTTAGGTATTTATACTCTCTTTAAGGGTGGGGAAGGAAAACAGTTGCAACAGTGTTGATTTTGAATATGTTGTGTATTATTGATGCTTGGACCTGGTTTTTGGACAAGGGTTTGTGCCACCCAATGCATTATCCTTTGCATACCCAGATCTAGTAGGCATTGTGACTATTTATAATTTTTTTACAGTTATTTATCTTAAGATCTTCTACTTCTTCCTTTGTTGGTTTCCTCTACTTTTTCTTTTGCTTTCATGGTTAATAGAGGAAAGTGAGATAATAAATTAAATCTCTAGGATTTTGGCAAGGGTTTTATCTTTTGGCTCAGATTAGGGTTTGATAACCTTTGAAGCACTATCGTAGCAATGGTGGTGGTGGACATCCCTCCCCCAACCCTTACTTTCAAGATGTTACCATGACAAATGCCTTCATACTCAAGAATGTTGACCATGGCTCGTTTTCCTTGTTCTCACTACCTCTTTTGTTCAACCAATCAAAACTAGAAAATATAACCAAATATTTTAAGGCAAGGAGACCACAATAGTATCAACCAAGTAGTAAAGGCTCCTTTATCTAAATGATGCTCCACTAGTGGATATTCCTTTAGACTATATTCATAGGTCGATCCTCACCTGAGAGAGTTTTTGCTTGTAAATTTGTAGGTATTTGACCTAGTCCAACAACCATTCAAAGATGGATCACATTTTATTGGGGATCTAAAATATCTAGATATGAATTTATGATGGCAAGGAGAGGGTATTTTATATTTATTGTTTTCTACATACATGAAAGAGATGCAATATTTCAAGGAGGTCCTTGGTTCCTTGGATTAAGCCCTCTTTACATGATCCCTCGATCAATCAATTTTGACCCACAAGTGGAAGAACTAGAAGAAGTCTCAGTTTGGGTAAGTCCATAATTTTACCCCTACATTTATGGAATAAACTCACTCTTGAGATGATAGGTAACTCTATTAGCACACATGTATATTAGGCTCCTTTGAAGGCCAAAAATGCAACTTGTGGTAGGTTGTGTGTTCAAGTTAATATAAAAAAAGGGCTTCTTGAAAACATAGGTATCAAAGTCTTGGACTAGATCCATACCCAACCACTAGATTATGAGCACATTCCCTTTAAATGTATTACCTATCATCAATATGGTCATTTCTCAAGGAACTATCCCACTAAGGTACAACAAGAGATAAAGGAGAAAGATCAAGAATTCCAAACACTAAGAAAAAAACAACAAAGAATATCTAGAAGTAGAAGGAGGCCTCAACCACAACTAAAAAGATAAAATAATAACAAGTTCTATATTTTATCACAAAATGAGAAAGAGTAACATCTAGGGACATCTAAAAAAGGGAAGTTCCATTAGATCTTGAATCAGAAGACGAAGTGGAGGAAACTCAAGCTACCAAAGAAAACCTTTAGGAAGAGGAGATTGAAGAAACAAAAGAGACTCAATTAACAACAACAATAATTCTAGGAGGCACCCCAACCACTAGATCTTCTATTTGAGGGAGGAACATCTAACTAAGAGGTAAGAATAAAACAAGCAAATATATATATTACGAAGAAAGCATAAACAACCTGTGACTTCAACAAGGCTAAGAAGCCACTTAAGAAATAAAGGTTTTATCATGAAATGAAAGGGAATTGGATAGTCCCCTAAAAACATTATCTAATCCAATTAATAGACCAATAAAAGCAATGGTTATTTACATTCAAGAAACTCAATTAACAAAGCAATTAGCAAGAATATAATGGAAAAATATAGAGAGATCCTCAGACATAGAAGCGATAGATTTTTCAAGTGTCTTAGGGGGGCTTCTCCTTGCATGGGATCCATAGGTCCTAATATGTATTAATAAAATAAGACACTCAAATTGGATATTTCTCCTCTCCATAGGGACATACTTGGACCATAGTCAATTTTTATGGACCAAATAACTTAGTCTTAAAACAAGAGGCTTGGAAAAGTCTTCAACATTGGATTTGTTAGGAAAGACCCCCAAATTTAATTATATCAAGGGACTTGAATGTGACTTTAGCCCAATGGGAGAAAAAAGGAGGCATTCCCTTAAAATACCCTTATAAGGACCTAGTTATGCAAATTATAACTGAGCAAAAACTTCAATATATAATACCCAAAAATAGAAAATTTACATGGATAAACAAAAGAGTTGGGGTTAAATTTATTGTAAAAATATTAGATAGATTCTTGATACAAGAAGATATACTATTCAGGTTTCTACTTGTATCAAGTGGTATAATTCAAAGTTCGGTCTCAAACCATAAGCCTATCATTTGGATATGAGTGACAATGCTCTTGGAAAAAGGAATATTCATTTCAAATACAATCCAAAATGGATGGAGCATGAGGAGTTTGCACCTTTAGTAGAAAGTATCTAGAAGCAACATATTTGTGCAAACAATCCCTAAGAGGTATAAAAAATAAAAATTTCCAATCTCAAGAAATTTATTAAGGACTGGATTGCCAATAAGACTAAAGTTTAAAATAGATCAAGCTTATTGCTACAATAGATGGAGGAAGCAAAGCAAGATATAGGCGATTAGCCTTCAACCCCTCAATAGGAAGAGAAAAGACTTTGGTTGAACCAAGAAATAGATCAAGCTTTCAGATAAGAAGAGACACATCGAATATTTTGATCAGGAATGATCTGGCTCAAGAAAGGAGACACAAACCCAATTTATTTTCATCTAAAAACAAACAACACTACCAACAAAGCACAATCAAAGAAATTCAAAAAATCGAAGAAATTAATTTTGATCAGGTAGTCACAAAGGAACTAGCAAGAGATCATTACTCGACCCTTCTCACAAAGGCAACAGTAAATCAGAAGGCTCAAGCCACTCTCCTAAACAACATTCCTCCTTTGTTAAAAATTAGATACATATAAGATATCTCTTCAACAATAACCAAAGAATAGTTTGAATAAGTTATACGTTCATTACCCAAGGACAAAGCTCCAAGACTAGATGGCTTCACCAATAATTTTATTAGTAGTTTTATGAAATTATAGGAGATGACTTGTTGGCATTAATAGAAGAGATAAGGATAAGACGTAATCTATTTGGGGAAATCAACTCCACTTAGTTTTAATTCCAAGAGAAAAATAGTTACTTTTGACAAATTCATACCTATATCTTTGTGTAATTGCTCTTATAAGATAATGACTAAAATAATAGTAAATAAAATTAAAAGGAAGATTAATGAGTTGATAGAGCCTAAACAAGGCGGTCTTATTCCAGGGAAACAAATATATGATAACATTATAATGATTCATGAAGCCCTACACTCAAGTGCCAAGTCCAAAAAGAAAAGAATAATCATTAAACTTGATATGGCTAATGCCTTTGATAGAGTAGACATTGATTTTTTAACGCAGGTGTTAGCCAAATTTGGATTTCCAACTCAAATGATAAACTAGATAAGAACTTGCATAGAGGGACCTTGGATAGCCCCTCTAATCAATGGGAAACCTATTAATTTCTTCAAATCCACTAGAGAATCAAGGCAAGGGTTTCCTCTCTCCCCTTATCTTTAACTTTAGGGAGGACCTTGACCAAAATGAGAAGAAGGAAATAAATCTTAGGAATTAGAGCAAATACATGATATAGAACAATCATTCATTCTCAATTTGTAGATGACATCATTCTATTGGGAAAAGCCAAAAAATTGAATCTTAGGTTGATCAAAGAAGTTTTAGGTTGTTTCTTTTCAGCCACAAGGGTAGAGATAGACACCCATAGACACCCAAAAGAGTAGAGTTTACACTATAAATAATTCAACAACAGAAGATAGAGGTTTCTCTCAAATTTTGGGATTTCACAAAGGTAGTGATACCTTCAACTACCTAGGTATTCCTATGGGCTTCCATAAAAAAAAGGAAACTTGGAATGTGATTATAGAAAATATGTTAAGGAGAAGACAACAATATAGCAATAGCTAGTTGATTTTATCTGGAAGAAATATTTTAATCAAATAAATATTAGCAAGTATTCCCATATATCATTTGTTGGTGTATTATTCATCCTTACATATCTTGCATAAGTTATATGCAATGTTAAGAACTTTTCTATGGCAAGGGGTAGGCAATCAAATAGGAAAAAGTTCTATTTGGTCAATTGGGAGACTATTACCAAGCCAAAGGAGCAAGGAGGACTAGGAATAAAAAACAACAATTGTTAGCAAGGCACTAAGTGCTAAGTTGCTTTGGAATCTACTCACTCCACTAAACTCTCCATGGAGTAAAATCTTAAAATACGAATACTTGAACAACTCTAATGGGATCCGACTCATACAAAGTGTGAAAAGCATAAAAGGCTTCTCCTCAATTTGGAAATATATTGTGGAAGCTAAAGATATTATATTAAATCATACCTCTTGGCTTATAGGAGATGGTAAACAAATTAATATATGCGATGATCCGGTCTTGGGAGGACCTCTAATCATTAAGAATTATTTTTCAAAAATAAAAGTAGACCTGCAATAGTTGGGTTTTAACTCTCTTGCAAGCTTAATTGAATGGGTGAGAGATCCACCCCTGCCACATCTTAACCAAGACTCATGGAGACAACTACACATCCAAACTAAAGGGATTAAACTTTCTTTCCAAATTCTAGATCATCTTATATGGGCCTCTATTAATGGGTTAGGTATTTACACAGTTAGACAAGGGGTGTTATTACAACAATAGGATCAGAAGAACTCAAACATAGCTAGCTATGGAATTACAAGGTTTCCCCCAAACTTCAAGCCTTTCTTTGGTTGGTGCTCCAAAACAAGATTCTTACTGGAGATAACCTCATTAAGAGGAATATCATGGGGCTTCATATTTTCCATAGGTGTCTTAAGAACAATGAAACAATAACACATTTATTATTTCAATGTATAAAATCATGTAAAATTTGGATTGAAATTACTTAGCAACTAGGATTAGCATTATCAGGAACCTTCAACTCAGAAAATTTCCTAACCAATTGGGACCAAATGTATAAATAGGGACTGAAGGACAAGCACCTTATCAAGAAGATATGGTATTTAGTGCCAATATTCATCATTTGGCACATATGGAAGGACAAAAATAGGATAATTTTTTATGACAAAAGAACCAATTTTTAAGTGTTAAATAATAGTGTTAAGGGAGATAGTCTTGAACACAAAAGTTAATATCATAAGCAAAAAGACATTAGGAGATTAAGAAAAGATAAGATACAACTGTTATACCAAATAGATCTCCAAAATATCTTGAATCCTGGGCCATATATTAGGACAATTAAACCTCTTGAGATAAAGTTCCCTACACTTTTCTTTGATGAGTCCTCTAAATCAAACCTAGGTCATTTAGTGACTAGTGGTGTGTGAGAGCAAGAAAATCATGCACCGGTAACAAAGTAAAGATAGCAATATATATAACTAAAAACACAATGATAAAACAATAAAAATATGACTCCCTCTTATATTAGATATTTAATTTTTCAATGAGTTACAATCAAGTCCCCTTTGAGAGGATGCTACCCATGATGCAATGAATATAAATAAAATATCCACGTGCGCTGTAGATTATCTTCTTACAATCATAAATCATCTTGGAGTAGGTTTTCCATGAATGTTGCAATGAATAGGATGTGAATCTGGTGCTCCTTTATTGTCTGTTGTATCATGTAATTTGCACACAAAGAAACTATAAACGTATCAAAAGCATATGAAGAGCCCACCGAGATCGATATCATATTAAAGATAATGAATGCAATAAATGAAAGTAAAACCATATTGAAACATGTATAATATGAAATTTATCTAATTGCAATAATAATAATAATAATAATGTTGATCTAAGTTATGCTAAAAAAATAGTAAAACCAAATCTCTACCAAGGGCCATCTCAGGTCGGGATGACCTTGCCTGTGGGTCATCTCGGGTCGAGATGGTCGCTATCCCAGGATTGTGTTGTTTCTTCATGGTCGAGTCCAGGTGGCGTTTGAGATTGACCTAAAGTTTTGTTGATGGATTGTTGCACTGTGCGAGCAACTTGATGGGTCAAATTGATAATTGGGGTAAGCTATTCAATTGTACAAAATATGAGAAAGCAACCTCCAATCATTTTCAGCAATCTGATAGCATGGCTTTAGTATCGGGATGGTTTTGAAGGATTGAAGTGGGTAGCACTTCATTTCTTGAGGAATTGGGGATTGAATTCGATAGTACTTCATTGCACAAATTCAAGGAGCTCTAGGTCTTTAAGACTGAGGGGTGAGTGTCAATTTATAGACTTCTCGAATAGAAGTTAAAAATGGTGAAAGCACCTTTTATGAAAAAATAAAGAGGTAGTTCACATTAATAAAAGTGAATGCTTATCTCTAAAATCTCATGTGATTGATAATTGCATGCGTTTTTCTATTTTGGCCCATGTTGGGCGTTTAATGCTTTTCGCGAGACCATGCACAGGGTTAATTGGTAGTTTCGACTGCTAGTTACGTACCTTTTTATTTTTAACACTTGCTTTTGGTGATCGTATCAGGTTAAGATGACCATGGTCTAGTGGCTATCTTAGGGTGAGATGACCATGGTTTATGGGGAATTATGCCTGTTTAAGTGGTGAAAACCACTATTTCAGCCCTGAAGTTGTCCAATGTGGGTTAGGTGGTCTAAAAGGAGTTCATTTAGGTAGTCTCCTCAATATGATGTGTTTTAGGTGTCTATAGTGTGATACCAGTGGCACCACATTATGAAATGGTTCAATTTAAAATCAATTTGGGAAAAAAAACCAATATTGTTATAGAATTGATAGGTTGTGAACTGGGACAAAAATTGGCTTAGGAACAAGGCATTAAACAACTCCATGTGTATGGTGATTCAAGACTTATGATATTTTCCCTATATAAGGGAAGGATTTCTCATTACTCCAACTATATATAGTTCAAAGAAGACTAAGAGAACTGAAGTAGAAGTTTGAATATATACAATACTCCCACATTGGAAGGAGGCATAATATGGTGGTTGATCGCCTTGCAAATAAGACCATCAAAATAGCCTATTTGTGTCTTAGAGTAATAAGAAAAAATAAAAGTACACAACATGAGTGACACAAATGATAGGAAGCATATGATAATTTTGGACTCTTTGAAATTTTGGAGAATATTTTGATGCCTCTAGACAACCTTGGAACATTGTGTGATTATGGAGCTTTTGGTGTTTCAAGTTTTCTCGGTGTTTATGGTACCCTTTGCATCTCTAACACCCTTGGTATACCATTGCATTTTTTGAAGTTTTTTAATATGCTTTGTTGTTTGTTTCTCCTTTTGGACAACAATATTGTGACCTTTAAGTTGTTTTTTGGATAATTTTTCTTGACAATTTTGAATATCAATATATAACTACTTTTATTTAGAAAACAAATGTTGATCAAATAGCATGACATCAAGTGATTAAAAAATTACTAAAAGCATACATAAATAATTAATATGGTTTTTTGCAACATTACTCTAAAATACATTTCATTCTCATATAATCAATTTAAAACTGGCAAACCAATTAGGGGGACATTTTTCGCAGGACTACCCAAACTACTGAACTTGTTTTGGTCATATGTCACTCATCTAGACTCGGATTGAGCTAAAATTTTGAGGGTAGATGCCTGAGAAACCCTAGAACATATCCATAAATTTTTAAATCATTTGGAGAAACATAGATCCTATAGCATCCCTGTGTGTGAACGAGGATTTTAGCAAGTGATTGTGTGAGGGTTTCATCTGGGTTGAGTGCAAGCAGCTCCAGAGGTTGGTTTTCGGGGTCTTCGAGCCCTAGCGACCAATATTTTTGTGGTTTTTGCTCAAGATTTTAGTAGGATATATTGCAAGGGATCCAATATGGGTTATAAATCTATCTTTCAACAGATCTTCATGATGTGAACTTGATTGATAATGGCTTTCAATTTGTTGCACAAAAGAAAAGTGAAAATCATACCTTTCCACAATGTCTAGGGCATGGATTAAAGAGATCATGATATAAGTTTCAAGCAGCTGATAAAAAAATGGCTCAGATCTCAAGTGAAATTGGTGCTAAGGTGCACCTACAAAATAAATCCACTGTGGAAACCCCTATCAAGGGTAATAATTTCTAAGACTCAGTCCCAAAAATAAATTTTAGGGATGTCCTCTATGGTGGAAAACCTTAGCCTCATGCTAATATTAATCTTAGGGCTTCCTATAAACCTCTAAGAATGCCTAAGATGGATCCTAGGATAATGAAGTCAAGATGTATTAAAGTAGTTGATGGAAATCCTATTGTTAAGCTTGATATAGGTAACATTCAAACTAGAATTTAAGATCTAGAAAAAAGAGGACTAATTTGTCGTTTCGTGGGTTTTCATCCGAGCCTATCTGCTTTCAAATTTTGGGCTACAATAAGCTGGAAAACTAAAGGTGAGTTACAAATATCTATTTATCCAAATGGTTATTTTCTTATTTTATTTGCTAATAATGAAGATAGAGAGAAGACTTTCAAGGGGGTCCCTGGTTCTTTGGAAGGGTAGGGCTTTTCATGAAGCCCTGACATACTAATTTTAAAGTTGAAGAAGAGATGCCTTCTACGGGTCCTGTGTGGGTTAGACTCTTTGACCTCCCAATTAAATTATGGAATTCACTTATTTTTATTCAATTGGAAACTCTTTAGGAACTTTTATGATGATTGTTGATTGTACTCAAAAATTTGAACATATTATTTATACTCGGATCTGCATTTTAATGGATTTTGACAAACCCCTACCTAAAAATATCACATTACAATATGGGGAGGACACTTGGGAGAAAGTAGTGGACTATGAGAAAATTCCTTTTCGTTGTATAATTTGACATGAATATGGAAATTTGGCTAGTGTTTTCCCAAATAAAATTCCAATTCAAAAGAAAGAAGATATAAACTTAGCAGGTTTCCAAATGCCTAAGAAGAAGAACACTAAAAAAAAACCAGATATGATGGATCAATCTAAGTTATATGCTAATATGTTTGAAATTCTTTCCATAAATGATGTGACAAGTGAGGAAGAGGAAATAATGGAAAAAAATATTAGAAACACAATTTAAAGATGAAGGAAAGAACTCAGAGACAAACCAACAAATCAAAGGTTTACAATAGAAAAAAGGGAAAAAATATACACAAGCAAAATAATATTTTACATGTTAAAACTTCAAATAATACAGGTTCTAATATATACTATGTTGAACCTTCTGGTAACACTTTCGCTTTGTACATGCATTCTTCAAGGTTAGAAGCCATCTCAAATTCAATTGGAGTATGTCAAGAAACAGAGAAAAAAAAACCAAAGATGAATTCTAATCGAAAGGCAGGTTGCAAGACCAATCAACGACATACGGTAAAAGAAGGTGAAAAGCTTGTAGAGGAAGGTAAGATAAATACCCTTCCCAAAAATTTTGGCCCTGGTATTAATGAAGGTCATCACTTGGAATATTAGAGGACTCAAAGGGAGTCTTTCAAAACAAAATTAAATTAGAAGAATGATTCAAATAAACTATCCACATCTTGTTTTCCTTCAAGAAATGAAGATGTCAATAGAGAAAATGGAATCAATTGCTAGTAAAATTTGGCCAGCTGGAAAAGTTGTTTCCTTCAATTTCTAGGGGACTTCTGGTGGCATTGCTTGCCTTTAGGACCCAAAAGAGGTAGTTATTCACGATATGGTTGGAATTTGGGGTCTTTTTGCTATAGCTATTCAAAGTAGAAATTCAAAAAAAATTATGCTTTGCATTACTATTTATGCTCCGACTACTTTGGAGGAAAAAAGAAGACAGTGGAAGGATATAACTTATATTATCTCTCATTTTTCTGAAGCTTGGATCTTGATCGGAGAATATTTCAATACCATCCTCTCTTTGGATGATAAAATAGGGGGAAATAGAAATTTGGACAGGAGCACTGACCTCATGAGTGAATATATTGCAAACCTCCATCTTGTGGACATCCAACCAGATAATGGACTTATGAATTGGTCTAACAGAAGGTAAGGCTTAGCTTGTATAGTGAAGAGATTGGATAGGTTCTTGCTCTCTAACAATTTCTTAATCCATGGTCACATTCCTAAAGTGAAGACTCTTAACAATGTTGGTTCGGATGATTGGCCAGTCATGGTGGAAATGTGGAAAACCAATACGAGTTTCTCTCCTTTTTTATTCCAGTTAATATGGCTTAGAGACAGTTCCTTTAGACCTCTAGCACAACAATGGTGGAAGGAAGGTAAACCTAGGTATGAGACTAAGACGTTTTGTTTTGCAAAAATATTGCAATATATTAAATCCAAAATCAAGACTTGGATCTGAAAGGAGTTTGGGAATGTTCATAAAAAAACATGAAGTTATTGCTTAGCTTGAAAATTTGAATAATAAAATCCATTTAGCTAGCCTCACAAAGAGTAGAAGTGCAAATGAAATTAATCTCACAACCCAGTTAGAGGAATGAGAAAAAAAAGAACTCTTATGGAAGAAAAAATCTAGAATTCAATGGCTCAAAGGAGATTGAAACACAATTTTCTTCCATAAATATCTACTAGCTTGAATATCTCACAACTTTACTTTTCCATTTAAATTAGATTTTGAAGATGTTTTCTACACTTGGGATGGCATGAACTCTATTGTTGTCAATTAATTTTCCAATCTTTTTGTTGCTACTCCTCTTGATTCAACTTCTCAACATAATATTTTTCAAACAATTCTCTCTTATTACTTCTGAGGATAACTCTATTTTGACTGCTCCTGTTACTATCAATGAGCTTCAACAGGTAGTTTTTAAAATGCAAGAAGGGAAAACCCTAGGTCCTTATGGTTTTCCCATTAATTTCTACCAAGAGTTCTGGGATATCCTTCATGTTGATTTATTAGAGGTGGTGGAAGAAGTCAAGAAAGCCAAAGAAATTTTAAAGGTTATCAATAAAACTTATATTACTCTTGTTCCAAAAGCTCAAGAGGTTGATCATATCTCAACTTTTAGACCTATTTCTTTATGCAATGTTCTTCTAAAAAATTATTACTAAGATCATGGCAGAAAGGTTGAAGCTTCTTTTGCATAAGATTATTTCTCGTAAACAAGGGGGTTATGTGGGAGGGCGTCAAATAGTGGATGAGATAGTTCTTTCTCAAGAATCCATCCATTCCATGGATATGCAAAAATCTCCTTCCATGTTCATTTGGATAGACTTATCCAAAGCTTATGATAAAGTGGATTGACACTTCCTTATCAACTTTTTTAGGCAATTTGGTTTCTCTCAAGATTGGATGGATTGTATTATGGGATGTATCTCTTCAGTTTCCTACTTAGTTCTTATAAATGGTAGAACTTCTCTATTGTTTCCATCTTCTAGAGGTATTAAGCAAGGTGATCCCCTATCCTCTTATTTATTCATCATTCTTGTTGAATGCTTAGGTAGGACTATAACCAAAAAGAGAGAAAACAAAACCCTTGAGGGAGTTACCATTGCTCATCGAGCTATACCTATCTCTCATCTTCAATTTTTTGATGACTCTACTCTTTTAGGTAAACCTATAGTTAAATAAGCTTCTAATATTAAGCAAATCATTAGCTATTTTTCTAAGGCTATCGAGAAATTGATCAATGAAGACAAATCTAAAGTCATTTTCTTTCATTGCTCTGCCATACAGGAATCCATGGTCTTGGATAAATTAAGATATAAGAAGACCTCCCTTTCGATCACTTATTTAGGTATTCCCATCAATATTTGAAGATAGAAAATATTGGAATTGGTTGTTGGATAAAGTCAAGAAGAAAATTGGAAAGTGGACCAATAGGTGGCTTTCTTCTAGGGGTAGAATCACCTTGGTAAAATCAGTCCTTCAAGCTATTCTTATTTATGTTTCTACCATGTTGAATATCCCAAAGGTTGTTCTTCGAGAACTAGATCAAATCAATCATCAGTTTCTCTAGAGTGGTACTAAGAAGAAAAGAAAATGAGCCTTGGTGAAATGGGACACTTTATGTCTTCCTAAGAATGAAGGGGGGTTAGGATTTCGGTCTACCATTAATAACAACAAAGCTTTAGCTGCTAAATTATATTGGAGGATTTTGCATAACCCCAATGTTCTTTGTACCAAAAATCTTCGTGCTAAATATGCTATGAACAAAAGTCCTAAAGATCTTGTTCGCTATCAATTGCCTTCCAAAGGTTCTCCCATTTTAGCAGTTCTTAAGACTGGTGAGGATTTGATAAATAAAATATTATTTTGGATCATTCATAATGGTCAAAAGGTAAATTTTTGGATAGATTCTTGGGATGGTCATAAGCCTTTGATAACTTAGTTTCACGATTGGAGGCCTTGGATGGAGGAGCTTCACCGAGCTAACTGGATAAAGATGGCTAATTATTGTTGATACCATACTAGTAATTTAGAGGTTGGTAGATATTGGATCCCTATTGAAAAATGACCTATTCAAATCCGAGAAAGGCAAAGACAAGATATCCAATGCATCCTTCATATGAGATCTCTCTCTTGGTCCCATGATAAAGATTATTTTGGATGAAACAACACTACTAAGAGTGAGTATTTAGTTGTTCAAGGTTATTTGACCTTATGCCATAATAATACCAACCAATCATCTAACATATTTTCTTAGTTGTGGGATCAAAAACTTTGGCCTAAGGTGAGGTTCTTTACTTGGCTTTTATTACATCGCAGGGTGCTTATTGGGGAGCACCTTATGAAGCATGATTTTCATGGCCCTTTTAGATGTGAAATGTGTGAAGAGAATAAACTCTCAACCATATTTTTATTGAGTGTACTTTAGCCTCTGAGCTATGGAGGAGAATGACCACTTTACTTGGCTTACAATGGTCCATTTTTTTTACTTTTGAACAACTTTGGAGGGATTGGCCTAAACAAGAGGGTGTTGATCATTTTATTAGGCAATTAGTTTGGATGAGTTCTACCATTCTTCTTTGGAATATCTAGAATGAAAGGAACAACCAAATTTTTAATCAAGAAAGGAAGGATATTCACTATATCTGGTAAAATACCTTTTCCAACTTAGTTGAATCAGTCCAACAACTCCTTAATCACCCCAAAACTCCCACCAAATATGGGATCAAGTGATGCAAAGATTTAAGATTAACTCTTCTAAGGACAACCAACTTAAAGGAAATGTGAGTAATTGCAAAATGGATATAACAAGGATTTGGAAACCTCCTCCTAAGGATTTTGAAAAATTCAATACTGATGGAGCCTCTAGAGGGAACCTTAGAAAATTTAGTGCAAGAGGATTTTGTAGACTTTCAGATGACTTCTTGGTTTTTACTTTTACTAAGAATTTGGGTATTCTATCCAATAACCTTGCTAAGGGGTATGGTATCATTAGAGGCATCCAATAAGATACTAAGGTTGGATCAGAAAAGGTGCTAGTTAAGTCTGACTCTCAACTCGTGATTAATCTTTTGAAGACTCCTAAGAAGCATAAGGTTGATTAAAGAATAAAAATAATTATTGAGAAGATTCAATTAATCCAAATGGGATTTTTGAAAGTTGATTACAATCATGTGGTCAAAAATTAGAACAAGAGTGTTGATGCTTTAGCTAATTGGGCTTTGGACAAAGATGATCTTACTTGCTACGTCCACCCTCCTAGATGGTGGGTTTTGCAAATAAGAGAAGCTCTTCTTTATATCATTTCTTTGGATGGTTCTAATTATGGAGGCACCTAGTTTCTTCTTGCTTAAATTTTACTTCTCTTTGGTTCGGTCATAGTATTTTAGTTCCCTAGCTCAAACTAATATTTCTTTTGTTTCCTTTGTTGATTATTGCCTTAATAGTCTTTTGGTCTAGAAAGGTCATTGTTGTGTTCTATTTTTCTCTTTTTATTTTTATTTTTGTTTAGTTTTTTGAGGTGTGTGTGTGTTTTTTTGTTTTGTTTTGATTTTGTGTTTTTTTGTATCGTTCTTTGTTGTTCTTGTGTTTTTTATTGTTGTTCTTGTGTTTTTGTTGTTCTTGCTCTTGTGTTTCTGTATGTTTGTGTTAATTAGTGTTTTTGTGTTTTGGTGTGTGAGTGTTTTCTATGTTTTTGTTTTTGTTTGTTGTCTGTTGTTTGTTGTTTTTTTGTTTTGTTTTTATTTTTAAGGTTTTGGTTGTTTTTATTTTTCATGTTTTTTTGTTGTCTTTGTAGCAGTTTGTTGTTTTTTGTTATTTTTGTGTTTTGTTATGTTGTTCTTGTGTTTTTTCTATGTGGTTCATGTTGTGTTTTTTTAATCTTATTGTGTGTGTGTTTGGTTGCACTTTTTCTTTTCGACACACTCAAGGAGCATGTTTTTTTTTAATATTTTTGTGTGTTCTTGTTTTTTGTTGTTTCAGGTTTGCTCCTTGAGTATGTCAAAGGTGGTAGGCCAGGTGCGAGCCCTAGGCGATTTTTGCGGAAGAGATACCCCTGCATCCTTGGGTATTACCCGAAAATGGCATCCCTTTTGGGATGTTTTCCACAAAAAATAAATAAAACTTGAAAGTAATATAAAAACAATAATAAAAAATGGATTTTGTTTATATTCATAATTCAAAATTAAACTTTCACATAACGAACTTTATAGTGAACTCTTATAAAATTACATTCTAATATTTTTTTTCTTTTTTACTGGAGAACAAGGGGTTGTACTCTAGTCCCCACCCTTGAAAAATCATGACTTTCTCCTTTATAGCTTGAGATTTTACAAATAGATTCAATTCCTATCTCAATTGAGTTGTTATAGCTTGATGCATATATCATTTTACATAAAATATCTAAATTCTTGACTTTCATTTTCTAGATCTTTAATTTTTTGTGTGAATACAAATATTATAAAATTCAACATCCTTCTTGACATTTCCTATAACAACCTGCACAATACCAAAAATCTACCTCTAATGTCTATGCATTGCATCTTAGTAGAGTAATATTTCCAAAACATTGCACTATTGCTAGTTTTCTTCTCAAAGCATAAAGTTCAATCACGAAAATTATAATAAATAGCTTATATGAGAACACATTTTAAAGAAAATACTACAAGTGGAGAATATTAAAGTACATCTTAATCATTATTTGAATCAGATAGTCAACATTTTCTTGTAAGTCAAAAAAATATTGCATCCTTTTTAATTTCACTTTGGTCTTCAATCCAAACCCCTTCTATAGATTGAATTCTACTAATTTTGGATGTTGATCTCTGTACTATTGTCATCCTTTTTATCTCCTTTTAACCAAGTATATCTCCAAAATTTATCTTCCTTACTCAAAATATTATGATATTCACAAAGCAACTCCCTTTCCTCTTAGCTTGGATTAATATGATCACCTTTTTGAATTTTTGAAAGTTTATCTTTTAGTTCTTCTTTCTTCTAAAAATGTTCCCAAAAGTGTTTCTGCTCAATTTTTTTTATCTAGATGTCATTGATTTAATTTGTTGTGGAAGTGTATACAACCCACTATTTCTTAAATAATTTTATGCTTGTGGTATCAACTCAACAAATTGTGGATGGTCTTCTCACATCTACTCATATTTAAAATATGATATATTTTTTAATTCACTTACCACCATTTTAACTCTTATTGGCCAATGATCTGAACCAATCTTTGTCAAGGTATTAATTTTAGCACAAGTCCCTTTATTTAGCCAATGATATGAGATTATGCATTTGTCTAATTTTTTTGCTATTAGATTCTAGCCTCGCTTGTTTTTCGTCCATATATAGTTTTCTTCTTCAAACTCAATGTCCCATGGATTATTATTTTGAATAAAATCTGAGACATCTCTCATATTTTGGATTAATTTCCTAGTTCCCCCAAAATTTTCATCTAAATTGGTTATGGTATTTAAATCTCCTATGATCATTGATATTTACTTTTCATGAAGGCCTCAATCCGACTCCATACTTCTAATCTGCCTGACTGAGTTGGAGGTCCATAGATATTGATAAAGATAAAACAAATATCTACAAAGTAGAATGTGACTATAGAGTCTATCCAATGCCTAGTTCTATTAGTGGTTACATAGGATATTATAATAGGATTCCAACAAGTTAGAATTCCCTCTGCCACTCCTTTAGAATCCACAACATCCTATTCACATCTTGCTCATACTACTTTCATAGTTTTGGAAACTTCTTCCTTTGTCATTTTAGTTTCCTAGATATAAAGAATATTTGGCTTATTACTTAAATAGAGGTCCCAATACACCTCTGCTTTGATGGGGCATTATCACCCCTTATTTTCCATGATATGGTAATCATGTCTCATTAGGGACTATTGGACCTGCCTACAAATTACCATTATCATTATGTTGTTTAGAAAAGAGAAGTTCAACCAACTTAGTTTATGTTCCTTTCTCTATGTTTGCTCTTCCTTATCTAGGTCTTGCTTGATAATTTGAGAGTTTTCCTCTTTTTGTCTTGTCTGTATTAGGAGTAGGTCTTATTATTTTATTTTTTAATATTCTTTGAGAACTTTCTTTTTCATCAAATTTATCCTCTCTTGGCTCTACAACGAAAGATTTTGACTCAACCTGCTCCATTTATGGTATTTTTTTATTAATGGTAGAGGTATTAACATCTAACATTGTATTTTCTCTACCAATATTTTTCTCCTAAATGGTGCATGGTACTTTAAGAGAGTCTTCAAAATTTTATGAGACACATTCCTTAGGTTCATTGAGAATGTTTGTCCCTAAATCAAGATCATACTCAATAAATGGTTCCTTGTTAATATTTTGAACCTTTTGTATTGTGTCCTCTAAGCTTTGATTTATTTTTTCTTCATCACCTAAAGCCTAAAAAGAATTGGTATTTCTTCCAATATCATTTCTTGGTGGTATCCATTATTTATTTACTTTTATTTATCTAGATCTATTTTTTAGAAGTTGAAAACCATCCTCATCCATATCCATTTGTAAGTTTTTGTTACGATTTTCTACATATGTTTATGTTGGACTCTTCTTAGGGCATGATCTCTCAATATGCCCCACCTCATGACATATTCCACATATTAAATATATGTTTTCATAATCCATGATTTGGATCCACAACTTACCGCTATACTTAAGAATGATTATGGTAAAGGTTTACTTATATCAATCATAACCAATATCTAAGCATAAATAGCCAGGAATCCATCTTCTGTAGCTTCTAAAATCTCAATGAATTTACCTACAGTGTTGCCTATTGCCTTGAAGGTATCTATTTATCAAAATTCAATAGGAAACCCATACATCCTAACCCACATTGGTACTAGAGATAGATTTACATTTTTAAGTGCAAAGCCTTCACACAAATGGGTAAGGAAGAATCATGCTCTTCCCATAAATCAAGGACCCCATTGTAGGATTCTATCTCTTTCATCCCTGGAACAAAAAATGGCTAGGAAGAAACCTTTGGAATAAAGGATAGACTCATTCTTAGAGACTTCCAACTCCTATCAATCTATTTTCTCAAGGTTGAAGCCCTTGGCCAAGACCCATTAATTTTACCAAAAAATATCATATCTTTGAGCAATGAGGACTGATCCTCTGTGAGGCCGTCATTAACCTCTACTACTGGAGATGATTATAAGGATTTATCTATAAATTGATCCATGAGAAGAAAACTAAAACTCAAAATCTAGTAAAATTTACTAGAATATCCTATAACAATTATAATATTTAATAAAAAACTATAATAATTTGCATGCAAAATTTCTAAGATAAAGAAGGGAAAAAAGAAACTTTGCTAAAGAATTATATGCTTAGAATGTATTACCTCTCTAAAGCCCTAGTATTCCATTGCTTCTCCTATCATCCGAACTCTAGCTGACAAATATTTGCAATTTTATTTTTTGTGATTTGAAAAATTATCACTGCCCTTATTCCAAATGGTTGACTTCATTGAGTTATAACTCCATCAATATTGCTTGGATTCCTTCATATAACCACTCATTTTTAAGCTCTTCAAATTCCACATAAATTGGTCCAAGAATCAGTTGAATCAAACAACCCTTCTCAAAGATATGACTCCTAAAACTAAGTCATTGTTTAGAAAAAATATTCTCATGGTATCCTAGTTTGGAATAGTTGTATTCACATTGTCATATCTTCTTTTGAATAACCTCTCATATCAAATATTTTCAAGATCCACACAAAATGTCACAAGAATCGTCTAAATCAGATTACTCTATGCAAATATATGGCTCCTAAAAAAATTGCTCATTTTTAAAAACATTACCCTAGCTCTACCAATTCGTAATTTCCAAAACATAATAATTTAAATAGAAAATAACAAATATTAACCTTCTTATAGAAATTATTACCAAAACACAATAATATAATTGATTATTTTTTTGATTGGTAAAAGGGGTTTTGAAAGGATCCTGTAACCTTTTACAAAAATATGAAGGTTGGGAGAAGAGATCCCAACCAAAAAATAGTTGAAGAAATAGACCCTTTGTGGGCTATTGGAGAAAAACAACTAAAACAGAAAAAGAGAAGCCCATGCAGGAGCAAGAGAGGAAGCCACACTAGCTGAGAAGAGAAGCCCTCGTAGGGGCAACAAAGAAAACCTCATAGGTAAACACAAAATTGAAAAGGGTTTTTCCATATAGGAGAAAACCTCACACCAATTTGAAAAGGGTTTTCCCACACAGGAGAAAAACCTCAAATTTAGAAGGCCATCCACAAATGAATCAGGACCATCTGCAAATGAAATAGGACCATCCACAAAATGAAATATGACCATCTGAAAATCGAATCAAGGTCATCCACAAAAGAAATAGAACCATCAACAAGCCACATAAGACCAAACACAAAATAATCAGGATCCACCGCAACAGAAAAAAGGATCACCCAAAAACCAAACAGGGTCATCCTCAAACCAACCCAGGGTCATCTGTAAACTAACACTAGACCATCTGCAAGAGCCTCTATGCAATCTCCCAAATAAGAATGATGAAGCACAACCAAAGACAAAACTTATAAGAAAACCTAACCCAACCACTAGCAAAGAAATCATGAAACCCTTCTGTAATATAAAGAAGCACATGGTCCCCTCTAAGACTAATAAAATATGAGAAGGAATCCAGTAGAAACCCCTGGACACGAGCCCCGAAACACCAGCCACGGGAAACACTCAACTATGAATCTAAGGCCTCCCCAAGCCTAGAAAAGGTAGTGAGTGACCATCCTAGCAAGCAGATCAAGAGAAACACATCCATTAAAAACCTCAAAATACTAGCCACGAACCGCGAACAATGGAAAACTCTCAACTGGGAACAATCGAGGCCTCCCCCAAGCCCACATAAACCAGAGAAAGACCATCTCGGTAAGAAAAACAAATGAATCAAAGCCACCATAAACCCTAAACCACCAACCATGAATCGTAAACCATGGGAAACATTTAACGAAGAACAATCAGGGCCTCCCCCAAGCCTAGAAAAACACAACGAAAGACCAACCTGGTAAGCAAAACAAAAGAATTGGATCCCACTCCGACGCAATGACAAGATTTGGATAGGAACAAAGAATTTTCTCTACAGGCAGTAAAGTGCATGGCCTCATCCCATGCCCAAAGAAAAACCTGCAGGGAAGAGCTCTACAAACCCCCCAAACTGAGCAAGGACGGAAACCCCCATATTGCGACCAAAAAATCAGTTTTGTCCGACTACGCAACGATACCCAAGAAGAATTCTTGGAACACCTCCAAAAGAAGCAAAAAAGGTCTTGGAGACCCTCCGAGCACCAAGTAGCGGTAGAAAAGGTCAAAAAACCTAGGAAAACTAGGAGATCTGCATGAAATTCCTCAGCATAGCAAAAGATCCGCCTGAGAAACCTAGGAAGAGCTAGAGAGGGAGCAAGAAAGTGAAGAGGTGACCTCCCACCCAGAGCGGGAGGTCTCTTGCTCCCGCATTGGGTCACCTTTTACAAGGGATTTTTGTATATTAAGAATTTGACCTTTTAAAGAAAAGCCAAAGCCCAAAATATAACTGATTATTAATATAAATTAAATTTATCATTTATTTAATTTTTTTATTATATAAATTATTGAAGTTATTTTTACAAACCCAAGTTTGAATCGTTGTGTTTCTAGTTGTACTTCACGTTCTACTTCAACAAAAAAAATTATTAAAATAATTTTAAATGATTAAAATAAATCATCTATATTTAAGTCTCTTCCAAGTATGTCATTATCTTATTATAAATTAAATTTTATGATAACCTACTAAAAATAACATATAAAAATAATAATACAGATTGTTATGCTATGACAATATAATTATTAAATGGCATCAACTCTATTAATGTTTTTTTGTTTGATAATAAGGGGTTGTACTTGGTCCCCCACCCTTGACAAATTACATCTCTCTTCTTTAGAGCTTGAGAGTTTACAAATAGATATACTTCTCATCTCAATTCAAATTGAGATGTTATAGCTAGATACCTACATCATTTTACATAAAATGTAGAATTTAGCATCTTTCTTGACATTTTCCTATAACAACCTTTATAATGCCAAAACTTCACCTCTACTATTTATGCCTTGCATCTTAGTAGAGTAATATTTTCAAAACATCACACTATCATAGTCCGCTTTACCAAATCTGAATTGCTAGTTTCCTTCCTTGTTGAAGTCATAGCCCTTCATTGCTCTTCCCATCGTTCGAACCCTAGTTGGCAAATATTTGCAATTTTGTTTTTCATGACTTGAAAAATTGTCATTGCCCTTGTTTCGAATGGTTGACTTCACAAGGTCATATCTCCCTCAATATTACTCATATTTTTTCATATATCACTCATTTTAAAGCTATTCAAATTATGCACAAGTTGGTCCAAGAATTAGTTGAATCGGATAACTCTTCGCGAAGATATGGCTCCTAAAAGATGAGATATTTTTCAAGAAAAAACCCTAATTTTTTGCACTTTTCCAAACCCCATAAGGGGGCGGAGGTCCAAGGTTCAAATCTCGGGCCTCGCCGGACTGAATGCTTGTCCCTTTCCTGGTGCTTTCAGCAGCGTAAAAGGTTTAAAATGATTGTGGCATGGTGGTTATAGGGGCGGACTGTGCGAAGATCTATGTGGCGGCTTCTGGGGCGGACAACGCAGAATATTGTGGCAGCCATAAAATTTGGACAGCCTACCCGGATTCGTGGCGACTACCGATTCCACCATGTAAAATAAAAAACAAAAAAAAAAAATCTCATTTTTCGTGACTTGAAAAATCGTCATTACCCTTGTTTCGAATGGTTGACTTCATAAGGTCGCATCTCCCTCAATATTGCTCATATTTTTTAATATGACCACTCATTTTAAAGCTATTCAAATTATTCACAAGTTGGTCCATGAATCAACCGAATCATATAACTCTTCATGAAGATATGACTCCTAAAAGATGAGATATTTTTCAAGAAAAAACCTAATCCTTCGCACTTTGCAATTTTGTTTTTCTCATTGTAAGTAGCCTTCCATGCTCCTTCATCCTTCCCAACCTTCCACTTAGCATCCCAACCTTCTGTTGCAGCTCCTTCAGTCAGCCTAGCCTTCCATGCTCTTTCAACCTTATCAGCCTTCCACGTTCCTTCAGCCAACCTAGCCTTCCACTCAACATCCTAGCCTTTCGTTGTAGCTCCTTCAGCTAGCCTAGCTTTCCATGCTTCTTCAACCAACCCAGCCTTCCACACTCCTTTAGCCTTGACACTCCAAATATCAACTCATCATTCATCCTTTGTAATATCCTCATATTTATCTTTACCTGTTTACCAATTTTTTTTATAGAATAAGGTATTATTGATGATTCTTATGAGTGCAGGATTGATAGAAGATATATCAAGTGAAATGGTATGTCTGTCGTTCAACCACTGGCAACAGGATAGAGCTTATCGATCAAGTATGTTGGGGATATGATGCCAGTACTTTTAAGCACCACGGTTGCGAGTACATGAAAGCTCGCGAATGCAAACTCATATAGGAAAATGTCATATACATTGCTGCATGTGTAATTTCCATTAGTTTTGCATAAGTATGCCTCCTTTTTATTTTGTAAAATTTATATAGAAACATGTGGTTATTGCATTCTCCACAATTATTTTTGCATTTTAGAATATTTTATTATATATATATATAATTATAAATTTACATGAAAAAACATACATGTTTATATATATATCTTGAATATAAGTAATGATACGAATAGATTACATTTATAAATAAATGACTATATATATAAACTTAAACGTTAAAATTGTTTACAAACAAAAATTAGGTAAGATAAATTATGTTTTGCATGAAACATATACTTACTAGCTATACAAACATTATGCTATAAATCTTTAAGCAATGATACCCGACGAAATTTGGATGCCCCTTTTGCATGGGATTGGGGCTATGTGTCTTCAATTTGATAAATCGTTTCGACTTAAAAAGAGAAGAGGAGGGTGATAGTAAGAACATTCTTCTTCTCTGTCGGGATATCCAAAAGATCGCAAAATTTTGGTATTGAGCTACTGCAACAAGGTTGTGTGGAATACACCTTCAGTGAAAAGGTTGGCATAGTTTTTAATCTGAGTGTTGTTGAATTCTTGCTTTTTCTTTTGACTATGATTCTATTAAATTTGTATATAATCATTTAAACTGGTTTGCACTTTATATCATAATCATTGACGTTTCAGTTGAGAGGATTTGAAAATAGTGATTTGTACCTTATGTCATGAAAAATGTCGTTTTTAGATGGGTGGTTTTGAAAACAATGTAAGTGTAGTATGTGTTGTGTGACAACAATTTTTAGGTATAGTATGTGTTGTAGCAAAACGAAGGTATATATATATATATATATATATATATAATTTAAAAAAATAATGAAACAAATGATTGCGTTTTCTTTATTTTAGCTTGTGAATAAATACAGAACTCTTAAATAGAAGAAGAATATGTTTTAAAAATAAAAATTTGTAAATAAGAGTAAAACATCGTATACAAACTATGACATGGTTGTCTAGTATTGATAAATAGACATTTGCATTTAAGTAGTTGCATATCATGGAACCGTGCTGACCCCTAAGTAGCTTCATGCTTTATCTCGTGTCATGGTTTGATTGGAAACAATGGACATAAGCTAAGGAGAGGAGTACCTGATCGAGATATTCAGATAATGGCTAGTTGGAGGAGTTGGTTCCAAAGAACCTCTTGAAATTATGTTTCAAATATTGTCTCGGCTTTTGAAAGGAATTTTGATTATTATATATTCAAAACTCAAACTGAGTACATCCTTGTATTATTAGAAAACATATTTGATGGTGTAATGTGTTCTTTTATTTGGATGATTATTATCTTGCTGTAAAACATGGAAGCTATGCTTTTGGGCACGTTAAACTTCTATTCAAAACTCATGAATACGCGTTTTAGCTTTGGTATTTTTATGTCGTGATGTGAGTATGTGTAGAACCTTTTATATGATCTTTGTGAGTGGATTAATTTGGTTTTACCAATAAAATTATTTATCTTTTGAGATCTGAAATGAATTGCTCGGATACTTGTAGCGGATGATAAATTTCTACACATCATTGTCAATAGGTTTCATAGTGGATATGGCAACCTGAAATAATGGGAAACAGAAGATAGTTCCTTATTTATTTAGATAGCTCCATTCTTTTGTTAAATCTTGCAGTCGTCTAGCGGCCAGTAGGTAGGTTCGTTTTCGTTATCAGTGAAATAATCATTTACGTGTGAGAGTTTTTAAAACCATGTTCGTCTTCCAATACAAACAGTCAACGTAAAACTTATGACATAGAGCATTGGAAGCGCAAAGGATTAAGACTAGGGTTTAAGACTTGCTTAATTCTAAGATTTATTGTTTTCCTGTGTGAACTTCATACCAAATCTTTGGCTAGCGTGCTAGATGATTAATGGAGAATTTAAAAAAATAAACTGTTCTATATCATGATTACTCGACAATGAAAGTCAGAAGATGATTTATAGCATTTATGTCTTTTTTTTAGCCACACTCTTAATAAACTTATGCCCGATTAAATTCCTTCCAGTTGGTTTGCATTTTATAAAAATCCATGTAGCTTCATTATGTGTAACCATATTATGTTTAGACATATAAAAATAAGAGGTGAGTGACTTTTGGAAAGCTGTGTCAAAGGAAATGCAAAGTCATTTATTGAAAGTGATTTTAGATTATATGATAGGAGGTTTTTTGAATCATTATGATTTTTAAAGCTCTAATTTGGTTAGGTAGAACTTTTTGGTTACAAAGAGGTAGAATGTTGAATGGGATTATTTTTGGAAACGTAAAATTGGAAGTTGAAGTTGTAAGTTTTGGTAATATGCTTTGTAGTGGGGTTTTTCAAGACTTTGGTAATTAAGAATATGAAAAGTAACATATAAAAATCCAAAAGAGTTTGTTGATGGTAAAGTTTTCTTTAGCTTTTGAAAGAAGATTATTTTAAGAATTAATGAAGTCTTTTGTAGCATAGTTACTTATGCATAAAGTTAAGAGAATTTCACATTAAAGCAAGTATTACATCAATGTTAAACTATATAGTGAATAACCTTGTTTTATGTTATTATATATTACTTTGTATGAAAATTAGATTGTTTTTCTACAATAAATATTATTGATAAAACTTTTATATAGATTTTAGATTGTATTTAAAACATTTTCATCAAAGATTAAAAGACTTAAAAGGATTTAATTTTGTAAGCAATTTAGATTGTTTTAGAACTTATTTAGTATTTAAATTTAATAGTCTTGTATAAGATTTTAGATTAACTATAGCATGATACATTACACTACCATGGCAAATCGCATTGAAGGCAGTATTATCTATTTTGCATTAAAACTTCCATGATCTTTTGCAAACCTACAAAATATTTATATTAATTGAGAATATTAACGAATGTCAATCTTGGAAGTAAAATAAGAGAAATTATTTTCAATATCATCACATGATACATCGAGAAGGATGTTCAATCATTAATAGGCCTATCGAGTAGGATGGCCTAACATTGAAGTTTCTTTGGAAAAAGTACTAAATTTCCCACCTTCGATAGTTCGCAATAGCAACTATTATAACTCGAAGGTAGCTGCTCTCAGACATAAAAAAGAGTCATTGGACTCTATGTCATGAGGAGCAATGAACGATGGTATGGGACATCGTTCAATGTTATAACATGAGGAAGTACATGGGGGTTTTCACGTATCGTACTCTAGTTGCGGAATAGCCAACAAAAGTATCAAGACCAGGGAGTTGGATCTTGGGGTTGGAAAGTCCAGCGGTAGATGGTATGGGTAGCATTACCATCAACTAGGGATCGATCTGAAACACCTAGTCCAAAAGCCAAAGAATTGGTGGACCCTGATTATGCCTTGGGTGAAGGTCAATAATCAGGCACTGGCTTGGTTACGTTAACTCTAGCATGGATCATGGAATAAAAATAGGTCAGTGGACCGATAGGATTATAACAGAATCGTGAGTTCCTAGTCTTCTATGCTACGAGGCAGGGAGTTAATGCGTTCACCCTTTTAGGTGATATGGGCCCTAAAAAGGCAACCCCTTACCGAGATCTCAAGTTTTGAGTAAGGAAAAGATGAGTCTCAAGTAAGGCAACTCAATTTCGGGATGTTAGTCAATCTCGAGCACTTAAAATTTTGTCTGCAATGGTATAAGATCTTGAAGTGTGAACCTCTATGCCTATGTACTATTACAAAGTTGGGTATATATGTGTTAAATACATTTATCTAAAACAAGATTTTAAATTTATGTTTTTGGACAACCGAGAGAGTAGGCTTGGATTATTACAGACCTTCCACGCTTCTTCAGCCTCTAGCCTTCCACGCTCCTTTAGCCTCTAGCCTTCCACGCTCCTTCAACCTTCAGATTTGTTGATCGTTAAAGCACCAGACTATTTGCCAGATCCCTTAGAGGGCAACCCCCTGGGGAAAAGACCCTTTTCAACTCTATCAATTAAATTCAAGGAGGAAACTTATTAAAATTTATAATAACCTACTAAAAATAACATATAAAAATAATAATACAAATGCTATGCTATTACAATATAATTATTAAATGGTATCAACTCGATCAATTAAATTCAAAGAGAAAACTTACGTTCAAATATTCTTACGTTAAATTCTTGTCAATTGATATATGTTTACTTGCTAAGTTATTGTAATATCCCTATGTACCTATGTAGTCATTATGTAATTCGTGTGGATCAGTTTTAATTTTATATAACCAATTTAAAATAAATAAATATTTTATTTTCAATGAGTTTACACATGTTTTTATGAGGGGTCATGGTCCCTGAAATAAATAAATATTATTATAAAATTTTAATTATAATATATAACAATCAAATAGTATAAATCAAATGACATTTGCTCATGTGGTTTTATCTTGAACTTTAAAGATGTCCAAGTAAATTCGAATCTTATCAAATAAAACATGTAAAATTGTAAAATTATTGTAATACTATCATATGGTCAATGATAAAATATAGGGTCAAATTCTTTCAATTTCACAAAGGAGAATATATGAATAATTTTACTAGGTTATATATATATAATGCATAGGGGAATCGATAACATGGATCGGGCTTGGGCATGACCATTATAAACCTTAGCTCGCTAGATAAAATGGAGTCAACGAGATCCATCCTCCAAGGAGTCGAACTAGATTAAACTTTTAAAAAGTTGACATAAGTTTAAATCTTATCAAATGAAATATGTATAATTGCAAAATTGTTGCAATATTTTTTTGGTTACATAGAAGAGTTGGTCACAACCACACTATATTTAGTAACTGACAAGTACAGGGTTCAAACCACAGGTACTACTCCCACTAAACCTATTCCACCTCGTTATTATTGACTTGGCGTGAAGGGCACCACTTATCACTTGGGATTCGTACCGTCATCGTAATCTAACACACACTCAAAGGTTCAAATCAACCTTTGCAAACATGTTGCCCTTGAGGTTTGAACCTGGGTGTCTTCTTGGTAAGTGTTTGGCCAGACAAGCACTTACCAATCCACCTAGCCCTCGAGGGTAAAATTGTTGTAATATTGTTAATATAATAGATCAATTAAAAAAAAACATCTACAAGAAGTGTGGAAGGAGCTTCGGATAAAATTATTACTTCGAAGCAATCAACACTTGTCGAGACAGAGCATGAAGGAAAATTGACTTAACTTCCACCATTTAATGAGTGGTCAACACCCACTTAATTAAATGGGTTGGTTTTAAATAACCAACACCCATTTAATAAAATGGGTTGGTTTTAAATAACCAACACCCATTTAATAAAATGGGTTGGATTTAATTATCAACACCCATTTAAGAAAAGGAGGTTGCAAGCATTTAAGAAAAGGGGGCTACACACATTTAATGAAAATGACTTTCTTTCACACAACATTTAGTGGCAAATTGTTGCACAATATTGGGTGGTAAATAATTGCACAACACTGGGTAACAGTTTAGTTTTTATACAGCTTAGTGTGGCAGAGTTTTCAGAGCAGATTGAGGAAGAACAAAAAGAGAAGAAAAGACATCAGAGCAGGGAGAGTAGAGTTGGAGAATGGAAGATTGCAATCTAATACCACAATAAGGTTTGTAATATACTTATTATTTCCAACAAAAATTTGCAGTAATCTCTTTGATCATTATTTTACCCATTTTGAGGTTTCCACGTAATTTTGGTGTTTCACTTTAAACTAGGTGTATTTTTTTTTTATCTGAGATTATTGCTATTATTTACCTTAATTATGGGAATTACCAAATTAATACTAACACATAGAAAAGTTGATCTCTTTGAAAATAACTAGACATCACACCAATGCTTGTATTCACGCTGTAAATTTACGAAACGGTTTCTGGTTCAAGTTTCAAAGATCGTCAACCACAAATTAAGCATAAAGATTAAGCAAGATCCATAGATCTGTATGTAGAGGTGAATCCACAGTGTGGCACTTTGCAGATCAAATATAGGGTTAAATTCTCACTTTTACAAGGGAGAACAAGTTCTAATCTTACCGAAGAATATACGCATAATATTACTAAATTATAATAATAATTACAAAATTGTTGTAATATTTTTTATATATACATAGAGGAGTTGGTTACATCCACAATGTTTTTAGTAACTGCAAAGTGCAGGGTTCAAACCACAAGGGATGCTTCCAACAAGCTTATACAACCTTGTTGTTGATGACCTGGTGTGAGGGGGACCATTGGTCGCTCGGGATTCATATCACCATTATCGATCTAGTGCGCACTTAGAGGATTTAGATCAGACTATTACCTTTGCAACAGGCATACCCCCAAGGTTTGATTATTGATATAACATAGGGTTAAATTCTTTCACTTCCATGAGGGAGAACACGTTCTAATCTTACCAAAGAATATATGCATAATTCTACTAAATTATGCATAATTTTTTTAATGCATAAAGAGAATTGGTAACACCTTTGCCAAAGATCGGATTGGGCTCCGATATCACCACTATAAACCCTACCCAATTAGATAAAACAGAGTCAACGAGACCCCAACCCTCCAAAGAATTGAATTGAAGTAACCAATCGAAAAATACTTAACCGCTACCATCCAACCTATCCCCTTTTGGGTGCGTTGTGGTTCAATCCTAGGTCTTTTGAAAGAAAGCCCAAGACCCAACCATTGCTTGTCCTTGCAAGCTAAATTTTAAGATAAAGCACAACTTTTGAAAGGGGCTAAGGTTTGAACTTGGATTTCCTAGATGAAAACAAAAAAAAATACTACTATAAAATAAATGAAACTTAAACATTAAAAAATACTTTACATTTTATCTCGTAATATAATATACATATTTTAAAATCATTTCAATGTCAAATAATCAATTAAAAATAAAAATTAACCTTTAAATTATATAAGAAATAAAAACAAAAATTATTATGAAATCAAATCGTACAATAGCTTTGCGGCATTGGAACGACACAGAGAATAACGAAGCAATAAGTCTATTTAAAATGATGGAGCAATAAGTCTACTCAGTGCCTAGAACTACAATTCTACAGTTTAAAGTTTTTTGTTACTTTAGTTTATTTTTTTATGTTTATTTATGTTGTGTATTTGCCTTTTTAAAAATTGATTCCAGTTTTGATTGAATGGGTGGCCTTCCACCCCAACTCTTTTTTTTTTATTGTAACGTCTTTTATTTATTTATTTGGATTTGATTGAATGTGTGGCCTTGCACCCCCAACTCCTTTTTTTTATTGCAATCTCCTTTATTTGCAACTCCTTTATTTTTTTGGATTTAATTATTATAAGAAACCCATGTGACCAACGTACAGGGCTGAGCAGTCTTCTCCCAACCATGACCCCTCCTAAAGTTAAGAGCTATACTCATCAATAGAAAATTTAACACAAAGCCACCACACACCCACCCCCGCCCACACCATGGTTTGAACCTTGAACCTCCTAAAAAACCAAAACCATAACGCTGCACCCAGATGCAACCTCTTCCAATTAAAAAAATTTGTACAATAACCATGATATCAAAATCTTCTTCTCCTATACATGACGCTACTCGTCATATCCCCAATTTAAGATGATTCTCCAGTAACATAAGCTTTTATATGAAGTAACGAATTTTTATCCGACAAGTGCACCTTTAGGTATTTATTGTTCCCTGGTTTCTCTCGTTCAAGATATAAACATAGACTGCACATGCCATGCCAAATGTTAAATCCTCGAAAGGTAGAATCCTCGAAAGGTTTTCACCGTGATATCAAAATCTTCTTCTCCTATACATGACGTACTCGTCATATCCCCAACTTTAGATGATTCTCCATGTAACATAAGCTTTTATATGAAGTAACGAATTTTTATCCGACAAGTGTACCTTTAGGTATTTATTTGTTCCCTTGTTTCTCTCATTCAAGATGAAAACATGGACTACATGCCATGCAAAATGTTAAATCCTCGAAAGGTAGAATCCTATGAATGTGAAATTTACTAGAACATGGGACATGATGTTTTTACAAGATTTTAATTTAATTTTAATTTTTTTTAATTGGTTATATGAGGTTGAAACGGGTTCACCTGTATTATATTGTTTGGTATTATAACAAAGTTTGAATATTATTTATGTATTGTTTAATTGGTTATATGAGATTGAAACGGGTTATCTCTATTACATTGTCAGCACGCGGTATCACAACAAAGTTTGAATATTATCTATGTATTTTTTAACAAGATTTGAATTATGGTCTTCTCTTTAAATGTTGAGGAATTTAACCAGTTGTGCTAGTGCCACTTGATAATTTAAATCTTTTTCTTGTAAATCAAAATATTTTATTAATTTTTTTATTTTACATGATTGTTAGTATTTTAAACATTCATACATAACAACAATTTCAATGAGTATATTATTCATATATCGTTTAACAAGATTTGAACTTTGGTCTCTTCCTTAAATGAGTATTTTAAACATTCATACATAACACAATTTCAATAAGTAGGTCCGAGGTGTAGACCAAATGGTTTATCCAAACCCCATAAGGGGGGCGGAGGTCCAAGGTTCAAATCTCGGGCCTCGTAAGACTGAATGCTTGTCCCTTTTCCGGTGCTTTCAACGGCGTAAAATGTTTAAAATGATTGTGGCATGATGGTTATAGGGGCGGACTGCGCGAAGATTTGTGTGACGACTTCCGTGGCGGACAACGCAGAATATTGTAACGACCATAAAAAGTTGGACAACCTACCCGGATTCATGGCGGCTACCAATTCCACTATGTAAGTTAAAAAAAAAAAACAATTTCAATAAGTATATATATATTTTTTGATATATTTCAATAAGTATATTATTCATATATCATTTAACAAGATTTGAACTTTGGTCTCTTCTTTAAATGTTGAGGAATTTAACCAGAATACCACTCAATAATTTAAATTATATATATATATATATATATATATATATATATATATATATATATATATATATATATTTATTTATTTATTTATTTATTTATTTATTTTTTAGTTCACGTAATGTGATAAACCTCTACTACCTATGCATAGGGTCAAGCAATCCCCTTTCAACCATGACCCTTCCTAAGGCCGAGAGCTATGCTTATCAACAGGGGATTAACACACAATACACACATCGCGATTTGAACCTTAGACCTCAATCCCCTTTCAACCATGACCCCTCTCGAGGCCGAGAGCTATGCTTATCAACAAGGGATTAACACACAATACACACATCACGATTTGAACCTTAGACCTCCTGGAAAAAAAACCAAACCTTGAACCGTTGCTTTGTCCCTAGGACAAGATTTTAATGTAATTATTTTTAAAAATCTTAGATTTTAGTTTAAATTTTGTTAGTATTTAATTTTTTTATATTTTTTTGGATTTGGTTAGTGTGAGAAACCTGTACTACCGATGCTCAACGCTCACAATTGGGCATCTCCATCCCACCATGACCTCTTATAATGGGGAGAGCTAAGCTTTTCAATAAAGATTTTAACACACATCCATACACAGCCACCCCCTCTCACACTCCACATTGCGGTTTGAACTTTGGATCTTCCGAAGAAGGGCCAAAGCCTTTCAACAATAGAGTTTACAATTATTATAGTAAGAAATTAAAGTAGTTAGAAGGTTTGATAATTTTATATGTATATATATTTAAAATATACATCCCTCACACACTCGTCCATGTTGCGGTTTGAACTTTGGATCTTTCGAAGAAGGGCCAAAGCCTTTCAACAATCGAGTTTACAATTATTATAGTAAGAAATTAAAGTAGTTAGAAGGTTTGATAATTTTATATGTATATATATTTAAAATATACACCCCCTCACACACTCGTCCACGTTGCGGTTTGAACTTTTGATCTTCCGAAGAAGGGCCAAAGCCTTTCAACAATAGAGTTTACAATTATTATAGTAATAAATTAAAGTAATTAGAAGGTTTGATAATTTTATATGTATATATATTTAAAATATATATTTTTGGAGGAATCGAAGGGCCAAAGCCTTTCAACAATAGAGTTTACAATTATTATAGTAAGAAATAAAAGTAGTTAGAAAGTTTGATAATTTTATATGTATATATATTTAAAATATATATTTTTAGGGAAATCGATAACACATTTACTCGATAGAGGGACTTTAGATCGAACTTGGATGTTACCATTATAAACCCTAGCCTATTAGATAAGATGAAGTCAACGGGATCCTTGACCCTCTTGAGAATTGTTGGTCTATCTCAATGTGTTTTATACTACAAAAGAGAAAACATTTGATCACTTGATGTTTGAGTGTTTGTTCACATGCCAAATCTAGGAGTGATGGTTTTTAGTTTATAAAATCTAAGCCAATGGTGATTTGAAACATATTACTATTTGGGAAAGATGGAAGAGGGATGTATTTAAATTTGAAACTCTTCGTATTGGGTGGAAGTTTGGATTAAAATTTATTTGTTGGAAAGTGTGGTTGGAGAAAAATGACAAAATTTTTAGAGAAACCTTTTCATCCTTAGATGGAGTATGGTAGGTCATTTGGAGCAAAGTTACAAAAATTGTGGTAGTGTATGCTAAAGAGGAAACTCAAGATGATATAAGGACGATGGAGAATGAAGCTAAAGTGTATGAGGGGTAGGGCAAAATCAGTTGGAAAACACCCTTGAAAGGCTGGATTACAACCAATACTAATGGAGCTGCAAAAGGCAGGTAGAGTTGGAATTGGAGTGGTCTGCAGGAATCATGTTGGAACAATACTCTATTAGGAATTACAAGGCCTCGGTAGGGCCATGAAAAATGAAGCAAAAGACTTAGCTATCAAATATGCTTCTATATTGACGGTAAGACAAGGTTATAGGAGGATAATCATAGAATTAGATTCTCAAATCTTGGTAGAAGCTTTGGATTGCATGAGAAACTTTGCTTTGGAGACATGGAGGTTGAGGATTCTTGTCACCCAAATTAAGTTGTGGAGGGAATTAGATGATGTGATTTCAATTTATGTGGGCGGAGCTCTAAATAAAGTGGTAGAATTCCTAGCTAAGATGGGTACCAAGAAGGAGGTAGGGATTTAGTGGCATAGTGGCATGGCTATTGAGGATGAGAGGATTAGGTAGGTTGGTGAGCAAATCCAATGTTTGGCTAATTTTGACAACCATTGCAGACATATGGTTTAGGATATTTGGCTCCAATGTAGATCTCCTTTTAGTGTTGTAATCAAAAGTGGTTAGTTCTTAAGACCTTGGGTTTTAGAGTTATGGAAGTTTGTTGAAAATTTAAAAGGAGGAAAAGGGTGCTCTTGTTGGCCAAGGCTAGGAGAAGTCTTATCCCAACTTGTAAATAATCTTGATTTAATATAATTTTTTTTTTAATTTTTCAAAAAAAAGATACACACTCAACTGCTACCAATTGGCCTATCCCATTTTGGGTATGCCATGGTTTAAACCTAGATCTTCCATAAGAGATCCCAAAGCCCTAGCCACTATGTTGTCCTAGGTGGACTAAAATACTAGGGTATGTGGGTTTTTATGAGGGGTCTCGGTCCTCTCACACCAGAGTTTGAACTTAGATCTCCTTGATGAAAATCGAATAACTTACCACACTGATATCCCTCCTGAGACAAAAAATATTAGGGTAAAGCATGGGTTTTTATGAGGAGTCCCGATCCCCTCGTACCAAGGTCTCCTAGATGAAAATCCAAGAACTTACCCCTACTCTATCCCTCATGGGACTATGATTTTTATTTATTACTTATAGGTATGTAAAAAAGCTACATCGTTAGCCCTTTCAAGCAAATAGGAATTTTATCCAAAATTTTACATGAGAAATAGTTGTCTTAAATACATTCTGCTTATACAAGGACAAAGGAATCTGTAACTTTCTTCTAAGTCACTACATATAGGAATAGAGTTGTCAACATCAATATGGAGAATATGGTAGAGATCTTCCCTAGTTTTTGTGTCCACCATCGTGGAGGATCTCCATAACAAGTCAAATACCTATGGTCTAAAGCCCAGTTTACCATAACATCTACAATCTTACTTTGTTCTCAGGGAGCATGAAGAAACTCTACTATTTTAAATCTAGTCTGAAGCACATGTATCTTGTCAATCACCCTTTGTAACTTTCAATAATGAGAGGAGGTCCTAGTGGCCATTTTCATTCGATTAATGGTTACTTGTGAGTTTGATTCTACTTATACTATAGACTAGTCAACCTTAGCAGCTTCCTAAATGCCACCAAGGATAGCACACACTTTTGCTATATTGTTGAGGAGGAAGCCAAGATTCTATGCAAAAAGAAAAGCATGATTACCATCTATGTTGATCTTCCCTAGACCTCTATGAGGGTCTTGTCATGGTTCATCCCTCTGAATAATAGACCTAGAACCCTGTAAGTTCCTAGGTTTCTATTCATTCACAAGGAGTTGAAGCTTGAATAGTATATTGTGCCACTACCAAGATACCATGGAGGGGGCTTCAAAGTATGTAGGGTAGTTTCCTTGATATTGGTTTTAGTCTTTTCTCAAATATGTTGGACATTATGGTGAGTCACTTTAAATATTATTTTATTTCTTTCTTTCCAAAAATTCTAAAGTAGGCCAAGCCCTCCATGGCTGCTTGAGGGAGATGAATTAATAGAGTCTTGGATCTAAAAAAGTTGCCAACCATTTCCATAACTAATTGGCCAAGGTACAAAAGAAAAAAAGTGGTCATAGGTCTTGTTCTCTGCATAGCATAACTCACATCTAAACAAACCTGAAAAACCATATTTCATCAATTGGACTCCTTTAAGAACCCTCATGCAAAGAAGCTAGATAAAGAGTCACTTTTGGCTAGGTAAAATTTTGTCAAATTTGGTTAAAGACACCATTGAGTGGATTTTTCCCATTGTGAGCAAGGGATGAGTATCTAAGACCTTCAATATACATATTGTCAATGTGAGCACCATGCTAGCCTATCTTTGTCTTTCACCCAAGATAGCAACTAAGTTCTAAGAACTTGATGAATAGCCTCCTTGATAGCTTTGTTGTCAAGATTGACTAGTACCTTACTAGAATTCATACTCTATTTGCATTCCTTTCCACATAGTTTATGTAGTGTGATATCTTTATCCATCATCGACTATAAATTTGTTCCATAATGTCTTGCCATTCTAGAAATTGTTGAGACAATGGAGGCAAATCATCCCAAGTGTCTGTCCAAAAATTTGCTTGATGGCCATTCCCCACTATTCGAAATAGTTATAGTTTGATAATTGTCTTCCCATAAAGGATATGGACTACCATTTATCATCACAACATAAGAGATTGAGGAAATAGTGCCTCTAATCCAATCCATGAAATCCTAGAAGAAATTAAACTTCCTATAGGAGAAAATCCCAATCAACCCTATCATAAGCATTGGAGAGATCCACGTGGACAAACATGGAGGGGGATCTTTGTTCCTGCATGGAGTGAAGGGCCTCCTAGGCAAGCACTATTTAATCTACAAGTTGTCTTCTTCCCACAAATCCTCCCTATTCTAGTGATATTATCATAGGAAGGAAGGGTTTCAACCTTTGAGCTATCATTGTTGTATTTATTTCGAGAAGACCATTACATAGGGCTATCGGTCTAAAGTCAAAAATCTAATATTCTTCTTAAGACTTAGGTATGAGCACAATCTAAGTTTTATTGATTTATTTTAGAACTAAATTTACCACCAATTCTTCCTCTACCACTGCAAGCAGATCATCCTTGATCAAGTTCCATAATTATTGGAAGAACTTGATGGGAAAGCCATCTGATCTAGGTGTTTTTCCTTTTTCATCTTGAAAAACTCTTCCTTTACTTCATAGAGACTAAAACTATCAATACCTCATTATTATCTTCCTTAATAAGGGAAGAGATTCCTTGTCGAATTTTCTCTTAAGCCTTAGGGTCCAGGGAAAATGCAAAGAAAAGTTCCTCAAAGTAGTTGGTGGCAATTTTCTTCATCCCAATCCCAAGCGTAAATTGGATCACTAGTGTCGGTCTTTAGGGAGGGCACAAAGATTGAGGCTTGTTTGTCTAGTAGATATTAATGGAAAAAAGTAGAGTTTTTGTCCCCTTCCTTCAACCACTAGATCCTGGATTTCTATTTCCATAAGAACTCCTCCCTCCTTTACCATTCTACTAACTCAAAAGAGACTTGGATTTCTTGTTTTTTGATCTCCTCTATAATTCCCAAGGAGTGAATTTGATCCAGTTGGAAAGCCAAACATGTCTTTTTATCCCTTACATCCCTAAAATTCTACCAATTGTATTCCTTACTTTTAGTATTGACAAACTATAATATTTTGACAAAGAAATACATTTGGGTGTTGTATCTAGGCTTTCCTTCCCTTCACCATCGAAGAACTAATGGCCTAAATAGAGTATCTCTGAATCACATAAGCTATAATTTAAGAGGCGATTAATTCCTAGCAAACTCTTAGAGATCTAGCAAACAGACCAATGGCTTAAACCTACATTATTAAGGATAAGATATTCATAATTACTTCTAGAGATAAGGTCATCTGAAATTACAAACCTGTCCAAGTGATCTAGGATGCAAGCATGTCCTTATTGTCTATTCATCCATGTTATGAATTCCTTGTCGAGCTTAACATCAATCAGGTGGAGATGCCTCAAGTTCTCAGGCATTATAAATCAATCATAGTGTCTAGTTTTCTCATCCCTCCCATTTTTCATCTAAGGAGAAAAATGTGTTAAAATCCCTTCTTAGGATAATCTGGTCATTGGGGAATTAGAGCCTAAGGTATAAAATATAATTCCACTACCTCTGTTTCTCCTCTGTAGCTATGGTTACATATATGTTAATACATAGGAGCTACTGGTCCTTTTGCTTCCATTACCCTGGAAGTCCAAGGATGTCCTAGTTTTTGGATTCTCAAAAGTTGGTCAATAGATGTGCTTAACATTATAGTTTGTGGAAAAGAATGTCATTAGTTTTTTTAATAAGTTCAATGTGGCTTTTATTAAGGGTTATTTCCATCAAAATACTACATATGCTATCAAGTTAATTAAATTATATCTGAACAATATTGTATACATCATTCTCAAGTTGTCTTATTATCAAATATATTTTCTAGCTCCTTCAAATTGTTACTTTTTGTCTGTCAAAACTTTGATATCATTATTATTAAGAGATTATTTTTCCTTCAGCTACTTAACTTCTAAAATATAATTTTCTCTAAGATAGATCAACACCTCAGTTAGATAAATTATCTACCACCATGTTTCTTTCTTTGTAGATATTTTGGCATTTATAAAATTTTGCTTCCATAAATAATTAATAGACATCAAGAATAATGTCATTGTCAATCCAATCTCCACATGCATTTTTTTACATCATTAATAATAATATGTGAATACTCCTCAATTGAAATGTATCTCCATCCATTAATGATAATGTTGATCCTTGTAAGAAGTGTTCTAGCATCTACATACTTGTTTGTTGATGTTCTATATGATTCTAGGTACGTGAGAAGAAATTAAGTTTCATATACTATTTTTGAGAACTTTATCATGGTTTCTTTTGGAGGCACGATCAAAATTAAGTTCAATGAACCCAAATTTTAGACCTTTATATTTTATCATGGATCAATATAGATGCTTTGCACTAACTCCATTGTCATAGATTATCTTCACATGTATATTCAAATATAGTAACCAAGAGGCTAGCATATTGTTTTCCTTGATATATCCCATAATTAGCACCGTGCCTATAAACACTCTATAAGAGAAGTGATCTAGGAAATCAAGCATTGATCTAGTTTTTATTACTCATTGCACCAAGATTACCTCAATGCTCAAACAAGGATAATCATTCCCACTTTTACACACAAAAGAGATTCTTATGAATCATAGTGTTATACTCTCATATGACACTAACATTATCATGGTGCCAACACCAACAATAGCAACAACTCAACATTGGCATCAAGTAATATCAAGTCTAGGATATGAGGTAACATGTCATGCCATTAACCAATGCCAATCCCATTAAATATAATTTATACAACACATCTTATCCATTATTAGTAGCAAAACTACGACATCTAGTGCCAAATCAATAATATGGATGAAAATTTTTATAACTTTATCTCTTGAATTGCTTCTTGCATTAGTTGGAAGAAAAATCACTTCATCTTCTAATATGATATGTAATTGTATCCGACTCTTATACATAAACTGGACAACAATGTATTTAGGCTCTCTTTGTTCTTCTATGTCTATATTCTTTTTGGTCTCTATGTTTTAATTTTGACTACTTTAAAACTTGACACTCAATTCCCAATGCACCTTGCATCCCAATGTCTAAATGTGTACCCAAATTCTAAATTTGTTATCAACTTGGTTACATGAAATCCTTATATCATATACTTTATTTACACTATTTATATATACATTATCTTGTATGATATTTTATTATAATTGTACATTGGAAAAGATAGGGGGTTATGCCTTGTCCTATCACACAACTTTGAACCATAACTAATCCAAGTCTATGAGCTGAGTTGGGAAGTTGTCCTTTGTGATATCATCATTAGCGGATCAATTGGTATTAGGACCTCTCTCTCTTATCCTTGTAGTTACAACCAAGCTATCAACCACTAGTCCATTGCCTTACATGGATAAGGATGAGATGCTCTACTTTCATTTGTATCCAAATATGTTGTTCAAGGACTAGTTTCCAATGTAGGTCAAATCCACACATAATGTTTTGGTGGTTCAACCTAATATCAACAACTACGCATAGACATTAGAGAGAAATGAAGAGGTAAATTCCATGTACTTGAGAACCAAAACTTAGGCGTCCAACAAGACCTTAACCTTTAATGCATCTAAAGAATGAGAGTTCATATTTCACACATATTCCTAAGTTCATGGTAAGCCTATTTACATTATCATTGATATTGTGAGTTAGAATAATAACATAACCTCAAATATAATCAAGCAACTTGACTTCTAGAAATCATCACATCCTTAGCCTTACTCACTAGGTTGGCTTCATTGAAAAAGGAGTTTGGTGCTAATGCACATTTGATTATTATAAAGTCAATGCCTAACATTATTACTTGTGATATGGTGTCATTTGACATCTACAACATTGTAATTGAAAGATTTTTTCTCTTTGATCTCTAAGCAACCTATCGAGCGTATTCCTAAAAATCATTCATTTGAATTAAGGAGATAACATATCATATATAAAATATGGCCATTGCACGTTAAGGAGATAAAATCACATCTATTCAAGTGTCAGCCTTAGAAAAAAGGTAATTCTTGTATGCATTGATCAATGTACGAAATTAAACTCTCATGTAAAAAGACATATTTTGTTCATGGTTTGTCATGAAGCCCTTCTTGCTAAGAATATTTTCCTTAAACATCCAAGTTAATTACCCTTATGCAATCCCAATAGTTAGACATATTGATCCAATCTTATTCAAACATTTTTTAGGATCCCTAGGAAGTTTCACTTCATTATTCATTTGAGTACTGAAATGATCTGGTCCTTATTCTTCTCTTTTAATAGTCCCTTGTATAACTAATTTGTTTGGAATAATGATGAAATTTTTTGATAGATTTAAGAGTTGATAAATTAGGATAATATCACACCTAGCTCTTTCTCATGCGGGCTCAATTCCTATAATTTTAGTACCAAATAAAAATGACACATGGTTCTTATGCATCGACTACTGAGATCTTAACAAGATATTGCTGAAAAATATATATTTATTGTATATTGTATTACATTGATAAAATATAAAAAAAGACAATAGGTTTAGCAAGTGGATTATGAAAATATTTCCTTCTAGTGTCACATTTACCATGATATTAGACACATGTCAATAGGTTACAAATGAATTGGTGAACGAAGAGATGAAATATTTTGATCATTATACAACCCTATATTGATTTTAGAGTAAACCATCTAATGCTTTATTCAACTTTATACATCTTACATTACTTTTATTACATAGAAATCCCATATAGGTCGTTAGAATAACAAGATAATGGGAAAGGTTTAACGATCAATCTTCTTGTAGTATGATTACTCAAATCACCTCCTAATATTTAGTATGATTATACTATGGAGGGTAACATAAAAAATTATTTTATGAAATTTTACGATATTTGAAGCTACAGTA
The DNA here is from genome assembly GCA_028583015.1 of Wollemia nobilis. NCBI lineage: Eukaryota > Viridiplantae > Streptophyta > Pinopsida > Araucariales > Araucariaceae > Wollemia > Wollemia nobilis. The sequence goes on along the minus strand of JAQPPZ010001836.1, from coordinate 2,396,363 downwards.
TAACATCCCTCGTTATTACATTATTTATGGTAGCAAATGATGGAATGACTACCCTCCTTAATCTTAGAGATAAGAATAGTTGGTGTTGTCTTGAACCTAGTCATTTATTTTGTATTCCCTATGTCCTTTTTGGTAATTATCGTTTTTGATGATAAAGCAAATATATCATTGATTTGCATTGAAGACTATTTATTACATACCTTAGGGTTACAAAATGGAAGATTGATACTCCTTATTAGAAGATTATTACATGCAAAAAATATTAGAATAATATCCCATCTAAAAATGAATGACCTAATCATCTAAAGATGCATTGACCTAATTATAATATTAAAATAATGTAATAACATATTCCTAACGCCCCCCTTATTACATTATTTAATAAACAATGAAAATTGTGAAGTAATTCAAATTTGACACATGCAAGTGCCTTTGTAAAAATATTTGCAACTTGTTTGTCGATGGTACTGTAGTTGGATATCTCGATTTTGAGCATGGTCTTAAATGAAATGACATGAAGATTTAATGTGATTCATTCTTTCATAAAATATTGGTTTCTTAACCAATTTTAGAACACCTTGGTTATCACATTTCAATAGTGTTGGATGTTTCTTTTGTATGCCCATATTTGATAGAAAGCAATGTAACCAAATTGCTTAACACAACTCCTCGTGTAGCTCGATATTCTACTCCATGGATGATAATGTTATTCTATGTTGTTTCTTGCTATGCCATGATCCAAGTCTAGATCCTAGATGAAATACATATCCAGACATTGATTTTCTATTATCTAGTGATCCAACATAATCCAAGTCTGTGTATCCTTGTAAGAAGAGTTGATAATTCTTCTTAATCTATAGCCATTCCTGTTGCACCACAGACATAATGCAATGCCCTCTTTGTCACTTTTCAATAAATTTCATTACGATCATGCATGAAATTGATGGTAGGCCTGGTGTTAGTTAGGTAAATGATACTCCCAATCAATTGATGATAGAGAGTGTCTGACACCTGAGGAGACTTGTCATATTAGGACAATTGCAAATTTGACTCCATTGATGTTGCCTTATGCTTACAGTCTGTCATCTGATATATTTTTAGTAGGGATTTGACATATTTGGTTTGTATGATGACAATGCAATTTTTTCTCTACCAAACTTCAAAGCCAAGACGATAGTGTAGAAGTCCTAGATCTATCATATCAAAATATTTTTTAAGTCATTCTTGACGATATCTATCAATTCATCTAAACTACATGTAACGATCATATCATCAACATACAACACAAGTATCACTATCTCATATCCAACTTTATTTTAATGGATATTTGTGTTTGAGGGATTTCCTTTGAAACTGTGTTGCAATAGGTGCTCGTCCATTTTGATGTACCAAGCTCTAGGAGCCTGCTTTAACCCATATAAGTACTTAACAAGTCTACATACCTTATGTTGATGGCACAAAGAATGCAAATGATGGTCATTTTTGCTATGGGTGCAAAAGTTTCTTCATAGTATATTCATTCTTTTTGTGCATAGCTCTTAACAATGAGCCATGCCTTATATTTGTTGAGTGCTCCATTTGCCTTGTAATTCGTTTTGAAGACCCGCCTATAGTCTATGGGCTTCCTTCCTTTAGGCAGATCAACGAGCTCCTATGTTTTATTCTTTCTTAGAGAGTCATATTCAACTTCCATTGTTGCCTTTCATTGGGGTGAGCTAAGGGCATCCTTCATTGAAACTAGTTCTGAATTCTCCATCATTGAAGACATCAAATCCAAATTTACTTCTTTATGAGTCGTATTGCAAGTTTAAAGGCGAGTGGAAGTGAGATTAGGAAGTGAATCAAGCTTGGCATCTTTGATGGTACTCTTGACGCATTTTGAAGTCTTTCATTGTTGTGTAGGATCGACTACTTCATGTTCATCATTCACTGTTGGAATATCTTCTTGGACTTCCTCATTAAGCTCTATGCTTATAGCAGGATATGTAGCATCTTGAGGGACATCAATATCTAACTTGGGCTCAATTGCTTCAATAAATACTATATCTCAACTTATATGCTATTTCTTGGTTTTTGGGTCTATCAGCCGATACCCTTTGAATTCATCATCGTACCCAAGAAATATGCATTGCAGGGATTTCACATTTAGCTTGGTCCTCTTTTTATTTGACACATGCAAGTATGCCTTGCTCTCGAAGAATATGAGATGTTTGATGAAAGGCTGCCTCCTAGACTAGGATTCTTCTAATGTAACTCCTTATAATGCCTTTGTAGGCACTTAGTTCAAAAGATGCACTATAATGTTGATAGCTTTGGCCCAATATCGTTGCTCTAATTTGTTATGGAGTATAGGTTGTAGTAAGTTGTCGCTTTATCTTATTATGTGCAAGAAACCTTGTGAATTCCTTGGATGTATATTCCTCCTCGATCTTAGTAGAGGACTTTAATAGTACACCCAATTTCTTTTTCCACATGTTGCTTGAAAGTGTTGGAATGCATCAAACTTTAGTTGTAAGAAAGATACCCATATCTTTCTAGAGTAGTCATCATCAAACAACTAAAAGTATCTCTTACCACCCATTATGACTTGCATGGGTCTGTACAAATTGATGTGTATCACATCCAATGAACCTTTAGCTCTATGAGAGCTCAACTCAAATGGTACTTGATGATGCTTCTCTACTAAATAACCCAAACAAATTGGCAATATAAATAAAAGATTAAACATATTGATCAACATTTGATACTTAGCTAAAATAAGTAACTAAAGTAAGTAGCCGAAACTCAGATGCCCACATCTCCCAAAGGGAGATTACTATATTAGAAGCAGACTGGACATTAGAACAGATAAACCACTTTTGTAAGAACTGATGGCAATATTAAACTATGAGGATGATGATCCTCACACTCAATTCCCATAAATAAACAAATAAATAAATATCCTTTGTTTTCTTTTAGTGATGAGTTTGGAGTTCTTTGATTTCTCTTCAAAATTTTAGTGAAAATTAGTGAAGAGTTTACAGTTGTTTGATTTCTCTTTCCTTAAAGATTTAGTGATGAGTAGACTAGTTAGTTTACCAGGGCGACGGCGGCAACGAGGGCATATGCGGCAAAGAGCGAGTAGAAAATCCGGTGGGTTCGTCCCACCAGCCCGAACCCGAGTGCAATCGAGCCACGGCCTCGTCCATAAAATCCGACCACTGAATCATCTTCATCCTCGCCATCCTCAGTGACAGCAAGGGGATTCGATCAGCGTACCTACCCGCCCAAATTTAGTCGGCCGGGAAGAGAAGAAGACGCTGAAAGGGTCAAATCAGATAGACATAAACAAAACTTCTGAGCGGCCCATGAAAAGAGTGCTCGAATGCTCTGTCATAATTACGCTTCCACTTGTACAGTGGACCGACCACCAGACGGTCATAGCCTAACACCACACTCCCTCCACCTAAAGTTCTTCTAACGCTCGGTTTTACTTAATGTTTTATTATTATTTTTATAGAGAATCTTACCTTTACTTAACACACATGGTTGGTAAAGTCGAGAGTTATGCTTATAATTTAACACACAGTTTATACATCCACTCCTCACACACTCGAGGTTTGAACCTTAGACCATAAGTTTGTGATTTTAAAAAGAAATAAATTTATATAAAAAATTAAAGTTAAATTATTATTTTATTTTTTATTTTTATTTTGTTAATATATATTTTTTAATTTTTTAAACAATTTAAATATATATCATAATATTTTTAGAATTGGTAAATATATGAGAATATTATTATAAGCTTTTTATTCTAAAGATAAAGTGTTTCTCTATTTTTATTAATAAAATGTTACTGCCTTGAAGTGTAAGAGGTATATATGTTCTTTCTTTTATTTCTTTTGAAGTATATCGTGAGCAATTTTTGGCTCTCCATTTGATATCTACATCCTGTAAGATAGGTCGTCTAAGGTCTCCTCAACAACATGAGTTTGAACCTCTTGTCTTACTTTAATAGGTATAAGGGGAGAGTATGTTATAAGCTTGAATTATGTTTGATGTGAAAATTAAATAAACACCTAATAGGTATAAGGGAAGAGTATGTTATAAGTTTGAACTATGTTTGATGTGAAAATTAAATAAACACCTAAAGGTTCTAGAGAAAAAACAATATTCCTCTCCTAAGGTTTTATGTCTAAACCTTTAAGAAACTAAAATTTAAAATTTAAAATGCACAAATACAAATGATGTAAGCACACAAGCTATCCTAAATATAGCTAAATTTACTTCCATTTCTTATCTAAGATAAAAGGATGAAATAAATTTAATATGATTAAATTAATTTCTAATATTTCCTTTCTATTAATTTAAAAACAATTTGTCCTAGGGGGATAGTGCAAAGGTCCAGGGTTTGGCTCTTCTTCGGGAGGTCTAAGGTTCAAATAAGGGTGTGGGTGAGTGTGTGAGGGTGTGTGTGTGAATGGGTGTGTTTGGTCCCTATTGATAAGCTCAACTCTCACCCTTATCAGAGGTCATCGTTTGGATGGGGATGCCCAACCCTGAGCACCGATCATAAGAGTTTCTTAAACTAACCTCAATGAAAAAATTAAAAATAATTCAAAAAATAGAGTCTAGTTACGACATACAATAGACAAACTTTTAAACTACAAAAATGAAACAAGAAAACTGGAAACAAAAACACTTAGTCTTACATTTGATGCCAAATTTGTTGTTTGTTTGTGAACTCATTGCCAATAAAAACATTGTTTGTGTTGCAAACTTGTCATCAATTGTTTCATCAACAACCATGATTTCAAAGAATCTTCCAAAACATACATACATAAATGATAGAACAATTTCAAAACAAAATTGCATATCTAAATAATGACACGTGACAAATAAATAAGGTTACGAAGTAGAAAGTAAAAATCATGAAATAGTAAACCTAACTTTATCCCAAATGCAAAATCACTGCCTATACAAATTTGCTACAACGTTTTTGTCACAGGTAGCATTTTCGTGATAACCAATTAAATAATTAGTGAGGAGTAACCAAGTGTTATTAAACATAAATAGAAGGATCTAAATAAGGGAAAATAGAAACGAAGAATGGTCCAACATTTTTTTCACAAGGTCGTATCTCTATTAATACTACTCAGATTCCTTCATTTGACCACTCATTTTAAATCTCTTCTAATGTCACATAGAATGGTCCAAAAAACCATCTAAATCAAACAAACTTTCACAAAGATATGGCTCTTGAAAGATGATATATATTTTTTGGAAAAAAAAAAATTGCCCTAATTTTACAATCCATAAAAAACAATCTCACTTTGTCAAAATTGTTACTTTGGTATCACTTGTTATGAAACTTTATTCTTATTAATAGAAATCATTCACCAATAAGTAGAAATATCAAATCATTCATCCACACAATGAGATAGAGATAGATAATACCCTTAAGGTAGGGCAAAACCAACAATACTCCTTAAGGAAGGGAAACTCCATAAGAATTTCCAAGATGAGAGTACCACTTAGAGAGGGCAAAGTCTCATAAACCACTTCATGGGCAAAGACAATTACAAGTAATACTCCATATGAATGATCTTCCTGATGATTACAATTACAATATTCCTTCTTTGTATACGCATCTTCTAATTCTACTTTAGGGAGCTGACTACTAATATAATATTATAATATAAACAATCTTGGGTTATGTGTAGCCGATGTCAACCCTTATAAAATATAATATCATATCTCCATATACCAATTCCTAGGTACCATAACATATTAGGATATGGGTGTAAGGACCCATCCAAAGGAGCAATTAATCTAAATGCAAAGTGAATGTATTGACAAACATGATAAATTTGACTAAAATGTGATAGAAGTATGTATTATGACAATATGTAGCATAAAATAACCAAGCTAACAGTGAGGTAAACACAAAAAAACAAGAAATAACTGTAAGATGAAGGGTTTAAGCAACTAGCTAGAAGATGGAAGTGAATAATAGTGTCAAGGAATAGTAAATATAGAGACAAAATGTTAGTACTAATTAAGCAAATAATGAACCAAATGAGAGATAAGAGGAGAGAAGGACAAAACCAAATGGTAGCAAACTACTCCTCTTATTTGCCCCTTTGATAGCCCATTGAATGCTTGCATTCTCAACTACTAAGTAGACTGCTCAAAAGGTTTGATCAAGAGAGCTAGATTGATACAAGAGAAGACCAAGATTAAGTGAGCAAATGGACATCAATTTGGGATAGAGTGGAGAGTGAATGCTTAGAAATTTTGGTAGAGCTTTGGCACTATGAATACTTTGATGGATTTCCCTCCTCAAGGGCTCTATTTATAGATTTTTCAAGGGCTTCATGGAGGGAAATTCAAAGGGGTAAAATATGTTTTTGGAAGATTCAAGAAGGTCCACGTATGGAAGCTTAGGTGACACAAATCAACATGCACAATAATGCCTAATGGTGGAAAGGGATACACATATTATTGAGAGGCATGCTTTTGATATTTTGCCCATGTTATGTCAAAACTGATACTTAGAAAATTTGCTGCCAATAAATTCATGGTGGTAAATTTACAAAATGATTGTTAAAAGTTAAATTTGAGCAATAAAGGTCAAATTTGGACGAGAAAAGTAAATTTAACAAATTTGTTGTTGGGGTTAGCAAATTCATTACCATTTTTTTCTTCTTTTGAGCAATAAATATTTTAAATTTGGGCATAAAGTTGATTGGGCTAGTTTGGCTAGTTGAAAGGTTATCTACCAGGGATCATGATAATTTTTTGGTGTGCTTGAATTGGGTGTCTACACATCTATATATATGTCTTGATACATTTTTATTGGTTGATATTGCTCATATGTAGGTTGAATTAGACAAGATGGCATGTCTTCTTTCTTCATATAATATTACAATTCTAAAATTTACATTATAATACCATTTGATAAAATGATACACTATCTCATTGTAGTTACATAAAAATAAAGTAGTTTTTAATGTCCATAAGGCCATCATTTTAGGAACCTACTATTAAAAATAAACACACACAAAATACTGAAAATAACATTAATGCTCAAAACATAACTATGGAAATATAAATGCAAATAGAACAATCTCACAAATAGCACTGAATCGTAGGCCTCTTCGAGGGGGAAACCTCCTTCAATACTTTCATTCAATTATGCAAAAAGATACATACAATACTTCCCCTCGCAGTTTTAAAGAATTCCTCTAGCACCTAACTCCCAAGGTTGGCTTACATGCAAAATGCCACCCGAGCTAGAATCTCCTACCTACAAGCGGTTACATTCTTGAAAAATAGTTACATAAAAGGGTGCCACTTGGCTAGGTGCTTCTAGATCCATAACTATTACAAAATATATTAACATGGGTGTTCCCCATGTTCCATAAGGATTATTACATCATGGTGTTAGGATGGGGTCCTAACATGCCCTTCTCCTTCGGAAAGCTTTGTCCTCAAAGCTGAAGGTGAGGAAACTATTGTTGAAGTTGTTGAAGAGGTTCCCATATCACATATTTTGGTTGTAAGCCATGCCACTGGACCAAGACATCTGTGATAACACGGCGATGAAGGTTGCATTTTTCGATCTAAAATACATTTAGGTTCAAGGATGATGGAACCTTCCTCATCCAACTCTGGAAGTGTAGACTACACCTGGACCCTATTGCCAACAACTTTCTTGAGAGATGAGACATGAAAAACTGGATGAAGTTTAGAACTAGCCGAAAGGGCTAATTTGTATGTTGTTGACCCGATCCTCTACAAAACCTGATAAGGACCATAGAACTTGGTGATAAGTTTCTAACAACCATGCAGTTGGAGAGATGACTATTTGTATGGTTGTAGGTGAAGAAAGACCATGTCACTAATGAAAAAACTACATTCAATGTGGTGTTGATAAACTTGTTGTTTCATATGTTTCTGAGTCGCATCTAGATTGATCTTGAGTTGGCAAAGAATAGAATCATGTTGGTAAAGAGTGAAATCTACAACTTGAACCGTGGAACTACTTGGAATGTAAGAAGTTGAGGTTGGTGGAACTTGGCCATAGACTGCTTCAAATGGAGTCACCTTAGTGGCAATGTGATATGTGGTGTTATACCACCATTCGGCCAAAGGAAGCCACTTAGCCCAATGTGTAGGATGTTCAAAAGTGAAGCAACGAAGGTATGTTTCCAAGCATTTATTGATAATTTCAGTTTGGCCATCAGTTTGAGGATGATAGGTCAAACTCATCTTGAGTTGTGTTCCTTACAACTTGAACAATTCCTACCAAAATCGATTGGTGAAGGTAGGATCCCTATCAGACACAATGGATTGAGGTATACCATGGAGACGAAAGATAGAGTCGAGGAAGATTTGGGCGACAACGAATGCAGTGTATGGATGGGAGAGGGAACAAAAATGAGCATACTTCAAAAGATAATCCACTATTACCAGAATAACCGATTTACCACTAGATTTTGGTAACCCTTCAATGAAATCCATCGAGATATCTATCCATACCTGCTCAAGAATCGACAAAGGTTGAAGAGTACCCAAAGAACTAACAGTCTCACCTTTCATACGCTGGCAACGATCACATTCGACCACAAAAGTATGAATATCTTTTTCATTCCACACCAGAAAAAGGTACGCTTGACCTTGGTATAGGTTTTGAGAAAACCCGAATGACCCGTTGTGGGAGAAGCATGCATTTCTTGAAGGAGAAGGTCCTTTATGGGTGACTGAGAGGGTATAACCAAATGGTCATGAAACCGTAAATCTTGACCATCCCAAGTATAGCCAGGGTATGAGTGAGGATCTACTTGAAGTGTGCAGATGAGGGTTTGCAATGAAGAATCCTGACCCAGATCCTTGCGAAGTTGATGTATCCATTGTGGAAGTGGAGTGGAGATAGCCTAGAGCATGGCCTGATCTTCATGGAGGCGAGACAAGGCATCGACCACCACATTCTCTTTACCCTTCTTATAGGAGATGTCATAGTCATAGCCCAACAATTTGGAAACCCATTTTTGTTATTCAAGAGTGGCCACCCTTTGTTCTAAAAAATATTTGAGACTCTAATGATCAGTTTTGATGGAAAAATATCGGCCAATGAGATATGGGTGCCAATGATTGACCACATGTAAGATGGCAAGCATCTCTTTCTCATAAGTAGATTTACCTAAATTTCTATTAGAGAGTGCCTTGCTAGTAAAATCCAAGGGTCTGCCTTCTTGCATTAAAATTGCTCCAATGCTAGTGCCCGATGCATCGCTTTCAATGACAAATGATTTAGAAAAATCTGGCATTGCCAATACGGGAGTAGTGGTCATGGCATATTTTAAATCAACAAAAGCCTTTTTGATTGGTTCTAACCACATAAATGAATTCTTCCACAACATGGCGGTCAAGGGGACTGCTATCTTGCCATAATTCTTCACAAATTTCTTGTAATAGCCTGTGAGGCCCAAAAAACCATGAAGGCCCTTTAGGGTATGAGGTTTAGGCCAATCTTGGACCACCTGAATTTTTTTGGGATCCACCTGAATGCCATCCTTAGTGACAATGTGACCCAAGTATTCAACCTCTTGCTGGCCAAAGGAACATTTGGACATCTTGGCATAAAGTTGATGGTCAGACAAAAGTTTGAGTGTTTGATCTAAGTGTTGAAGATGCTCGTCCCATGAATGGCTATAGATCAATATGTCATCAAAAAAGACTAGAATGAATTTGCAAAGGAAAGGGCAAAAAATGGAATTCATCAAACTCTGAAAGGTAGAAGGTGCATTGGTTAACCCAAATGGCATAACAAGGAACTCATAATGCCCTTCATGAGTTCAAAAAGCTATTTTTGGAATATCCTCATCCTTGATGCGAATTTGATGATATCTTGATCGCAAATCCAACTTGGAAAAATATTGGGCCCCATGCAACTCATCAAGGAGTTCATCAATCACAAGAATTGGGAATTTATCCTTAATAGTGATTTTATTGAGGTCTCGATAATCCACACACAAGCGCCAAGTGCCATCCTTTTTCCTTACTAATAACACCGGGGAAGAATAGGGACTAACGCTGGAATGGATAATCCTCGCAACACGAAGCTCTTGCACTATTTTCTCAATTTTTGACTTTTGAGCATGAGCATACCTGTATGGATGGACATTAGGAGGAAGACTACCAAGAAAAAGTTGTATGGCATGATCATGGGAGTGATGAGGAGGTAGCCCCTTGGGTTCCTAAAAAACTAAAGCATATTTGTCTAATAATCCCTGTAATTGTAGTGAATAACTTTGTTCTATTTCCTCAGGGTCGGTTATAGCAAAAATTTGTGCCACCACTCCATGGGAGGATTTTTTTAATAACTTTTCCATATTATGAGTAGAAATAAACTGTGTTGCATCAGCTTTCATGCCATGTAAAGTATATTCCTTCCCCTCTTGACTGAATTTCATCCATAATTTGGCAAAATCCCATAAAAATGGTCCTAACATTCGCAACCATTGTGCTCCCAAAACTATATCACACCCCCAAGGGGTAATGCAAACATGTTTATCTTGATATTATAGTCCCCAACCTGAAGTTTGACATTACAATATTTTCCTTTGCACGGAAGGGTGCCTCCATTAGCAATCATGACCTCAAAGGAATTACATGTAGTAATGTAACAATTTCCCTATTTGGCTACACGGGGATCAATAAAATTATGGGTACTTCTAAGTCGATAAGAATGATGACCCATTGTCCTTTAAAGTGGCCAATCACTTTCATTGTTTGGGGCGTGGAAACTCCTACTAAGGCGTGCACCGAGATTTCTAGTGGGGAGTCCTCTGAATCTATTGCCTATTCTTATGTTTCCCCTTTGGAGGATCCTCCTCATCCTCTGATGATTTTGTGATTGGTGTTTCATCTAGATCAAGCAAAAACAATTTATTTTGCACACACTTATGCCCTCGAGAATACTTTTCATCACAATTGAAACATAGCCCTTGTGCCCTTCGACTCTCCATCTCTTCACGAGTCAATTTTTTTATGGTGGGAGATTTAGTGGTAGGGCTTGTCATCGACTTGGATGGAAAAGATGATCGAGATTGAGGAAATTTAGATGTGCATCCTAGAGCCTTAAATTTATCTTCTGCCAATTTAGCCATTTGTATTGCCTGTGGTAATGATTGGGGTCTCAATAGTTTTACCTCAACCTGAATGTCATCCTTCAACCCACTCACAAAACAACTTTGGAAAGAGTCAATCGTTAGACCAATAGTGCGATTGGCAAGCTTTTCAAATTGAGTTTGGTACTCTCTAACGGTGGATGTTTGTCTAAGTTTGAAAAGGGCTCCTGTAAAATCTTCAAACTCACTAGGACCAAAGTGAGTGAGTAAGCGTTGTTCAAATTCTTGCCAAACAAGGTCAGGCTCAACCTTTCTAAGCCATAAAAACCAATGGAGTGCATCGGATTCAAAATTGAAGGAAGTGATGGTCAACCATGAATAACGTGGGATATTATGAAGAGTGAAATATTATTCTGCCTTACAAATCCACCCCTCAGGATCTTTTCCATCAAATTTTGGAAAGTCTAGCTTTGGCAACTTAAATCCATTGTTATCAGGGACATGGCATTGGTGACTGCTTGTACCAGTATCTTGTTGCTCCTGATGACCCACTGAATCGAAAGAGATACAACTATCCCACTTAGCCTTCATTTCCTTGTGTGCATTAGTGACTGCACTCACAATATCTTGAAAACTTTTGATTTATCCCTTTGTCTTCTAAGTTAGAGTTGATCGTTGCCCATAGTTTGTTGCCCATAGCGTCCACTTTGTGTTGAATTTGTTGCTCTAATTCTTGTTGTTGTCGAGTTCCACCAACCATGTTCAAAGATTTATGTTGTTTGTAAAACTTACTAAAAATAGAAAGGTGGTTTCAGGGGTTACTATTTTTAGTAAGGAGCCCAAAAAATGTTTTGGGTGCTATATATCAAAATGATTAGCTTGAAAATATAATCACAATGAGCTATATTCCACAACACTTATTTTGGGCACCCCAAATTTTTTATATTGTTATTTTGTCGAGTCTACTAGTGTGGTTAGTTTTTCCTCTAGAGTCTTTGTTCAAAAGTTAGGTTCTGAGTCGATCACCCTTTTCTGCCCTTTGCCCTATCTATTCTGACTATTGACCACTCTTGACACTATACTATCACCTATCTTGTCTAACTCTATCATATATATTCCTTATTTGACTATCATAGGTAACTATCTTGACATTGATAACCTGATGACCCTGTACTGATTATTATTGACTATCATAGATATTCCCTATTTATTTGAATTTTGACTATCATAGGTAATTGTTTTGACTTGACAACCTAACAATCATATACTAACTATTATTGATAAATTTTTTGAATTGTAATTGATATTGATCTCCCTATCCTTGTTTTTGACTCTATTGGTTTTTTGTTTGCCTATTATATCCTTTTGTACTATTTATTTTTTATTGTTTGCATGTAGGAACTCTAGAATAGGGATGTCTTCTCTGTATGCTCAATTTCTATGATAAGGGTATGGTAACAGGTTTAAAATTCATAGAACATGATGTTTGTTGTAGGATAATATTTTGATAGAACTAGGGTATGCTAGGCAAAGGTGTATGTAATACCCATAGGCCCTCTATTATACCGCAGTGATAAACAATAGTGCTCAAACCAATATTTCAGGCCACTACTCAAGGAGGATTCCACACATACCCTTGAGCACACTATCTGCCTCTCTGATAGTACGAGAGGGTAATCTTTTAGGATGTTGTGTCTCGTGTACTATGGATAATACAAGGCCAAAAAAGCTTCCTAGGGCTAAAGGTTTGTTTAATCCTAGATGGTCTCCCTAAATACCCAAAGATACGTGGGAGCTCGATTCCATGTGTGGGTGTTGTCTAAGGCCTGGGTATTGGAGCCTGATCGCCCCTCACTTCACTAGACGCTTTATGGGCTATCTAGCTTAGCCAATAATGACAACTCCTCCATGATATTTTAAAACCCTCGAAACATGGTTTCTAACCTACACAACTACTATAGAAAAAAAGGACTATGTTTTTTTTTGATTTTTCTTGGATTTTTTTTAATAAGGAAAAACTAGCAAAAGAAAATATTGAAACACATAAATCTTATACCTAACAGTCAAAATGGCAAAAACCATCGCAATCGTAGCAGAACACGACCCTAGAAAGCGCTCTGATACCACTTGTTAGGAACCTACTATTAAAAATAAACACACTCACAAAAAATATTAAAAATAACATTAATGCTCAAAACATAACTATGGAAATATAAATGCAAATAGAACAATCTCACAAATAGCACTGAATCACAGGCCTCTTCGAGGGGGCAACCTCCTTCAATACTTTCATTCAATTATGCAAAAATATACATACAATACTGCCCCTCACAGTTTTAAAGAATTCCTCTAGCACCTAACTCCCAAGGTTGGCTTACATGCAAAATGCCACCCGAGCTAGAATCTCCTACCTACAAGTGGTTACATTCTTGAAAAATAGTTACATAAAAGGGCACCACTTGGCTAGGCGCTTCTAGATCCATAACTATTATAAAACATTACAAAATATATTAACATGGGTGTTCCCCACGTTCCACAAGGATTATTACATCATGGTGTTAGGATGGGGTCCTAACATTAATCATAAGGAAAGATCCTCATGAAGGATGTTGTTTATCAATATATATTTATGCAACCAAACTTAGGATACCAATAATGTACAATCCTAACCCCATTCAAATCCTAACCTTGAACCTTTTATTTGGACCATATAATCAATATTTACAACTTGTAAATTCTTTTAACATTTAAGTTGAAATACAACACTCACATAAGAACATGAACAACTTTTAATTACACTTTATTATTATAAAAATTTTGTGCTTATTTATTTTATCAAAATATAGTTTAATAATATATAAAATAGAGTCAAATGACAAAAGAAAAATTTCAAAGGGAATTGGGTATTTGATCTACTTCTATTATGTGCAATGCTCTTGGGGCTAAACTTGTCTAGAACTTAATAAACCCTCCAAAGACACTTTGAAAACAACTTCTTATTTACAAGTATGGTAAATCCAATCATGACATGCTACTACTCAAAGGTATCCATCACAAACTTGGAATATCTAAAATTTAGACGTTAATTATTAAATCGGTTTGGATCATTAAGGCCAACATATCTTGGTACCTAGGAAACAATAATGGTATTAGGCATTGGGATGAGTCTATTCTTGGTAATATGCCCTTAGTTTCTTCCATTTATAATGATTTTTTTTTCAGTTCATGAGTAAGCTTGGAATCAACAACCTTGCCCATCTCATCACTTGGAAAGACAATCAACCAAAATGGATTCAACTTCATGTGTTAGATGCAGAACAAAAAAGTGAGTGGTCTCAGGTCTAGAAGCAATTCACTGACATTCTTCACATAGAGTTGGACAATGAAGACTACTTTATTTGGGGTAAAATTAACTATTTAAGCAACTATTAAGTCAAGGTTGGTGCTTATATTTAAAGAAGAGAACCTCTACACATAAATTTGAACCACATTTGGGGCCAAAATATCACCCCCAAAATAAAAGTTTTCCAATGGCTAGTTCAACAAAACAAAATTCTAATTGGGGAAAACCTCTCTAAAAGAGGTATTTTGGGCCCTCATATTTCTTCCAAATGCTTTAAATATTGTGAAACTCAAGACCACCCATTTTTCAAATATGAGGAAGCTGCTACAATTTGGATCTCTCTTGCTTTCATCTTTAAAGTTTGCATTAGAAGCAAATTAACTATTGAGTCTTGTACTACAAGCTAGAACAAAAAGTGCAACTCCTTTCAAGGTAAGCCTCTCATAAAACTTTTATGGTATTTTATTCCTTCTTATTGTATATGTTATATATGGATGGACAAGATCTATTGAATATTTCAAGGTAAATCAAGTTAGAGGGAAATTTTAATACACAAGATAAATCATGTTATCATGGAAAATGCCAGAGTTGGCAATCAAGCTAAGCAATATCAAAGTGCTCTTTCTAGAGCTAAGTTACATATCATCAAACAATAAAATCTTCAAGATCTAATTAGCACCTTTATTGCCAACAACATGACTTCTAAACTGTATTTTAGTTTTCCAACTCTAAATTTGATTGGTCTTCAAAGTTTGACCCTAGAATAGTTGTTGTTGGAGGAGTTTGATGGTCAGGACCACACTATTTTTTTCCTGAATTTAAGATAGACCACCAATAATGTAGCTGAGTTGATGGGCTGCAAATTTGGTCTTACTATTATGGCAAGACAAAACGTCAAAACCTTCTCAATTTATAGGTACTCTAAGCTGATCATATAGTTTCTTTAGTCTATTATGCTCTATTGCTAAATAAAGTCTTAAGATTGAAATTTTTGATTCAATTACTTGGCATCACATTCCTAGGAAGTAGAACCATCTAGCAAATAAAAAGGTCAATGAAGGCTTTCTCTTGTATCCTTCTTTAGCTTGCATAAGAAAGTTTAAAACAAAAAAAATTCAAAACTTAAGAGGTGGACAAAGTATGTTGGCTTTGTTTGTTCTGTAGACTGTTGTGGACCAAAGACTTCTTTGTTCTTGTTCTTCTAGTTTTATTGGGGAAAAGATTTTGATTTTTATCTGTATTCCTTCCCTTATAGGATTCCAACTTTAGCTACATGTGCTAAATAAACATTATTGGTTTTGCCTATAATGCTTTTAACACCTAACCAACTTGTAATCTATGTATTATAATATATAATATTGACCCTTTTTCTTTTAAAAAATAATATATATAATAAACAATGTTAATCAAACATATGAAATAAGTGATTAAAATTTTTACAATGGTTATATGTAGTTAATTATTATAATTTTTGCAACTTTACTTTAAAACACATTTCAATCTCATATAATCAATTTAAAATAAAAACAAAAACATTAAAAATAAAATTGGTTTATATTCACAATTCAAATTTAAACTTTCACATAATGGACTTTTCAGTGGATTCTTATAAAATTACCTTTTAATAATACAATTGATTATAAGGTCAGTTAAAATTTACTATTTATTGAATTTTTTATTATATAAATTCTTTTCAAGATGTGTTTCTACTTGTCCCAGAAAGAACAACGTAATGTTTCAGGTTTTAGGTTTTGACTCTTCTTCAAGAGGTCCAAGGTTCAAATAGTCAGTGGATTCTTATAAAATCACCTTTTAATAATACAATTGATTATAATATGAGTTAAAATTTACTATTTTTTTATTTTTTTTATTATATAAATTATTAAAATTATTTGTATAGACCCAAGTTTGAATCAAGATGTGTTTCTACTTGTCTAGGGAAACATTTTGGGCTTTGGTTCTTCTTAGAGAAGGTTCAAACTCAGCGTGGGCGAGTGTGTGAGGGGGTGAGTGTGTGGTGGTTGTGTCTTAAATTCCCTATTGATAAGCATAGCTCTCGGCTTTGGTTGGGTGAGTTGGTCATTGGTGGGTTTCTCACACTAACCAAATAAAACAAATGTGTTTCTACTTATGCTTCAAATTCTACATCGAACAAAAAAAACACTATTATTAAAATAATTTTAAATGATTAAAATATATCATCTATATTATTATCTTATTATAAGTTAAAATCTATGATTACCTACTAAAAAATCTATGATTACCTACTAAAAATAACATATAAAAATAACAAAACAAATTCTTTATTAAATGACATCAACCCTATAAATTAAATTCAAGGAATTCAAATCTAGTGAAATGAAATGATATATGTAAAGTTATAATATTATAATGTAGTCACGATGTAACTAAGTAAAGTTTTAATATTTGTAAAATTATAATATTATAATGTAGTCATGATGTAACTAAGTAAAGTTTTTATATTTATAAAATTGTAATATTATAATGTAATCATGATGTAACTTGCCTTTAAGGTTTTTCTTAATTATATAAAAATAAGATTTTGAAAAGATTCTAACCTTTTTAACAAAACCAGATTACCAGAGAAATTTAGATTACACCGGGGAAAACTCAGACAAGAACAACAGCATATTAAAAGACAAAAACTAAAACAAAGCTTTCCACTAAAGGAACCAGATCCTACGAAGAAGAGACTGGAACAAAGTTCAAAAAGGGACAAAGAGCCTGCAAAAATAGTCCAGCCAACGAAGGGAAAAACCCTGAACCATTTGGGATCTTGCAGATTTTCTGAGTTGAACGCTGACCAACTAACCAAGAAACAGAGCTTTGAACACCCACGCCAACTACAGACCACACTGGAGAGAACAATATCAGACGAGTCTAACAATCTTAATAACCCAAGCAGTTCCTGTGAGTCAACTTCAATGATAATTTGAAGCATTTGTCAAGGTACTCGAAGCCCAAAAAAGAGTTGATTACAACGCAAACCCGGTTAGTTTGAATACTATATAATAAATTAAAAATAAATAAATATTGTTATAAAATTTATTAATATATATAAATTAAATAATATAAATCAAATAACATAATTTTTGAATTTTAAGAAGTTTGAATTTTATCAAATGAGACACTTATAATTGTAAAATTGTTCTAATACTACTATATGATCATTGATATAATATAGGGTTAAATTCTTTCACTTTTATCCAGGGGATTAAGTTTTAATTATACAAAATAAAAATTAAATAATATAAATCAAATGACATTAGCTCAATTGATTATATTCTTAAACTTTAAAGAAGTCTATATAAGTTTTAATCTTATCAAATGAGACACCTATAATTATAAAATTATTGTAATACTACTATATGATCATTGATATAATATAGGTTTAAATTTTTTCACAAGAAAACATGTTAAAAAAATAAAAATTAAATAATAATAATATTATATATGCAAAAGTTTATTAAATTATAATAATATTACTTTGTAATATAAGTAAATCATTTCAAATAATAATTATATATATATATATATATTTTTTGGTTTTTTTCTCTTCAAAAACTCCTGACCAATGCATCCCTATGATCAATGCACAAGACTTAGCTCGTCTCTTCCTAACCATGACCCCTCGCAAAGCTTCCTCCCAATCATTCCCCTACGACCAATGCATAATGCATAGGACTGAGCCCGTCTCTTCCTAACCATGACCCCTCGCAAAGCCTTCTCCCAATCATTCCCCTACGACCAATGCATAATGCATAGGACTGAGCCCGTCTCTTCCCAACCATGACCCCTTGCAAAGCTTCCTCCCAACCATGACCCCTCGTAAAGCCGAGAGCTATGCTTAACAATAGGGAATTTAACACACGCCCACCACACACCCACCCCTTACACACTCACCCATGTTACGGTTTTGACCTTTCAAAGAAGAGCCAAAGCCCGAACTCCTAGAACAATTAAATAAAAATAATAATTTAATATAAATGAAACTTTAACATTAAAAAATATTTTTTTTTGTTATGTTCAATCATACACATACTGTGGTTTGAACATTAGATCTCCACCAAAAAAAAAAAAACCAAAGCTCGAATTCAACCCCTTACACACTCACCCATCCTGAGGTTTGAACCTTGAAGCTCCCAAAGAATAGCCAAACCCGAAACGTTTACATTGTCCCCCATTAAAAACTATTTTACTTTTATTTTGTACACAAAATTTAAAATCATTAATCAATTAAAAAAAATATTATATAATAAAAAAAATCATTCTATTCTGAACTCAAATTGTATAATAAAAAGGCGTTCACCATCTTATCAAAATCTCTTCTCCTCTATATAACTTGAGCACACCGTTACGTGGTGTCGTATCCACATCATCTTCCAGATGATTCTCGTCATATCCACTATCATCTTCTAGATGATTCTCCATGTAACATAAGCTTTGATACCAAGTAAGGAATTTTGATCCGACAAGTGCACCTTTAGGCATTTATTTGTTGCCTTGCCCTGCCTTTGCCTTTCACCGCTGCCGCCTGCCTGCCGTGGGGGTGCGGGAGGGCCCCCATGCCCATGTTTGAAAAGGGAAAGGGCATCCATAACTTCTATTGTGTCTCTTATCCAACATGCCATGTAAAATAGTAAATCCTTGACAGGTAGAATCCTATCAAAGTGAATGTGTCTCTCATCCAACATGCCATGTAAAATAGTAAATGAGTTTGTTGAAGTAATTATTTTTAAAACTCCTAAAATTTAGTTTAAATTTTGATAATATTTAATATATATATATTTTTTGCATAAAGCCTATCAAAAACTATGGGATAATGGCAACTTTTTTCTTTTATTATTTTCAATAGGCTTTCATAAATTCACACTATGCAAATGCAAGGGGTATTCCTCTTTTTATAGAAATACAAAGGAAGATTCCAAAAAGTTGTGGTACATTCCAAATAAAAGTGCTTAATTAATTGTGTTTTATAACAAATGATCTTTATTGCATTTTATTACAAACGTACTTTATTGCATTTTAGTAACCCACATTGTACGGATGTACGAACACAAATTTTGTGGAGCCCCCGAACCCTCTAGCAAGGGGAAACCTGACCGGTTCCCCCTTGCGCCCCCCTCAACGCGCTCGGTGGATACGCGCAACACGTATGATTGGGTTACTATAAGCTACACCACCATGCTCCACTCTGCTGAAGATCATCAAAGATATGGATATTGACTTCACATCCTAACAAAGTTTAGTATAAAGTTTTGGTCGTTCAACCTATTATCAACAACTATGCATAAACATTAGAGAGAAATGAGGAGACAAAATGCCATGTACTTGAGCACCAAAACTTAGAGGTCCAACGAGACCTCAACTATTAATACCTCTAAAGAATGAGAGTTAATGTTTCACACATATTCTTAGGTTCATGGTAAGCCTTTTTATATCATTATTGATATTACAAGTCAGAAGAATAATATAACCTCAAATATACTCAAGTGGCTTGACTTCTAGAAATTAGCACATCCTTAGCCTTACTCCCTAGGTTGGCTTCATAAAAAAAGGAGTTGAGGTTTGGTGCTAATACACATTTGATTATAATAATGCCAATGCCTAACATTATCACTTGTGATATGGTATTATTTGACATTTACAAGTTTTACTCAAAAGACTTTTTCTCTTTGATCTCTAAGAAACCTATCAAGCCTTTTCCCAACAATCATCAATTTTCATTAAGGAGATAACATATCATATATCAAAGATGGCCATTGCACATTAAAGGGATAAAATATCACATCTAGTAGAGTGTCAACCTTAGAAAAAAGGTAATTCCTGTATGCATTGATCATTGTACAAATTTAAATTCTCATGATGCTTTGTCATGAAGCCCTTCTTTCTAAGAAGATTTTTCTTAATCATCTAAGTTAATTACCTTTGTAATCCCAATAGATAGACATATTGATTCAATCTTATTCAAACAATTTTTAGAATCTTTATGAATTTCCACTTCATTATTCATTTGAGTATCAAATTTTTAGGTCCCTATTCTTCTCTTTTAATAGTCCCCTATATCATTAATTTGTTTGAAAAAATGATGAAATTTGATGATAGATTCAAGAGTTGATAAATTAGGATAAGATCATACCTAGCTCTTTCTCATGTGGGTTCAATCCCTATTATTTTAGTACCCAAAAAAATGAAACATGGTTCTTATGCATCGACTACTAAGATCTTAACAAGATATCATTGAAGAATATATATATATATATATATATATATATATATTGTATTACATTGATGATCTCTTGGACCAACTCCAAAGATCTATTTTTTCACTAAGATCAAGTAGAAGTCATGTTATAATCAAGTTCCTATCAACTCTTTGAATATTTGAAAGACAACTTTTGAGACCAAGGAGGGACTATTTAAATTATTGGTTATGTCTTTTGACTTGACCAATATACCAAGAACTTTCATGCACTTGATGAGTGAAATTCTTAGTCCATTCATTGGCTCCTTCATAATTTTTTATAGATATGACATTCTCATATTTATTGATACAAGGAACATGGATCATGTGTGTTAATTCCTAGACTTATTATGCTAATATAAGTTGCACATTGACATGGCTTGGTGTATAATGTATATTTAGATAATATTTGGCTAAATTATTGACCATGAAGATATACATGCAGACCTAGTTAAAATTCATGTCATCCAAGAATTGCATGTTCTAAAGAACCTAAGTGAGATCTAAAGTTCTTTGGGACATTGCAAACTTCCACCACTAGTTTATCCTAGATTTATCACATAATTCCTATCCATTCAATTGGGTTATGTGTGGTGAGGCACATTGCTAATAGACTTCTCTTTAACATTAGACATTCAAAGAACTAAAGAAGCACCTCTATATAGTGTCAAAAACCTTTAGTGATATAGTTCAACACTATTTTAGCAATGAGGAAGCACTGTAGGATAATCATGCACATTGTTTCACAATGATGCCATAATATATGGATGCGAAAATAACCATCCATATTGATCATAAACCTTTTTAATTTTTGCATACCCATAATAAGCTAAAAAATATGTACCATTTCAAATGGATGACATATCTACAATAAATTTACCTTGTCATTATTTATTATAAAGATAATAAGAATTAAGAAGTCAATTGATTAATTCAATCTTCAATCCAAATACTCTTGATAATCATGAATGTTTGAAGGCATAATTTCTCTAAATAGGAGATATCTCCCAATGATGCCAACTTTACTCCAATTCACCCCCATCTAGGTTCAAGATAAGATAGAACCAAAGTAATAACTAGAAGACAAAATCTTGTACCTCTCACGTAAGCTTTGTGTTCAACATGGTATGTCTTGTCAGTGTTTCATCGAAGAGGCATAGTATTGAAATATAGTCAAACACTTTGTCATCGAAAAAATTCTTGAGATGTCACATCAACATATTCAATGGCCTTGCATAGATTATGATGCAAAACTCTTATATCAAGTCTTGTATTTTTTGTAATATTTCCAATGTTGCAAACAAAAACTTGGGGATGCATTCACCACTAACTATTCCTTCTGGGCCATGTGAACCTATTGATACAGATCATAAAGTTTATTTCCCAGTAAACATCAAAATATTTATATCTTTACTGTTTTGAAAATATTTTTTGAGGATGATAATCATAGTACCATGTAAGATTATTGACATGTCTCAAAATACTCAACTATTATTTTAGCATGCATGGATTCACTTTGGGATCCTAGAATCCATTGTGTTGGATCATAATTTCAAATTCATTTATCATTTTTGGTAGGTTCTATGGAATATATTGGATGCTCAATTGGACCGTTCAATAGCCTTATGTCCTTAGATCAATGGATAAACTATAAATATGAGTATGATACTTATGCATCTATCTAGTATGTACAATCATAATCATCAATGTACATGGCATCAAATAGCACTCCTATAATAGGGCTATATAAATTCAACTATCTTACAATCCTTTTTGTAGGCATGTTTAAAGTTTTAATCAAATGCAGTCTTTTGTGTTGCCTTACATACACATATGGATTTCTAAATGCCAATACAAATTAAGGAGGTGAAAAAGGTAGAACACTTCTTGCAACATATGTAGCACATCCATCATCAATTTTATGTAGTAAATCTAGCTTATTTAGTACATATTATCTAAATTGCTTCTCACATAAGTTGAATAAGGAATCACTTCCTCTTTTAATCTAATTTGTAACTATATTTTGATTTTACACATAATCAAGAGAGTCGCATATTTAGACTATGTTTTTGACCTATAGGTTCTTATGCTATGTCTATTTTCTTTCATTTATTTATTTTATTATAATTTAGTTTTGAACTCAATGCTAAGGCCTTAACATGCCTTGTAGCCCATCAACTACATATATATCCAAACTTTAAGGTTGTTAGCAGTTTAGTTAAATGAGAGACTTGTATTTATAACTCCATTTATATTTGAATTAGTTGTAAATATACTTTGTTATCTATTTACACAATATTTCTTTATTTTTTTACATTACAAGAAGTAGTTGGTTTTACCCTGTCTTGTTGCATAACTTTCAAGCATAACTCATTCAATTGCACCAATAGAGTTTAAGAGTTTTCCTTCACATGACCATGATGGACATATAATTGTAAATTAAAGGGCAATGATGCATAACTAAACTTGGGTATGATTTCAATATTCATTCTCCAAATTTTTGTTATTATTTTCAAGCCAGATACTCCAAAAAGTAGTAACAAAACCAATATTTCATATAATATTTAATGCTTTAACTTTGAAATAACTAATCCTATACTTTATCAGCTCTCCTTATAGAACAACCAATAGATTCTTTTTTTCTTTAAAAAAATATGAAGGACAATGAAAAAGTAAATGATCTGATTTTTCTAGTTCTCCTTATACACACTACACCTACAAGGTCCATGGTATCTTATTGTTTACAATTTGTTATCCATAATAATTTTGCTTTGAATTGTTAGACAAAGGAATATAAAGGTCTTAAGGAAAACCTTATATGACAAAATTATATTCCAAGTGAAATCCTTGGGAGTATGAATTTTGATTGCTCTAAATTCTTATATCCAACTTGACGAAGCATACACCTTATTATGATATACTCCAAACCATCTCATCCTTCCTTGAAAAATGAGAATTTAGAACTCTTGAATCATATTTTAGATCTCCTTCACTATATATTTTCAAGTTCTCTCCCTCAACCATATCAAATATTTAAGAAACAATATTTAGAAATATTGCTTACATCAATATAATTACTTAACTTTACATCTCTATAATCCAAAAAGACATGGATCAATGGTTAGTATTTGGGATATTAAATAAGAGTATAAAGCTTAAACTAGGCATTAGATCAAATAATCACACAATCCCTCTCATTACCTATCCATATAATATATTTATTGATTAATTGTGAACACTTTGACATGAAGTTCCACTTTGTTGATCTCCTAAGCAAGGTTTTTTCTTAAATGATTTTCTTGCATCCACCAAGCTTATATATTTTTGGATTGACATTTTTTCCAACTCAAATAATCATCTAGTAATATGTCACTACTTTATTACTTCTTGTTAATTTGTTTATTTCACATAATAAAATCAAGATAAGAACAATGTTTTTCCCCTTTTAATTTATCTTTTTAGATTTGTCCATTTGCAACCTCTTCGTAGTTGATTATACGCTTGAAGTAGGCCCCACCTATATTTTATTAATCACATTATTATGGCATTTTAATAAACCATATTAACATGATATCACAACAAATCATATCATCACATAAAATGACATCATCTCAATTAGTTAAATTCCTTGATTTTTAAGGAGGAGACTTAGGTTCAAATCTTGCCAAGCGATATACATATAAAAACCAAGTTATTATAATATCAATGTGGTCATGATGTAATAACTAATTAGAATATATATCATCACAAGATATACATGTGCATTCTTATTAAATATTACATTGAAGTTTTTAAAAGGAATACAAACTATAGCTATAATTTCAAGAAGACTAAAAAATAAAAAATAAACTAAAATATAGAGAGCGATTTGGGGTAGGGATCTAGTGCATGTAGTTAGTGATTACAAGTAGGGAGTGGATCTCATGTTTTATATCACTTAATTTATTTCTTAGGATAAATTCAAAGAATGGTGGAATTCGTTAGGTAAAGTTGGATAGCAATTTATATAAAAAATACACTCATTTAAGCCTTAGTTGGAAATGAGGCTACCCTAGTTCAAGAAAGCAATATTTTGTTGACCAAGAATAAAAGTAAGAGAAATCCCCACCTAGGCAACAAATGATTTGCAAAAGGTGATTATCAAATATGAGACGATAAAAAACGATAAATTATTCTTCAAAAATAGGGTTATATACAAGTTCAACTAATTTTGGCTAGGTTTTTTCAAGATCTAAAAGTGCATTAAGAGTATTTGATGACTAAATTCATACCATCAATAATTTTTATTTTGATACTATTTTTTTCTTATCATTATTTTTTTATCACAATTCAAGGACAAAGTAATGAGTGACATCATATGGTTATAGAGAGGGCTATCTTGATTAAGAACATTGAGAAAAAAAACTATGTAGAGATCAAAAAATCCCCAAAGTTTTAATGTGGGCTAATTTTTTTAGACTTTTGTACCAACCCCTCAACAAGGAGATTATAATGAATATTGGTAATTCTCTAGGGAAGTTCATCTAGTTGGCATTGACTTATGAGAAGTGAAGTCTAACTATGTCTATGCAAATGTGTGTTACCATGAAAATTTCAAAACATTTGTCAATATCCATCATGATAAAATATAAAAGAAGACAATAGGTACAACAAGTGTATTATGAAAATATTGCCTTATAGTATCACATTTGTCATGAGATTAGACACATGGCAATAGGTTACACATGAATTGGTCAACAAAGAAATGACAGATTTAGGTCATTGGATAATCTTATACTCGTTTTAGAGTAAACCATCTTATGCTTTATTAAATTTCATACATTGTACATTGTTGTAGCATTGCTTTTATTACATATAATTCCCATATAGGTCGTTAGAATAACAACATAACAGAAAAGGTTTAATGACCAATATTCTCAAAGTAATATTACTCAAATCACCTCCTAATATTTAGTATTATCATATTATGGAGGGTAACATACAAAAGTATTTTATGATATTCTATGATATTTGAAGCTTTAGTCTAACATCCCCCCTTACTACATCATTTGTCGTAGCAAATAATGGAATGACTACCCTCCTAATCTTAGAAATAAGAATAACTAATATTGTCTTGAACTTGGTCATTTATTTTATATTCCTTGTGCCTTCTCTAGTAATTATCTTTTCTGATGGCAAAGTAATTCTATTTTATTGAGGAATCCTTTTTATTACATACCTTAGTGTTACAAATTGAAATATTGATACTCCTAACTAGGAGATTATTATATGCAAAAGATATTAAAATAATACCCTATCTAAAAATAAAAGATCTAATCATCTAAAGATGCATGATCTAATTATAATATTAAAATAATGCAATAATATATCCCTAACATCCCCCTTTATTATATTATTTGGTAAACAGAGAGAATCGTGAAACAATTCAAACTTGGAACATGCAAGTGCCTTTGTAAAAATACCTACAACTTGTTTATCGATGAAAATGTATTGGAGATGGATCTCTTGATTTTGAGCATGGTCTTAGATGAAATAGCATGGAGCTTTAATGTGCTTCATTCTTTTATGAAACATTGGTTTCTTAACCAATTTTAGAACACCTTGTTATCACATTTCAATAGTGTTGGATGTTTCTTTTGTATACCCATATCTGATAGAATGCTACGTAACCAAATCATTTCACACGCAGCTCCACGTGTAGTGTGATATTATGCTTAATGGATGATAATGCTACTATATGTTATTTTTGGCTATTGTTGGCATTAAATGCCTATGTAATCACACATTTGTACTATGGATCAAAGTCCAAGGATGAGGTGTCAATATGTATGTAAGAATGAGGTGTCACATTGCATGCACATGTAAGTTGGCAACGACAAACAACTATGCCATGATACAGGTCCATATCCTAGATGAAATACATATCCAGACATTGATTTTCTATAATCTAGTGATACAAGATAATCTAAGTCTATGTATCCTTGTAAGAATTGATAATTCTTATATACCTCAACCATATTCTTTTTTACCACAAACATAATGCATACCCTCTTTATTGCTTTCTAACGACTTTCCTTAGGATCTTGCTTGAATCTTGAAAGATATCCTATAGCAAAACCGATGTCAGGACTGGTGTTAATCAAGTAAATGAGACTCGCAATCAACTGACAATAGAAAGTGCTTGACACCATAGGAGACTTGTCATATTAAGATAGTTGCAATCCAAACTCCATTAATGTTTTCTTATGCATATAGTCTGTTATTGATATCTTTCTAGTAGGGACTTGGCATATTTGGTCTGTATGATGACATATGATTTTTCCTCTA
The DNA here is from genome assembly GCA_028583015.1 of Wollemia nobilis. Lineage (NCBI taxonomy): Eukaryota > Viridiplantae > Streptophyta > Pinopsida > Araucariales > Araucariaceae > Wollemia > Wollemia nobilis. Next base: position 2,369,314 of record JAQPPZ010001836.1, on the reverse strand, counting down.
CCAAACTTCCAAGCCAAGACAATAGTGTATAAGTCCCAAATCTATCACATAAAAATATTTTTCAAGGTATTCTTGACTACATCTATCAGTACATCTAAATTGTCTATAATGATCAAATCATCAACATACAACACAAGTATCACTATCTCAAATCCAACTTTCTTGTAATAGATATTTGTGTTTGAGGGACTTCTTTTGAAAATGTGTTGCAATAGGTGCTCATCCATTTTGATGTACCAAGCTCTAGGAGTCTGCTTCAACTCATATAAGGACTTAGCAAGTGTACATACGTTATGTTGATGATACAGAGAATGCAGATGGTGGTCATTTTTATCGTGGGTGTAAAAGTTTCTTCATAGTCTATTCCTTTTGAGTATATCCCTTAACAACGAGCCATACCTTATATTTGTCAAGTGCTCCATTTGCCTTGTACTTGGCTTTGAAGACCCACTTGCAACCTATGGGATTATTTCCTTTAGGCAAATCAACAAACTCCCATATTTTATTCTTTCTTAGAAAGTCATATTCAACTTCCATTGTTGCCTTCCATTGGGGTGAGCTAATGTCATCCTTCACTGCTACTAGTTATGAATTCTCTATCATTGAAGACATCAAATCCAAATTTACTTCTTGATGAGCCATTTTGTGAGTCTGAGGACAAGTGGAAGTGAGATCAGGAGGTGTATCAAGCTTGGCATATTTGATGGTACTCTTGAACCATTTTGGAGTCGTTCACTATTGTGTAGGAGCAACTACTTTAGGTTCATCATTCATTGTTGAAACGTCTTCTTGGACTTCCTCATTAAGCTCTATGTTTACAGTAGGGGATGTAGAATATTTTTTGAGTAATTCATCTACCTTATACTTGGTTTTGAAGATCCACTTGCAGCCTATGGGCTTCTTTCCTTTAGGCAGATCAATGAGCTCCCATGTTTTATTCTTTCTTAGTCATATTTAGTTTCCATTGCTACTGTCCATTAGGGTGAGCTAACGGCATCCTTCACTGCTACTAGTTATGAATTCTTCATCATTGAAGACATCAAACCTTGTTTTACTTCTTGATGAACCATATTGCGAGTTTGAGGGTGAGTGGAAGTGAGATTAGGAGGTGCATCACGCTTGGCATCTTTGGTGGTACTCTTGACCCATTTTAGAGTCTTTCATTGTTGTTTAGGAGCAATTGATTCAGGTTCATTATTCACTATTAGAATATCTTATTGGACTTCATCATTAAGCTCTATGCTTACAATAGGAGATGTAGCATTTTAAGGGATATTAATATTTTACTTGAGCTCCTGCTTCATCAAATGCTATATCTCAACTTATATGCAATTTCTTGGTTTTTGGGTCTATCAACTGATATCCTTTGGATTCATCATCATGCCCAAGAAATATGCATTGTAGGGATTTTACGTCTAGCTTGATCCTCTTTTTCTTTGACACTTGCATGTATGCCTTGCAATTGAAGAATCTAAAATGTTTGATGAAAGGTTTCCTCCTAGATCATATTTCTAGTGTGACTCCTTGTATTGTCTTTGTAAGCACTCGGTTCAGAAAATACACTATAGTGGTGACAACATCAACCCAATATTGATGCTCCAGATTGGCTTCTATTAGCATGCAATAAACCATTTCCATGATGGAATAATTTATTCTCTTAGCAATCGCATTATGTTATGGACTATAGGTTGTAGTGAGTTGTCCATTTATCCCATTCTATGCAAGAAACCTTGTGAATTCCTTGGATATATTCCCCCCTCAATCTGAGCAAAGGACTTTAATAGAACACCCAATTTCCTTTTCCATATGTTGTAGTGTTGTGTGAAATGTTGGAAGTGTGATGGCTTTTTAAGCCTTAATACTATCACAAATATCATATGTTAAATATCACATGATCAAATATGATGTAGCCACAATATAATAAGATCAAGATAATGATACAAGTAGAATAATATGAGCAAATTAATATGTATATTAAGGCTAATAATATATCAAATAACATTCAATAATAAGCAACAATATGAATATAAATAGCCTAATTCATTCATTTACTATGCATGAAGAACAACTTACAATATTAATTGCTCAAAATATATGCAATCTTTATTACTCTTTTTCTTCTTACAACAATCTTCATTACTCTTTTTCTTCTTACAACCATGATAGTGATGTTCTCTTTTCTTGGTAATGTGATATGACGTTCCTTCAATCTATGGAGTATATATCCATAGTAGAATGATTATTTATATACTTAACTATTCTTTTCCATATGCCAAGTCTCATGACTCTTGGGTTGGGTTCTCTACTTACACTTACATACTTGATGAACACTTTGATTCTATATTGTATGCATATCTATAAATAACTTTTACACTTCCATAGCTTATATATTTTAACTTAAGATATTTTACACATCTTTACATTACATATTTAATTTCTTACATATTAAATATTTGTGCACATAAACTCAACTTACACTTATACACTAACTCACAACTTCATTATGTTTAGAATGCTACGTCACATTAAATCATATTGGAGCGATTCTATTAAATCTGTAGACCTGCTTGGAGTAGGATGGTGGAGGGCATATATTTTATGGCTTTTAAGTTGTTTGTTTCTGGGTTTTTAGTGCAGTTTTTTTTTTTTTTTGCTTGGCCGTTGGAAGTATTTTCTTTTAAAGGAATGGTAGGAGACAGCACGTCTAAATGGAGAGGCAAGCACATTTCTGCATGCCATGTTTGGCGCCTTAGTTTTAGAGGAAGCATATCTCAAGGTCTGTGCATGGTGATTATGCCCCCGAATTCAACACTTGAAACTGCAAATTAAGCAGTTAACTGGAATGTAACCATATGAATATATAAAAGCAGATTGTCCATGGTCTTTGGAGGTATGGTCTTGGATTTTTATTGGAAAGGGGAAAGTTCAAATCATAAATCATAAGTTTTTTTATTAATGTATATATATATATATTTTTTTTGGTATATAGAAGCAATGGTTACAATCATGATTTTTAGTAATTAACACCACAGCGTAGGGTTCAAACTATCTACGAAGGCTCCCAGGACTTCCACCGTCTCGGTACATGGTAACCCGGCGTGAGATGGGGACCGTCGGATGCACAGACGCACAGGGGTTGCACCGTCGTCATCAATCTAGCGCACCACTCAGAAGAATCGGATCTGGGCTACTGTCTGTGCATGGGCAAGCCCGTGGGATTGGAACCTAGGTCTCCTCTCGGTAAGCGCCCCAACTTACCAATCCACCTAGACCCACGGACTTCTTTAATGTATTTACCAATTAAAAAATGGTAGTGTAGAATACTATAGTGATATTTTTTAAGCCTTTCATTCAATAGATCTAAATAATTATAGTAGGTAATTAGAGCCTCGTGTATATTTAAAAAATAAAGATTTATCTCATAAAGGATATTGTAGTGATATATTTTAGGGTTTTCATCTAGTAAACCCAAGTTCAAACCTTGAGAACCAAAATTTCTTTCAAAAACTCAAGCTAAATTTTAGCATCTTAACTCAAAAGGGATAAGCCAATTAGTATCAGACATTCCTAACCCTAAAGGGATAGGCCAATTGGTAGTGGCCAAGTGTTTGTTGTTGGGTGGCCTTGCTATTCCATGGCAATGGGTCTTGATGACTTTGTTTTTACCAATAAGCTAAGATTTATAAAGGTTCTTTTACAAAAATAAAAATTATTAAATAAGGGTTAGTTGAATATACGTTAATATGAAAATAAAATCACATAAAATTATTAAAAATAATTAAGTTTGTGATTTTAAAAGAAATCATTTATGTAAAAAATTAAAGTTGATTTATAATTTTTTTATTTGTTATATTTGATTTTGTTAATATATATTTTTTAATTAATTTATTTTTATTTCTTTAAACAATTTAAATAAATGATTTTTTTTTGGTTGCATAGGAGAGTTGGTCACAACTACATTATTTTAGTAAAATATATGAAAATTTTATTATTATTTTTTTATTTAAGGATGAGACTTTTATTTACTTTTGTTAACAAAATGTCATTGTCTTGTAAGAGGTATATATATTATTCTTATGTAAATTGTGTGTGAGTCTTTAGTTAAACTATAAACATTTTTTTTGCTTTCCATTTAATATTTGCATCTTGTAAGATGGGTAGACGTGAGGATTTTGGACCTCCTATCTTACTTCAATATGCATAAGGGGGGTATGTTATAAGCTTGAACTACGCTTGATGTGTAAACTATAAAAACACCTAGGGTTGTAAGGAGAAAATAATATTTGTCTAAAGGTTCTATGCCTAAACCTTTTAGAGACCAAAATTGAAAATTGAAGATGCAAAAATACAAATGATGCAAGCACACAAGCTATCTTAAATGTAATTATATGCACTTTTTTTTCTTTGTCTAGAATAAAAGAATGAAATAAAATAACTTAATAGTAATTTTATTTTTATGTTTTTTTGTAAAAAAAAATTAAAAATTAAATTAGTTGAAAATCATATTACATCTTTGTTTTCAGGATTGAAGTCTTTTAAACCAAGTTTTAACAGAGGATGTGAGACTATTCTCCCTCACATCTAATCTACTACAACTATTTATACAATAATAGTGGTTAAATTAATTTTTAATATTTCCTTTCTATTTATTTAACGACAATTCAAAAAACAAAGTCTATGACATACAACTGATAAATTTTTAAACGACAAAAATGAAACATGAAAACTAGAAACAAAAAAACTTGGTCTTGCACTTGATGGTGAATTTGTTGTTTGTAAATTCACTACCAACAAAAACTTTGTTTGTGATGCAACTTCTTCGTTGGTGGTTTCGTCAACAACCAACAATTGTGTATTGTCCTGCAAAATAGACACATACAATACATAATTAGAGAATTTTAATAATTATAGATGACAAATAAATAAGTTTACAAAAGTAGAAAGTAAAAATCCTGAAATAGTAAACTTCCTAAATTTGCCTGAAATGCAAAATTATTGCCTATGCAAATTTGTTGCAACATTTCCATATAGGTAGCATTTTTGTGATAACTTATAAAATAATTAGTGAGGAGTAAAAAAGTGTTATTAAATATAAATAGAAGGATCTAAATAAGGGCAAATAGAAACAAATAATGGAATCAAAGAAATCTTGATTCTTAGCTCAAAGGCAAAACCGTTACCTCTATGAATTCGTCATCGACATTTTTGCTATAACTTGCAAACTGGTCAGAGAAAAGACACAAGATCAGTGCTAGGGGGTTTTACTACTTCAAGGAATATGGGAAACTTCTTTGGATGATGGGTCAGACCCTTATTGCTGAGACCAAATGCGAAAATTTGGCAGAAGGTTATTGTGAAAATAGTAATGGTGATTTTGTTGTATGACCTGCAGTCCAACATTACTTTTGCTTCTATAAGCAAAATAAAGTTACAATTAGAATACTTAGAGATATATTATGAGAAGGGTGTAAGGACCCTTCTAGAGGAGTAATGAATGTAAATATAACAGAATGTACTAAAAAATGTGATAAAATTTGACTAAAATGCAATAGAAGTATATGTATTATGACAATATATAGTATGAAATAACCAAGCTAATAGTGAGATGAACACAAATAAACAATAAATAATAGTAAGATGAAGGGACTAAGCAACTAGCTACAAGATGAAAGTGAATAATAGTGTTAAGGAATTAGTTTATATAGAAATAAAATGTTAGTACAATAAAGCAAATAATGAGCCAAATGAAAGATAAAAGGAGGAGAGAAGGACACAACTAAATGGTAGCAAACTCCTCTTCTTTTCCCCTTTGATAGCCTGTTGAATGCTTTCAATCTTAGTTGCTAAGTAGATCACTCAAAAGACTTGATCAAGAGAGCTAGATTGCTATAAGATAAGGGCAAGATTAAGTGACAAATGGACAACAATTTGGCATAAAACGGAGAATGAATGCTTAGAAATTTTGGCAGAGCTTTGGTGCTATGAAAACTTGGATGGATTACCCTCCTCAAGGGCTCTATTTATAGATTTTTCAAGGGCTTCATGGAGGGAAATTCAAAGGATTCAAAAATACTTTTAAAATATTCAAGAAGGTCCAAGTATGGAGGCTCAAGGGACATGAACCAGCATGCACAATCATGTCTGGTAGTGACAAGGGATATGTGCATGATTGAGAGGTATGCTTCTGAAATTTTGCTCATGCTAGGTCAAAATTAATGCCTAGCAAATTTGTTGTCAATAAATTCGTAGTGGAAAATTTGCAAAATGATCGTTAAAAGTCAAATATGAGTCAAAAAGGTCAAATATGGGCAAGAAAAGTCAAATTAAAAAATTGCTATTGGGGTTAGCAAATTTGTTGTCACCAACATTTTTGCTTTTGAGCAATAAAAGCTCGAGATTTGGGCATATAGCTAATTAGGCTAGTTTGGCTAGTTGAAAGGTTATCTAGTGGGGATCATGATAATTTTTGGTGTTGCAAAATTGGATGTCTGCACATCTATATATTTCATGATATATTTTTTCTCAATTGATTTTTCTTGTATGTAGATTTAATTAGACAAGATGGGGTGCCTTCTTTCTTTGTATAATATTACAGTTTTAAATTTTGCATTATAACACCATTTGATAAAATGATGCACTATCTCATTTTAATTCCATAAAAATAAAGTAGTTTTTAATGTCCATAAGGCCATAGGTCATATGGAAGTTTCCTCATGAAAGATGTTTATCAAACATATATTTATCCAACCAAACTTGGGATATCAATGGTGTACAATATTGACCCCCTTTAGATCCTAACCTTGAACCTTTTATTTGGACCATATAATCAATGTTTACGACTTATAAATTATTTAAACAATCAAGTTGAAATACAAAGCTCACACAAGAACATGAACAAATTTTAATTACACTTAATTATTATGAATTTGTGTGCTTATTTATTTTAACAAAATATAGTTTAATAATATATAAAAAAGATTCAAGTGACAAAAGGTAAATGTCAAGGGGCTTGGATATCTAATTTGCTTCTAGCATGAGCAACGCTCTCAGGGCTAAACTTGTCCAAAACTTAATAAACCCTCCAATGACACTTTAGAAACAACTTCTTATTCACAAGTATAGTGAAGGCAATCATGGCATGCTACTACTCAAAGGTATCCACCAAAAACCAAGAATCTCTAAAATTTGGGTGTTGATTGTTAAATCATTCTAGATCATTAAGGATAACATCTCTTGGAGCCCAAGAAATGGTAACGATATCAAGTGTTGGGATGAGTCTATTTTTGGTAACAAGCCCTTAATTTCTTCTATTTCTAAGGAGTTTTTTAGTTCATGAGTCAACTTGGGATCAACAAACTTGCCCATCTCATCACTTGGGAAGGCAATAATCCAAAATGGATTCAACTTCATAGGTTGGAAAAAAACAACAAAGGGAGTGGTCTCAGGTCTAAAAGCAATTCTTTGGCATTCTTTCCGTAGATTGGACATTGAAGACTACTTTATTTGGATCAAAATTAACTATTCGATCAACTATTTAGTCAAGGATGGTGCTCATCTCCAAAGAAGAGAGCCTCTAGGGAAAATTTTGAACCACATTTAGGGCCAAATTATCACCCCAAAAAATAATTTTTTTTCTATGGCTAGTTCAACAAAACAAAATTTTAATTGGGGAAGACCTCTTTGAAAAATATTTTTTGGGTCCCGTAAATGTTCTAGATGCTTTAAAGACTGTGAAACTCAAGTCCACCTATTTTTCAAATGTGAGGAATTTGCTACGATCTGGATATCTCTTGCTCTCAGCTTTGGAGTTTGCATTAGAAGCAAATTAAATATTAAGTCTTGTACTAAAAGCTAGAACAAAAAGTACCATAGCTCTTTTCAAGGTAAGCCTCTCATAATTTTTTTATGATCTTGAATTCCTTATTATTGCATATGGTATATATGGATGGACAAAAACTGATGAATATTTGAAGGTAAATCAATTCAAAGGGCACTTTTGATACACAAGATAAATCATGCTATCATGGAAAATGCTAGAGCTCGCTTTAAAGCTAATCAATATTGAAGTGCTCTTTCTAGAGTTGAGTTACATACCCTCAAAAATTGAAATCTTCAAGATCTAATTAACAACTCTATTGTTAGCAACCTGACTCCTCAACTATGTTTTAGTTTTCCAACTCTAGCCCTATTATTTGATGGAGCTTCAAAGTCTAACCCTAAAATAATTGTTGTTGGAGGAGTTTATGGTCAAGGACAAACTCTAAAATTCTTGATTTTTGCCTGATTTTAGGACAAACCAAAAATAATGTAGTTGAGTTAATGGGTTGCAAATTTGGTCTCACTCTTGCAACAAGAGAAAACATCAAAACCCTTTATTGTAAGCAACCTAACTCCTCAATTGTGTTTTAGTTTTCTAGCTCCATTATTTGATGGGGCTTCAAAGTCTAAATAACTATTGCTGGAGGATTTTTATAGTCAATACCCCACTCTAAGTTTCTTGAATTTTGCTTGAATTTAGGATAGATAAAAAATAATGTAGCTAAGTTGATGGATTGCAAATTTTATCTCACTCTTACAATAAGAGAAAATATCAAAACCCTTTCAACCAAAGAGTTATTTGTGTATCTGGTGCAGGCCGCTAGGCTTGAACCCTGGACCTCCTTCCGAGGATTGAGGGAACTTGATAAAAAATCTTATGTTAAGGCAAATCGTTCCCCATATCCCCTGTGGACCAGGAATTTCTGTTCCACAGGGTCTGTCCCATCCGGGTATACCCCTTAGGCTAGTCGGAGGTTTTTTGTATCCTACGCAGGTCGTTAGGCTTGAACCCCAGACCTCCTTTCGAGGATTGAGAGAATTTGCCAGTAAGGTACAAAACCTTATGTTAAGGAAAATCATTCCTCGTATCCCTTGGGGGCCAGGACTTTTCATTCCATGAGGCGTGTCTCCATTCGGGTATACCCCTCAGGCTAGCTAGGGTTTTTTGGGTTTTTTGTATCTTGCGCAGACTGCTAGGCTTGAACCTCGAACCTCCTTCTGAGGATTGAGAGAACTTGCTAGTAAGGTACAAAACCTTATGTTAAGGAAAATCATTCCTCGTATCCCCTAGAGCTAGGACTTTTTGTTCCATAGGGTCTGTCCCCATCCGAGTATACCCCTCAGGCTAGCCAAAGGGTTTTTGTGTATCCGACGCAGGCTACTAGGCTTGAACCCGGATCTCCTTTAGAAAATTGAGAGAACTTACCAATAAGATACCTGGTACAAATTACAATAAAACAATATTAATCAAATAACATAATAACAAGTAATTAAATATTTATTAACAACTTTATTTTTTCCAACATTACTCTAAAATAGATTTAGATATCGTATAATCAATTTAAAATAAAACAATAAAAAATAAAATCTATTCATTTCCATAATTCAAATTTAAACTTTCACATAATAGACTTTACAGTAACCTTTTATAACATTACTTTTTAATATCATAATTGATTATAATACTAATTAAATTTTATTATTTATTTATTTAAAATTTTATTTATTTATATTAAAGTTAATTTATAGAGTTGTGTTTCACATTTTACTTTAACAAAAAAAAAAAATATAAAGATAATTTTAAATAATTGAAATAGATCTCCTATATTTAAGTCTCTTTCAAGTATGTTATTATTTTACTATATTTTTTATTATTATTAGGTTAGTGTGAGAAACCCTTACGAAAGTTTAGGGTTGGCATCACATCCCAACCATGACCTCTCATAAGGGTAAGACTAAAATATTAACCAATCCATCTATGTAACCAAAAAAAAATTATTATTATTTTATTATAAATTAAAATTTATGATAACTTAGTTTTTTGTTGGAGAATAACATATGAAAATAATAATATAGATTGTTATATTATATTGAACTATTTTGTAACAAATGGTTACACAAAAACTTCAAGGCTTTAGTGAAATCTGGATACACCATGATGATAGCATCTCACCACGTTCCACTACCCGGACCTTAGGCAGTTGTGCACTCATCCCGAATCTTAGGTAGTTGTGCGCTCGTACGACGGGATCCACCACTCTCAGTATGAGCCCTGGACTAACATTGCAATATCAATATTTTTACCCACTACGTGACTCGAATTTGGGTGATTGCTTTGATACCAAATGTAATGGACCATTGGGCTAACATTGCAATATCGATTTTTTTTACCCGCTACGCGACTCAAACTTGGGTGATTGCTTTGATATCAAATGTAATTGACCGTTACACCAAAACCTCAAGGCGTTATTGAAATCTGAATACACCAAGATCATAACATCCCACCACACTTCGCAGCTCAGACCCTTGGCAGTTCTGCATTTGTACGACAAGATCCACCACTCTTCGTATGAATCCCGAGCTAACACTGCAATATCGATGTTTTCGCTCGCTCCACGACTCAAACTGAGGTGGTTGCTTTGATATCAAATATAACAAATTGTTACACCAAAACCTCAAGGCGTAAATGCAATCCAGATACATCAAGATCATAACATCCCACCACACTCCACAACCTGGACCTTGGATAATTGTGTGCTCGTACGATGGGGTCTACCACTCTCTGTACAAACCCTGGGATAACACTTGCAAACGTTTCCTCCCACTTTACAACTCAAACCTAGACGGTTACTCTAATACTAAATGTAATGAAATGTTACATCAAAACCTTGAAACGTTAGTGACATCTGAATATTTGGTGCCACCAATATTTGAACCTTGGTGTGGACTACATCAACTATTTGTCCCAAATGTTGAACCAAGGGCCCGTTGGCTATTACAATATAATTATTAAATGACATTAACTCAATCAATTAAATTTAAAGATACCAATGTTTAAATCTTATCAAATGATATATGTATATTTGTTAAATTATTGTAATATCACTATGTAAACATGATGTAATATCCGTGAGTTTCAATTCTATATAATCAATTAACAATAAATAAATTTTATAAATTTTATTAAATATAATACAAATAATTAATATAAAAATCAAATGTTATAAATCAAATGACATTAGCAAAACTTGTTATATTCTTTAACTTTTAAAGAGTCCACCTAAGTTTAAATCTTATCGTTATATACAAATGTTGTAATACTACTATATGATCAATGATGTAATATGAGATTAAATTCTTTCACTCTAAAAAACAAGTTCTAATCTTGTTTAAAAATATATGCATAATTTTATTAAATTATTACGTCGATAGGTGTCCTACAATGGCACCTAGGAAGGTCAACCACACTGTAAACAATATTAATATTTTATTGAAAAAACCGACATTAAGAAAACTATCCGCCAGGTTACCGTAGATTTAAAATATTTAAAAAATATTTAAACTAAAATAGTGCCCAAACTTTCTAATATTGTCTTAGAAAAACTTTCAAGTAACGTTGAGAAGTTTGAGATATCCCTGACGATTAAAAAGTTTTTTATAATAATTTTTTTAAAATTTTTTAATAAACTCAATATTCGATTAAAATTTAACTTGACCAACTCAATATTTTGTGGTTTCAACATCATAATTTTATTTTATAAATTGTCAAGCCATTACCTTTTTAGTTAATTTAATTTAATTGAGGACCAGACTTTTGAGAACTACGGGAAGAGCCTTGGGTTTCTCTTACTTTTTACTAAAAATTAGTAGAGTTTTCTCATGGCGATGTTCGGAATCGAACAACGCTAGCCTAGCTATAGGCTTAACATACATAACACTGCTAATCTTATTATATTCAACGTAGTATATTCGTACTATTTAATTCAATAATATGCTAGGAAGTACCCACGGAATATTCAATAATAAACTTATGGTGGATACAAATATATATATTATAGTATTTGTACTGATTGACATGGATACTCTATGTGGAAACAAGTATTGCCCTAAATGATATATAATATATAAAGGTTTTTAAAGCTACTTTTTATATACTATTTCACTAAGATATTTTTCAATTTCATAAGATTCTCAAACTAATTACTCGAATGCCCATTAATTTCACTATTTCTATATGAATATTATTGTTATTTCTTCTTTAAAATTAATAAGTTAGTCTTCTAATGTTGATTTAGTAATCAATTTATCGGTCATATTTGTCCTTCATTACCACTAGATCCTAAGACTATTGCTACTAATTAGGTTTTTATGTACTATGACTAATATGACAAATTTTTTTGAAGGCGTTGCTTTGATAGAGGAAACAAGATAATGTTTTAATTTTTAATTTTTTTTAATAAATATATGTGGGTTTCATGATATTTTATTTTATGAAAATATCAAAATATTATACTTGTATTTGTTTTTAGGTTAGCAAACAATATTAATATTTGGGATCTTGATTGGTTATGACCGATTTGATCATATCTCTCCAACAAATGGAGAACTAATAATATTTAATATTTTTTTACAGGAACAAATGGAAAATACACCAAAAATAAATATATCAGAGGAGGAAAATAAGCTACAATGTTTTGCATATCAAAGAGAATATCAAAGACAGAGACGTGCACAGATGACAGTTAGCCAAAGAGGAAGAGAAAATGAAAAACAAAGACAAAATCGTGCAAAATGCAAGGCAGAATCAAGAGTTGAAAAGATACAAGAAGAAAGAGAAAAACAAACAAAACTGATGGATGCATCTGAAGCATCTTCTTTTCTTACAATAAATGCTTCAAATATAGTTGTCGTTCAATAGACACAAAGCGGATGCAATGAGATTAACATGGAGATGCATCAATAAAGGACATTGCAGCCTCGAAGAAAAGGAAATATTGAAGGTATAGCAATAAATATACAACAAATTCCAACATATGGTGTGGATTTCAATGAATCGTAGACTATATTTCGACATCAATTAGACAGTCTTGCATCACCATCCATGTGTTATATTTGTGATAAATGCTATCCTGGAATAAATGTGCGTTTGACAGTCAAAGGTCCAGTATGTAATAGATGTCAACAAGAAAAAGGTCCTAATCGATTTTCTGTAGAGAATAATATGGATCTTGGACTACAACCACCTGAACTTGCGAATTTGACACAAATATTTGAAATAATAAGGTGTTTATCAACACCGCCTATTGGGATTCAGATTTGTTATCACTTGAGCATTTTCATCTCCGACATAAGCTATTTTAAATATTTTTGGCATGTTATATTTATCAATACATTTATAAATATATTTTTAAAATGTCATCGAAAAATATTTTAATATAATAATTGTGTGGTCGCGGATGCTACTAGCTTATATATATATATGCCGAGAGTTATCGTCTATCTCATTTCTTGGGGGTGTGATAGATAGGCGCCTCGAGATTGATAACTCTCGGTGTTTATAGATATATATATTTTATATATCCAAGCTAGTAATAATATTATTTAGTAACCAACTATGCCACGTAATCAAAAATAAAAATAAAAATAATACTATTTGAATCTTTATAAATGAATAATAATAATTTATAATTTAATACAATAAAACTTAAAATAATTATATATATTTTCAAATAATCGTGAAGACTTTAAAATTTAAAATAAAAATTTAAAATTTAGATATTATATTCGTATTTGTATAACTTAAACCTGAATCTCTAAATAAGTAAATAACCGTAGAATCCATGTTAATATGAAAAAATATAGCCCTTGTACCACTTACTACGCGTTACTTTAAATAGATTATTAAAAAAATATCTCGTAATATCCCCGTCTTCTAGATGATTCTCCACGTAAGATAAGCTTTGCAAGTAAGGAATTTTGATCCGACAAGTGCACGTTGAGGCATTTATTTGTTCCCTTGTTTCTATTGCGTCTATCATTCAACATGAAAACATAGATTGTACATGCCATGCAAAATGTTAAATCCATGACAAGTAGAATCCTATGAAAGTGATTTTATTTAAAACATAGATTGTACCTGCCAGCAAAATGTTAAATCCTTGATAGGTAGAATCCTATGAAAGTGATTTTGATTATAATATGGGACAATCATGAGCTTGGCAAGATTTTAATTTGAATTTTTTTGCAAGCCGAAAAATCTAATTTTTTTATTTATATATTTTAAATTATTTTAAACATTCATACTCAAAAAATAGTGGCAATGTGCTTGTTTTTTATAATTCCACTAAGTTTTTTTTAATTTTTTTTTATACATATGTGAATTGGTTATAATTTCAGTAAGTTAAATTAAAGAAAAGTTAAATATATTTCATATTCGAAGAAAAATCATATGGATAAAAATTAGTGGTCCAGGGTGTGAGTTTGGGAGCTGAGATTGTTTTTTTTAGGTTTACGGTACTGTATGCATAGGGTTTTGCGTAGGGTTTGGTCGGTCGTCACCCTTGAACTCCACGTCGTTAAATATTAATTGTCTTGGTGGTTGGTTTTCCTTTTAAGATGGCCATCAGGAACGCGATGACTTCAACTCCTATCGAAGTTACTAGATTTGGACATGGCGTGCAACAAGCAACCAAGGAAATTTGTCCCGAAGGTCTTCCATGAGGTATGAATCAGGTGCCCGATGTTACTATTCCTTTTGATGATTTCAATCAGTCCTGTAGCTGGTTATAAAATAACACTCTTATTGGATACTTCTTGGGTAGAATCCCTAATGAGTCGCTAATTCGTAGCTGGATTCAACATTACTGGACTCCTCATGGTATAGAAGTTGATGGAATTCAAAACTTGACTAAGGGGTTTTTTCTGTTCTGTTTCTCGGCTCCTGAACATGTGCAAAAGGTTTTTAACCATGGCCCCTGGTATGTGCATAACTCTTTGTTAGTATTTCAACTCTGGTCCCATGATTTTTCTGTTGAAGAGGATGCTTCCCTGGAGGTGCTAGTGTGGGTTGAATTCCCTGGCATCCCACCGGCTCTTTGGCCTTTCTTGGAAACCCGTGTTGCCTCTCTAGGTCATTTTGTTTGTGTCGAGAATCCTAGGTTTTTTGGTGCTCGACCCTATCGCAAGGTTTGTGTGAAATTAGATCTTTCCAAGGATCTTCACGACCATATTATCATTTGTGTTGGGGATACCTCCTTTGCCCAGAAGTTAGTCTATATTAATATTCGAACACCTGCTTTCGTCTTCAGTTGACAGCCCATATGATCAAAGATTGACTGCTCATGGAGGGGCGATTCAAGCATAATAAGGTTACTTCTAACCCTACAAGCTCTGCGCATGTGCCTCCTTCTCGAGCTGCTCTTGATGTGCAGCGACCCCCGTAGACTAGTTCGCAGGATTCCTGGACCACTGTTGTCAAACAAAATCGTCCAATCAAACCCTCGGGTAAACCCTCTAGCTCGTGAATGGCTCCTCTAGTGCATGCACCGAAAGATAAAATGGCCATGCAAGATATAGCACCAACGTCCTCTCATAGGGCTTCTGTTGTAGTGGAAAATGAGGGTTTGCAGAGTACTTTGCATGCAGCCCTTGAAAAGGCTCGAGCAAGAAGGTCCCGCAATCCCACCTCTGATAAACGCCCCCATGTTTCTAGAAGAAAATCATGACAAATATATCTCAAATTCCTACTCCTCGCTTGGGGATCTAGGGGCTTCAGAGATTATTGAAGGTGATATGCAGCTTGACAGTTCCTAATGATATTTCTCTCCTAGAATGTCAGAGGTTTAACGGACCCAATCCATAAATACTTGGTTCGTATTGAAGTAGACAAAATTTGTCGTCTGCATGGTAGGTTTTGATTTTCTCTGTTTACAAGAAGTTAATGTTTATGCTTTTAACTTGCATTGTGCATGTTCATTTATTTGGCCTGGCAGCCAATTTTATGCAACTAATCATGCAGTTGGTAGAGGTGGAGCTGTCACTTTTGTGGCTCCCACTTGGCAGTCTCATCTGGTTACTTAGAGAGTGGACCCTACTAATTAGGTGGTTTGGACTCTCTTTGAAATTGATGGACATTATTTTGGTATTGCAAATATATATGCTTCCAATCATGCCCTTGACATATGCGCCCTCTGGCGATGGTTGGCTTTGTCTTTACCTCCTATTTTCTAGTTTTTTTGTGGTGATTTCAATATGATTGAGTCAGCCTCTAATAAAGTGGGCTGCCTCCCAATGCAGTGGTGTGCTAGGGAACGCAAAGCTTGGTTTTTTTTTAAAAATAAACTAGGGCTTTTCGACCCCAATGCTTGTTCTTCCTCCAAAGACTTCCCGCATTCACTCTGGTTTTCCTGGTCAAATTTTCAAAGTGGGGATGATCATGTTTTCAAGCGATTGGACAAAGATATGCTTACAGACCATTTTGGGTTTAGTTTTCAGCCCCTTGTGCCTTTTGCCCATCCCGTGACAGCTCTTCCCTATTCCATAGTGTCAGATCATGTTCCTATCCTCTTTAACATTTCTTCGAAGAATCTGTCTGTTAAGACCTTCTCATCTCAATTTTTTTTTAATACTTCCTTTCTCCAGCATCCTGCTTCTGTTGCGCATATTACTAGGGTTTGGAATTTGGTTCCTCAACCTTCAGGACATTTGGGGTGGATTGTGTGGTGGAATGATGCTATCAGTCGCACAACCACTTTGTTGTGCAATCTTGGGGTCAAGCTTGCCCAGTTGCGTAAAAAGTCCAATCTGGCCCTAAAGCGGGAGTTTGCCTCAACATCTGTTAGACTTGATGCCTCCCCTCTCAGTGTCACTCTGCAGCAGCATGTTACGATTCTTCGACATGAGCTCAAGAAGGCTGAGCTCTATGAGGCTCGAGGTGCTCAACTTCGTGCCCAAATGCATTGGCTCAAGGTCGGTGATAGGGTTTCTAAGGAATTTTTCCAGTGCCTTAGACCGCCTCGACAGGCGGTTCAATTCAAAGCCATTGTGCATAATGGCGAAAGGCTTTCAGAGATGCCTAATATTTCTAAGGTATTCGTTCACCATTACCAGTAGGTCTTTGCTTCTCAACATCTCTCTACTGAGAGACAACAAATGCTGGATGAATGTTGCTCGATGGTGCCAAAGAAGCTTTCGCCTTCTAAAACTGAAGCCTGTGATAAACCTCTTTCTTTAGAAGATATTACTGATGCTTTATCTCATATGGCTAATGACAAAGTGCCTGGACTTGATGGGTTTTCATGTGAATTTTATAAAACCTTGTGGGATATGGTCAGGCCAGACCTTTTACGGGTTTATCAGGAAGCTTTGTAGTCTGGTTCTCTAGGCTCACTCATCAATAAAGGAAACATAAAATTCATCCCCAAGCCTGGTGATCCTGAGGTGATCACTAACTGGAGGCCTATCACTATGCTAAATGTTAGCTATAAAATTATTGCTAAAGCTCTTGCCCTTATACTTCGGCCTCTCCTTCCTCTGTTAGAATTAATGTAATGTGCACTATGCCTTCCTTGACACTTGTCAGTTTCACTTGACAAGTGTCATGCATTTCATATAGGCTTATGCCTATATATTGTAACCCTGTTTCATTTGTAATATATCTTATTGTGTTCATTTTATATAAGGCCTGACATTTGGTATCAGAGCAGGCTTTCCCTGCCCTGTGTAAACCCTTGAGGGGGGATTTCCCTCATGGAAATCCTCCCTCCCCTCATTCTTTTCCCTCCATATTTTCCTTCATTTTTTTTTTAAACTAGGGAGTATGCTCTCCATCCTTGGATGGATCAGAAACCAGAAGTTGGAAGATTAAATGGTTGCCAAGTTATTTTATGACTGATTTATTGGAGAGGTTAAGATTTTATTTTGTATCCGTTCGATGCAAGGACCAGGTTTCAAATATTGGAGCTGAGTTACGCGATATCCAGCTAGCAACAACCTGGGCAGCAGCGAACCATGTTTTTTCTACAACCTACTGTTGTTTTTTGGAAGATCACGACAGCCCTGGCGCTCTCGGCTTCCTCGTCAAAGTAAACCGTCTCTTTTGATTCCAACGCCATATCAATTTCCTCTCACGCTTCGACAAATTTGGCATTGATTTCATCGACTTCTTTGCTGTAATCCGAGCCGTCATATTTATTGCTATATGTTCCCTGTCCAATCTTATCAAGCTTCTCGAAGCCATCAGCCCGTCGCGGAATCCAGCCTTTGATAGCTTCGTCGATCGCGACAGAAAGCCATGGAGGCCACCCGAAAGTGACCTGTTCGCCACGAACGTGCTTGGGAGGATTGCTTAGCCTCGAATTTGGCTTTTCTCTCTTCCTCTCTGCACCAGTCGCGACATGATTCTCGTTGTGCTTCATCTGATCTTTGCTTACCTCGTCCTCTTCTTTGAATCCATTGGAGAAAACTTCGGTATTACTGTTGTTATTTTCAAGTTTTGTAACAGAGACGTTTGTCTTCCTTCCGGAAGAGGAAGACTCAGAAGCGGCCGACCTTTCCTTTGGAAGAGCCAAAGAAATGCCATTACTCCCCGGCCCCGTCGGCTCCTTGGCAAGTACAAAACACTACCAGAAAGCAAAAATGCCATTCGAGGGCTGCTGTCTGTTATCCAACTCCCCTCGCAATGCTGCTTCAGCCTTTGTAAAATGATGCCTACGCAGGTAGTCCAGAATAACATTCACAGTGTCCGCCATCGACACAATCACCCCTATAGTGCAGTGGTCTATAGTTTAGGCAATTGATGCAGTGGTCTAATTTTTCTTGCAAAACATTAGTTTCCATTGATGCCAAATGTAGTGGGAACGTAAGAGGACAGTAGTTGCGGTGGTTGTTTCGGGAAGAAGACTGGTGGAAACTTACAGTTTCAATCACGAAACTCCGCCAGAAGGAAACCTTTGATGCCATTTGCAGGGAGATGTAGAGATCGCCGAGTCTAGAACGCGCTCCCGCCATAAACTCGTGCCAGCTGTATTTCACGTCGATGCCCAACCAGACGATGGTGGATGACTTCAAGGGATCCAGGATGCGATGGACGCACCACGTGGAGACAGTTCCATGACACGCTTGAGGAGAAGCAAAGCTTTTGCCTGCAGATGAAGCAGTGTGATCCCGCTCGTGCGCTTGCCGCCTACCTCGACCACGTGGCGTGGCGCAGATGGAGAAGCATAAATTATCTCAAGCGGCTCGTCGACGACACACGGTAAATTTGACAAGTGGTGATTTTTTTAAAAAATATATTGTGGATGTGGCCCCCACATGGAATGAATTCTTATTAAAGGCATAAACGCACGAATATTTTTTTTAATGTTTTTTTCCACATGGAAGAGTGGAAGTGTAAGTGGAAGTGGAAGGCCCACATGACTACTTATTGTACTCCGTCATTTGAAAACTGATGATGGCCTAGATGGCCCATGTAATTCCCCTGCGTGGGAAAATTTAAAACTGTCTATTTTTTTTATTTCGCCTCAGTGCGATGATTATTTGCTGCCTTAGATAGGCATGATGGTTTTTCCACATGATGAAGGCCCCTTTGATGGTGGAATATAGGGGTATTTATAGTCGTTGGAAACGTTTTTCTGCGATGGACACATTGGTGGTGTCCATTTGTAATTATGAGGTTGTTTCATTTGTGTTTTTTAAGCCTCAAACTTTTCTACCTTGGAGTGCACTTTCGGTTGTACCCGACACTCCCAAGGTACTTGTAAGTGAACCTAGTATCTAGTATTCACCTCTTTCTACTTGGCGGATGTAGGGGCTGGTTACCCATGCATTTCGATAAGATGAGGTGACTACCATAAGGACACTTATTCTAGGGACTACAGACAAAGACACCCTAGACTCTATCCAAGTTTTTTTTTTCTCGGATCTACTTCTGAAGACTACAGACGAAGACACTTCAGAAGATTCTCTTCTACTCTTCTTTCTTCTTCTCCTCCATATTTGGCTTCTATGGCTCATTTTATTGTATTGAGTGCATTTTCGACAAAGACCGACACTCTTATATGGCTCGTTTTTCCTTTGTATTAAGGTGCATTTTTGGTAGATACCGACACCTTCTATATTGAGTTCACCATAAGGAAGGATTTGATATTTATGGTGAGACTAGTCAGTGACCTACAAGAGGCAACATCCTCTGAGGATGACCTGCAGAGGCAACAGACCCAAAAGTGGCTGACCCTGAGGCACCCATGATGACCCCGAGGCACTTAGACGGCTGACCCAGTGGCAACAGACCCATGGAAGTGGTTGACCCTAAGGCAACAGACCGAGATGTATACACAATGAATCTAGCATTATTCACAGTTGGAGAGCCAAGCGCAAAGAGCACGAGCCTAGACCAAATAAGCAATAAGAGAGGATGATAGGTTTTTTTTAGAGAAGTCAACATTAAGGGGGAATGTTACCTAATATTGACTTGTTTTTTTCTTTAGTTAGGATAGTGCACATTAATGGGGAATGTTAGAATTAACGTAATGTGCACTATGCCTTCCTTGACACTTGTCAGTTTCACTTGACAAGTGTCATGCATTTCATATAGGCTTATGCCTATATATTGTAACCCTATTTCATTTGTAATATATCTTATTGTGTTCATTTTATATAAGGCCTGACATCCTCTAGTTGTGAGGCCTGAGCAAACAGGCTTTATCCGCAATCGCTATATTCTGGATAATGTTCTAGCAGTTTGGTAAGGGATGGACTGGGCAAGGCAGTCTCAGCAAGATGCACTTTTTATTAAGATTGACTTTGAAAAAGCCTATGACAGAATTGAATGGCATTTCATACTCTCAATGCTTACTGCACTTGGCTTTGGACCTTGATTTGTCCATTATGTGAAAATGCTATTTACAGATGCCTCAACGGTTCTCACGCTGAATGGCATGCAATCAAATGCATCGGTTTGTACATATCTGTTCGTCAGGGTTGTCCTCTTGCCCCTTCCCTCTATGTGCTTGCAGCTGAAGCTTTTGGTTACCTTCTTTCCCGCAAAGCTTTGCAAGGACTAGTTAAGGGTATTTTCCTACCAGGAGGGCAAGGGCAGCTCATCAATGGACACTTTGCAGATGATTCCTTCTTAATGCTCACTGAAGATGAAGTGTCTGTCACATAGGCTCTTTCCAGCCTGGAGGTATTTTGCAAAGCTTCTGGTTCCAACATCCAGTGGAGGAAAACTGCTTGTTATAGACAATCCTCACATCCCCTTCCACCCTGGTTAGAGCATTACCAATGGAAGTGGATACATCCAAGGGAGATGTTCAAATTCTTAGTCAATCCCTTTGCTTTTCAAAGCACCCCTTCTCAACTTTGGGAATATGTAGTGCAAAAGGTAGAGACCAAGCTCAATTACTGGATCACCAAGAAATTGTCACTTGTAGGCAAATTCCAAATCTGCTCTAAAGTTCTTGCCAGTACACATGTTTACTATTCCTCCTACTGGGTTCCTTCTCAAGCTTGTTATAAGAAGCTAGAAAAGCTTCTACGGGACTTTTTATGGGCTAATTCCTCTCAAAAAAATGGCTTTCACCGAGTAGCCTAGGAATTTTGTTGCCTCCCTAAAAAATCAGGAGGTTTGGGTCTATTTAACTATTTTCGTCAAGGATTAGCTCTCAGTGCTAAATGGATCATCAGATCTCTTAAAGGAGATGAAGCATGGAAAGTTCTTATTAGAAATTGTGTGGCGACAGGGTTACCAATTGGCAAGAAATGTTGGCAAGGGTTGGATTTCCCTTCCATTATTGTAGCCCTTATTATTTTGTAAAATTACTGGCTCCTTTGTGACTCAAATTCTTTGGAGAGCTTGGGAGTCTATCAAACCCTGGTTCCGTTGGAAAGGAACTAGTCGTCATAAGGGAGCAGCTATTGCAGATTTAAATGTGTGGTGGTCCCCTGTAATTCAGTACCAAGGACAACCCCTTGCTCAAGTTCAGTGGATCCATGCTAATTTTTTTTTTAAAAGGGGTGTTGTGTCCCTTTCAAATTTTTTTTGCAGACAGTCTGGAGATTGGATCCCTTGGCCACAGTTCCAGCAGCAACATAGGTTACAGTCTATTGACAAAGATACATACGAGGTGGTTATTAATAGTACACCTTTCTCTTTGTGGCCTAAGCTTGGCCAGGTTGCTCAGCAACCACTATGGAAAGAGTGGGAATGGTATAAACATGTCCCTCTATTTAATTACAGTACTAAGTAGGGATACAATTGGCTTTTGCCCAATTTGCCTATGGTGCCCAAGCTTAATGCACGTTGGGATTTGTTCTCTTCCAAATCTAGATGGAGAGCTCGCTTTCAGCTCACTTGGGCACCATATATTGAACCTAAGCAGGCCTCTTTTGTTTGGATTTTTTTGTATCAGGGGTTGTCGCTTGGCTCAAGACTTAGGCATTTGGGCATTGTTTCTCCCACCTGCTCCTTTTGTGGAGAAGCAGAGTCCACTTTGCATATTTTCTAGAACTATCATAGAGCTCATATGGCCTGGGAATGGATGGAGTCCTTTTTTCAGCCTTTTATGCTTACTCCTTTCACCTGGCTGCATAATCTGTTAGGCGATCCTCCGCAGTTTTCTCAACCTTTGCTAGAATTTTGGAACATTTTAAGAACTAGTATATTATTTCATATATGGAAGGTAAGGAATGAGATAGTTTTTGTTGATAAGACTCCCTCTATTACTTTTTCTCTCTTAGATAAGCTTATGGTATTTCATGATGCCTGGTTACAGATTCAGGTGCAAGCTAATAAAGTTGCAATGGAGCTTAGTCACTTGCAATAACTGATTGATCATTGGGGTGATGCCCCATGTGCTATGAGTAGAGTCCCCCCAAACCATGAGCAGTGCACCCATTCCAAATCCAGACAACGTAGGGACCGACCGCATTCTAGGGATCGCACACAACCCTCTAGGGATCAAGTGCAGGGTTCGCTACGTTCACACCATGCTCAATAGATTTATGCTTGGGATGCTTGCCCTCAGCCGGACTAGTTGCAAGGTATGGCTATTTGGGGAGCTCCTCAGGGCTGGGGAACTCCCCTAGTTTCTTTTGGTCAGGTCGGTTCTCAGAGGGAAAGTGATAGGGATGCTAATACTGGTTGGAGTTCGGGTACTGCTGGGGATGTTGATGGATGGAATACCCCTCTTGAGGCTCCTGCTCAGCCTACTACTGAAAAGTCTGTCACCCATCTTGGGTCGGGGTGGAATATTTAATGGCTGGTGTCCTTGAACTCTTTTTTTGCATGGTTCTAGTTTCTTGTTGTTGATGTTTTGATCACTGTCATAATCGTAGTCCTCGCTATCTCTTAAGTCAGTGTGGGGTTTACTTGGAACTTGTTGTAGCTTATGGTTTTTTGTTAGTCTTACAATGGCACTAAGAGGGGGGTGAATCAGTGTAGCTCTTTAATAATGAATTAACAACTCTTAAAATAGCAACAATTAAAAATTATAAACAGATACAACAAGTACAACAAGAGAACATCACACAACACAAGATTTAAAGAGGTTCACCAATGTGGCTACTCCTCAAAAATGACTGCTTGGACTACCATCCAAATCCAGCCTTTGCAAAACAACAACTTTACAAACAGTTTACCAGCACCCACTGGAAGGAGCACCAACCCCTGATTTACCAGCACCAACTGGAAGGAGCACCAACCCCTTATGTCAAGCACCAACTTGAACTTCAATTCTAAAACTAGAAGATTAATAGTAAGATACCTTTGCTTTTATAAGATCCTGACTGGTCTGCTTCACCTTTGCATCCTCTGCGCACTCTACTCTCTCTGCGCAATAGCTTCGCATAATCTGCTGCTTCACTATCAAGCGATCGTCTTCTCCCCTTTTTGCGCTCTGCTTTCTTTGCGATCTTCACACTTAGAATGATTCGATGACTTGCACTCTACGCACCACGATCGAACTTCTCACTCTGCGCACCACGATCGAACTTCTCACTCTGTGCACTACGATCGAACTTCTCACTCCGTGCACTCCGATCGAATTTTGCACACCTCAACACACTCAACTCATCAAATAACCTTCCTTTTATAACAATATTTTCAAGATCAAAATCCTAATCTTAGTTAGCTGTAAACCCTAGTCTTAGTCGGCTGTCATAGGTCATCGTCGGCTTCAACTTAACCGCGAGAAACCAGCATGTCGCGATATCGTGACACTTTCGCCTCCGTACGCTTTCTCTTAGCTTTGGCCCACGATGACACAACATGTCACGATATCGTGACACTTTTGTTCTTTCTCTCTTTCTCCTTGCTTTGGACTATGAAAATACAACATGTCGCGATATCGCGACACTTCTGCCTTCTTGTTTCTCCTCTTGGCTTGTATCCGTGAAAACTCAGCATGTCGCGATATCGTGACACTTTAGCCGTTGTACTTCTTTTCTTGGCTTGAACCAGCGAAAACACAGCATGTCGCAAAATTGCGACACTTTCGCCTCCTTGCCTCTTTCTTTGGATTGCATTAGCAAAAACACAGCATGTCGCGAAATCACGACACTTTCGCCTCCTTGCCTCTTTCTTTGGCTTGCATTAGTGAAAACACAACATGTCGCAAAATCGCGACACTTCTACCTTCTTGCTTTCTCTCTCCTCATTGAGTCATGAAAATGCAACATGTCGTAATATCGTGACACTTTCTCTCCTTTGCTTTTTCTTTTGCCTTCAGATCGCGAAAAATCGACATGTCGCGATATTGTGACACTTTTTCTCCTTGGCTCTTTCTCTTGCCTTCGGGTCGCGAAAACCCAACATGTCGCGATATCGCGACACTTTTTATTTCGGAACTCTCTCTCCTGCAGTATGTCGCGAAATCGTCACTTTTTGTTCCGTACAATCCTTCTTGCAATATGTCGCAAAATCGCGACACTTTTTCTACTTGTCTTTTTTTTTTTCGACACGTCGCGAAATCGCAACACTTTTTCTTCCGTACTATCTCTCTTGCAATATGTCGTGAAATCGTGACACTTTTTCTCCTTGTCTTTTTTCTTTTTCGACACGTCACGAAATCGTGACACTTTTTCTTCCATACTATCTCTCTTGCAATATGTCTCGAAATTGCAACACTTTTTCTACTTGCCTTTTTTCTTTTCTGACACGTCGCGAAATCGCGACACTTTTTCTTCCATACTATCTCTCTTGCAATATGTCGTGAAATCGTGACACTTTTCTTATTCTTTTTCTTTCAAACTTGTCATGAAATCACGACACTTCTTCCTGCTTTCTCTTTGTCTTCCAACATGTCGCAAAATCACAACAGTTTATCCTGCCTTTTCTCTCTCTTTCAATATGTCGCGAAATCATGACAGTTTTTCCTGCTTTATCTCTGTCTTCCAACATGTCGTGAAATTGCGATAGTTTTTTTGCCTGCTTTCTCTTTGATCTTTTGCATGTGGGCCACTTCGGTTTGCTTGAAAAATCACTGTACATACTCTGAGTAACATTTGAACTCCTGTCTTCTGCATCTGACTGGCCTTTGAACTTCATGTCCACTGCATCAACAGATCTATCTGACTGTGTTGACAACAATGCCAATATTGTTGCTGCACCTTGCTCAACATTTTTTGGTTCCTGGCTGTTTTTCTCAGCCGGTTTGGACAGTGCATGGGGTGTGACGTGACAATCCACCCACTTTTGTATGATTAGTCGCTATATTTAATATATTTCCGCTTCATTAAAAAATATATATATATTTCATATTTTTGTGTATTGTTTTATGGGGACAACCAACACAATGGTTCGAGTTTTTGGAAGGCCTAAGGTTCAAGCCGCGACATGGGCGTGAGGGGGTGGGTGTGTGGTGGTTGTGTGTTAAATTCCCTATTTATAAGCAAAGCTCTAGGAAACTGCTCAACCCTGTGCGTTGGTCGTAAGGTTTCTCACACTAACTAAGTCATATATATATATATATATATATAAGGCGAAAAACCCCTTGTGGGGCCGCCTTGGTCTGAGAGACCACGAACAGGGGGTTCTACGCCGTCAAAGTCACCCGGGAGTCGCACCCGACCTTGCCCGTACCAACATTATCAATTGGATTTTTGATACCCAATTCAACTTTTTGGTAGGGTGGAGATTTGAACCTGGGACCTCCCTTGGAGGATTGCCCTCTCCTCTCCAACTCACCTACAACACCTGGGTAATCTATATATATTTATTTTTATTTTATTGTAGGTTAATTTAATTTTATTATTAAATAGAGAAGTCTAATTATATATACTTATGGTATGAGTTTGTTGAAGTAATTATTTTTAAAACTCTTAAAATTTAGTTTAAATTTTGAGAGTATTTAATATATTTTTATTTTCTTACACGAAGCCTTTCAACAATAAAGTTTACAATTATTGTTGCAAGAAATAAAAGGAGTTAAAAGGCTTGGTAATTTTATATGTAAATATGTTAGAAATATCGCAACGGTTTGGGGTTTGGCTCTTCTTAAGGAGGTCCAAGGTTCAAACCGCGGTGTGTGTGGTTGTGTGTTAATATTCTATTGATGATTTTAGCTCTCAGCCTTATGAGGGGTCATGGTGGGATGGGAATGCCCAATCCTAAATGTTAGTTGTAGGGATATTTCACACAAACCAAATTTTAAAAATATATTATATGTAAATATAACTAATATATATATATATATATATAAAGTTTTTGTATTATTTATAGGTATGTAAAGAAGCTACATTATCGGCCCTTCTAAGCAAACATGTTTTTTATCTAAAATTTTATATAAAAGTAATAACTATGTTTTAAATATGTTTTGCTAATACAAGGATAGAGGAATCTATAACTTTCTTCTAAGTTAATACATACAAAAATCAAAGTCATTGGCATCAATATGGAGAATATTGTAGATATCTTCCCTAGTTTTTTATGTCCACCATAATGGAGGATCTCTATAACAAGTCAAATCCTCGCGGTCTAAAGCCCACTTTGCCATAACCTTTGCAATCTTATTTTATTCTCAAGTAACATGAAGAAACTCTACTATTTTGAATCTAGACTTAAGCACATGTATCTTTTCAATCACCTTTTGTAACTTCCAATCCTGAGAGGAGGTCTTCGTGGGCATCTTCATTTGATTAATGATTACTTGTAATTTATTTCTACTTGTCCTACATACTAGTCAACCTTAGCAGCTCCATGAAGGCCATAAAAGATAGCACACACTTTTGCTATATTGTTAGGGAGGACGCTAAGATTATTTGTAGAAAGAAAATCATGAGTACCATATGAGATTCTTCCTATGCATCCCATGCTTGCCATTCCTAGGTTACCTCTTGACATGTCATTCGTGTTGTTCTTCCTGAGACCTCTAGGAAGGGCTTGGCATGGTCCATCCCTTTGAATAATCGGCCCAAAATCATGTGAGTGCTTACATCTCCATTCATCCACAAAAAGTTGAATCTTGGAGATTATATTGTGCCACTACTAAGATACCGTGGAGGGGGGCTTCAAAGTATGCAGGGTAGTTTCCTTGATATTGGTTGTAGTCTTCCTAATTATGTTGGACATCATGGTGAGTCGCTTTAAATATTCTTTTATTCCTTTCTTTTCGAGATTCCAAAGTGAGTCATGTCCTCCATGCCTGCTCAAGGAAGATGAATTGAAGGAGGCTTAGATCTAAAGAGGTTGCCAACCATTTACATAATTGAATGGCTAGGGGATATAATAAAATAAGGTGGTCCTAGGTCTTGTTCTCTATACATCATAGCTCACATCTAAATGGACCTGAAAAACCATATTTCATCAATTGGTCTCCTATAAGAACCCTCTTGCAAAGGACCCAAATAAAGAGTCTCACTTTAAGCTAAGTCAAAAGTTGCCAAATATGGTTGAAGATATCATTGAGTGGATTTTCTCCATAGTGAGTGAGGGACGAGTATCCTAGATCTACAGTACACACATCATTATAATTTGAGCCCCATGCCAACATGTCTTTGCCTTTTGTCCAAGATAGCAATCATGTTCTAAAAACCTGATGAATAGCCTCCTTGACAACCTCCATGGCCAGGATTGAGTAGTCCCTTGCTAGAATCTAGGCTCTATTCTTTGCATTCCTTTCCACATGGTTTTTGTAATAGTGTGACATCTTTAGTTGATCCCACTTCACTAGAGCCTACATACACTTTGCTTTTGTCCCACTTCATAAGAGACTTTGATTAATCTTTTTCAACTTCCTCAATACATCCTTAGGAATACTTAGGACCAAGGAGACATAGATGTGAATATATTTTAAAACTGATTTAACCAAAATGAACCTACCTCAAAAGGAAAACCAACGAATGGTCTAATTATTCAACTTGCTCGGTATCTTCTTTATTAACCACCCTTAGTTAGTGGCAATTTTATTCATCTAATACCAAGAGTAAATTGGATTACTAGTATTGGTCTTTAGGGAGGGCACAGTTTGAGGTTCATCTGGATAGTAGATATTTATGAAAAAAAGTAGAGCTTTCGTCCCCTTCCTTCAATCATTAGATCCTTGATTTTTGTTTCCATAAGAGCTTCTCCCTCCTTTTCCATTATGCTATCTTGAAAGGGAATTGGATTTCTTATTTGTTGAGCTCTTCTGTAAGTCCAAAGGAGCAAATTTGAACATTCACTTGCTCTAGTTAGAAATCCAAACCTATATTTTTAGCCCTCACGTACCCAAACTTTTGCCAATTTTATTTCTTAATTATGGTTTTGATGAATTGTAATCTCTTGACAAAGTAATACATTTGGGTGTTGTATTTAGGCTTTCCTTCCCTCCACAATTGAAGAACTAATGGCCTAAAGGAAGTATCTTTGAACCACATAATATATAATATAAAGGGTGAGTAACTCCTTGAAGACTGCTAGAGATTAGCAAAATAGACAAGTGGTCTAAACCTACATTATTAAGGATAAAATATTTTACAATTAATTTTAGAGAGATAAGTTCATATGATATTACACACATGTACAAGTGCTATAGGATGCACACAAGTCCCTATTATCTATTCATCCATATCATCAATCAAATGGATATGCCTCAAGTGCTTATGCATTATAAATTAGCCATAGTATCCAGTGTTCTCATCCCTCCCATATTTTCATCTAAGAGGAATATGGTGTTGAAATTCCCTCTTAAAACAATTTGGTTATTGGGGAACTAGAGCCTGAGGTGTTGGATATAGTCTTGCTACCTTCATTTCTCCTCTATAGTCATTGTTGCATATATGTTAATACACAAGAGTTGCTAGTACTTTTTACTTCATTACCTCTAAAGTCCAATAATGCCCTAACTTTCCATAGTCGCATGCACCACAAATTCCTTTAGATCCCATAGATAAGAGAGCCCATCCAATGCTCCTTAAGAGCTCAAAGATTCTACTCGACCTGTGGGCCATTATTTCTTAGCAACTGTCTCCATATCCTCTATTGATCACTTAGTCTCCTAAAGAAAGACTAGGTTTAGCTTATTTCTTTGAATTATTCTTTTATTTTCGTTGTGTTTGAGGAAATTTCCTCTTATCCCCCTTACATTCTATGAAAGGAGTCTCATGAGGAAGGGTGGGTTAAAATTTTGGTGATAGGAGTCACCTTTCCATCAAAGATAAGAGTTTCCCCTTTGTTTGTTAGGCGATGTTGATTGGTCTTATATCCCATTTTTTTATTGGTGTCCATCTTCATTTTCTTGAGATTTTCCTATTGTAGACCAGATAAAACTTGGGTAGGTTCTCCTTCATGGTCCTTTGTGTATACCACCAAGGCCTTTGCAAATGGGTCGAGGTATCTCCTTCTACTTCATGTTGATCAATCCTATGTGTTTCACAAGTATAATTTTCTACTTTTTTAGCTCCTCCTCACTTATTTTTCCTTTGCTAATCTTTGTGGTTTAGGTTTGTGTCCATATACATCTATATCTGGTTGTCAACTATTTTTGGAGGTGTCTTTTTCCATAATTTGGACCATCTAGTTGCTTTAAGGATCAACTCTACCATTGGTTCTATTTCCATTTGATGATCTTCTTCCACAATTAAGTCTTTAATTAGTCAAATGAGCAAATTTGTTTTTTGGTGTCACACTACTTTTAATATCTATTTTTCTTTGAATGCGAGTTCTTTTTAAGTTAAAAGTATTCAACCTTTTCCTTTAACTTCATTTGCTCTAAGCACTTTTGTGAACAATATCTTGCCATGTGCTCATACTTGTGGTATATTTGACATCTAAATGGGATATTTAAATAATCAAATTTTTGCTCCTAGGATTCATCCTCTATTTGTAATGTGTTATTTCCTAGAAGAGGTTTGTTGAGATCCATTAAGACGTATATTCTATCATGTATCATTTGGTCAAAATTATAAGTATTGTTAGCCACCATCATAAAATTTCCTTTGGTCTAAATTCCATAAATATACATGTAAGACCTTTAGCTTCCATATCATCTATGCCTATTTTAAGGTCTATCTTTTTCAACTAAACTATCAAAGAGCCATACACTACTTTGATGCATCCATTGGTATTCTTCCTAGGGTCTAAACATGACTTTCTCAAAGGCCCACAAAGAAACTTTGCAACTTACCTGAGTGCCCTCCATTTTATTATCATACCACATCCTAGAAAGAATGTCTAGGGGGAGGGATCCCCCCACCTCCATTGTCATGACAGAGCTTCAGAGGTGTCCATAATCCTAATATGATCTGAAAAACCTTACAATTACTTGTCATTCATATCTATTGCATGGTTCTTAGAATATGATAATTTAAAATGTCTTAAGGGGAAATTAGTTTCTCATATCTAATGATAACTTAATATATCCTTTGTTATTTAGATTTAATTCATCCATTATAAAATTAATATAGTCCTTGGATAATTTTTGGATTCTCAAAAGTTGATCAATAGATGTGCTTAACATTATAGTTTATGGAAAAGAATGTCACTAGTTATTTTTTAATAAATTAAATGTGGCTTTTATTAAGGTATATTTCCATAAAAATACTACATATGCTATTAAGTTAATTAAATTATATTTTAACAATATTGTATGCATCATTCTCAAGTTGTCTTACTATCAAAAATATTTTCTAGCTCCTTCAAATTGCTATTTTTTATTTGTTAAAACTTTGATATCATTATCATTAA
The DNA here is from genome assembly GCA_028583015.1 of Wollemia nobilis. NCBI lineage: Eukaryota > Viridiplantae > Streptophyta > Pinopsida > Araucariales > Araucariaceae > Wollemia > Wollemia nobilis. The sequence goes on along the minus strand of JAQPPZ010001836.1, from coordinate 2,338,338 downwards.
GAGATAAAATTTTCTTTGCCTACTTAACTTCTAAAATATGAATTTGTCTAAGACAAATGAACACCTAAATTGACTAAACTATCTACCACCATGTTTCTTTCTTTGTAAATATGTTGGCATTTCTAAAATATTGCTTCCATAAATAATTAATAGACATCAAGAATAATGTTATTGTTGATCCAATATCCACATCCATTTTTTTACATCATTAATAATAATATGTGAATAGTCGGGTCAACAAGAATGAGATGGATAGGTTTGTTAGGAGCAATCCATGTGGTTTGAACCCTACGCTGGCCAGTTACTAAAATTAGTGGATGTAACCAACTCTCCTATGTAATCAATATATATATATATATAGATAAATAGATATGTGTGTGTGTGTGAGAGAGTGAATAACCCTCAATTGAAATGTACGTCAATCATTTTTTAATGGTAATTTTGATCCTTGTAAGAAGTGATTTAGTTTTTGTGTACTTGTTTATCGATGTTTCTATATACATGTATATTCAAATCTAGTAATGAATTGGTCAAGAAAGAGATAAAATATTTAGGTCATTGGATAATCCTACGTTGGTTTCAGAGTAAACCATTTACTACTTTATTCAACTTCATACATCTTACATTGCTCAAGCATTGCTTTTATTACACAAAAATTCCATATAGGTCATTAGAATAACAAGATAATAGGAAAGTTTTAATGGTCAATCTTTTCGAAGTATGATTAGTCAAATCACCTCTTGATGTTTAGTATGATAATATTATGGATGGTAACTTACAAAAGTATTGTGTCATTTTATGATATTTGAAGCTATAGCCTAACATCCCCTTTATTACATTTTTTTGTGGTAGCAAATTATGGAATGACTACCCCTTGAATCTGAGAGATAAGAATAGATGGTGTTGTCTTAAACCTGGTCACTTATTTTGTATTCCCTTCGTCCTATTTGGTAATTATTTTTTTTGATTGCAAATAAAATCTATTTTATTGATGGGCATTGAAGCCTATTTATTACATACCTTAGGGTTACAAATAGGAAGATTGATACTCCTAATTAGGAGATTGTTACATGCAAGAAATATTAAAATAACACCCCATATAAAAATGGATGACCTAATTATAATATTAAAATAATTTATTAACATATTCCTAACAACTCCTCTTATTACATTATTTGGTAAAAATTTGACACATGCAAGTGCCTTTGTAAAAATATCTATAACTTGTTTGTCGGTGGAAATGTACTAGAGCTATATCTCTCGATTCTAGGCATGTCATAAGGCTTTAATGTGCTTTGTTCTTTCATGAAATATTGGATTCTTAAACAATTTCAAAACACCTTGGTTTCCACATTTCAATAGTGTTCGATGTTTCTTTTATTACACCGAGAGACGTTCCTACAATGGCAGACATGGGGGGGTGGGAGGCAAAGAGGTCATACATGTCACGCCGTAAACAATTTTTTTTTTTTATTAAAAAAGCCGACATTAAAAAAACATTTAAACTAAAACAATCGACTAACCAACCGTTGCAAACATTTAAAATATTTAAACTAAAATAGCCGACTAACCAACCGTTGCAACTGTTTAATAAAGTATTGTATAAATACATGAACATCTATTGCAATATACCAAAAACAAAGATAGGCGCCTTGGGATTGATAACTCTCGGCGTTTTTTTATATATATCCTTTATATCTAAGCTAGGATGTCCATATCTGATAGAATGCAACGTAATCAAATCACCTCACATGTAGCTCCTCGTATAGTGTGATATTTTGTCTCCATGTATGATAATGCTACTACATATTGTTTCTTGCTATGTCATAATACAAAGTCCAGATCCTAGATACAATACATATCCAAACATTGATTTTCTATCATCTAGTGATTCTACATAATCTGAGTTTGTGTATCCTTGTAACAAGAACTAATCAGTCTTCTTATACTCCAACCATATTTTGTTGTACCACAACCATAATGCAATACTCTCTTTATTTCTTTCTAATGATTTTCCTCAGGATCTTGCATGAATCTTGAAATATTTCCTATAGCAAAAATGATGTTAGACCTAGTGTTAGTTAGGTAAATGAGACTCCCAAACAACTGACGATATAAGAGTGCTAGACACTTGAGGAGACTTGTCATATTAGGATAGTTGTAAACTTAACTCCACTAGTGTTTCCTTAGGCTTATAGTCTATCATCCGATATGTTTCTAGTAGAGACTTGGCTTATTTGGTCTGTGTGATGACAATGTGATTTTTCCTATGCCAAACTTCCAAGCCAAGACAAGTTTAGAAGTCCTAGATCTATCATATCAAAAGATATTTTAAAGTCATTCTTGACAACATCTATCAATTCATTTGAATTTCCTATAATGATTAGATCATCAACATACAACACAAGTATCATTATCTCATATCCGAATTTCATGTAGGAGAGATTTGTGTATGAGGGACTTCATTTGAAACCATGTAGTAATAGATGCTTATCCATTTTGATGTACCATGCTCTAGGAGCCTACTTCAGTCCATATAAGAACTTAACAAGTTTGTATACCTTATGTTGGATTTTAACAACAAAGCCTTTAGTTTGAGTCATATACACCCCTTCTTGAAGATAACCATCCAGGAAGGCACTTTTGAAATCCATTTAATGCAACTTCCAATCGAACTATGCTACCATAGCATAGAGAATTCATATGGTGGTCATCTTTGTTGTGGTTGCAAAAGTTTCTTCATAATCTATTCCTTCCTTTTGTGCATAGCCCTTTACAATGAGCCATGTCTTATTTTTATTGAGTGATCCATCTACCTTATATTTGGTTTTGAAGACCCACTTGCAGCCTATGGGCTTCTTTCCTTTAGGTAGATCAACGAGCTTCAATATTTTATTCTTTTTTCGAGTCATATCCAACTTCATTGAAGACATCAAACCTGTATTATTTACTTCTTGATGAACCATACTATGAATTTTAGGGCGAGTGGAAGTGAGATCAAGAGGTGGTTCAAGCTTGGCATCTTTGATGGTACTTGACCCATATTGGAGTCTTTCGTTGTTGTGTAGAAGCAATTGCTTTAGGTTCATCATTCACAGCTGTAATGTCTTCTTGAACTTCCTCATTAAGCTCTATGCTTACAATAGGAGATGTAGCATCTTTAGGGACATCGGTATCTAACTTGATCTCAACTATTTCATCAAATTCTATATCTTGACTTATATGCAACTTCTTGGTTTTTTTGTCTATCAACCAATTATTTGGTTAGTGGCCACTAAACCGTCCAATTGGTGGCCTATGCAGGTCTATAGTGGTAGAGGTTAGAGCCCACTTTTTTGTTTCTAGTGGTTGTGGTCAAAACCCACTTTTTGTTTGTAGTGGTAGAGGTCAGAGCCCACCATTTTGTCTGTAGTGGCGGTAGCAAAGGGTGTTACTCCAGAGAAGGTAGGTTGGGAGGTATGCAACAATTGTCCATGTTTGCTTTGTAGTGCTCTGTTGTTGGTTTGAACAAAGGGTAGAAATATTTTTGGGGTGGTTGTTTTGTTATGTGTCATTTGGGAATGCAGAGAGGGTTGCTACTCTATTGAATGATAGGTTGCAAGCCCATGTTTGGGCAATGTGCTGAAACAACCACTGTATTGTAACAACCATAGACTGGCCACTATATTGTAACAACCATTTGGTTGGGTATTGCATTTTAACAACTCCACTCTTCTAAAACAAAGCACATCATATTAATGAAAACAAAGCTGAGTATCTTTGTTTCTTGGCGTTCATTATTTTTCAATTGTTTGTCTGCCTTTGTTTATTTTTTTTGCTCCAACTGTTATTGTTTCTTCTTTCACACCAATACCCTTTAGATTCATCATCATACCAAAGAAGATTGCATTGCAAGTATTTCACATCTAGCTTGGTCCTCTTTTTCTTTGGCACTTGCATGCATGCCTTGCTCCCGAAGAATCTGAGATGTTTGATACAAGGCTTCCTTCTACACCAGGTTTCTTCTAGTGTAACTCCTTGTAATGCCTTCTTCTGGTTTAGAAGATACACTATCGTGGTGACAACTTCAACCCAATATTGTTGCTCTAGATTGGTTCCTATGAGCATGCAAAAAAACCATTTCTTTGATGGAATAATTTCTTCTCTTAGAAAACCCTTTCTGTTGTGGATTATAGGTTGTATTGAGTTGCCACTTTATCCCATCATGTGCAAGAAACCTTGTGAATTCCTTGGATGTATATTCTCTTCTCGATATAAGTTGAGGACTTTAATAGAACGGCTGATTTCCTTTTCCATAAGTGTTTGAATGCATCATACTTAAATTGCAAGGATATCCATATCTTTTTGGAGTAGTCATCAATAAACATTGGAAGGATATTTTACCATTAATATTGACTTGCATGGATCTACATGGATTGATGTGTATCACATCGATATAGACCTTTGGCTCTATGAAAGCTGAACTCAAATGATACTTGATACCTACTTCTTTGCTTAACAACCCAAACAAATTGACAATATGAAGGAAAGGTTGAGCACACTAATCACCATTTAATGCTTACTTGTTAGCTAAAATAAGTAGATATGACTGCGATGCCCATATCTACGTTCGTCATGGCTATAACTAAGATGCCCATATCTACATTCATCATGGCTATCGATAGTACTATATTTGGAGCAAATTGAACATCTAGAACAAACAAACCACTTTTATTGAGAGTGGTGGCAATATTTTACCGAAAAGATCATCCCACTCCATTCCCATAAATATTAGAATAAATAAATATCCTTTGTTTTCTCTTTCTTTTAAGATTTAGTGATAAGTTTACAGTTGTTTGATTTCTCTTTCCTTAAATATTTAGTGATGAGTAAACTAGATAGTTTACCAGGGCGATTAAATATTTAGTGATGAGTTAACAATTAGTTTCTCAAATCCAACAACGAGGGCATATGCGGCACAGAGCGTCTACAAAATCCCGTCCTGCCATTCCGCGGAGTCGTTGATTTCCTCTCACCAGTCCGAAGCCGAGTGCAATCGTGCTACGGCCTCGTCCACAAAATCCGACCACTGAATCATCTTCATCCTCGCCATGCTCGGTGACAGCAAGGGGATTCGATCAGTGTACTCACCCGCCCAACTTTAGTCGGCCGAGAAGAGAAGAAGAAGATGTTGAACGAAAAGAAAATCAAACTAAAAAAAAAGGGTCAAATCAGATAGACATAAACAAAACTTCTGAGCGGCCAATGAAAAGAGTGCTCGAATGCTCTGTCGAAATTAAATTAACGACCATAAAATGTCATGATTACGCTTCCATTTGTACGGTGGACCGACCACCAGACGGTCATAGCCTAACACCACACTCCCTCCACCTAAAGTTCTTCTAACGTTCGGTTTTACTTCCCTCCAAGTTTTAAAAACCAGGAGATCCACGCAGAAAAATAAAAATAATAATGGGTATTTTCAACGATTAGGTGGATTGGTAAGTGGTTGGGTATTTACTAAAGAGACTTAGGTTCAAACTTTGGGGAAACCAACCCTTAAAGGTAATAGTCTGCTATGAATCCTTTGAGTGCACGCCAGATTGACGATGACAGTACGAACCCCGAGCGTGAGACCTAAGTTCAAACTTTGGGGAAGCCAACCTTTTCCAAAGGTAATAGTTTGCTCTGAGTGCACGCCAGACCGATGATGACAGTACGAACCCCGAGCGTGAGACCTAGGTTCAAACTTTGGGGGAAGCCAACCCTTTCCAAAGGTAATAGTTTGCTCTGAATCCTCTGAGTGCACGCTAGACGGACGACGACAGTACGAACCCTAAGCGTGGTCCCCATCTCACACCGGTTCAACAAGAACGAGACAAATAGGTTTGTTGTGAGGAGTCCATGTTGTTTGAACTCTGCTGGCCAGTTACTAAAAATAATGGTTGTAACCAACTCTCCTATGTAACCAAAAAAAAATTTAATAATAATATATGGGCAAAGGTAATAGTCTGATTTGAATTCGTCCCCAGCGTGAGACCTAGGGGTGAGACCTAGGTTCAAACCTTGGGGAAGCCAACCCTGACGAGCATGAGACCTAGGTTCAAACCTTGGGGAAACCAACCCTTTGCAAATGTAATAGTCTACTCTGAATATTTTGAGTGCACGTCAGATCGATGACGGTACGTGCCCCGAGTGTGGTTCCCATCTCACACCGGGTCAACAGGAAGGAGACGAATAGGTTTGTTCAGAACAGTGTAGTTTGAACTCTGCGCTAGCCAATTACTAAAAATAGTGGTTGTAACCAACTCTTATTTATATATATATATATATATATATATATATATATATATATATATATATAAAGGTAGTAATCTAATTTGAGTTTGCTAAGTGCGCACCAACTTGACGACGGTACCAACTTCGATCCACCGGGGTCTCGATCTCCTTCACTTCGAGACACATTTAACGAGGAGAGGTTAGGTACCGGGGTCTCGATCTCCTTCACTTCGTAACACATTTAACGAGGAGAGGTTAGGCACTGGGGTCTCGATTTCCTTCACTTCAGGATGCATTTACTAAGGAGAGGCTAGGCACCGGGGTCTCAATCTCCTTCACTTCGAGACGCATTTACCGAGGAGAGGCTAGGGTTAGAGAGATAGCCTCAATGATTTGACCTGTGTTCGAAGGCAAAAACCTCAAGGAGAATGTCTGACCACGTGCACATCCAGTTGTTAAAGATGAAAGGATGTTACGGATTTTCCTTATTTAAAAAACAAAAAAAAATTATAAAAAATATTTAAGTTTGTTATTAAAAAAATTAGGTTTATATAAAAATGTAAAATTGAATTATTATTATTAAATATATAAAATATTATTAAATAAGGGTTAATGGAATATATACTAATATGAAAGTAAAATAATAGAAAAATTTAAGTTTGTGATTTTAAAAAGAAATAAGTTGTCCCGATGGGAACAATGCAATGAGTTAGGGTTTTAATATTTTTTTGCGAGGTCTAAGGTTCAAACTGCGATGTGTGTAATTCAAATGCACATCATGTGTGTAATTCAAATGCACATCATGTAGAATCACTCGATCCCACATGATGGTCTGACTTACGCAAGTTAAAAAAAAAAAAAAGTTTATATAAAAGATTAGAATTATTATTATTATTTTTAATTGATTTTGTTACTAATTTTTTAAATTTTTAAATTTTTGTTTTTTTTTAATTTTTAAATATATGAGAATATTTTTATAAGCTTTTTGTTCTAAGATTCTAAGATAAAGTGTTTCTCCATTTTCATCAACAAAATTTTATTGCCTATTAAAAATGCATTAATTAAACCAATTATATTCTTCAACATTTAGGAAGGAGACATAAATTTGAATCTTGTCAAGCAATACATGGATAATATCCAAGCTATAGTAATAAGTGGTGATGATGCAATATGGGTAAGATCCGTTTCAATTCCATATAACCAATTAAAAAAATAAAATATCATCTTCTTAGAGTGTAAGGTATGTATATTCTTTCTTTTCATTTCTTTTTACGTATATTGTGAGTGAATCTTTAGTTGAACTATAAATATATTTTTTGCTTTTCATTTGATATTTACATCTTGTAAGATGGATGGTCCAGGGTCTTCTCAACATTGCGAGGAGTTTGGACATCATATCTTACTTTAATATGTATAAGGGAAGAGTATGTTATAAACCTGAACTATGTTTGATGTATAAAATTATATAAACACCTAGGGGTTTTAGAGAGAAAACAATGTTTCTCTCCTAAGGTTCTATGCCTAAACCTTTAATAAACTAAATTGAAAATTGAAGATGCAAAAATACAAATAATGTAAGCACATAAACTATCATAAATGTAGTTGTATGCACTTTCATTTCTTACCTAGGATAAAAGGATGAAATAAACTTAATAGTGATTGAATTCATTTCTAATATTTCCTTCTTATTAATTTAATAACAATTCAAAAAATAGAGTCTAGTTAAATAAAATTGGAAAACTGGAAACAAAAACATTAGGTCTTGAATGTGATGGTGAATTCACTACATATTTATGAATTTATTGCCAGCAAAAACATTGCTTGCAACTCATTGTCGATAATTTCATCAACAACCAATGATTTCACATAGTCCTGCAAAACAGACAAACAAAAATAACAAAACAATGTCAAAACAATGATTGATTATCTAAATAATGATATATTACAAATAAATTAGGTTATAGAAGCAGAAAGTAAAAGTCCTAAAATGCTAGACTTCCTGGCTTTGCTACAACATTGCCTATATGAATTTGCTATAACATTTTCATCATAGGTAGCATTTTTATAATAACCTATAAAATACTTGCGAGGAGTAACTAAGTGATATTAAACATAACTAGAAGGATCTAAATAAGGTCAAATAAAAACAAAGAATGAAGTCAGAGAAATATTAATTCTTGACTTAAGGGCAAAACCATTGTCGTTGTGAATTCATCATCAATGTTTTTTCTATAACTTGCAAAATGGTCAAAGAAAAGATACAAGATCAATGGTAGGTGGTTTGCCTAGTTCAAGGAAGATGGGAAACTTCCTTGGATGATGGGTCAGATCCCTGTTGCTTAGAACAAATGTGAAAATTTGAGAGAAGGTTATTTTGAAAATAGTAATGGCAAATTTGTTATCTGACCTACAGTCCAATAGCATTTTCACTTCTACAAGCAAAATAAGAAGGTTCTATGTATAAAACTTTGAGATACATTAGAATAAGGATGTAAGGACCCTTCCAAAGGAGTAAAGAATCTAAATACAATAGGAACGTATTGACAAATGTGATAAAATTTGACTAAAATGTGATAGAAGCATGTATTATGATAATATGTAGCATGAAATAACCAAGCTAACAACAAGGTCAACACAAATAAACAAGACATAAAAGTAAGATGAAGGGATTAAGCAACTAGATAGAAGATGGAAGTGAACAATAATATCAAGGAATAATAAATATAGAGATAAAATGTTAACACTAATAAAGCAAATAGTGAACAAAATGAAAGATAAGAGGAGGGAATGACACAACCAAATGGTAGCAAACTCCTCTTCCTTGCCCCTTTGATAGCCCATTGAATGCTTGCAAATCTTTGCTAAGTAGATCGCTCCAAAGGCTTGATCAAGAGAGCTAGATTGCTACAAGAGAAGACCAAGATTAAGTGTGCAAATGTACTGTAATTTGGCATAGAGTAGAGAATGAATACTTAAATTTTTTTGTAGACCTTTGGTGCTATAAAAACTTGGATGGATTGCCCTCCTCAAGGGCTCTATTTATAGTTTTTTCAAGGGGCTTCCTGGAGGGAAATTCAAAGGGGTCAAAGATGCTTTTGGAAAATTTAAGAAAGTCCAAATATGGAGGCTTAGGGAACATAAACCAACATGCACAATCATGCTTGGTAGTATCAAGGGATACATGCATGATTGGGAGGCATGCTTTTGAGATTCTACTTGTGCTAGGTCAAAATCGCTACTTGGTGAATTCATTGCCAATAAATATGTGGTAGTGAATTTATAAAATGACTAAAGTCAAATTTGAGCAAGAAAGGTGAAATTTGGACAAGAAAAGTTAAGTTAACGAATTTGTTGTTGGGATTAGCGAATTTGCTACCACTAGTGTTTTTACTTTTGAACAATAAATACTCCAAATTTGTGTAGAAAGTTGATTAAGCTAGTTGAAAGATTATCTAGTGAAGATCATGATAATTTTTTATGTACCCGAATTAAGTGTCTACACCTCTCTCTCTCTATATATATATATATATATATTTCTCAATTTCTATTGCTCATATATAAATTGAATTAGACAAGATAGCATGCCTTCTTTCTTAATATAGTATTACAATTCTAAATTTTGCATTATAACACAATTTAATATAATTTTACACAAACTCATTTTAATTCCATAAAAATAAACAATTTTTTAATGTCTCACATATTTATTCAACCAAACTTATCACACCAAATAATTTACAATCCTAATCTCCTCCAAATCCTAACCTTATCTTAGAAAAGGAGTTTCCCTTACCCCTACCGACTCCTTGCACGTGGTGCCTAGCACGCCACGTGCGCTCCGTACCTACCTACACCCCTCACCTCTTAATTGCGCGCACGTGCAGAGGCCCACCCACCCTACTCCAGCCCTCGCCTTTTAATTTCACGCACGTGCATAGGCCCACCCACCCTACTCCAGCCCTCCCCTTTTAATTTCACGCAAGCGCATAGGCTCACCCACTAATAAATTAAGAAAAAAAAAAACTCCCTACTTCATGTGCGCCCTCCCGACTTCCCAATTTAATTTCTCCCCCTCCCCCTTTTATTTTCAGGGCGCGCAAATTATAAACCTTTAAAAAAAATTAAATTAATAATTAATTAAAATTCATTAATTATTGAGATTAAATTTTATTATTATTAATTAATTAGTTAATTAAACATATTTTTTTAATTAATTAATTGTTCAATAAAATAAAATATATATCGTTTTGAAAGGGAAAATATTAAATCAAAGGGAACAAAACCTATCAAATCAAGAGGGAAGAAATACATCAATTTAAAGAGCGCAAAATATTCAAATAAAAAAGGAAAAAATATTAAATTGAGGGAGAAAGAATATCCAGTTGAGGGAAATAATTTTTCGCAATAACCATGTCGCTTAGCCCAAACTTTCAAGAGATGGGGATCATAGAGTTGGCACAGTATATTAAAGAGTTATGTGCTCAAATAAAGCATACTATATCAAATATGATTGACGCAAACCGAAAGTGTTTATTGGTATTAAAGATTCAAATATGATTGAAGCACTATCAAAATTAAGTTCAATGAACCCAGTTTTTAGATATTTCTATTTTATCATGGATCAATGTAGATGCTTTGCACTAACTCCATTGTCATAGATTATCTTCTCATGTATATTCAATTCTAGTAACCAAGAGGCTAGCATATAGTTTTCCTTATTATATCCCATAATTAGCACCATGCCTACAAACATTCTATAATAGAAGTGATCCACGGAAATCAAGCATTCTTATTACTCATTGCACCAATATTACCTCAATGCTCAAACAAGGATAATCATTCCCACTTTGGTACACAAAAATGCTTCTTATGCATCATAGTATGATACTCTCATATGACACTAACATTATCATGGTTTCAACATCAACAATAGCAACAGCTTAACATTGGCGTCAAGTAAAATCAAGTCCAGGATATAAGGTAACATGTCATGCCATCACCCAATGTCAATCCCATTAACTATAATCTATACAAAATATCTTCCTTAATGTTAGTAGCAAAGCTAGGATATCTAGTTCCAAATCAAGAAGGTAGATGAAAAGTTTTATAACTCTATCTCTTGAATTGCTTCTTGCATTGGTTGAAAGAAAAATCACTTCATCTTCTAATATGATATGTAATTTTATGTAACTCTTATACATAAGTTGGATAGTAGTGTATTTAGGCTTTCTTTGTGCTTTTATATCTATATCTTTTTTGGTCTTTGTGTTTTCCTTTTGGCTACTTTATTCATTTTATTCTAGATTTAAACTTGGCACTCAATTCCCAATGCACCTTGCAGCCCAATGTCTACATGTGTACCCAAATTCTAAATTTGTTATCAACTTGGTTACATGAAATCCTTGTATTATATACTTCATTTACAATATTTATATATACTATTTATTATCTTGTATGATACTTTATGATATTCGTACATTGGAAAAGATAGTAGGTTGCGCCTTGTCCTATCACATAACTTTGAACCATAACTAATCCAAGTCTATCAACTGAATTGGGAAGTTGTCCTTCATGCTATCATTATTATAGGATCAATTAGTATTAGGTCCCCTCTCTCTCTCTCACCCAATCCATCAATCCCTAGTTCATTTCATTCCATGGAGAAGGATGAGATGCTCTACTAAGATTTGTATTCAAAGATGTTGTTCAAGGACCAGTTTCCAACATAGGTCAAACCCATACTCATAGTGATAATATTATAGAGTTTAGTATAACGTTTTGGTGGTTCAACCTATTATCAACAACTATGCATAGTTAGAGAGAAATGAGGGGGTAAATTCCATGTACTTGAGCACCAAAACTTAGAGGTCCAACAAGACCTCAACTATTATTACCTCTAAAGAATGAGATTTAATATTTCACACATATTACTAGGTTCATGACAAGCCTCTTCACATCATTATTGATACTACAAGTCAGAAGAATAACATAGCCTTAAATATAGTCAATTGGTTTGACCTCAAGAAATCAACACATCCTTAGCCTTTCTCCCTAGGTTGGATTCATAAAAAATTGAGTTGAGATTTGGTGCTAATGTACATTTGATTATTACAATATCAATGCCTAACATTATCACTTGTAATATGGTGTCATTTGGTATTTACAAGTTTTACTCAAAATACTTTTTCTCTTTGATATCTAAGAAACCTATTAAGCCTATTCCCAACAATAATCAATTTGCATTAAGGAGATAACATATCATATATCAAAGGTATCCATTGCACATTAAGGAGATAAAATACCATATCTATTAGAGTGTCAACCTTAGAAAAAAAGTAATTCTTGTATGCATTGATCAATTTACAAAATTAAACTCTCATGTAAAAAAATATATTTTGTGGTTTGTCATGAAGCCGTTCTTGCTAAGAGTATTTTCCTTAAGCATCCAAGTTAATTACTTTTATGTTATCCCAATAGATATACATATTGATCCAATCTTATTCTAACAATTTTAGGATCCCTAGGAAGTTCCATTTCATTATTCATATGAGTATCAAATTGATCTGATCCCTATTCTTCTCTTTTAATAGTACCTTGTATAACTAATTTGTTTGGAATAATGATGAAATTTGATGATAGATTCAAGAGTTGATAAATTAAGATCATACCTAGCTCTTTATCATGTGGGATCAATTTCTATTATTTTAGCACAAAAAAGAGCACATGGTTCTTATGCATCTACTACTAGGATCTTAACAAGATATCATTGAAGAATATATATCTATTATATTTCATTAATGATTTCTTGTATCAACTCCAAAGATCTATTTTTTCACTAAGATAAAGTTGAAGTCATATTATAATCAAGTTCCTATCAAATCTTTGAATATTTGAAAGACAAATTTTGAGACCAAGGATGGACTATTTAAATTATTGGTTATGCCTTTCGACTTTACCAATTTACCAAGAACTTTCATGCAAATGATGAGTGACATCCTTAGTCCATTCATGGGCTCCTTCGTAATTTTTTACTTATATGACATTCTCATCTTTATTGATATATTTGAGGAACATGAATCATGTGTGTTAAGTCTGAGACATATTATGCTAATATAAGTTACAAGTTGACATGGCTTGGTGTATATTTGATGTGAAAAAGATATCTTATTTTAGCTAAATTATTGACCATGAAGATAAATGTAGACATAGTTAAAATTCATGTCATCCAAGAATGGCATGTTCTAAAGAACATATGTGAGATCTAAAGTTCTTTGGGACTTTGAAAACTTCCACCACTAGTTTATCCTGGATTTATCACATGTTTTCTAGCCATTCAATTGGGTTATGTGTGGTTATGTACCTTGCTAAAAGACTTCTCTTCAACAATAGACATTCAAATAACTAAAGTACCTCTATTTAGTGTCAAAAACCTTTTGTGACATATGTATTACAATCATACACATTGTTTAATACTGATGCCATAATTTGTGGATGATAAAATAGCTATCCATCTTGATCATTAAAGTTTTTAATTTTTGCATACCCATAATAAGCTAAAAAATATATTCGATCTCAAATGGATGACATATCTACAATAATTTTACCTAGTCATCATTTATTATAAATATAAGAAGAATTAAGTAGTCAATTGATTAGTTCAACCTTCAATCCAAATACTCTTGATAATCATGAATGCATCAGGGCATAATTTCTTTAAATGGGATATATCGTATCCCAATTATGACAACTTTGCTCGATTTCACCCTCATCTAGGTTCAAGATAAGATAGAACCAAAGTAATAACTAGAAGACAAAATCTTGCACCTCCTAGGTAAGCTTTGTGTTCAAAATGGTATGTCTTGTTAGTGTTTCATCTAAGAGGCATACTATTGAAATGTAGTCAAACACTTTGGCATTAACAAAATTCTTGAGATGCTATATCAATATTTTAAATGACCTTGCATATGTAAAAATCTTATATCAAGTCTTGTATTTTTTGTAATATTTCCAACATAGCAAACAAAAACTTGGGGATGTATTCATCACTAACTATTCCTTCTTGGCCATGGAAACTTGTTGACATGAATTATCAGGTTTATTTCCTAGTGAACATCAATCAATATATATATATATATATATATATATATATATATATATTACTATTGTGAACATATTTTTTGAGGATGATAATCATAGTGCCATGTAAGAAGATCATTCACATGTCTTAAAATACTCAACTATTATTTTAGCATGTGCGGATTCACTTTGGGATCCTAGAATCCATTATGTAGGATCATAATTTAAAATTCATTTATCACTTTTAGTAGCTTCTATGGAATATGCTTGATGCTCAATTGGATAGTTCAATATGTCCTTAGATCAATGGATAAACTATAATGATGAGTAGGACACATGCATCTATCTAGTATGTACAATCATAATCATCAATTTATATGGCATGAGAACATACAATACATCTACCATTCCTACAATAGGCCTATATAAATTCAACTATCTACATAGTCCTTTTTCTAGGCATTTTTCATGTTTTAGTCAAATGCACTCTTTTGTGTTGCCTTTAATACACCTATGGATGTTTAAATGCCAATACAAATTAAGGAGGTGAACAAGGTAGACCACTTCTTAAAACATATGTAGCACATCCATCATCAATTTTATTTAGTAAATCTAGCTTATTTAGTACATATTGTCTAAATTGCTTCTCATATAAGTTGAAAGTAGAATCACTTTATCTTTTAATCTAATTTGTAACTATATTATTTATTTAATTATAATCTAGTTTTGAACTCAATGCTAAGGACCTAAAATGTCTTGTAGCCCATCGATTGCATACATACCCAAATTTTAAGGTCGTTTCCAACTTCGTTGAGTGAGAGACTTGTATTTTTTTTTGGTATAAGGTAGAGGTGGTTATAAGGTCCACAAACCTTTTACAAAGTCAAAATGGGCTGGTTCTAGCATCAAGCCCGTATAATCAAAATACAAAATGGATCTTTCTAAGACTCACATTAAGCCATACTTAGAGTCCACGAGTCCTATACTTGTCGCTTGACTATTCGGGATAAAACAAAAACCAAACAACACCTAGCACTTACTAACACTAGGTTGCTTGTCATCGTACACTTGTCACCTCCCGAGGCCCCGACAAATGGGATGCCTTTTCTGCCTAATTCCATCCGTCGGATTACTCATCATCGGCCCCTCCGATCTCCTGATGCTCTAACGGGTTTGATCTTAGCTCTTCTCTAGCAACCAACACCAATAGTTCTTGAGGGAAGTTATCCTTCCAAATTTGCATCTCCCCAACGAAGCTGCAATATTTGCCATTAGATCCGCCGCTTTGGTTCCCTTCTCTCGAAGGTGTGTTGGATTCGGGCATTAACCAAATGAGATTTATGAATCTTTGCTTCTAGGATAAGCTCCAATATGGTCCAGTTGGGGTCTTTATCCTCCTTAATTGCCTTGATTATATTAAGCGAATCCCCTTCAAAGATAACTTCCTTATAACCCTCAAGTCCGGCAATTCTCATTGCTCGCATGCGAGCTCGGGCTTCTGCAAAATGATTTGTTTGAGTTCCCAAAGGCTCTGCAAAGGCAAGGACCACTTTTCCTTCCTCATTTCTCAAAACTCCTCCTGCTCCTGCAGCCCCCGGATTTCCTTTAGCTGCCCCGTCAAAATTAAACTTAACCCACTTTTGTGTGGGGGGTATCCACTTGACACCATCCCGTGGGTTGGTTGTAATGTCTAGGTCTGGAAGTTCCTCTCCCCGGTTCCGCAAAATCCTCCTTTCCCTTAGAGACATGGTCTCATTTTTGAAGAAGAAAGTTTTCCGGTTTTCTTTCAAAGCTACGATTATTTTATTACCACATAAACTGGGATCTTTCTTACGTCCTTTAAATACTCTCTTATTTCTCTCATTCCATATCCCCCATAAAAAATGGGGTAAGCTGAGCTTCCCGAGCCAAGTCAAAAGCTTTGCCGGAAGGGGAAGCCCATCGTATGCGAAGTCGGACATGCTATTTGGACGAGACCCAATCTATATGAAATTTGGACGGGATCATTTGGAAGAGCTGTACAAGAAAAATCACAAGTTAGAAATATATGACTTACAGATTCTATTGCTTTCTCACACAAGATACATCGATTGATGAATTGGAAACCTCTCCTTTGCGGATTATACATTTGTCGGGATCTTATTTTGAGCTGCCAACCAAAAGAAGAAAGCTATTTTTGGGGTTAAATTATTTAACCAAATAACGAAGTCGGAGTCCGACCATTGAATCCTGAGTGGATTAACTTATAGGCGGTTTTCTTGAATAGATCCCACTTGTAGTTTTGCCCCAAATCGCCTTGTCTCTTCCTCCCCCGGGAATGATCGGGAACACCCTTAAAGCATCATTGAGTTTGGTTAGGGCCACCTTCTCTTGCTACGACGGATTATGAGCTGTGATTTTCTTCCAAGAAGAAGTTTCTGTGCTACGACAATAAAATCCCCTACTTTTCCTCCCATTTCCTTCGAAAGTTTATGTTGGAGGACACGAAGGTCTAAGTTATCTTTCGGAGGGGCCTCTTCCAACCACGGGTCTTTCCAAAAGTCCACTTGTCTTCCATTACCAATTCTCCATCGATGCCTTTCTCGACTACCTCCCGACATTCGAGCAAACAATTCCAAAAATAGGATCCTCTAGGAAGATTATCGGCTTTCGGGAAGTCCCGATTATTTACGATATATTTTGCCTTAAGAAGTTTTACCCATCCCAATTGATCATTATTGATAAATCTCCATACCTGTTTTCCAATCAGAGCTTGATTCAATTCTTTCATTCTCTTTAACCCCGAGGCCCCCACGATCCTTGCTTGCACACACGATTCCATGCTACCAACGAAATTCTCTTTCTCTCCTCCGAACTTGACCACAAGAAGTTGCGTTGAATTAGCTCCAATGTAGCTCGGACCTTTGCGGGGCATTCTAAATAGAGACATGCGATAAATTGGAATGCTCTGTAAAGTAGTTTGAACTAATAAGGCTTTTTCTGCGGAGCTGAGAAGGCTGCCCTTCCACACTGCTAACTTTTTGGAGATCCTGTCAATGATCGAGTTCCACAAAGTAGCCTTCATTCTTCCTTCGAACATAGGCATGCCTAGATAAGTTCTTTGGTAGAAGCTCCTTTCCACAACCGAAGAGGTTAGCTATTCTTTCCTCCCTCCCACCGGGCGTGTTAAAGAAATAGATGCTACTCTTCTTATAGTTTATGTCTTATCTGCTTCTGTCTCATACTTGGTTAGAATTCTCTTCAACTTCCTAGCTTGAGGCAACGAGGCTTTGGACACAATGATTGTATCATCCACAAAGCTGTTGGTGAGACAACGCCCTGCTTGTTGAGGCTGGTTTAAAACCTTCCAATTGACCATCCGCCACCATTGCTTGAAATGTTCCTACCCAATGCTTCCGCTAAAATAATAAACAAGTATGGAGACAAAGGATCTCCTTGTCGCAACCCCCTTTCACTCTTAAAGTAACCGGAGGGTGACCCATTCACCATGAGAGAAAATCTTGTAGTAGAGATACAACTAAAAATCAACTTAATCCACTGGGACGAGAAACCAAACTTACCCAAAATCTTGGTGAGGAACCGCCATGAGACCCGGTCGTAGGCTTTATTCATATCAAGCTTTAGTAACATAACTGCTTCCTTACTAGTCACCATTGAATGAATAACCTCATGAATTGTGATGATACCATCCAATATTTGTCGCCCTTTCACAAAGCCACCTTGGTTCATATCAATGATGAAAGGAAGGATAACCTTCGACCTATTGGCGATTGTTTTTGTGAGAATCTTCATCGAGTGTTACATAAAGCGATAGGGCGAAAGCTGGAAAATTCCATTGCTCCCACTAGTTTAGGGATGAGAACTAAAAAAGTAGCATTAACTCCTTACGGGATTTCCATGTCCTTTTGAGCCTCAATTATAGCTTCCACTACATCATTGCCTAGGATATCCCAAAACTTACGGAAGAAAGGCTGCAGGGAAGCCATCCGGTCTGGGGAGGCTGTTACCATCCATGTCAAAAACGACCTTCTTGATTTCCTCCTTTGTGAAAGGACTAAGTAAGAATCCATTAAGATTATCGATTCTGAGGGGTGGAATGGCTGCCAACGAGAGAGTCCTCTTCTTCAATAGTCGGATTTACATCTTCTAGCAACGATTTAAAGTACTCAACCGCTTCCCTCCTTATGTCTTCCATATCTTTGGTGTTAGACCCATCGGCCATCTTGATCTCCTTAATTTTGTTAGTACTCCTGTGGCGAAGAGTAGAGACATGGAAGAACTTTGTATTTTGTCACCCTCCTTTAACCAACGCAATCTAGATTTCTGCCTCCAAAAGGTTTCTTCAAATCCTAGCATCGTGTGGTATTCGGCTAACGACTCCCTCTCCTGGTTTCTCGAGATCCTCTGTAAGTTGCTCTGACTTCAACTTCTCCTGTAGTTCATTGATCTTGTCTTTTAGTTCTGCATTTTTAACAAAAATATTGCCAAAGGAAGTTTTGTTCCACTCTCTAATGTTAGCCTTCACATTCCTTAGTTTACATGCCACTTGGGCCGGTTTCGAACCATTATACTTTTTGTCCCACCATTGGGCAACCGAGATCCTTGAGATCCTGATGTTGGAACCACATAAGTTCGAATCGAAAGGGTCGATGTATCTTTTCTTAGAGTCCTCCCTGTTTCCCACGGAATTGGGTTGTGATCGGACCCGATTCTTGGGAGTGCCGTTAATGAAGAGTCCCCAAACCTCTCCGGGCATTCTTGAGAAAGAAGAAACCTATCTAATCTGATCCGAATTTGGTTTTCCTTCAATCTTTTGTTAGACCATGTATAGGAGAATCTACGCGAGGTCCACATCCATCGGCTCATGTTGCTCAACAAAATCTCTAAACTCGTAGATATCGGCGAGTTATTCTTTGAGAGCCCCCCAATTTATCTACGGGATTAAGGTAGCAATTGAAATCCCCCGCCACAATCCAAGGGTAGTTGGGGACCGTCTCCCTCAATTCAGCTAGGCGACTCCAAAGAACCCTTCTCGGTCCACTGTCTAAGCTGGAGCATATACATTCGTTAAGATCCACTCTTCTGTGTGGTTTTATCCACACATAAGAGACAAATAAACCAACTAGACATCGGAATCACTCTACTATCAATCACATTTTTGTTCCACATAACCGGTAACCCTCCTGCTGTTCCGGTGGCCTCTTGGCCTACTACTTCAACTTCTCGCCAAGTCCTATTCTTAAAAGGAATAACTCTACTCTCCTCCATTTTAGTTTCTTACGGTAAAATCATATCCGGTTTGTGTTCTTGTCTAAGAGCATACAAAGCTCTTATTTTTGCGGGATTACTCCCACGAATATTCCATGAAAGGATCTTCATTTATGGGCTTTGGATCCTCGAGCCTTCGCCCCAAAGAGCAATCCTTGCTTGAGTGCCATCGGCCACTCCTCGCTCCGCTTCTTTACGCCTTAAGGCGGCATTGCTAGGTTTCCCTCTTCCCTACCGAACCATATCCCCATACATCCGCTCTAGGTTGAAGTTCCTTGGGATTCACTTGGCTTCTAGTAACCATCTTGGGTAGGTCGGTCTTGGTATTTGGGGTAACAATCGGCTTTCCGGGTTAAGCTGGTCTTTTTGACGGTGGAGATGATTCCGTGCTCTTAGCTTCTTGATTAGTAGATTCTTTTTCCCTGCTTTGGGGTTACACCGATCTTGGTGGTTCACCTCTTCCTCCCGAGTATCCTTGCTGTATTATTAGTTTCCTGCTCCTTCCTCTGATTTTTCTCCTCTAAATCCTTCTCTTGAGTCTCCTCTACCTCGGATTCCACTTCTTGGTTGTCCATCGATCTCCCTTCAAATGATTTAATGCATCAAAGCTGTTCTCCATTGGGATGTTGATCTCCTTGGAATTTCTTCCCATAAATTCCTTTGCGGTACATGGGACCACTTCCACCGAGCCTCCATAGGCCTCCCGTATCACCCAATCAAACTTACTTTCCCCCGGGCGTTGATCTATGGGGTTCTTTCCTTTGTGATTTGGCTCCGAGGCTTGCTTGTATCATCTTAGGAGCGAGGTTGAGCTTGAGGGTTCCCATCAAAGGGACCAGCTCCCTTGTGAGAGGGTTTTGGGGCATAGGAATTTTTGGGAGGAGGGTTAAAACGTTGCCTCTTGCTTACAATAGGGCGAACGGGGTCTACGATATTCGGATTTCGAGCTCCACGTCCTTGAGGCCCAGGTTGGGTAGGAATGGAGATCTGCGGGGGAGGGATATTATTACGGGTTTGAGGATCAGTATTTTGGAGTGGGGGTTGGTTCTTGGAAATGCAGTGGATACCCTGGTGCCCTACCTTCCCACAAACACTACACTTAAAAGACATATTTTCATATTCAAATACACGAGTATGAAGGCCAAACATAGACGACAAAATAATGGATTTAGGGAGCTCTTTACTCGGGTCCGCCAACACACACATGCGAGCAGACGGGAGTCTTGTTTTGCTCAAGGTTGCGGGATCAATAGCTATTAGTTCTCCAATCTACGTAGCTATCCCGGCCAATATTTGTTCGTTCCAGAAAAGCAGAGGTAATCCTGGCATCTTAACCCAAATAGGAGCCAAATCCAGCACCTGAGTCTGGGGGTTGAAATCGGGGGACCAACGCTTCAGATACAAGCCCCTTTTCCCAAAAAACCAAGGACCTCCTTGGAGAGTCCTTTCCATGTTCTGTTCACATTGAAATGTCACCAAAAGAAAACTCTTGGGTAAAGCCTTAATCATCATACCGGCCCTTGGCTGCCATTTTTGGATGGCCCATCTCCTTATGACTTCCATGTCTGGCCTCACCCCCATAAATTTAGCCACCAAAGATGTTATGCCCTCCATAGCCACATGCTTGAGCTAAGGAATGCGGGACGTGCAACCTACCATTGACGATTTTAGATTAAAACAAGAGTCAGATAATTTTTGCTTACCGCGAAGAGCATTAAGATATGAAGGTCTCCGGTTGCCAGGTTTCTCTTTGTCTCCTTCTTGGGTCTTCCTTTGATCCTGACGCATAGAGTCCTGGTCCCCCTCAGAGAAATCTTCAACCGCATCCGCCCAACGCCCTTGGACCGGTTCCAATAGAACTTCCTTGTCCACATCCTCCGCACTTGGGGGCCTGCTATCTCGCCAGAGCCCCCACCTGCCGCGTCTGCTGATCTGCCCTCTGAAGTCCCACACCTAGGGTTTGATGCCCCTAGACCTCTCGCTCCTCCTCCTTGCTGCTCCATCCGTCACAACTTGTTGCCTCCAAAATCTGCCATTTTTTTTTTTTTTTTTTTTTTTAGGGCCAGAATTTTTCGTGAGAGACTTGTATTTATAACTTCATATATATTTGAATTAGTTGTAAATATACTTTGCTATCTATTTACACAATACTTCTTTATTTTATTAACGTTACAAAAAATAATAGGTTGTATCCTATCTTTTTTTTTCCTCAAAAAAAATCATAATTTCTATTCACTGGAACATAAGATTACATAGCAAAAATTACCCAAGGTAAACAAATAAAGAGGACAATGTAAACTATCCCAACATTACATAAAGGTTTTAAAAATTTTAGAACCACCACAAATCCACAACAACAAAGTAAACAAAAGATATGTTGAGTGATACATCTTACTAGTTGCAAAGAAGATGAACAATCACCATATCTCAATCATTATTGCAATGCAATAAAAAATGAAATTGAATAGCCACCTAAAATGGTAATGCCAACTAACCCAACATAACAAAGAAAGCCACCACAACAATATCCTACCATATCATTGAGCAAAAACAAGAAAATGTACATCCACCGCCCTATCTCAAACATTGTCTCAGGGCAAGTGTACAACCACCAGAAAGGGTAATGTTGGCTATTCTAACATAACAAAGGGAGCCACCATAATAGAGTAAAACATAAGGGAAAATAAAGATGTTCAACCACTAAATCTCATACCCTGTCACAGGACATAAACAAGAAAATGTACCACCACCAAGATTTTTATTTTTTATTTATACTAAGCTAGTTGTCCTATCATAACAGAAGGTCTAAAATATCTAGACCCACCAACAAAGCCACCAAAATAAATCTAAAACATAGGAAAAATAAAAATGAACCACTCTATCACATACCATATCATAGGGTAAAAACACGAAAATGAACAACCTTCGTTTTTTTTCTAAATTTTATTGAAATCTTAACCTCTTGGAAAGTCATACCATCCTTGATTTCAATTTGCTCCCATAATATCTGTGCCAAAAATGGATCTTCTTTTGACATAACATCTACAAAGGAATTTAATTCTCTATATACATGTTTGTAGGTGATGAGATTGAAAATACTCGCTAAAAGATTCACTTGTTCAAAGATAGGTCGCAAGGGTAAGTTCTCCATTCTAAACAGATATTTCATTCAATTGATGACAAGAGAGTCTACCAACACTTGAAGCTGGTTAATATTGTGATCAATTACAGTTTTCAAGAGCAACTTCAAAGCAATTAATCCAGCAAAATTATTTGTACCCACACCCAAATAGGCCTTAAACTTTATAAAGTGTGAGTCATGAAGATAAAGAATCCCTGCCCCACATGAAAGTGGAAATCCTTGACAAGTCCCATCAGAGTAATCCCAAGGAACATTTATATTAACAATGGCATCCAGGGTCAATCTTAGGCTTTTAGGAAGGCTTGGCTTTAAAATACCATTCAACAAAGAACAAATTTGAGTAGCCACTTGAAAGGCAAGAATAAGGGTATTTTGGAAGATATCATGGTTTCTAGCTATCCAAACTCCCCATGCCACCACAAAGGGGATATATCTAAAAGTCTTCAAGTCTCTCTTGTCAAACCACTTCTTCAAACACTCTTCCAAATTGTCCCCTTGCCAATTTCCTATACTCCCAGTTAGTATCTCTACCTCCATCCACACAAACTTAGTATAAGCATAATCAACCAATAAATGGTTGATAGTTTCCACTTCTACATGACATAGAGTACACCTCCTAGGACCATAGAACCGGGTTGTACCCTATCTTGTTGCACAACTTTGAAGCATAACTCATCTAAAGGCACTAATTGAGTTTGATAGTTTTCCTTCACACCACCATCATGGACTTTAAAATTTGAATCAAAAGGAAACAACACATAACTAAACATGGGTATGATTTCAATATTCATTATCCAAATTTTTGTTATTATTTTCAAGCCAACTATTCCAAAAAGTAGTAACATGACCTATATTTCATAGAATATTTAATGCTCAAACTTTTAAACAACTAATCCTATATTTTATCAACTCTCCTAACAAAACAACCAATATATTCTATTTTCTCTAAAAAAAAATCTGAAGGATAATGGAGAAGTAGATGATTTGATTTTTCTAGTTTCATACACACTATAACTACAAGGTCCATGATATTTTATTCTTTACAATTTGCTATCCATAATAATTTTGCTTTGACCTATTAGCCAAGGAATATAAAGGCCTTAAGGAGATCCTTATATGACAAAATTCTCTTCCAAGTGAAATCCTTGGGAGTATAAATTTTTATTACTCAAAATTCTTATATCCCAACTTGACCAAGCATCCACCATATTTTGATATATTTCAAACCATCTCATCCTTCCTTGAAAAATGAGAAAATAGAACTCTTGAATTATCTTTTAGATCTCCTTCACTATATTTTTCAAGTTCTCTCCATCAACCATATCAATAATTAAAGAACAATATATAGAGATATTATTTACGTCAATATAATTACTTAACTTCACACCTCTATAATCCAAAAAGAGATGGATCAATGGTTACTATTATGGAATTTAAATAAAAGTATAAGGCTTCAACTAAGCATTAGATCAAAGAATCATAAAATCCCTCTCATTACCTACCCATTTAATATATTTTTGGATTAATTGTGAACACTTTGATATGAAGTTCCATTTTGTTGATATCTTAAACAAGGTTTTTTGTTAAATGCTTTTATTGCATCCACCACGCTTATACATTTTTGGATTGATAATTTTACCAAACCAAATAATCATCTAGTAATATGCAACTACTTTATTACATCCCCTTGATGTGTTTATTTATCATAATGTAATCAAGATAAGAACAATGTTTTTCTCTTTTAATTTATCTTTTGAGATTTATCCATTTGCATTCTCTTTGTAGTTGATTATAGACTTGGAGCAAGCCCCACCTATATTTTATTAATCACATTATTATAGTTTTTCAATAAACCATATTAACATGATATCCCACTAAAGTATATCATCACATCAAATAACATAATCTCAATTGGTTAAATTCCTTGACTTTTAATGAGAAGATCTAGGTTCAAATCTTGCCAAGCGATGTACGTATAATAGCAAAGCTATTATAATATCACTATGTGGTCATTGATATAATAGATAATTTTAAAATATATATATTGTATCAATATATACATGTGCAATCTTATCAAACATTACATTCAAGCTTAAAAAGGAATACAAATTATAACTATAATTTCAAGAAGACTAAAAAATAGAAAATAAACTAATATTTAGAGAACGAGCTGGGGTAGGGATCTAGTGCATGCAGGTAGTGATTACAAGTAGGAAGTGGGCCTCATGTCTTAGATCTCTTATTTTATATCTTAGGAGTAATTCAAATAATGGTAAATTTTGTTAAGTAAAGTTGGATAGCAATTTATTAAAAAAATGCATTCATTTAAGCCTTAGTTTAGAATAAGAATACCCTAGTTGAAGGAAGTAACTTTAGGTTGATCAAGAATAAAAGGAAGAGAGAATGTATGGAAATCCCCACCCAAGCAACAAATGATTTATAAAAGGTGATTATAAAATATGAGATGATAAAAAATGATAAATTATTCTTCAAAAATAGAGGATTAATATACAAGTTCAACTAGTTTTGGTTGGGATTTCTCAAGATCTAAAAATAGATTAAGAGTATTTGGAGACTAAATTCATACCATCATTTGTTTATATTTTGATATTATTTTTTTCTTGTCAATATTTTTATCATAATTCAAGGATAAAGTAATGAGTGGCATCATATGGTTTATAGGAAGGTTTATCTTGTATTTAAGACCTTTGAGAAATAAAATTATGTAGAGATGAAAAATCCCAAAATTTCTAATGTGGGTTAAGAATTTCTAGACTTCTATACCAACCTATCAACAAGGAGATTATAAAGAATATTGGTAATACTATAGGGAAGTTCATCTAGTTGGCATTGAATTATGAGAAGTGAAGTCTAACTACGTCTATGCAAATGTGTGTTGCCATGAATAATTTAAAATATTTATCAATATTCATCATGATGAAATCTACAAGAAGATGATAGGTTCAACAAGTGGATTATGAGAATACTGGCCTCTAGTGTTACATTTACCATGGTATTAGACACATGGAAATAGGTTACAAATGAATTGGTCAAGAAAGAGATGAAATATTCAGGTCATTAGACAATCCTATGTTGGTTTTAGAATAAAGCATATAATGATTTATTAAACTTCACATATATTACATTGTTATAGCAATGCTTTCATTACATAGAAATCTCATATGGGTCATTAGAATAACAAGATAACATGAAAGGTTTAACAGTCAATATTCCCAAAGTATGATTACTCAAATCACCTCCTAGTATTTAGTATGATCATATTATGGAGGGTATCATACAAAAGTATTATATAACATTTTATGATATTTGAAGCTATAGTCTATCATACCCCCTTATTACATTATTTGTGGTAGCAAATGATGGAATGACTACCCCCTAAATCTCAGAGATAAAATAGTTGGTGTTGTCTTGAACCTCGTCATTTATTTTGTATTTCCTTTTTCCTCTCTAGTAATTATCTTTTCTAATG
Source organism: Wollemia nobilis (assembly GCA_028583015.1). Classification (NCBI taxonomy): domain Eukaryota; kingdom Viridiplantae; phylum Streptophyta; class Pinopsida; order Araucariales; family Araucariaceae; genus Wollemia; species Wollemia nobilis. Next base: position 2,312,104 of record JAQPPZ010001836.1, on the reverse strand, counting down.
TCAAAGCAAATATATTTTATTGATTGGCATTGAAGCTCATTTATTACACGCCTTAGGGTTCCAAACTGGAAGATTGATACTCCTGATTAGAAGATCGTTACATGCAAAATATATTAAAATAATATTCTATTTATAAATAAATGACCTAATCATCTAAAGATGCATGACCTAATTATAATATTAAAATTAAGTAATAATATATTCCTAACATCTCCCTTATTACATTATTTGATAAACAAAGAGAATTGTGAAACAATTCAAACTTGACAAAATGCAAGTGCCTTTGTAAAAATATTCACAACTTGTTTGTCGATGGGATTGTACTAGAGTTAGATATCTTGATTTTGAGTACGATCTTCAACGAAATGACATGAAGATTTAATGTGCTTCATTATTTCATGAAATATTAGTTTCTTAACCAATTTTAGAACACCTTGGTTGTAATATTTCAATAGCCTTGGATGTTTCTTCTATATGCCCATATCTGATAGAATTCAACGTAACCAAATCACTTCACACACAACTCCTTGTGTAGCGTGATATTCTACCTCCATGGACGATAATGCTACTTTATGTTGTTTCTTGCTATGCCATGATACATGTCTAGATCTTAGATGAAATACATATCCAAACATTGATTTTCTATCATCTAGTGATCAGACATAATTTGAGTCTGTGTCTCCTTGTAAGAATTGACCATTCTTCTTATACTCCATCCATATTCTACTATACCACAGACATAATGTAGTACCCTCTTTTATTATATTATTTTGTATATGCAAATGTACCAACATGGTACGTTTATGGTATAATTGTAAGTATGTAATAGACCAGTGTATGAGCCTATAGTTTAGGAGTGTAAGTTATATTTTTTCTTTACGTAAGTGTTCATGTGTAGGATGTGCATAAGTTTTATGTAATTATGTGTGCAAGTCTAAGGAGTGAGAATGTGATGTAGGAGTGTGCAATTTGTCATATAGTAAAGTGTGCAAATAAGAGTGTGTATGTGTCATAGAATAAATTGTACAAATAAAGAGCCAAGAGTCATGTATGCAAGTGGCAATATGAGAAGCCAACAGGTATAAGAGGATTTATCTTATGCATGGAATAGGAAAAGATGCATCTCCTGGATATGCGAGTACAACAATAGTCAAGTATTGAAGAATTATTTGTATAAGGCTATACTATGGAGACAAAGCTCTATGTAATATAGATAATTGACGAATATATGTATTTCAAGCATCAATTAAAGAAGCATGTATACATTTTGATCATTATACTGTAGGTTTTCTTAATTTCATTGCATGAATGATATTGGTCATTTTATTCATATTATTATTATTATAAATATTATGTTAATTATTTTGGCCATTTAAAATAGTAATTGCTCTTATATTTGAGACTACTTAAGATCCTGGATATTAAGACCTGTGATAATCTAGATTAAAAGTTAACAATGGTATTAGAGCCGCTATACTCTATCCTTTCTAGAAGAGTTATATTCAAAGCTACTTCGAGTAGTCTCTAAAGCTAGCATCGAAGGAAGTCTTTGGTGTGAATTTAAAATTTAATTTTTGAGCCATGTGGAGGAAACGTAGGCTAAATTTTGGGTATTTCATTATACCCTGGTATTATTTGATATTAACAGTCAAATAGAACCAAATGAGAGAAGAGATAGAGCCATCTATGTTGGAGGATTTTCAACTTAATCCTACCTTGTGTAGAAGGGATTGCAAAATCTAAAGAGACATTCCAAAAGAATGTTTCTTAAGTATTTTTTGGAATAACTAAAAAAACTATCCCAAGACAAGGGACATTGGCTTCACTACCTAGAGCTAAAGCATAAGTAAAGAGCCCAAGAGAAGGGATCTTGGTTTCACTACCAAGAGCAAAATCTCCAGAGGAGAGCCCAATACAAGGGATTTTGGATTCACAACCATGAGTGGAAGCACTATAGAAGAGCCCAATAGAAGGAACATTGGCTTCATAGCCAAGAGCAAAAGCACCGAAGCTAATGAGCCTAAGCATAGGAACATTTGAGCAAAAGAAATATTTACACAATCCAAGAACTCAAAACAGTATCACCTACATAGACCAACCTATGTAGCCAGCCAAGAGGATAAGCATGCAACCAAAGCAAGATAGTAGTGCCTATAGAAAAGTGTATAGTAGCTAGTCAAGGGAAAGGAGCAATGTGTAACAACGTAGCAACGAATTGAGGGAAAGGAGAAGAAAAACAACACCTAAAGCAAGAGGAGAGTGCATTGTTGGAATATATTACAATATTTGGTTCATACTAATGTACCACCATGGGTACATCTATAGATTAGGAATGAGTTTCATATATTACGATGAAAGTATTTACTTTATGCAATGTAATAAATGCACAAGTGTGCAAAGTATTTTGGCAATGTAAATATGCATAGTTATCCCTATGTACATGTGTCCATAGAATAGGAAAATGAAGTGTCATAGGAAGAGTGAAGGCTAATAATCCTTCATATGAAGAGTCACATTCCATCTTATAAATTGGTATATGGATAGAGAGCAAGATATAGAAATATATAGAGTGATTGGTCATATACAATTACAATGGAGAGTGATGAAGTATGATGTATTTGAGGTCTTTATTCAATAAAGATAATATTTTCGTGAGCATTATTAGTGGAGTTTATATGATTCATTTTTTATTTTTTTATGATTTTTATAATCTTAATAGATTGTCATTATCATATATTTCATATTGTAAATTTATTTTATATCTTGTGATTACTTTATTCTATGCATTTAGCTTCAAAAGCTAACAGTGGTATCAGAGCTATAACAAAGTTTTATCTTGCACATAATTTTTGGTTGCAAAGAATATTTCTAGTAGTTAAGGAGAAACCAATATAGTTGAAGAAATTACCTCTGGAAAACAAAACCAGAGAAGATAGCTTTTATCACTATGTTGAAGGAAAACCAATGATAATTAAGGATTTACCTATTCCAAGAGCAAAGTTGAAATAGAAGGAAATTTACAGGTCTTGAAGATAAACCTTGATATTGAAGAGATTAAGAGACCCCTAAAGGAGGTCCTATTGATAATATTGATAGAGAGAGAGAAGATTCCAGATTAGTATTTGGCTAGAATATTTTCACAGGGTTGAAGGATAACTCGTGAAGACTAGGATTCAACAAAGATTTGCTTTCACTAGTTTTGAGATAGCTAGTGAAGATTATTGATTTTAGAATTTGGGAACTTTGAATATAATTGATTATTATTGTCTAAGTTTTTGTTGTAAAATATTAGTTCTCATAATTTGAGAAGCTTCCTACAATGGATAGATAATAATTTCACCTTCGATTGTTTGAAAGTCTATGTGCTTTCTTCGTGTAGGGATTAACTCTTTGTTGTGGAGAAGTAGACATTGAATATTAAAGGAGGTCTAAGAAATAATACCTCATAGAACATTAAGGAGAACCAAGAAGGAAGTCCTCATTTAAGATTAAGGAGATCCAAGAAATAAGGTCCCATTAAATATTGAGGAGAACCAAGAAGGAAGTACTCATTAAAGATTACAAATTACAAATTAAAGATTGAAAAGACCCAGAAAAGAGGTCACATTGAAAAAAATTTAGATTTGGAAGATTGAAGGTTGAATTTTGAAGACTAAAGATAAAGAGGACTACAAAAAGGTCCTATTGCAGAGTTGATAAGCAATAGATTTTGGAGATCCAAGAAAAAAGATCTCATTGCAAAATTTCCATAATTGGAATATTGAAGAAACCAAGGTAAGGTTTCATTAAAGAATTGATTAAGAAGATTTGAGTAGCTACAGAATTAGAAGACCCAAGAAAAGAGGTCTCAAGAAGATTTCTAGAGAAGAAGAAGAAGGCTAGAGAAAGCCTCATTGCAGATTTGAAGTAGAGGTCATTGGAGGAGTTTTGAAGAAAAGTTCATGTCAGAAGATTGCAAGTAGGAGAAGCTCTTGATAAAAGGAAGTTGGGACAATTGTCACCATCCGACAACAAGCCCAAAAAGGAAAGAAGGATTTGGCAAGAAGTTTGCCAAATTTTGAGAATATTTGAAGATCTCAAGACATTCAGATTCTTGAGGAAGAAGGCGGTAAACAAGATCAAATTTGAAGTCAGAATTCGATAAGAAGCTTGAATAAATTAGGATGTAAGGGGCCATAGGTTTGAGATATTTGAGAACATCCACAAAGGTTTTGTAGGCCTATTTGTAAAAGAGAATTTTTTGATTTTTAGAGAAGTTGAAAGGTCATAGGACAACAAATCAAACAAAGCATATAGATGCAATTTAGAGAAGATTTGGAAGGCTTTTTGAGTACTTTTGGACAACCAATTAAAGGAAGGCTTGACAGTAAAAGAAAGCAGTAGATATGAAGATTCATAGACATCAACGAATCAATTTTGTAAGCAACGAATAGAGAGGTTTGAGCTGCAAATTTGGGTAGCATTGAAAGAGTAAATCAAGCTACATTTTGGAGATGTTTTAGGACAAAATTGGAGTATATTTGAATAACAACGCACAAGTGGATTTAGCAACATTTAAGAAGGATATCTACTATAGATTTGAACAACAAAAAGGCAGTGTTTGTAGCTGTAAAATTCAAATACTGAGAGCACACATTTGAGGACAAGAAAGCAGATTTCAGGTAGCAACTACAACTACATGATAAAGAGCCTACAAATAGCAAGATAAAATGAGTATTACTACAAATTTAGGATAGCAAGCTATCAAGAAGGAGAGCTACAAAAGAATCCATAAAATGTGTGTTAAATTGATGCCATACAAAGTGTTATTTTAGAAACTTTAAAAATGTTTATTATAAGTTTTTAAGAGCATCAATCTTAGAGCTATTAAGAACTAGCAAAATGATTTTTTAGAGTGTCTCTAAGCCAAGAAAAAATACACCATTGCACACTATTATTATTGTAGAAATCTACGTATTATAACAACTAGAGTTAAAGCTTACAAAGAGCTTAAAATGAGTAATAAGAAGATTAGTATATGTTGTTTTCATAATAAGAGAAAGGGAATATTTATACTACATTATAATGAAGTCGAATAGTCATAAAAATTTATGTAGATTTAAGGTGTTTAAAAACACCAAGCTTGCAGATTAATTTGGTGAAGAAAATCACAAAATCCACCACCAAAATCACCACCAAACTGCACAGGTTGAGCACCATTGAAGAGTGCAAAAGTGATAGTAGAATACATGGGGCAAGCACCCTAACAATGTCTAGACGAATAGCCACCAAAGAGCAACTGATCTGTTGTGATGTCCTTCACAACGACCCCAAAATTTGGGGACCCACTTGAAATTTGAAAGTTGATGCCAAAATATTGCCTGAAATTAAAATTTGGAAGTTGATGCCAATGCATTGTTTGCATTTATAATTCATATTGTCACCATTGGAATGTCAAGAATATTTATCTTTATGTGATATGTCTTATAGCAAGTGCATTGTCAAATTTCACCGTGAGATTTAAAATATTTTGAGTTATGTTTGCAGGGTCATGTTGTAATTTAGTGATTAAAGCCTTAGTTTATCATTGTTACCATTTAAAATATCACAAAGTTGGTGTTACTTAGGAAGGTCATATAACAGGGTTTAATTAACCAAAAGGTGTGAGAGTTTGGATCTATGCTTTAATTCTAGCACATTGTGGTTCCATCAATTTGGCATCAAGTATAATATGTTTTGTAGGTTTAATTATTTTTAGATTATTTTGTTAGTGTGTGGTGTTATGTATATGTTTGTTCGTATATTATGTTTAGTTATGTCATGTTTTAAATTAATTAAATTATAAATTTTTATAACTTTATAATTTAATATATTTAAAATTGTTCATTGTTTTAAATTAATTAAATTATAAAGTTTTATAACTTTATAATTTAATATAGTTAGAATGGTTATGTTTTAAATAAATTAATTAAATTATAAAGTTTTATAACTTTATAATTTAATATAGTTAGAATGATTATGTTTTAAATTAATTAAATTATAAATTTTTATAACTTTATAATTTAATTAAATTTAAGAATATTATTTTATAAATGTTTTATATTCTAATTAATATTTGTCTTATTGGCAGGTTTATAACTTTAATTTCCGAATGCTAATGAGGAGAAATATTAAATCCTTTGAAAAGGCTTTATTGATATTAGGGTTTCAAGAATTCGTTTTTTAAAAAACTGACGGAACGGAGTAAACTAATCAAGAGGAACAAATTTCTCAAGTTATAAATGGAGAATTAGAAACCAAAGAGAGGGTCAGAAACTTTTGCAGAGAAGGAGAGAAGGAAAGTTGAAGAAGCAAAAGAAAGAGAAAAGGAGCTACAGAGAGTTGGAAATTACAAAGAAACAGATTCTATTGTAAGATCTTTGATTATATCAAAATATTTTAGGGATTCAAATAAGCATCATTTTGATATTTGAATTATAATTAAAATGTTTGGTATAGTTTTCAATAATTAAAAATTCCACTAAGATTGCATCATATCATTGTTCTATTGTGTAAATACTGGTGGGCAATGATTTGGTTTAAGTCTTTGTGATTATTTCTGTCTGTAGCATTTGTATGAGATAAAATAATATTTCTTCTTTATAGAAATTTTGATTATTTTTTATTTGATATTCAATTATGTTTGCTTAACCTAGTTCAATTTCATAAGAATTAAACCTTACACTAGGTTATCAATAATTTATTTAAATATTAAATTGTTTTAATATTTAAATAAATGAATATATAAAAGATAACTGAGTACTTTGGTTTCAACTTTGATTTAATAAAGTTGAGAATTAGAGTTAATATATTTAATTGAAATTTGTTTGGATTTCATGCTTCAAATATCATTTTATTTATTTACTGATCCAAACCCTACATTGAGAGGATTATATTTGTTATTAAATATTTTATTCCATAAATATTTAATAAGCAAATAATATGAGGAAAACTTATTTATGAACTTTATTTTCAAAGTATAAAATTCACAATTCATAGATCAGTTTTATATTAAAACCCTATGGATTATAATTATAAGATTTGAAAATATTACAATTTTAGGGTTAAACATTATTACTTTATTTCATTTTTCAAATATTTTAATGTTGATCTTATATTTGGGATGAATAAAATATTTTATACATAATTATTTTGGTTCTAACTTTGATTTAATAAGGTTGAGAATTAGAAGTGATTTATTTTATTAAAGTTTGTTTGGATTTCATGTTTTAAGTATAATTTATTTCTGCACAAATCCAAACATTACGTTAGAAGATTATGTTGGTTATTAAATATTTGATTTCACAAATATTTAATAAACAAATATAATAAGGAAGTACATTTATGAACTTGATTTTAAATCATAGAACTCACAGTTCATAAATAATCTTTATAGCAAACACTATGAATTTATGGTTAATAAGGTTTTTAAAACCTTATAATTTTAGGGTTAAACATTTTTATTTTATTCATTTTCTCAAACATTTTAATGTTGATTTTATAATTGAGATGAATAAAATCTATTCATTGATTAGACCTTAGTTTTTAGAGGTGAATATTTATAATAAGGGTTTATATCATCATTTTGAAATTTCACATACTTTAATTTTTATTAAGGTAATTGAAATTTCATATTAATTAAAATGCTAAGGCAAATTGTTATTTCAAATTAGTTTTGAAAGCATTTTAATCAGTAGTATTGTTAATTTTGCATCAATAAATATTAATCATAAGGCAGATTTACTTTCTCATTTAAAAGATAAAAAGTTAATGAGATATGCATGTTAGCAGTGATAAACTTAAATCCAATTACCTAGTTTCCCAGGCCCATTGTTAACAACACTTGCAAACCAAACGAGTTATTCAAGTATTTCTTATACATATACGTAAGATATAGTGAGACACAAAAACAAGAACCTTGGAGATATATACTATTCTTTGCAAGAGAGAACTTAACGTTCTAAGTTGTCGAGTGGTTTTGTGACTTGACAAAATCACATCTCAACACGATCCAAGAAGGATCATCATGGAACAACCACCAAAGGTGTAACGAACCGCAATTCGTTACTCTTTCTTGAACACATTTTTTTTAACATAAATAAATGAGCATCTTTATATGACAAAGACCAAATCCATAACCTAAGATAGGCATATTCCATTTGGATTGTATCTTTCAAGGCATATAGCTTCAAGAGCTATAGAGACTTGATCATAGTCTCTTTAAGTAGAAGTGATCAACTTCTACGAAACCTTCATACCCCACTTGGTATGAGTACGCTGGCCTAGCATACTGGTTTCATCCTCTTAAAAGGAGAAAATCACCAAATGGTCCACCCAGACCAGGTGAATGCCTTGAAGATGGTGAACCACACCAATGGTAAACCATCATAGATGGAATAACCACACCTATGGTTATCCATAGATCTTAGCTCCGATCCAATCCATATAGAAAGGAGTTCTAAGACTATTATATCACTATTGTGATAAGAATCCATGGAACATCTATCTTTAATCCTCTTTACACATTATTACACCCTTGATTAGAAAATCTCTCTATTGAATTCCTTTTAAATGTACAATACTAGTCCCATGTGAATTTAATTCTTTAGTGTAGGGAGGAGGATCTATTTCAGTTTGTAAATCAAGGTCATTATGTCATCTTGAGAGCTTTATTCCAACATTGCATTTTCCTTAAGTTTGAAACATCATAAGAAACTTCCTTTTTGGGACAAGGATTGTGTTCCATTCAAGAATAAGGGTCTAATGTATAAATCTAGTTTTCCCTTTAAGATTATAATTCTTGGAAATTGGTAAGAATAAACACATGATTACAAATAGTATTTCACATATGGTTATCCCATAGCGTTGTAGAAGGTTAAACCAATTTCTTGATTTATTATCACATTTGAGTAATCATCCATTCTACACATGAGATTATTGAGCAACCCTATCTACTATAATCATTCATCATTATCCATTCCATTGTATTATATATGAATTACATATTATAATTTGAATTTACATCTGTAATATTCACATCTATCATATATTCTTATCATTGTAAAAGTAAATACAACATCACAAGATATAATAAAGCAAACCACAAAATAAAGTGACAAAAATTTATCCTGGGAAACCCTTTCGGGAAAAACCCAGCCTCCAAAAATATGATTTTTCTCATATTCATAAGTTCAAGATGTTAATTATTACACATATATAAGGGTCTCAACGGATCCCTCTTTCTCAATACACAATCCAAGGAATACAACTGATTCATATATTCCTTCATGATGCAATTAAGGACTTATCTGGTTCCTTTCTCTAAGATACCATGACACTATTTATGTTCTTCCCCTACCAAGGTGGGAATCAACTATTCCCTTATATTAGGATGTATTCAAGGAACCCTCCCCTAGTTCCTTGCTATAAGTAGTCTTAGAAATTTTATAACATCTTGTGAAAGCTTATGATAATCATAGGGTCCATATTCTGGAGATGCATCTTTGACTTCATAATTTCTTCCAAGAATGAAATTCAAATTCATTCTTTGAGTAGATAAACGATCCACTCTCCCTTCATAAATTAAATTCCCATACCTTTAATTTATGGAGTAATCATCATTTTATTAATTACTTTATACATCTTGTCCATTATCACTTATTATAATGATAAGGCAAACAAATTATCACCATAATACTCCTTATACCTTAATGAAGATTTGAATCCCTTATTAATAATTAAGATTCTCCATTAACACTTACAATACTACATAAGATCTATGTTTCTTTCAATATGCTATGGACACTTTAATTAAAGATCATCTAACCATTAAACCATCTTCCTTTTTAATGTAATCTAGTATACTTTATATATATATATATATATATATATATACATTTAGTGTTATGGAGCAACTTAAGCTTAAATTTATCCTTATGTAACTCAGATATATCATGGGACCAAGCCCACACTTCATATCATTGAGTTACGATCTTCTACACACTTATCCTTATCTACTTAGTCCTCTTAAGGACTTCCCATAAGGTACTCTTAGAGTGGAGTCTATAAGAGAGAGTGTTAAACCTTTAATACAAAGCAACCATATACAACTTCTATTATTCCACAAGGTAATTTACTCAAGTGAAATCACTTCTCACTTACCTAGTATACCTATGTGTATACTACCATTCTTAATCTTAATTTATAGAACAATTGATCTAACATAATGTTCCTATGGGACTGCCCTCTGGATAGGACAAAATATATAGGAGAGTCACGGGTATGAGTGTCATACGATACACTCAACTTTCAAAAAAATCATCGAAATGCTAGAACATTTTTCCTAAATATTGGTGATACCCTTAGATGTAGGCTCGGTATTAGCGTAGTGCTTATTGACGGTGCATCTCACATGACACAAAATTTGATGTAAATGCGAAAAGGTATTTCTGACTCCAATTTGTGTCCCTTATCTAGTCATACTCACTGAATGATGGATACCTCAAAAAATGATTGGTCATTTCCTTGTAACATACGACCTTAATTCGAGGGAATTACAAACCAACCTTCGAGTCAGATTTTCTTAAGGAATGATTTTACCTTCGATGACTGGGATTAGTATTATGCTCATTACTTATGATACCAAACCCAAAACAGGTTTCATATTCAACCTATTGGAAAATAGATGGTGATCGCTCCCACTAGTATGGCGCAATCCTGTTCAAACATTTGGTTCTACTTCAGATTTACATCTAAGCTCTAACTTTTAGGTGATGCATGACTTAAAGGTGTATAATTGGTTTAGTCTACTGGTTTACCATAGATCCATCCACTACTCGGACATGTCCCCTTTTAATCAATGGTTTGCAGGGATATTCAACTACACTTTCATGGAGACTATCAAGGGTAGGTTAAGCATGCCTTGTTCTTGTTTATTGAGTCCTCCAGTATTGGGATTTCAATGAAAAATATAGAGAAATTGATTGTGTAAAGTAGTAACCATCACTCCCTACTCAAGCCTATAAGGTATGAATGCTTCGACTTGTATTTTATGGTTACCAAAACAAGGATTTTTCTAACTTGAAAATAATCCCCCAACTGGTAATGTGTGGGTAAGACGAATGATTATCGATAATTATGTTGCGCTTCCACTGTAACCCATAAGTATGAGGATGATAGTACTTTATCGATATGAGGGTGAAGCATTCAATTAATTCAATCTCAAGTATAGATCACCATTCCAAAGTGTTATCGCAACACTCAAGGTCTAAGAACCCTCAACGTATTCACAACAATGGCCTTTTTGGTACACCTGTAATCTAAACTAGGGATGATTCGAGGTTTTCTGTCGACTGACAGTACAATAGAATACCGAAGGGAACATTATCATCAAAACGTTACTTAGAAATAGGGTCATCTCTGTGAATGGTGATCCCATATAGAGGGCACTCTCACAGGTGTCAGGAATGAGTGCTATGTCGTGTGGTATATCTTGTATACCACCATTTAGGCTTTAGTCTTGATAAGACATGATCGAGTAATTTTAAATTGATTTCCTAACATAACACCACTATCAATTTTATGGAAGATCTAGTTTCTATAAGAGATTTACCGTCCCCTTTAATTTGCATACGACCAAACATTAAAAGAGTCAATTTTGATATAATCCAAAATAATGTAAATTGTTAACGAAAGGAGCTTTCATAGTATGAAAGAAGACAATTTCGGAAGCCTAAGATTTTATTAACAATATTTTCAAAACAACTAAAGCATCTTCCAAATATATTAATCATGAAAGCATAGGACGGATAGATCCAACCTTGACTATAGTGTGTTGAATCTTCAAGTCTTCCTCATCACACTCCTTTCCTCTAGTCTTCCAAAAGTGCCCTTTTAATAATTAGGAAATTTTTAGGTCTTCTAGTTTCTGATCCACCCCAAGGGTGGAGAGCATACTCCCTAGACCATTAAGTATTTCTAGATAATCCTCACTCTAACTAAGAAATCTTTCAAGCCTTCTGGTTTCTGATTCACCCCATGGGTGAAGAGCATACTCCCTAGACCATTAAGACTCCTAGAACCTAGATAGTCATTTCTTCCCAAAATACCTTCTATTTATAGGGAAATTCCCTACTCATGGGTCAAATAGTGGCCACATTATAATAATATTAAAAATATGCTTAGGACCATTATGACTTCATCATGTCCTTCAAGGGGTCTCTAAGGATGAGGTGAGTGACAAAACTCATACTATTGAGGTATAGGAATAGTTACATGGTTAGAACTATTCTTGATAAGTTAGGAGATTCCCACCAATATAGGGTAGCCACATGAGTACTTCCCAAAACATAGGATGACTCCTAAATTATTTAAAAATTCATTAGTCCTTTTGAGGTCCATCCACATAGGGTCCACTAAATCTACCCATTATTTATTCTATGGATATAATTTTGTAAAAGATAATTCTTCAAATTTATCTTTTACTAGACCTCATAAATAGCCCTTAAGTAATTAATATTTCTTGTCCCTTATAAAATTCTTTTATTAGAATTTTTGTAGGATTCTTTAGGGTCATGCCCCTTCTATCAGGCATTAATTGATCCCCAAGATCAATTAATACTCCTTAAATAAGGTAGGAGGGTAACAGGTCATTGCAAAAGGAGTGCCCAAGCAAATGAAAACTACTGTGAAAGAAGCCACCAAAGAAGAGCACTTGAAAGTTGTTGTTGGTGAAGTTGAAGAGACACTTGTCACAAGAAAGAGGAAGCGTTGGACAACATCCAAGAGTCATAGGAGCATTGATATTAGTGAATCCATTTGTCATAAGGGAGAAGAAGTACCACATAGACACAAGTTACATTAACAAGAGTGAAGGAAGAACTCTAGTGACATTGGTCACTCATCTTGCAAAGATTACAAGCGTTACCAAGGAAGGTGAAAGGTTTTGAGTGCTCATTTATTTCATAAGATGGAATAGTCTCATAAATCACAGCAAGGACTCCACTACATTGAAGAAGAAATGCCTTGACCAATTTGAAATAATTTGACCAAAGAAAGAGCACCAAATTTCAAAGGAAGACCAAGCATAGCATTAAGGTGGGAATGCCTAAAATATCAAAGGTAATATTTATTACTTTTTGGAATTAAATTTTATGCTTAGTAGCAGTTTTAGGTGTAAAAGGATATATTATCTACGGTTAAAAGTTTAAAAGTATTTTATTAGAGATATAAGTATTATTGAAACCTTCGAAATATGAATATTATAATTTAAATCCTTTTACAAAGTATTGAAGATTATTTTGAATATTAAAGCATTGATTTTGAAGTTTTATAATTTACACACTTGAATTTACAAAACAAATTAAACTTTTGCAATTTCATAATTTTGGAGAAATAAGGTATTATACATCAAATTAGGAATACACAAAACTTGCAAATATTGTTTTTAGAATTTCTAAATTTCTAGAGTTGGAGTTATAAGGAATCCCACATCAACATAGTTTATGAAATTTAGAATTGAGAAATTATAGTCTTAAATTTGGGAGATAAAAGGAATTCATCATAGAAGTACTTGAAAAAGAAAAAATGCATTAATCTCTAATCCAAAATTATTAGATATATAAATTTGAAAGATTTGCAATATTTAAAAATTGCATTCAAATCCTTGATTGATAAGAGGGAAGTAAAATTGCTATTTTTTGAAGAATAGAAGTTGAAAAATTATATTGTCATATTCATTAGGGAGATACAAGGAGTTCTAAAAAACATAGAATTGAAGATCTATATTGAAACTAGGGAGATAAAAGGTTATCAACAATTAAAAATTATCCTTAGTCTATCATTCAAAGCTAAGGAGAGATAAATAACTAAAAACTTGAGTTTACTTCAAATACTTATTTGATAAATTAAACTAGGGAGTCATAAGGAAGTCTACATCAAAACAATATGGATAACATAGTAAAAGAAGTATTTAATGAAAATAGTGAAGAAATATTGCATGCACTCAAGTTCTATTCTCATGACTTAATCTCAAATATAGATGGAGATCAAGTATTTGATATTCAAAAGGAGAAATTGATCTTATTTTTCAAAGAAGCTAAGAAAGGAAAATTTACTACCTTTATGGAATTTCTTCATGGAAAACTTTTTAGATCTTGCTAGGAATCTCAAGACATTATTATTACTTCAAAAGAATATCTAATAATGTATCTTTCATTAGCTATTTTTGAACTCTTTCAAATAAAAATACAGGTTGAAGGAAATATTTCATATGAATATCTCAAGGAAGATTCATTGAATCTAAATCAATATTATTGTGATGATTCACTAACTCACAATACAAAGGATATATCACTGGCAGAAGTGCAGGGATAAAGAAAGGAAATAAATCAGATCAAAAAAGACAGGGAGAAGATTGAAACTAACAAAGATGATTGCCTGAAGCATTCAGGACAAGAACCAAAGTTGTGTCACTATGATAATATGCTAACACAATGCTTAGAAGGGAAAAAACCAATGATGATAAAAAAGCAAGAAAAAGAAAAGAAGTGGTCACACCAGAAAAGTTAAATAGGAATCAATTGATGCAAATTCAGAAATTGATCTTATAAAGATAAATTGAAGACATGAATATGAAGACCATATTGAAGACTAAAGTCTTCAATAACCAAATAATGTAATACAAGAGGAATTTGGAATATATTAAATCATTTGGTTTATGCCAATGTACAACCATGGGTACATCTATAGATTAGGAAAGAGTGTCATAGATTAGGATGAAAGTATTTACTTTATTCAATGTAATAAATGCACAAGTGTGCAAAGTATTTTGACAATGTAAATGTGCATAGTTATCCCTATGTACATGTGTCCATAGAATAGGAAGATGAAGAGTCATAGGAAGAGTGAAGGCCAACCATATGAAGAGTCACATTCCATCCTATAAATGGGTATATGGATAGAGAGCAAGATATAGAAAGATATAGAGTGATTGGTCATATACAATCACAATAGAAAGTGATGAAGTATGATGTATTTGAGGTCTTTATTCAATAAAGATCATTTTTTCGTAAGAATTTATTAGTGGCATTTATATGATTCATTTTTGAATTTTTATATGCTTAATAGATTGTCATTATCATATATTTCATATTGCGAATTTATTTTAGATCTTGTGATTACTTTATTCTATGCATTTAGCTTCAAAAGCTAACATGCATTACATCTCTGATGGTAGACAAAGCATCATTTTCAAAGCAAAGGCTTGAGCAATAATTACAATAACGTTCCCTAGACTTACATGGTGTAACACCAATTTAAGAGATGTCATTTGCGTAGAGATAAACCTGCTATAATGCCCTGACAAGAGCATATTATGCACTATTGTCTACCATGTAAATCAAGGTAAGGATGTTGGGAAAAATACTTAGCACCTTTTTTCAAATATTAGAGTTATAAGGTTATAACCTAATTTAGGCACATGATTTGAAATTTAATAAAGTTTAGAAAGAGAAATTAATTTATTGAATTTTTTAAATATGATTGGAGTGAAAAAGTTTTGACTTATGAAGTAAATTTTTGAAAAAGTTGAAAAATAGAAAAAGCGCTGATTAATAATTAGGGAGTCAAAACGTTTTCAACTTCAAATAGATTTTTGAATTTATTTTTATTTGCAAAACTTGATTTTGCAATAAAATTTTGAAAGATTGATTGATTAGAAAATTTACAATTTTGATAAACTATTAGGGAGACATAAGATCTTCTACTTAAAAAGGATTTGAAAATTTTTATTCTTTGGATTTGCAAAGTTATTTGAATTTATTAATAAGTTTGGAGGAATAAAGAATTAATAAGATATTTCTTTCAAAATCTCAAATTTTTAAAGGACCTAACTTTGCATCTTAGAAAAAGAAAATGAGATCAACTCTTATTGTAGAAAAATCACGACCTATAGTAAATGAGACAAAGGTAAAACCTATTGAAGATGAAAGATAAATACAAAAAAATGAAGAAAGTGATGCAAAATCACTTATGCTAATCACATTTGGGATAGCTGATGAAATATTACCTTACATTAGTGAAGCTCAGACTTCAATAGTAGTTTGGAAGAAATTGTATCAAATTTTTGATGAGAAAAATAAAGCAACCATCTTGAATTTACACTCTCAACTATATTCATTGAAGTTTAATAGTGGAGAGTATAGAACTCTTTCTTCGAAGAATAGTAGATATAAAAGCTAAATTATTAACTTTGGAAGAAAAAATTGAAGAAAATTTATTAGTTCAAGTAACATTAAGAGCACTTCCAGAGAATTACAAATATTTAGTTATTCCACTTCAAGTATTGAATAAGGAAACTACCTTTAATAATTTAATTGATATTCTTGAAGAATATGAGGTGAATAATTTAGTCAAAGATGAAATAAATAATAATGCTTTGATATCTAAATAAAATGTACCTTTGATATCTAAAAGAATGTACCAAGGAATACTACAACATCATCATCAAGGCCTCAATTCAAATGGAAATAAATATTTTGCCATATATGCAGGAAAAAGGATCATACTACAATATTTTATAGATATAATTCCTTGAGTCAAGGAAATCAAATAAATAGACCTTATTATAATTTTTAGCCCAAGCAATATCAGTCTTAGTATCAATATAGGCAACGACAACAATTCTAATCAAGAGAAGAAAATGAAAAAGGTAATTTAGTATAATAAATTCAAGATATTCAGGAATTGAAGAGGCTACATAAGGAAATGAAATTAGAGCTTGTACAACAAGAATCCTAATTGAAAATAGTCATGAAAAAGATATCGATTAAAATTATTCCGAGATTTCTAATGGAATTGATGATATAGATGATATATCATAGAATAAGATCAAGACCATGACACAGAAGAACAAAGTGAAAAATAGAAGAAGAAGATCAAAAAGAGCAAAAAGAAGATTGTCAAAGAAAATACAGGGAACAAAATGACATGTAAATGCCAAAATTTCAAGTAGTGCCAAAACCAGAGTAGAAGGAGAAAAACAAGAATCAGAGATTGAAGACTAAAGTCTTCAATGACCAAATAATGTAATAAGAGGGGTGTTAGAGAATATTACACTATCTGGTACATGCAAATGTACCCCCATGGTACCTTTATGGTACAATTGTAAATATATTATAATTTAAGGTGAGTCTGTAGTTTAGAAATGTGATTTATATTTTCCATTTATGTAAGTGTTCATGTTTAGGATGTGCACAAGTGTCTTGTAATGGAGTGTGGAGTGTGCAATGTGTCATATAGTAAAGTGTGCAAGTGTACAAATAGGAGTGTGCAAGTGTCATAGAATAAAGTGTGCAAATAGAGAGTCAATAGTCATGTATACAAGTGGCAAGATGAGAAGCCAAAATACATAAGAGGACTTATCATATGCATGGAATACGAAAAGATGCATCTCCCATATATGTGAGGAGAGCAATAGTTAAGTATTGAAGAGTCATTTGTGTAAGGCCATATTATGGAGATAAATATTCATGTCATGTAGATCATTGAGGAATATATGTATTTTAAGCATCATACAATGAAGTTTGTATACAATTTGAGCAATATATTGTAAGTTTTCTTCATGTCATTGCATGAATGATATTGGCCATTTTATTCATATTATTGTTATTGTTATGAATGTTATGTTCATTATTTTGGTCATTTAATATAGTAATTGCTCTTATATTTGAGACTACTCAAGATCCTGGATATTGGGACCTATGACAATCTGGCTAAAAAGCCATCTTTGTTGTTTTCTAATGACTTTCCTTAGGATCCTGCATGAATCTTGAAAGATATCCTATAACAAAATTGATGTCAGACCTGATGTTAGTTAGGTAAATAAGACTCTCAATCAACACACGATAGAGTGCTTGACACCTAAGGAGACTTGTCATATTAGGATAGTTGCAATCCTGGTTCCATTGGCGTTGCCTTATGCTTACAATTTATCATCCAATATCTTTCTAGTAGGAACTTGGCATATTTGATTCGTACATGACTATGATTTTTCCTTTGCCAAACTTCCAAGCCAAGACAATAGTGTAGAAGTCCCAGATCTATCATATCAAAATAATTTTCAAGTCATTCTTGACGACATCTATCAATTCATCTAAACTACTTGTAATGATCAAATCATCAACATACAACACAAGTATCACTATCTCAGATCCAAGTTTCTTGTAATAGGTGTTTGAGGGATTTATTTTGAAATTATGTTGGAATAGATGCTCATCCATTTTGATGTACCAGGCTCTAGGAGCCTGCTTCAACCCATATAAGGACTTAACAAGTCTACATACCTTTTGTTCTTGCCCTTTGACAACAAAGCGTTTAGTTTGAGTCATATACATCTCTTATTAAAGATCATTGTTCAAGAAGATACTTTTGACATCCATTGATGCATCTTCCAACTGAACTATGTTGCCATGACATAGAAAATGCAAATGGTGGTCATCTTTGTTGTGAGTGCAAAAGTTTTTTCATAGTCTATTCCTTCCTTTTGTGCATATCCCTTTACAATGAACCATTTCTTATATTTTTTGAGTGATCCATCTGCCTTGTACTTGATTTTGAAGACCCACTTATAGCTTATGGGCTTCTTTCCTTAAGGTAGATCAATAAGCTCCCATGTTTTATTCTTTCTCAAAGAGTCATGTTTAGCTTCCATTGTTGCCTTACACTAGGGTGAGCAAAGGGCATCCTTTCACTCCTACTAGTTCTAAATTCTCCATCATTGAAGATATCAAACCTAAATTTACTTCATGATGAGCCATAATTCAAGTTTAAGGGCAAGTGGAAGTGAGATTAGGAGGTGCATCAAGCTTGGCATCTCTAATGGTACTATTGACCCCTGGAGTCTTTCATTTTTGTATAGGAGCAACTTCTTTAGGTTCATCATTCATTGCTAGAATATATTTTTGGACTTCCTCATTAAGCTCTATGCTTACAATAGGAGATGTAGCATCTTGAGGGACATCAATATCTAATTTGGGCTCAAGAACTTCATCAAATACTATATCTCCACTTATATGCAATTTATTGGTTTTTGGTTCTACCCACTGATACGCTCTGTATTCATCATCATACCCAAGATATATGCACTGCAGGGATTTCACATCTACCTTGGTCCTCTTTTATTTTAGCACATGCATGTATGCCTTGCTCTCGAAGAATTTGAGATGTTCGATGGAAGGCTTTCTCCTAGACCAAGCTCCTTCTAGTGTAACTCCTTGTAATGACTTTTTAGGCGTTCGACTTAGAAGATAAACTACAATGGTGACAACTTCAACCCAATATTGTTGCTCCAGATTGGCTCCTACAATAAACCATTTCTATGATGGAATAATTTCTTCATTCAACAACCCCATTCTGTTGTGGAGTATAGGTTGTAGTGAGTTGTTGCTTTATCCCATTATGTGCAAGAAACCTTGTGAATTACTTGGATGTATATTATCCTCTTGATATGAGTAGAAGAATTTAATAGAATGCCCCATTTCCTTTTCCACACGTTTGAAACTTTGAAAGTGTTAGAATGCATCAAACTTCAGTTGCAAGAAGGACACCCACATTTTTTGGAGTAGTCATCAATAAAAATTGGAAGTATCTTTTACCACCAATACTAACTTGCATTGGTATGCACGGATTGATGTGTATCACATCTAATGGACCTTTGGCTATGTGAGAGCTCAACTCAAATGGCACTTGGTGATGCTTCCCAACTAAACAACTCAAGCAAACTGACAATGTGGGTAAGAAGTTAAACATACCAATCACCATTTGATGCTTACTTAGTTGAATTAGCTAAAACTAAGATGCCCATATCTCTTATACTAGAGGGAGGCTGCATCTATTGTGGCTGGTACTTGGTGTTATTTCTTAGCTAAACCCAAGTAAACTAAGATGCCTATATCTCTTATGCCAGAGGAAAAATTGCATTTGTTGTGGCTATTGATAGGACATCTAGGACAAACAAACAAACCACTTTTATAAAAAATGGTAGCAATATTTTACGGCCACGATCTATGATACTCCCACTCCATTCCCATAAATAAACAAATAAATAAATATCATTTGTTTTCTCTCTCTTTTTTTTAGCGATGGTGGGTAGTAATTGTTGTTTCTGTTCAATTTTTAAATGTTTAGATCCCATCAACTTTGTTTTATTTAGTAAAATAAAGATTAAACAAAATATATATATATATATATATATATATATATATATATATATATATATAAATTTCAAATCTCTTATTTTTTTTTGTATATACTAATACTTTTTATACACATCCATAATAAATTAAACTTAAATCTCATTACTCATACAAATACTAAATTACTTCACCTTTACTCCTTTATAACTAAATTATGTTTCGAATGCTACATAACATTAGGTCATATGGGGCGTTTTTGCTAAACCTGTGGACCTGCTTGGAATAGGGAGGGTTTTAGAGCTTTTAAGTTTGTTTCTGAGTTTTTAGTGCAGTTTTCTTTTTTGTTTTCCCTTGGCGTTTGGAAGTATTTTCCTTTTAAATGAATGATGGGAGACGGCACGTCTAGATCGAGGGCCATTAGAACTTCCACGTGACAGGCACATTTGTGCATGCCATGTTTGGCGCCTCGGTTTTGGAGGGAGCATATCTTGAGGTTCTGTGCATGGCGGTTACGCCTCCGAAATGAATGCTTGAAACTGCAAATTAAGCAAATAGTGAAAGTGATGATTAGAGTCATGCCTTTCATCAGTTGATGGGTGTAACAAAATAAAAATAAAGTGTTACCCATTTTTTTTTTGTAACAAAAACAAAATAAAAATTCAAAGTGATGATTGTGGTTTTAGTTTAGTTTTTTTAAAGGCCTGAATGTAATTTTGATGATTGTGGTTTTAGTTTAGTTTTTTAGAGGCCTGAATGTAAAGTTTAGTTTTTTAAAGGCCTGAATGTAATTATACGAATATGCAAAAGCATAGTTTTTAAAATTTGTTTTTTGTTTTTTATAGTATTTGTAATGGTATGGGTTGGACATGGGTTTTTATTAAAAAGATTAAAGTTTAAATCCAACTGGGTGTATGAGTAAAATAAGAAGTCCCTCAAGGGAGTTTGAGTCCTGTCATCAGCATTTTATTTAGGTGAGCTGAAATGTGACTTGATTTGATGTGTATGAGTGTGTTTAAAAAAGTAGGTCCCTTAGTTATGGAAGGAAGTTTGAGTATTTTATTTAGGTGACCCTAGTTCAAATTAAAAAAGGGAGTTCAGCTATTTTATTTAGGTGATTTGAGTTCAAATTATGGAAGGGAGTTTGAATTATGGAAAAGAGGCTCCTTGTTGTTATAGGCAGTGATCTTAATTGTGCTATCCATTATACTTTGTTTGTCTTAAAAAATATATATATATATATATATAAAATCCATGACTTTGGAATTTAAAGGAGGAAGAGATGTATGCAAGTGTGTTTAAATAAAAAAAATTATAGACTATTATTAAATAAGGGTTAATGAAATAATATTAATATGGAAAAAATTAATAAAAAATTGTATATATTTTTAATTTGTAATTTTAAAAAGAAATAAGTTTATATAAAAAATTTAAGTTAAATTATTATTTTCTTTGATTTTTATAATTGATTTTATTATGATTTTTTTTTGGTTTTTTTGTATTTTAAACTATATATATATATTTTGATGCTTATGGAAATCGGTAACATCATTAAATGTTGCTTTTATGAATCCTAGCTTGTTGGGTAAAGCAAAGTCAACGGGACTTCGATCCTTTAGGGCATCGAATTGGGGTAGCCAACTGACAAACACTCGAACGCTTCCATCTAGTCTTATCCCCTTCTAAATTTATTGTGGTTTGAATCTCGAACCTCCCAAAGAGAGGCCAAAGCCCTAATCACTGCACCATCCTTATGGACATATTTGACTTAAAAACGTGGGTTTTTATAAGGTGTCTCGATCCCCTAGTACTGAGTAGGATTTGAATCTTGGACCTCCCCAAAGAGAGACCAAATCATTGACCACTACACCATCCGTACGAACAAATGTGAGTTAAAACACAGATTTTTATAAGGGGTCCTCGTCCCCTAGTATTGAGTGGGGTTTGGACCTTGGACCTCCCTAAAGAAAGGCCAAAGCCCTTACCACTATAGGAAGCTTGCATCTTATTAAATATATGAGAATATATATAGATTTTTTTAGTGTGAGAAACCCCTACCACTAATGCTCAGTGTTGGGTATCCCCATCCCACCACGACCTCGCATAAGGAGGAGAGTTGAGCTTATCAACAGGGAATTTAACACACAACCCTATACACACATTGTGATTTGAACCTTGGACCTCCCAAAGAAGATCCAAAGCTCGAACTATCGCTTGTCCCCTTGAAAGAATATTATTATTTTTTATTAGGTGGAAGAGGGGGTTTTGAAAGGGCTCGAGAACCTTTTACATTGGGGTTTTAATAGGGCCCCCAAACCTAAATTAGGCCATAAGGATATTCAATGAAAATTAAAGAACATAAATGAGGTTGTCTTTACAGGGGAGAACTAATCTTGCATCCGACAAAAATGATCCAATATCCAACATCCAAAACATGAAACTAGCATTCGATAGAGATCCCGCCAAAATGAAATTTAAAAACTGGGCGCTCAGATTTGACATTTGAAATTCTCCCACCCATTTAAATTTTTCCCGCCCAGCGGGAGAACCTGCCAATTTGAAATAAAATTGGGCGCTCATATTTGAAATTTGAAAATTTCTTTGCCCATTTGAAACTTCTCACCCAACAGGAGAACCAGACACATTAGACATCGATAAGAAAATTGGGTTTTGAAAGGAACCTAGAACCTAAACACAAGGTTTTGAAAGGAACCCAAAACCTTGAAGTGAAACAAGCCTCTAACAGAGGACCACATGGTTTTGAAAGGAACCTAGAACCTTGGAAATGAAAATTGAATCTGAGTGCTCAAAATGAAAAACAATAAAATTCTAGAACGCTTGAAGGAAGATGGAAAAAACTACCCAGTGGGAGAACCGAACCAAAAACCCAACCACTAGCTAAGAGAAATCTGCCTAGGTTAATGCATTTGCTGGAAATAATGAAATTTAAAATATCCCACCTAAGCTAGGATATCAAATCCACCAACCACAAAAACAATTCTTAGGCCCGCGCTTTAGCTGAAAGATTAAAATTTGAAACATCCCACCAAAAAATGAGATAACAGCATAACCAACCAAGATATCTGCCCATCAGGCTCAAGAAAATATTGGAATCTGCTAGAAGACACCAACAAAGAAGATCGTAGGGTCAAAGCAACCCTGCTCCCTCGAAACCTAGATTTGGATCTGCCACACCACCTGGCCATGAAAAAGGGTGGATCAAGGAAGTCCAAGAAATAAGCAAACCCAAGAATACCCCCCACCACCAAAATATCTTCACCCAAAAGTTGAGTGAGTAGGAAGTAAAAAGCAAACCCTTCCATAGGGTCAACAAGACTACCTCCCACAACAAATAAACCAAAGACCGTCCCTAGCAACTTGTTGACTCGTCAGATGCAGGGACCGAAAATAAGAGCCTTTCTCAATCAAACAACAAAGAAGCCCAAGGTCTCCCCCTAGTATTTACTTCAAAAAGAGGGGCAAAGCCCAAAAGAATGTTGAGGAGAAAAACTCATTTGTCCAGTACCCACATCCAACAAACAAAGAACCAATAGGATAGCCACACCCACCAGATGCGGGGGTCAACAACATGAGCCTTTCTCAAATGGACAACAACGAAGCCCAAGATGTCCCTCTAGTATTAAATTTAGAATATTATTATAAGCTTTTTATTCTATAATAAAGTATTTCTCTATTTTTATTAACAAAATATCATTGCCTATAAAATGACATAAACTCAATCAATTCTATTCCTCAATAATTAAGGAGAAGACCTAAGTTTGAATTTTGCCAAGCAAAACATGAATAATATCCAAGCTATTGTAATACCTCTACTTGGTGACGATGTAATTTGGGTGGGGCCCATTTCAATTCCATTTAACCAATTGAAAAAACAAAATATCATTTCTTGAATAATATCCAAGATATTGTAATACCTCTACTTGGTGACGATGTAATTTGGGTGGGGCCCATTTCAATTCCATTTAACCAATTGAAAAAACAAAATATCATTTCTTGAATAATATCCAAGCTATTGTAATACCTCTACATGGTGATGATGTAATATGGATGGGCCCATTTCAATCCCATATATCCAATTAAAATACAAAATGTCATTGTCCTAAAGTGTAAGAGGTATATATATTCTTTCTTTTTTATTTATTTTTAGTATATTGGGAGAGAGTATTTAGTTGAACTAATAACATTTTTTTGCTTTACATTTGATATTTACATCTTTTAGGATGGACGATCTTGGGACTCTTGAACAACTTCAGGAGTTTGGACATGGGGGGTCACTTTGAAAAAATGGTAAATACCATGTGAGTGCATACAAGGGGTATTTTTAATGTCAAGTTGAACCATTGATAAATTGGTAAGTATCTTATAGGGGGGGTGTTTAAAATTCATACATACTTAGATATAGATTCTATTAGTTTTTTTATTAGTAACGGGTTTTATAAGGGACCCAAAACCTTATATACAAGCTATTAGATTTTTGCTAGACCGAAGGACTGTGTTTAGTACATATTTGTGAGCAAAGTTTGGTATAGATTTGAGGATAGGTTTATGCCAGACCAGAGATAGAGATTGAGCAGATTTGTGCTAGATCGAAGGACTATGTTTAGTGTAGATTTGAAAGCAAAGTTTGGTGCAGATTTGAGGACAGGTTTGTGCTAGACTAGAGATAGAGGTTGAGAATATTTGTGCTAGATCGAATGATTGAGTTTAGTGTAGATTTGAGACAGAGCTTTGGAGGTGACAGAGCATAGAGGACAATAGTCTCCAATGGATAGAGATCCATCAGCCAGAGCAGTGAGGACAAGTCTTTTGAGTGGAGATAAGAGACTTTAGTGGAGAGAGATCCACAAGCCAGTGCAATGGAGGTAGTAGTCTTCTAGAGGATCACCAGCTAGAGCAAATAAGGAGTTCTCCTATGGATAGAGATCCACAAACTTGATTTAGGGGATCAACATCTCCTTTGGACAAAGGTCCATAAACATTGTAGGGAAAGGATTTCCAAGAGATTGATCGAGAAAATTTTAGTGAAATATTTTCTTCGTGGAGTAGCCCACATTGGGTGAACCACGTAAATTGTGGTGTCTCTATTGTGTGTGGTGTTTTGTGCATTGCTTTGATTATTGTTGTTGATATTGTTATCTATACATTGCATAATATTGATTGGGAAAGAAAAGTAAAAAGTGGTCTTATACTGTTCACCCCCCTCTCAGTATAAGCTTGTGTT
This sequence comes from Wollemia nobilis, assembly GCA_028583015.1. Lineage (NCBI taxonomy): Eukaryota > Viridiplantae > Streptophyta > Pinopsida > Araucariales > Araucariaceae > Wollemia > Wollemia nobilis. The sequence continues at coordinate 2,286,655 of JAQPPZ010001836.1, read as the reverse complement.
CTTCAGATTCATCATTTGCATTGGATTTAGTATAGATCATATTGCATTTAGTATAAGATCATATTGCATTTAGTATAGATCATATTGCATCTGGTTTGCTTGCTCATACTGCATGATTGTCTATCATATTTTGCATGGTTACCTGACATTCTGATGACACCTAGTTAGGTCATAGCTCACATGCATTGCACTTTCACTAGGGCTTTGATGCCTAGAGAAGTCCCCAACCTAGGGCCCATGCATCTTCATCCTGTTGATTCGTGTTTTATACACACCTTGAGAAGAGTATACAAGAAACACCAATAACATATAAATGGGAATAAATCCCTCTCACTTTAGGATCTTATTGGTTATCCAAGGTGTGAGTTATAGAGTCGGGTCGAATGCTCTCACTCTTTTCCACTTCTAGAATAGTTTCAAGTTGATTGCCTATATACCTACAAGGGGGTTCAAATTCTATCTGGTGTTTTTTAGGTTTATCAATCAGATTTGTATTTTTGTGAATTGATCTAGCTCTTTGTATCTCAACAGATTTAAACAAATAAAGAATTTAAAGAAAATAAAAATGGAAACCTTTCCAAAATAAAACAGAGAGAGTAGGGTAGGGCAAAAAAGAAAGGATGAAATACTATAATTTTAATTGTTAACCATTCTTTTAATTAAAACATGTTGTTGTGTTCACTAAGTGGGACAAATAGAATAACAAATTATCCAGCTTTCTAAGATTAACTTGTTATCTAGCAAAGGGCAGAACAGGGGAATAGAACAGAGTAACTTATTTAAATCATAATTTTCCCTAAAATTAATAGGATGAATCTGCAGATAGCCAACGCTCATGCACACAGACCAGAACTATCAAATTTAGATCTTCAAACCAGGTGATTTAAATAATTCTTAAGATAGCTTAACACTTCTAAAATTTTAAATTTGTTGTGATGATTTTATCGGTAGCATAACACACACAGTAAAACTAGATCCAGTAGGATAAGAAATTAATTTTAGAACTATTAAATTGTAATTTAGCTTTCAAACAACATCAACAACATATAAAAATTAATTAAATTCAAAACAATTATAACTACAAATATTTCAATGAAAACAAGAATAAGAAAATGAGCACCATTCAAGCTCCAGAAGCATATTAGACACCTGGCCACGCCACTTCAGGGTAACAACACCACAACAAATCCTATGTCGAGAACAAAGGCTTTTACAAAAGATTTCAAAAAAATAACTTCTATTATAAATTCTTGCATCTTGATTTTACATCCAACGAAAGTATATATAGACTCAGGACATACCCTGATATTTTCAAAATATCTTCTTCCAAAGATTTAAATCCTATTATAAAAATCCCACCGCCCGGGGGCCTTACAAGATAAAACATATTTTAATAGCTTCATTCAATTCTAACCACTTCTGAAAATCTGCTTGAATATCTTGCCATAAATAGCGAAGAAAGAATTCGATCTTAACCTCATCAAACTGTGATTGTATGCAAATGCTTTCATTTTCCAGCTAGTTGCAACCGCACTTCATTAAATGGGTACTCCCTCGACCATGCCTCATCAAGTCTTTGTTTGCGGCGGGCTCTACAAAATTCGGGTGGATTTTTAACTTCCTACGTCTTCTACCTCTGCACAACCGTATTCGCCCACTTTTACATTGAATTTTGATGTCCGCCATCACATCCACCATTACTCTTGCCATCAAGACAAATTTCCTATGAAAATAGAAATAAAATGGCAAATATTAGACAATTAATAGAATAATTAATTAATTAATTTCATTTTCTAAGGTTTAAGCTTTTAATTTTTAATTAATTAATTAATTTTTTAATTATCCCTAAGGTTTAAGCTTTTAATTTATAGGACAAAAAAATAATTAAAAAATTAAATTCTAATGTTTTCTTCTTTCTTTGTATAAACCAAAGGGATTCCCATTTGAATTTTTTAACTCATAAGCGCAAGCGGAATCAAATCCGAAATAAATACTATGCAATGTGGAGCGGAATAATTATACAAAGGAAAGTTGCGGAATGGAGTCCGCAACTTAATGCATGGGAGGAGGTGTGGATTATCAATCCACAAAATATTTAAGATGACGTCACACTTATTGCAAATAAAATGCGGAATAGGAATCCGCAAGCTTTAACAAGATAAGAGGAGCGGAATGGAGCAAGCTTTGATTTTTTGAGCGGAATGGAGCAAGCTTTGATTTTTTAATTAATTAAAAGCTTTAACCCTTGCGGAATCCGGAGATGATTAAATTGAATGAAATGGCAATTAAAATCCAACAAGCTTTCACTAGCGGAATAGAACATGCTTTGATTTTAAATCTCTTTTGAAATCCGTAATTTTTTAATGGAGATGTTGCGTCCGCTCATTTGACTTAGGATTTCCAATGTTGACAATTTCAATGAGCGGAATGGAGCAAGCTTTGATTTTTTTTATAGGAATGGAGCAAGCTTTGATTTTTTAGCCAAATGAAGCAAGCTTTGATTTTTTTAGCCAAATGAAGCAAGCTTTGATTTTTTGAGCGGAATGAAGCAAACTTTGATTTTTTGGAAGATAAATTTATATCTCTTTGAAATATGCAACTTTTTTAATGAATATGTTCTAATCCACTATTATTAAAGAGTATTTGAGAGTGGAATGGAGCAATGAGATGAAATTAAATTTCTTTGAAATCCGCAACATTAATACACTTGTAAAACCCTAATAGTGCAAATTTAGATGAAAAATCAAAGTTCTCAGATTTAAATGAAATTTTGCACACTTGTAAAAAAGCCAAAAGGGTATCCAAATATGCAAAGAAAACATAAAAAATCAGTTCTTATCAAGAGATATTTCATTAATAAGGTCACGACCTATAACAAGAAACTGCTATTTTTGGAAATGAAATTACATCTAAATTTAGGTAAATTTGGTACCATTGGAAAGAGGAGATTAAGATATTCCACCCAGAATTTGAATCACTCCAAACGGATTTCCCAATTAAAAGATATGTCGATTTCAATTTTGATGCGAATTTAGGGTAAGATGAAGAATTGAGGAAAACCCTAAAATTCGATTTTAATAATTTAGAACTTAGGAAAACTATTGAAGGTTAATTTTTTGAAATTAATAATCTGAAATAATATCATTGAAGGGCAAATATCTAGATCAATTCTTTAGGTAAGCAATCGCAAGACCTTGATGCGAACAAAATTTAAAACCTTGACGAAAGCACAATTTGGAAATAAAATCAAAATACTTCAAAAGGGTCCCCTTGGAAATAAAAAAGTAATAATTTTAAAGGAGTCAAAATTTTGTTTTCAGTAGGGGTGTGTTGCTCCTCAACACATCCCTTATTCTCTTCCATTATTTATCTTCTTTTCTTCTTGTATTCCTTGACTTTGAAAATTTTCACAACCATCAATTCTCTCCAAAGTCAAGGAATACAACCCTCTTCTTTGTGTATCCTTATCCTTTGCATGTTTCTTCTTCTTCTCTTTCACTTCTATGTGCTCTTCTTCTCATTCAACTTCTTCTCTTTTGTTTCTACGTGCCCTTCTTCTCGTTCAAATTCATCTCTACTCAAGCAATGAACAACTTTGGCACATAATTTTTCTTTTCCTTCTTTTGGCACATGCACACATTTACATTGTGTTATGCTCAATTTTTTTTATTCATTAGCATTTTACACCCCTGTAGCACCCTAAAATTGGCGCAGTTAAACCATCAGTAAAAAGTAGAAATTTGAATTTTAACCCCGAAACCGCCCGTTAACCGCTCACCTCATTTTTCATGCCATTTTTAGAGGTTGTTGTGACCGTTGGACGATATCGTCGTCGATCTGACGATATCATCCCAAATCGGACGAATTCATCTGGAACAGAACGTCCAGACGATTTCGTCCCAAAACCAAATTTTTGCAATTAGCTTCTGTTCCAACGACCTCTCCAACTTGGGCAGAAGCGTGTCTGCATGGTTGGAGATTCCCACGTTGGGGATCTCCCAGATTGGGATGATCCCCAACCTCCTAACCTCCCCCTAATCCTATATAAACTAGGATTTTCCTAGTTTATCCCCCTGTCAAGCTGATTATTTCCCTGCAATTTTAGTTTTTGCTGTGATCTCCCATCATTTGCACTTGTGTTTTCAAGTTTTGTTGCAGGATTTCACTGTGTTTCAGCCGAAGGTAGCTCGGATCGTCGCAGGCGATTCAACTACAATTTTAGACGATCCTGTCAAGATCGACGATGATCTTGTACGATTACAGATGATCTTGTCTGCAATTCAGCTTGGGGGCAATCAGAGCCCTGAGTTTGCATTCTCTATCTCATTTTCCTTATTTATTGGTGCATTAGATTAATTTACTTCTATTTTGCATCTTGGAGTTCACCTCATTTAGCATAATTGCATGATAAAATTCAAAATAAGTTTCCAAAATAGTGCATCTCATTTAATTTGATATCTGGATTTATCATTCAAACATCTATACTCTTATTTCTATCATTTTGCATCATTCTTGCAATTGTATTTTTGGTTTTTGGTGTCTATTTTCTTGATTGCAGGTTTCGATTTCTCGACGAATTCATCAGGTCGCTGACGATCTTGGGTGATCTCGGATGATCTCCTATGATTTGGGATGATTCTGTACAATTACAGATGATCCTGTCATATCCGGGATGATCTGGACTCCTACAAGCTTCAGAATCTTCATCAGACATCAGAAATCAGGTGTACTCTTCTCCATTTTATATATTCTCTGTATTCAATCACATTAGGATTCATTTATGTCTTTTGTCTTCATATAAATCAGAATCTTCATATAGAATAGCTTAGCTTCATTTTGGCCAACCTAGGAATCTGAATGATTGAACATAAAATGAACAAATCAAACCCATTCTCAACCTAGGCGTGGAAACTGCCACTCAAAGTTTCCTGGTGAACCCCACCATCCATCGAAAATTCACCTTTATACCCCTCCCCCGAGAGGCGCGACCTTCAAAGGGCCTCTCCGTCCGAGGTATTGTTCCATCCTTTTCTCACCCCCTTTCGGGTATGGATCCTTTAGCCTGAAGGTAAGGGTGCAAAAAATTTGGGCGATACATTTTGGTGAACCCGACGTGAAACTAAAAACACCTTTTGAAAACAATCCAAAAAAAAAACACATTATTAAGAACATCTAGAATCATTAGAAAACTCGTTAAATTTGCATATCATACTTAGATGGTAGATTATAATAGAAGACGAGTTGTCTCCATAAATGTTGAAAATCAATTAACGGCCATAGAGATTACTTCTGTGCTTAGAGTACCTCAAACATATAGAGCCCAACCTTTGTGGGACGAACTTGATAGGAGATTGGGTATTATTGAATCTAGATCTGCAGAACTTAGGCAAATTAAGAGGTTTGTCCTAGATAGAATCCTGGATCCCGATCAGGTGACTTTGTATCATGAACTTCAGAGAGCTTGCCATAGGTGGTTAGCCGATAAAAGAGCACTTGTGTCTTCTGAATTATACACCTTTGAGGAATACCTTGAGAACGCAGTTGTAGTACATAAATTTCTATCTCGTGTAGAGGATCAAGAAGTCGTTCTTACGGATAGAAAGAGATGGAATAGAGTTCCTAGAGCTATGTTGTATCGAGAGTATTGCCATGAACTTTATTTTTACATGTCAGAGTCTAAAATAGATCATATTACCATAGCACACTTTGTCAAGTTCTTGAAAAACAACTTCCAATTTGAAGAGGAGCATTTCATGACTCCCGATGAACTTGACCCTATCAATGATATCCATAAACTATTCATAGAAAGCTAAGTGATTCTTTCTACTATTGTTTCTTACAACTAGCATGTTGTTTGTTATTTTTATTCTCGCAAAATAATAATATAATAAAATCACAAAAAAAAAACAACAAAACATTTCCTTTTAAAGTATTATAGTAGGTATATAGTTAAAATATATACCTCTCAACCCTATCGCATATATATATATATATATATATATATATATATATATTATATATATAAGTATATATGCTAAAACCTAAGTTTAGCACAATGCCTAGACTTAGGAATGGAAAACAAACCGAAGAAGATGAAGATTGGTTAGGAAGACCATTAATTGACCAAAATGTCCCTCCTGAGGACCAAGTTCAGGAAGAAGAAACCCTAGACCAACAAGAAGAAGAGCTTGTTGTAGGAAATGAACAAGAAGAAACTATTAGAGAGGAAGGATCCTCATCCCCTAAAATGTCTCCGGGAGGAGCTATCACTTTTGAGAACATGGAACAATTCTGGAAGTTCATTAACACTAATATTGGTGTTTTTAATAGAGCAGCCCATATGGACAAGGATCGAATTAGTGACACTCAAGCAACTCTAGAAGAAGTATTTCAAACACACACTAATCCCTTGTCCTTTATTGAACAAGAGAGTGATCAAGTTGGACCATCCAATTTGGATATAGTAGTTGCGATCCAGAGCATGCAACAACAACAAGTTACCCAACAATCTAAAGTGCCTGTTAACAAGCCTAGGGTCATTCCCGCACAAAAGAAACCATCATTTACTGCTCTATTTCTCCAAGCTCTTGATCAACATACCTCAAATCAACAAAAACCCAAAACAAAACCGAACACCAATTACCAACAATCTAAGGTACAACATAATACTATTACAAATCCCCTTCATAATACTCTTCCTACCAACACTTTGCATAATAGCAATATAACATCTAATCCTTATGTCACACCATCATACACTCATAGATCCCATACCTATGTGCCATCGAACCAATATGGTGGACAAACTAGCAATCTTGAAGCCGTGGTGAAACAGTTAGTTTCCCGCATGGACCAGATAGATCCCTACCATCCCTCGTACAATTATCGAGAGATGTGTAGTCAGCCTTTAGATCCTATAGTCGTAGCACAGCCGTATCCTAAACATTTTCCTATGCCTGTTCTTCCCATATATAAAGGAACCGAAGATCCCATAGAGCATCTTCGTATGTTTAGGATAGCATGTCATGATATATCACATGATGACTTGTTATTACTAAAAATGTTCCCAAAAATCTTGGGAGGAATGGCATTAGAGTGGTATTATCAATTACCCACTAATTCTTTGAGGAATTTCGAAGAAACTCGTCGAGTCTTTTGTTCATCAATTTAGTGCCTACATCGAAAGATATGTGACCATTAAAGATTTGTATAACTTAAAACAGGGCAAAGATGAATGCTTTGTTGATTTCCTATCTAGGTGGAGATAGTTGATAGGAAAATTGCACTTTGTGTTACCTTATAGGGAGATGTTGGACATCTTTATTAATAATTTGCAAGAGCAACTATCTTACGAATTATCAATCGCTACCTTGACCACCTTCGATCAAGCTATAGACTTAGCCCGAAGAGTGGAAGATGCTCTCATTAGGAGAGGCCAGCTTAAAAAGAGAGACGATGAGAAAACATCCAAAAATCAATATAAGAATAAACAAGTTGTGGGTGATGGAGTCACCGATAGCAGAAATATTGCTAATGTTAATGTTGCGAAGACAACGGAGAAGTTTGTACTGAAACCTCCTGATAGACCTCCTCGAGAATTTACTAGGTTAAATCAACCTTTATCAACTATTCTACCACAATTATTAGAATGAGGTTTGATTCAATTACCAAATATTCGGGAACCTGATCCAACTATACCCGGATACAGAGCAGATTTACACTGTGACTTCCATAGAGGACCTGGACACACTACCAACTCTTGTAAAATATTAAAACATAAAATACAGGACTTGATTGATAACAATGAGATGGAGGTGCAAGCCTTTCAACCTAAGCAAAATCCTCCTAATAATGTTCAAAAGAACACCCCACAAAACCAGAATCGGAATGCCAATCACTCATTGGACATCTTTCAACATCCCTTACCAAAACATGGTAAGGAGGTGGCTAATCAAGTTGAACATCATAATGTCCCTCCTCCCGCCCGATATGTAGGAACTATTAGTGGGCATTTACCTATTCATGATCTAGAAATATTTGACACAACTTTATCCGTGGTTACAACCATGCCTCTATATAATATTCAGATACCCGATCTTAGTGATACAGAATACGAGACTGAGAGTGATATGGAAATCACATCAAATCAATCGAATAGTTCTAAAGATGAATCAGATCCTATTCACCCTATCACAAGTTATATGGTTCCAGAAGAGCCATTTCCAAGAAGAGTCACTACTAGACCATCGTCTCACCGATTACTTTCTAATGAGCTAGCTATAAACGCTAGACCAAGACCCATTCATCATCCGTAGAATAATATTGTGGGTACCATCGGAGTTGTTACTAGACAACAGGCTCAAAATTCTCAACAAGATCAAATTCAGAATGGTGGATCAGCTCCATTTGTTTTGAAGGTTCCTAATAAAGGGAATCATTCACCTAATGTTCAACCTAAACCTCCTTATAATATTAATGAACAATTATCAAATATTACAACTAGAATTTCTCTCTTGGACCTTTTAAGATCTTCTCCTACACATAGAGATGAATTAATGCTCACATTAAGTCAGATGATGGTACCACAAGACAGAAGCCATGGCCGATACTATAATAACTCGTGAAGTTGATTGTATTGACTTTCGGGATAGAGACATACCGCAACATAGTTTACATAAAGATAACCCCTTGTATATTACCGCCTTAATTGGAGATGTAGCAATCAAACGAGTTTTGATTGATAATGGTTCATCTTTAAATATCTGCACTTTTGACTTCTACCAAAGATTTGGGTTTAGAAGTGATGAAATGAAAAGAACTGATATGATCATAAAAGCTTTCAATGACGAAACACAAGAAACGTGTGGAGTTATTACCATTCCATTGCAAGTTGGTCCAAGAACCTTGGATACGATCGTGTTTATTGTACATTGCCCTGCATCGTACAATATACTCTTGGGTCATCCTTGGATCAACGCGATGCGAGCTGTTCCCTCAACTTTACATCAATGTGTTAAGTTCAAATTTAAGAATCAGTTGGTTACCATTCATGGTGATCCAAGACCCTTTGATATGTGTGCTTTGGCAGAACCTATTGGAGTTCAATTTTGCCCCGCTCTGTCATCCACACATCCTAATTCTCATTATCCATCTAAACGTGTGAAACTCACACCCACAACGTCATCTACTTCTTCTCCATCAGTTGCACCTCCACATATAGCTCAACCATCTTCTGAACAAACCGCATTAGGACCTAAGAAAGATCCTAATCCCACAACCAATGTCTCTTGTTCTACTCCTATAACTTCCATACCTTTAATAGACCCATCTATCGACACCTCTACACCGTCTACATCCACCAAATTCATATTTTTCGCATCGAAAGATGTAGGGAATGTTCCTTCTACCTCTTATGCTCTTACTGACGAGCTCTTACCCGATCTATCTAAAATTCTTATATCAGAAGAAACGAATGCTTCTATGCAAGATTCCCTTATTTTAAATAATTTGCCACCATCTCCTCGTACCTTGGGCCTCCCACAACCTATGGGAAGTATTTACCAAGTCGGGAGTTGTGCCTTTATTTATAAGGGATATGACTGGGGTAGAATACCTAAAAACATCAGAACTCATTATGATGGATATGCTCGATGTTATTTTACTAATGAGTATATTAAAGCCAAACCTATAATGCTTAAATTGGGATATAAAGGGAAAGGTTTGGGACCTTTCCAGAATGGTATGAAAGAACCTTTTGAGGTAGAAGCGTGGCCCGCCCGATGTGGTGTGGGCCTATTTTCTAGTAAGGGTCAGCCATTCCCATTTGAGGATGATGACCATCTTATATGTTACCAAGATTATTTAGATGAACGCGATGCTTTGCGTTTAATGAATAAGACATTCACATGTAATATGCTATCTATAGCTTATCCTGAGATGATCACTGAATCCGACGATGAGTTGGAGGGAGATATCTTTCACGATGTCTCCGTTGAGGAATTATTACATAATGGATTTTATTTTGATGGCTCTATACCTAGTATAGCCCAGCTTGAGGCCACGACTCCTCAAGATGAATTATCCAAGCTAACCTTGGAAGAATTACAAGAATTGGGCGTTTCACCCGCCCCACCTAATTTTGAGAGAGATCTACACATGGAAGTAGAAAATGTCATAAAAATTAACATTGGAACCGACGATAACCCTCACATAATCAACATTGGATCAGAATTGAGTCAAGAAAAATAGGATAAATACATTGCATTTCTTAAAGAATATGAAGATGTTTTTGCTTGGACATATGAAGATATGCCAGGTTTAGACCCTTCTGTAGTTATGCATCACCTAGTAGTGCATCCGGATGCTAAACCTGTTAAGCATAAGCTTAGAAAAATGCATCCTAAAGTGGCCTTACTAGTCAAAGGGGAGTTAGAAAAACTCTTGAATGTTATTTTTATACAAGCCATTGATTATGCTGAATGGATCTCGAATGTAGTTCCAATAACTAAGAAAGAAGCTACTAAGATTAGGGTTTGTACAGACTTTAGAGATATTAATGTTGCATGCCCTAAAGATGATTTTCCCCTTCCCAATATGGATCAGATCATTGATTTTACTACTGGGAGTGGAATGATATCCTTAATGGATGGATTTTCTGGTTATAATCAGATCGAGATAGCTCCTGAAGATCAAGCTAAAACAACCTTTATTACCCCTTGGGGGACTTTCTGTTGGAAAGTGATGCCATTCGGTTTGAAGAATGCAGGTGCAACCTATCAACGAGCCATGACTTATATCTTTCATGATATGATGCATGATATACTACATGATTATGTAGATGACATTATAGCTCATTCTACTCAAGAAGATGACCATTTAGATGACTTGAGAAAAGTATTTGATCGGTTAAGGGAATATCTTATCCGATTGAATCCATCCAAATGTATATTCGGAGTTAAGTCAGGTAAATTATTGGGGGTTATAGTTTCTTTACGTGGCATCAAAATTGACCCTCTCAAGATTACGACTATCACTGATATGCCCGCACCTACAAATATATCTGAATTACGGAGTCTACAAGGTAAGCTTCAAGCTATCCGTCGCTTCATCGATAAGCTGGCGGATAAAATTGGACCCTTTCTTAAGCTTCTTAAGAAGGATGTCTCTTTCCATTGGGATGATGAATGTAAGGAAGCATTTGAACTCCTCAAACAATATCTTCTTAACCCACCTGTACTTTCACCACCTAAACTTGATCGCCCATTTATCTTGTATATTTTTGCTTCAGATTTTGCTTTAGGAGCTATGTTAGCTCAACTTGATGATGAGAAAAGAGAGCATGCTAATTATTACATTAGCAAAACATTAATTAGTTATGAAACCCACTACACAACATTAGAGAAGTTATGTCTAGCAATCATATTTTCTACATAGAAAACTATGCCATTATATGCTCAGTCAAAAAACATACGTTATTGCTAAATCCGATCCCTTGCGGTATCTCATGAGTCGACCTTATTTATCTGGTCGCACAATGAAGTGGGTTCTTGCTCTAAGCGAGTTTGAACTCATGTTTATAGGACAAAAGTCTGTTAAGGGTCAAATCATAGCAGATCAATTAGTCGTTGCACCCTTAGAGTCCACCCATCCCCTCATCATTGAGTTTCCTGATGAATGCCTTAACCTAGAGGCGGATCATTCAGAGCAATGGTCCCTATACTTTGATGGAGCCCGATGCATGAGTGGGGCTGGTGCAGGTATTATTTTGATATCTCCATAGAAACATCTCATACCTCTATCCTTTAAATTAACGTTTGCCTGTACTAATAACATTGTTGAATATGAGGCTCTAATCCTTGGATTACGAGCTGCCCTGGCACTAAAAATTAAAAATCTATTAGTTTTTGATGATTCTCAACTTGTTATAAATCAAATTAATGATGTTTATCAGACTAGAGATGATAAATTGTGCCCATATAAAGCATATGTATTACAATTAATATCTTTATTTGATCAAGTTACCTTGGAAGCTATTCCTAGAACTAGCAATCGTGCGGCTGACGCTATGGCCGTAGCTGCATCTCTTTTACCCTTGGAGTTAGATGATGAATATGCTACCATCATTATTCATCGACTCCAGGAACCCGCTTCAACTAAATCATGCTTGGAACCTTTGGACGTGTTTCTAATCAATGAAACTATTCCTGAACTTTGGTACACTGACATCCTCAATTTTCTTCAAAATGGGACCTTCCTCGAAGGTTTTAATAGAAACCAGCATCGGTTATTACGTAGACGAGCAAGTCGCTTCGTAATAATTGGCAATACGTTATATAGGAGATCTTTTGAAGGTATCCTATTGAGATGTTTGAATCTAGAAGAGTCTAGATCAGCTTTGAGTGAAGCCCATGATGGATCTTGTGGGGGACACTTTAGTGGTAGCGCCATTGCTAAGAAGCTCCTTAGGATAGGATATTTTTGGCCTACCATGGAGAATGATGCACATGATTACGTGCACCATTGCGACAAGTGCCATAAACACGCTGACCTTGTCCATGCGCCTGCACAAGAACTACAGGCTATTTCATCTCCTTGGCCCTTTTCAAAATGGGGCTTAGACATCATCGAAAAAATCAATCCTGTGTCATCTGATGGACACAAATTCATCATAACCGCCATCGAGTATTTTACGAAGTGGGTCGAAGCTATGCCCTTAGCTTCTTGCACTGGAACGCAAGTTTCCAAGTTTATTCTTAATCAAATTATTTGTAGGTTCGAAATTCCTGCAAATCTCATCTCGGATAATGGAACTTGTTTCAAAAACAAAGATGTAAAGAAACTATGTCAAAAATATAAAATTCAACATCGTTGGTCCACTCCCTATTATCCTCATGGTAATGGCCAAGCAGAAGCATCTAATAAAACATTAATTAAAATCCTCAAGAGACTGGTCAATAAATCTGGCCGTGATTGGCACATTCAATTATATCCTGCTTTGTGGGCTTATCGAACTAGCATTCGTACTCCCACGGGCACTTCACCTTTTGTTTTGGTTTATGGCGCTGAAGTTGTTTTTCCCTTTGAACTAGAAGTTCCTTCTTTGGCTCTGCTACTTCAAGATACTGAAGTAGGAGATGAATATCATGTTGGCAGATTTAGTCAGCTGGAACTCCTAGATGAGAAGCGCATTAATGCTTTGGAGCATCTTCGTGCCTACCATAACAAGCTCAAACGAGCATATCTCAAGAAAGTTCATAATCGATCCTTTGAGATCGACGACCTCGTCTTAAAAGAAAATAAAAAAATACTAATGCAACTAAAGACCTTAAAGGCAAATTCGAGCCTAACTGGCTTGGGCCATATATTATCACTACTAAATTTGGATCGGGAGCATACAGATTAGCTACCTTAGATGGTAAAGATCTTAAAGAACCTATGAACATTATGCATCTTAAGCGCTATTATGCATAAATCTGGTAATTTCATCACTGTATATATTATACATATTGTCTCATATTAGTAATTCATATAAAAATTTCAAAAATAGTAATATTATGTATTCTCTCAATTCATAAATTAAAATCAAAATATAAAAAAATCAAAATCATCAAAATCCTCAAAAACATCTTCTATTTTGCACTCGTCAATTCTTGAAGTATTGCAGTTATATTTTCAGTTATTTTGGATAAATTAGCATTTATCTGGAATCCCTCACTTTCACACTCACATGAATAAATATCTTGATCTTATTTGGTATGATTATTAATCTCTCTTATATCGAAGTCCACAGTTGAATTAAATAAAGTTTTGAGCATAGAGAACTGATCTTGTTATTTACTTGAACCAAGTACACCTTTTCACATTAAAATGATTTCATTGCAAATTCAAAACGATGCTACACAATAGAAGTGGTCTCTTGAGCGAAAAGTTTCCCCTGCTATCCTATCATGCACATGGTCTAGAATCTTTGAGAATTGACAAAAGGACAAGCTCACCCCTACCCAAAATAAAAATCCCTTGCTCTACAGCCAATCCGAGCAAGTATCCCTAGTATAGGAAGAAAAAGAAAAAAAAAATCAAGAAAAATCATGAGAAAAAGAGAAATTATTCAGAAGCATTATTTCAGTATCATTTTGTACCATCTCAACAATATTTCAGCATTATCTCAGTGTCAAGCAAAAATACAAAAAAAAAAAAAATTAGAAAAAGAAAAGAAAAGAAAAAGCAAAAAGCAATAAATCCCTCCCCTCCCTTTGAAAGAAGGAAGTGTGAAGCTTGAATCCTTGGAATTCTCAATTATTCGAAAACTGTGAGGTAAACCCCATAACAGGTGATTTGTGCCCAACTTGCTTGACATTGGGTAACTCCTAGCGTGGTGATATGTCTGTCACATTAGCGACCTTCTTTTGTACAGACCTATGTCCGCTTATGGATCAGCTAGCTCTTGATGACCCGACTTACATAGTAGTCTCGGTACGGTTACATGCATATAAATCATGGTCAACGAACACTCATTTGGTTAATTCAAATTACTTGTATCAAATTATCTTGCTCAAAATCGGTAAATGAACATTACAATTGCACACACATTTGTGTTTGAGAGATTTTGTATCATTATGATAGATCAAGATCGGCAATGAACTCACGTATGCACACGGGGTTCCTTATAAATCTAAATTTTGTCTTTGAGATAATTTAAAATATTTATTCAAATCTTCTGGAATAATTTGACTTTCTTACTTGAGAATATCTGCTTAGCGTAAAATCAATTAAATACATTTTTTTCAAAAATCCAAAATTTTCTTGCAAAACATGTTCAAAAATCTAGCAATAAAGTCACATTTATATATTTTCGACTTTCGCGATGATGGTATAGTTCCTAAACCTAAATTGGAATTTTATGCCTAGTGCAAGTCCTCATTTTTATATTTTCTGTTTATCTCAAAATCAAAAATCAACTATGCAATAAAACTATTATATCAATTTCTTCTTTGGATTTCGCGATGATGGTATAAGTCTATACCTAAAATTCTATGCCTAGCGCAAACCATCATTCTAATTTTATTTCCCATTTATTTAATCCATAAAAGCATATGGCTTAAATCATTATGTTACACAATTGTGCTTTAAAAAGAACGAAAACTTTCCTATTTCATTTCATTATGTCAACATTCATTTTTTTTGCGACGATGGTATAATTCCTAGGGAATTGTTCAAATTTCTATCATACTTAGGAATTTTATGCCTAGCAAAAATCATATTTTTAATATTTCATGCATAATATTTTCATGGAAATCTGAAAACAAATCATCACTATCATCATTTTTCATCATCACAACACAAAGTCTTAAGAAAGTCTCTTAAGCACCCTTTTACTTTTAGCAATATTTCTCTCATACCGGGATTAGCTTGATGACCTAGCGAGCGATGACTCCATGAAATGGTCATGTAACAATGACAATGTCCTTTGAAATTATTGTTAGAAGTCACTTTATTTTCATCAAAACACACCACAACAACCAGTTTGTTTACATCAGATTATTTCATTTAATTTTATAGCATGACATAAAATTATAATATTTTCAATGACATAATTACATGAATAGTCAATCAACAATTAAAATATTAAAGCATCATAAAACATATGCACAAGTCATATCACAAAAAGAACATCATATATATATCAAGAAGTATATACATCATATCAAAATGGATTGGTATGCCACAATCTATACCCTGGCATACTCAATCATCTCAAAAATAGTCTATGTACAATGTGCATCTAGTCTCGAGAAGACCTCGAGCTCTCAGCCTCATCTCCTCTCCCGCCCTGAGGTGGAGGAGGTGGTCCCATCGAAGCCCGTATTGTATCGTGGGTCCTCGATGTCGATCGTGATGATGTCCTCGATGACCCCATCCTGATCGGCTCCGCAATGCCGACTGGCAACTGTATCCTCTGGCCCTCTGGAACCACATGGTAGTACACTCCTTGATAGAACGTGATCTGAGCAACCGATCGTGCCAGCTCCAGAATGCTCGCCCCTCCACTCCGAGCCCTGAGCCATGTAGCCTCATCCTGCAGAGTCTACACCTGAGCTCGTAGGTGGGCATTCTCCACTCGAAGAGCTGCCATCTCGTTGCTCTCCCCCACCTCGACACCCTTGCCCCTATCGGGCGATGGTGGCCTATCCCTCTCTGAGGAGGGAGTCTTTCTCCTCCCTCTCCTCCCTCCTCTCTAGCTGTTGTCTCTCTCGAAGCCTGTGGTACTCTCTGACGTCTCTCCTGAGGAGGCCATCGCTGATCCCTCCCTCTGTGACCCCTCGTTGCATCGATGGCAGCCTAGCATCACCTCTCCATCCGTTGCACTACAGCATGCATCGGACCCTATGCCCTCATCATCCGAGGAGGGTGGATGCCTGCATACTAGGCATCATATCCATCTGCTATCCCCGCATCATCCCCATCCACTGGCTGAATGGGGGCATCATCAACATCCTGACTCCAAAACCGTTGCATGTCTGGAGCCCCGCTCAGTGTGGTACTATCCCACATAGTCTAGGAGTACTCATAATCCCTAAGAGTAGGGATCCCCTACTGTAGACCGAACTGCCTCAAAACTCGATCGTAGCGATGGAGCTCTACCTCTCCCCACTCTGTCCTCAACCATATGACTCGCTTGATGCGAGCCAACTCTTGTCCATCCTCTACCCACCCTGGATGCTCTCTCCATGGTCTCTAGGTGATCCGATCTAGGGTGAGGTCATCCAGCAACCTCCGAGACATCGATAGATCTATCCACCATTGTGACCCTCTCTGGAGCCACCAATAGAAAACTCAGGGTCTCTCCCGATCAACTCCTATTAGTGGAAGCCCTATCGGCCTCCGCATCGTAATGTGCTCCCAGCACCAAACCTGTAGAAGCGATGTCAGCACTAGATATCGACCCCCCTTGTATACGACCCCGTAAAGGATCCTATACAAGTGACACAGTACAAAGCTACCCTAAGCAAACCTGTATCCATGGTCTCTCATGTCATAGACCACATCTGAAAGTAGCCACGATAATCTGCATCCACTTTGGTGGCATAGAAGAAGGCCACCCACCACCCCTACCAAAACTCGGGTCAACCGAGATGCCCTAGGCATCCACCTCAAAGCCTCGATGTTCACTTCACCCTTCTCCAGGATGAAGCTCGGGTCCTCGCACAATCTCATCATAGCGTGGCCCTGATTGGCCGAAGGGGTCATGAATCGACCATGTATGGGGATCCTCAAGATCCTCCATACATCCTCTAGAGTGGGAGTCATCTCCCTTGTCGATAGCCAAAAGCAGGATGACTCTGGATACCATCTCTCTGCTAGGGTTGTCAGTAGCCCCATGTCTGTAGGAATTTGTGGCATCTCTGCCACATGCTGTAGTCCTACCTCTACCAATCTATCTCGCTCGACCTGATCGAGCATGGCCAAATCATCTCTTAGACCTCCGTATTTCCACTCCTGACTCTTTAGCAATCCCCTCTGCAAAATAAGCAATAAAACAACAAAAATCATTAGTACATAATCATTAAAAAAATCAATTAAAATCAAATCATCCCATAAAAGTTGATATCGCCCATTATTGGACGATATCATACCAAATTTAGATAAAATCATCCTTAATAGGATGAAATCGTCTCCGTTCTTCAATTTGGGGATCGCCCCTATTTCTTCGATTTCGTCGATAGCCTAAAAACGGCCGCGACGCCCAAAAACACTTAAAATTCAAGTCAAAAATCAAGTAAATCAAGTTAAAAACATAGTAAACTAGGTTTAGATCCTTACCCGCAACCCGCGTCGGATCTCTGTCGATCTGTGCGCCGTTTCCACCATTTCGCCTGTAGAGCTCTAAAACAGCGAAAGTGAACAATAAAAATGAATTAGGGTTTTACCCTATTTTTCTTATTTTTATTCAAAACGACATTTTTTTAATTTTTGCTTTTTCGCGCTTTTACCTCAAACGTTCGATTTGGGTAAAAACTCGGAGGGGGCACCATAGCAAACAGTCGTACGATTCGACCTAGAATCGTCGTCTAAAAAATGGAATAAATTTTTGCTTTCTCGTAAAGCATGAAGAACTCGTCTTTAACGCATTTTCTTCGAAAATTCGCTAAAGAGGGGGCAAAATGTAGCACCCTAAAATTGGCGCAGTTAAACCATCAGTAAAAAGTAGAAATTTGAATTTTAACCCCGAAATCGCCCGTTAACCGCTCACCTCATTTTTTGTGCCATTTTTAGAGGTTGTTGTGACCATTGGATGATATCGTCGTCGATCTGACGATATCGTCCCAAATCGGATGAATTCGTCTAGAACAGAACGTCCAGACGATTTCGTCCCAAAACCAAATTTTCGCAATTAGCTTCTGTTCCAACGACCTCTCCAACTTGGGCGTAAGCGTGTCTGCATGGTTGGAGATTCCCACATTGGGGATCTCCCGGATTGGGATGATCCCCAACCTCCTAACCTCCCCCTAATCCTATATAAACTGGGATTTTCCCAGTTTATCCCCCTATCGGGTTGCTGATCATTTCCCTACAATTTTAGTTTTTGTTGTGTTAGAACATCCTATCTCCCATCATTTGCACTTGTGTTTTCAAGTTTTGTTGTAGGATTTCACTGTGTTTCAATCGGAGGTAGCTCGGATCATCGCAGGCGATTCAACCACAATTTTAGAGATCCGATGATCTTGTACGATTACAGATGATCTTGTCTGCAATTCAGCTTGGGGGCAATCAGAGCCCTGAGTTTGCATTCTCTATCTCATTTTCCTTATTTATTGGTGCATTAGATTAATTTACTTTTGTTTTGCATCTTGGAGTTCACCTCATTTAGCATAATTGCATGATAAAATTCAAAATAAGTTTCCAAAATAGTGCATCTCATTTAATTTGATATCTGGATTTATCATTCAAACATCTATACTCTTATTTCTATCATTTTGCATCATTCTTGCAATTGTATTTTTGGTTTTTGGTGTCTATTTTCTTGATTGCAGGTTTCTGATGAATTCGTCAGGTCGCTGACGATCTTGGGTGATCTCGGATGATCTCCTATGATTTGGGATGATTCTGTACAATTACATATGATCCTGTCATATCCGGGATGATCTGGACTCCTACAAGCTTCAGAATCTTCATCAGACATCTAAAATCAGGTGTACTCTTCTCCATTTTATATATTCTCTGTATTCAATCACATTAGGATTCATTTATGTCTGTTGTCTTCATATAAATCAGAATTTTCATATAGAATAGCTTAGCTTCATTTTGGCCAACCTAGGAATCTGAATGATTGAACATAAAATGAACAAATCAAACCCATTCTCAACCTAGGCATGGAAACTGCCACTCAAAGTTTCCTGGTGAACCCCACCATCCGTCGAAAATTCACCTTTATACCCCTCCCCCGAGAGGCGCGACCTTCAAAGGGCCTCTCCGTCCGAGGTATTGTTCCATCCTTTTCTCGTCCCCCTTTCGGGCACGGATCCTTTAGCCTGAAGGTAAGGGTGCAAAAAATTTGGTCGATACACCCCTATTGGGTAGTAATTTCTAATACACCAATTGCACACACAACACACCCCATATGGGATAGCTTCATGACCACACGTGAGGGGTAACCTCCATCTCAACCATTTACGAGCATACATCCTAGCAGGTATCATTTGACCATCTGTCCATCTTAGCGAGCATTGCACCCATAGCGGGTCAC
This sequence comes from Wollemia nobilis, assembly GCA_028583015.1. Lineage (NCBI taxonomy): Eukaryota > Viridiplantae > Streptophyta > Pinopsida > Araucariales > Araucariaceae > Wollemia > Wollemia nobilis. The sequence continues at coordinate 2,266,911 of JAQPPZ010001836.1, read as the reverse complement.
ACTCTACATTTGATCATTTATCCATCTTAGGGAGTACTACACCCATATCGGGTTTTCACTCTATATTTGACCATATTTTTTAGCATAACACCCTTCATCCGAGGTTTTGACCATTTTCTTCTACTTTTTGTTTCTTTGACCTTTTTTGGGAGTTTGGTTTCTTCTTCTTATTTATCTCATTATTCTCTCAGTTTCCCTCTTCTTTCTTTCCCTTTCTTCCATTCATCTATGCATTTCATCTTAGGTAGATTGCATTAGTTAGATTCATGTTGTACCCAGTTACCGTTATTGTGTTTCTTTATCTGTTTGCTTTGTGTTTTATTCTTTTCTTTTCTTCCTTTATCTTTTTTAAGTTTCTTAAGGAATTTCCCATTCCTTCTAAAACTCGAGGAGGCATAGCCATAGAGGCATTAATGGTAGTAATGTATCGCCTTGTGTGCAAGAAGTCTAAAGTGTCTATAGTGATACCTTTCTGCACCTCCCATTTTCCTAAACTTGGCCACCCCATTTCTGTATCTGTCACCTTTGCCCATAGGACTCTACATCTTTCTTTGAAGCATTTACTTGGCCATAAATTCATCAAAGAGGAGGCAAAATTTAGACACAAAAATTTGATATACTTGAGTAAGTCATTTTCCCTAGACCCTTAGGGAGACCCTTCAACTTGCCCTAGAAAAGTATGGACCTCCCTTATCCCTTCTTTCAATCCTTTTTTTTCCTCTTTATGCAAAATCGCAATCAACTCTTATGGGGCGCTATTACTCATAGCTAGGATTTTCTCCTATAAAACCCTAATTTTCAAAGTTAATCTTTTCAAGGTCACATTTTCTTGGTTTTCCCACCCCTTCTTCTTTCATATCCCTTATAAATAGAGGGTTTGAAACCTTCTTTTCCCCCGAAAGTTGATCCTAAGCTCCAAAGTTTAAAAAAAGCAAGAAATTTATCAAGTCTTCTTAAAAAGTTTTCAAGCAAGCTAAAGAGATCTGTTGAAGCTCTCTAACCATTGTGGATTCTTTCTTCTACTATATTGTTGGTGTGCTGCTTCTGGTGGACAAGTGTTGAAATCCTAAGAAGGAATATGCTACTAGGAGGTCTCCATCCTTTTGATTGCTTTTTTGCTATTGCCAGGTTGTTTTTGCACTTCTGCATTTGCATATTAGTTATATTTTCATTTTGCTTTAGTTCACCTACATCATTTGAGAGTTTTTCTCCTCTAGTATGATATCACACTCGATAATTTTGAGGTGCAATTTTGTTGTTCTACAAAAACACGATCGCTCCGTACGGGGCATGATTTCGCATAAGCTAGTATTGGGGGCAATTTGTTATCCCCAAACCCTAGGTTTACATTACATGTCGTATTTTGACCATCATAGCATATTATGTGTTTTGTTTATCATACTATTTTGTTGTACTTTATTTTGTTTGTCCATATTTCACAGGTCAAATTTCACTTTTGTATTTCAAAGGTTAGCTAAAAGGACCTAGGAGGCTTGACTGTTGCACCTCCAAGGATTGCTATACAACGACCTAAGTAGGCCTCCTAACGTTGATCATATTTTTTAAGTGTTTGCTAAGCTATTTTGCAGGAATAAGAATCATTGGATATTGCTGGATAAAAAATAAAGGTTGGATCAACCACCAGATGAGATAAGTACCCTAATTAATCTTTAGATTTTTTGTTGGGTGTTTTTTGTTTCTATTAAAACCCTAGATCTAATATAAAATAAGGTTATTTATTGCTTTTTAGGTATTTAAAAGGACAAAAGCATATAATGTGTATCTAGGGTTTTAATCTTGTTTGTGCACCCCCTTTAACCCTTTCTCAAAGGTTTTGTTTTGCAATTCTAGGGTTAGATATCATTCAATAAAATAATCATTCTAGGGTTAGCTCTTGTCTTCTTGTATCTTGCATTTTGCATTGTTCTTTTGATTCATAGTTTAGTCATAGAAAGGCCAAACATAGATGATTGCTCTAAACTGAACACATCAAACACATTCCACCCTAAATATGGAGCAAGTCCTAAAACCATTCCTGGTGAACCCGTTTCTCCCCCACACCAAGTGTAGAGTTATAACATACCCCCGCGGTTCACCTCAGCTCCCAACGGATCCAACTGAGAATCATATGCGGTAGGGCAGTTTTCCTCCTCTACACATTAGAGTTTACAAACAAATTAAATTCTCATATCGATTGAGTTGATATAGCTAGAAACCTATATAATTTTACATCAAATATCTAAATTCTTGATTTTATTTTTTTAATAGGTTCTGAATTCTTGGTTTTCATTTTTTATAGCTTTTTCAAATTTTTGTGTGAATACAAATATTCCAAAATTCAATGAGAAGGTATAATCTAGTTCTTCCTTACAAAATAGAAACAAAGTATGTAAGTTTTTTTCAATGGTTTATATGAGATTGAAACATGATCCACCTGTATTACATCATCACCACATAGTGGTATTACAACAAAGCTTAGATATTATCCATGTATCATTTTTGATAAGATTTGAACTTGGATCTCCTCCTTGAAATGTTAAGGAATTTAACCAGTTGAACTAATGCCACTTGATAGTATGTAAGGTTTCTTAAAAAACACATCCAAATCTTATTATTATTAGATGAGTTTAAGACTAAATTTAAAAAATGTTTAGAAATGATAAAAATAGACCAATACAAGCATAATTCAAGCAAATCATCTAAGAGTCTTACAAATTAATTGAATAATGACCAACTATAACAAGTGAGTATGCTAGAATATAAACAGTAAGAAATCGCCTAGTTATGATATAAATATATGGAATTTAACAAATTTGAATTTGGATTTTTATTTTGTACATTTGATGGTTGCTTTGTTGAGAATAAAAAGGTTTACATCTGACTATGCAAGAAAATGATCATCTTTACTTGAGAACAAAAATACTCTCTAACTTGGACTATAATCAAAATCTAAAAGTGGGAAGAGATGAATATAAAAATGTTGTTGGGAATGGGTTATGTTAAAATATGATAGTCTCGCATTAAAATAAAAACAAGTGACCATCTCCTCATTTGAGCAGTTGGATACAAGACTAGGATTTGATACCCAAAATGACATTTGACTAATAATTCTCATAAAGACTCCATTTTATAGGGCTTGGATGCTTTTACAAATACTTAATGCCTATATTAAGAAGCGATGATGGAGGATTTTATAGTTTCTAATTATTAGTGATCTTAATTTATCAATGCACTAAGAATTGGTGTTTTCAAGATTTGGGTTCAAAATAGAAAATGTGCATGCAATAACAATAGGATTACAATAGGTAATAATATTAGAATAGACCACCTTTTACTTATATAATTAAACATTCAAGGTTAAAAGCATTTGTATATAATGTCGCAGGTGGTGGGACAACGCAATGTTTTGGGCTTTGGCTCTTCTTTGGGAGGTTTAAGGTTCAAACCGCGGCATGGGCGAGTGTGTGAGGGTGTGTGTGATGGTTGTGTGTTAAATTCTCTATTAATAAGCATATCTTTCGACTTTACGAGGGGTCATGGTTGGGAGGAGATTGTGTAGCCCTATACGTTGATCATAGGGGTTTCTTATACTAATCAAATAAAAAAAAATCATTTGTATGATAAAAAATCTTAAATATATATAAAAAAACTACTATTTTATTAGGCCAAATATCCACTTATAACCAAGATCATCAAATAAAAGCAAAAAATTTAACTATTTATATGGCAACTTATAAAATAAATGATTATTTTGATTGTTTGGTTTAAAAAAAAAAATAAGAGTTGAACTAGCCTAATATCTTAGGTAAAAGTGGTTGAAAAATCGTTAATGCAACTAGTAAAGTCTACCTTGTTAAAAATGATTGCCTATAATCATGTTTTAACAAAAATAGATTAAGGATGTCTGAGTGACTAAGTTTATTTAAAAAATAACTATAGTAAAATAAAGGACCATTGTGTATTATGGATGCATATTGTGCTCTATAAAAAAGTATTATATTCTGGCCTACAACATAGCACCTCAAAACCTGGTATAATCCTTTGTGCACATAGATCCTACCACCAAAAAGAGATAATGCTTAAGTGGATTATAATAAGTTAACAAGCACCAATAACACTTGTATAGAAACCAACATTAATAACATTAATAATACTTTGATGGAGTAACATATTAAAGTGTCTGCAGAAGTTCTCATACATCTTACATTGCAAACTACTAAAACATTTGTTAGCCTTGACGATACAACTTTTATAATAATAAATAGTAAATAATAACTAAAAAGATTATGAACTTTCCACCGATGAAATCGTGTGTAAATTTTATATCATATAATACTTTTAAGAAGTTATATAAAGTGAAAAAAAAAATCCCAAATATTTTCTTCCATGACTCAAATTATGCAATATGTCACATCCTAATTTTTTTTTTTGATAATTATGTGTTTGTATTTATAGCGGGTTTTAACAAGGATCCCAAAACCTGATTACATAAGCAATGGGCCTAGGGCATCAATCCCTTGAAACTGAACACCAAAACGAAATCCCGCCCAACGGTAACAGTAAGCATGAAACAATCCCTCTCGACGGAAACAAACAAATAAGAAAAAAGTAGTTTTGGAGATCCCGCCCGGCGGGGAGTAGCCAAAAACCACCATCGAGAAGATCCCGCCCGAGGGAAGCAAAGAAAACCGTTACAATAAAATCCGCTCGCGGAAGCAATCAAAACCACCACAAACAGTCCCGCCTAGCGGAAGCAAAGGGAAATCCCGCCATCCGGAAACCAGCAGAAAGAAAGGATCCGCCTCGTGGGAAAACCGACGGATTTTGTGGATCCCGCCCTATGGAGAAACCATCCCGCCCACCGAGAAAACATTCGGTTCAGCGAGAGCCATTCGCAGGAAGCCGACGACCAGACGGAGAGGATTCAGTCCATCAGAAGTGACCAGAGAGTTGCACCACAAGGAACCCGCCCGGGAAAACGAAGAGGATCCCAGAGCGGGACCAAGAATCCCATCCAAGCACGAGCCGTCGAGGATTCACAAGAAAAAGGGGAAGCCGTCCAAACCCTAAACCGTCACCTCCACCGCACCGAGAAACGCAGGGGACCGGATCCACGCGAATCACTCCAAAAACCCTGGGGGAAGCCCGAGGGAAAAGGGAAGGGATCCCCAACCAAACGAGGATCCCGGGAAGCACCGATCCGAAAAAACAACCAAGGAAACCCTAGCCGGTCGGGAGGGGCGAGATAGTGGAGAAGGATCTCCCCCGGAGATCATCCGCAAAACAACCACTCCCCGGAGGGATGACCGGGTTGAGCCGGGGCGGGCGAACCAGGAGCCATGGGAGGGGGAGCAGGGGAGGGACCAGAGCCCTCCCCCATGTCACATCCTAAATTTTATTTATGTTTATAAAACGTTAAAATTACGCGACACTATGGATGACGTGGAATTTATACTTAATGCTATGAGTGTTAAGTTAACAATTATATTTACACGGAGAGGCGTTCCTACAATGGTAGATGTCAGACAGGGTGGAGGCAAAGAGTTCATACATGTCCCGTAAATAATTTTTTATTTTTTTATTAAAAAATAGCTGACATTAACAAAAACATTTAAAATATTTAAATTAAAACAACCGAACCGTTTTAAACATTTAAAATATTTAAACTAAAAGTATTAAAACAAGGGTTATAAAGTATTAATATGAGTTATTTAAAATATAAAGAATTAATTTTTAGGGTTTTTTATTTAATTAGCTTAGATAACTCTTAGCGTTTTTAGATATATATCCTTTATATCTAAGCTAGTTACATCGAGAGGCGTTCCTATAATGGCAGACAGGGGGTGGGAGACAAAGAGGTCATACATGTCACGTCGTAAACAATTTTTTTTTGACATTAACAAAAACATTTAAAATATTTAAACTAAAAAAACTGACTAACCAACCGTTGCAAACGTTTAAAATAGTTAAATTAAAATAGTCGACTAACCAACTGTTTAATAAAAATTGTATAAATACGTGAACATCCATTGCAATATAGATATTTGATGATATATAAAGGATATTTTGATTTTTTTTTTGGATATATAGAAACAATCAAATATATATATATATATATTCAATTTACTCATTTCTTGGGGTGTGATCTCCAAGATAGGTGCCTCAAGGCGTTTTTAGATATATATCCTTTATATATAAGTTAGTTTATATACAAATGATTTTAGTGCATTGAAACATATCTAACTAGATTTTTATTTGGAATGTTTTGATAAGAGTAACCCTCAACCAAAAATAGGAAGGAAAGTGTCATAAGAAAGATGTCCTATGTCTTTGGATGCCAACTAGTGACATGGCCAAAAAAATAGAACTTTGATAGAGTGGGTCATTAAGTAGGTATTTCTATTTGTAATAATTATGTTTATAAAGCATTAAAATTACGCAAAACTATGGATAACTTAGAATTTATATTTAATGTTCTGAATGCTAAGTTAACAATTATACTTGATATTCAGATGATTTGAATACATTGAAACATGTCTAGCCACATTTCTATTTGAATTGTTTTGATAAGGGCAACCCTCAACTAAAAACAAGAAGGAAAGTATCATAGGAGAGATGTTCTATGTCATTGGATGCGAACTAGTGACATGGCAAAAAAATAGAACTTTGATAGAGTGGGTCGTTATGTAGATATTTCTATTTGTAATGCATTAAAATTACGCAAAACTATGGATGATGTGGAATTTTTTAAAAACTTATGAGTGCTAAGTTAACAATTATACTTGATATACAAATGATTTAATATATTGAAACATGTCTAACCACGTTTCTATTTGAAATGTTTTGATTCTATTTGAAATATTTTGATAAGGGTAACCCTCAATCAAGAACAAGAAGGAAAGTATCGTAGGAGAGATGTCCTATATCATTGGATGCCAACTAGTGACATGGCCAAAAAAATAGAACTTTGATAGAGTGGGTCGTTAAGTAGGTATTTCTATTTGTAATGCATTAAAATTACGCAAAACTATGGATGACGTGGAATTTATATTTGATGTTATGAGTGGTAAGTTAACAATTATACTTGACATACAAATGATTTTAATACATTGAAACATGTCTAACCACATTCTTATTTGAAATGTTTTGATAAGGGTAACTCTCAATCAAGAACATGAAGGAAAGTATCATAGGAGAGATGTCCTATGTCATTGGATGCCAACTAGTGACATGGCCAAAAAATAGAACTTTGATAGAGTGGGTTGTTCAGTAGGTATTTCTATTTGTAATGTATTAAAATTACGCAAAACTATGGATGACGTGGAATTTATATTTAATGTTATGAGTGCTAAGTTAACAATTATACTTGATATACAAATGATTTTAATACATTAAAACATGTCTAACCACATTTCTATTTGAAATGTTTTGATAAGGGTAACCCTCAACCAAGAACAGGAAGGAAAGTATCATAGGAGAGATGTCCTATTGCATTGGATGCCAACTAGTGACATGACCAAAAAAATAAAACTTTTATAGAGTGGGTTGTTAATTAGGTAACTCCTCTATATATATGAAAAATAAATAACATTATATACTATTTATGGGTAGCCAAGCCCTTCATAAAATAAATATATATGAAATAATAAAGAATAATATTTATTATTATTTATGGAAAGACAACCATTCTATAAAAATATGTGTATTTGTAAAAAGAGAATTAACAATTGACTTGCAAGTGGTAAAGAGGTTTGTCCTCCTAATATGGGATATTCATGGACTAACTTTGTTAATCCTTAGACAAAAATTTGGTGACCCATGTTAGTCGGTTTTTGTTTTCATTCTCTCAACTAGTATGTCACATTTTTGTCATATTTCTTTGTTGTTTCCATTCACTAACTTTCCTATTTTAGGGTTTTTAATGTATGGTCCAAATATTATTGTGTTTTTATACCTAGGGTTAAGATAACATGTTGCTTGACCAATGGTTTACTATGTTATAGCTCCAACAAGAGTATAATCTAGCAACTATACTCAAAAGGAAAATATTATTTTACCTGCTATAAGTACACATTTCATTCACTAATTTATTCATCAAACAATCAAACATTCAATATCAAAAGCTTTTTATTCGTCTTTTCTTCATTCTTCTATTTACTTTATTGTTGTTGCAACACACCCCTCCTTTTGCTCCATTTGTCTCTCTTGTTATTTTAGGTATAACCAAAGTAATCGACTATTGGTTCACTGCCTTCCATGGAGGAGGATGAATGCTCCACCAGGCTTCACAATTTAAGATCAAAGTTGTTGCTTGAGGATTAGTTTCAAAATCATTTCAAGTCCCCTAATCCCATGTGTGGTCCTTCCTTGAAATAGTGGTGATGTTATAAACAAGATAAAATAAGAAGATTAAGTGTTTTTCATGCTTATAAATATAATATTGTTGATGTTATAGTCTTTGATGTCCTAAGGTATCAATTATTTCTCTTTTTGTATTAGTATTAGTCTTGCACATGCTTTGTGGATGATCTTACTATAACAAGCTCTTTTACTCTTGCTCATTGTTCTTTTCTTTGATTGAGTTAGTATTAGCTCATTTATCGCATGTTTGCTTATCTTGTTGTTGCTTTGATGTCTTGGTTAACATATTAAGGTATATTTTGTACTAATTTGTATGATTGTATGAGATGTCTACTTTTTCTTGCAAATATTTTGATCTCTATGTGAATCTATCTTTTGAAGCATTCAACTTCTATCCTTCTAACCCCTAGGATTTGGTTGATTTGTTGTCACAGGTCTTTTGTTAGTTGTTGCTTTTTGCTATATGTTGGTTTAGTATTTCTATACCTTTTTTATTTATCTTAGGACTTCTTTTAAAATTCATCTTTCTTTGTTGTGAGAGTACTTGGTAGTTTATGTTCTTAGTGTCTTGCCTGATGATAGAACCTTTGTTAAAACCCTAGTTGCCTCTGAGTAGTTTTGTGCCTTCCCTTATGGCTCCTCTTGTTTCTTGCTTGGGTGCCAGAATGACTACTAGGTTTAGGAAGAAGCAAATCCAAAAAACAGAAGAGGATTTAGAACATATTATTCCTCTAGAAAATTATGTTGTTCATCCTTTTGCTCTTGGTCATGATAATAATGTGCTTATTTCCAAACCTGCTTTAGGTTTTTCTTTGGCTGCTTATTTTCCAAGGTATCCATTGCAAGACAAGGTTGGCAAGGTGGATGAATATCTCAGACCTCTGTAGTAGTTGCGGCAAAAAAGAAATTGTTAAACATATCTTTTGGGATTGTAGTGTAGCAAGGAATGTTTGGAAAAGATTGAAGTGGACCTATTATCCTATCTTAGGTGACAGGTGGAGTTGGAAATTGGTTTTCTTGGGAGATGCCTTTGGCTGCCCTCAGCATCTTAGGGGGGTGTGGACTGTTATTAGAGCAACAACTTTGTATGCTATATGGAAGGCGAGATGCAATTTAGTTTTTCGAAATGAAGTTATTCCTGCTTCTGGGATTGTGTCCAATGTTGTTATTGATATTCAGTTCCAATGTAGAGCCTTTAAGAGGCTTATAATCAAAGATCTCAAAGACTGTTCTGCTCAGGACAAGTCAGATAGTTGGATGTCCTTGAGCAAATTTTTGTAATCTGCTCCAATGTTTTGTATTTTGATTTTTCTGTATTAATATAAGCAATATTTTTCACAAAAAAAAAATAATGTGCTTATTAAATATTTGACCAATAGAGAAAGAGATTCAGATTCTAAGGATGATAACGACCCAACTAAGGATTAAGATGAGCTCCATCAATCTTTCATATGATCCCAAGGTGCCCTAGGAACATTTGTGTTTACTGTTGATGACAAACATCACACTTTACTACAATCGCCTCTTAATGTGGTGTTCATGATAAATAACACGTGAACACAAAGAACAAATAGAGGACAATTCTTCCATCAATATCAATCCTTTTTTGAACCTCAATATGAGAAATTAGTTGAATACATGACTACCCTTAAGGAATCACTTTTGTGTCAGCCAAACAATTGTGGAAGAGACACTAAGAAGCAAATGGAGGCCACTAGGAGAAAGAGAGTCAAACAAGGACAAGACATTGTGCAAAATATGATGAATAAACTTCCTTAAATCATAAGTGTTAATAAGACCCTGTAGTACAAGTTGTTATCCATCCTTGTAGAAGAAGCTTTGAAAAAAGTACAAATATTTTGGGATAGATTTCAATAATAAGTTTAGATGAAAAATACATAGAATGAAGAGAATAATAAAAGGATGAAGAACATTTTTTACTTTACAAAATAGAAACAAAAAAACAAAACTATAAGAATGTAAGACTATACAAGTAGTTTCATTTGGGCTATTAATGGTACTAATGATGTTGTGTACATGTGAAGTATGGGTTGGCAATAAAACAAATTAAGAAGCAAATAAAGAGGATTAAGAAGCACTTGATTATAAACAAATTAAAAATAAAACATTAGTTCCATTGAAGATTCTTCTATATAAATATCGACATTTCATAAGATTTTTTTTAATATAAATGTAGGTTTTTCTTATAAAAACAACTACTTTGGTTTGTCTATTAAATTATATTAGTTCAAATTGATTAGATTCCTTACCAGACTAACTTTTAAAGAGGAAACTCAGATTCAAATTTTGTCAAATAATACATACATAATTGTCAAGTTATTATAATACCATTGCATGAGCATGATGTCGTACAAATGGAACCCATTTCAATCCCACATAACCCATTGAATGATGTAGTATGAATGTAACTCATTTCAATCCCTCGCAACCTACTAAGGAAAAAGCCTACTCTGATTTGTCCTTTAAGATATTTTAAAAAATCAACATATCTTAAAGTTATAATAAAAAAACAAATAAAACATCAACTTGAATAAATACCTTAAAAAAACATAAAAGAAAAAAAAAAACTCATCAATTTTTTATTTTTTAATTTATTTTTATTTAAATCCTACAACTGAACGCATAGGGCTGAGCAATCTTTTGCCAGCAATCTCCTGCCAACCGTGACCACCCGTCACTTATTAATAGGAAATTTAACACACAACCATCACACACCCACCCCCTCGCACACTTGCCCACACCATTGTTTGAAAAAAATTTAGGTTGGAAAGAAACCTCGAGAGTAGCTCTTAGGTGGCTGACAAAGTAAAAACAAAATTATCTCATCAAATTTTACCATATATATTTTGTTTAAAAAAATATTATACCCCTACAACCAATGCAAAAGCTGAGCAGTCTCCTCCCAACCATAACCCCTCGTAAAACGGAGAGCTATGCTTATCAATAGGAAATTTAACACACAACTACCACACACCCACCCCCTCACACACTCACCCACGCACACAACTACCACACACCCACCCCCTCACACACTCGCCCACGCACACAACTACCACACACCCACACTCTCACACCCACGCACCTTGAACCTTCCGAAGAAGAGCCAACTATCCCCCGAGATTTATCTTATCAAATTTAACTGCATATGCTTTTTTTTTGTGTGGTTATATAGATGAATTGGTTACAATTTTTAGTAACTACGAGCACAGCTGGTAGGGTTCAACTATGAGTGAAGGCTTCCAACACATCCACCATCTCATTAATGGTAACTCGACATGAGATGGGGACCGTCGGACGCACAGGGTTTGCACCGTCTTCGTTAGTCTGGTTCAACACCCACCGTCTCGTTAATGGTAACCCGACATGAGATGGAGACCGCCAAACGCGCAGGGTTTACACCGTCTTCGTTAGTCTGGTTCAACACGTAACATAAAAGGAATCACCGAACAAACAGGAAACAAATCACCATTATCAGTCAAATGCACGTAAAAGAATCGGAACAATCACTACATATATTTTTTCAATGAGTTTACACATGTTTTTAGGAGAGGTCCTAACCCCTCATATTGAGTGGGGTTTAAACCTTGAACCCCTGAACCTCTCTCCTAAAAAAACAAAGCCCTTACCATTACACTAAAAACTCCCTTACCCCAAATTTAAGACTGCATTTAAAAAAACACATCAATCTAAAAGCAAAAATGTTAGTTATCCAATTAAAAACCATCTTACACCAACTTAAATACAAAACAAATATATAAAATTAAAATTAAAAAATAAAAATAAAAACAAAAATAAATGGAAAATATCTTTTACATATCAAAAACTACTTTAAAAAAATTTATTTTAAAATACTTAAAAATATAATTATATTCTAAATAAACTATAATCTATATTATATAAATTGCTTTTAGCCTTGCTTAAAAACCTTCTAGGAGAATCTGGAACATTGGTGAACTACACCACTCCAGAACCGGATCTCCCACAAGCTATCTCTCAAACCAGAGGATTATCCGTCCTTTTAAAAAAATAGACGACCAATGAAATCCAAGCCAAATGTCGACTAATATCCTTCCAAAGGAGAAAAACAAAAAAAAAAAATTGCGGCAGCCACAAATTTTTTCACGCGGAGCATCCTCACAAATTCGACGCTCCCAACAATTTCCCCAACAAAACCCGTCAATTGCCGGGAAAATATAAATGACGGGATCTCTCGCCCTTCTCCCTGTCCTGAAAATCCCTGCCAATTCCTCCACGAAGTCCAAATATCTGTCAACTCTCAGAATGAGCTCTGCATCTTCATCGGCCGAGGCCAAAACCGTAAGCACACAAAATCCCCTTCTTCACCCTTAATTTTTGCCATTTCAATGCAACAGCAATTTTCCCCCTTATATTTGGTTTACCGGCTTTTACAGGTGAATGTCCGGGTGAAGGGCGTGGTGCAGGGGGTGTTTTACCGGAAATTTACGGCGGAGAACGCCCAACAACTGGGATTGAAAGGTTGGGTCCGTAACAGACGCGACGGAACCGTGGAAGCCGTTTTCTCTGGGGACACGAAATCAGTAGACGATATGCTGGAGCGCTGCAAACGGGGGCCGCCGGCGGCAGTTGTAACGGCCGTGAACGTTAACCCGACGGAGGAACCAGTGGGCGAAACCTTCGAGTTGAAACCAACGCAGTAAAATTATAAGTTAAATGTTGTTTACCCTCTCGGCAGTACCTTTTTAATGATGTAAAAGTATGGAATTTCAATTCCTCTTGAGTAAATATTTGGCGCCTTGTGGTTTGTTTAGGTTTTTATGTTTTCTTGTGTTTGTTTAGTTGCTATAGAATTGGGAATAGTTTAAAATTGTGGCCTATTTTTATTTTTATTTTTTCGATATGTTTATAGGTTATATAAAATGATGTAATTATGGTGTACAATCTATCTCCTTCTCAAGCTGTGGTAGAAGTTTGAATCTGTGGTGTTTATTTAACTTTCCAGTATTTGGTAAACACCAAAAATGTTTCCTTAGGTAGTCGGAAAACTTCGAATTTGTGGCAATTTCGAGCTTTATGAAATAATTAAATCCATTGTATTTCTTTGCAAGAATTCCTGAATTTCGTTAGTAAAGTCGCGGAATTCATGAGTTTGCTTGTGCACATGCGTGAATCTCGATGAATGCATGTGGATATGAACATGTCTGAACTTTTTTGATTTGGAATTCACTATTAGTTCACGGTTTGGCAGTGGCCCTTACGGTTTGCTTGGAAGAGAATAGGATTGAAATTCGGTTGTTGCATTATGGAAAACGACAGTTTGTATAAGAAGATTTATGTTCAAAAGATTTTTTTCTTTAAATTAAAAAAAATAAATTTAATTATACTCTTAATTTATTATGGAATAACTTTTTAAATTTTAAGCAGAGGCTGGTTTAGTAAAATTATGGTTCCAAGTTATTATAAATCTTTATATTATATTAAAATCAACATAAACATGGAGTTGCACGGGAAATGAAGAGAGCTTTGGACCAGATTTCAGATACCATGTGGCCCTAAAATGTCTCTCCAGTGCCCCCTCTTCACTGAAGGAAAGATTCTAATCTATCTTGTATCAGGATGATTTTTCATTCTATAAGATTCCGTTCTCCGCTTTGTCAGATCATGATTTTATCTATATTAAAATCAACATTAACATGGAGTTGCACAGGAAATGAAGAGAGCCCTGGACCAGATGCCATGTGGCCCTAAAATGTCTCTCCCAGTGCTTTGATACTCCGCCCCCCCTCTTCACTGAAGGAAAGATTCTAATCTATCTTCTATAAGGATGATTTTTCATTCTATAATATTCCGTGCTCGGCTTTGTCAGATCATGGTGCTCCGCTTTTTCAAATCCTGGAGCCACTGGTGTGGGATCCCTGCTTTAGTCCTCGAGCCTTCCTGTTAAGTATATATTGAAACTATTAATAGGTACGAAAATACTGATTTAATCCCGATCCCATCTGATTTTTTTTCGGATTCAGCAAGGATGTCGATTCAAATCACATGCTTTAATCCTCCTGCCTTCCTATTAAGTATTTGTTGAAAGTTCCATTGTTACGAAAATCCTGATCCAATCCAATTTTTTCCAATTCAGCAAGGTTGCCGATTCAAATTGCATCTGAATCCCAATTTTTGCCAGTTTTTTTTCAAAAAATTGTGATATGCATAAAAAAAGTTATTTTTTCAATGAAAATTGCATTTTCTATGGTTTCTTTTTTAGCTGAGTTTTCTCCATTTTTTTGATTTTCTCAACTATGGTTGAAACTTTTCTACTATTTTACGATACTTCGTAGTTCATGGAAAGGTTCTAATCTAATATTTCATGTATAAGCTTTCATGGGACAGCAGGATGATTTTTTATCCTATAAGACCCTCTGCTCCGTGTTCTCAGATCCTTTAGCCCCCAGGGATCCCTGCCTTAGATTGTACTTAGGCTTTAAAGTGAGGGGGAGGGGTCTTAGGCATTAATTGCCTTGGGATTTGAGTATTTGGAATTTGACCAGTCCGAAGGGGCTTTGATAGGGTCACACAAGAAGAAGCAAAGTAAAGCACACATGAAGAAAACTATTTTGTTGCCCAAACTGAATACTGTATGCTCTTCATTATGAAATATTTAGAGTAATAGGAAGAGAAGAGAATAAAACAAGAAAAGTTAAAGCAGTAAAGCAGAAAACTGTAGAGTTCAATATGGTTCTTATTATTTCCTCCCTGCATAGAGGAAATTGTCCCTAATCTTTGTTGTGTATGTGGAGATTGTTCTTCAAAAGCTGTTAGGGAGAACCACTTGGCCCTTGTACCCAAACTAGATTAGCAGTAGCTTTTTGTCAAGTGGTGTGGGTCCAAACACTGAGCCGTATATCCTCAGACAAAGGAGGCTAAAGATCTGGAAATGTGTTGAGGATGAGTGATTGGAAACTTGTGTTCCAAGTGAGAGTGCTTATACAACTTAAACTGGCTAACATTAATAATGTCATGAATGCCAAGTTAAACTAGGAGATCCAAACAAAGGCATTAGGGCCAACTGCTTGGGTAATAGTTTATGACTCATATTGATTGGCTTAAGCTTGGGATATTGCTTGTTTTGGAACCTTTGTTAATCCAAGTGATGCAATATACAAAAACTATCTTGGAAAAGCAAGGTGCTTCAAGGCAATGATGAAGTGCCTTGAATTCAGCTGAAAGTAGTTGGAGAGTCTCTTAAACTTCAGTAAGAAGTGTGGCCAAATTCTACATAGATGAAGCAACTTTCTTGTAGTCCTATTCGTGGGACATATTTCGGGATGGTATAAGATTCATAATAGGCACTTGTTTGTTTTACCGTATCACAAGAATATATAGCATATTACATACCTCGAATAGTTAACAACCTGATAACAACATATCTTAACTGGCGATATAATTTAGACATGTTATGTTGTCATGTTGTTATGCTAATATCTAAATTTTTTCCAACATCCCCCTTTAATGACCAAGACCGAATGCCCCACAAGGTTTAGTCATTAATACATTCACAAGCATGCTCTTATAAGGACTCATTGCCATTACAAAGGTGTTCCTATCACACTTAATCAAACACAATAATGAGACTAGAGACTCAATTTAGAAACTCCTAAACCTAAAACAAAACACTGAATTGAATTCTAGACTTCGACGAGAAAAAAGTTGTATCCGATCATAGAACATGGTGAAACCAAAAGCTAGACTGAACTCCAGATTCCGTGACACCAATGCACTACTTTGAATGGTACAAGCAACAAACCAAGCTGACCAAAATCTCAACTGAACTCTGATTTGTGTACACCACAAACTAGACCGACATGCGGATTTCAAACTTTGAACTATCCAAGCAACGAGCTTCACCTAATTTGGCAAGCCCAACCAAAATCATAACCAAACTTTGAAATGTCGAACAACAATCATTATGCCAAAGATCCATCAACTAAACATGTGTTTTGTTGATGACACTTCCATTTTGAGTTGTCTTCTATATTGCCTTTATATAAACTTGACAAGACGTTAACTTCTCTAAAATTGACATCACTGAAAATAGACCATATGTTGGCTATTTGCTGAAATCTTCATCAGTGACCAAGTGGATACAAGTTACAACAACGATAACCAATAAGCAAAATACAATTTATCCTCTAGGAGTTATCATCACTATATAAGACAAGTTAACATTTTGTTTTTTGGCCGCCATTAAAAGATTCATATTCCCCTTTTCTAATTCTTCACTTAAAAATCCAAAAAAACCTAAAAATAAGGGACTGTCTCGCAATACATTCCCCTCTCTAACCAAACAGAAAACACTAAATAATTAACCTCTGTTGCAATCGACATTGTGGAATTGATAGGATTATTGATAATGTTCACGACGATAGTGGGGAAGCACTTGTCCACCCCTTCATAGAGTGTGCGCACAATTTTGATGTTGGTATTGAAGGAGATCATCTTGCGTCATCTTAGGCTTCCACAAAATTCTAAAGGGTATGATGACGAGGTCCATTCCGGCCAGCGCATCCTCTAGCTGCTCCTTCCTTTCGCTTTGTAATTAATCCTCTCCCCTCTATTATAAGAGTTGTGCTTGTGTGGCCTCATCAAATTGGCAAGCCTATCCACAATGAGAAAGCCATCTTCCACCTCCCCATCCAATTCTTGCTCCACCATCTTCAATGCTTTGTCCATTTGTCGCTTCTCTTCCTTTGTTAGAAGTTATGCATACATATACTCCGGATCACTCTCCTTTTGAATACTAATATTTTTGTTGATGATTGCATCGGAGGGGACTTTGCGGGACTTGAAACCGAGCATAACGTGGTGCATATCGTAGACCTTGTATTGTGGGACAAGCTCGACGCATGTGACACCAATTTCGGGGTAGTAAACATTGGTTTGGGTTATGGCAACAACCTCTTGGGCAATCTCGGTGTCAAAGGGGCAATTGCCAACATCCTTGAAGGTGTTCATGATTTCCTTGACCTTGTGGGCCAACATTAGGAGGGAGCCTGGAGGGAACTTGCCATTGTCATTGCCTTTGCCTAGGAAGAGGAAGCTATGCTCGGGTCATTGAATCTTGAAACTGTCGAAGCCCATGTGTGTTATTGACACAGAGGTTGGAATCATGCTTCTAGATGACGTAGGTGTTGGAGGTGGCGATGTGCCTCGCAAAGGGGATTGCGGAGATCTTGTCTCAATGCCTATAGATGGCCTCCAGAAGGGCGTACTATCCTTGCTCATTTTGTAGGCTCCACTTGGACCCTTTGCCCATGAGGAGCTTTGTTGCGGTGGTGTCCACTAATCGCATCGCCATGTGTAGCAATGTCTCCTGGTTTGGCACATCTTGCCTACCGATCACCATCAAATCAGCTTCAGATTGACTTCACTTTCGTCTTGATTTCCTCCACCTCGGCCAACCTAGGCAACGTCGTGATTATCCACCTCAATGCTTCACCGCGTAGTGGGCTTGGCTATGCGTGTATTTCACTGCTTCATCATAGCTTAACTGCATTATCACCTTCTCTTGCACGACAACAAATTTAGCTTTCACTATTGGTAGACATCATTTAGAATACATACAAATTAGAAAAACAAAACACGTAGAGAGAGTCACTGCATTTGCATCGGTTTGTATGTGAGTGGCAACAACGCCAAAGTATCTTCACTCTTTACCATGCAATTTGTTGGGCCTTCAATGCGGATGGGACACACATATATTACGATATGCACAATTGGAAATCTGATGCTAGCCGAAGTTACCGTTTCAATGCTCTACAAACATATCAGCAGTTAGCATTTTCACCCGTCTCAAATTTCTTCACAATATTTCCATAGCATCGGGTGGGAGCTCAACCTCACCAGCCCATCAAGTGCATAAATCAAACTGGCATTGATAAACTAGCTTTGATACCATATAAGATTCAAAATAGGCACTTGTTCGTATTACCATATCACAAGAATATATAACATATTACATACCTCGAATAGCTAACTACTTGATAACAACATTATCTTAACTGTCAGTATTATTTGGACATGTCGTTATGCTGATATCTAAATTTATTCCAACAACGGGAAGAATAAATAGGAAGCTTGTAAGGTGCCAAGGTTTGGAAGTTGTAACTCTATAGAATAGTATATTCCGGATTGTTGCCATGTTCAAGAGGATTTAAATATTGCTTATGAGGTGCAGTTTCCCACCTTGATTTGACCATCAATTCAAAAGAAGCAGAGTAGCATAATTGACAACCAATAAGTTTCTGCAATGATTGCCAAAGGTGCTTATATGTCACAGTTTACCACCTTGATCTCACAATCAATCTGCAGATGGAAAGTATTAGAAAAGCATAATTGATGACCAATAAGCTTCCACTACAATTGTCGAAAGTGACTCAATTGAGTTGCAATAAAAAAATGTAGTCAGAGGCAATTCAATATGGCTTCATACATGTTTGGAAAAAAGCCTATAGCCTGTGGCGCTTCTATGGATGCAGTGTATGGAATGCATGTTGCCATTTTGGAGAAGTGACAACCCACCATAAAGCTGCAGTTGTAGTGGTGCAGAGTGCAAACCAAAGTCCATAGAAATGGATTTCAATGGATGGAAAGGCATCATTGGTGGCTGATACAACCTAAGCTTTCGATTGGAAGGCTTGGACTACTTACAAAGAGAATGTTGGCGAATGAAATCTTCTAGTTGTTTCCTCATGGAAGGCTAATGGAAATAACTTTGTTGGCATTTCAAAGTTTTTAATACCACAATATCCATAGGAAGACGGTGCTTCTTATAGGAGCCATTGGGGCACAAAGTTGATTCAACTTTAAGAGGAATCCATCCTATAGACTGTAATTTATAAACGGGTACTTTGTTAATCACTATGGGTGGTTGTAGTGTAGTAACAATCAAACCAAAATCACATTCTTTAGAAAAAAGATCCTTCCACTCCTAAATTCGGCAGTATGTAACCAAAATGTTATGTACTCAGGTACAATCATGACTATTAAAGCCGTTTTATTGGCCACACTTTTCTTGTATTTGATTCGTAAAAGGAATTGTTTGATACAAGAAGCCCATTTCAAGTGTCAATATTTTGTTTTTTGGATTGGAAATTCAGGTATTGCAGTGGCTGGTGGTCAATATGCAAGATAACCCCATTGCCAAGAAGATAGTGTCTCCATTGCTTCAATGTTGGCACCATGGCATAGATTTACTCGTTATAATAGTGCTATAATTCAATGTAGTGTGTGATAGGTCTCTAAATGATAGGGGATTGGATCTACTATTTTCTTAAGGACCTTGACCTAGGCATGTTATGAGGCATCAATCTCAAACTCAAGAGGCTAGGTTAGGTTTGCAAGGGCAGGATCATCTTTAAATTGATTGAAAGCTCTAATAGGTATTGGACACCAAGTGAGAGCCTTCTATTTTATAAGTTGATGAAGAGGGTGGGTAATATGGGATTTAGCTTCAAATGAATTAATTGTAGAAATTTATAGGCCCTAGAGAACCCTACAAATTTAAGATGCGAGAAGGAATTTGTTACTCCTTGAGGAAACCATTTGGATCCATTTGAATTCGATGCTGAGTGAATGACAAAGCCTACATATATGATGGAAATGTCACTAAAGATTGACACTTTCATCTTGGCTTAAAGCTTGTTTTGGGGAAGCAAATCCAAAATTTTGCACACGCGCTTCAAGTGTTTTTCCCAAGTGTTACTATAGACTAGAATGTTATCAAGGTATGCCACAACAAACACAAAATATTACTGATAAGTCACATGAAAGTTGAATGATCGTTGGTAAGGCCAAAGGAATAACCATCCACTTACCAAGCTAAAAGTTCAATTGAAACCTGTCTTCTACACATCTTGAGGCTTCACATGGACTTGGTTATAATCCAAGGCTAAACTGATCTTGCTGAAGTGTTTAGCACCTTTAATTTGTTTCAAGACATCAATAATCCTTGGAAGGGGATGCTAGTTCTTTACAACGATTTTATCCAATGCTTGAGAATTAGTGCATAACTATTGTTGATTGTGTTCTTTCTTGGGCATTGTCATAGTAAGAAAGTCCTTGGGATAATTACTAGGCTAAAATTTTCATCTTTCTTGATTAGTGCTCAACCTTTGCACTCTCAATGGCTATTGTGTGGTAAGGTGGTTGATTGAGAAGCTAGGAACCTTGCACAAGTTCAGTAGAGTGTTGAATGGCACATATGGGAGGCAGCCACTTAGGCTTTATAAACACAACAAATTACACCTCCAAATTAGAATGAATTATGTAGACTGAAGGTGCTTGTTGGCACTATTTGCCTTAGCTGATTCCAAAACAATACAAATTCCAATTAACTTATTTGAATAACTTGCTTGACAACTTCCCTAGGAGAAATGAGAGGGCTAACAGAAGAAAGTATATGTTTATGTACCTTACTGGATCCATTTGGACCTTATAGCTCCATTTATAACCATCAATTAGTGCCATACGATTATGTGGGTCATGGAGCATAGAACAACAATTAAGGGGTGTAACATCAAATTCAAGGGTATCTTTCAAAAGATTGGCAAATGCAACAAAAACATTGTAACATGTGTAGGTTCACTCTCCTCTTTCACCAATCCCAATTGGTATAGCTGTTGTTTTGTTGTTGTGCAGAAATAGAGCTCATCTTCTAGTTTCTGTGAAATGAGGTTCTCTTGAATTCCCAACATCAATGAAAATTTCTAACCATTGATCCTTGATTTGACAATTATGAGTGAATAATGCTTCTTGATCGTTGGAACGTAAAATAATTCTATTAATATCCACGGATGACCAAAGCAGGCCAATGAATTCGCTGAAAAGAGCTTTTACAATGCAGTGGTAACTAAAGAGGAATCATTGAAAAGACCATTTACAATGGATTGTAGTAACCAAAAAATGCTACAAAAATAAGCTAAACTAGGGTAAAGAAACTAAGGTAAACTACATCAAAGTGGAACAACTTTATGGCATAAAATAACAACCTCAAGGGTTGGACCTAAAAAATGTGTAAACCCTTTCATGCTAAAAGTAATGATGAAGATCAAATAGCATTAGCTCAACTAGTTGTATTCCTCAACTTTCAAGGAGGAGATCCAGGTTGGATTCTTGCCAAGAGATACATGCATAGTTGCCAAACTGTTGTAATAGCACTATTTGGTCATGATCTAATACGGGAGGGGCTCGTTTTAATCCCATATGACCAATTTAAAAAAAGAGTAATGATGAAGAGTAGATAGAGTCAGCAGTCAAGGTAACAAAAGAGGTGGAAAAGAGCCCAAGTGGATCTCAATGCTAACCCTAATATGGAGTGGGATGTAAAGTAGAAACAAAGTTGTCATCATCACCCACCATCCAAAAGGGCCTGCATAGGATCTAATGATGCCTGTTGAGAATGGCAAGTACTAAGATGTATTTGTTGGATAGGCTTGGGAGAACATAGAGTTTGACCCCTTAGGACTCTTGTATCATCCATGGCCATGGAACCGATAGAAGAAGATAAAAAATTGGTACGCTGCGATTGTTTGCAACTGTGAGATGGGGAAGATCGCAGAGGACCTCCAACTTATTGGATCCATGGCATCTCACCTCGAGGATAGGGGAAATCATGAGCCTAGTGTTTAATAGATTCAAGTTAGAGAACGCCTACGTTTCTTCCTAAGATTTTCTTTTGACAGCCTAACCTTAATATGGTCCTATCTTAACTACAAATGCATCAATCAATGTAGCGGACAAGTCCTATATGCTATGTGATTTTGATTTTTGATGATAAATGTAAAAAACGATTTACTTTCAAGGTAAGGGCTCAAGAAGGTAGTGCAATAAAACAAGACTATAGCCGGTCCCCTAATGCTATTGAAGATAATGACTTGTTCCCTTTTGTCCTTTAACAGATAAAAACATAAAACACAGAATGACAGATACAAATACAGAAGAAACAGAAGGCAGTGGCCCTTATTTTAAATAATAGAAATGATAACTGGAACTTCAAACTCGATTTCTGTGTTAGTGGCAAAAGTGCTGGTGGGATGCAGAAGTGCTATTGGCAGCGCTATTGCTCCTTGGTAGCGCTTTTGCTGATGATTCCTGCTTTCTAAAAACCTGCAAAACAAACCAAAAATATATGGAGTTAGCAGTAGAGGGGCCTGCCTAGACTGGTGGAGAATGTATGTCTCCCTTGATCAACATTAGACCTCCGTCCAAAAAGACAAAATAGATAGATGCAAAAGGATATAATAATGACTATAAACTTAGTGGCAAAAGCGTTACTAGAGAGTGATAGAGCTGCCAGCGCTTCTGCCAAGTGGTGGCGCTTTTGCTTTTAGTGGTCGACTGTGCTTTCGGAATTACAGTCTTTGCTTTGATAGAAACAAAGTGCAGTAGTGCCATTGAGACTGCAATCCGGAAATGCTTTCACCTGTAGATACAACAGAATGAGTCTTTGGGCAAAAGACTCTTTGGACTACAAATGATTCAGTGAGGATCCTTGACCAGGGGGAACAAGGGTCCTGATGGAGGTAGTAGGATAATCTAGTTGATGATAAAAGATGCAACTATGATGAAATGAGAACAAAGTGTTAAGTGCATAAACTTTGATAGGCAAACAAGGTTAGTATGCAATGATAAAATTATTACAAAATGACAAAACAAAGATATTGACAAGCTAAGAGATGAGAGGGCACAACCAATCGGGTACAAGCAAGCTTGTAGCCTCAAGAGCTTTGGCTGATGTCCCCTTGTGATGATATGATGAAAGCTTGCTATTGCTTGAGATGATTTTTAATTTGGCAGAGATTTGTTGCTTTCAAGAGTTCATTGGAGGTTTGGCAAAGCTTCGCTATTGTAAAAGATCCATTGAGAGTGTGGCAAATGTTCGTTGTTGCAAGAGATCCATGGAGAATTTGGAAGAGCTTCACTATTGCAAGAGATGATGGTTTGGGCTCCCCCAAGGGCTGCCTTTATAGGAAGCCATGGACTCATGGAGGATGATTGTATGGAGTTGATGGGGCTAATTGAAGGTAATTTTTTCAGAAAAGCTTAACATGCAATGAAGGATGAAAATATGGAAAGGGGAAGTTTTGGGGTTTGGATTGTCAGCCAAGATGCAGTTAAGGCAATGGATCAGACTGGCATGACCAGATCCGTATTTGGTGGGCAGTTTGGCAGTTGCCTGCCTTTCCTTTTTTGTATTTGACAGTCAATAGTGCTAGGATCAATGGTGCTGGTGGCACTAATGTCTTGGCGTTAGTGCCAAAATAACCATTATGAGGCAAATTGAATGGGAAATGATGAAAATTTGATATTTTGGCGAAAGTGTTGCCAGTCAATCGGTATCATGGCTGGTGCTATTGCCTCATGTAGGTGCTTTTGCTTTTGGCAAAAGCGCTACTAGGTAGTTAGTAGCACCGTTGGTGCTACTGCCTCATGATGGTGCTTTTGCTTTGGGGCAATAAATGCCCCTGAGTTTGGTCTTTAGATGCTTGATTTCATTTGGATGTTGAATTGGCTAAGTGATGCAGATGTTGATGAGCTTTAAGGACTTGATGATGTGCTCAAAATTGGGTTTCTACATTTGCCCCTTTTTTAGGCATTTATTGGATGATGAGTGCGTCAAAAACTGACTTTTATGCCCCAAATTTGACACAAATGGATTTGATGTTGGTTGGGGTTCATGATGCAAGATGAGTGATGCTTTTGATTTGTTGATTATTGATGATTTTGCCTTCTTGACAACATTAAATGTTGTTGTGCCCTGGTGTGCCCCCTCGTGTTTCAGAGGGAAAATCAAGTTTGATTGAGGAAACTTGACTTGACCATGATACACACTAGTGCGATGATGAGAGATTGGGATAAATGTTTGATTTTGATGTTGTTATGATGATTATGTTTTTGTGTTTGATTATGATGGTGGAATGACTTGAATTAGGTTATAATGATTGAATTTGGATTTTGTTTTATGATAGGGATGCATAATGATAATGTGTTTTAGGAATTAGTTGATAATGATAGTAGGATAATGATGTGATGTGAGGCAATAGCTTTAGATATTGAGGATTGTATCATGGTGATGGTATTCCACCTTTGGAGGAATAATTTAGTTTGATAGATTAATTATTCACAACTTGCAGTGATGCAACTGTATGAGTTGCATGATCTCCTTGTCTCTAATGCCCTTGTTCATTGCTCTAGATGGCCTAGTCTAAGAACCAGACGACCTGTACTCTTCCTAGATGGCTGGCACTAGCCAGATGACTTGCCTTCAATCTGGACGGCTTGGCAACTGCATTGTACGACTATACAACTTCACTATACGCCTTGGCAAAAACCCATTGTATGGCTTAGCAACTATGGTGGACGGCCTGGTAACTGCCTAGATGACCTTGTATGACATAACTTGGAAAAGAATACAAATGATAGGATTGAATCTAATCTACTGCAACAATAAATCAACGTCAATACATGCAAATCACACACAATAATAATAGGAAATGATGAACAAGTATGAACAAACATTGCGTTAATGATCGCCTATATGGTGAAATACGTACGACATTCTCTTACATAGTATTTGATCCTGTGCAGAATATCACCAATGCACTTTACACTCTTTCCTGGCATACACAATGCAACTACGATGTACTCTCTTCGGCATATACAATGTCTCCCATGTGTGGGTGTGTGTACCCTCTCAAATAGGGGGTCTTATTAAAACTATGGGGACAATAGTTACAAACAAAACCACCCTTGACACCTCATCTCCTAACTACAAGACAAATTGGGTGTTACCTACCTTTGCATGACTATGTTCGCACATAACTCCAACTTGAGTTGTTATTACATGCATTATTACAACGCACATCTTTTATTCAAAATTATAAAACTTAACATATGCGTACTTGACATCCACGGATATTTTATTTCTTCTATTTCCTTTGTTGAGGTGGCACGTCAGAACTAGCACCTACATTTGCCCTCCCATGTAGATTGGTTGAAATCCTCGTCGACGACTGTTGCTGCTTTTGTGGACTTTGGCTTTGTTGAGGTTGAGGCAATGAGACATGTACTCCATGTTCTTGAATCTGCAGCTTCAAAGCTTTGTTCTATCCCTTGAGCCTCTTAGCATAGGCTTGATATTGAGCCCACTGGAAGCCTCTTTGTTGAGGTTGAGGCAATGCGACTTCTGCTCGATCTTTGCTAGCCTAGCACTCAACTTAGACTTTCGCTTTGCTACCTTTGCTTCCTTCCTTGCAACTTTTGCTAGCTACTTATCCCGTTTTGCGATCAATTGATCTTTGTGGGCAAGCTTCTTTATCTTACCTTAAAGAGTTCATTCCTTAATTGTGCATTTGGACTTCAATTGTCCTATCAACCGATTCTACTGCTCATTCATCTGCAATCTTGTTTCTCAACCCAGCTAGTTTTTCTTCGACAATCACCGTTGTTTCCTACGTGAACTGCTCTGCAACTATCTTATCCAACTGTTGTGCTTTTTTCTCCACATTGCACATTTTGTGCAACAGGTTATTGCAACTTTGGCTGTTGTCCACTCATGGCAGCCTCACTCGAAGTCACCTCAGTACCTACAATGGCACCTATAGTGCCTCCTCGCACAACTTGACTTCCTAGTTGTGCTGGAGTTCCCCTCTGCATTGTTTGTTGCAATGTTCCCCGTTTTTCACTCTATTGGCCTGCTACTACCTTCTATACATTGCCACCTTCTTTCTTCTTGCTTGTGGCTTGTTGTGGAGGTTCTTGACTCATTGGCTATTGCTACTGCTACTACTGAGGCCGTTGTTGTTGCATTTGTGCTCACATTTATTGCCATTGTTGCTCCAAATGTTTTTGCTTCTTATCCTTTCTATCCAGCTCCTTTGAATTTGGTAGCTGCTTTTTAGACCCATCAAACTCTTCACTCCCTTCAGTTATAACATCCATCTCGTCACTTGATGCTTCCTGTGCCTTTCTCTTCTTCGATGCTCTTTTCTTTTTCTTTCCCAAAGTATTGGCTTTCATCAATGGGACATGTACCCATCTAAAAATTGTTGGTGCGTGCTCCAGAATAGTATGAGGAGGATTCAGCCCTAGAAATTGAATCTTCTCTTATGAAATTGCATCCAAAATTAGAGCAATGTTGTGGATATTCATTGAAAAATTCTTGGTATACCGCATTAGAAAATTCTGAATGTGGTCTAATAAAAATGTAGCCCAATCATACAATTCTTCGACCATTTTTCCTTCTTCCTCATAAGGTATGAGCCAAGTGGGTATCTCCAAGGCTTTTTTCTCGTCGGACAATTTGGATATGATCACATTCATTGTACACCGTAGTTCACCAGAATTCAAACACTGCATCTTTAATCCGCGACTCCCATGCTTTGTCAGCTTAGCCACTTCTTGCAGACTAAGGTTGACAACCTTATCAATAAAATTCCTTAACCGGTAAGGCTCCACTCCTTCCTTCTTCATTGGTCTTGTGGAATTTAGCAATCCAAAAATTCTTCGAAAATTGCTTGGAGAAAATGACACTCGAATCTCTTTGTTATCAATCATTATTCTACTTTGATTCCACTCAGCA
Source organism: Wollemia nobilis (assembly GCA_028583015.1). NCBI lineage: Eukaryota > Viridiplantae > Streptophyta > Pinopsida > Araucariales > Araucariaceae > Wollemia > Wollemia nobilis. The sequence goes on along the minus strand of JAQPPZ010001836.1, from coordinate 2,239,919 downwards.
TCATAGGTTTGCAGTAATTCTAACAAGTATGGCTTAAAGAAATCTTTGTCAAAGCTTGGCATATGTTGGATAAACTGCACTCTTGCACTCCGAAATGCGGTGTTTAGTGGGTGATCCATCGTATGCTCCAACCACAATGTTCTACAAAAGTCTCTCGCAGGTGTTGTCGAGGTTATTTCTTCCAAGAGGATTTGCATCCTCTCCTTTCCCTTATTCTGCACCTTTGGTGAAGTTGCTTGCTCCTTGCCATGACGTTCATCAAGAATGTCGGTTTGTGACCTTGATTGCGACTCCATTCTATGTTGCCTTACTCTCCCTTGCTCTGCGTCCGTACTGCGTTCTCTCTCTTCCATGTACGTGGTCTTTTAGGCTTCTCCCAAAGCCAAATTCAACGCCTGCCCTGCAAGTGCGAGGTCCTGCCTGTAACAGCCTTAGGTGGAAACCTCCTTTATAATTCCACCTGTTCATTCTGCTTCGAAATTTGAGGCCTTCTTTGCATTACTTTTGTAGTCAATATTTTTAGCTCCGAGTTTTGCTAACTTCCGACAACAACAGTTTGCAATTGTCTTCCAGGTGATGTCTTCATTTCGTAGCTCCACTTCTCACGTGACTTCACTCCTCCCGTGCCTATACTCAACTTTTATTGTACAACCTCGACTATCCGCATAGAGTAATTGCTAACTCCTTGCCTCCAAACAACTCTTTTTGGATGGCTTCCCGCCAAATAGCTCGGCCTCAGATGGTCCAATATCAGACAACCTAATCTTGGATGGCTCAGTCTTAGATAGCTCGGTTGCAAACTGCCTGGTTTTTGACGGCTGTCCTTGACAGTTGATTTATGGACGGCCTTTTTCTTGCGTCTTTGTCTTTCGTACAAGAACAGTTGCAAACCTTAAGATGGTTTGTACGCTTTTGTTAAGCTTCTTCTTTGATTCTACGTCGATAGTGTGTATGGCCCGTACAACTTGGACAATTTTTATTGTCTGCAATTGAATCTTCTTCCTTTGCTCTAGTTGGCTGCAGTCGACTTCTTCGTGTTTCCTTCTAGCTATGCTGAATTGCAACCCTTGTACCTACAAATTAAATTTACTTTTTACGGGCACTAGGGAGGGATTTCCTGCAAAAACCCTTTTTGTGACATCTCCTTGGCAATTTTTTCTTGCAATGTAGCACCCTGCTTTAGGGTTTTCTTCTTGAGTGATTCTGCTCCGGTCTATTAAATTCACACAATCTTTGCTTATGGAACTCTTCTTGCCCGTACACTCAACGCAATTTTCACTTCCTTCGTTTATACAGTCTGCACTAGTTGCATTTCCTTCCTCTGTATGGTTTGCGCAAGTTGTAACTCCTTTGCGTTATGGCTGATTAAGATTCCGACTAGTCGAACTCCTTTGGCTCCTTCCATGTTGAGCACTTGAGTGTCTTATGGCCGTCTCCCATCGTGTATTTATAAGATGGAGGTGGTAAGGGGACAATTCTCTTACATGCGACAACTGTTTCTCAACTACCACTTTGCCACCTTTAATTGCTTTAACTAGACGTTATGCTTTTTACGTCTTATCCTCGTCACCTCGTGCATGTTTATTTCCCACTTTGTTTTTATCTCCTTGCGCGTGTTTATTTCGCACTTTGTCCATTGTACGACCATAATTTAATTACTTTTTGTCCTTATTCGTATGGTCCAAGCATCTAGATGGCTCGTCCGACTATCTTGATGTCATCTCTCAATGGCTCCCTTGTCCACATGGCCTTGATTGCTGTTTTGGACAATCTTACCTCGAACAACCTTGTCTGATCGTTTGCTGTTGTGATCTCATGCTCTGTTTCGAATGACCTGATTGACTTGACTGTTGACCAACTCTTTCAGACTGCATTCTCCATTGCTGATTTCTTTGTGATGATCTTGCAAGTTTAGGTTCAAATCCATCATTTTGTCTATCAAATGGCATTCCCATAGCTTTCTTTCAACGACTTGACATTCCTTCCTTTCCATTTCTTTCATACGACCTTAGTGCTGGTTGAACTTGTTCTCGATATGGTTTAGTTGCATTCAGTACCTCATTTCTTCCTCCCAACCGCCTTTAACATCCTTTGAGGACTAAACCCTCAGTTTAGATGATTTGAGGGTCATCCGAGGTCTCCTATATCCTAGACAGCCAGGGGTTGGTCAAGACGGCCCACCCTGTTGGCTATATGACCTAGGGGCAATATAAGGGGAAAAACGTCCTCTCAAACCTCTTGGAATGAAGCCAGATGACATCTTCCTTTGGACAGGCGGGTCTAGATGGCTCGGGGGACTTGACAACCTTCCCAGAATGCCTAAATTGCTTATGTCTTAAGCACTCATTGGGTTGTCTAGTACTCTTTGTAGGCTACTTAAGACTTCCTAAGGAACCGTTCAAATTTGGTGGATCCTGATTTCTTCAACTCATTTGCCTACCTGTCTCTAAGGCATTTTGACTCTCAGTTGCTTGTTGCTATTCATTGCCTCTAGGTTGATCATCTTGGTGTCTTTGTGGTGTCATCCTTCTTGCTCAATTCCCAAGTTTGCTCTAATCTTCTTCATTACTGCTTGAACGTGTCAAGGATACACTACTTCATTCTTGCTGCAAATTCTCAACTTCCTCCCCTTCTTGGCTTCATGCACATCCCTCCATACTTCTTCACTTGCAATAGGTCTTCTTGTGGGGTTAGTAGTTTGTTTCCAGAAATTCAGCTTTCTCCGCACAACTATTAGCAACTCGCAACACTTGTTTGTTGTGTACTTCCTTGAGTTTCTTCCGTACTTGTTCCATTTCTTGAATATCTTACCACATTCTTAACAATTCACATGAACGTTATCTCCTTAGACCTTCCATTCTTCTATTCAGTTGCTCACTTTGCTCTTACAACTGTTGCGTTTCTTCTCTCATTTGTTGTTGTGCACGACCAATGGTTGCAAGCAAACTCATGCCTTCACTACGAGGCTCTTGTTCTAGTGGTTCTCCTTGCCCAACATACACCACCACCATTCGTTGTATGTTTTTTGCATTCAGTGATCTCAACCGTTTGTTGCATTCAGTGATCTCAACCATTCTTTGCATTCAGTGATCTCAACCGTTCTTCTACACCTAAAAATCTAACATGTACCTGAATCCGTCTATGCTTTGTAGATTGAGGCTGTAATTCCTCCTGTTCAATCACGGGTTGCATATTTTCTCCTTCTCTACTTGTATCTCCACTTCATACAACCAAGCTAGTTGCTTTGCAAGTTCATTGTCTGAGTAACTACTTTCTATTGTACCATCTTCCTCCTTGATCCAACTTGACTCCCCAACTTCTTGAATTGAGATTCCCTCACCAAGTAACTTCTCGTACTCGTTTCTTTTCTAGTTGGTTCAAATTTCACCATGTTCACTTGTGCTTTCATCTTACATGGTTTCAACTTTGAACCATTACTTGTTTTGGGGCACGATGTCTTGTCTAGTTTTTTTCAGTCTTACTGTGCCATTGCTCATCACTTCATATACTTGGGAGGATCCAAGCCATAAAGTTTTCAACTATCCTGGCTTGATTTCTCTCTTGTTATATTTCAAAACCAAGTCACCTGACTTCAAATCCATCTTCCTTAGGTGCTTATCATACCACAACTTCCTATGACGCTAGGCAATCTCCATGGTCCACTGAGCCATCATTCTCCTCTCGTCTGACCTGATTAGTGTCGTTAGCCTCTCTTCCAAGCTCTCTTGGTCACCTAGATGGTTCTATACAACCATTCTTAAGCTTTGTACCAAAAATTCCATCGACACTATTGCTTCTTGACCATACTTCAGTTCGAATGGAGTGTGATTCATCGTTGGCTTAAACGTAGTCCTGTATGCCCATAGGACTATTAACAATATTTGCTTCCAATCAACATCTTCAATTGCACGTCTTGTACATTATTAACACTAAGACATTATTCATTGCTTTCGCTTGCCCATTTGCTCTGGGGTAATACGGACTAGATAGCGAAAGTGAATTCAAGATCTTAAATTTTGTGGTCAACTTCTGAATAATCTCATTGATAAAGTGTCCCTCATGGTCACTTGTCAATTGAAGAGGTATGTTGAATCTTTTGATTACTTGTTCATACAAGAAACACGTAGTACTTTTTGCAGAATTGTTAGGCAATGCCCTTGCCTCGACCCACTTTGCCAAATATGCAGTTGCTATTGCAATGTATCTACACTATCGCTGCTTGTTTTTCAATTGTCCAACAAAATCAAGACCCCATCTCTTAAACAATTTTTACGGCTACGACAACTGTAATTTCATGAAGTCCCTCCTCAACGGCTTCCTAGCTCTTTGGCACATAATGCTTGTGGTCACAAACTTTTTTGCATCATAATAGAGGGTGGGTCGACACAACCATGCCAAAATCACCTTCCTCGTGGTCGCGTCTGGTCCCATATGCCCTCTTGCCAGGCCTTCATGGGCTTCCTTAAACATTGCATTCACTTCCTTGTCCATTACACATCTCCGTGACACTCCATTAGGTCCGATCTTATACAACAATCCAACTATCAATTGAAAAGGTGTTGATTTTACAATCTTCTTCTCAACTGCTATCAACTCCTTTTGCAACTCCCCCGTCGACAAGTATTCTTCCACGTATTTATACTATGATGATAGTGTAGTGATTGAAAACAAATGAGCATTTGGAAATTCATTCGACACTCCTTCTGTAGGCTCTCTTAAGTGAATCCTTGACAACTGATCTGCTATTGTGTGTTTCTCACCTTGTTTGATTACCATTTGAAATACAAATTCCTGCAACATGACGAGCCACCTGCTAACATGTTTGTAAATAGTCGACTTGTTGATTAAATACAACAACACCTGATGGTCTACATAGAAGGCAAAAGGATTGGCAAGTAGGTAATGTGTTAACTTTTGTACCCCATATACCATCCTCAAGGCTTCCCTCTCCGTAGTGCTGTAATTTTTCTTTGCATGAGACCAAAAACGATTGGAAAAGTATATGGGCTGATCCAACCCATATTGCCCCTCCTGGGCCAAACCACATCAAATTGCAAAAAGTGGATGCATCAACATGGACATGGAACTCCTCCCAATCTGGAAAGACCAAAATGGGTGCACAAACCAACTTTGCCTTCAACTCCTCAAAGGCCTTCTGATGCTTCTTTGTCCATTGAAAAGAAACATTTTTGCACGTCAAACGTCTAGAGGGTGTGGAACTTGTGCAAAGTTTTTGATGAAGCGTTGATAATACCCAACATGCCCCAAGAAAGACTTCAACAAACTCATGTTGTATGGCTCCTCTATGCTCATTACGACTCATATTTTGTTGATCTTCAAACCCTCCTTACATACAACATGCCTAAGTAAATTATTGGCACATGGTACTAACAACCTACATTTCTTTGGGTTCAAGGACAATAGCACATTCATACATAGTGTTATGCATTCCTCCAATGCCTTTAAATGCTAGTCTTTCCCGTACAACGGTCAATCATCTAGGATACTTTGAATTTGCTTGTGGACATTTGTTAAAAAATATACAAAATTATTCTTTGAAATGTGCCAGGGGCATTGCATAAACCGAAAGGCATTCGATTATATGCATAGATGCCATTCTCTTCCATGAAAGTACTCTTCAACCTATCTTCCTCAGCTATATTGATTTGGTTATAGCTCGAGAATCCATCCAAAAATTAATAGATCTCGAGTCTAGCTACCTCTTCCAAGATTGAATCAGTGAAAGGTATTGGAAAGGGATCCTTAATAGTTACTACATTAATTTGCTTGTCCTTCTTCCCATACAACGACCAATCGTCCAAGATACTATGAATTTTCCTGTGGACATTTGTTAAAAAATGTTAGGAACCTTCTAATAAAAATAAGCACATTCACATAGATATTGCAAATAAAGCAGAAATTCATGAAAGAACAAAATATTGCAATATGAAATGTAAATGCAGAAATATATAAATCTCACAAATCACAACACAGAATTGCAGGCCTCTTCGAGGGGGCAACCTCCTTCAATACTTTCATTCAATATGCAAAAAGATACATTCATTCCTGCCCCTCGCATTTTTAAAGACTTCATCACACTACCTAACGCTCAAGGTTGGCTTACATGCAAAATGCCACCCGAGCTAGAATCTTCTACCAAACAAAATAGTTACATTCTTGATAACAGTTACATAAAATGGCGCCACTTGTCTAGGCGCTTCTAGTGCCACAAACTATTACAAAATATTCATAATATCATTACAAAACATTATAATGGGGGTCCCCACGTTAAGAAAGGGGTTATTACATAATAGTGTTAGGATGGAGTCCTAACATGCCCTTCCCCTTCAAAAAGCTTTGTCCTCAAAGCTGAAGATGAGGAAATTGTTGCTGAAGTTGTTGAAGGGGCTCCCAAGTGGCATCTTTAGGTTGTAATCCTCGCCATTGAACAAGAACATCAGTGATGACACGGTGGCAAAGGGTGCACGATCTCCTGTCCAAAATGCATTCAGGCTCAAGAATGATGGATCCTTCTTCGTCCAACTTTGGTAGTGTGGATTGCACCTGGACCTTGTTGCCAACAACCTTCTTGAGAGAGGAGACATGAAAGATTGGGTGAATTCTGGAAGTGGTCGGAAGGGCCAGTTTGTATGCTATTGACCCAATCCGTTGTAACACCTGGTAAGGACCATAGTATTTGGCAACAAGTTTTTGGCATCCATGAAGCTAGAGAGATGACTGTTTGTAGGGTTGCAGGCGAAGAAAAACCATGTCCCCGACTTCAAAGCTACGCTCAGAGTGGTGTTGATCAGCTTGTTGACGCATTTTGTTCTGAGCCAAGTCAAGATTGACCTTAAGTTTTTGGAGAAGGGAATCACGTTGTCTGAGAGTGGAATCCACAACTTGAACCCTGGAGCTTCCTGGAATGTAAGAGGAGGGTGTTGGTGGAGGATGACCATATACTGCTTCAAATGGGCTAACCTTAGTAGCGGTATGATATGACGTGTTATACCACCATTCTACCAAAGGAAGCCACTTGGCCCATTGTGTAGGATGTTCTGAGGTGAAGCAATGGAGGTATGTTTCCAAGCACTTATTGACAATTTCAGTTTGGCCATCAGTTTGAGGGTGATAAGCCAAACTCATCTTGAGCTGAGTTCCCTGCAACTTGAATAGTTCCTGCCAAAAATGATTAGTAAAAGTAGGGTCCCTATCGGAGACAATGGATTTAGGCATTCCATGGAGATGAAAGATGGAGTCTAAAAATACTTGGGCAACGATAGAGGTGGTATAGGGGTGGGACAAGGAACAAAAATGAGCATACTTCGTGAGACGATCCACTACCACTAGAATAACAACTTTTCCTCTTGATTTAGGTAACCCTTCAATGAAATCCATAGAGATATTTGTCCATACTTGTTTGGGAATTGGTAAGGGCTGAAGGGTTCCAGGGGAACACACATTTTCTCCTTTCATGCGTTGGCACCTGTCACATTTTGCCACAAAAGTATGAATGTCCCTTTTCATTCCCCTCCAGAAAAAAGTATGCTTGGTCCTTGCATAGGTTTTGAGAAACCTTGAATGCCTAGCTGTTGGTGATGCATGCATTTCCTGCAGGATGAGGTCCCTCATTTGTGAATTTTGGGGAATGACAAGTCAGTCACGATATCGTAAATCTTGACCATCCCAAGTATAGCTAGGGCATGAGTTAGGCTCTGCTTGGATTTTGTTGACCAAAGTTTGCAAATAGGAGTCCTTGGTTAGTTCTTCCTTGAGATGATGGATCCATTGCGGAAGTGGTGTAGATATAGCATGTAGCATTTCCTGCTCTTCATATTGTCGGGACAAGGCATCAACCACCACATTCTCCTTACCTTTCTTATAGGTGATTTCATAGTCATAACCTAACAATTTAGAAACCCATATTTGTTGTTTTGGTGTGGCCACTCTTTGTTCCAAGAAATATTTGAGACTTTGATGATCAATCTTGATGGAAAAGTGTCGCCCAATGAGATATGAACGCCAATGATTAACAACATGTAAAATGGCAAGCATCTCCTTTTCATAAGTAGACTTGCCCAAATTCCAGCTAGAGAGTGCTCTACTGGTGAAGGCCAATGGTCTTCCTTCTTGCATCAAAATCTGCCCCAATGCCATTGCCAGATGCATCACTCTCAATTACAAAAGGTTTAGAGAAATCAGGCATTGCTAACATGGGGGTAGTGGTCATAGCTTTCTTAATTCTACGAAAGCCTTTTCTGTGGGTTTGGACCACATAAAAGAATTCTTCCTCAACATGGCTGTCAAGGGAGCTGCTATCTTCCCATAATTCTTCACAAATTTCTGATAATATCCAGTGAGTCCCAAAAATCCGCGAAGTCCCTTTAAGGTTCGAGGCTTAGGCCGGTCTTGAATAACTTGAATCTTCTTGGGGTCCACTTGAACTCCATCTTTGGTTACAATGTGACCCAAATATTCAACTTCTTGCAACCCAAAAGAACACTTGGACCTCTTGGCATAAAGTTGATTCTCAGACAAAAGTTGTAGTGTTTGATCTAGATGCTGGAGATGCTCTTCCCATGAATGACTGTAAATCAATATATCATCAAAGAAGACTAAAATGAATTTGTGAAGGAAAGGTCGGAAAATGGAATTCATCAAACTCTGAAAAGTGGAAGGTGCATTGGTCAATCCAAATGGCATAACCAAGAATTCATAATGCCCTTCATGAGTTCTAAAAGTCATTTTAGGAATGTCCTCATCCTTGATTCGAATCTGATGATATCTTGACCACAAATCCAATTTTGAAAAATATTGGGCCCCATGCAACTCATCTAGCAATTCATCAATTACTGGAATAGGAAATTTATCTTTAATAGTGATTTTATTAAGGTCCCTGTAATCCACACACAAGCGCCAAGACCCATCCTTTTTTCGTACCAACAACACAGGAGAAGAATAGGGACTAACGCTAGGATGAATAACCCCTACAGCATGAAGTTCTTGTACCATTTTCTCAATTTTTGATTTCTAAGCATATGGATACCGGTAGGGGTGAACATTTGGGGGAAGACTACTAGGAAGAAGCTGAATCGCATGGTCGTGAGAACGATGAGGAGGTAGTCCTTTGGGTTCCTCAAAAACTTGAGCATGTCTTTGCAATAAAACCTGCAATGCCTCTAGATGGTCCTTATCCCTTTCCTCAGAAGCTTCTATAGCAAATAATTGAGCCACAACCCCATGGGAGGATTTTTTTAATAAATTTTTCCATCTTATGGGTTGAAATAAATTGAGCAGCCCCAACCTTCATGCCTTGTAAGGTGTATTCTGTTCCTTGTTGGCTAAATTTCATCCACAACTCAGAAAAATCCCACAAGATTGGGCCTAACATCCGCAACCATTGTGCCCCCAAAACGATATCACACCCGCCTAGTGGTAAGGCAAACATATCTGTCTTAAGATTATATTCCCCTATTTGGATTTTGACATTACGACACTTTCCTTTACATGGCAGGGTGCCTCCATTAGCAATCATGACTTCAAAGGAATTACAAGTAGTAATGTAACAATTTCCCTGTTTGGCCACATGTGGATCAATAAAGTTATGTGTGCTTCTTGAGTCAATAAGAATTATGACCCGTTGTCCTTTGAAGTGTCCTATCACTTTCATCGTTTGAGGAGTTGATATTCTTGCTAAGGCATGCATTGAGATTTTTGGTTGGGATTCATCTGGAACTTCTGACTGTTTTGTGTGTTCCTCCTCTTGATGATCCTCTTCTGCCTCCAAAGATTCTATGGTTGGTGCCTCATCCATATCAAGCAAATACAATTTTTGGTGTACACACTTATGCCCTGGGGAATACTTTTCATCACAATTATAGCATAGCCCTTGGGCCCTTCTGGTTTCCATCTCTTCTCGTGTCAACTTTTTGATGGTAGGAGTTTTGTTGGCAAGAGTTGGTGTAGGCTTGGACGAAAAAGGTGGCCGAGATTGAGAAAATTTGGGGGTGCATCCTTGAGCCTTAAATTTTTCTTCTGCCAATCTAGCCAAAGCTATTGCTTATTGTAATGACTATGGCCTTAACATTTTAACTTCAGCCTTAATGTCATCCTTCAAACCACTCACAAAACAACTTTGGAAGAATGCGGGACTCAAACCAGTGGTATGGTTGGCCAATTTTTCAAATTGAGTTTGATAATCTCGAATGGTTGAAGTTTGTTTGAGTTTAGAAAGGGCTCCTATAAAATCCTCAAACTCATTAGGACCAAATCGAGTGAGTAGTTGTTGCTCAAATTCAAGCCAAGTAAGATCGAGATGTGCTTTCCTGAGCCACTGAAACCAATGTAGTGCATCTGATTCAAAATTGAAAGAGGCAATTGTTAGGCGCATATAATGGGGAACATTATGAAGACTAAAATATTGCTCTGCTCTACAAATCCATCCCTCTGGATCCTTCCCATCAAACTTTGGAAAGTCTAATTTGGGCAACTTAAATCCATTGTTATTGGGGGCGTCCCGCTGATGATTGCTAGTTCCTTCATCCTTACGGTCATGAGAACCAAATCAATCATATGTGTGGGGATTATTAGATAGACGACTGTCCAAGTCTTCAATTTTTCCATTTAATTCCGCCTTCATTTCCCTCTGTTCCCTGACGACATAGTTCAAGGATTCATGTAAAGATTTGAGTTCCAACCTTAACTGGTTTAAGTTATCGAATAATTGTTCCCCCACCTGCTTCCCCCAAGACTCTACATGCATAGCAATTTTTGCCTCTAATTCTTGTGCCTTTTGTTGTTCCCTAGTACCTGAAGCCATGTTCTAGGATTTGTGACCTTTTGATGATACTTACTAAAAATAGAAGTGTGATTTTAGGAGTTACTATTTTTAGTAATGAGCCAGAAAAAGTGTTTGGGTGCTATATATCAAAATGATCAGCTCGAAAAGATGATCGTAATGGACTAGGTCCCACAATGACGTTTTTCGACACCCCTAAAAAAGTGCATGGAGGCTATATACCAAAATGATCAGCTTGACGAGATGGTCGCAATGAGCTATATCCCACAACACTGTATTTTGGCACCCCAATTTTTTTTTAGGGACTGTTGTCTTCAAGTGTTGTCGGTTTTTCTCCTAGAGTCTTGGTTCACTCAGAAAATTGGATTTTTGTTAGACAAGCTCTTACTGTCCTTGCACTATCTATTATTGACACTATTCTATCTGACATTGTTCTATCACTGACACTGTAACTCACTGTATTTGACAAGTGTATGGGTTGACTCTGTTACTGACAAATTCCCTGTTTGTTATAATTTCTGAATGTCAGGCAATTGTTATTGACATTGGCAGACTTTGTCTTGACTATTATTGACTTTGACTGTATTCATACCCGAATGTTATTGACTACTCTTGATAGAACCTGTCTTGACTGTTATGTTCATCACCAATTCTTTGTGTTTCATGCAGTAATTTTGGGATAGTGCAATCTCCTTAGTATGCTCAATTTTTGTGGTAGGATTTTTGGTTTCAAGTTAACTTTCAACATAAATAGGGTACTCTAAGCTAGGGTGTGTGTACTGCCCATAGGCCCTCTATTATACTGCAGTGACGAACGATAGTGCTCGGACCAATATTTCAGGCCACTACTCAAGGAGGATTCCACACATACCCTTGAGCACACTACCCGCCTCTCTGACAGTATGGGAGGGTGATCTTTTTGGATGTTGTGTCCGATGTACTATGGATAATACAAGGTCGAAAATCTTCCTAGGGCTAAAGGTTTCTCCTAATCCTAAGGGGTCTCCCGATATACCCAAAGATACATGGGAGCTCAATTCCGTATACGGGTGTTATCTGAGGCTTGGGTATTGGAGCCTGATCGCCCCTCACTTCACTAGACGCTTTACGAGCAATCTAGCTTAGCCAATAACGACAACTCCTCCATGATATTTTAAAATCCTCGACATAGGGTTTCTAACCTAAAAAACTAATACAGGAAAAAAAGGCTGGATATTTTTTTTAAGGAAGGAAACTGGCGGAAAAATGAAAACATGGAAAATTTATACCTAACAATCGAAATGGTAAGGCAAGAACTGTCATAGTCGCAGCAGAACATGGCCTTAGAAAGTGCTTTGATACCACTTGTTAGGAACCTTCTAATAAAAATAAGCACATTCACATAGATATTGCAAATAAAGCAGAAAATCATGAAAGAATAAAATATTGCAATATGAAATGTAAATGCAGAAATATATAAATCTCACAAATCACAACACAAAATTGCAGGCCTCTTCGAGGGGGCAACCTCCTTCAATACTTTTCATTCAATATGCAAAAATATACATTCATTCCTGCCCCTTGCATTTTTAAAGACTTCATCACACTACCTAACGCTCAAGGTTGGCTTACATGCAAAATGCCACTCGAGCTAGAATCTTCTACCAAACAAAACAGTTACATTCTTGATAATAGTTACATAAAATGGCGCCACTTGTCTAAGTGCTTCTAGTGCCACAAACCATAGTTGAGAAAATCGTACTCGACAAAGAATTGACAAAAAGAAACCTCGAAGAAAACGAAATTTTTTATTGAAAAAACGTTTTTTCATGCATATTACAATGAATTAACATTATGCAAATCAAATATTGCAATAAAAGCAATAATTCATGTCAAGACATCATATAAGGCTCAAGCTAAAGTACACATGAAAGTGACAAAACACATCTTGTATTGCTTATAATATAAAAAGGTATAAATTACAAAATGTGTCAAAATGCCTCAATAGGCCCACTATCTAATGTCTTCCTTTGCCCTTTGCCCTAGCATAAGACCTAGTCTCTCTTTGTTGATGTGTGCTTGTAGTTGCTGGCGCCGCTTCTTGTGCTAATGCCTCTTGTTGGTCCCTGGCTGCTATCTCCTCCGCTAGGTTCTCATAGTTTTGTAAATCTTCCATGGTGAATAGAGGCTCTTGCTGTTCTTGTTGCTCCTGTGCTGCATTTGTGATCCAGATGATGGATCAATGTCACTTAGGTCAATGGGCTCAATATTTTTTTTTTCAAAAGTTCTTTGGTGGAGATGAAGGTTGTAATGCACAAACACAGAATCATTTGTGTGAGTCTGTTGCACTTTTTGGAGTGTATGTGCTCAAACATACCCCAATTGCACTCACAACCTGAAGAGTTACATGGTTGAGATAAGATTCTAACGACCATGTGCTGCAAATTGGGCGTAAAATCGCTAAAGTCGTACCACCATAAATATAGAAACAACAACAACAAAAGAAAAAGTAATATTTCACATGTAACAATTTAAAAGTTTAAAACAAAATCAGAAGACTAAATAATAAATCGATGAGGGTTACCTGGTCTCAATATCTCAACAACATTAATGCATTGCTCAGATGGGAATTGGCGGCCATGGCATTCCTTATAATCTTGTATCTCTGCACACGTTTTATCATGCAATTGTTTACTAGCTGAGAACACGCGGTCAATGCAATCTTGAAGGCCAACCTTCACCTTAAAAGCAACACGAAATGTAGTAGAATAAAAGATTTTGAGGTTCAAATAGTAACTCGCTACATGAAGAGGGCTATGGATTTGTGATGTCCATCGGTTATCAATGATAGTCCAAATGGCATCATATTTGGTGCGAGCATATCCATAAAATGCATCAATTGCCTCTTTTGCCTTGTCCATAGCCTCATACACAAATCCCATTGGAAATTGTTCAAAGAAAAATAAAATAAAAAATAATTTAAAGAAAAATATTTTACAACATAAATAAAATAAAATAAATTAATAAGTGGTCTTGTACCTTGATGGCCTCATCCATGGCCATCCAAAAGTCTTCGTCAAACAAATAAGTATAAACATTACCCATGTATGGTTGTAAATGAATTTTGTAATGGCCTTAGCCTTCCTTACAACCTCTGCCACCCAAGGTAATTTCCCAATGTCCTTGAGGAGCAAATTGAGATAATGGGATGCACATGGGGTCCAAAAAATAGTGGGGAATCTCTCCTCCAAAATCCTCCTGGCTGCCTAATATGCTGCTGCATTATCCATGATTATTTGGACAACATTCTCCTCCCCAACCTCCAACAACCCTACAAGCATTTTGGCACTCTTGACATGTGCTGATGCATCTATTGACTTGAGGAATGTAGTTCCTCTTGCAAATGCAACCAGAAATTTAATCAAGGTTCTTCCCCTCCCATCCGTCCAACCATAAGACATTATAGTGCAACCCTTGTTCCTCCACACCCTATGCTTATTGTCAAGCACAACCTGAAGTATAAAAAAAATTTAGTCATGCACATTGCATATTGATATTGTCAAGCACAATGCCACAACCTGAATGTTGTCCATAGATTGTCGAAGGAGAGGGCACCTAAGGTCATCATAAGTCGGCGCCTTAAGTCTTGCGTTGCAACTTGCGACAACATCTATCATGCGTCGCCAATATGAGACCTTGCCACATTGAAGGGAATGTCAGAACAATACCAAAAAGTGGCAATGGTTGTCCTCGTTGCATTGTGCTTCTTTTGGTTCCATGTGGCCATACCCTCAAGCGTGGATTGTGCCCCTAGCACGGAACGGTTTACAAAATAGGACACTCCCTTCTCGCTAGCTACTTGAGCACTTGGAGGACTTGGAACTATTTTGTTGAAATTGGCTAAAGCCGGTGCCAGTATGAGGAACTCAAGGGGGGGGATGAGATGGCATTGCTATGACTTCTTTTGAGACTAGCTTTTTTGTCTGCCGCAACGATCATGGTGTTTACTTTATTTTTAATTTCTTTTGGCACCTTATTGCATATCTTGACATTTTTGTTAGGTATCTGCACCAAATGGAATTTGAGGCGATAAACACCTCCAGTAAGTTCATCACCACAAAAATTGCATTTAAAATCCCCTTTTCTTGGCCTTTGCATTCCATATGCCCATGCTGCATCCAATGGTTTCATTTTTTATATGCTTGCACATGGAAACAAGTAAGTTAGTAACAACAAAGTTACAATCACTTGAAAAAAAAAAGAAAAAAACCTAAACCCTAAACCAAAAGTTATTAGGCAGCATAAAAAGTTATTAGGAGGGTTTACAATTGAAACACTGACAGGCATAAATAGTTATAAGGCAGCAATATTTACTTAAAAAGAGGAGGGAAAAAAAACCCTAAACCCAAAACCCTAGGGCCTAGACTAGGGTTTAGGCTTTAAACTTCAAGTTCAAAGTTCAAAGTTTTAATTTCAAATATTAACAGCTGAAAAATGGGCTTGCATTCATAGTTACCAAGCAGCAATATTTACTTAAAAAGAGGAGAGAAAAAAAAACCCTAAACCGGCCTAGGGTTTAGGGTTTAAACTTCGTAGTTTAAAGTTTCAAATATTAACAGCTGAAAAATGGGCTTGCATACATTGTTATCAGGCAACCATATTTACTTAAAAAAGAGAAGGAAAAAAAAAACCTAAACTCGAAACCCTAGACTAGGGTTTCGAGTTTAGGGTTTAAACTTTAAACTTCGAAGTTCAAACATTAACAACTGAAAAATGGGCTTGCATATATAGTTATCAAGCATCCTTAAGCAATATTTAGTTATTTATTTGAAAGGAGAAAAAAACCCTAAACCGAAAACCCTACACTAGGGTTTAGGGTTTAAAGTTTAACAAATATTGATAGCTAATAATTTGGCTTGCATATATCAATTTAGTATCTACTTAAAAGGAGGGAAAAAATGCTTTAAACCCAAAACCCTAGACTAGGGTTTCGGGTTTAGGGTTTTAAAGTTTAAAAAATTGGAAAACAACCATAATTACAAAACTATTTGCAAACAACCCTAATCTAATTCTAAACCTTGTTTTAAGTTGGAGGAAAAGAAAAAAAGAGTTTTCAAAGAATTTCTTACCTCGGATGAATCTTTTGGGCGGTTGTTGCTGGTTGTTGGATTCCTTCACACCGCAATCGCTAGTAGGGTTTCGGGTTTTAAAGTTTAGAAAATTGGCAAACAACCCTAATTACAAAACTATTTGCAAACAACCCTAATCTAATTCTAAACCTTGTTTTAAGTTGGAGGAAAAAAAAGAAGAGTTTTTAAAGAATTTCTTACCTCGGATGAATCTTTTGTGTGGTTGTTGCTGGTTGCTGGATTCTTTCACACCACAATCGCTTGCTCCTAGGATGCTCTAGTGTGTTGGGTCAGGGTGATAGCACGCCGATTTAGGGTTTTTTTATGCAAGCCCATTTTTCAGCTGTTAATGTTTGAACTTCAAAGTTTAAAGTTTAAACCCTAAATCCGACACCCTAGTTTAGGGTTTCAGTTTTTTTTTTTTTTCGTTCTCTTTTTAAGTAAATTTTGCTGCCTGATAACTATGTATGCAAGCCCATTTTTCAACTGTTAATGTTTGAAACTTTGAAGTTTAAACCCTAAACCCTAGGGTTTGGGTTTAGGGTTTGTTTTTTTTTCCTCCTCTTTTTAAGTAAATAAGTAAATATTGATGCCTGGTAACTATGTATGAAAGCCCATTTTTCAGCTGTTAGTGTTTGAATTTGAAACTTTGAACTTTGAACTTGAATTTCAAACCCTAAACCCTAGTCTAGGCCCTAGGGTTTTGGATTTAGGTTTTTTTTTTCCTCTTCTTTTTAATAATGCTGCTTGATAACTATGTATGCAAGCCCATTTTTTAGCTGTCAATGTTTCAATTTTCAACCCTAAACCCTAGCCTTTTGGTTTAGGGTTTAGGTTTCTTTTCCTTTTTTTCAAGTGATTGTAACTTTGTTGTTACTTGTTTCCATGTGCAAACATATAAAAATTGAAACCTTTTTTTCCTTGTTGTTACTTGTAACTTTGTACCTTTTCATATTATAAAAAATACAAGATGTGTTTTGTCACTTTCATGTGTACTTAAAGCTTGAGCCTTGTATGATGTCTTGACATGAATTATTGCTTTTATTGCAATATTTGATTTGCATAATGTTAATTCATTGTAATATGCATGAAAAAAACTTTTTTTCAATGAAAAATTTCGTTTTCTTCGTTTTTTTTTTGCCGATTCCCAACTTTTGCCAATTTTTAAAAATGTTGATTCTTTGCCAATTCCGATTTTCTTAACTATGGTAGCATGTAGGTAGAGTTTTTTTCTTAGTTTAGAGGAGGTGAGGTGAGAGAAAAAAAAGAACTTTTGCTTAGATCGGCCACACCTCTATGCATGTAGCTGTGGCCAATTTTTTGAGGATTTTTTGCTGATTTTTTGAAAAAACCTGCAAAGAATCGTCGAGTCGGTGATCCTTTGTCGATTGGATCAACATAGAAGAAAATCGGCAAAAAATCGCGATTCTGCTAATTTTTTGCCAATTTTCTCAACTATGCCACAAACTATTATAAAATATTCATAATATCGTTACAAAACATTATAATGGGGTTCCCCACGTTAAGAAAGGGGTAAAGGGGTTATTACATATTAGTGTTAGGAGGGGACCTAACAAAAAATATACAAAATTATCCTTCAAAATGTGGTAGGGGCATTGCATAAATTGAAGGCATTCAATTATATGCATAGATGCCATTCTCTACTACAAAGTAGTCAACCTATCTTCCTTGGCTATACTGATCTGGTTATAGCTTGAGAATCCATCCAAAAATGAATAAGATCTCATGTCCAACTACCTCTTCCAAGATTGAATTAGTGAAAGGTATCAACATAGATATGGATTTGATTACTCTCTTCTAAATTGATCACAATTGGTGACACCCAATCTCTCACAGTCACCTTTCAAATGATTCCAACATCCAATATTTTGTTAATTTCTACATTGACTAAGGTTGCATACTTTGGATTCGTTTTGTACGACCTTCGTACTGGCTGTGCACTCGAAACCAATGAAATCCAATGCACACACAATTTACGCGAAATTCTCTTCAAATCCTTTTAGGTCCATGCATAGACCTCCTTATACTGCATGGATATTATGAAAGTTGTTGCTTTCAAGACTGGATTGTAGTTGTCCCTGCAATGGATCATCTTCTCTTCATTTGCTTCAGTGAGGTTTACCTGCACCATCTTTGGTTCTTTTTCCACTTTCTCTACATCAAATGGATGTGCTGGCTTTTAGTCAATCAAGGCATCACCAACACTATATTTTGTAAACTTTTGTGGAAAAGTCCACTTCTCTTCTTTAGCCTTGGTTGCAGACTAACTGCATTTGCTGATCTCATATACACCTCATATTGGTTCATCTTGGTCTTCTTTTATGTTGATACACATACAATTTGGCTAGAAGACTTCATAGTCTTCCATTTGCCAATGGAGAAGTCCGTTGTCAGAGTGCTCATCCTTTGTGCACTCCTCCAACTCCAACACATCTTTGTTTGGTTCTTGTCCATTCTCATCCTCTGATGATGAACTCCTAGAATCTTCGGACGTCGCCAATTCTTCACTCATGGACTGGTTTTTCAAGTTAATCACATATTTGTGCTGGCCTTTTTTGAATGTCAAACGATCCTTCTCCCAGTTGTGGTATACCTTTTTTGTGTGTAGCCACAACGCATCATTGGCTGGTTTTTGAATAACAATTACCACAAAATCCATGATGAACATTTGATCAACAATCTTCATTTTTTGTGCAGTCAAGACTCCCTTCATCTCTATCCCATACTGGTTTGCACCATACAACAAAATTTGGGAGACCACAAAAATGGTGCCCCCATATCTTTCCACATAATTTCAGGCAAGACATTTACACTTAGCCCTCCATCAATGATTACTTGAGTCAACTTGTGATTTAGCAACTTGATGTGAATCGGTGTTGGTTTCTTCTCGGCATCTATCATCAAGACTGTCAGGTCAATATGCTAATCCTTATTCATGTTGCTTCTAGTTGACGTTGTGGCTCCTTCACTCTCCTTGTCTGCACCATCTCTCCTATCGGTGCATATTAGCTTTGGTACTATGCCTCATAAATTGGATACTTTCATTTTGATATTCGTATTCAATACTTGTGGGGCCAACTGGCTCGTTACTACATCCTTTTCTTCAATCTTGATGGGTCCCTTCAATTTCTTTTCTTGGAGAAATCTCTCTTGATCAGTTTTTTCAGCTTTTCTTCAATTTGGACACGTGCTTCCTGCCATCTCTCCTCTTTAGCAGGGTTTAGGTATTGTTCTTCCTTCTTTGCCTGTGCTCGAGTTATCACAAGCATGTGTTTTCCTTCTTTTGTTGGTCCTATGAAGATTCCTCAATTTCAATAACATTGACATTTTGTGGTTACTTGTACCTACTTTCTTTGGGAAATTTGCCTCTTGATTGCCCAATCCACACCATTGACACACCATTACATTATTGTTTCTGTTGGTGCCTCTTGCTAGGGCATTTTGACAGTTGTGTGTGGAGTGTCCCCACTTTTGACATCTTCGGCACTGAATGATTGGCCTTCTATCCGAATCATATTGCAATCGACCCTCTCCTACGAATTGATTTCCTTGTTGTGGCTACCTCCTTCCTTGGTGGTTATTTTGATATCCACCACTTGTTTCTCCTTGTTTGCTCTTTGAAGTGCTTGGCTTCTCTTCCTTACTCTTTTTCTACACCGTCAATGTCTAGTGTTTGGCACTTTTGAGATTGAACGGCAATCGATGATAGTATGCCCCACAACTTCACAAATATTGTAGAATTCTTTCTTTGGACAATTGACATTGGTGTGTCGTGATTTGCAATCAAAACACCACATGTCATTTTTCTTCTTTTTCTTCTTAGCCTTCACATCATTAATCATACACTTGAGGTTCTTCCTTATGGCCTAGATTGTCGCACTCAAGTCATCTCAATCACTATCCGATTTATCGTCTCAATCGTGGATTGCACTTCCTCCACCTGTTCCAGTTGTCTTCATCGCACTTTCTAAATTCAGTGCTTTATCAAATGCTTCTTGATAGGTAGTTGGTGGAACTACCTTTATCTTCTTCTTATACCATGGCAGCAATCCATCTAGGAACCTTAGTTTTTGTAGCTCATCTGCTGGTTTTGCTTCCATATTATCAATAAGTTCCTTGAATTGACGACTTTATGACTTGACGTTCTCATCCTTCTTTTGCTTCGTTGAGTAGATATCTTTAATGATTTCTATATCATCTCAAAGCAATCTAAATTCTTTATTGAATGTGGTCTTCAATTCATCCCAAGTTGTGAAGGGTTCTTCTCGTTTTAAGTGCCAATCCATCGCTATTCCACGCAATGTTGCTGGAAACAATAACAAGCATAAATCTTCACTATCTACACCATTGGCTCTCCAAATCGTTTCACTATGTTCTAATATGATGTTTTGGGTCTTCCTTCCCATCACCCATGAACTTTGGGAACTTCTGCTTTCCCGTAGTTGCAACAATATTAGCCATTGGTGCCTATTCTTCTTCACTTGACGAACTTTCGTTTGCAAACAATCTTTGATTGCTACGTTGCGCTTCCACACTTTGCAATCTCCTCAGCAAATACACGAGCATTGAATTTGGTCTCTCGAGCACACTCTCCTGTAGTCGCTTTTGTGTTTGACTCCTATTGTTTGCACCTCTAGGCGCTCTCCCCCGCATTTTTGTTGGTGTCACTAGTTGCTTCACCTTGTCGCTCCATGTTTGTGCCTTCTTCGCAACTGGCATGAACATTCTCATCGGCTCGAAACTCGTTTGCTCGTTGTGCCTCGACTTGTGCTTTGTCTTCTGTTGTTAAAAATAACGTTTGCACCTTTCTCGTTCCTCGTGCGAACTACCATCACTTGAGGATTTCAAACTCCCTCTAACAATGGAGACTTTGGAACTTTCAATAGAGGTCCAAGGTTCGAATCCTGCGGGGTGGGGTTGTATGCCATTCTTCAGTAACCGGAGTATTGTTGGATAATCATATATTGGGTAAACAACATCCTCCATGAGGGTTATCTCATATGGCCTATGGCCTCGTGGATGTTAAAAACTACTTTACTTTTACTTCCTACTTCTAGTATTTGTATCTCTTCACGAGCAAGTTCTGCTAGTATTCTTCTTTCGTGCAGTCCATCATCAACATGCAAATCTTCCTCAACACGTCCACGTTCTTCTCGTTCTTGTTGTACAATCCTCTGCCTTCTACGTATTGTCTGATCTCTCACTCTTCTACATCCACGTCTACCATGTCCTTGTGGTAAGTTATCTATCATCTACCTCTCCAAGCTTCATGTGATGCTGGTTTAAATTTCAAACAACAGTGAACCCAAATGTAGCACGGTGGTGGTATTCCACCCTTGGAGGAACAATTTGGATTGACAAATTAACTATTCACAACTTGCAGTGATGTAACTGTTCAACCTAAATCATCTTCTTGTCTCTAACAACCTTGTCCATTGCTCTAGTCAACCCAATCCAAGAAGTAGACGACTTGCACTAGCCAGATGGCTTGCCTTCAATCTTGATGGCTTGGCAACCTATTAACTATTCACAACTTGCAGTGGTGCATCTATATAACTTGCATCATCTCCTTGTCTCTATCGACCTTGTTCACTACTCTAGACGACCTGGTCTGAGAACCAAACAGTCTGCACTAGCTAGACGATTTGCCTTCAGTCTTGATGGCTTGGCGACTGCATTGTATGGCTTAGCAACTTCACTATACGAATTGGCAATTGCACTGTATGACTTAGCAACTATGCTAGATGGCCTAGTAACTGCCTAGATGGCCCTGTACGATAGAACTGGGAAAAGAATAAAAATGACAGGTTTGAATCCAATCTACTGCAATAATCAATCAATATTAATACATGCAGATCACACAAAATAGCAATAGCAAATGATGAATAAGTATGAACAAATATGGCATTAATGATAGCCTGTATGGTGAAATATGTATGACATTCTCTTACATACACAGTATCTGATCCTGTGCAAAATACCTCCAATGCACTCTACACTCTCGCTTTTGTCACACACAATGCAACTACAATGTACTCTCTCTAGCATATACAATGTCTCTCATGTGTGTGCCCTTTTATTTAAATGAGAGGGGTCTTATTTAAATTATGGGGACGATAGTTATGAACAACTACCGCTCCTGACACCTCACCTCCTAACTATAAGACAAATTGGGTGTTAGCTACCTTTGCATGACTGTGTTTGCATATAACTCCTACTTGAGTTATTATTACATGCATTATTACATCGTACATCTTTTATTCAAAATTACAATAACATATGCGTACTTGACATCCACGCATATTTTATTTCTAACTTGTCTATTTCCTTTGTTGAGGTGGCACGTCAAAACTAGCACCTACAAGGATTTGTTAGATGGATAGTTGATTTTAGATTTTTATGTTTATTATATAAATATGTACAAAAATGATTTGCCCAAGGGGACTTTAGATAATGCCATAAGGCATTTTCTAAGATACAAGCTATGATACAAATAAAGACTTGCCTAGGAGGGACTTCAGATAATGTCGTGAAGCATTTGTATGATACATATAAAGATTTGCCTTGGGGGACTTTAGGTAATGTTGTAAGGTATTACTATGATACATATAAAGATTTGCCTAGGGGGCCTTTAGATAATGCAATGAGGCATTGCTATGATACATGATATGATACAAAAAGAGACGTGCCCAGGAGGACTTTAGATAATGCCATGAGACATTGCTATGATACAAGATATGATACGAAAATAGACGTGCCTAGGAGGACTTTAGATAATGTCGTAAGGCATTGCTATAATACATGCTATGATAAATATAAAGATTTGCCTAGGGGGACTTTAGATAATGCTATAAGACATTGCTAGGATACAAAAAGAGACATACCTAGGGGGACTTTAGGTAATGCCATAAGGCATTGCTATGATACAAGGTTTGATACAAAAAGAGACAAGCCCAAGGGGACTAGATAATGCCATAAGACATTGCTATGATACAAGATATGATACAAAAGAAATGTGCCTAGGGGGACTATCGATAATGCCCTACAAGATATAGTACAAAACGAGACGTGCCTAAGGGAACTTTAGATAATGCCATAATGCATTGTTATGATACAAAATAAATATATTATTTTTGGTGTTCCGAGACAAATGCCAGAGGAGCGTTTTATATTTTATTTGGAAGCTGTAAAATAGATTTTCCTCAAAACAAATGTTTGCAAGAACTTATAGATGTGCCAAACGGCAAGAGACTTGCCCTTAGACAAATGTCATAGAGGACTTTTGCTGATGGATTTTGCTTTAAAACAAATGTCTAAAGGGCTTCTGCTTTGCCTAAAGACAAATTGCTGGTGGATTTGCCTTTAAACAAATGTCTAAAAGATTTTTGCTTTGCTTGTAGACAAATGTCATAAAGGACTGATGGATTTGCCTTTTATCAAACGTCTAAAGGGCTTCTGCTTTGCCTAAAGACAAATGTCATGTAGGACTTCTACTAGTGGATTTGCCTTTAAACAAACACCTAAAGGACTTATGATTTGCAATAGACTTGCCTCATCAACGAATGTTGAAGAGGACTTGTCAGATGTTCGACACGAATGTTGTAGAGGTCTTTTAGATGTGATGGATGTGATAACAGATTTGCCACTAGTTAACAGAGGGTTCTGTTATGGATATGGTTACAAAAAGGGACAAGATGATGTATAGAAAACAAGAGATGAAGTGCTTAATATTGCCATCAACACCTGCAAACCTCGCAGTATTCATCATGGAACAAGATGTTGATGGGATACAAAAAGATGAAAAGATAGGTGGAAAGATAGAGTTTGTGATCTGATTGTAAAATATTGTGGGATGAAGATAAGAGATGTTGTGATAGGAGTAAGATAGTTGGGTTGTGCAAATTATGATGGTAGTGGTTAGCCTACAATATGGGACAAGGGAGGATCTGCTCGTATTAGTCACCAAGCAAAGGAAAACAAACTGTCCTAGGATCATCATTTGCATGTCATCGTGGATCTTGAACTTGATATGCAACAGACAGTACAAGAAGAGACAAGCACGTGCATATAGGCAGATGCAAGCAGACAACCACACGCAACTGAAAGTAAATAGGCAACCAATGAAAGCCTAGACACAATACCTTTTAAGATGCATTATGTTCATTTTTTCAATTATTTGTCGTCAAGTGTGGCAAGGCGATAAGCACCCGAACCATATTTGGCGGTTATGATGTATGGACCTAGCCAATTGGGCTCAAATTTGCCTTTGAGTTTGGTTTTGGCATTGGTATTTTTCTGATTCTATTTGAGAGCAACATCATCAACTTCAAAGGATTGGGATCGTACCTTCTTGCTATAGGCACATTTAAGCCTTTGTTGATAGACCCTCAGCTGTTCTAAGGCATGGATCCGCTTTTCATCCGATAGTTCCAATTGGTTGAGATGAGCGAGATGGTATTCATCTTTGACAGAGTCATCTTCCAACAAAATGCGCAAGGAACCTCAAGCTTGAAAGGGAGGACTCCTTCAGTTCCATAAACCAAAGCGTAAGGCATTGTGCCAGTGGGTGACACAAGTGTGATATGCCCAAAAAGTTGGATACAATCGTAGATGCCAATCTTTACCAGTTTTGTTGATGAGCTTCTTGAGGATTTTGACAAGGGTTTTTTTAGAGGCTTTTGGTTGACCGTTGCCTTGGGGATAGTAAGGGGTGGACTATTTGTGCTGAATCTTGTACTTAGCACAAATTTTCTAGACATCTTTGTTCTTAAAGGTGTTCCATTGTTCGAGATTAGCACAAAATGAATGCCATAACGGATGAGGATCTGGTTAAGGAAAAACTTGGAGATTTGGACTCCAGTAGTTGAGGCTAAAGGCGTAACTTTGACCCATTTGGTGAAGTATTCAATAGCTGTGATGACAAATTTGTGTTCATCAGATGAAAAAGGGTTTATCTTCCTTGTAATGTTCAATCCCAAAATGGAGAAAGGCCATGGTGAGGTCAAGGATTGAAGGACTTGAGAAGGAGCATGGATAAGCTTGTTATGCTTCTAACACATCACACCTCTTGACATAGTCGTCAGAGTCCTTCTCCATAGAAGGCCAATGATAGCCCATTCGTAATAGTTTCTTGTCGTTGGCGACATTGTTAAAGTGACCGCCGCAGGATCCATCATGGGCCTCTTTGATGACTGTTTGGGCTTCAGAGGAATCTAAGCACCTAAGCAAGATGCCATCAAGAGTGCGATGTTATAGAATATCTCCAATGGTGATATGTCTACAGGCTCATTGCTTGATGTTCTTGCTCTCATTGTGCTTGAAATCATTGGGCAAATTGCCATCCTTAAGGTAAGCATAGATGTCCTTGTACCAAGGATCAAGGGATGTGGTTGCTTCTACGGGAAAAACATGTAAGGAAAGTTGACTAGACTCTAGGGTTGAAGGTTTCCTAATTTGTCGAATGACTATTGTAGCTTGTTCGTCATCTAGCTCTAAGGGGATTAGAGATGCAACTAAGGCCATAGCATCAACATGATGGTTATGAGACCTAGGGATAGCTTCAATAATGTTTTTATCAAAAGTAGCCATTAGTTTATCGATAATGTCTTTTTATGGCTTGAGTTGATCATCCTTGGTTTGATAGATACCATTGATTTGGTTGACAACAAGTTGGGAATCCCCAAAGATAGAAAGAAATCTGACTTGGAGAGCTAATGCCGCATGTAGCCCTAATTTAAGAACTTCCTACTCGATGGTGTTGTTGGTAGAGGAAAACTTAAGCTTAAAGGAAAAAGGGATCAACTATTGTTGAGGAGAGACCAAGATGATTCTTGCCCCACTCCTTTGACACATCTATTGCCATCAAAGTACAAGGTCCAAGAGTTGGTATGATATGCTTCAAGGTTGAAGACTGACTCTTCGGGAAGGTCTACCACTATGGGTTGGCTAGCTTCTAAAGTTGTAACTGCTAATTGGTTAGCAACGATCTGATCTTTCATAGACTTTTGATCAACAAACTCAAGATTGAATTCACTAAGTGCAATGATCCACTTAGCGGTTCTTCCTGAGAGGTGAGGTTTAGACGTGAGATATTGTAAGGGATCAACTCTTGCGTTGACAAAGGTTTTATGGCTAAGTAGATAGTGTCTAAGCTTGTGGGAAGCGAACACGATAGCTAGGCAAAGCTTTTGTACGAGTGTATATCTGACATCATAATTAACCATAGTATGGCGAATGTAGAAGTAGCCCTGTCTCCATGCTGGGCATTATATTGTGCCGACTTTTGATTAACAAACTCAAGATTGAATTCACTAAGCGCAATGACCCACTTAGCGGTTCTTCTCAAGAGGTGAGGTTTAGACATGAGATATCATAAGGGATCAACTCTTGCGATGACAAAGGTTTTATGATAAGGAGATAGTGTCTAAGGTCTTGGGAAGCAAACACAACAGCTAGGCAAAGCTTTTCTAAGGGTGTATATTTGAATTTATAATTAACCATAGTATGGCTAATGTAGAAGTAGCCCTTTCTATATGTTGGGCATCGTTTTGTGCTGGCATATCTCCTAAGGCATGCTGCGTGGCCACTATGTATAGCCATGAGGGTCGAAGGGGGTTTAGGTGGGACAAGGAGGGGACAAAAAGTAGGATTTGAGAGCATTGAAGGTAGATTGGCATTCAACATCCCATTCGAAGGTCGCATCCTTCTTCAAAAGCTTGGTGAAAGGACGATACTTGTTAGCGAGCTAGGAGATCAACTTTTGAATGGCCTGGATTTTGCCTTGGAGGCTGCTAAGCTGGGTTAGTGACAATAGCCGATGTCTTATCAAGATCAACCTCGATGCCACATCAAGATATAATGAATCCCAATAGTTTTCCTAATGTAACCCCAAAGATGCACTTTTGAGGCTTGAGGCATACCTTGTACTCTTTGAGCCACTCAAAGATGCATCTTAAGTCCCAAACTTGAT
The DNA here is from genome assembly GCA_028583015.1 of Wollemia nobilis. Lineage (NCBI taxonomy): Eukaryota > Viridiplantae > Streptophyta > Pinopsida > Araucariales > Araucariaceae > Wollemia > Wollemia nobilis. The sequence goes on along the minus strand of JAQPPZ010001836.1, from coordinate 2,213,023 downwards.
CTTCTCTAATTAAAGACTGACTGAGAAGATCATTGACATAATATTCCACGATGTCATGCATCATGTTGTGAAAGATGTATGTTACGACTCTTTGGTAGGTAGCTTCGATGTTTTTCAGTCCAAAGGGCATGACTTGATAGCAAAAGGTTCCCCATGGGTGGTGAAAGATGTTTTGGATTGGTTCCTCAAGGGCGATCTTGATTTGGTTGTACCTTGAGAATAAGACAACATTCCAGTGAAATCGACCATCATGTCGATGTTGGGCAAAGGGAAATTGTCCTTGGGACATTCCTTTTTGGTGTATCAAAAGTCAATGCATATTTGAATGCTGCTTGTTTTCTTGGCAACATGGATAGTGTTAGAGATGTAGTCATGATAGTCAATGGCTTTGATGAAGCCGACATCAAGGAAGTTTTGAAGCTCCTCTTTGAAGTGCGACTTCCAGGTGCATTTTCCATAAGTTTTGTTTTACGAGTTTTGCATCAGGAGTTACAACTAGATGTTGGACAACTAGGGAAGGATCTAGACCGGTCATATCAACATAGGACCAAACAAAGATGTCTATGAACTTCGTCAAGAGCTTGGCGTATTCCTCATGCTCAGTTGGGGTTAAGACTTTTAGGATCATTCAAAGTCCCAACAATGATGTCCACAGTTTCCTCAATTAAGATGCGAGATGCCAATTGAAGGGGAGTTGGGAGCACTCCTAGGCTCTCTAGATCTATTGGATCCAAGGCTGGTTGATTGCTATTGATTTGTTGTGAGATAGCCACATTTGCAATTTGGGGAAAAGATCCACAAAAATAAAAGTTGTTTTGTACAAGATAGTCTGAGGGACCATCTTGGGGAGGATCGTTTGTGATGTCCTCTTGCTCATAGCTATCCTCGTTAGCACTGAGCTCGGGATAGGCCAGGGTTAGAAAGTTTATGCAGAAAGATTGGGTAAATTTGGAAAAGCCAGTATTTATGAGTGATGACCCGTTGTCATTGTCCTCCGTTCCAATCCGTTTAAAGAAATAGTATCATCATGGGACACCTTATCACACTAATCAAGATGATTGACTTCTTTGCTATCGAAAGAAGAAGGCAGGGACTTGCTACAGCTGGGGATATAACCTATCCCATAATGACCTGGCTAGGGTTTTGGCCTAAAGGGGCTCTTGGATGCTTTGCTTGTACAAGCCTCGTCCTTTGCCTTGATATCCTAGGTTGGAAAGCATCTATTTTGGGATGGGATATGAGTTTGACAAAAAGCATGAAGTGTACTGTCACTCAACAGTGTATGGGTTACTGCCATGAATTTTCTCCTCTACAGTGCTAGCGTAGATAGAGGAGCAATTCCCTATTTGTACTGTTTTACCCTTATTGCTAGAGGGTAGGTCCAAGGTTCAGGGAGACGGAGGAAGTTTGGTTAGGTACAAGACAAATCGATTATAATTTGGTGGGTTACTATCTTGTGGTTTAAGTTTATTAGCTGAATGTTTTAGATCAAGAGTGCTCAATGCATCATTGTAAGAGACTAAGAAGAAGAAGAGGATTTGAGAGACGAATTAAGAGAAGGGCAAAGACGAGCTTTTGGATTATCGACCTTGATTATGTGACAATATGCAAAAGGTTCGGGGTCTACGGGAATATGATAGGTCTTGCCCTTATATTTATATTTGAGACATTAATGGAGAGTTGAAGGGACGACCTGCATCTTGTAGATCCATAGCCTCCCTAGAAGAATGTTGCATGTCAAGTTGTAAGGCATTACATAGAAGATAGTATTAAGAGTGCGAGGTTTGACTTAGAGGTGTAAGGCTACAATGCAACTAGCCTCATGTTCCCCATTGTTGAAAGCTCTAATAACTAGATCAAATTTTTCCAAGTCTTGTTTGGTTAGCCCAAAATGATTGATGAATTTCAGACTCTAGACATGGAGACGAGAACCATTGTCATGCAATGAACCTCTTTTTCTCATGTAAATATTCCACCTCGAAATTCTTAGTGCGGAGTTGCACTGAGATCAGAAATTCAGTGCCAAAGAGTATTGATAAAAGCAGCACGAGTATCGAATATCCAATAATGTCAGCAATCATCAAATGAAACATGGAAACACAAATAAAAGTAATTGCAGGAATTCACGACAAGAAATATTACTACCGTAGGCCACTTCGAGAGGCAACCTCCTTACAAAATATGCAAATTCTTCTCTTGCTCGTGAGGGTTACATTCTTCCCATTTTATAATCTTTACAAGCATAATTCCTACCATTTTATGACAACTTGCTTTGACAGTATTCTATGACAATATTCTTGACTACCTATTCTTTAACAGTTATATTCATAATGCCAAGTTGTTACAAAGTAGTTTCATTCATGATTCTATGACAACAAAATGGTTACACATATGATTCTATGACAAGGCAGTTATATACATGATTTTATGACACACTCTTCACTTAACACATGGCCCACTTCTAACTAGCTACATGGTCCACTTACATACAATATTATATTTCCCCTACTAGTTACAGTGTTGGGTATGTAACATGTCGACTAAAATTCGTTTGATGAACTTCCTTGTTGATATGGCCTATAATGTATAATGGTAGTTGAGGAATATCATCCTTGTGGAATGATATGGTGTTGTGATTAACCCCAATAGACCCTTCTATGGAATGAGGTTTGAGGTCTCAAGGAATGACGTGTTCACTCAAAATGTTGAGTAAGATATCTATGGGCTAGAGGAGATCTGAGAAATTAAAGGAAGGAGATTTTGAATGGGGTATTCTCAAGTTGTCGGATCAAATCAAAAGCACCCTTAGTCTTGGTCCCTGATTGGATGATTAGAGGAGGTTGTTCAAGTGGAGAAGTTCTTTTTTCCCGAAGGACCAGAGGAGGTCTTGAAGGCTGGTCAGATTGATCAATTTTTGTGTTACTGTCTGGTCACAACACAAATGTGAGGGATGTGATTAGAAGAATGGAGTGTCCCCACCATCCCTTTGTTTGGAGGTTGCATGTTCCTGTAGTGAATGTCATTTGTTGCATTTTGGTTGTGATTGTGATTAGGCAATGGATTTTGGAAGATTCCTAGATCTTGATTGGAAGAAGGTTGAGAGTCAAAGCCATTGAGAACAATTTGGTCATTGTCGATTATGTCTTGGACTGCATTCTTGAGGCCCATGCATCTTTCGGTTGCATGACCGCTAATGTGGTGGAAGGCACATTGCTTATTGGCGCAAAACCACAAAGTTTTTCCCTTCTAGGTTCTATAGGTTTACTAGGAGGAAGCTTTATCATTCTGGATTTTAGGAGCTGTTTTAGGATGGATGAAAGGGGTTTCTCCAATTGAGAGTACCTCCTTTTGGGTTTTTGTTGTTGAGGCTTCCATATGACAAGCTTTTGAAGGTTTGTGATAGCATGAACATTGTTGGCATGGCGTGAGTCCATGACTCCATCGCCTACAATGTGTTTGTTTTTATACCGCCCTTTTGGGTTAGAAGAAGACCTATCGTCCTCTTTATTCAAAGGAAGACACATTATCCGTCTCCAAGTAGAAGGCTAATTACTCATTGAGGTTTCCTATGAAGATGTCCAACAAACATACTGCAGTCTTCTTGCTAGGGCTTGCCATCTTGCCAAGAAGTTGGCGAAATTCTCATCTTTGGATTGTATGAGTTGGTATAGGTCACTAATGGTAATATTTTCCTCAATGTAGATAGAGAATTGCTTAACGAACATCTCGATGAGGTCCCTAGAACTCTTTAGGGAATGCCTTGGTATCTGGTAAATACCATTCCAAGGTAGGCCGCTCAGACTCTTAGGCGAGATTTTTAGTAGCCACGTTTTATCATAAGAAATGTTGCTACAAGCAGTCCTAAACAACCTAAGGTGGTTAATAGGATCCTCTTTCCCCTTTACATTTGAGACTTAGGTGTTTCAAAGTGAGGAGGAAAGGGGCGACTAGCTACAAAGGGATCTAGAGGCTGGTTGCACAAGTCATTATACGAGTACTTGTGACTGGATGACGATCCTTGGATAATGGCCATTTGTTGTTTCAATTGTACTAAATGAATGGTTAAGGCTTGAAATTTAGGAGAAATAGGATTCGATGCAACAAAAGGCACATGCTGAGAGATAGGGGGATTTGTTGATGATTGATGTAAGGAGGTTGGTATACGTGGGGATACAATGTCGAAGCTAGCATTGTACGATTTGACCCTCAGGTACCTAAGATGAATAGGTTGGAAGATGGATGATGAGAGATTGTGAGGTTAGAGTTTTTCCTAAACCCTATCCTTGTGCTTGTGGGATTAAAATGAAGACTGTAAGACAAATTGAACCGGAGATTGGAGGTTGGGGCACTTGGTGGTACACTTAGATTGAGAGTGTCGCTTGTGCTTGCCTATTGAGATACCAGACAACTAACATTGCCCTGCCATAATTCCTCAAGGGTAGGTAGAGATGAATGATGCACCAATGGAGGCAAGAGGGCTTGTTTCCCGACATACATTGATGTGGTGATAGAGGGTGTAGTTGAATTAATGAAGTATGATGTTGATTTATTAAGGTTCGCGTTTATGGACCCAAAGGATGGGTCCAATTGACTTATTGGCAAAGGGTTTGAGTTAGGCTATTGAGGGTGATCCAATAGTGAATCATCTCATGGAGAGGCGCCTAGGGTTTCATGACCTTTCTAAGGAAGGCTTTTATGGCTCCCCTATGCTTACGCAAGAAATAGGCCATATGGGTTGCGGATTGGAAGACCAATCTCCCATCTTCCTCATGGGTAGTTCTTAAAGAACCTTGAGGTGTGGAAACCTTGTCTTCTTGATCGAAGGTGGGGTTCTCAAAGGTAGGTTGCTCATCATGACCTTCCACAAGAGGATCAGGATTAGTGGCCACCTAGTGAGCAGCGCTACGAGACAAGTAGCATTTCTCAGCCATAGGTTTTAGGAGAAAAGAGAAGATTATTGAAGTTTTTAATATAGCATTGATTAAAGAAGAAAGATACTTATATATCTCATTCCCTCAATATACTCGATCTGACCTATATATGTTAGGGGCCTCCCTATATCCCTCTCTATATACCCTTCGATATGTGAGAGAAAGCTGATATGTAGGACTGCAACGATACGTGGAAGTGGCCTCTTGGATATGTGGCCAAGATGGTACATTATGCCTCCGTATGACTCCTACTAGCCCACTGCAATATACACCTTATTAGGCATAAGTACGTGCGAGACCCTATGTGGGCAGCTAGTGGCTCGGGCTTGCTATATACCCAATATTGCCTAGTAACTCGTTCAATAGTTACTTAGAGGACTACAAAGATCCCTAGTAGGACTAGCACTTGTTTAGGTTTTTGTTATCTGGGTTTAATGTGTCTCAACTAAACAAACATATTTAATGATCTTGATCAAAGTTTGATAAATTTTAGTCTTAAGGGTTAGCTTGGTCAAGGAAAATCTTGGGACCTGCAGTGGTGTTCACGTCGGGTTCACCAAAATGTGAGACGACGAAGATCGCGGAGGGCCTCCAACTTATTGGATCCATGGTGTCTCAACTTGAGGATGGTGGGAGTCGTGAGCCTAAGTCTTAAGTGTTTAATGGATTCAAGTTAGAGAACACTAATGTTGCTCCCAAAGATTTTGCTTTGACAACCTAACCATAATTTGGTCCTATCCTAACTACAAATGCATCAATCAATGCAGCTGTCAGGTCCTATATGCTATGTAATTTTGATTTTTGATGATAAATGTAAAAGATGATTTACTTTCAAGGCAAGGGTTCAAGAAGGTGGTGCAATCAAACAAGTCTTAATATGATTATATGCGATTTTGTTTTGATGAGATGCAAGACTATAGCCACAGTCTCCTAATGCTATTCAAGATAATGACTTGTTCCCTTTTTCCCTTTCGTCCTTTAACAGATAAAAATAGGTAACATAGAATGATAGTTTTGGATACAGAACAGACAGAAGGCACTAATTCTTATTTGAAATAACAGAAATGATAAATGGAACTTCAAAACTGATTTCTGCCTCAATGACAAAAGCACTGGCAGGATACAAAAGCATAATTGACGCTAGTGCTCTCTAGTAAGGCTTTTGCTGATGGTTATAGGAGTTAGTAGTAGAGGGGCCTGCCTAAACTAGTGGAGAATGTATGTCTCTATTGATCAGCATCAGACCTCTGCCCAGAATACAAAATAGATAGATGCAGAAGGATATAATAATCACTATAAGCTCAGTGGAAAAAGCACCATAGGAGAGCGATAGCGTCATCGGTGCTTTTGTTGACTGGTGGCACTTTCGCTTTTAGTGGCAGACTGTGACTGTGGAATCACAGTCTCTATTGTGACAAAAACAAAGCACAATAGTGCCACTATGACTACAATTTGACAACACTTTTGCCTGTAGATACAGCAGAATGAGTCTTTTGGACAACAGACTGTTTGGACTCCAAATAATTCGATGAAGATCCTTGACCAAGGGGCAAGGGTCCTGATGGAGACAATAGGATAATCTAGTTGATGATAAAAGATGCAACTATGATGAAATGAAAACAAAGTGATAAGTGGATAAACTATTTGATAGGCAAAGAAGGTTAGTATGCAATGATAAAATGATCACAAAATGACAAAACAAAGATAATGACAAGCTAAGATATGATCAGTTATGAGCAAGCTTGTAGCCTCGAGCTTTGGTTGATGTCCCCTTGTGATGATATGATGAGAGCTTGCTATTGCTTGAGATGATCTTTAATTTGGCATAGTTTCGCTGCTTTCAAGAGTTCATTGGAGGTTTGGCAGAGCTTCGCTATTGGAAAAGATCCATTAAGAGTTTGGCATAGCTTCGCTATTGCAAGAGATCCATTGAGACATTGTCAAAGCTTCACTATTGCAAGAGATGATGATTTGGGCTCCCCCAAGGGCTGCCTTTCTAGGAAGCCATGGCCTCTTGGAGGATGATTGTATGGAGTTGATGGGACTAATTGAAGGTAAGTTTTTCATAAAAGCTCAACATGCAATTAAGGATGAAGAGATGGAAAGGGGAAATTTTGGGGCTTTGGATTGTCAACCAAGGTGGAGTTGAGGCGGCGGATCAAACTGGGATGATCTTATTCATATTGCTGCCTGCCTTTCCTTTATTGTATCTGAAAATCAACAGCGCTGAGATCAATAGCGCTAGTGGCGCTAATGTCCTAGCGCTAGTGCCAAACTGACCAATACGAGGTAGATTGGACAAGAAATGATGAAAATTTGATAATTTGGCAAAAGCGCAGTGCTACTGCCCCATGATGGCGCTTTTGCTTTAGGCAAAAGTGCTGCCAGGCAATCAATAGCGCTGTTGCCTCATGATGGTGATTTTGCTTTTGGCAAAAGCATTTCCAGGTGTCAGGAGTGCCACTGGTGCTACCGCTTCATGATGGGGCTTTTGCTTAGGGGCAATAAATGCCCCTAAGTTTGGTCGTTAGATGCTTGATTTGGTTTGGATATTGAATTGGCTAAGTGATGTAGATGTTGGTGAATTTTAAGGACTTGATGATGTGCTCAAAATTGGGTGTCTAGAACAACTCTTGGGTACGTGAGGAGTGTTCGAAACTTGGCACCTGAGAATTGTAGTCTTGTCTCAAAACATGTAAGAAGCGTCAAAGCCCTTGTAGCCACTCTTGTATGCAGACAAGGGTGTATAAATATGTCATCAACATTATAAAAGAGTTGGAGATTCAAATGAACGCTTGTTTATCTCAATAACAAAGATAAGGTAAGAGAATGAGGTGATTAGTGGAGTGGTAGTCGATCTCCCTTGTAATAACTGACGTTGAGTGATTTTCTCAAAGGTATAGAGCCAAGCATCTCTAGTCAAGATAGCTAAAAAAAGTGGTGAGTGTTCCACTTGAGTCTCTATACAAGCAACAACACCTCCCATGAATCTCATAATAAACAAACAACTAAAGATAAAATATTCTTTAGTCTCCACCTCTTGGAGAGAGCAAAGATGATATACCCTATCTACTTGAGGAATATGGTGGTCTGTGTCCATTCACAATTGATGTGAGCAAATTTTGAGCTAACCAAGAGGAATTTTGAGGTTGTTTCTCCAATGTTGTTGGATAGTGGATATAATTATTACAAGTAGTAATGCCATCCTCAATCCTCATGAAATGAAGGCCAACATAAGACTAAAAGCTTGAGATGGGGTGACCTAAGTGTTTTGAATATTTTGTCAATAAGCATCATCGTTGATTGCTTATTTAATCACCTTCTTATCGGGAAGGAGGAGGTGAGGAGCATTTGAAGAGTAATGGTCAACCATGAGAACAAGATGGGGAGTAGGATCCTTGAGGTTGGAGTTTTGGGTCTCAAAATTCCTAGATGTTGGCTGCTGCTCTATGAGTACTTTAGCTTTTATTTGCTTGAAGAGCTTGACTTTCATCAATTGAATGACCAATGTGCTTTTGATAAGAAAAGTAATTGTTTGGCCTCTTCTATTGTTTAGCTTTCATGTGAGTGGAAATAGAAATGATTGCTCCAAGAATATGATGGGAAATGAGTTTGAACTCCTTTGCAAGAAGAGAGAACATGTTTGAAGTGAACATGATCCTCAAAATCTCATTGGAGTACTTGACATTCAATTGAATGGTGAGTCAATTGCATTGCTCAATGTATTGTTGGATATATTACTTTGACATTGTTGAAGGTGGGGCCAATGTGCCAACGTGTCTCTATATCCAAGTGGGTAAAGATGCTTCTTGATGGCAGCTTTGAATGCGTCACAAGCCTTTATAAGTGCCCAATGTTTGGACGCCAATAGTTAGACATGAGACGAACATTATGTGAGTGCTTGATTATTCATGTGCTCCTTAGCAACCATAATCATTTTGCTTCTTAATGATATTGTATTGAGTATTGAGAAAAGCTTCCAAGCTATAAATCTAAGCATCAAGTTTATTCCTATTGAGAGAACCATCAAAATGGGTATGAATATCTTTGCATCAAGTTTGAATTGAGGTTGTGTGCTTGGAAATACATTTGGAACAATTGTATATTGCTGCTGTTGTTTTGACATTATTTGTTAAAATATGCTCATCATATCATCGAACAACTTAGTTTAAAATTCACTTTATGATTGATAACTTCGATAGTGAAGAAGTTGATGATTCGAGAATGGCAAGTAGTGAGCACAGCCATGATGAATACAAGAATGACGCTAGAAAGAAAAGAACTAGTAAATTTACCCCCCCCCCTCTCTCTCTCTCTCACACACACACACACACACACACCCAATTGTGTGTCTTGATTATATCCAGCGACATTGGACACAACCTTAGGATTCCTCTTGGTCGGCTTAGAGTATGCCCACATCAATTACAAATGGAGACAAGCCACCATATTCCTCGAGAGGACAGGGTATGTCCTCTTTGCTCTCTTTTGGAGGTGGAGACTCAAGAACATTTCATCTTTAGGTGTATTGTTTATTATGAGATTCAAGGGAGGTACTATTGCTTCTATAGTCAAGTGGATTGCTTGCCACGTTTTCTAGCTATCTCAACCAAAGTGCTTGGCTTTGTACCTTAGGGAAGCTATCACTCTTTGATGTCAGTTATTATATAGGGGAGATCGACTACTAATTAAGCTCTATAGTCGAGAGTAACAAGTGTTCATTTAGAAGCTACAACTAACCAGAATGTCAATGATAGATCCATGTGTCCTTGTTTGGATACAAGGGTGGCTCCTAGGGCTTAAGTTTCTTTTTCTTGCATGTGACGAGACAAGACTTAACTTTTTCAGTGCTGGGTTTCAGTCACCCCTCATGTATCGAGGAGTTGCAAACAGATGCAGCTTACCGGTTTCCTATCTTCTTCTATTGGTTCCATGACCATGGATGCTAGAAGAGTCTTGAGAGGTCGAACTCCATGCTTCCTAGGATTATCCCACGAGGGCACTAACGCTTGAATACATTGGAGCTCCTTCCTCCCTCTCCCCAACCCCCATCCCAACCCTCTTTGATTGTTGGCTCTCTTCATCACTACTTTTCACATGTTAGTATTTATCAATTTTGGATAACCCTCAAAGTTGTAATTTTATGCCATACAATTGTTCCATTTTAGTGTAGTTTAAGCTAGTTTTTTACTCTAGTTTGGCTTATTTTTGTAGTACTTTTTGGTTACTACAATGCATTGGAACAACTCTTTTCAATAAGTCCCTTTGGCCATCCGTGGACATTGATAAAATGATCTCCCCACCTCTCTTGGTGTGTGTGTAGTCTATACGAGAGCAAAGTTCCAAATAGAACATTTGTTTGGGGATACTTATGGAATCGGATGGCATTCTTCAGCAGTTCCCAAGCACTCCGTATCATTTTTTAGAAACGAACTCATAACCTTGTACTTGTGATATGGGTCCTTGTAATTGTATTCTTATTTTTAGAGAGAATGAATAGAGCCAATAGACGGATATGATGTCTCAAAAGGATACAATTAATTATTGTCTAAATGAATATAATATATATATATATATATATATATATATATAAAGACATGCTCTCTCAAAAAATTCTCTTATGTTTATTTTTTATAAACACATATGAAACTAGAGAATTACATCTAATATACTGACCAGATTAGACCCAATATATCGGATAAATGTATATGTATCCCATATACTGAAAGCTAGTTTGATCTGTTTTGCTAATCAACATATTTTTTTTTTGAATCGGTTATCTGGGATTGAAATGGGCTTCACCCGTATTACATTATGACCACATGGTAGTATTACAAGAAGCTTGGCAACTATGCATCTAGTGCTTGGCAAGATTCGAACCTTGGTCTCCTTGAAAGTTGAGGAATCTAACCAGTTGAGTTAATGCCATTTGATGCTAATCAACATCCCTTCATTTTACTTAAAAAAAATTGTCACTTGAAGTAATTCTTCTTTTTGGAGAAAGAGTCAGATAGGAAAAGAACAAATAGAGAATTAGTCTAGATCAAAGCGATTTTCAATGATTGATTCTACTAAGAACAATCTCCTTTGTTAACAGAAATTAAAGCACTGACGGATATGTATATGTATACGAAGTATTTACTCAATAAAAAAAAAAAAAACAGAAATTAAAGCACCAACTTTTAGATGTTGGAAGGATATTTTTCAAATAATTAAAATTGGCTATTTTAAATCTATTATTTCACAGCTTTATTATGACTGTGAATGTCCATAAATGTTGTAATGTCCAATGGCTAGTGCCTTCTGCAATAATCTAGGTGGAAACAATAGATATATAGATGGCAAAAGCATAGAAATAAGGTGGCAAAACACAAGGTTCTGTAGAAAACCCTCTCAGATCGAAATGGGTAGTAAAGAGAGGTCACCAGGTTGCACTAGACAATTATTATTGCAACATAAAGGGGAAGGGCAACATAAACAGAAGCAAAGGGAAAATACATAAGAAGAGAAACAATTTGCCAAAATTGAATAGAGTACAATCTTATTATAGAATAGAAAAGGTACAATGATAGGAAAAGAAAATAAACCAATAAAGCTAACTTAACAGTCAAGTGGAAAGCAGTTTTAAAGCATCACCTTTATTCTGAAAATACACTGTGAAATCTTAACAGGTTTCTATTTTGTGAACGGAAGTTCCTTGGTGCAAGGGATTTCTATCCTACTGAAATGTGTCTGGAATTTGCACCAACACATGCTTGGTTGTGGCATGTGTCAACACCAATGGAACATGGAGAAATTGCATACTAGGCCTTGAACCTAGGTCAATATCCTGGCAAAATTTCTCTGTTTTGCTATAAAGTTTGCTGCAGTTTTATATTTGATTGTCTGTGCTTTTTCTTTTAAACAGTTTATACAGTATTGGATATATTTTGCATGCGACCTTTGGCTTTGGCAGATTTCATAACAAACAAATGGATATCTTGTTGCCTTGATATTTACAATCTATGCATGGGTTATAGAATAAATTTGATAGTCAAATTCCATATTCTGATTTAACTGTGGCAGTTTTGAACTTAACCTTAGTGAGGATAACATGCCTACAGGTGTGGCTGGGGCATTTCCCTTATATGATCTTCTCTTGCCAGTAGACCAAGGCCATCTGGATAAAGTGTACTGTACTTTTTATAATTGATCATTTGTCCTTAAAAATAACTGTTTGTACAGTATCATATGTATTTCGCATAAGGCCCATGGTATTAGCAGACTGCATGACAAGCAAATGGGTAACTTGTTGCCTTGTTATTTACAATATGCATGGGTGATATAATACATTAATAATTAAATGCCCAATTGTGATTTAAATGTGGCAATTTTGAACTCAAATCCGAGTGAGGATAAAATGTATAACTGGGGCATTTTGCCTATGTACTTACATAATCTCTTTTTGGCTGTTACAAATTATTCTAAGTTGATGAATCTTAAAACAGTGCCCAATGTTTACTGCTTTTGGTCTTATGTGATTATGGTATCATTGGTTTGGTGCCCCTGGTCTGTACTACAGATAGTGACCATGACATCTGGTATTTGAAATGGACTATAAAGTTTGTAAGTTGGGTTATGTTTATGGCAATTACTGGATGCCTTTGTTTCACATGGTTTCTCTGGTTGTGGTGGCCTTCTGAATGTTTCGGTATAATTGGTTGATCCTTTCTTTTGTAATTTTTCTTAATATATTAAAGAATGAATTACTGTTTCTAACCATTGTTGTAACTTCAATCTAAATTTCTCAAATATGATTATCTTAGGTGACTGTATCTGCGACTCTTGATTTCCATGCAAATTTATTTGAGAAAATTTATGGAAATAAGGTATTAGCATAAAGTGCTTGTTCTAAGTAATTGGAACTGAATTTTTTACTGATTTGATCTTTCAATCAAGTCGTGGCTCTATTGATCATAACTTTTGTGCAATGTTTTACTTAATGCAGGTCTGAAGGGAATTGAGTTTGAGAAATTTGTTACTATGATAACTGCAAGGTCTAGTTGTCAGGTAGTAATTTTAGTAGTGGATTTTTACTATTTAGTTGTGATTTGTTCTTCGGCTATTTTTAACAGAAGCTTGGATGGTTATATCCAGCATCTTGTTTATGGATGGGTTGTATCAAGGGTGTATATCTAGGTCGAGTTCTTGAAAACCTAAAATGTTCCAGGGTACAAAAGTGCTCTTTGTTCGGTGATAAGAGGATGCATAACAACCTAAGAAACTACTGAAGCATCATTCAGTTTGCAGGAGGCTCAATAAAGGCAGTAATACCCTTGGACACTTGTTACTATGTTAAAAAGCCATCTACGTGAATTCTACCTATAACCTAATTTAATCAGGACAGTGCATGAGAGTGATATGCTTAAAATCCATCTTGCAGCACAGCCTTAGAACCATGGTGTGAATAAGACAATTCTATACTTGTTTAGGATGTCTTTGTCAGCATATCTGTTATCTATGAACATTCTTGTTTCTTCACTTGTTTGGGAAGTGCTTGAGATTGTACTAGACACAATTCATGGGTTTGTTTTTGTTTTTGTTTTTTTTTTTCAATTTTTAAATGGGTTACATTGGATTGAAATGGATCCCATCCGTATTATATCATATTCCTATTACAACGGTATTTCAAAAAATTATATAATGGTAGTTAACACTTACGTGTATATTATCTAACAATATTTGAACCTGGGTCTTTGCCTTGGAAGTTTACATTTAAACCATTAGAGCTTGTGCTATTTGATTAAATATTAAGGATGATCCATGGAATTGGAATCTTGATATATGCTGGAAACATATTTTTTACTTCTACATTCATGTAGTTTTCTATGGATCTTTGATATTCACATGTGTGACAAGGTCGTGAAAAGGTTATGCCTCATGAGGGAGTTTGAATATTTTGTCATAACTTGATAGCATGTAAATTATAAATATGCACTTGAGTTCTTGGTGATTATTTTTCGTTTCATGTGCATATAAATTTTGTCATGATGTGGGAACTTGAATAGTTTATTGTGTATTGCACTTCATAAAATTAATATATGTGATGATGGTGAAAATTCGAAAGCTTGTTTGTTGTAATGTAAGATAAACAAATGTCATGAAATTTACAACTGGTTCAATTTCCTTTATTTGTTGTGGGTTTGTTACGATATTTTTCTCCCTTCTTTCTTGATCCAGGCATATGACGCTTTTGGGGCGTAACTTTGTGCTTGGGACTTTGTTTGATCTGTTCAAAATGCATTAGAAAGATAAAAGGAAGAATTACAACTTTGGGGTGACTCTATGTCCAAAACAATTTGAAAATTCTCAAAAACATTTTTTAAAATCCTATACATATTGTTGGGGGTATAACTTTGTGCTTGGGACTTTCTTTTGATCCGTTCAAAACTATTCGAAAATTTGCAAAAACATATTTTAAAATCCTATACATATTGTTGGGGGTATAACTTTGTGCTTGGGACTTCGTTTTTGATCCATTCAAAATGCATTGGAAAGCTTAGAGAAAGATCTAGAATTTTTGATAGGAAATCCAAGCCAAAATGCTTCGAAGGCCCTAAAAATTGCAAAACAAAATATTTACTAAAAATAGTAATTTTCTACTTTTAATATTTTCATAGCTAAAATTCATCTTTAGCAATGTTGACACATTACTAGAAGACAAAACACAAAAGGAGAAGCCATTTGTATGCAATTTTCAATTAAATGCAATTTGTAATTCATGGAAGGTGACTCACCACATTTTCATATGGATGATCACCTAACTTATGGAAGATGAACCACCATATTTCCATGTGGGTGACCTTCCATGTTCAGTATGGTGGATTTCATACACATTAAAAAGAGTATAGAGAGATGCATTCCTTGATTGTTAAGGCATGAGTAATGGGTACAATGTTATAGCCTCATATATCTTCTTAGATATTGCTTGCATTGTACTATGTTTTTTTAAGTAATAGAATCATTATGCTATTTTGCTTATACATTATGGCATTGTTGTTTGTTATAATGTATTATTTCTAAATTGCATTCTTTCTTGATCTTCCTTAATTCGAAATTTTGAATTTTGGAATTAGTTGAAATTGAGTTTTGGATCAGTGCTATCAGAGTATCTTTTTATAGTGTATGTCCATGAACACGAGATTAGGATATCAAAAGTTTGGGTATCAGATGCAAGATCCCTCAAATCATCTCTTTTATTCCAAACAATACCAGTCGAGAAGTAGAATAGACAACATTAGGACAATCAATCCTTTCAAGGAGATGTTGAACAAAGCCCTCATGAAATAGAGTAATGAGATGATGGATCAATTGCTCAAATTCTTCAACGAATCCCTATTGCAAACTCTACAACCTTTTATTGCCCTAGCACCATTCTATACTCCCACACCTTTTTAAGGTGCAAGTGAATTTTGATATTTCTACTTTTGAAAGAAAAATTAATGTTGATGCCATAAAAAATTGGTTGGCTCAATTATCTTCATATTTTTGTATAAATAAATTCATCGACAGTGAGAAAATCACTTTTGCACTCTTCAAAGTTTTATTACTTGTTCGAAATTGGTGGGAAGCATATTGTAATAGGGTTATGAAAGAAAATGAAGATGTTCACATGGGATTATTTCATGGATGTTGTCAAGGAAGAATATTATGCCATGGGAGCTTATTTAGACCAATACATGCGATGGCAAAAATTGCACCAAGGTAAGATTAGTCTAATCGAGATTATATTGATGCTTTCCATTCCATGGCAACAAAACTAGGTACTCAAGATTTTGGAAGGCATTGAATCTAAAAGTATTAGTGGGTTGCAATGGTACATTTGAGAGGAAATGGATCTCTTCAAATAATACATTAAGGGAGGCATACCAACTTGCTTTCAAATTGGAGCAAAAACACAAAAACAAAAATAGAAAAGGTGTGAATAGCAAAAACTAGAACATTGAATACGAGCTAATGAAAGGGAAGAGTGGCTTTCTAAAAAATAAGGATAAAGAAGCCAACTGCAAAATCGAAATTGGAAGCAAAAAATGACTCTTAAGAAAAGAATCCCTGGAAGGCCAAGATTGGCAAATGGTGTGATGATCACAAGAGCAACCAACATTCCATGAAGAAGTGTCAAGCAATTCAATAATTGTTTGTTGAGTTGCAACCCTCAACATCCATTGCATTACTACCTCTACATCCACAGGTTGAGGAGAAAGAGAAGCAAATTGTGGAAGCCAAATCAAATGTGACCATTGCCACAACATATGTTGCATTAGAAGAGTCATAAGAGGAATACCTATTTCACTTACAAATGTGGGTTTAAGGGCAAGCCATTACATTTCATTATTGATAGTGGGAGTCAAAATAATCTTGTTTTTACTTAGATGGTGAAGGATTTGAATCTACCTGTCACACCACACCCACAACCATATAATGTTGAATGGTTACAATAGGGGAGAAACGTTCATGTCACTTAACAATGTCTCCTCTCATGCCATCAAGCCTTTCAAAGATAAGTTTTGTACGATGTTGTGCCCTTGGATGTGGGGGGGGGGGGGGGGGGGGGGGGGGGGGGGGGGGGGGGGGGGGGGGGGGGGGGGGGGGGGGGGGGGGGGGGGGGGGGGGGGGGGGGGGGGGGGGGGGGGCCCGCGGCGGGGGGGGGGGGGGGGGGGGGGGGGGGGGGGGGGGGGGGGGGGGGGGGGGGGGGGGGGGGGGGGGGTTGTCATGTGATTTTGGGCCAACCGTTTATGGAAGAGACATGGTATATATGAGTCTAATCCTTTCATCATTGTCAAAGGTTAGCATTATAGAATACCAGAAGTATCTCCTTCTCTCATTGTTCCCTTAATCAATATTAAACAATGTAGAAAGATGATAGACAAATCAAAGAAACTCATTTTGTTGATAATCAAGGTGTAAAGCATAACGACTGTTGCTATATCTATGCTTAAAGAAATTCATTTTGTTGATAATCAAGGTGTAAAGCATAAAGAAATTCATTTTCCCCTTTTTTTGAAGTGATTTGCGGAGCGGTTTTCAGGATTCCCGCGGTTGGTGGTTTTGGGCGGTTTTAGCCCATGGTATTGTACCCACGGTATTCTAATACCACATTGTGGTTTAGGGTTGTA
Organism: Wollemia nobilis; assembly: GCA_028583015.1. NCBI lineage: Eukaryota > Viridiplantae > Streptophyta > Pinopsida > Araucariales > Araucariaceae > Wollemia > Wollemia nobilis. Next base: position 2,195,937 of record JAQPPZ010001836.1, on the reverse strand, counting down.
AGAGTTTCCTTTATATTGATTGTAATGTCCCATTTCGGGCAAGGAGTGAAAATAATAATATCAAAGGAGGTGTGGCTCTTGTTTGCTGGATTAGCCCATATTGGGTGAACCAGGGTAAATCTCTTGTGTTCTATGTGCATGTTTATTGTGAGTCGTTATTTTCTTCCGAGTTATTTAATTCTGCTTTATTTTTGGAATAATTTTGGGCAATCTCTTCAGTGAGAAGACGAAAAAAGAAGTGAACAAAGGTTTAAAGTTTGAAAGACCTTGATTAAAAGAAACATATTACAAAAAGGAATAGATTATTATTTTTTAAAGATTTGAAAAATTATTATTTGAAATATGAAAAGGAAAATATAAAGAAGGAAATATTCCTAGAAATATTTCAAAGAGGAAGAAAACTTCTCTACTTGGTGAGACAAAATTATCTCGCATTTTTGAAGCATCATTTGAAATATGATTATAGGCATATATACTTGATGGAAAGTTTTTTGAGGCGGTCTCGATAAAAGAAAAATATTTGAATTTTGTGAAAGACTACCATGACTAGTGGAGCACCAAAGTTTTTGTTACCAAATTCTCAATAATTGAGGGGAAACAATTATGTTGCCTAGAAGACCAAACTCATGACACAACTTGAGTTTAAGGAAGTTTGGAAAGTAGTGGATGGAAACACTTCCCATCCTATTGTAGAAGGAAAATATCAAACATAGTTTGGAAGTGCAGATAAAAAGCAAGACTAATCATCATGTTCAAAGTAGTAGATGTGGTCCAAGCATATATTAGAGATACGACCAAAACCAAGGATGTATGAGAGAAGTTGAAGACAATATTTGAAGCCAAGAATAAAAATTAGATTATTTTCCTCCAAATCTAGCTCCATTGTCTAAAGATAAAGAGTGGAGAAAAGCTAGAAGCCTTCATGAGGAGAATTGTAGAGTTGTGAGCATCATTGAAAGCACTAGAAGAAAAGGTCTTCGATGAAACTATAATTTCTATTATTTTGAGATCAGTCCCAACAAAGTACAATGTATTTATGACTACATTAAATATTAGTGATCAAACACCAGGCTTTGAGAAGCTAGTGAATCTTATTCAAAAAGTAGAGGCCTCACATACTACATAAGAAGAACAATTACTAGTTACAAGTCAAAGAGAGAAGCAACCATTTAGAAGAGGCATGAGATCTCCACAATGCTTCCAAAAAATAAATAAGTTTTAAAGATATCATAATCAAAGAAACGATTCTCAAAGAAGTACTCTCAACATACAAAAGGCATGTAAATGTTATGGAAGAAATGAACACATCATGAAGGATTGTTGGCATATTTCATTCAAGAATGGATCCACTTCATGAGAGATGAACTGACAACATTATAGGTCATATTCAAAATAACAAAATCAAAGTTGGAGAAAGACACATTAAAGTAGTGTAGCCAAAGAGAATCAAGTCAAAGAAGGAAAAAAAGAAGTTCAAGACAAAGAAGAAGAACATGTGTTTTCCACACAAATAGAGATAAGACAACATAACAATGTTTGGTACAAATTCAAACATGTCGAGAAACTTGGAAACATCCAAGAAAAATTCCATCAGATGATTATTTCAAGACAAAGAACCCATATGAGGCAACAATACTTAAATATAAATAAAACCATTACAAGCATAAGCCATGGGACATCTATAAGGCCAAGAAGTTTAATATATTCTAGAATGAAGATGGTACATTCAAAGTCAATTTATTTTCTAATCACTTTTCCATAGAGAAAAGCATCTACAGGATGAATGTCCTATTATGAAGAAAGCATTGAAGGAGCATGGAATAACCTACTAAAGAAGATTATATATCTTTGCAACTTGAACAAGAGATCCCTATATCATTATCAAAACCCAAGATCTCATAAGACTATTATCAAGAAGTGTATAAACACTATAAACAATCACGTTATTAAATAATAAGATGCATTGTGATATCATCAATATTGAGAACATAATTTATGATAAGGGTATATTTGTTAGACAACAACTATTGGGCCCTAATCGTTCAACTTTAAAGTCCATAGAACAATTAACAGGTTGCTACATTCTAGTTCAAGAAAAAATTATGGCAACTATGGGATCATTCAAAGGACTTAAACAAGTGCGAAGAATTGCTAGAGATTGCATTTGAAATATACATCCCATTTATCATATCACAGAGCTTATGATAAAAGGAGAACTTGGAAATCCAGGACTTGAAAAACAAAGTAAGAAAAAGCAACAAAAGAAGCCATACACAAGTTTCATTTGTCTATATGCAAGACAAAAGTTAGTAGACAATCAATTCAATAATCGACATTGGATGCATGTTAACACATGCTTCACTTAAAGACATTGAAGAAACACACTTTAAGCAATGAGTTCTACAAGAATTGAATAAGTGTTTTGTAATAAATGTATTTGAAGTGCATGATCAGTAGAACCCAACACTCCTAAGTATTGAAAGTAGTAATTCTACATTAAGGGGGGGATTTTTCTCTCAAATTCCTACATCATCCTAGATATTGTTCTTTGGTCATAAGAAAAATAGAGCTTTTGACTATGATGTAATAAGGAGGGTATGTTAGGAGTTATTACATCATAGACCATGAGAGAAGTCAACTTGTATAACCACCCCTCATAAGGTACATGCATGTAGTATATGACAAGATAGTTGCTAGGTTGTTTGAGGGTTTGTTACGCCTAAATTAGACATCCTATGTACGTAAATACCCTTCACTACCGTAGTACATTCATTTGAAGCTTAAGTTATAACATCGACATCACCTATCATCTACACTTTTAGACAATGAAGTCCTACTAGAATCATCACCCACATGCCATCCTATAACAGTGAAGCTCTGCCAGGTTCAAAGGGTAACTGCTTGTGTTTAATGGTTTCCATTATCTCAAGCAACAAGGAGCTCTCATCCCTTCTTAGCATAGTGGGACATTTACCAAGGCTCTTGGGATTGTAAGCCTATTGGTAGGCACTTGGTTGTGCCCTTTCATCCCCTAGTTTTTTCTCATCTTTGTTTTGCTATTGTTCATAGCCATTTTATCATTGTGCAATACTCTTGTTTCTATCTAACAATTAGTTTATATTTAAATCTTTTGTAATCAATTTCATCATAGTTACTTCTTCTTATTATATTATTACCATCTTAGTTAGTTCATCTTATTATCTTCATCATAATCCCTACACCTTCCTGGTTAGGGATTCTTATTGAAACCATTTGTAATTTAAAGTATTTACTTAAAGACTCATTCTACTATACTTGTCGATGAAAGTATCATAGGATTACATTTTTAGTGGCACTATTCTACTTAAAGACTCATTCTACAGTCATGGTCTATCAATCACCAACAATGAAAGCTCCACCAGTTGGTAGAAGCACCAACAACTCTATTGCTCTTTATTGGTATTTTTTCCACTGATCTCAGTCATAATTATAGCTTATGAATGCATTTACCCTCATTTTTTGAACATGGGTATAATGATGATAAAGGGAATTATACATTCTCCATTTATCTAAATTAAAATATAAGACAAAAAATTGTGAGAACCTCTAACTTGGTCTATAGGATCAAGTGCATTGGTGCCCTTGTTCCCTTGAGGTATTAGGTCTATCACCTCAAGGATAGGGATTTTTGTGAGCTTATGTTTGATAGATTTAATTTAGAGAACACCTATTTTTCTTTCTAAGATTTTTCCTTGACTGTTTGCCCTTAATTTGATCCTATCTTAAATACAAATGCTTCAATTAAATACAACAAACAAGACCCATGAACTATATGCTTTTTGGTTTTGGATGATAATTGTAAATGAAGTTTTACTTTTAAGGCAAGAGTTCAAGAATGTGATGTAATCAAAAAAGCCCTAATGACTACATGTAGTTTAGTTTCAATGAGATGTAAGAATATGGTTAGTCCCCAAATGTTGTTAAAGATAACATCCATTCCCCTTTGCCTTTTCATTCTTTAATGAGTAAGCCATAAATTAGAGAACAACAAATAGAAATATAGAGCAAAGAAAAAGTACATTATCTAATCTAGAATGACGAAGGCAAAATTGAAACTTTTTACCTATATTTGCCTTAGTGATAGAAACGTTGGTAGGAGTTTAAAGCGTTGTCGACGCTATCATTTTTTGATGGCACTTTTGCAAGATGTTGATGTATGGGTAATGTTGAAAATTATGTTATGTGGAATACTGATTTACAATGAAGGTAGCCATTATGAAAGTGATTTAAATAAGTGATGTCAAAAATATATAATGATAATATGCATATAAAAGCTTATAGTAGATGCATTTGGATCCATATAACTACATTTATAATTGATTGAGTATAGAATAAGATATTAGAAATTAGAATATACGATCTAAGTGAATATGGAGGATAAAATTGCTAAATTTTTTATTTTATGTAGTCCAATTCATGGTACAAATTCTTGTATGTTCTGATGATAAGATCACAATATAGCAAGGTTGTTTACTTAGTAGCAAATGACTTAAAAGCAAGTGGAGAAATAAGCTTCTAACTAGTTCAAGCATTAAAAAAACTATCTAAAAATCAAAATACCCTTCTTTGTAGTTAAGGGGTTATGAAAGGATAATGATGAACTCTATCCTAAGGTAAAATTATTTGTAATTGATCAATAAGACATGAATTGGTTAATGACTTATTTGTGACCTAAAAATAAAGTAATATCATAGTGGCAAAAATCAATTATGATCTCTAAATAAGGAATTCCTTAGTAGTGGAAGTAAAAAAAGAAATAAAATTTTGAACATAGTTTAGAGTTTATATTTGGAGTTTGACTTTCATAAAACATTGTGAAATGCATGGAATAAAAAGTGGGAAGTCTTTGAGACATCCAATTTCTATGTTTGAAATTAAATAAGACGTGACAATACCTTTAAAAAATAGATTTTTTCTCAAATATTGTTGGAAATCAATAGACTAAATTATTATGCAAATCATAGTGATATTATAACTAGCAATTATGAATATCACTCCTACTATATCATGATTGTGTTATCCCATTGTTTCAACAAATCATACAATGATTTTATAACTAATATTATGCATATATATCACTTAATAAGATTTAAATCTAAATCTTAATTAAGAGTTCACATTTTCCATGTGCTTTAATTAAAATATTAAAGATCACCTATAAAATTGAATCCTTTATTTATGATGTAAAATACTCATACCACTTCACTAATCATTCCCAACTTGTTAATCTTATTTTAAACATATTTTAAAACTTGTTAACCTTATTTTAAACATCTTTTAAAATGATATAATTATACAAATAATTGAAAATAAATCATTTAACAACTTTCAAACTTAATATTTTTTTAATAAAAACATACCATTAGCTAGATTTATCTAAACAATTTATTCTGTTATGGTAATATATTTTATATTATAAATCAATTGACATGAGCTTAATTAGTTAAATTTTTAACTTTCAAGGAGAAACCTATATTGATAGGTAATATGACACCTCTTATATTGTACTTAAGTTTTTTTTTTTTTTATTATTATAAAAAACACTCGTCTTAAGAATAGTGTATAATCCTATTAAATAATATCCCTTATATCACATCTTAATCTAAGAAAATTAATTAAAATTAATTATATCACATCTTGACCTCATTTTAGATTTAAAATTAATTTTTTAATAATGTGTTCAACTCTCACCCTTATTAAAACCCATGGATAGTTGGTTGAAAAAAAAAAATTATGATTAAAATAAGAATAACCAATCCTTAACCTAAATGGTAGGGATTTCTCACACTAACCTTAAAATGAGTCTCTAGATATTTTTTTAAAAATTGAAAGTTATTAATTTATAGGATGAAAAACCTGATATTGTGTAATCAGCTAACAAAATGACTATTTTATTTGTTCGAAAGCATTAATTAAATATAAAAAAAGGACAACACTATCTGCATGATGAGTCACCTCCACTATCTCGATGATGGGTCACCTCCAGCTTCAATTACACTATTCCCTTTATCTTTGTGGGTGCTGTTCCCCCTTTCAGCCCAAGGAAAGAATTCAAAGGAGGCTTAGCCGGTACAGGAATAAACAGGTGGGTTCCTTCCGTCTACCCTTTCATCCTCCAACCTATTTTCATCAGTATCAATTTTAGTCATAGTTTGGAAAAGAGAAAATGCAAAATTACCAGCACATTCCTTAACTTTGACTGTAAGTTTCTCTATTCCTATTTAAGATACCTGGCCCCAAACAGGAAACATGGCTAATTCAATGGTTCAGACGATGTCCATATATGATGTGAATACTAGAGTATTCAACCACACGCTCAAGGCCACAATACTTTAATTCATGAAATCTATTATTCTCTTGAAATCTTCCCTGAGAATTGAAGTAGCATCTACCAAGTTGGAGTCTCAGCATTTTCCCTTTGAATTGATGGGAGCATTTTTGGCTTTATTTTGGGTCCGAGATGTTGTTATTCGGTAACCCTTTGGCACATGAGAATATGTCTTAGATCTCGTTCAGCTAAAGGTGGGGCATTCGGTTTTACTTTTACTGCAGGATCGAATCTATCCACTTTAGAACGTGTGAATTGCAAGGAACCACAGTCTTGGCATCGTCCGATCCCTTGCTTCGATTGTTAACCTTCCTTTGAATTGGATTCCATGGAATTGCTGCCCCATGGGGATTGTAATGAAATTCCTAACACTTTCAATAATGTGGATAAGTGGCCCCAAACAGGAAAAAGATAGGTGTAATCAAGAGTTCCCATAAACATGGCTAATTCCATGCTACGAGACGATGTCGATATATGATGGGAATTCAACAGAATTCAACCACACGCTCAAGAGCATAATACTTTAATTCATCAAGTCTATTAGTCTGTTGAAATCTTCCCTGAGAATTGAAATGGCATCTACGAAGTTGTAGTCTCCACATTTTCCCTTTGATTTGAGAGGAGCATTTTTGGCTTTATTTTGGGGCCGAGATGTTGTTATTCGGTAACCCTTTGGTACTTGAGAATATGTTTCGATATCGTTCTGCTCAAGATAGGGCGTTTGGTCTTACTGTGGCTCAAGGGCACAATACTTTAATTCATCAAGTCTATTATTCTCTGGAAATCTTCCCTGAGAATTGAAGTGGCATCTACCAAGTTGCAGTCTCCGCATTTGCCTTTTGATTTGATTTGACGGGAGCATTTTGGGTCCGAGATGTTGTTATTCGGTGACCCTTGGGCACTTGTGAATATGTCTCCATCTCGTTCTGCTCAAGGTGGGCCGTTTGGTCTTACTTTGGCTCCTGCGTTTACTACAGGATCGAATTTGTTCACTTTAGAACATGTGAATTGCAGGACGATCCACAGCCTCGGCATCTTTCGATCCTTTGCTTCGATTGTTAACCTTCCTTTGAATTGGATTCCATGGAATTGCTGTCCCATGGGGATTGGAACGAAATTCCTAACACTTGAATATTGTTGAAGCTTCCTGACACCTATAAATTAGAATGCCAAACACAGGCTATACCATGCTTTTGGTTTTGGTCTAGTGCAGCGTAGTGCGGGTGGGCTTTGTCTTAGCGCTCTTGTTTGTTTTGTCTGTGCGCCCCTTTCATTTTAAACAAGTATGGAGGGAATAAGTAGTGGCCTGAAAGCGTCCTTTGTTGATCCTAATTTGTTGCTGCAAATTCCGGAGGATAAGTGGCTGAAGAGTCTTGTCTTAATTAGTATGGTCTTGCAGATTATGCTCATTTTTGTGGGGGCAGTCAGACACCGCTGCGTCAGTCGAATCTTGGCGTCAGTGGGCTGGTTAGCCTATATCTCCGCTGATGCCGTCGCCATGTATGCTCTGGGTCTTATGGTGCACTCGGACCGGAGCACTGGCATGGGGATATTTTATGCTGTATGGGCTCCTGTGTTGCTCATGCATCTGGGAGGGCCGGACTCCATTACTGCCTATTCCTTGGCAGATAACGAACTCTGGCCCAGACATGCAGTAACTATGTCCTACCATGTTTGTGTGGCCGCATATGTCATTTACACGTCCGCATTGGAAGCTGCGGAAAAAGGAGAGTGGTACCTGTTGGCTGCTGCGGTTCTTGTCTTCATTGCGGGATCATCCAAGTATGCCGAGAGAACCGTGGCGTTGTGGCTTGCTAGCGCCTCTCAAATTGTAAGTTATGCTCTCCCCATTCACAAATATATGCAGCATCAGATAGGGGGGTATGGGAATGGCATTATATAGTTACGGGATACGAAGAGTTGTATGATGAGTTAATGAGTGAAGAAGAGGAGACATGTGAATGGTCCAGAGATAAGTTGCGGGAAATAGGGGTAGTGACCCTTGAAGACGTGAAGGAGTACGAGGGCGGAGTGGTTACAGAGAACTACATCCTCTGCGCGTCGTATGCATTATTTAAAATGTATACGCCGAGGCTCGGAAGACTCTCTCTTCCCCAAAATGATCTACTTCAAATAGACTTGTTTTTTATGAGTGTTAGAATGGCATGATGAAGGCCTATTCATTAAAATGTTAAATAGGGAGATGAGGTTAATTTACGAATATTTGTTCTGTAAATCGAGGGCCACGGCCTTCAGCAAATTGGGAACAGTAATGCGCTTGGGCAACACGTGTCTTCTGGCGGTCGCTTGCTTTCTGATATTCAACAGATTGCCAGCGAAAGCCGAAGAGAAAGATGGTGATGGCGGGCAGGAGATGGTGACGTACATTCTGATGTCGGTGGCGGTGGCAGTGGAGGTGTTTCAGCTGTGCAGGATTATGCTCTCCGACTGGGCCATGGTGTGGCTCATCTCTTCCTATATCCGCCGTTTCCATCGACCACGACGTACGGAGCGGTATACGGCCAAGCTGATGAAGAGCGTCATGGTTGTGCTCCAGAAGGTTCGGAAGGTGTTGGAAGAGAAAGATGAAAAAGGGTGGATTCAGCAACACAGCGTGGTGGAGACGTGCCTCCGTACTTCTCCGCTTGTACGGAAGGTCCGTGAAATATTGCACGTTCCAGAATTTATGATGCGGTGGTTGTACATGAATGCAATTGTGCCCTGCTACATCAAAGCCACGCCTATTGACCATGTCACCAAGTCACTTATTTTGTTGGGACGAGCATACATGCCTTCTAACAGAGATAATCAACAGGAAGTATATGATAGGCTGCATAGAGACGTGGACTTAAGTGGGGAGTCGGTGGAGGTTCAGATTCTAGCGTGGCATGTAGCCACCACAATCTGGGAGAGACTTGATCATGTGGAAAGCATAAATGAAGAAGATGTGAGAAAGTTGATTGATATGAGTAGAATGGTGTCGAGGTACTTTGGTTATTTGATGGTGTCATGGCCGGAGATGTTGCCCGTCCACCCAATAATTGCAAAGAGGAAATACCAAGAGCTTTACTCCGAGATTTCCGGGCTTGTAAAGAAAAGGAAGAAAAATGCAACGGAAGAAGAAGAATTGTGTGGAATGTTGTTGAGAGAATGGCAAGGCAAAAGCACTGTCGGCATTGCAGCAGCAAAAGTAGCAAGCCAACTCCAGCACTGTGAAGACAAAGAACAGTCGGGCTACTATGAACGGTGGGACAAAATAGATGGGTTCTGGTATTGGATGTTTGTGTATTGTGGGTTCTATTTCAAAGGGGAAGTGCATGGAGAGCGGATGACGGGTGGAGGGGAAGTGCTAACGCAGGAGTGGATGATGTTGGGTCACATGGGGATTGGAGAACGATCCGACTCTGCTGTAGCTGACAGGGCACCCGAATGGGAAAAGAAGCATTCTGTTTATGCGTAATAATTTAAAAGAATTGTAGAAAATAGAATGGACAAAGAGAATGTAAGTGAGTAGGTTTGTAATAATGAAATTAAAGGCTTATTGATAATAGCAATTCTATAGGCTTTTTTTTAACCTTCGGGAAAAGGAGCATTATGGTTATTGGTACTAATTTAAAAGAATTGTAGAAATTAGAAGGTTTGTAATAATGAAACCAGATAATACCAATTCCACATGCTTTTTTTTTTTTTCCTTCCGAAATAATAAGAATTATTGAAATTTTTTCGTTTATTAAGAAATCAAATTTTAAATATAATTTAATACAAAATTGATCATAAATTGAATTTGGCACAAATTAAACGATAAGGAGAAATGAAGAAAGGGAAAATTAAGGCGCCCACGTAAATATTTTAACTTTTAAATAAAATTATGTGATTTACTATTAATAAACAATGACAAAAGATAAACTGTGGTGTGGGTGAGTGTGTGAGAGTGGGTGTGTCTTCATAAAAAAACAATGATAAAAGTTTTTAATTAATTAATTTCCTTTTTTGAGTAGAAGATTGTATAAAGGATTAATTTTTTCATTTAAATTTTTATTTTAAAAATTTAAATTTAATTTTTTTATAAATAATAAAGATTTTTATTTTTAAGATATGTATTTTATTGTAATTATAACATTTTAAATATGTATTTATAAAATATTTGAATTTATTTTTTTTTACTTGAGAGTTTAATTTTTCATTTAATTTAAAGTTATTTGGTGATTTAAAGAGTAATACTAATAAATATGAAATGTATAAATATTTAAGGCATATTTATTAAAAAAATAAATTAAAATTTATATTAAATATATATTTTTTGTTTTAAATGTTTGGTTAATAATATAATATAAAAAGAGTAGCCATGTATAGTAATTTTATTTAGTAAGTTATATGTGGCTTCTATTGGGGGCAATCTACCAAAAATACAAAAGTATTACATTTGTTAAGTAAATTAAACAATATTCGGCTTATCATTTTATCAATGATATTTTTCATTTTCTTTCCTATCAAAAATATTAAAAAAAAATATTTTTTAAAAATCATATTTAACTTGTCATTATATCAAAAATATTTTTATTTCTTCTTTTATCAAATATATATATTTTATTTTCTTCAAAGTGTTATGCTCATCCGCTCCTTGACATCACTTTGATTAAGAGATAATCTCACCTAATCAATTGCCTTGTAAAATTTAAATTTCATCAAGACAAAGATCAACACTCCTATTGGATAAATTGAATGAATTATGTACCCAATTTCCTTCTTTATGGATATGCTTGTTGAAGTATATAACATTATTGGGTACATAACTAGAGTAGGAGTTTAACTTAGATTAAGGTTTGAGTAGTTACTTCATGCAATGTAATAAATGCACAAGTGTTAGAATGCGCAATGATGTAAATGTGCATGTAGTCCACATGTACATGAGTCATAGGGTAGATGAAAAGCCAAAGGACTTATCTTCCTATATATGTACCTTTGAGTTAGAAGAGCGTGAGATGAAAATAGAGAGGTGATAAAAGTTACAATAGTGACTAGTTGCATTAGTTAGAGTGAGTACAATGTAGTTCCTTCATGTATTTATGGAGTGTTCATGTCCTCCATTATATCACATTGTACTATTTTCGTGAGCTTTCATTAATGATATATTTCTAAGTTATTGTAAAAGTTTCTCTTATAATTTTGTTGCATATTATAGTGCCATTATCATATAGTTATTATTGCCGACTCATATTACATCTTGTGGTTGCCTTTCTTTTAATATATATCATCAAAAGCTAATGGTGTTATCAGAGCACATGGTAGATTGATAAGAAATAGAGAGAGCCACAAGAGAGATTGAGAGGAGATCAAAAATCTCATTTTCAAAGTTTCTAAAAATTATATTTGGCTAGATTCTTTCCATAGAGTTGCAGAAAAACTTGTGAAGACTAGGACTCAACATTGATTCCACTAGATTGATAAATCAACTAGTGAAGTTTATTCTCTCCAAATTTAAATATTTCTCCATTATAGTTTCTAACACTTTGTTGCAAAAAACATTGATTCAAAAAAAGTTGGTAAGCTTCCTACAAAGGGCTAGGAAGAAAATCTTCTTTGGAATCAATCCAATGCCTAAAGAAACAAGTTAGAGATTGAAGATTTGGAGGCCTTAAGGAAAAGGTCCCATTGCAAGAGTTGTAGACCTGTAGATTGCAGAAGAGAGAAAAAGGCCAAAGGAGCCTTATTGCATATTGAAGACTCCATAACTGAATATTGAGAAGAAAGGAGGCCAAAGAAGCCACATTGAAAACTACAGACCAAGAAGGAGGTCCAAGAAAGAAGACCCCATTGAAGGAAGAAGAGACTTAAAGAAAAGAGTCTAGGAGAAGATTGGAGATTGAATATCTCCATTGTAGATTGAGGACTACAAATTGTAGAGTGAGAGGAGAAAATATCTCTAGAAGCTAAAGAGACCCATAGGAGGTCCCATTGAAAACTTCCATATTTGGAAGATTGAAGATAGAGAAGGACTAGCAAAAGTTCTACTACATATTTTAGAAGTAGTAGATTTTAGAGATCCAAGAAAGAGATCTCATTACAAAAATTTATAGCTAGAAGATTGAAGAGATCAAGGGAAGGTCTCCTTGAAGTTTTGAGAAGACTAGAAAATTTGCAAAAATTAGAGATCCAAGAGAAGAGGTCTCAAGGAAGGTTTGAAAGGAGAAAGAAGGAGAAGGATGATGTTGGGTCACATGGGGATTGGAGAACGATCATACTCCGCTGTAGCTGATAGGACACTCGAATGACAAAAGGAGCATACTGTTGGTTATTAGGTAATAATTTAAAATAATTGTATAAAATAGAAGGTTTGTAATAATGAAGGAAAAGACTTCCTCAACCAGATAATATCAATTCCATATGCTTTTTTTCCCTCCGAAATAATAAGAATTATAGAAATTTTTTTGTCTATTCAGAAATCAAATTTTAAATATAATTTAACACAAAATTGATCGTAAATTGAACTTGGCACAAATTAAACGATAAGGAAAAATGAGGAAAGGGAAAATTAAGGCCCCCAAAATTTAGTTAAATATTTTAACTTTTAAATAAAATTAATTATGTGATTTACTATTAATAAACTATGATAAAACTTTTAATTAATTAATTTCCTCTATTCGAGTAGAAAATTGTATTAAAGATTATTTTTTCATTTAAATTTTTATTTAAAAAATTTAAATTAATTTTTTTTTTATAAATAATAAAGATTTTAAAATTTTTAAGATATGTAATTTTTTTTGGAAAAAATATTGCTTATATTAATACAGGAAAATCAAAATACAAGACATCGCAGTAGATTACAAAAATCTTCTCAAGGACATCCAACCATATGACTTGTCCTCAGTAGAGTAGTCTTTGAGATCTTTGATTATAAGCCTCTTAAAGGCTCTACATTGGAACTAAATATCAATAACAATATTAGACACAATCCCAGAAACAAGAATAACTTCATCTTGAAAAACTAAACTGCATCTCGCCTTCCAAATAACATACAAAGTCACTGCTCTGATAACAGTCCACACCCCCCTAAGATACTGAGGGCAGCCAAAGGAATCTCCCAAAAGAACCAATTTCCAACTCCACCTATCACCTAGGATAGGATAATAGGTCCACTTCAATATTTTCCAGATATTCTTTGCTACAATACAATCCCAAAAGATATATGTTTAATAGTTTCTTTTCTACCACAACTACTACAGAGGTCTGAGATATTCATCCACCTTGCCAACCTATTAAATAGACTTCTTTGCATATCTTGTTAAATAGACGCTGAGACATTGTCTATCTAGAGAAGAAGTGGAAGAAGAGGCTAAAGCAGGTTTGGTTTTTCTTTGGTTGCTTATTGTAAGATATGTATTTTATTGTAATTATAACATTTTAAATATGTATTTATAAAATATTTGATTTTAAGTTTTTTTTATCGAGAGTTTAATTTTCATTTAATTTTAAGTTATTTGGTGATTTAAAGAGTAATACTAATAAATATGAAGTGTACAAATATTTAATGCATATTTATTAAAAAATAAAATAAAATTTATATTAAATAATTTTTATTTTTTTGTTTTAAATGTTTGAGTGGACATGTATAATACTTTTTTTTAATAAGTTAGATGCGGCTTCTATTGGAGCAAACTACAAAATTATTACATTTTTTAAGTAAATTAAACAATATGCGGCTTATCATTTTATCAAGAATATTTTTCATTTCCTTTCCTATCAAAAATATTAAAAAACATAAAAATAAAATATTTTTTAAAAATCATATTTAACTTGTTATATTATCAAAAATATTTTTCCTGACACTTCTATACAGGGGAGGACTCGTTTTCAAATTCTCTAGGTGGGAATCAGGGTGGCTAAAGCTTATCAGTTTATTTTGTCCATTAGTTATGTAAATTGTTATTAGTTTATTCTGTCCATCGGTTATATAAATTGTTATCAGTTTATTCTGTCCATCAGTTATATAAACTGTTATCAGTTTATTCTGTCCATCAGTTATGTGAACTGTAGATTGTTCTCTTGGATTTCCACTCTATTTTGATAGGGATAGTTTTTTTTGGCTGATGGCGTTAGCCACGTGGCATGTTTATCCACCTCTTTTTTTTTTTTTTTGTAAAAATGTATTTTATTAATTCTTTAATATAATGATTTTTTACATAAAAAAATATTTTTCATTTCCTTTTTATGAAATATATTTTTTATTTTCTTCACAAGTGTTATGTTACCACAATCACCTCCTTGACATCACTTTCATTAAGAGATAATATTACCTAGTCAATGGCCGTTAAAATTTAAATTTCATCAAGACGAAGATCAACACTACTATAGGATAAATTGAATAAATTATGTGCCATCCAATTTTCTTCTTTATAGATATGCTCACATTTATAAGAGATTGCTCCCAAGCAATAATAATATTTTTATCCGTTCCCCACATCCATTTTTGTTGATAACATCACCCTCAATTGAAATATACATCCATCCTCTTTCAATTGTAAAATCAATCCCTATAAGAAGTGCCCTAGCTTCTACATAGTTGATAGTTTAAGTTCCATATTGAGGAGAATGTCGCCTTCATTATTTTAAAAAACACCACCTCCATTGGATTTTTTTGAATTTTATTTGAAAGTACAATCAAAATTAATTTTGATAAACCTAATTTTTGCACATATTTATTTTACCATAGATCGAAGCAAATCCTTTGTTTTAATGTCATTGTCACATATGATTCTTCCATGTATATTCAAATCATGTAATCAAGTCGCTACCATCTATTTTTTCACACTTAAAACTTCCCATGATGAACACCATATCTATAAACATTCTTCAAAAGAGGCAATATAGTTCTAAATTTGGATATGATTTTGAGATTTATTTTTCAAAATTCTATTATTCCTTTCAAGCCATAAATTCCAATAAATAATGGCAAAGCCCAATTCTCCACATGATACAAAATGCTTTAGCTTTGATTTAATTAATTCAACATTTTATCAACTCTTTTAATGTTAATGCTACTAATATATTCTCATATCCCTATGGTGGATGTGTATAAGAAGTATTACCCAATATATATATATATATATATTCTCATATCGAAGCTAGGGTTTTTTCTACAGAAATAGGGCTCTCTAAGGGGTGCCACATGGAGATTAATGTGAACAACGTCTCTCCAATATCTTTGTGAAATTATGGAAATTCATCATTGGGTGCTACAAGTGACCATTTACCCAGGATAAAGACTGTAACATTGTCATTTCATGTCAAAGAGGCTGAAATAATAGTTGACTAAAGGTTCTTTGCTTCGAAAGGTGCATCATATGCCAGTTATGGTGGGATTCTCACAATTTAACTCAACAAGAAAGAGAATGAGCTCAGGCCACTACCTTCTAGTTATGTCTCTCATCCCCATAGAGAGAGCAAGTCACAAGATGAGGAGCTCTTCATTTCACCTTTTAGCAACTTGCTACCAGACCCCCTATATAATTTTAAGAAGAAATCGATCCAGCAACCAAAATAGGATGATGATCATTTGGAGCTCTAGGGAGTCTCTATCCCTACTCATGTATTTTCCTCTAGATCTAAGCCATTCCACTATTGTGACATGCAAAACAATGTAACTCTAGGAGAGGAACATGATAGAAGTGATATTTCCAAACCCATACTCCCATTCAATCCCCCCACTAGATTGGATGCCATGTTGTAGGGGGAGCCAATACTAGCTCCCCTTATGCCCATGCCTTGCTCAAAAAATTGACTTTCAATGGTAAAAATTCTCAATCATCCTCAACAGCTCAACTGGAGGACCTTCATTCCAACATAAGATAGAATAATGTTAACCTTGCACCCTTAGCCCATGGACTTGAAGAATTCGAATAAGGAGGTGGTGAACAACATGTACCAAAAGAGAGAACCCTTGAAGTTGGATATGTAGGAGGAAATCAAAGCTTTGAATAGGTAAATCAATAAGCTAAAGAGTCAGGTACCTTTGAGTTTGAATTACAAGATGATTTTACTAAAGAAATAAAAGAATTAGAAGAGCGAAATGTTGTTTTATTCTTTTCCAGAAGAATCCCCCCTGATGAAGAGCTCAATCGATGGTTTGTCAAAGTCTAGGAATCCAAGGGTTGTATGATTACCTCTCATCATTGCCTTGGTCAATCCCTTGTTTCTATCACTTTCACCTTCAAAGACTCTTACTTAAAATTCCTAAGACTCAATACTTGGATGATTTTTGTTCAACCGATCTTTCTACAACATTGGGTATTCCAATTTGACCCTAAGGATGTGCCAAACATGAAATACCCCATTTGGATTGAACTCCCTTTCTTAAACTTGACATGCACAAAGTACTTACCTCAAATAGATGCTAGGTTTGGAAGGCCATTATTTCTCCCATCCATGCCATCACACTTCATGCGCTCCCACCCATGCATCTTGGTTGAGACTGATGTCTCCAAGGACCTCCCGAGTAAGATCTTATTCAGAGCCTTTGGTATCCAATTTTAACAACGGATTAATTATATCAACTTTCCAAACTCATGTTTCTACTATAGACAACAAGGCCATATCATTAAAAATTATTTGATGAGACCTCCCAAACAACAAAACTAGCCTGCTAGTACTCCTAATACTGCTACTCAACATGCAAGTAAAACAATATCTCATGTTCAACCTTTACAACCTTCTAGTTATCATGATGTGACCTCTTTCCCTACTCATTCAGTGCCCCAAGATTCTAACTTGGCAGTTACCCACATCTTCCTTCAACCCCCTCCAGCTTTTGAGGCTCCTGTGGAGCAAAATCTTCATGAAACAATTGAGGAAGGTTGGGTAACCCAATATAATAAGAAACACAAGTGCAAATTATCATGGGATGCCTCCCCCTCCTTACAAAGGTGTCCCTAAATACCAACACCTAGGAGGTAAGGAATGGAGCCATAAATCCAACAATACCTCCTTTATCACACGTCAGTCTAAGGGAATAGGTAATCTGCATGATTATATGCAATATGTACCCACTCGAAATACCTATGATGCTTTAGCTAACAATATGTCAGATTAATGTCTGCAAGAATCATATCTTAGAATATGCATGACATCATTCTACGAGAACGATATTTTGCCATTTGAAAAATTATCAAGAGGGTTTACCTATAAATTTTACTATTGCAAGAAGTCAAAATTTTAGGTTTGAGACTCAACAATGCCCTTAAGATCCTATGGGGGATTGAGGGCCTTGTGTACGAATCATGATGAAGGGAGGGGAGAAGTTGTCTTATGCCTCTCTCAAGAGCTGCAAGACTCTATTTTATTATCAAGAGAGGACCTAATGCATAGAGTAGTGTGGTGTACAATAATGTTTGGTGGTAGGAAATTGGGTATTGCAGCTATTTATGCATCCAATGATATAGTTGAAAGGGTAGCCCTCTAGGATTGGATGTGCTTCAATTTTCCTAAAGTAGATTGAATAATTAGAGGGAAATTCAATATGGTAGAGTGAGAGGGCGATATATTGGGAGGTGGCACTTTACTCAAACAACCAAAAGAGGCTAGATCATGATCTATATTTAGAAGGGCCTAGAATATTTATGATCCCAATTGGAACAAGAGTGCTGAAAATCATGGGGTTTGGTTTACTTGGAGCAATGCACGATGTGGGGATGCTCTTAGAATGGTAATATTAGATCTCTTCTATGTAGAAAAAAATATTTATATCCTCCAAAATGATTTATCTCATCTAATCTATTCAGTGGTAACTTCAGATCATCTCCCCATTACCTTGAGTATTGGGTGTGCCCCCATAAGGAAACCCAAAAAAAATTGCCTTTCAAGTTAAACACTTCCCTGCTCAAGAGCAAAGATTATGCTAATAGAATAAAGAAAGTGTGGAATCTCTAGCCAAGGAATTTGTGAGGGAGAGGGTGGATTATGTGGTGGGAGGAAGCCATCAAAAGAACAATGGATTACCTTTGAGGTTTTGGAAAAATCCTAGCCTCTCTTTACAGGAAAAAAGAAAAATAATTGGAACAAGAAGTTGACCACCTCAGCCATAATATTAGCAGCATCCCTTCTCAAAAGTAGTTGGGTAAAAAAAATAAAGTTAAGGCAACTCCAAGATTATAAATCCCACGGGGCACAAATCAGGGTACATCTTCAATGGATTCATGAGGGTGATAAAAAATCTAAATTTTTCTTTAATACCATTAAGAAGAAGAATAGATCAGAGAGGATAGAGGTTATTAAAAATCCTATATTTGGCCTATAAATTTTTATGGAGGACCTCCCATCCTTCATCCAAGAGCATTTTGCAGCCCTTTTCAAAAGTGAAGGGTCCAACATAGAAGTTGAGTTTTTTAGAGAATGTTGCAAACAATGCATATCTCCCAAATTCTTTGAAGAAGATAGAGCATTACTAGATAAACCTCTTTTACAGGATGAAATTCATTCTACCCTCTTCTCTTTGGCGAATGAAAAATCCCCAGGCATTGATGGACTTCCAAGTGATTTTTTTAAGACCATGGGGGAGACTCTAAGAGTTGATTTTCTACAGATTTACGAGGAGGTTATTACTATTGGAGGCCTTGTGGAGGCCACTAATCAAGAGTGGTTATTAATACAAAATTATCTAACAATATTCCTATAGAAATATCAGTTAGTCAAGGTTGCCCATTGGTCCCCTATCTATTTGTAATTGCAGTTGATGCCCTTGGTTATCTATTGGAATCTACAATTAAAGAGGGGAGGATAAGAGGTATCCCCCTTTCGGATGGCTCCTAGCTTATCAAATCTCACTTCATATATTATTCTATGATTTTTCCTTTGGTATATCAGCAAAATCCTATGAACATGCTTGAGATAATTCACACCTTCTATAGGACCTCTATTGAAAGAATACAAGAATCTAAGAACTCTGTTATTCCCTTTGGATTTGATGATAAGCCAGACTGGATATACACAACATGGAAGTGGGTGCAAAGAGGAGAAATCTATAAGTATTTGGGATTTCATTTTGGTGTTGACCTTTCATCCAAATCTATGCGGGATTGGTGTATAGACAAATTTATCAAAAAATTAGAATACTGAAAATATCTGGAAATGTCTCAAGCAACTAAAATCCAGATTACTAGAAATTTTTTAGCCCTCTTCCATGTTTACTTCTCTTCTCTTTTGACTCCTACCTAGCAAGGCTAGGTATGATAACATGAATAATATTCTTCAAAAGTTTTTTGGGTAAAAAACCTAGCCAAATGAGGCCTCCCAATGGCCTCATGGAGAAATTGTTGTAGACCAATTTTATGCAATGGGCTAGGAATTCCCAACCTTCAAGCACATGGCTATACACTCTAAGCTAAATGGATGCAAAGGGTGATAATAGGGAATGATCCATGGAAGGTGTTGGTGAGGGAGTGTTTGAAAAACCCTCGGATGGATGGTAAAATTTAGGTAAATATATCATACACTAACGTTCTTTTACAAGCCCCTTATTTCTCTATAGAAGGCTGTAATATTCTCAAAGGGATTTGAAAATCTTGGAAAAAAGTGCATCAATTTCTTTCATGGTAGGAACCTCTAGATCAAAGCATCGTAGATTTCCTCCAGCATAACTTATGGTGGTCATCCCTCCTCACCCTTGATGCACATCCTATTGGTATGAGTCTGTGGTTTCCTACTAGGTGTCTCTTCAAAAGGAGAATAATTTTGGTGGGTGACATTTGGAATTTTTCTAAGTCCTCATGATTAAATTAGAAGTAAATTTAGTCAAAATTTGGCCTATATCCTACTGATAAAGCAATGATAATATGGATCCTTTTCATCGCCTCCCAAGCACCCCAACCTCTATCTTCTCCACTGGAAGCTAGTACCCATTGGTCTCATTGGAAATGGTTTGGCAATCATGAATTTGAGCAGCCAGTCCTTAAGTTTTGGTACCAAGCCCTACTTCCTATGAACTATCAACAATTTGCAAATATACTCAATAAAAAATAGAACTTAGAGCTCAGTTGGGCCACTTAGGCAAGAACCTTCAAGCTTATCAACTCTACTCCAATTCAAGAAAAGTTCTAAATTATTCGTTGGAATGTAGTCCTTCAAGGTCTACCTACTTAGAGCAGGCTAAAATAAATATGCCAAGGGTAAGGTGATTGCCCTTTTTATGGTTTGGAAGAGACAATACAACATCTATTTTAGAACTATGCTCGTGCCCATTGTATTTTGTGTGAAGTACAACAATTGCTTTATCCCTTACCACTACCTATGACAAAGGATCAAGCCTTATTAGGGATCAATATGATGCCCAATCAAAAATTTATTCTCTCCATTACCAGGGTAGCTGTCATCTTTCATATATGGAAGACGATGCAAATCCATTTTTGAAACTAATCAAGAAAATATCTCTAATATCTTAGTAGATACCATCTTTGCTATTGTAAAATGGCAGTTGTAGGATGAGTCAATAGGATGCACCCATAAGGAGAAAGCACTACAAGAAGAAATCATAGCTCTAAAGAGATATATCTATGATACCTTAGCTCATATATCGAATGGAATTTATAGATTATAGAACATGGTAGATGAATTAACTGAGCAACATAAATCGATGATGCTTAATTAGACACACTTGATGAAGCATTTGAATCAAGTGGAATTAGAAGCCAAAAACACTCATTCCAGTCCTCATATTAGGATTCCATCACAACATGAGGTGGACCAGGGTCACTTAGAATCATCTCCTTAGCATATTTGTTTCTAGCATGGCTACTCTCTTTCAGTTTTTGTTTTGGTAGTGTAGTAGTCTCTTCTTAGAAGATAGTGTGCAGTTTGCCCTTTAGAGGGAGCAACCTAATAGTATCTAGTCATCCAGTTTTATGTCAGCACATAGTTTTAAAGTATTGGTGATGACATGCTTTTTCATCCCTATAACAAACACTACGGATATCTCAGTTTTTAACATGGATCACCAGGGGATCACTTGTGTGGTTTTTCACTTCCAATGGTTGTAGTTGAGTGCCCTGAATGTCACTATCTTTCTTAGTTCTCCTCTGTGTTGATAATTCATGACCTCATGTTGAAATACAATAGTGTAGGTCTATGTGTTTAATTATGGTGATGGATGCCCTGCATGGCCCTATGAATGCACATATGTTTGCTTTATCCCTACTAGAGGGAAGTCTATCATGGTTATGATGTTGGGTGTTCAGGTTTTGATATAGGTACCCAAACCACGATCTACCTTTATATTGTATTTGTTCCCTTAAGATTTTGGCTAATATGAATTTTGTAGTAATTTCAATAAAATATATATGTATATATATTCTCATATTTTTGAAAAGGTAGCCCTAAATGGTGTGAAAAAAGGATAGTGAATAAGTAAATATATTAATTAAGCTACCCAATATATTCTCATATTTTTTAAAAAGTAATCCTGAATGGTGTGAGCAAAGGGAAAATGGAGTAAATGGCCTTTTTTAAATCCTTATCACACAAAGAACATATGAAATATTCATGCTATCCTCTTATTTATAGACTCTCTTCTATAAGAATATTACTTTAAACTTTGAATCAAAGGAATGCTGAGGCCTTAGGGAGAGCCTCCAGTGACCAAATATATTTTTTATTTGGTGGAAGAAGGGGTTTTGAAAGGAACCCCAAACCTTTTACAAAATGGATCCACACAACTTCGAGAGATTAAGGGAGGCCCATAGGCCACCAAAAGAGAAACCAGGATCCAAAGATCCAACAGGATCGAACCCAAACAAAGCTACCAAAATAGTTCCATACATACTCCTAAAATTCTGAGACAGCCTAAGGCAACTCAATCCCACGCAGGGGAGAGCAAACACCCTGGCCAAGCTAACTAGACTAACAAAACAAAAAGGATAGGACAAAAAACATTCCCAACAAACCACCCAGAACCGAAACCTAGTTCTTGGTTCTGCTGGGTCTAGCTTCCTTCCCCAACTCTTCATCCTTTGGTTCCCACTCTTCCCACCCCATCAGGGCCAGGATCTCCTCTTGTTTGAATTAAAAAATATGGTTCCTAAAATTTAAAAAGTACCATGAAATCCCCCTTGAATAGAGCCAAACTCTGGCCACCAAATAAGCAACAAGCAAATTACCTTCTTCTGACATCATTAGCTAGTTGGATTAAGCCTTCCAGAAACTCCTTGTTCCAAACTATGATGCCATTTTGAGAGGTGCCCAGGTTAGCCAAAAAATTGGTCGAATTGTTACCCTCCCTAAACACATGTTGGTACTGGACAATTTCAAATGTTTGGGCCAATTTATGCACTTCCTCCAATAGGTTTGAGATTGTCCAAGTTGGAGTTTGCATCCCTCTAACCATATTAATGATATTGAGTGAGTCACCTTCGATTATGACTTTTCTAAAGCCCAAATATTTTAATTGCAAGACTCCTTGAAAGAGAGCTCTAGCCTCAGTTGCATGGCTAGTTTGGGTTTTGATGTTTTCAGCAAATGCCAACAAAATTCACCCCTCTACATCCCTGATGACACCACCTACTCCAGCCTAACTCGGATTACCCTTAGATGCACCATCAAAGTTTAATTTTATCCACCCAGGAGGGGGTGGTTCCCAAATAGTGTCTGCTCTTACTGGGTGATGGATTCTTGGGACCAAAGCAAGAGAAGATTTAAAACCTAAATTCTTTTCTATCCCAACTTTCGTACCAGTGTTCCTCACATCCAGGGATAGGAGATCAACATTCTCCATCGTGGCAAGGATAGTCTTAACAAAAACTGACTCTGGGTGATGAGAAGTGTTCTTAAAAGCTCTAGAATTTCTTTCCTTCCATATCCACCACCACAGATGAGGGAGGACAAAGGATGTGAATGATCGAATCTGAGGCGACAAATAGGGAGTGCTCCATTGCTCCACATGGGCATTTAGCTCTTTAGGGGGAACCCAATCCATTCCCACTAGACGAAGCAACATCCCAAAAATTTCTTTAGAATAGGAACACAAGGAGAACAGATGCTTGAGATATTCTTCTACCAACCCACACAGATAACATCTGTTGGGTAAACTAAGACCTCTCTTCTGTAAATTATCCAGCGTTAAGCACTTTCCCTACACAACCAACCAAAAAAATATATTCACTTTGGGTGTGAGACCTTTGCACCAAATTTTCTTAGCTAGGAACCAAGGCTCTTCATGATCATCAAGGAGTGCATACACTGATTTGACCGAGAAACATCCATTATTTTTAGCTCCCCAAACCAACTTATCTTGTTTATCTTTAGAGACTATAACAATGTATTTTAGCAATTCTGAAAGGGCTTTACAAGCAGATTCCTCATCTTGAGACTAGTCGAGGAAGGAAAGAGGTTTCCAATATTTTTTGTCATTCACCATCTCAAAGTAATCATAGACCCTTGATCCGAAAGCCTGTGTTGTGATAAATTCAACTTGAGAGAAGGTAGGAATGGAGTTTAAAGGTCTATCTACTGCCCACCTATCTCTCCAAAAATTGATCCTCTGACCATTACCTAGAAGCCAACAACCACCCTTCAGAACATTTGCTTGAATTTTAACCACGCTTTTCTAGAACGCAGATCCTTGGTACAGGCTAGGATAAAAAATAAAATCCCCGTTCCCCAAGTATTTGGATTTTAAAATTTTTACCCAGTTTGTATTAGCATTTTGGGTCAACTTCCACCCTTGCTTAGCTATAAGGGCCCTATTCATTAAACTCATTTTCCTCAGACCAAGTCCTCCCATATCCTTACAACTGCAAACTTGATCCCAAGCTACTAAGGAAAACTTCTTTTTGTCCTGAGATCCAGACCAAAGAAAGGAGCGTTGAATCTACTCTAATTTTCTAAGAACTATCCCTGGCACCTTGAATAGAGAAAGGAAATAAATAGGAATGCTTTGTAAAGTAGTTTTAACTAGAAGGGCCTTACCAGCTTGGCTCAAGAGTGCCCCTTTCCACCCCGCTAGCTTCCTCTGGACTCTCTCCACCACCGATTCCCACAAAGAAGCTTTGACTCCACCTTTGAAGAGTGACATTCCTAGGTAAATAGATGGAAGGGAATCAATCGCACACCCTAAGATTTCAACAATTTTTCTCTGCCTTCTAACTGGTGTGTTGAAAAAATAAATCTTACTTTTTCTGAAGCTAATCTTCTGCCCAACGACTTGCTCATAGTCAGAAAGAATGGCTTTAATCGCTCGAGCTTGCAGAATCAAAGCTAGGAAGGATAGCAATGTATCATCCACAAACTGATGGTGTGAAATTGGATCAGAATCACTTGCAGGGTTGATGCCTACTATAGAAGGTTCGACTTTGATAGCTCTTCCTAGGGATTCTACCAGCAGGATGAATAAATAAGGAGATAAGGGATCCCCTTGCCGAAGACCCCTACAACTACCAAAATAACCTATCGGGGATCCATTAACAATGATAGAAAACTTCACTGATGAAATGCAGGCTTTAATCAAACTCAACCATTCCTGATTAAATCCAAATTTCTCCATAACTTTTAACAGAAATTCCTAGGAAACCCGATCATAGGCCTTATCCATGTCAAGTTTTAGAAGGGTACCTGGTCTGCCACTCTTATCCAGAGAGTGTATCAGTTCATGAATTTCAATGATGCCATCAAGAATTTGTCTTCCGACCACAAACCCACTTTGGGGTAAATCAATAATACCTGGAAGGTGGACTTTCAATCTATTTGCTAAAGTTTTTGTGAGAATTTTTAGTAGCGTGTTGCAGAGGCTGATGGGCCTAAAATCCTTGAATTCCTTAGCACCTTTCATCTTAGGAATAAGGACAAGGAAAGTAGAGTTGATGTCAGGTGGAATAAAATTCGATGCCTAGATTTCCTTCATGGCATTACATATATCTTCTCCCAAAATGTGCCAAAACCTTTGGAAAAAATGGGTGGGAATCCATCCGGGCCTAGAGCTTTGAGGCCCCCCATCGAGAACACCACCTCCCTAATTTCCTCATCACTGAATGGGGCACACAAAGCAGAGTTTATTTCTACCAAAATCAAAGCAGGTATATTTTGGAGAAGTCTCTCTTCCGCGAGTGGGTCCTTGTCTTCAATGACACACAAGAGATCTCTGAAATACCTAACTGCTTCATTCCTAATATCCTCAATATCTATGAATACCATCCCATTGGCACAATGAATTTCTCTAATCTTGTTATTGCTTCTATGCCTCAAGGTAGAGGCATGCAAATTTTTGTGTTTCTCTCCTTCTCGAAGCCAGAGAGATCTGGATATTTGCCACCATAACATTTCCTCCTTGGCCAACGAGTTATGATATTTTGATAACAAATATTTTTCTCTGATTTGGTCCCTTTCCTCTACTTCCCTTGATGCTACATCAGCTTCGAACTCCTTTAATTGCTCGAATATCTCCTTTTTCCTTCGAAATATGTCTCCAAAGATAAATTTATTCTAAGTTTTAAGATTAGCCTTGAAAAATCTTAACTTAGATGCCACTTGGGAAATCAAAGGACCGAAGAAAGTCTATGGCCACCAGGCTTTAATTCTGGCCTCTAGATCCGAGTGTTGTAGCCACATCACCTCAAATATGAATGACCTAGGGAAATTTTTTTGATTTTAAACTTTTTCCAAGACTAATGGGTTGTGATTAGACTCGATTTTAGGCAAGGAGCAAAGGAGAGCATCACCAAAAAGGGGAGACCTTCCTTTGAAACCAAAACTCTATCTAGTCTTATTTGAATGTTCTAGCTTCCCACCCACCTATTAGTCCAGGTAAATTTGGATCCTTTCAACTCTACATCCATCAGCTCTTGGTTGTTCACAAAAGAAGCAAACTCTTCCATGCTTCTAGAATTTACATCAGA
This sequence comes from Wollemia nobilis, assembly GCA_028583015.1. Classification (NCBI taxonomy): domain Eukaryota; kingdom Viridiplantae; phylum Streptophyta; class Pinopsida; order Araucariales; family Araucariaceae; genus Wollemia; species Wollemia nobilis. The sequence continues at coordinate 2,169,702 of JAQPPZ010001836.1, read as the reverse complement.
GCCCCCTTTCTTATCAGAGGGATAGAGTGGGGTATTAAAATTCCCTACAAGAACCTAGACCTCATCCTTGAACAAGCCCCTCATGGTACTCAATGAATCCCAGAGAATCACCCTATTTGGACCAGTGTTAGGAGCATAAATGTTAGAGGAGATCCACTTAAATCTTGAATTTTTGTAGTAAAAAAGAATATTTATCACCCTTTTAGATATAAGAAGTATAAAACCATCCAATTTTATGGGATCCCAAAGGCATAGAAGACCTCCCGAAGCCCCAATAGCAGAATTTACTATGAACTCAGCTTCCTTCCAGATGATGTCCTTGGTAATTTCTGCATTGGTCCTGTCCATTTTGATTTCTTGGATAAATATAATGTCCAATTTTTTTTTGTTTTGATAGATGCCAAAATCCTCTTCTTTGCAGGCCCATTTAGACCTCTTATATTCCAAGAGAGCATCTTCATTTGTATGGTTTGGGAGATTTTCCCCCGTTCAAGGATTAGGGGGTCCACAAAATGATTCGAGCTTGAGATGTTTATTTTTATTCTCCTTCTCTTTCTCAAATTTAAGTTGAGTTTGAATTCCATCAGCGATATCTGATTTTGCTTCTTTGAACCTTACCATCTTGTTTGAGGGTTTACCAGGCTTTCGACTAGTCCCCACATCCATTTGAATTTTTTTTGAACTTTTGGTTTTTGGCCTGGACTTTGAAGTTCTCGAAGATCCTGCTCTCGTACACTAGGATTTTTTCAAGTCAAGCAGAGTTGGAGATTCTGGTTCTTGGACTACAAGTTTAGAAGCCTTTTAAGGAGAACTGAGTTCCTCCTGGATTGCAAGTTTAGTAGCCTTTTGGGGAGAACTAAGTTCCTCCAAAACTGGATCTTGAGAAGCCAAACATTGGTAGGAATTATGAATAAGTTCTGATGGAATATAGGTCTCGATTTCTAGGGTTGTCAACTTGATAGGGTTACCCTATGGGACCTAGACCATCACTTCACCGGACTCAGATACATTGGACTCAGACACATTAATATAGGTTTCAATGACCAAACATTATTCCAAGGTAAATCTTTAGGATTAAAAAATTTTGATTACTCTAAATCCTTGTATCCCAACTTGATCGAGTATCCACCATATTTTGATATATTGTAAACCAACTCATCCTTTTGTGTAAAAATAGGTAAATAAAACTCTTGAAGCATCTTTTGAAGATCATCTACAATATTTTTTGATGCTATACTTCCTAGCAATCTTAAAAGTGATATCACATAAATAGGGATGGATTAAAATTTAATCTATATGATTTATAGACTTCATGCCATGGTAAAAAAATTATCTTTCCAATTCGAGAAATAAGATTTAATTCTATCCAAACAAGATACCCAAAGTTCCTTATTATTTCCTTTATGAGAAAAAATTGTTGGTAAAATAGTATAACATGGATGCTTATTAATATTATACATAAATCAACATAGATTTGCAAGTACATATATTTTTTCTTGCATGAGAATATTGTAGCTAAAGAATCCCACATAAGTTGTTAAAGTAATGATATAACAAAAAAATTATAACTAGAAACCTCTCGACATTTAGTTTAACATAATATACAGGATAATATACAATAATAAATTTTTAATGTATTATTGAAACTATAGCCTAAAATCCCCTCTTTATTACATTATTTTAGAGAGTAAATAAGAGAATAACTACCCCCTAAATCTATAGATAAGAATTTTGAGAAATGAAGTTGGCTTTATCATTGATGTGCCTAATTTAAAATATTTGTACTTTTTGTGCTATCTCTATGAATTACCTCTAGATCAACAAAATACTTGATTTTATTTTATAGTATCCATTAATCATTCCTTTTATCTGATTTCATTCCATGATATCCATCCATCCATATTTCAACTAAATTTTTGTGTAGTTTCTTTGAGGAATGTTCCAACATTTATTTGACATGTCTATATTTACAATATTTATAATTGTTTCTCAAGGAAGACATATATTGTGTTGTGAGATCAACTTGGAGTGTTTTGTTTTTTGCTTGTATTTTTTTGCTTAGGCATGTTCCATTATATCTAATTTGTTAGGATCCCATCCTAACCCCATTTTGTAATTCTTAATTGATTATTGTAATGATCCACTTCAAATGTGGGAATCACTTTATAATGTTATTTTATAATATTTTGTAGTGGTATGTGGTAAGTAAGGTGCCTAGACAACTGGGGCTATTTCATGTAACCATTAGTAAGAATGTAACCACTAATAGAAGATTCTAGCTTGAGTGACATTTTGCATATAAGCCAACTCTTGAGCTTAGGGGTTAGGATTGCATGAAGTGTATCTTTAAAAGACATGAATCCATGTACACATGTATCTTTTTACAAATTAATGAAATATTGAAAGAGGTTGCCCCCTCGAAGAGGCCCATGATTATGTGTTTGTTGTAAGAGTGTTTAATTCTACATTTACTTTTCGTATTGTGATATTATGTTATTGCATGAATATCTGTTTATTTTCATTATTTTGTGTGAGTGAATTAATTTTTAATAGTATGTTCCTAACATAATTCCTAGTGTAATATTTTCACAATATCTATCATCAATTTGTTAAATATGTTATTTATTAGTGCTTATACAACTACTTTCTACACCATTACTATTTTTCAAACAACTTCCATATCACTAGTATCACACATGAAATCCTTCTTTTGGATATCAATAGTATTACAACCATTTTCTTCCTATTTAATAAGATCATTTGTATCACATGTCATCTTTCATAAAATTACTTGTATTACAACCAATTTCTCTCTATTTGATAAAATCACCCGTATCACACATGACATTTTCATCAAGGGTTTGTTCTTTATTTGTATAATTATTTCTTCTTATGTTGTATTCTTCTCTTTAAATATATCAAGAATAAAGAGTGACACATATATTATTTTGACTAAATTAGTGGACATGTTAACTTTTGGAGGTATTACATTATTTGTACCATTTTAAATATCTATATTAGGAAGTGTGTGTGTCAAAAATATGTATGTAAGTACAAGTTATAAGTGAAAGATGTCATCTATACTAGTATGAGTTATGTGTGAGTTATGAGGTGTCATATGTGTAAGTAAAGAGTCATGTGAGATGTGTCAAGATTAGAAGTAGAAAGTTATGTAATCATGAGATTTTTCATAATGTAAGAAAGGCATGTGAAAGGTTGCACCTCTCATGAATTCAAGGAGAGAAAAAGTCAAGAGAGTTGAAGAGTATTTTGTAATCTTATGTATTGGAGATAAATCTCTATACTATGTAACAAGCTTGATGTATTTTGATTACCAATAAATATTTTTACTCAATGAGATATTGATGTGATTATTGTATGAGATTATATGAATGTGATATTATGATCTTGAGAAATATTGATCTATGATATCTTTAAGTATATTTATCAAAAATGGAAAGCCATATTGGTGAAAGCCATATTTTATAAATGGTGTATTTGCTCTTGATACCTTATCAAATATTGTTCTTTCAGTTTGAATGTTAGAGGTAAGATATCTTTGGTATAAAATGCTAGGGCATATAAGTGCATATTTAAATGAAATGAGTAGATATCATATGGTGGTAGGATTACCTAAGTTAACATGGCAACCTAAAATCTATCTAGAATGCCTAGAAAGAAAACAACATAGAATATATTTTGATTTAAGTTTGCACAAAGCTAAGGAACCACTAGAAATAGTGCATACAAATTTATGTGTGCAAATGGAAACTAGTCTTGGAGGACAAACATGTTTAGCTATTTGTTTATGATTATTCCAATAAATTGTGGGTTTATTTCTTAAAATTTAAATAAAAATCCTTTACATGTTTTAAAAAATTCAAGCAACTAGGAGAAATAGAAATTGATAGATCAATCAAGAATCTTTGTTCAAATAGGGGTGGTGAATTTTTACCAAAATATTTTGATTAATTTATAAAGCTAAATGGTATAAAAAGATAACTCACTACAACTTATTCACCCCAACAAAATGATATAGCAAAAATAAAGAATCATTCATTATAGAAATGGTACAATGTATGCTAAAAGAAGCAAATATTGGTTGTCAATATGAGGGAGAAGCTATTGAAAATATTATATATATATATATATATATATATATATATATATATATATATATATATATATATATATATATATATATATATATACAAAATAGATCACCTACAAGAATTCTTAAAAATGTTACTCTTGAAGAAATTTGGTTAAGACAAAAACCTTTAGTAGCACATCTTAAATTTTTTGGATGTAAAACATACTTGCATATTTTAAAATAGGAGAAAACATAATTAGATACAAAACAATGTGTGGCACATTTCTTAGATGCGATGATGATTAAAAAGGAAATAGAATAATTGATCCAATTACAAAGAAAATCTATGTGATCAAGATGTGGTTTTTGATGAAGAAAATAAAATACTTGAACTTCCAAAGATCAATATAATTCCTATATTGGACATTTCATCAGATACAAAAGAATTTGCAAGTGAAGAATTAGAATTAGAAATATTTAATGAACCATTTAGAAATTCAAAAAATAATCCTTCCACAAAAAAAATAAGCAAAATGGTATATAAAATTATAAATACACTTAAAGACTGAAAACTAGAAAAATTGCTAGATCTTACTACTACAAGACTAAAAAATTGTAGTATAACAATACAAAATATGGGGTTAATGAGTTCAATAACAAATCTAACAACTACACAAGATGCCATAAGACAACCAAAATGGAGGACAACTATGGAATTAGAATATGTAGCACTCATGAAAAATAAAATATGGCATTTGGCTAATATACCAAAAGAAAATAAAATAATTGGATGTAAATGGATCTACAAGATAGTGTGCAAGGCAAGAGATAGGGGTTCAGTGGCACAATGACATGACTATTAAGGATGAGAGGATTAGGAAAGTTGGTGACAAAATCTAGTATTTAGCTAATTTGGACATCCATTGTAGATATATGGTTTAGGAGATTTGGCTCCAATGTAGATCTCCTTTTACTTGTGTAAACATGTGTTCTCGACTAAGGTTGGGAGGAGTCTCATACCTACTTGTAAATGATCTTATTTTTTCATTTAAAAAAAAAGAGAGGATAAAGTACAATGTAGATGGATCTCTTGACAAGTATAAGGCATTATTAATTGCAAAAGGTTATACTCAAACAAAAGTAATTGACTATGAAGAAATGTTTGCATCTACAACAAATATGACTACATCAAATGGATGTTAAGAGTGCATTTCTTAATGGTGAACTTGAAGAAGAAGTATATATGATTCAAATAGAAGGATTGTTGTTAATATACAAGAACAATTTTTTTTCAAATATAAAAATATTATATGGTTTAAAACAAGCCCCTAGATAGTGGTACATTAAAATTAATGATCATCTACTATGACACAATTCTAAAAGGAGCACATAAAATTTAAATTTTTATATAAAAAACGTTGGATATGAGATAATAATTCTTGTAGTATATGTTGATGATATAGTAATTATAGGAAGCTCAAAAACACTAATAGATAGTGTAAAAAATTATTTAGAAAAATATTTTGAAATGATTGATATAAGGCTTCTACACTATTATTTTGGGCTATAAATTTATCAGAAAGAAAATAATAGCACAATAACCCAAATAAAGTATGCAAAATCATTGCTTGAGACATGTTGAATGACAAATGTAAACCTAAAGACACTCCAATGGAAATAGGACTATAATTATCAAGATAAAATGAGTCACTACAAGTTTCAACTTCTATGTATTGACAACTAATTTTAAGTCTTCTATATTTAACAAAATAGACCTAATATAGTTTTTTTTGTAAATTATATCTCTAGATTTATGCAAGATCCTAGATAAATTCATTAGAAATCCATGGAGATAATACTACAATATGTCTGTAAAACTACAAAATATGGTCTTGAGTATCAAAAAATGACAATTTCTACCTATAGAGATATTTTGCTTTTGACTATGTTAGATAAATAGATGACAAGAAATCAACATCAATATATGTATTTTATCTTGGATCAGGATCAATTTTGTGGTATAGTTAAAAATAACATACAATAGCCCTCTCATAAATAAAAGCAAAGTATCATGTAGTAAGAGATACTATATGTGAAGCACTTTGGTTATAGTACATTCTATCAAATATGGAAATCAAAAGAACCTCTATGGTTATAGTACATTATATCAGATATGAAAATCAAAAGAGCCTCTACAATACTAAACTGTGATAATCAAGGAGTTAAAAAAATAATAAAAAATTATGTATTTCATAAAAGGACAAAATACATTGAAGCTCAATGTCACTTCATTAGAGATCATGTTCTAGACCATCATATTCAAATAAATTTTTTTCCCCCTGAATATCAACTTGCAAACATTTTCACAAAAGCACTTGGATGAAACAAATAGGATATTTAAAAGTCATCTTGTACAACAAAATATCTTCATACCAAAGAATGTAATATGAAGGAGTTTTGGAGGTATTAAATTATTTGTATCATTGTAAATATTTATATTAGGAAGAGTGTGTGTCAAAAGTATGTGTGAAAGTGTGAGTTATAAGTGAAAGGTGTCATGTGTGCAAGTATGAGTTATGAGGTGTCATATGTGTAAGTGAAGAGTCATGTGAGATGTGCCAAGATTAGAAGTAGAAAGTTATATAATTATGTTAAGATTTGTCATAATGTAAGAAATGCATATGAAATGTTGCATCTCCTTTGATTTTGAGGAGAGAAAAATTTGAGAGAGTTGAAAAGTCTTTTGTAAGGTTGTATGTTGGAGAAAAAGCTCCATGCTATGTAACAAGTTTGATGTATTTTTCTTATTAATAACGCTTTTTACTCGATGAGATATTGATGTTATTATGATGTGATATTATGTGAAACTGATATTGTGATCCTAAGAAATATTAACCTATGAGCTCTTTAGGCATATTTACCAATAATGACAACTTTCTCATCACAGTCAACTGCTTTATAAAGATGAAAACTTATATAAGACTTAAGTGTAATGAAAAAATCATAAAAAACCTCTTTGAAGAGTGATTTATGTGTTTTAAACAATCACTTCTTTGGGCAATAATTTGTATCCAAGTATAAGCAATGTATATTCATTTAAATAATCATCTTCTTGTGTGTCAAGCATTGGATCTTCACCTTGTCTATTTTTTTTTTGCTCTAAACTATTTTGATTCAATATTTTATTTCTTGCATTTTTGGTCATTATATCTTTATCCCTCTTTGTGTTTGTATTTCTTAGAGTATATTTTTTATTTTGAGATGATAATTGTACTTCTCAAAGTAGGGGTGGATGTATAATGACATCTAAAGCAAATAGTTTATTTTTGTAGGATGCAATAACTTCGAATTTTTCTTGTCTTTAGATAAAACACCTTTAATATCCAATAACAATTTGAAAATAAACATTGACTCATTTATTCATCATTTGGAAAATAGAAAGTAAGTTATTTGTAAGTCCTAGTGTATACAACACTTTTTCAATTGTGCATTCTACAAAAGGTAACTTTAAGAAAATAGTCCCTATACCTTTTATCTAATAGCTAGTATTATATACCATTGTCTTTGGCCAACCCTCTATTGTAGGTAGCAAAAAAATAGCCCCCCAGAAGAAAGAATAGAAAATATATAAAAGATTATTAGAATGTTTGAAAATAAAAATAAAATGTAAATAGATGCATGTGAAATGCAAATGAAATTAAATACATATGAAATGATAATATAATGCAATTTGATGTTAAATTGCAATTATAATATAGGCATTAAGGTTAAATATTTCAAATATAAGATATTTTTGAATGGGTGGTAGTTGGATGTGTTGTTTTCCTAGAAATTTTTGAATGCAATGACTAGATTAGTTGTTAATTAAAACCTCTCCTCTTTTATTTGTAATAATTCCATTCTAATTGCTCTATGTTGTGAGATATTTATGTCTATTATGTAGAGAATTGAGGAGAGAAATCCCTTCGTATGTGTATGAGTTAGTTGTAGATATTATTGTCTACCATTACTATGTAATGTAACTACCATTTGAATTCCAATACATTGATTCTATTTATAGAATTTTAACATTTTGTTTGCATTATGTATTAAGTGCGATTGTCTATGGTGTTGTAGTAGAGGTTTGTAATAGTTGTAGGTTGCAAGGAATAACCGCCATGGAAGAGGAATTGTAAGTTGGATTACTATAGGACCATACAAGGCCATTGTTGTATGATGTTAGTTTCATAGTATTGGAATATTGCCATCCTATTCTCCAAGTATTGCTTGATGAAGAATAGAATATTGTACTTGTGATTATTGTACAACTGTTATCATACAATTACAAGGATTGGATTACTAAGTGATACAATATCACACATATTAAATTATCTTGTATAAAATTTCACCGTACAAGTGAGATCATTCCATTTTACGATGATGATATCATATGACTATGAGAAAAGTATTATGACTATAATATTGAGTGACTCATAAGTCTGTCACTCTACTTTTCTAGTTCTAGGAATCTCACCATCATGCTACATTTGGCATTGTTGCCATTGTTAGAGCAAGGAGGGTCAACTTAGTAGAATAGTGTATGAAAGAAAATAATTTAATGATATATGTAGTACCATAAGGATGTGAAAGACAAGGTCATAGAGAAAACCAAGTGCTAATGATAATGAGCATAAGGATTGCCTAAAGAAAAGATAAAATCATAAACAATCAAGGCATACAATAACCGATACTCAAACGAGTTTAGAGTTATCAAGAGGAGGACAAAAAAAGGTGGTAGATGTTGTTATTAACAACCAAGGACAAGGTGTAAAAATAATGACATCAAATAGCTAAAGAAGACACTCATGTAAGTAAGGACACTATTATGGAGTGTACATAGGGAGATGAAGGATGGATGGTAATGCCTGAGCAAGTGGGAAGGAGTTTGGTAAGATATGTTGAGGATAGGAGTCAAGCACCAGAGTAAGCACAAATAACTATTTTGGCTGGTAGACTAGATCCACCACTCGTATATTCACAAAGAAGGTCATAAAGTACAAGTGCACTAGATATTGAGAGAAGACTATTTGAGGGTAACATTGAGGGTCGAGAGGCACCAAGAGTGGACAAAGTACCTAGGACCAAATTACCCCAAGAGGAATAACCATAAGTACCACCGAGGATAGAAGCACATTGGATGTGAGTGCTATTAGAACAATTATTAAGTAAAGAGGAAGATAATTTACCAATGGTTAGTATCACAAATCTTGTAGGTAAGCCAAAATTCCCATCCTTCATAAGAGAATGGAAGGAGGATCACACAAGGTATGTAGGGACCTACATGGTAATATGGAAAATAAATGGGGTAAGACAACCTAATGAGGTTGTAGTTATTTCTAGGCACGTTGTGAGGGATCACAATTGGTTGACATTTGAAAAGAGAAGCGAAAAACCTTCACTACATATGAGAGTTTAGTAGATGAATTTAAGAAGGAATTATGGCCCTTAATAGATGGTATATAAATTATATCCAAAACATAATCTACTAAACAAAAGAAATATCATATAAATTATATCCAAAATATAATCTACTAAAAAAAAGAAATATGAAGACATTGAGTCTTATAATTGATGATTGAAGCAACTCACAAATAATATGGAGTTACAACGAGTAGATGTGATGGTTAAGCAATGGTTTATCGATGGGATGATGAATATATACATTGATCAACATATGAAGAAGCAAATGAGAGGATTATAAATTTTAAAAGTGAAGAAAAAACAAATATTGTCAAAATAGGAGGTTATGTCAAAAGTGATGAATCTAACAATGACAAAGAGGAATTACATAATTTAATTTAATTGATGAAAAATAAATTTGATAGAATGATTAAGGAAGTGAAAAATGAAGGAAAAAATAAGAAGGATAAATGATATTCAAAATATAAGTCTAAAGGACATACCAATGTTAATTGTTCAAAAAATACATATTGCAACATATGCGAGGTACTGACATATGCGATTGGTGAATGCCCATTCAATTTAAGAGGTGCAAGATACCAAACATTAACAGTGCAAGGAGAGGAAGAAGAAAAACCGAGCACTTGAGAAATGGGTAAAGGTATGACCAATGATGGTTACAAGAATAACCATAAGGAGGAAGATAATACCAATAAGGCAATCATTAGGGTGGTCAAAGTCAATTGTAGTACAACTTAGATGAAAGATTGATCATTCAATATTGCAATTGTCAAGAATAGGGGCACTTTGTAAAGAATTGCCCTACTCCTCAAGCTATAGGAGCAATAGGAAATAATGTACCACAAAAATGTAGATGGTGTGGATTGGGCAATCATAAGGAGATGAATTATATGAATTCTAGTATGAGTAATTCCCAAAATTTTAATTTGGTTGATATTGATGAGACTCCAAGAAACCAACAAAAAAAGAAGATAATGTGCTTATTGTGACTAGGGGATAATTAAAGAAAGTAGACTAGTACCCCGATATTACCATGGAAAAATAAATATGGTAGGAAGCATAAGAAGCAATTCAAGAAGTAAGTAAAGCCAAGCAAGAAATATTAAATAAATAAAATAAAATGAAGAAGCTATTTAGCTTAGAGGAAAAGGCATCAACCCAAGAGCTAGCATCCCAAGTGTTGATTATGAGAGTAGAAGTTAAAATTATAAATTTATTAAGTACCATACCAAAATTGTATGCAATGATAGGATAATAATTGCAATAAAGAAGAGTAATGGAGCTGCAAAGCCAGTTGGAAGAGCCAACAAAGAAGAAAAACCCATTTATTTATCCTAACATATTAATTATTGATGTTGAAAAGAAGCCAACATTAATACATAATGAGTTATTAAATGACAAGTGGATGCAAGTAATTATGTATGGAGGATCAAGTGTAAAGTTACTACCTAAAAATACATGGAAGGAAATTAGAGCACCATTTTTTTGTCTCTAAATTTCAAGCTATATGGTGTGGATCAATAAGAAATTAAAATAAAGAGAATATTAATGACTCAGAAGGTAAAAATAGTAGATCAATAATTCATCATGAATTTTGTTGTGATAATAATGCAAAAACCAACATTTGCATTATTAGGAAGAAGATGGTTGAGAATGGCCAAAGTTGATCACAACTGGGAAATGGATAGAATTAAATTCAAGAAAGGGTAACACAAATATATGATCAATTTGAAGAATCAAGCAATAAGCAAAGATATTGCAATGACTGATGAGTTAGGTAGTTCTTTAGATGAAGACAACACATATGTACCAAATGAGGAAGGAGTGCTACACCTAGAGGAATGTAGTGAGGACAAATTTTGACCCAATAATGACCTACTCTATTGGTAGAGAGATGAATATAAAATATTTCTACCCACATTTTTTTGCATACAAGAAATACATTAGCAGCAAAGTGCAAATAAATCCATGATAATATTTGTGAAAGTAGCAAGAAAACTACACCAAAAGAAGAGAAATGGATATTTCTAAAGAATTTTGCAAAATATACAATTGGTGATGCTATTATTGATGATAAAACAACACACCCAATCGATATGAAAGAGCAACAAGTGAACCAAAAAATATCAAGTATGAGGAACCAAGGGTGCTTGAGGTGAATTTGGAGAATGAAGGTGAACAAAATATAATTCATTGTGCGATGAGTGGTACCTAGTATTAAAAGCAATAACTTCCAAAATTTTCCTACAATATAAAGAAGTCTTCACATGGATGTATAAATATTTAAAATGGATACCCCTAGTGTTGTATGTATGCTAGATTCCATTGATCCTAGGTGCCTTACTATAGGTTAAATTCTTGACCACATTTGCATAACAAGGAAAAAATATCTTTTGGATACCCAAAATTATTTGTGTTGAAGACTAAATATTTGCATGAAACCAATATTATATTATTAGTGATGTTAGTTTAAAGCCTTATCTCCATGGGAATGTGCAAAAGCAAATGCCCAATGTTGTAATGCTCAAAATTAGGGTAACTTTTGTCATGATTCTAGCAAGCTAAAGTCAAAGCATGATATTGTGAAAAAGGGGAAAAAAATAAAGCAAAACACTTTACAAAAAGCTAGACCACTAAATATAATGATATTAGCCAAAAGGAAGAGAAGCCCAAGATCATGCAAGTCAAACTTTGAAGACCAAGCTCGAAGTCATGATGCTCAAGACTAGGTGGCTTTATATGATGATGCAAGTATATTTGATATTGAGCCTAAAATTGTGTAAAGAGGTCTAAAATACACCAAACCAAAATTTGATCGAAAAATCTAAAACATATGAAATTAGGCTACTCAAGTGGATGATGTCACCACTTCCAAGCTAGAGCCCAAAATTGCACAAATAAAGAGAATAAAAAAAAGAAAAGGTGGATAAGGCCAAAATACATCCAATAATGACATCATCAAATAAAAATGATGACTTCATTCCAAAATATTTTTGTAAGCAAAATGGAGAGCATGGTTTTGTGCAAAAATTCAAGAAACATCATTTTTAGACCTTTAACTCCCATGATGCTTGCTAGGTAATTCCATGTAATAACACTAGAGCATGAAAATGACAACTCCAATAATGCAACCACTTGAAAAAGGTAGTTGTAGATTGATAGGCCAAATTCATATTTATGTATGAGATGACGCTTAGAGCTACCACCTCAACATTTTTGGTTTTTTTCCAGACTATTTTTATTAAGCGCCATTACAATTATATTCCCACTGTAAAATTCAAAATTGTAAACTATAAATATGTAGAAAGACCTCATTACAAGGGTCATATCTATAGTCTTTGCCTAAAATTATTTTATAATATTGATAATGATCAACAAAGTGATAGGTGTTTGACCTCCATTACTGTGCAGTTGTAGGTTTTATGTGTAGTTTGCTTCAAGTCATTCATTTTAAACTTAATTTTTAGTGTATTTTGTTAATGTAATTTTGCTACTTGGATTACCTATTGGATTTCTAATGACTTAAGTCCTTGTAATGATTAAAGCACTTGTATACATTTCTTTAAGTCATTTCCGTTACACTCAATAATTAGTCTATTCTATTAAATTGTATTATGCAATTTAGATCGTCTATTGCATTGCTAATTGTTAAATTGCTTGGAATTATTAAAGTGAATGCCATAAGCTAAATGTAACACCCCATAACCCAACCAGCTGAGGGATGCCACTATTATAGTAAAATTTTATTTATTTATTAATAACTATCAACATCACAATAAAACAACTATCACATTTAGGACTAATAAAGAAAAATATAAACCAAACATTAAATCAAATCAAAACATAAGAATTAACTATCAAAAGATATATTAAGAGCAACTATGAAAACCAACATAAAAATATACATTAAATCCAAATAAAAGAGAGTCAATACCCATAACACCATATATATCTTAGGGAAATCCATAAAAGGGAAAACCCAACCTTAAATGTTCTCTTTTATTGCATAAGTTTGGTATGAGTCAATACAAGGGATCCCATAATTTTTTCTCCCCAAACATATATCAATACAATGCGTAAAAAACATAGTTTATATGACTTTATCGTGGAATGCTTAATTCATCCATACAACAATATCCACGATTGCTTTATTATACTTATACACTCAATACCAGATTCTACATAAGAAATTTTCCATTCATCGATTTAACTAAAGTCCACACTTTTAATTAAATCGAGAATCTAAATTTATTTACCAATCTAACTAAATTTCCATACCTTTAGTTAATCTAATAATCCACTTTCCATTTACTAAAATAACTAAAGTCCCATACATTTAGTTAATCTAATAATCCACTTTCAATTTACTAAACTAACTAAAGTTGCATACCTTTAGTTAATATAATAATCCACTTTCCATTTACTTTCCTTCCATTATAACTACACTAACATCTTAGCGCACTCATAAATTTCCTTTCATTACAACCACACTAACATATTTAGTATAAGAATAATTTCCTTTCATTATAACTATACTATCATATTTAGCATAATCATAACTTTCCTTTCATAAGAGAATGGAAGGAGGATCACACAAGGTATGTAGGGACCTACATGATAATATGGAAAATAAATGGGGTAAGACAACCTAATGAGGTTGTAGTTATTTCTAGGCACGTTGTGAGGGATCACAATTGGTTGACATTTGAAAAGAGAAGCGAAAACCCTTCACTACATATGAGAGTTTAGTAGAGGAATTTAAGAAGGAATTATGGCCCTTAAGAGATGGTATATAAATTATATCCAAAACATAATCTACTAAACAAAAGAAATATCATATAAATTATATCCAAAATATAATCTACTAAACAAAAGAAATATGAAGACATTGAGTCTTATAATTGATGATTGAAGCAACTCACAAATAATATGGAGTTACAACGAGTAGATGTGATGGTTAAGCAATGGTTTATCGATTAGCTAATGAAGATATACATTGATCAACATATGAAGAAGCAAATGAGAGGATTATAAATTTTAAAAGTGAAGACAAAACAAATATTGTCAAAATAGGAGGTTATGTCAGAAGTGATGAATATAACAGTGACAAAGAGGAATTACATAATTTAATTTAATTGATGAAAAATAAATTTGATAGAATGATTAAGGAAGTGAAAAATGAAGGAAAAAATAAGAAGGATAAATGATATTCAAAATATAAGTCTAAAGGACATACCAATGTTAATTGTTCAAAAAATACATATTGCAACATATGCGAGGTACTGACATATGCGATTGGTGAATGCCCATTCAATTTAAGAGTTGTAAGATACCAAACATTAACAGTGCAAGAAGAGGAAGAAGAAAAACCAAACACTTGAGAAATGAGTAAGGTATGACCAATGATGGTTACAAGAATAACCATAAGGAGGAAGATAATACCAATAAGGCAATCATTAGGGTGGTCAAAGTCAATTGTAGTACAACTTAGATGAAAGATTGATCATTCAATATTGCAATTGTCAAGAATAGGGGCACTTTGTAAAGAATTTCCCTACTCCTCAAGCTAGAGGAGCAATAGGAAATAATGTACCACAAAAATGTAGATGGTGTGGATTGGGCAATCACAAGGAGATGAATTATATGAATTCTAGTATGAGTAATTCCCAAAATTTCAATTTGGTTGATATTGAGGAGACTCCAAGAAACCAACAAAAAAAGAAGATAATGTGCTTATTGTGACTAGGGGATAATTAAAGAAAGTAGACTAGTACCCCAATATTACCATGGAAAAATAAATATGGTAGGAAGCATAAGAAGCAATTCAAGAAGTAAGAAAAGCCAAGCAAGAAATATTAAATAAATAAAATAAAATGAAGAAGCTATTTAGCTTAGAGGAAAAGTCATCAACCCAAGAGCTAGCATCCCAAGTGTTGATTATGATAGTAGAAGTTAAAGTTGTAAATTTATTAAGTACCATACCAAAATTGTATGCAATGATAGGAGAATAATTGCAAGCAAGAAGAGTAATGGAGCTGCAAAGCCAGTTGGAAGAGACAACAAAGAAGAAAAACCCATTTATTTATCCTAACATATTAATTATTGATGTTGAAAAGAAGCCAACATTAATACATATTGAGTTATTAAATGACAAGTGGATGCAAGTAATTATGTATGGAGGATCAAGTGTAAAGTTACTACCTAAAAATACATGGAAGGAAATTAGAGCACCATTTTTTTGTCTCTAAATTTCAAGCTATATGGTGTGGATCAATAAGAAATTAAAATAAAGAGAATCTTAATGACTCAGAAGGTAAAAATAGTAGATCAATAATTCATCATCAATTTTGTTGTGATAATAATGCAAAAACCAACATTTGCATTGTTGGGAAGAAGATGGTTGAGAATGGCCAAAGTTGATCACAACTGGGAAATGGATAGAATTAAATTCAAGAAAGGGTAACACAAATATATGATCAATTTGAAGAATCAAGAAATAAGCAAAGATCTTGCAATGACTGATGAGTTGGGTAGTTCTTTAGATGAAGACAACACATATGTACCAAATGAGGAAGGAGTGCTACACCTAGAGGAATGTAGTGAGGACAAATTTTGACCCAATAATGACCTACTCTATTGGTAGAGAGATGAATATAAAATATTTCTACCCACCTATATTTGCATACAAGAAATCCATTAGCAGCAAAGAGCAAAGAAATCCATGATAATATTTGTGAAAGTAGCAAGAAAACTACACCAAAAGAAGAGAAATGGATATTTCTAAAGAATTTTGCAAAATATACAATTGGTGATGCTATTATTGATGATAAACCAACACACCCAATCGATATGAAAGAGCAACAAGTGAACCAAAAAATATCAAGTATGAGGAACCAAGGTTGCTTGAGGTGAATTTGGAGAATGAAGGTGAACAAAATATAATTCATTGTGTAGATGAGTGGGACCCAGTATTAAAAGCAATAACTTCCAAAATTTTCCTACAATATAAAGAAGTCTTCACATGGATGTATAAATATTTAAAATGGATACCCCTAGTGTTGTATGTATGCTAGATTCCATTGATCCTAGGTGCCTTACTATAGGTTAAATTATTCACCACATTTGCATAACAAGGAAAAAATATCTTTTGGATACCAAAAATTATTTGTGTTGAAGACTAAAGATTTGCATGAAACCAATATTATATTATTAGTGATGTTAGTTTAAAGCCTTATCTCCATGGGAATGTGCAAAAGCAAACGCCCAATGTTGTAATGCTCAAAATTAGGGTAACTTTGGTCATGATGCTAGCAAGCTAAAGTCAAAGCATGATATTGTGCAAAAGGGGAAAAAAATAAAGCAAAGCACTTTTCAAAAAGCTAGACCACTAAAGATAATGATATCAGCCAAAAGGAAGAGAAGCCCAAGATCATGCAAGTCAAACTTTGAAGACCAAGCTCGAAGTCATGATGCTCAAGACTAGGTGGCTTTATATGATGATGCAAGTATATTTGATATTGAGCCTAAAATTGTGTAAAGAGGTCTAAAATACACCAAACAAAAATTTGATCGAAAAAATATAAAACATATGAAATTAGGCTACTCAAGTCGATGATGTCACCACTTCCAAGCTAGAGCCCAAAATTGCACAAATAAAGAGAATAGAAAAAAGAAAAGGTGCACAAGGCCAAAATACATCCAATAATGACATCATCAAATAAAAATGATGACTTCATTCCAAAATATTTTTGTAAGCAAAATGGAGAGCATGGTTTTGTGCAAAAATTTAAGAAACATCATTTTTAGACCTATAACTCCCATGATGCTTGCTAGGTAATTCCAGTTAATGACACTAGAGCATGAAAATAACAACTCCAATAATGCAACCACTTGCAAAATGTAGGTGTAGATTGATAGGCCAAATTCATATTAATGTATGAGATGACGCTTAGAGCTACCACCTCAACATTTTTGGTTTTTTGCTAGACCATTTTTATTAAGGGCCATTACAATTATATTCCCACTGTAAAATTCAAAATTGTAAACTATAAATATGTAGAAAGACCTCATTACAAGGGTCATATCTATAGTCTTTGCCTAAAATTATTTTATAATATTGATAATGATCAACAAAGTGATAGTTGTTTGACCTCCATTACTATGCAATTGTAGGTTTTATGTGTAGTTTGCTTCAAGTCATTTATTTTAAACTTAATTGTTAGTGTATTTTGTTAAAGTAATTTTGCTATTTGGATTACCTATTGGATTTCTAATGATTCAAGTCCTTGGAATGATTAAAGCACTTGTATACATTTCTTTAAGTCATTTCTATTACACTCAATAATTAGTCTATTCTATTAAAGTGTATTATGCAATTTAGATCGTCTATTGCATTGCTAATTGTTAAAATGCTTGGAATGATTAAAGTGAATGTCATAAGATAAATGTAACACCTCATAACCCAACCAGTTGAGGGATGCCACTATTATAGTAAACTTTTATTTATTTTTTAATAACTATCAACATCACAATAAAACAACTATCACATTTAGGACTAATAAAGAAAAATATAAACCAAACATTAAATCAAATCAAAACAGAAGAATTAACTAGAAAAAGATATATTAAGAGCAACTATGGAAACCAACATAAAAATATACATTAAATCCAAATAAAAGAGAGTCAATACCCATAACACCATATATATCTTGGGGAAATCCTTAAAAGGGAAAACCCAACCTTAAATGTTCTCTTTTATAAGTTTGGTATGATTCAATACAAGGGATCCCATAATATTTTCTCCCCAAATGTATATCAATACAATGCGTAGAACACATAGTTCATATGACTTTATCGTGGAATGCTCAATTCATCCACACAACAATATCCACGATTGCTTTATCATACTTATACAATCAATACTAGATTCTACATAAGAATTTTTCCATTCATCGATTTAACTAAAGTCCACACTTTTAATTAAATCGAGAATCTAACTTTATTTACCAATCTAACTAAATTTCCATACCTTTAGTTAATCTAATAATCCACTTTTCATTTACTAAAATAACTAAAGTCCCATACATTTAGTTAATCTAATAATCCACTTTCAATTTACTAAACTAACTAAAGTCGCATACCTTTAGTTAATATAATAATCCACTTTCCATTTACTTTCCTTCCATTATAACTACACTAACATCTTAGCGTACTCATAAATTTCCTTTTATTACAACCACACTAACATATTTAGTATAAGCATAATTTCCTTTCATTATAACTATACTATCATATTTAGCATAATCATAACTTTCCTTTCATAAGAGAATGGAAGGAGAATCACACAAGGTATGTAGGGACCTACATGATAATATGGAAAATAAATGGGGTAAGACAAACTAAAGAGGTTGTAGTTGTTTCTAGGCACGTTGTGAGGGATCACAATTGGTTGACATTTGAAAAGAGAAGCGAAAACCATTCACTACATAGGAGAGTTTAGTAGAGGAATTTAAGAAGGAATTATGGCCTTTAAGAGATGGTATATAAATTATATCCAAAATATAATCTACTAAACAAAAGAAATATCATATAAATTATATCCAAAATATAATCTACTAAACAAAAGAAATATGAAGACATTGAGTCTTATAATTGATGATTGAAGCAACTCACAAATAATATAGAGTTACAACGAGTAGATGTGATGGTTAAGCAATGGTTTTTCGATGGGCTGATGAAGATATACATTGATCAACATATGAAGAAGCAAATGAGAGGATTATAAATTTTAAAAGTGAAGACAAAACAAATATTGTCAAAATAGGAGGTTATGTCAAAAGTGATGAATCTAACAACGACAAAGAGGAATTACATAATTTAATTTAATTGATGAAAAAGAAATTTGATAGAATGATTAAGGAAGTGAAAAATGAAGGAAAAAATAAGAAGGATAAATGATATTCAAAATATAAGTCTAAAGGACATACCAATGTTAATTTTTCAAAAAATACATATTGCAACATATGCGAGGTACTGACACATGCGATTGGTGAATTCCCATTCAATTTAAGAGGTGCAAGATACCAAACATTAACAGTGCAAGTTGAGGAAGAAGAAAAACCAAACACTTGAGAAATGGGTAAGGTATGACTAATGATGGTTACAAGAATAACCATAAGGAGGAAGATAATACCAATAAGGCAATCATTAGGGTGGTCAAAGTCAATTGTAGTACAACTTAGATGAAAGATTGATCATTCAATATTGCAATTGTCAAGAATAGGGGCACTTTGTAAAGAATTTCCCTACTCCTCAAGCTAGAGGAGCAATAGGAAATAATGTACCACAAAAATGTAGATGGTGTGGATTGGGCAATCCCAAGGAGATGAATTATATGAATTCTAGTATGAGTAATTCCCAAAATTTTAATTTGGTTGATATTGATGAGACTCCAAGAAACCAACAAAAAAAGAAGATAATGTGCTTATTGTGACTAGGGGATAATTAAATAAAGTAGACTAGTACCCCGAAATTGCCATGGAAAAATAAATATGGTAGGAAGCATAAGAAGCAATTCAAGAAGTAAGAAAAGCCAAGCAAGAAATATTAAATAAATAAAATAAAATGAAGAAGCTATTTAGCTTAGAGGAAAATTCATCAACCCAGGAGCTAGCATCCCAAGTGTTGAATATGGTAGTAGAAGTTAAAGTTGTTTATTAAGTACCATACCAAAATTGTATGCAATGATAGGAGAATAATTGCAAGCAAGAAGAGTAATGGAGCTGCAAAGCCAGTTGGAAGAGACAACAAAGAAGAAAAACCCATTTATTTATCCTAACATATTAATTATTGATGTTGACAAGAAGCCAACATTAATACATATTGAGTTATTAAATGACAAGTGGATGCAAGTAATTATGTATGGAGGATCAAGTGTAAAGTTACTACCTAAAAATACATGGAAGGAAATTAGAGCACCATTTTTTTGTCTCTAAATTTCAAGCTATATGGTGTGGATCAATAAGGAATTAAAATAAAGAGAATCTTAATGACTTAAAAGGTAAAAATAGTAGATCAATCATTCATCATCAATTTTGTTGTGATAATAATGCAAAAACCAACATTTGCATTGTTGGGAAGAAGATGGTTGAGAATGGCCAAAGTTGATCACAACTGGGAAATGGATAGAATTAAATTCAAGAAAGGGTAACACAAATATATGATCAATTTGAATAATCAAGCAATAAACAAAGATCTTACAATGACTAATGAGTTGGGTAGTTCTTTAGATGAAGACAACACATATGTACCAAATGAGGAAGGAGTGCTACACCTAGAGGAATGTAGTGAGGACAAATTTTGACCCAATAATGACCTACTCTATTGGTAGAGAGATGAATATAAAATATTTCTACCCACCTTTTTTTGCATACAATAAATCCATTAGCAGCAAAGAGCAAAGAAATCCATGATAATATTTGTGAAAGTAGCAAGAAAACTACACCAAAAGAAGAGAAATGGATATTTCTAAAGAATTTTGCAAAATATACAATTGGTGATGCTATTATTGATGATAAACCAACACACCCAATCGATATGAAAGAGCAACAAGTGAACCAAAAAATATCAAGTATGAGGAACCAAGGCTACTTGAGGTGAATTTGGAGAATGAAGGTGAAAAAAATATAATTCATTGTGTAGATGAGTGGGACCCAGTATTAAAAGCAATAACTTCCAAAATTTTCCTATAGTATAAATAAGTCTTCACATGGATGTATAAATATTTGAAATGGATACCCATGGTGTTGTATGTATGCTAGATTCCATTGATCCTAGGTGCCTTACTATAGGTTAAATTCTTCACCACATTTGCATAACAAGGCAAAAATATCTTTTGGATCCCAAAAATTATTTGTGTTGAAGACTAAAGACTTGCATGAAACCAATATTATATTATTAGTGACGTTATTTTGAAGCCTTATCTCCATGGGAATGTGCAAAAGCAAACACCCAATGTTGTAATGCTCAAAATTAGGGTAACTTTGGTCATGATGCTAGCAAGCTAAAGTCAAAGCATGATATTGTGCAAAAGGGGAAAAAAATAAAGCAAATCACTTTTCAAAAAGCTAGACCACTAAAGATAATGATATCAACCAAAAGGAAGAGAAGCCCAAGATCATGCAAGTCAAACTTTGAAGACCAAGCTCGAAGTCATGATGCTCAAGATTAGGTGGCTTTATATGATGATGCAAGTATATTTGATATTGAGCCTAAAATTGTGTAAAGAGGTCTAAAATACACCAAACCAAAATTTGATCAAAAAAATCTAAAACATATGAAATTAGGCTACTCAAGTCGATGATGTCACCACTTCCAAGCTAGAGCCCAGAATTGCACAAATAAAGAGAATAAAAAAAAGAAAAGGTGCACAAGGCCAAAATACATCCAATAATTACATCATCAAATCAAAATGATGACTTCATTCCAAAATATTTTTGTAAGCAAAATGGAGAGCATGGTTTTGTGCAAAAATTTTAAAAACATCATTTTTAGACCTATAACTCCCATGATGCTTGCTAGGTAATTCCAGTTAATGACACTAGAGCATGAAAATGACAACTCCAATAATGCAACCACTTGCAAAAGGTAGTTGTAGATTGATAGGCCAAATTCATATTTATGTATTAGATGACGCTTAGAGCTACCACCTCAACATCTTTGGTTTCTTGCCAAACTATTTTTATTAAGGGCCATTACAATTATATTCCCTCTATAAAATTTAAAATTGTAAACTATAAATATGTAGAAATACCTCATTACAAGGGTCATATCTATAGTCTTTGGCTAATATTATTTTATAATATTTATACTGATCAATAAAGTGATAGGTGTTTGGCTTCCATTATTGTGCAATTGTAGGTTTTATGTGTATTTTGCTGCAAGTCATTCCTTTTAAACTTAATTGTTAGTGTATTTTGTTAATGTAATTTTGCTATTTGGATTACTTATTGGATTTATAATGACTCAAGTCCTTGTAATGATTAAAGCACTTGTATACATTTCTTTAAGTCATTTCCGTTACACTCAATAATTAGTCTATTCTATTAAAGTGTATTATGCAATTCAGATCGTCTATTGGATTGCTAATTTTTAAATTGCTTAGAATGATTAAAGTGAATTTCATAAGCTAAATATAACACCCCATAACCCAACTAGATGAGGGATGCCACTATTATAGTAAACTTTTATTTATTTTTTAATAAATATCAACATCACAATAAAACAACTATCACATTTAGGACTAATAAAGAAAAATATAAACAAAACATTAAATCAAATCAAAACATAAGAATTAACTAGCAAAAGATATATTAAGAGAAACTATGGAAACCAACATAAAAATATACATTAAATCCAAATAAAAGAGAGTCAATACCCATAACACCATATATATCTTGGGGAAATCCTTAAAAGGGAAAACCCAACCTTAAATGTTCTCTTTTATTGCATAAGTTTGGTATGAGTTAATACAAGGTATCCCATAATCCTTTCTCCCCAAACGTATATCAATACAATGTGTAAAACACATAGTTTATACAACTTTATCATGGAATGCTCAATTCATCCATACAACAATCTCCACGATTGCTTTATTATACTTATACACTAAGTACCAGATTCTACATAATAATCTTTCCATTCATCGATTTAACTAAACTCCACACTTTTAATTAAATCAAGAATCTAACTTTATTTACCAAACTAACTAAAGTTCCATACATTTAGTTAATCTAATAATCCACTTTCCATTTACTAAACTAACTAAAGTCCCATACATTTAGTTAATCTAATAATCCACTTTCCATTTATTAAACTAACTAAAGTCTCATACCTTTAGTTAATATAATAATCCACTTTCCATTTAATTTCTTTCCATTATAACTACACTAACATCTTAGCGTACTCATAACTTTCCTTTCATTACAACCACATAAACATATTTAGCATAAGCATTATTTCCTTTCATTATAACTATACTATCATCTTTAGCATAATCATAACTTTCCTTTCATTATAACTACACTATCATCTTTAGCATAATCATAATTTTCTTTTCATTACAACTACACTAACATCTTAGCATAATCGTAACTTTCCTTTCATTACAACTACACTAACATCTTAGCATAATCATAACTTTCTTTTCATTACAACTACACTAACATATTTAACATAATCATAACTTTTCTTTTATTACAATCTATGTTAACAATTATAACATAATCATAATTTATTTTCATTATAATATATGTTAACAACTATAACATAATCATAATTTCCTCTCATTGCAATCTATGTTAATAACAATAGCATAATTATAATTTCCTTTCATTGCAATCTATGTTAATAACAATAACATAATCATATCTATGTTAAACAACATAAATCATATACAATCTATATTAATCAATGATGACATAAATTATATCTTTCCTTTGTAATACAATATATGCTAATAAACTATAACATAATCATATTTCTTTTTTAAATGCAATCTATGTTAATCAACTATAGCATAATCATATTTTCTTTATTTACAATTTATGTTAACAACTATAACATAATCAAAGTTCCTTTAATTACAATCTATGTTAACAACTATAACATAATCATAATTCTCCTTTAATTACCATCTATGTTAAACAACATAAATCATATACAATCTATGTTAACCAACTATAACATAAATCATATATTTCCTTTTTAATACAATATATTGTATTCAATTATAGCATAATCATATTTCCTTTTTAAATACAATCTATGCTAATCAACTATAGCATAATAAAATTTCCTTTAATTACAATCTATATTAACAACTATAACATAATCACAATTCTCCTTTAATTACCATCTATGTTAACAACTATAACATAAATCATATCTATGTTAAAAAACATAAATCATATACAATCTATGTTAACCAACTATAACATAAATCATATCTTTCATTTTTAATACAATATTGCTAATCAACTATAGCATAATCATATTTCATTTTTAAATACAATCTATGCTAACCAACTATAGCATAATCATATTTCCTTTCTTTACAATCTATGTTAACAACTATAACATAATCATATTTTCCTCTCATTGCAATCTATGTTAGTAACAATAACATAATCATAAGACTGAATCTCAAGTTAAAACATAATTAATTTCAAACCTTGCATCCTCAAAAACAAATATAATTATTTTTCCTTCATTCTAAATGAATAACATATGAAGAAGTGCAAAAAATGACATGCCTTGAACGTTTGTTATTGAAATGCAGTTAAATATCTAAGCAAGCATTCAAAGGGAAAAGGTGCAAAAGATGTAATTATCTAATCTATTGAAAAAGATGAATTGTTTGAGGTAAAAATGGGGGGTTCTCCTTGTATTTTATTAATCCATAAAATCCAACAAGATTACAATACATCCCCTTGAGGGCTTCATATTTTGATACATCTCAATTTATAATTTACAAAGGGATCAAATCCCTCCATGGGCTTGATGGCATGTTCTAATGTTCTTCTCGCAACCCAAAATTGAGAGCTAATATTGGGCTTCTATTAATATACCTATTAGCTCCAAAATCATGCCTAGAATACCTACACCTACACACAAGAGATTGAAACAAGTTAATAGCATATGCATTTTGTGTTGAAAAACCTTGAAAAGAATGCAATAGTAACTATAAAACTAATTTACGAAAAATCAAAACAACTCCAAATGATTTGAAAATTTAGTATGATGTTATTAATATTATTTTGGGAAGATCTGAGCATAAATTGAAAGGAAATTTAGGGCAAAAACTGTGACCATTCCTGGCAGGAACAACTAGGACTACAATCACAAAAACCTAAATTGACCCATCAAAACTACTCAAAAATTGACCAAAATTTAATGCAAGGCTAATATAATTATTTAGAATTTATATATGGTGTAATTACATTTAAAATTGATAACTATTTGGAAACCATCCCTAGCAGGTACAACTAAGATTGTTATCCATCCTCAGGTGGGACAGATACAAAACTGGGTGGTTTTTACCATCAATTTCAAGGGGATATGGTTTAGAACCCTCCTAAATGTTGTGTCAAAAAATATGGTCAAATTACTCTCCAATTTGATAGGTTTTGGAATGGATTAAGCATATTTTGGGATGCCCCTAAAAGCACCTTCAAATAAAGAGGGTTTCAAGGAAAATACTAAGGCAGATGTGAGGGCAAATGTGAGGATAAATATCAATAGCACTTTGTGGTCTATGCTTCAACTTATCTCCTATGAAATTGGGTGAGCACACATAAATTTATAGCCCAAATAGGGTACAAGAGGCAAAGAGGTAAGTTTTGGCATGCAAGGCATGTGCCGCCACTTGTCGATTCCCTTTCCATGCATAGGGTGGAAGAGGTTACCCATTTGGAGCCTCTAATTTGTAGGCCTTGATGTCTATGACAACCTCCAAATCAATTTTGGATGATTGGGTAGGGAAATGGTAGGAATTGATTGCCATTTCTTCCACCCTTTGACTTTTGAATGGTCTATTTGGTGACCGTCCTACCCAAGGATGGTTGTTGGTGACCATCCCAAGGTGGGACAATCATTTTTTGTGATTGTCCCTGGATGGGATGACCATGGAAACATGGCCCAAAACTTCCTAAAACTGGTGGAAACCTTCCAAAAAGTTTTTGGGATCCCTATGTAACCCTAGAGGGTTGCCCAATGGGGCCATATGATGTTGATAAGAGTGGTGCATTAGTAGTCTTATCCAATTTACACAATTTTAGTGCCTACAAAATATTTTGAAATAAGACAAATGTAATTATTTTCCCTTCATTCTAAATAAATAACATATATTCAAATAAAACAAATATAATTATTTTTCCTTCATTCTAAATGAATAACATATATTCAAATAAAACAAATATAATTATTTTCCTTTCATTCTAAATGGATAACATATATTCAGATAAGACAAATATAATTATTTTCCTTTCATTCTAAATGAATAACATAAATTCAAATAAAACAAATATTATTATTTTCCCTTAATTCTAAATGAATAACATATATTCAAATACAAACTATGTTAACAATTTTAACATAATCGTTTAGTAAAACATGTGTAATAGAATTAGGTTTATATCTTTCAACATTCCAAAACTATGCTCGTCTCATTGCAAACATAATCATTTTGGAATTACTGACCAAGCTTGGGTTAGACCTGCAACCACTTGAGACCATTGTATGGTCCATGCACCGCCAAATGGCATGTGGTAACCACTACTCGAGCAGGTCTAGAATGCATCATGTTACCCAAGATGCTTAGGGACCATCTCCCAAGGGCGTAAACCCCCAATTATTTTTTAAAATTCACTCAAGCATAAAACATTAGGTTTGCACATTGTGCATGTTTGGTAGACATAGGATGAACATGACAAGAGGTTTTACTATGCTTACATAGGCACGAATCCAATCAAATTCTCCCCAACATTACTAACAAGGGTCTAGGGCATTGGAATCAACATTCCTAGGGTACCTGGTGGAGAATAGATCCATTCTAAACACAATAACATCCTTCACTTGTACAAACCTATGAACACTACATTCGGGTACCATGCTTTTCAAGCCACCCTACTACTGGTTAAGAATCATTGTGTACCTCCAAACAAGGCCAAATAAAGCCATGCCATGACTGGTATTTAGTTTAACCAAGCATACACAGGGGAAGTTGATGATGCTTTATTATTTAAACCTTCTCTGGGTAACTTTCTTAACTAGAAAATGTTCTAAAATATCCAGCCATGGTAATTTTTCAAACAAACATGGCTAGGGGTGAATACCGCATAAATTATCTGTATGAGCTCAAGTTTACTTCAAAATAAATTCAAATGGGCATGAATAAAACCCACCAGTACATATTTTTACAAAACTTAAGACTCTTACTCTAATCCCTATCGGGATAAAATCAAATCGATGTTCTTTTAAATTTACAACCATCCAAGAAAAAGCCAACCTTAGGGTTTTGCACAAGCATTTTTCTCTTATAGACCTTTGATGACCTCCTTCTCTCTACCATTTCTCTATCACTGATCTCATCCTCCTATTTTTATTACCAGTATCCCCCTTATTCCACTCTCGAGGTTCAACTTCTTGTCCTCTGAAGTCTCCCCCTCAATCAATGTGCATCTACCCATTTTGAAGGCTCACCTACATTTTTTTTAGAAGCCCTTACTTCCTTTAATACCAACCTATCCGCACTTATCTTCGATGGTTTCCTCAAAAATATCTAATAATATATTTTAAAGGTTTTCAAAATTTTAGGTTAGTGTGAGAAACCCCTATGACCAATGCATAGGGCTGAGTAGTCTCCTCCCAACCATGACCCCTCATAAAAACAAGAGCTATGCTTATCAATAGGGAATTTAACACACATCCTTTATGTCCTCATAAAAACATGTGTAAAATTTTTGAAAAAAGGGGAAGCCAACCCTTTGCAAAGGTAGTAGTCTGCTCTGATTCCTCTGAGTGTGTGCCAAACCGATGATGATGGTACGAATCTTGAGTGATCGATGGTTCTCATCTCACGTCGGGTCAACAATAATGAGACAAATAGTTTTTTGGGAGCAGTTTCTATGGTTTGAACCCTACGTTAGCCAGTTACTAAAAATAGTGGCTTTAACCAACTCTCCTATGTAATAAAATATATATTTTAAAGTTTTCAACTTTAAAATCATATCTATCATAAAAATACTTTGAAATGAGAATATTCATTTATTAATAATAATATTCTATTATTAATGTTTCTTTATTTTTAATATAATATTATTTTTATTATAAACTTTCTTTTATAATAAATATTATATTTCTTTTTATAAATAAACCTCTTTTATTTATAACATATAACTCTGTTATTATATTATAAATAAAATTCTTTTATTTATAATATACAACTATTTTATTTTTAAGATTATAATTATAATAGTCTATATATTACAAATAAACTATTTTATTTATAACATATAACTCTACTATTATAATTATTTATATCATAAATAAACTTCTTTTATTTATAATATACAAATTTTTACTATTATACATATATAATAGTTCTTAGGGTCGATTCTACACATTTCATAGCTGCAAAACTATGTACAAGCTATCTTTAATAGTACATAGTTTCCATGCCCCTGAGGCCCACCAGGGAGGGTCATGACATCTTATCCCCCTAAGGCTAAACACCATCCCAAGTGTTTCTTGCAAAAATATCTATGCTATGAAAAGTTAGATGATCACGGATAATATCCAACTTTCATTCTATTGAGTTGATACAAGATTTCATCACTCCTTGCTAACATTAATATTATATCCACTATATAGGAGATGTGCTCCTAAATATTGAGTAGTAGAAGTAGTATCATTATTATCTAAATCTATCCACAAGGATGTTTTATTTCTAGTTTCCTGTATCTTTGTATATGTAAAGCAAGATAACAAAGAAAACATGGCAATTTATGCATAATGCATCACCCTAAATTACCAATGTTTGGTAGAAACATCCCATCCTTAAAGCACCAAAGTCCCTCATTAATGCAAAAATTTCACTCTTTGCAAGATTTCCTTCATCTTTTATCTTGAAGTTTATTGCAACTTGTACCTAGAGATCACATTCCCTTGAGTTGTTTTACTAAATCCATGGGATTTTATGTCAAATCACTATGGGTTCTCTTTAATGTTTGAAGCTAAACACAATTTTCTTGCTTCCTAGCATCCGAATTTTCTCTCTAGATCGACTCTTTATGCCCTAGAGTATTTACTAATCCTAAAATTTGGTTCATTCTTTAATCAACTTAAGGAGAGGACCCCATAATCCTCTCTAGAGTAGATTTCCTACCTACTCTTCTTTAGAATTGCAAGCTCAAATTCAAAGAATAGAACCCTACATCTATCTTTAAGTATGATTAACTTAACCAAATTTAGTCACTTCACCCATGATGAGTTAACTTAAGGTATTTATCTCACCTTTGTCGATGAGATAGCTAAATTTATCCATCCCATCCTTACTATGAGTTGATTCTATCCATCTATCTCATTTGTTGATGAAATAGCTAAAGTCACTTTTTTCATTTTTGCTAAGAGTTAACTCTATCCATCTATCTTTCTTGAGATAGATAAAGTCATCTATCTCCTTTTAGCTACGAGTCGAATCTATCCATTTATCTCATTTGAGATAACTAAATTCATCTATCTAATTTTAGCTACGAGATGATTCTATCCATCTATCTCATTTGATATAGCTAAAGTCATCTATCTCCTTTTAGATACGAGTTGACTTTATCTATATATCTCATTTGAGATAGCTAAAGTCATCTATATTATTTTAGCTATGAGCTAACTCTATCCATCTATCTCATTTGAGATAGCTAAAGTTATCTATCTCATTTTGCTACTTTTATTAGCGAATGACTAAGGTTATGCTTGCTTTACACAAGATACTATACCAAAGTAAAGTTACTTTTCCTTGGACCAATTCTTAAGCATTCATTATCTTATATGAGAAAGCTTATAGCCCATCATACCTATATCCTTATCAATGGGAGATAATAGTCCCATGACTATGTGCTTTGACCACAAGCAACTTGGTAGTTCAAGGTCTTCTTGGCTTCAACTTAACTAAGCAAAGGCCTATTATAGAAAGATACCTATCCCTTAGCACATTCTAAAGGAACCTCTAGTCCATCATATCCTATATTTCCTTTCATGCAAGCATCTCATCCTACACCTTACTACTTTGATACCATATGTAACACCCCATAACCTAACCAGTTGAGGGATGCCACTATTACTGTAGCCTTTTTAATAACATTCAACATCACAATAAAACAACCACAAAGTTTATCACATTTAGAACAAATAAAGAACAATATAAACCAAGCATTAAATAAAATCAAAACATAAAAATTAACTAGAAAAAGATATATTTAGAGCAACTATGGAAACCAACATAAAAAGATATA
This sequence comes from Wollemia nobilis, assembly GCA_028583015.1. Lineage (NCBI taxonomy): Eukaryota > Viridiplantae > Streptophyta > Pinopsida > Araucariales > Araucariaceae > Wollemia > Wollemia nobilis. The sequence goes on along the minus strand of JAQPPZ010001836.1, from coordinate 2,139,084 downwards.
TTTAATCGAGATAAAAGAGAGTCAATACCCATAACACCATATACATCCTAAGGAAAACCCTTAAAAGGGAAAACCTAGCCTTAAATGTTCTCTTTTATTGCATAAGTTTGGTTTGAGTCGATACAAGGGATACCATAATCCATTCTCCCCAAACGTATGTCAATACAATTTGTAAAACACATAGTTCATACGACTTTATCGTGGAATGCTTAATTCATCCCCACAACAATCTCCATGACTGCTTTATTGTACTTATACAATTAGTACCATATTTCACATAAGAATATTTCCATTCATCGATTTAACTAAAGTCCACACTTTTAATTAAATCGAGAATCTAATTTTATTTACCAAACTAACTAAAGTCCCATACCTTTAGTTAATCTAATAATCCACTTTCTATTTACTAAACTAACTAAATTACCATACCTTTAGTTAATCTAATAATCCACTTTCCATTTACTAAACTAACTAAAGTCCCATACCTTTAGTTAATCTAATAATCCACTTTCCATTTACTTTACATTTACTTTCCTTCCATTATAACTACACTAACATCTTAGCATACTCATAACTTTTCTTTCATTTTTTTTAGGGAAAAACCCTGTGGGTGGCCCTTGGGCCCCACCCCCCCCCCCCCCCCCAAGGATTTCTTGGATTTTGCTCCCTTCAAATTTTTGGTAGGGTGGATATTTGAACCTGGGACATCCCTTGGAGGATTGCCCTCTCCTCTCCAACTCACCTACAACACCTGGGTTCCTTTCATTACAATCACACTAAAATATTCATAACTTTCCTTTCATTATAACTACACTATCATATTTAGCATAATCATATATTTCATTTCATTACAACTACAATAACATCTTTAGCATAATCATAACTTTTGTTTCATTACAATCTATGTTAACAACTATAACATAATCATAATTTCCTTTCATTTTAATTTATGTTAACAACTATAATATAATCAAAATTTTCTTTCATTGCAATCTATGTTAATAACAATAACATAATCATAATTTTATTTAATTACAATCTATGTTAATAACAATAACATAATCATATCTATGTTAAACAACATAAATCATATACAATCTATGTTAACCAACTATAACATAAATTATATCTTTCCTTTTTAATACAATATATGCTAATCAACTATAGCATAATCATATATTATTTATAAATACAATCTATGCTAGTCAACTATAGCATAATCATATTTCTTTTCTTTACAATTTATGTTAACATCTATAACACAATCAAATTTCCTTTAATTACAATCTATGTTAACAACTATAACATAATGACAATTCTTCTTTAATTACCATCTATGTTAACAACTATAACATAAATCATATCTATGTTAAAAAACATAAATCATATACAATCTATGTTAACAAACTATAACATAAATCATATCTTTCATTTTTAATACAATATATGCTAATCAACTATAGCATAATCATATTTCCTTTTAAATACAATATATGCTAATCAACTATAGCATAATCATATTTCCTTTCTTTAAAATCTATGTTAACAACTATAACATAATCATAATTCTCCTTTAATTACAATCTATGTTAACAACTATAACATAAATATTATCTATGTTAAACAACATAAATCATATACATACTATGTTAACCAACTATAACATAATCATATTTTCCTTTTTAAATACAATCTATGCTAATCAACTATAGCATAATCATATTTCTTTTTTAAATACAATCTATAATAATCAACTATAGCATAATCCTATTTTCTTTCTTTATAATCTATGTTAACAACTAGAACATAATCATAATTTCCTCTCATTGCAATCTATGTTAGTAACAATAACATAATCATAATTTCCTTTCATTGCAATCTATATTATAACAATAACACAATCATAATTTCCTTTCATTGCAATCTATGTTAATAACAATAACATAATCATATCTATGTTAAATAACATAAATCATATACAATCTATGTTAACCAAGGATAACATAAATCATGTTTTTCATTTTTAATACAATATATGCTAATCAACTATAGCATAATCATATTTTATTTTTAAATACAATCTATGCTAATAAACTATAGCATAATGGTCTTCTTAGTTGCCTGCAATTTTGTTGCTTGCAATTTTTCTCTTTATGTTGTTTCACTTTTTAAGGTGTTCAGGGAATGGTCTTCTCAATTTTCTTTATCTTGCACTTTCCCTGTATGTTTCATTCTACTTCACTAATCCACCCTATTGTTCATGGTGGATTTTATGATTCTTTCTAGTTTTCCCCTACGTGGGAAGGTGGTTTCTCTCAAGCCTGTTTCCCAATGGTGGTTTCTGGTTTTCCCACCATTGGGTTGATTCAAAATTTAAAATCCTGGCTTTGGTTCCTTTTCCCGCTCTTGGGAAAGTTTCAAATTGATTTTTAGTGGATGGGGTGGTTTGGCGCTTTCTCCCGCCCTAGGTTTGCTTGAAAATTCTTATTTCGTGCCCTTTGATTCAAAATTGATTTTTTGGAAGGCTTTCCCTTCCTTCCCGTGTTTCCTTTGGTGCTTAGGAAGTAGTCTTCCTCTGTCACAAAGGATTGTGCCTTCCTCTAGTGTTTAGGATGGTGCATTCCTTTTATTTTTTGTGTTTCTCTAGTGTTTCATTTTGTTACAAGCCAATGTATTGTGTTGCATTTTGATCCTTTGTAATCAGGTTTTGGGATCCTTGATAAAAACCAACTTTTAATATATAACCTAACAAAAAAATAAACTATAGCATAATCATATTTCCTTTCTTTACAATTTATGTTAACAACTATAACATAATCAAAGTTCCTTTAATTACAATCTATGTTAACAACTATAACATAATCATAATTCTCCTTTAATTACCATCTATGTTAAAAACTATAACATAAATCATATCTATGTTAAACAACATAAATCATATATAATCTATGTTAACCAACTATAACATAAATCATATCTTTCCTTTTCAATACAATATATGCTAATCAACTACAACATAATCATATTTCCTTTTTAAATACAGTCTATGCAATATAACTATATTACACTCTATGCTATTCCATTGTAACATATCTTAGAAGAGTTTCCAAATCATTCTTATGTTAACCAACTATAACATAATATAAAGAACCTCTAATTTCTTCCTATGTTAATAACATAATTCATTTTCAGCTTAACTCTATGCTATTTCCTTCCGGCATAATATTTATAGCATAATTATTTCCTTTCAACTCAGTATACCTACATATGCTAATTACATACATTATGTAATTCTTTTCATTCTAAATAAATAACATATATTCAAATAACAAATATAACTATTTTTCCTCCATTCTAAATGAATAACATATATTCAAATAAAACAAATATAATTATTTTTCCTTTATTCTAAATGAATAACATATATTCAAATAAAACAAATATAATTATTTTCCTTTCATTCTAAATGAATAACATATATTCAAATAAAATAAATATAATTATTTTCCTTTCATTCTAAATGAATAACATATATTCAAATAAAACAAATATAATTATTTTCCTTTCATTCTAAATGAATAACATTATTATTTTAACATGACCCTTTATTAAAATATGTGTAATAGAATTAGGTATATATCTTTCAAAACTCCAAAACTATGCTCATATTATTGTAAACATAATCGTTTTGGAATTACTGACCAAGCTTGGGTTAGACTTGCAACCATCCGAGACCACTATGTGGCCCACACACCGCCAAATGACACATTGTAACCACTGCTCAAGTAGGTCTAGCATGCATCATCTTACCTAGGCCACTCAGGGACCATCTCCTAAGGGCATAAATCCCCATCCTAACCTCAATATTAACCCAGTTCTTTTTTAAAATTCACTCAAGCATAAAACACTAGGTTTGCTCATCGCATAGGGTTTGGTAGACACATGCCGAATGTGATAGGAGGTTTTACTGCGTTTACAAAGGTATGAATCCAATAAAAATCTCCCCAATATTACTAACAAGGATCTAGGGCATCAAAATCAAAATTCCTAGGGAACTTGGTGGAGAATAGATCCATTCTAAATACAATAACATCCTTCACTTGCATAGACCTATGAATGTTGTAGTCGGGTACCATGATTTTCAAGCCACCCTACTACTGGTTAAGAATCACTTTAAAATCATATCTATCATAAAAATACTTTCAAATGAAAATATTCATTTATTAATAATAATCTTCTATTATTAACGTTTCTTTATTTTTAATATAATATTATTTTTATTATAAACTTTCTTTTACAATGAATATTATATTTCCTATGATAAATAAACCTCTTTTATTTATAACATATAACTCTATTATTATATTAAAAATAAATTTCTTTTATTTATAATATACAATTCTCTTCTTTTTAAGATTATAATTATAATAGTCTATATATATTACAAATAAACTCTTTTATTTATAATATATAACTCTACTATTATAATTATTTATATCATAAATAAAATTCTTTTATTTATAATATAAAATTTTTACTATTATACATATATAATAGTTCTTAGGGTTGATTCTGCACATTTCATAGTTGCAAAACTATGTACAACCTATCTTCAACAGTACACTGTTTCTATACCCCTGAGGCCCACCAGGGAGGGTCATGACACTAAATGAACCTATAATTATAAATGATAATGGTTTATCTGTTAAGTATCATGTAATTAGTTTGATAGTATATTAATCAATGAGATCCAATGTGTTTTTTTTAAATAAAGGGGTAAAAATTTATTGATAAAAGTTTGAATTACTAAGTACAGATGAGCTTCCAACTAGGACTTAAATAAACATCCAAACAAGCTAAAACCACTAGACTATATTGACACCCAAAGAAGACAATAAGAACAAACCACATTAAGTTTGAAAATCCTTGTGGATCAACTCCCAGAGGCGTTGAGAGTCCCCATATGGGAGACTCTCCCAGTTATCGATAATCTAATGATATAACAACTCAGAAACCCTTTTAGCTAGGTAATCAGCAACCACATTCCATTCCCTTGGAATGTGCACAAAGGATATAAATTCAAAATATTCCCTCATTTTGAGAATATGAATGGCTATAGAAGCCAACTGCCAGTTAAATTCCTCCACCCTTTTACTATTTAAAATATTAACCACAATTTGAGAGTCAAAATCACATATAATCCTACGCCATCCAAGATAAAACCCCCTCTGCAAGGCCTCAAGAATTACAAGAGCTTCCATAAAATTGTTGGAGTGAACACATTTATAAATGGAAAAGAAAAAACTAACACCACTAGCAAAATCTCTCCCAACACTTCCAATGCCAGCATGTCCAGGATTACCCATGGACGACCCATCAGTATTAATTTTAAAAACTCCTCTAGGGGGTGGTCTCCACCTACCATCTCTCCTAACCCTCTTGTTGAGTTGGGGAACCCTGCTAGGGCTAGAAGAGTTCGCACCATCCTCAAAGAGACCAAGGGATCTTTCATACCTTCTCCTCCCTAGAATCCAAAAGAGGATCCACATCACATTTGCTATGGATGATTTCTTGAACCATACATATGATCCTTTGCCAAATCTGTTGAACAACCAAATGACTACTCTAAAAGATGTGATGGTTCTGTTTGAGCCAAATTTTCTAGATGATGCAATAAGGGCCCAAATTCCAAGCCACCCGAAGGAAGGGGGCCTTGGACAGAGGTCTACCTAGACTACTCCAAAACTCCACCAAGGACATCACATGAAAACATTGATGGTTCTAGGTGCTCCACCAATGGTGCCAAATGTCTCTAGTAAAGGAGCATTGAAAAAATAAATGAGAGGAGTCATCCTCATTCTTATCATAAAGGACACAAAAATAGGGACCTTGAAATCCCATCTTCCTCATGTTATCCCAAGTGAGGTATTTATTATGAGCTACTAGAAGTTACATTTCAGCTAAGCAAATTTGTTCCACACCTTTTTCCACCATGTGATAGGAAGACTCCCATAATTTTTCTTATCAAGAACCTGATACCCATATGATACAGAGTAGGTTCCCTTGGGATCAGGGTTACACGTCAAAATATCTTTACCACTCAATGAAGAATAGGGTATCCCTATAAGAATAAGAGCAAGGACCTCTCTATCCTTGGCCAGTCCTCCCTCGGGCCATTCCTATGGATCTTTCCACCTGTACATATCCATATTTCTAAAATATTGGTTTTTTTAAAGTCCACACGAGACCAACCTATTTCCAAGAAAAAACACTTAGGGAACGTAACCTGGGATATTTATTCAAGATAGGAGGGTGGCCATACTAAGAATCCTCCCAAAAATAGCATTTGATCCTCGATTGTAAATCCAAAATAAACCCTGCTTGATTAAATTAGCTCTTCTTTTCAGAGTGTCCCAGATGACTGAACCTTTCCCAACCAAGCTGACTTTAGGGATCTCAACCTTAGAAATACCTCTCAAGTATTTACAAGATAATATTTTAGACCAAATATGATCTTGAGAGGTACACCATCTCTAATAAATTTTTGTAGCCAAATAATACCCAAAAAGAGTTGTTTGTTGCAACCCAAGGCCTTCCTCTTACATCGGCCTACATATAGAATCCCACCTAACCAAAATCTATTTATATTGATCAAGTTTTCTAGACCATAAAAAATATCTTGACAAAGCATCCATGTCCTTGATGAAATGAGAGGGAGCTATTTGTACAAAATATCTATAAATGGGTAAAGCTTGAACAACATATTTTAAAAGCAACACTCTACCTATAGTGGATAGCCATATGAAAGTCTAGTGATTCACCTTCCTTCTAAACTTATCAAGCATAGACTACCAAGAAGATCTAGATAGAGGATGAGATGAAATTGGAATACCAAGATAAATGAAGGGGGGAGTCTCGACCTAGAATCTTAGAATGTGAGAAATCCTGGCTTGAATAATAGGAGGGGTATTTAAGAAGAAAATAGAAGAATTTTCCTTATTAATCAACTGTCCAAAAGTACCAAAATATATGTCAAGAGTTTGTCTAATATTTCTAGCTTCCCTAATAGTGGCAACTCCCAACAAAGCGATATCATCAACAAATTGAATATGGGAAAGAGCTGGAAAACTACTATACCACTTCCACCCCTAAATGAGACCTTGCCTGACTTGAGACTTGAACAATCTTCCCAACCCTTCTGCCATAATGATAAAAAAATAAGGAGATAAAGGATATCCTTGCCTCAATCCCATTGAGACCTCAAAAAACTCTAATGGCTCATTATTAACAAGAATAGAGAACAAGGAAGAAGAAACATAGCTCATCACCCATCTAATCCATTCCTCCTCAAATCCAAAAGCAATAAGAACTTTCTAAAGAAAGGACCATCTGTCCCAATCATAGGCTTTGGCCATGTCCAACTTAATGAGCATAGTTTTCTCCTTAGAAATTTCCATCGAGTGAATAGCTTTTGTAGCAATAAAAACCCCATCCAGGATTTGTCGACCAACAAAAAACCCTCCTTGCTCCTCAAAGATGATTTTGCTCAACCATATCTTCAGCCTATTAGCAATAATTTTTGTGATGATCTTATACACAACATTGCAAAGAGCAATATTCTTGAATATATCCAAGGAATTTGCTCCCTCTTTTTTGGGAATAAGCACCACAAATGTAGCATTTATGGCCCTTAGAATCTGTTTGTTCTTTTGGGACTCATGGACCACCTTCAAAATATCAAATTCGATTAAATTCTAAAACTCTTGATAAAACTCAATTAGGAATCCATATGGACCTGGGGCTTTTCCTTTTTTCATCTTGAATACAACATTTTTAAACTCCTCAAGGGAAATTGGACCCATTAAGTTATCAATCATCTCTCTAGAAATAATCGAGGGAATAAAGTTTAGAATAAGCTTTTCATTCTCATCATCTGAGGGGGAGTCCTCCTTGAAGAGAGAGGAAAAATACCTCTTAGCCTCTTCTGAAATATCCCTGAAAGAAGAGAGCAGGGCACCCTAAGAATTCAAAAGAGAGGTAATCAAGTTACCATTACGATGAGCCTTAACTGAGTTATAAAAGAAGTTTGTGTTCCTATTCCCTTCCTAAAGCCAATCTACTTGAGATTTTTATTTACAAAAAAATTCTTCCCTCAGTTTGCATTCAGCAAGGTCTTTTGCAGCCTCAGATTCCTCAATGAGAAGCTCCTCCGTGAGTCCCTGATCTCTAATAATCCTTGAAGCTTCTTCCACCCTCCTAAGAGGTGCAAACTTAGCCAAGTAAAGGTTCCAAAAATTTAGTCAATTCTATCTCTTCAATTTAAGCTTAACAAATTGTAGTCGCTTCATAAAGGAATACATAGTGGTGCCATGAGGAGGTTTTCCAGTGGTCTACCAACCTCACATGAAATCATGAAGCTTAGGATCACGAAGCCACATAAGTTAAAACTTAAAGGAAGAATTCTTCTTTAGCCCTAACTCCAGAGTAGAGAGTTTGATAGGCCAATGATCAGATCCCCTACCCTCCAGAATCACATAACTAGCACTTCTATTATTACCCATCCAATAACTAGAGATCAAAAACCTATCCAGTCTCTCTGAGATGGAATCTTCCTCACATCTTCTATTGTGCTAGGTAAATATCCCATTATCTGGCCTGATTTCAACCAAGTTTAGGGCCTACATATGAGCATTGAAGATAGAAGAAAAAGACTCGATACGGTCAACCCCACCACGTTTATCCTCCATACAAGTGATAGAGTTGAAGTCTCCAACCAAAATCCATGGGTACAAGGGAGCTAGACTTCTCACAAAGTAAATGTGCTCCTACAAATTCACTTTACCATTGTAATCAACAAGAGCATACATATTTGTAAATAGGATGGTTTTACTAGATTCATTATCATACCCAATCATCGAAATAGACAATCTATTGGAAATCTAAGTAAGAGGGTATATCTTAACTGGATCCCATAAACAAGCAACACCACCAACATATCCACATGCATCAATACACTGGTATTACCCCCTTCTCCACAACTTGAGAGTAATATTGAACATACTATGAGTAGCCAATTTAGTCTCCTGAATAAACACCACATTCGGAGAATGTACACAAACCAAATCATGAACAACTTTTTATCTAGGGATGCTATTCAACCCCCTTACATTCCATGAAAGGATAATCATTTTTAGGGGTTAGAAAAATGGGAGTCCAATGTTCTCACCAAGCCTGACTCCACCAAAGTCTCCCCCATTAACTTAATTTTATCCAAGTCCTTCTTTCGACCCACCTTCATATTGGGGGGGGGGGGGGGAGGGGAAAGGGGGGGGGGGAGGGGGGGGGGAAGGGGAAGAAGAGAGGAGAAAAGAGAAGGGAAAAAGGGGTGGGGGGGGGCAAGGGTGTGGATCTTATCCGAAGAATTTTTTTAATTATTTTTTGCTATAATCCCAACACTGTAGGAGTTTTGCAGTCTAAGGATGACTACATCAGTGCATGAGTAGGATAGGGCATAACTAAATATGTACCACTTTCCAAAATAGTTTTCCTTCTAGGGCTAGATCCAACCATATCACCTATACTCAGATCCAAAGCCCTTTGTTCTTCATTTAAACCCCCTATATATGATTCCTTAAGTTCTACCTCAAGAAGAGACATCTGATTTGGCCTTGTTATATTTACATTAGGTAGCGATATTTCAGGTATCTCCATGCACTGATAAAGATCATCTAAAATTTCAAAATGGTTGAATAGAGCATCTAGCTGACTATCCTTAAGGTCTCTGTTTGCCCTTCGTCCTCTATTTTGGGGTTTTACCAGAATAAAGCCTTCCTTATCCTATTCCCCTTCCTTTATAGGGGCTTTTCCTTTGTCCAAATTTTGTCCAGATTTAGAGGGCTCAGGATTTGAATCCATGGGTGGGATAAACTTAGGGCATTTTCTTTGCAGGTGGTCATATTCATGGTAAATCCAACAACGAAATGGAAGAGCTTCATAGTCAAGTTTTTGAATCCATGTAGTCGATCCAAACTGTATTTCAATAGAATATGGAATAGGATTATTTAAATAAATTTCAACACATATACGGGCAATAGAGATTACCTTTTTATCCATTGTCTATTGTGACGGTCCAACCGACTTCCCAAGAAGAAGGGCAATCTTATACAAGATATCAGTTCTCAAGAATTCTAATAGGAGCCACAGAAGTTGAACACATACTGGAACCCACGATGATCGTTCCTCTGATGGGTTGAAACCCACATGCTAGGGTTTAAGAAATATTCCCTCTTGGTTATAGAAATAAGTACCCCTTTCAAATGCTTTGTTATGATCCACAAGACAAGAGAAAACCACCATAAAATAGTTGCTTGCACTCAACATCACCTCCACGTTGCCTTTAGGGTTCCAAGTCTTCTTGACCCAAGCCTCCACAAAGGGGAGAGAAATTCGAATGCCCAAAATTTTTCCAATAAGCACATGTTTGGTTAAATAATCCACATATTCCACCATCGAGTCTAGTTGAACCACTAGAACCGGCCTGGCTTCACATCGTTCTAAACATCCATTGTTCTTTAACAAGCGGTTCCTGAAATGCATTAGGAAATCTTATTCCTTCAAGTCATTTTTTGATGAAAAAACATCACGAGCATGCCCTATCTATGACAGACCCAATGCCATCACAACATTCCTTCAATTGTTCAGACCTCCTCCAAAAACTACTACCATCCCTACAGAGCAGTTTTTCCTCATCAAACCCTAGTAGAGCAGTTTTTCATTAATTATATTTTTATCTTTATTTTTTCAATGAGATCCAATGTTGTTACACTATGTCCTGTCCATTTTTTATATCTTTCTATAACCCTTACGCTTTTCTCTCCCTTTTCTCAATATTCAATCATCTTAAATGAGCCAACCTTCTCTAATGGTTGAAACATAGAGCAATATTGTTTCATCTAGTACTATAATTTGGCTAGAGTCTAAGGAACAATGCCTATCCATAATAATAGAAATTTTTAGTCCAATAGTATAGTAGTTTATGGCATGCTCAATGGGATGAAGCGATTAAATTCATCTCACCTTTTTGGAGAGCTCAATATTAGGTGAATAGTCTTGAACCCATTTGCAAATAATATATGTTCATCTGGAGACTCCCATTAAAAGATAGAACCCATAATTGTATTGAGATAAAGCCATCAGTTCTATTTGTTGAAATTTCATTGTATTTTTATCTCATCTTTATATGATTACAAGGTCTATAGTAAAACAATTAGAAAATACATCACCATTTCAAGAGCTACCCATTCATATTTCAAAACACATTGAGATTTCACTCCTTGAGTCTTGTGTTCAAAGCATAGATTCTTCAATTGCTAATTTCTTTGCACTATCAAGGTCATCAAGTCCTAGAATCATGGTTCAAAATCAACATAGTCCTACAAATTTTTTTGAATGGGTCTATCACACTTGAATGACATCCCACAAGAAGCACTTAAAGATCTTACCACTGATAATGGTATAGGCAAAATAACCTATGAACATTATCAAGAATTAGCTCATTGGCATCAATTCACAACATAAAAAATGAAGATGTTATGGTCAAACTTATCGCCATGTACTTTAGGGGGAAGATACTTAACTGGTATGAAATCCTAGAAGATGCTAGTATCCATACATGAGATGACCTAACTATATGCTTTGTGGAATAATTTAATGAGCTAGGGGATCCCTTTTCACTTCTTACCCAGTTTATTGTCATACAAATACATCCTCAAGAGATAATCACTAATTTCAATCTCTAATTTAGTAGAACCTAGAAGAGAATTTTGCATAATATTAGACCTACAAGTCCTTTGAAATATATATATTATATAAGAGTGTTAGGCCCAAGCTTAAGTTTGTAAACATAATAATACAACATAATTACCTTTCCTTGTGTATACCAAGCCACCATTACTATTAAAAACACTTCAATTTATATAGGAAGATTACCTTCAAGAGTCATAATGCCATATCTCTCCAAAATAGCTGAATAATAAAAAAATTGAATCATCATTAGCTCCTCTCACAATTCATTCTCTTCCTCCAATTGTTCCCATACTTACATCTAAAACATTACCTTTGGTGCATTGCTTTACTAGCATTGCCAGTGCCTAAGCCTAAAGAATCATCGATAATATTAGAAGTGTTGTCTACAATAAAAACACTGAATACTAATATGACAACAATTATGAGAGAAGCAAAAATATTCTATCCTAGAAGATTCTTCTATATTGCTAGAGATCAGAAGGCTTCCAATAGCAATACTATAAAAAAAGTCAACAATAGCTACCAAGATCAAGGTCCATTGACTTTAGAACCTAAAAGTTGCCCTTGTTGTGTAGTATGCACTGATCATCACAATACAAATAGTTATATTATGTATCAACATAATGCATAGTTGACTACTGAAAAGGAAAAAAGATATTAGAAAGGTAATTTCAACATGCTATAAAAACAAAATAGATTATGCTTACTCAAGATCCTTTCGAGGAGGAATGCATATCCGTGTTGACCAGATCCAAGAAAAAGTCCATCTAGGTAGATCCTCAAAAGTTAAAACCTTTTTGAGTCCCAAATCAGCCTCAAAATACTAAAGAGTAAGCTCTACACAAGATTAGGAAAGCCTCAATTCAAGAACCAAAGAAAGTTCCATCCATGTCAAAGCCAAAAAAAGAATAGTATTGCTCAAAGAAAACAAAGAAATATAAAGAGATACTGCCTGAGATAAAAGAAAAAGCATAGGATAAGCGTAGATTCCCTTAAATAATAAAGAGACAAATAATAAAAGCTACCCAATAATACAGAGGAAGGTTCGATGAACCAAAAAAGAAACCAGTAGAAGCATCCAACTTTAACATAGTAGAAGAGCTCAAAAAGACTCCTTCTAAAGTGAGTATGTATGATGTGTTGATGATTCTTAGACAAGTAGATATAGTCAGAGCTTCATTAAAGAAAGTCACTTTGGGAGATCAACCATGTTCAATGATAGGGATATGATATGGCACTAAATCAAATTACAATCTTGCTCAAGATTCAATAATTTTGGGTGCTATGAAATATAGGTCAACCCCTTTTTACATATCATTGATAATGGAAGGGTGGGTTGTTCATAATTGTATGATTGATTCTAGAGCCACTACTACTATAATACCCAAATAAATATGCAAATTGATGGGTATAGAATATACCTATTCATGTCCAAAAATACTCTAATTAGATGGAACCCCTATAAAAATAGTAGGGGTAATTAAAAGTTATCCCTGTGAAACTCCACAAAGTGCCAAAGATCATGATAATACAAGATATAGTAATGGTTGAATTAGAGCCATACTTTGGCCTCTATATTACTTGAGATATCACAACAAAATTGAGAGGCTACATGTACTTGGACCATTTTGGTATGATAATTGTACATAAAGGTAAAAAGATCAAAATCATTCCAAAAAAGCCTACTACTTATCATATTGAGAAAATTGAAGAAGATGAGTATATCAATATAATATTTGAAGAAGTTGATCCCCTAGAAGATATTTTAGACAAATTATAAATAAATAATGAATTCTCTTTAAATTAATTACGATGCCTTAGTTGAGACTGGGATTGGGACATACCATGTCTTAGACCAAGAACACAAGAAGATTCTAGTAGTCACCAATTAAGATATGTGAAAGTCAAAACTTTGGAAACTTTATTTTGATGGAGCTAGATGCAAAAACAGTGTTGGAGCCAATATGGCGCTGGTGTCTCCTTTAGAAGGAAATAAAAGTTTCTTCTACAAATTAACCTAGAGTTGCACCAATAATGCTATTGAATATGAGGCTTTATGCCTTGGTTTGATGCAAGTAAAAAATATGGGCATTAAGCTACTAATAATCTATGGTGACTTTGAGATTATAGTTAATCAGATAAAAATGATATGTAATAATAAACATTATTATATGAAAGTATACCAAAATAAATTATAGGATCTAATGGAGATATTTGAAGCTCTAAATATACAAGCTATTATATGTGAGCATAATGAGTTGGCTGATATGCTCTCTACCAAGGAGCAAATTGTGTACATACTGCAAAATATTATCTGAGGAAGAAAAATAGAGTAAAAATAGTCTTTAGACCAATGATCCTAGACAAAGAAATATTGTGGAAATTATTTGAATATGACCATAAAATCATTAATTTTTTGACAAGAGAAGCAATCTACTTAGCCAAACAAGAGGAGATATACCAAGAATTTAGGCAAGAGGATATTATTGAGTTGAAGAATAATCATATCCCCAAAGGGCTCATTAGTCTAGAAAACTTGTTTGACAACAATGACAGAAATAGAGGTCGAAGGATGAAAATAGAAGAATAGGCCTATAATAAAATAAAATCGAATTAGGTAAAAGTCTAAAGATTATATTTTATTGTATTGTAGAAGAAATGAATCAATTCAAATTATTATGTATGCAGTATCAAGATATAATAGCCTGGAGCTATGATGATCTCCAAGTTTACAATAAGGAACCGATTCAACACACCATTGAGGTAGCCCTTGATGCTCAGCCATTCAAATAAAAATAGAGGCCAGTCAACCTAAATATAGAAGCATCCAAAAAACAAAAGCTTCTCAAGATGTTGAATGCTAAAATTATATATCCCATCATGCATTCCACATGTTTTTCTATCCCAGTGCTTATTAGGAAAAAGAACAACTACATTCATCTCTATGTTGATTTTCAAAACTTGGAAAAAACATCATTAAAATATCACTACTCCCTTCCTCAAATTGATTATATTTTGCAAACAATGGTAGGGATAAATATGTTTTCTCTATTAGAAATTTTTTCAAGGTACAATAAAATATGGGTAAAAGTTGACGATTGACACAAGATAACATTTACTACCAAGTGGGGAACCTTTGCATACCAAATAATACCTTTTGGTTTGTGAAATACTATTGCTACTTTCCAACACACCATGGATTTTACTTTTGGAGATAGTCAATAAGATAATTCTTATATATTTAGATGATATAACAATCTTCTCTCATGACAAACAATTACACTTAGAGAATATAAAAAAAGTTTTTAGAAGTGTAGAGAATTTGGGATATCATTAAACCTGAAGAACTCTATCTTTGCTATTCATGAAGGAAAGATCCTAGGCCATGTAGTTTCAAAGCAAGGAATGACCATTGATCCAAAAAGAGTTTAGATTATCTTATATCTCCCTCTCCTTTTAAGCAAGAAAGCTTTATAGTAATTTTTTGGGTAAATCAATCTTGTCCAAAATTTGTATTAGATTTTGCACAAATTTTTAAACATATGATAGATCTCTTGAAAAAGGATGCTACATTTGAATGGATCCCAAAGAGAAGAACAAATTTAAACAAATTGAGCAAGATATTTCAAAGACCTCAATGTTAATCAACCCAAATTTTAGTAAGGACTTTATCTTGTACGCCTATGGGTTTGAAGATAGCTATGTTATGGTCTTAACTCAAAAACATGACAAAAAAGATTAACACCCAATATTTTTCTTAAGTCAGATATTTCATGACTATTAAAAGAATTACAATAATATAGAAAAACAAGTATTTGCTATCATGAATTCATTGAAGAAGTTCAAACATTATTTATCATAGAGTAAAACCATACTTTATCTAATTCATTTAGATGTGAGAAACTTCATTATATAGGGAATTATGTGATAAAAGAGCTGGATAGGTCACTAAGATTCATGAATATGACATTGAGATACATCCTACCGGGATGGTCATGGGTAGAGCATTATGCCAATAGTTAGCCACTTCAACAGAATAGGGGTACAATATGTACATTGAGGGTGATACAGAGAGAAATCCCAAGATTGTGCAACAATAAAAAAGTCTTGTTTGGATATATGAATTAGTAAAGTATTCTCAAATAGGTAGATGCCTTGAAGGTTTAAATATTTTGCGAAGACAAAGGTATAGACTACAAGCTCTAAAATATGTTTTGATACTAGAAGATTTATATAAGAAGAATTTTGATGGAGTTCTCTTACGTTGCTTAAAACCAAAAGAAAAAGAGAAGGTGTTGACCAAATTTCACTCATGAATCTCTATTGGATATTCATGTCAAACCACTTTTGTCAAGATCCTTAGGGTATGATATTATTGGTCAATAATTTTTGTGGACTCATTCAAAGTGGTATGATCTTGCAAAAAATGCCAATGTGTCATTAAAAGAAAAATAAATACTTGACTTCCACTATGTCCAACTGTAATTGAAGAACCATTTAAATAGTGAGGGTTAGACTTCATAGAGTCATAAATCCAAACTCATATTTAGGCCACAAATATATTTTAACAATAAATTATTTTACTTGATGGATTGAAATAGTTTCCACAAAGACAACCAATCAAGATAAAGAGATTGAGTTTATTGAGAAATTGATAACAAGATTTAGCATCCCACATACATTTGTGATCTCCCTTCATAGGGGTAAGATTTATCAAATTTACCAGTAAATATGGCATTATTTGAAGATGTCTTCTAATTATTACCCATAGGGGAATGAGTTAGCTGAATGAACTAATAAAAATATTTTGAAGATTATCACAAGGACTATTGAAGAGAATACAAAAAGCTGATACTTGTTACTAGATTAAGTACTATGGGTAGATTGAATTACCATGAATAAGTTATTAAAAGTTTCCCCATATTTATTAGTCTATGGTAAGGAAATTGTTCTCCCATTTCATATTGAGCTACCAACTATGAATTTAATAACTTAAGTAGAAATTTATGACATGAAAGCAATGAGAGTGTGAATGACACAATTGTTGTTATTGGAGGAGCAAAGAGAAAAATATTACTATAATTTCCAAAGTGACTCAACCATGACTAATCAATGGTTTAGCAAAAAGACAATGCTTAAGGACTATAAAATTTGTGACCTCATCCTCAAATGGGAGGAATACAAATCAAAGCTAGAAAATCACTAAAAATTTGATTCATTCTAGTTTAGATTGTATCAAATCATCACCATGAAGAGAAATAACACCCCGATAAAACAAAATCTAAAAAAACAATAATTGTAGAATCAAAGGAAAAACAGAGAAGAAGAACACATTACACAAGAATTTATCCTGGGAAACCCTTTCAAGAAAAAACCCAACAAGAATATTTTCTTATTGTATAAACTTGACCATATTTAATACAATAATATCCTTTCACTTCTTCCTCGCTTGCTTTTCACTTGCAATTAAATTTCTTTCAAATCATATTCTTACTTATTTTTCAAACCCTCATGCAAGTGTTGTTTTATATACCAACAACACAAGAAGGGGTTTTACAATACCATGGGCATAAAACTCAGGTTCAAATATATTAACCCAAATATATTAAAAACATGGGTTCAAATATATTAACCCAAATATATTAAAACATGGATTCAAATATATTAAAACATGGATTAAAATATATTAATCCATGGGTTCAACTATATTATCCAAAACCCAACCAGAATAACATGGAAAATATTCAACATATTTCCAATATTTTCCCACTTCTTGAATACTTTCCATAGTGGTTGAAAAACTACCATTATCAATTGTCAAGGACAACCATGCCCATAGATCTTCTACACCAAGATTTTTTTTGAGAAGGTATAGCCTTTGTTAACGAATCAACAATATTATTTTTTGTATAAACTTTCTCCAACATCACCCAGTTCTCTCCAACCATATCTCTCACAAAATAATACTTGGTATCAATATGTTTTAATTGATCATGAAAAATGGGATTTTTTGCCAAAAATATTACACTTTGATTATCATTATCAATTCTCACAATCTTCTACTTAAGGCCAATTGTTGAACATAATCTCTATAGCCACACTACTTCTTTACAAGCATGAGTAGATGCAATGTACTCAACTTCTATAGTGGATAAAGCAATAACAAATTACTTTGTACTCATCTAACTTACTGCCACTCCAAATAGCCTGAACACAGGCACTCGTGGATCTTCTCTTATCAAGATCTCCAGCATAGTCAACATCTACAAACCCTTGTTGATTTACAATATTATTGTCTTCAGATGTTCCTTCATAACATATAACATAATCTATAGTTCCACGCAAGTATTTAAATTTCTCTTCATAATAGTACAATGTTCCTATCCTAGATTTGACATATATCTGCTAACTACTTCTATTTCATGTGCAATATCAGGTGTAGTACAAACCATTGCATAAATTAGACTGCCAATAGTGCTAGCATAAGGAATATGATGTATTTCTTCAATTCCTCATCTATTTTAGGATATTGTTCAATAGATATCTTATGACCAATAGAATATGGAGTACATATAGGTTTACAATCATTCATCCTAAACCTCTATAGTATCAAATCAACATAATTCATTTGATCTAACCATAAATTTCTATCTGCATGATCCTTTATTATTTAAATATCCAAAATAATTTTTGTAGTACCCAAATCCTTCATGTCAAATTCAAAAGATAACTAAAATTTTAGTAACTTTATCATCTCCTTATTATTACCAATTAACAACATGTCATCCACATACAATACAATGATAACAAAATTTTCAATTTTATTTTTGAAATAAACACATGGATCTGCTTTGCTTTTTTTAAACCTAAGTGTCAAAACAAACATGTCAAAGTTTTGATTCCATATCCTTAGAGACTACTTCAACCCATAAAGAGACTTCTTCAACTTGCATACCAAGTCCTCCTTACCTTTTACCCTGAAGCATTTTGGTTGTGACATATATATGTCTTCATCAAGTTCACCATGTAGAAAAGCTATCTTTACATCCATATATTCTATTTCAAAATAAAAAGTAGTAGAAATAGCCAATAGAGCTCTAATTGATGTTAGTTTAGCCATAGGAGAAAAAATCTCACCAAAATCAACTCCCTCAACTTGAGAAAATTCTTTTGCTACCAGGTGAGCTTTGTACTTCTCTAGCTTTCCTTCAACATTGTACTTTTTCTTGAATAACCTCTTACAACCAACATGTTTTCTGTTAGGAGGTAATTTCACCAAGTCACAAAAAAACTACTCAAATTCATTAGAGCAATACTCACCACCATTGTCACTTCTTAGAATATTTATCCTTTTCTCTATTTGATTTTCTACAAGAGCCTTGAACTCTTTAAATTTATAGAAAACATCAAACTTATACCATAAATAATATACCTGTATTTCTTGAGAAGTCATCTATAAATGTAACAAAATAGATAGATTTATCTAATGATGATACTTTTTCTGGTCCAAATACATCATTGTGAACTAGATGAAAAATTCCTTCAAATATTGTAGCACTACTAAGAAACTTGACTCGGGTTTGCATTCCAAAAAAATAGTACTCACAAAAATAAAAATTTAATGGGCAATCATAAATTCCTTCAACCATACCTTTCATTTTTAATATTCAAGGCCTTTCTCACCAATGTGTCCCATGATTTGATGCCACAACATTGTCTTCACTACAAGAATACTTGGAGATTCTTCTATCGTATTAATTTCCTCTACAACTAAAGAGTTGTTGTAATCAATACTTATAGTGCTAGCCTCAAGTTTGAACAAAGTTCCTATATGAAATTCCCTTACCAACACTAAGCATCCACAAACCATCTTGCAATTGTGCTTATTGATTGCCATAGTCACACCTACATCATTCATATTACTAATGAATATCAGATTCCTTGCCAAATCAAAAATATACAACACACCAAGAAGGGTTTTAATTCTTCCATATTTTAACCTCAACTTGGCTCTTCCTCAACCTATTATTTTGTGTCATATTGTCTCCTAAGAAGAATTCACTTCCATTTATATTTTCATATTCATATAACCCCTCCCTATAAGGAGTCATATGAAAAGAAGCATATGAGTCAATTAACCATGAGTCATGGTGTTCACTTGAGCATGCTGCATCTATGAATTAGTCCCTTGAATCTTCATTTGTGGTCTTCATTTCTGTAGACGTTCCTTTATCAACATTTTTAGATCTATAGTATCTTCTATAATGCCTTATTTTACCACACTTCCAACAATTTCTTTTATTTGAAACAACAAAAATTTCCCTATATTTTGATTTCCTTTATCATATTTCATTTTTGCTTCTTTCTTGATAACGACCTCTTACAACCAAGGCATCCTTCTACTCTTAATCCATAGAAGATTTTTGTCTTATTTTCTTAGATAGCAATGTTTCTACTATATCCTCTACTTTCAATGTAGAAGTAGTATTGGTGATAATTATAACTAGATTATCCCAAGAATTAGGTAAAGAACAAAATAAAGTAATACACTTTTCCTATTTATTTATTTTTATATCTACAGAGTCTAATTGACTTATCATAGTGTTAAAAGAATTCAAAATTTTAGCCACAAAGTCACCATCATTCATCTAAAGAGAATACAATTGATTTTAGAGAAGTTTATTTGCTAGTGACTTTGTCTAATACAACACTCCTAGATTTTCCCATAATAACTATGTCATGGTCTCTGTTGATACATTTAAAAATACGAAATCAGATAAGCAAAATATGATAGAGCTTCTTGCTTTCTTATCGATCTTTAGCCACTCCTAATCTATAATTCCTGTTAGTTTAACTCCTGAGACTGCAACCCACTGATCTCTATCCATAAATAGATCCTCCATTTTGAGTTTCCATAACTCAAAATTCTATTCATTAAATTTTTTGATCTCTACCCATGCGCTTCTCATCATTTTTCCTTTACCCAGATTCTTCTATGCATTGCTCCCACTCAAGAATTAATTTATCCTAGGGTTAAAACCCTTACTCTTTGAACAAAGCTAAAACCTAGCTATGATACCAAATGAAGAGAAATAACACTTCGATAAAATGAAATCTAAAGAAATAGTAATTACAAAATCAAAGAAAAAATAGATAAGAATAACACATTACACAAGAATTTATCTTGGGAAACCCTTTCGAGAAAAAACCTAAGAAGAATATTTTTTTATTGTATAAATATGACTATATTCAATATTATAATATCCTTTTGCTTATTTTTCACTTGCTTTTTGCTTAGGATTACATTTCTTTTAAATTATATTCTTCCTTCTTTTTCAAAACTTCATGCAAGTGTTGTTTTATATGCCAAGAACACAAGAAGGGGTTTTACAATACCATGGGCATAAAACCTGGGTTCAAATATATTAACCCAAATATATTAAAAACATGGGTTCAAATATATTAACCCAAATATATTAAAACATGGGTTTAAATATATTAACCCAAAACTCGATCAAGATAACATGGAAAATATTCAACACATTTCCAGCATGTCAAATGGGAATACAATGCATATGAGGTATTAGATGAGAACAACCAAAAATTTTATCGATATTGATAAATGACCATCACCAAATTTGTATAAAGTGTTGTCAACTCCCTGTATCATATGTACATAGAAAAACATGATAATAAAATAGGTTGCAAAAATTTTGAATTCTCTAAGTCGATTGGCAAAAACTAGTGCTAGCTGACTATGATTTTGCAATATCGTTTATTTATTGGCCAAAAGTTATGAAAACTAAAAAAATTAATTGACATACAAGGATCTTCTAACGATCCAAGACAACAAGAAAAGAAACTCAAAGTTCAACTATCGTAATAATTGTGCAATGAAAAAACAACACTTAAACAAAATTCAACTTCATGAAGAAGAAATTACAGAGTAAAGAAAACATTGCATTTGAACTGTTCCAAACTATTAGCTGCAAACATAGAGCTCAAAAAAATACAAAAATGTAATACAAAAATTTGTCCAAGTCCAAAACTAACAAAGAAATAACCAAAAACACAAAAGCATCCAACAACATCCAAAATGCACAGAAGAAGAAGATACTCCATGATCGAATGTGTCAAATTATAGACACAAAAATAATAGTGAGAAGCAAACTACAACAGTTGTGAGATGATGCTAAGCAACATATAGCCCAAGGGATTTCTTCAAGTAGTCTAGGTTCATTTGCATAGCATTCTTTATTGTCCTATTATATTTATAAAGCTATACATCCTTGCTCAGAGTTTGTGCTCACAATCTCAAAATTTTATAATCCCCAGCTAAGGACCATTCAAAATGCCCAAGAGCAAATAATTTTCCATATTACTCCAAATATTTTCATAGATGAATTCACCATAGGATTCTATTGGATTATTACATTATTTGACCCCATTATAATATTGGTTTGGTAGATGATTTATATTTTGTATAATATATGTATTAATATGAGAGAAAGTGCAAGGTGTTAGGATAGAGAATGAAGAGTCACATGATATGTGGCAAGATGAGAGCTTTGTCTTTATGAGAGGAATATGAAAGGTTGCATCTCCCGAATGAAAGAGGAGAGCAATAGTCAGAGTACTAAAAAGTCATGTAAATTGATATATTGGAGGTAAAACTCCATGCAATGTAATCAATTTGGATCATTCTTGCAATCATGTGATATTGTGCGTATTTGAGCTATATTTGTGAGATATTATTATATTGAGATTCATTGTTAGTTTGATTAATGGTATTTATTTGATTTATTCTTGATCATGGTTAATACTTTCTATGAGTTAACCTATTCAGAAAGCTAACAATGGTATCATCACCATGCGACGACAAGCCCAAGTAAGAAAATGTTTGCTAGTTTAGAAAGCGTCTAAAGAAATTGGAAATTGCACTTATTGAAGATACTCTACAGTTTTATTATTTACTTTTTTTTAAGCTATTGAAAGGATCATAAGGTTAATGGTTCAATTTTTTAGAATTTATAAGTTTATTCTTTAATTTTCTAATTATTTCAAATATGAAATAATAAGAATGTCTACTTAATTAAAACCATATAATTAGTATTAAATTTATTAAAAATAATACAATATTAAAACCTTACTAACAATGTAACTTATCTAAAATATTAATCTTAATATCTGATCCCTTATTTGAAATAATTAATATTGTTTACTTTTCAATATGTAAACAATCACTTAAATCAAGCTTGGCACAAATATTGCCAAAAATACCTAGGTCCCTGATCTTCTTCCCTCTCATATCAAATATAGTTAAATGACTCTCTTTCAAGGTCAACCCTCCTATCCTATCATGTATGAGTAAATTACTCTCTTTCGAGAGGCATTCAATTACAAAACACACTATAGCAACATTAGATGATTGCATGTGCAGGCGTGCTAACGTTCATTCATTGGCCTCCTACGTAAATGAATCAATTATATCAAATGGAAATTCATCTACAACTGAATCCATAATTGATTCCACACCATCCATTGCCTTTATCCTTACCCATACTTGCATTTTAGATGGCCATTTCTAGTGGTTTAGTCAATAAATATTTTATAATATAATAGTTCATGTACAAAAGAATTTAAAAAAAGTCTTAGAAAATTTGAAGATTGATTTTCAATGTCTGTGGTGTCAACACAAAATAAAGGAAAATAACTAAGAAGATGCATGGCTATCAAACCCTATGAAGCCGTATCATTTGCTGAAAAGAAGTTTTTCCTGTGTCAAGGAAACAACAAGAGAGAGTTTATTTTTCATCCATCCTGTTGTGGCTGATCCACAACACACCCCAAAATTGGGGACCCACCTTTTTTGCATGCTTTCAAAGATGACCGCAGTGGCCCAGATGCTAAAAAATCAAAGGAAGAGCAAAATATAGCAAGAAAAGAAAGTGTCGCGATATCGCGACATGTTGCTCGTCGCGACCGAAAAATGAAAAGTTGTCGTCATATCACGACTTGTTGCTCCGCGCGGCTGAAAATGAGAAGTTGTCGCGATATCGCGACATGTTGCGTCGCGCCAAATGGTTCTTCCCTTGTGGCTGTTGTTGCCTGTCTTTCCTATGGGGAAAATTGTTACGGATGTCGCATCGCTATTTTGTTTGTGGGATTCAGCGGGGACACGGGGGGCCACCGTCGCGTTCTTGGTACTTTAAAATCTTCTTTTTTTCGACGTTGTTTTGTTTCTCTTCTCTTTTCCGTGCCGGGGCTTGGGTGGCCTTCTGGGCCTTTGTGGATGTTTTTTTCCTTTGCTGGTTTGGCTGCCGTCTGGTTCTCCCTTTCTTGTCTTTAAACCCCATAAACCGGCACCTAACTTCCGTGGATCCTCTTTACTTTTTTTTTTTTTTCACATTTTTTTTCTCTTTTTCTTCGCATTTTATTTTAAAATAAAAAAATTTCTAGGTGAATTCTTCGCTTTCATTTCATTAGGTTTTGTTTTTCATTCATGAGCTTAGGGTGACATTCCCTTCATGAAAATTCCATTTTCATTGAAGGATTTATATTTTATGACATTTCATCAATTTCCATGTTAAAGTTACAACGTGGTCATTTAAGGATCAAATCACATTTGCTTTATTCGGGTTCAATGAACAATCATTAAAGTTTTACAGTAAAATAAACCAACATTGCCCCTTGTTGCACTTTGCAACCACTAAGGTGTTCCAAGCATTTTTATTAAATATATTTATTTGAGATTATTGATACACATATACCAAATGCTGACATAGCGGAACCTTGGAGAAATTGTTTCTTTGCAAGAGAGGATTTAGAACCCAAATCCTATCGGAGAGTGTGTTTTCACAACTGGGTGAAAATACCACTCAACACATCCAATACATCAAATTTAGAGTGTAGTGCAACATAAGAAGTATATAGCCACAATACATAAATTATCAGAAAACTTTTAAAAGGAAGTTGATTAGAATAGTGTAACATATGATTTTGAAAATGAAGAAAGGTTGAATGCTTAAGTAGTTTATTTCTTCTTACACAACCGTTGGTAGAATGATTATTGCATAAGCATTATGCTTTGTAAAGTTAGCTGCAAAATTTACCTTGGTTGAAGTGGTCTGGTAGAAGGTAATCACCGCAAGAAACAAGTAAGTGATTGGCAGACATAAATGCAGTGGAGCAGACGAGTGTTTGTAGTAGTCTACTGATGTTACACAAAGGCAATCAGCAAACATTATGCAACATGAAAGATTCACTATAATCTAAAGATACTATAATCGCCTACACATGAATGCGAGCTATTAAATGTCAGTTTAATATTCTATGCGCATTTGATTTAATTGTAAAAAACATATTTGAATTGGATTAATTAGTTAGGAGTTATAAGTTTTTTTTTTTTGGGTGAATTAAAGTGTTGGAAGATACAAGGTGATTAATAGAAATTAAAAGAATGGATTAATTTGGTGTTATAAGGATAAATAGTAAATATTTGGTTTATTTAAAATTTTATGGTTTATTTCTAGTTAAAGCTTATTTATTAGGAGAGATAAGGATCTTTAATATTTTGGAGTGGAGTGATTAAATATTAAAGCTTTATTGGGAGATATAAGTAGTTAATAGAAAGTATTTTTTTGGAATAATAAAAAATAATAATAATTAATGAAGAGAAATTTTAAATTTAGAAATTAAATTTATTTTATTGAAGTTGGATAAAGTTTGTGTGGAGTAATTTATCGATGATTATTTAAAATTTAATTTTTTTTTTCGGAAAACTTTTAACTTTAAATTTAATTGAAATATTTGAAGTTTAGAAAATTTGAAAATTAAATTAGGGAGTCAAGGATTTCTACTCCTAAAAGTTTTTATTTTGATATTTGATATTTGATATTTGAAGGTTATATTGATTTCATAGTTGTTTGAGAAAGTTTAAAAGTAGAAAAATTATTGAATTAGTGAATTATTGCAAATTTAGTTATTTGGGAGACAAAAGGGTTTCAACCTCAAACTTTAGGAAAAATATAAATTTGCAAAATTCATTCTTTAGTTTCTAAATCTAGGGAGTTATAAGGTTGTCAAATTCAAAGGAACACGGTGGTTGGGGGGGGGGGGGGGGGGGGGGGGGGGGGGGGCTTCACCAAAGTGTTGGTTAAATTGGTGTGGGTGGGGGGGGTGGGGGTGGGGGGGTGTTGGGGGGGGTGGACCCGCGTGTGTGGGGGTTGAGGGGGGGGGGCGGGGGGGTTTGTTTTTTTTAAAAAAAAAATCAAAGGCAGAGGGGGGTGGGGGGAAAAAAAAAAATTCAAAGGAACATGGCAAAAAATGGAAAGAAAAATGATCATAAAATTGAAATACAAAAACATGAGTTGTTAAGTGAAGAAAACTTGTGTTTTCAAGAAAAAGAAGAAGAAATATATATTCAAAATGACTCACTAGAAGAGACTAAGAAAATATTACAAAAATTAAAATGTTATACTCAAAACATGATAACCAAAATTGAAAATCAAGAGGATACATCAATGAAGGAAAGATGGTCTTGCAATCAATCAATCATGAGAGAAGCCAAATATGAAAGTTTTTATGTACTAGAAAACTATCTAAATTCAAAACTTAATGAAGAAGAAATAAATTCTAAATATGTTTTTACATTACCTTATGATATAGGAAATATAATGTATATGATATTACTTTCTAATGAAGTTCTAAAAGGTAAGAATAGAAAGCAAGAGGAAATGATTACAGATTTGGAAAATAAACTTGTTGATATTATTAGTGAAGCAGAACAGGGAGAAATTCTAATGCTTCAAAAATACATGCAATGTGTTCTTACTGATGCTAATGATTATTGTGACAATAGTTTTACTATTCATGTTAGTCTTTGGAAAATATTTTTCAAGGAATAATCACTCTAAATGTTTCCTAGATAAGAAAGCAAGAAGAGGTTGAAGAATTAAGGAAAAAATGATGGTAGATTCATGTTGTGATACTATAGAATTAAAAATATTGATGATAGATGCATATTGTGACACTAGTGATCATCATCAAAAAGAAAAAGATGCAAATTATGACTCTTATAAAAAAGAAAAGGAATATTGTGATGCAAACAATGATACTTGTGATTTAGAATTCATGAGAAAGATAGAAGAACCAGGGTTATGCATAAGGGGTCGACCCCAAAATCTATTTATAAAATCAAGGTGAATTATCTTGGAATCTTGACGATATTTGTAGAAGTATACATGGCGAATTGCATTTATTTGTTTCTAAAATTTTTTAAATCGTGGTGATTTTAATTAATTTGTCTCCAAAAATTTTTAAACCGTGGAAAATTTTTTTGTGTTGGGGAATATGAATATCAGTTTGCAAAATCTAAAAAATGTACAACATACTTAAAAGTGTTAGGTTGATATGAAAGACTTTAGGTTGACATGATGATCGATAACATGACGATCGACTATAGGAATATCGATCGGTTGTAGGCATACCGATCGGATGCAAGCATGCCGATCGGATGTAGCTATGACGATAAACTGTAGAAATGCTGATCGGCTATAGGTATGTCGATCGATTGCAATCATGATGATCAATTGCAGCCATGCAGATCGGTTGTAGGCATGTCAATCGACTGCAAGCATGTCGATCGACTGCAAGCATGACGATCGGCTGTAGGTATGATGATCAACTGTAGGTATGACGATCGGCTGTAGGAATACCGATCGGATAAGGCATACCGATCGACTGCAAGTATGACGATCTACTGTAGACATGATGATCAGCTGTAGGCATATCGATCGGCTATAGGTATGTCAATTTGCTGCAGGTATACCGATTGATTATAGGCATGATGATTAGCTGCAAGCATGATGATAGGCTACATGACTATTGATCGACTATAGGCATGATGATCAACTGTAAGAATGACGATCGACTATAGGTATGATGATCAGATGCAGGCATGATGATCAGCTGTAGGAATATCAATCGACTTAGGCATGATGATCAGTTGTAGGTAAGACGATCGGTTGCAAACATGACGAAAGGTTACAGGTATATCGATCGGATGCAGGTATACCTATTAGCTACAGGTATGATGATCAACTACAAGCATAATGATCGGATGTACGTATGTTGATCAACTATAGACATAATGATAGATACGACTCTACAATCGATCGACTTATGTCGACAGACACGACTTTGCAACTGATCGACTTATGTTGATAAACACAGATCTACAATCAATCGTCTTGCATCAATGGAGACTCCTCTGCAATTGATCGATTTATTTTGATAGTCACTCCTCTGCAACCTTCTCAAGTTTTTTGTTGTTTCAGAGCTATTTTTGAGTTAGAGTATTTTCAATATATTTTTATCAGTACCTAGTATAGTATATATACGGGTAGTATATGAGGCGATTTGGAAGGGAAAAATAAAATCATTTATAATTTTAAGGCGATTTAGGTGGGAAATATAAAATCATTTATAATTTGAAGGCGAATTAGGTGGGAAAATCAAAATCATATGTAATTTTAGGTCAGCGAATTAAAATAAAGTAAGGTTTATTATTATCAACGACAGGTGAATTTACACCAAAAATCTTCCACCCCGTAAATTTCGGGCGAATGGCCCCCAGTGAAAGGATCCAAAATTAGCCTTTTCAAAATTAAAAAAAACCTAAATAGGGCCAATTTACGATATTTCACGCTTATGCATAACCCTAAGAAGAACTTGTTACAAAATAGATGCTACATATGATACAAATAATTTTAATACAGTTTGTGATTGTCCAGGAAAAGCTTATTTTGTTAGAATTGATGATAATATAGATTCAAATGATGATAGAGATAGTGATGCTCATAGTTGTGTTGATATTGATAGATATTAGTCTAATGATATTTTTGGTTATTTTGAAAAGTATACTAAAGGAATTGGTTTAAAGTTGTTAAATAAAATGGGATATAAAGATACAAGTTTGAAAAAATATAAACAAGAAATGAAAGAGCCAATTGTACTAGAAATAAGACCAAAGTATGAAGGTCTTGGTTATATAGATATATGAGCAATAAAAAATCAAGAACTAACTTTGTGACAAGAAATAGTAACATCAAATCTATGACAAGAATCAATAATAATGAAGGACAAAATAGCAAAAAGAATCTTGTAATAGAAAATAGATGCAATCATTATGGTAGATATTGACACTAGTCATAGAAGTGTTGGAATATTCATAATTGTAAAATTTGTGAAGGACATAATCATTCACAAATGTTTTCTCTAAAAAATAAAAGAAATACTACAAAGTAAAAGTGGATTATAGATGGATAAACATGAATGAATGAAATAAGATAAAAGGAATGTTCTATGGTTTCTATAAAAGGAAAACAAGGACAATCAAAGTTTGGTAAGATTATTTCCACTAAGTTGAAGAATAACCAGTGAAGAATAAGTTCCATATTCTAGAGAGAAGCAACTCAGAATAAAAGTTGGTCATTGTCATTTTGCTTCAGATATTGGAAGAAGTCTCATAATGAATTCTTAGGTAATGCTAAAAAATGTTATCTAAGATATTGCTATAGTGAAATTTAGTCTTCAGAAGTTGAGAAGCTTCCTACAATAGATAGATAAGACTTTCATCTTCAATTGCTTGAAGGCCAAGAGCTTTTCTCACGTAGGGATTGATTTGAGTTGCAGTAAAAAGGATACCCACTGAAAGAGATCCCATAGTAATCAAAGATAGAAGACCTGAGAAAAGAGGTTGATGATCCAGGAACACACTTTCGGGTAGCACAAAGTACAAAATAAAAAATTAAATAATACGCAGCGGAAAAATAAAAATGTTTATTTAATTGTGCACCCTCTAACCTTTACATTCAATTGCAAATACAATTATATAGTGTGTATAACTTAGAAGGGAGAAAATAGAGGAAAGGGAGCGTGGAGGGATAAGGAGGTTGGAGGAATAAGGGGATAGGAAGGTGCGGAGGGATAAGGAGAAAGAATATAGGAGAAGAAATAGGAGGGGAGTTAGGGAGAATAGGATAGAGGAAAATTTGCCGACAAAGCTTGCCGACAAAACTTAAAAGTTTTCACACTTAGGGCTAGAAAAAGATTTTTCTAAGCCACTTAAGTAGAAACCCTATTCACACTTGCAACATTCTCCCCCTTAAAGTTGAGAGGACTGACTACACAGTCTCTCAGCTTTACAAATTGAGCTTTAGTCATCGCCTTGGTGAAGATGTCCGCGACGTTCTCCAAAGTGTGACAGTATTGAAGCTCAACAATTTCATGTTCCACCATATCTCTGATGAAGTGGTACTTCATATCAAAATGCTTCGTTCTGCTATGGTGGACAGGATTATATGCCAATTGAATGGCACTGATGTTGTCATAGTAGATTTCGGTCGGACCACTTTGTTGTTCTCCAATCTCTTCTAGTACTTTCCTTAGCCACAAGGCTTGAGTACTTGCATAAGTAACTGCTATATACTCAGCTTCTATTGAAGATAGCGCTACTACTGTCTGCTTTTTGGAACTCCAAGTTATTAGTCCTGATCCAAGACTAAAACAGTTTCTTGATGTTGACTTCCTGTCATCAATATTGCTACCCCAATCACTATCGTTGAAGCCTACAAGCTTGATAGTGTTACATTTATGGTATTGGATTCCAAAATCCAATGTACCTTTCACATATCTCAAAATTCTTTTAGTTGCCTGCAAATGCAGCTCAGATGGGTTAGCCATAAATCTAGAAACAAGAGATACAACATATTGAATATCTGGTCTAGTGTTGGCGAGAAACATCAAACTCCCAACCATGCTTCTGAAAGTGGTCACATCAACTTTTGGTGCTCCATCATCTTTGCTTAATTGGATCCCATGTCCAACTGGAGTTGCAACTGGTTTGCAATGCTCCATAGCAAACTTCTTGATCATATCCTGAGCATACTTATGTTGACAGATGAAGATCCTTGTATCTGACTGATGAACCTCCATTCCAAGGTAGTAGTGCATTAAGCCAAGATCCTTCATCTCAAACTGCGTCATCATGGAGTGTTTGAACTCCATATTCATTTTTTCATTACTACCCATAAAAATGAGATCATCCACATACAAGCAAACTATGAGGATGTCATTACCTTGCTTTAGGTAGTAGAGTGTGGGTTCATTTTTGCTCCTGGTGAACCCATAATCTTTGAAGTACCCATCAATGCGTGAGTACCAAGCTCTTGGTGCCTGTTTAAGACCATAGAGTGCCTTCTTCAATCTGTAAACAAGGTGTTCCTTACCTTGCTCTTCAAATCCCTGTGGTTGCTCAACGTACACTTCTTCTGTCAAGTAACCATTGAGAAATGCACTCTTTACATCCATGTGTTGGACTTTCCATCCTTTGTGTGCAGCTAAGGCAAGAACTGTTATGATAGTCTCCTGTCTGGCTACAGGAGCAAAAGTCTCTTCATAATCAATTCCATATTTTTGAGTAAAACCCTTTGCTACTAATCTTGCCTTGTGCTTCTCAATGCTTCCATCAGCATTAAACTTGGTCTTGAAGATCCATTTACAGCCAACACATTTCTTTCCTTTAGGAAGCTTCACGAGCTCCCAAGTGTCGTTGTTTTTTATAGAGGTTATCTCCTCTTTCATGGCATCTTGCCAAATCTTTTGAGTACATGCCTTCTCATAACTAGAAGGTTCAAGCTGTGCACTAGTTAACAAAGCATAGTTAACTTGATCTCCCCTAGGTTCTTGCTGGGATTCATCATCACCATACAAGTGCATACTTTCTAATCTGTGTAAAACAGATTCCATTTCACTAGCTTGACTCCTAGTGTATCTTCTTGAAAAATTTTTATCCAACATCTGAGATGATGGATGATATTGTAGAGTTCTCTTACCTTTGGATGGAAAATCAATGTCCATTGGTGAGGAACTTACTGATCGCTGTGGAGAAGGACTTGGTGAAGAAGTTGAATCAGAAGATGGACTTGGAGGATGTGTGGGAGGAGACTGCTTTCCTTTCTGTGGTATTTGCGGTTGCACCTACTGAGCAACTATATCAGTGGCTTCAACATCATTGAATATTTGGGGCTTACCCCACTCTCCCCCTTCATCAAAAATCACATCCCTTGAAATCACTATCTTTCGAGTTGTAGGATTGTAGAGTCTATAACCCTTTGTGTTTTCACAATATCCTACAAAAATGCATGCTTGACTCTTTGGATCAAGCTTCTTTCTCAGCTCATCAGGAATGTGAGCATATGCCAATGAACCAAATACTCTGAAATACTTCACATTTGGTTTCTTACCATACCAGGCTTGGTAAGGTGTCTTCCCTTTCAAACTTGAAGTAGGACTTCTGTTCAAGATGTGAACACTAGTCCTTGTTGCATCTCCCCAATATGAATTACTCAAATGCTTTGTCTGAAGCATTGATCTTGCCATCTCCACAATGGTGCGATTCTTCCTTTCTGCTACACCATTTTGTTGTGGAGTGTAGGCAGTTGTGAAGTGCCTCTTGATGCCATGATGTTTACAAAAATTCAAAAACTGATTAGAGGAGTATTCTCCTCCTTTATCTGATCTAAGACATTTTATAGAATATCCACTCTCACTTTCAACTTTTGCTTTAAAATCAACAAAGCATGCAAATGCTTCATCCTTATGCTTCAAAAAATATATCCAACACATTCTTGTGCAATCATCAATAAAAAGTAGGAAGTAAGAGTGGTTACCTAGACTCTTGGTCTGCATCGGACCACAGATGTCCGAATGCACTAACTGGAGTGGATAGCTGGCCCGCCATGCTTGTCCATGAGGAAATTTTGATCCGGCATGCTTGCCCAAGGCACACCCTTCACGAGACTTCCTTACTATCTTGAATTTTGGGAAGTCCGAGTTACCATTGCTTGTGAAGTTAGCATTTTCAAACTTGCTGAATTCAAATGACCATATCTCAAGTGCCATAGGACACTTGGATTGGTAATAGCAACATTTGCTAACTTATTTCCTCCTGGCTGGCCAAACTTTAAAGGGAATAATCTATTCTTTGACATTGGCACTTGTGTAATGATTCTATTACTATTGTTCTTGTCAAAAATGGTGCATTTACCCTCATCAAAAATCAACTTGTAATTCTTTTCTAGCATTTGACCAACACTTAAAAGATTGTGTTGAAGATGGGGTGTGTAATAGATATCACTTACTTGCTTGATGCCTTCTTTCGTTGGAACCTCCATGGCTCCAATGCCTTCAACTGCCAATGACTTGTCATCTCCCAATCGGATGTTGGATTTGTATGAGGAGTCTAAAGTAGCAAAGAGTTCTTCTTTGCCACTCATGTGATTTGAACACCCTGTGTCCAAAATCCATGTATCATTCATATTTTGCTCTGTCTGGCCATAAGAAAGAAAGAGATTTGTGGACTCTTCCTCTTCTCCAAAATTTCCAAACTGATTGCTCTAGTTGCTCTTTGCTTCCTTGCGAAGACTTTGACCAACAATCTCGAGCATAATGGCCAGGTTTGCCACAATTGTAGCAAACTTGTTTTGATTTATCTCCTCCTTTTCCTTTGCCGGATTGTTTCCCTCTATATTGCTGTTGTCCTCCTCTATTCTGATTTCCTCCTCTGTTGGATGATCCTCCTCTGTTAGGAGTTCCTCCTCTTTGATTATTCCTGCCTCTGCCTCTTTGTTGTCCTCTACCATGGCCTCTACCTCTTCCTTCATGTGTGGCAAAAGCTTTATCATCTCCTCCATAACTGGTGGTAGGAGTTTCCTGTAACCTCTCTTCATGTGAGAGAAGTGAACCAGTTAGGGCATCAAAAGACAACGAGGTTAAGTCTTTGGATTCTTCAATAATTATTGCAACTGAATTCCATTTAGGAAGAAGTGTTCTCAACACTTTCTTCACCATAACCTCTGGCTTAATATCTTCCCCTAGTGTGACCATTTTATCAACTACGGCTTTCACTCGCACGCAGTAATCTCCCACTTTTTCATTTTCTTGCATCCTGAGATTTTCAAAATCTCGTTTCAATGTTTGCAGCTTTACCTGTTTTACTTGGTCACTACCTCTATAACTTTCTTTTAGGGCATTCCAGGCATCTTGTGCAATTACATAAGAGGCAACCCTAGGGAAGATACTTTTATCTAGGGCAGCATGTATGTGATAAAGGGCGAAAGCATTGTTCTTCTGTGCTTCTTTTCTAGCCTTTTTATCAGCATTAGAGAAAGTTGCCCATTCAGCAGCAGTAGGTTCAGTATAGCCCTCTTCGACTACATCCCATAAACCTTTTCCTATCAAAAGGGTTTTCATTTTAATAGACCAATACTCATAATCTCCTCCATTGAACTCAGGAATCGACAGACTAGTATTGGATGCCATTGCAGAATAAAAAACAAACTTTATTTGAAGCAAACAAGCACTATAAAGTAGTACAAAGAGATTAATGATTCAAATCAAATCTCGCCTTTTTAGAACATTCAGGTTCTGCTTCGAAACTGCTACTGATGACTATGACCTCAGGTTCTTCAGGATCCACTTCCTCTGGATCTTCTTCTTCTTCTTCTGCTTCTTCTTCTTCGTCTTCTTCTTCTTCGTCTTCTTCTTCTGCTGCTTCTGGTTCAGGAGAGCGTGGTGAATAGCTCTCACTTGATTCTGCTACCCGTACACCAGGTGTATAACTGGCACTTGCTTGGTCCTCTGGTACAACTTCCACAGTCTCGGACTCTTCAATCCTTTGTCCGAAGATGTTGTCTTCAGAATCTCCCTCGTACCCGAAATCCGGTTTCCTCAGATGATCAATCACCTGATTTTCCAGCTGACAAAAAACTGTATGGAGACTTGTTCGTCGAACCCTTTCATCAAAGGATTCCGGTGTCTCTCGTCTCAAAATCGAGAGAAGTGCATTATAGCACCCCATTGACCGGATCATCTATCATTGCACGGGCACATTATTTCTCTTTTTTCAAAAAAGCTCTTCAAACAAGGTTTTTAAAATTTTTATAAAGTCTTTTAAAAAATTTAATAAATTTTTATATTTTTTTAAATTACCTTTTAAATAAATTATTAAAAAGATAATTTTAAAAAAAATATAATTTAAAATTATTAAATAATTTAAAAAACTTAAATAAAAATTTAAAACCTTTAAATTTTTAAAAAAATTTTTTTTACCTTTTTTCTTCACGCGGGCGATTCGACCCCGCGACCTCCCAACCACGGCGGGCGGGCTTTGCCGCTACACCAAGCGGCTCTGCTGGAAACAAAGCGGACGACTACTTTATTAAACCCTCGGCGACGATGAATTTAAAAAAAAATATATTTTATGCTCCCAGTGGGATTCGATCCCGGGTCGTCTCCCCGCTAGCGGACCGCCTTGTCCGCTGGGCTACGTCCCTCGGACGTGTCTCAAAGGCGAGACGGGACTTAAAAAATCACGGCGGCAAGTTTTAAAAAAAAAACAAATTGTTTTAATCCCACATGCAATGGGGAACGATACAACGAGGGTTTTTAAACCTGAAGGTGCACAGAGATAATTGACTGCCTTCAGGTAGTCACAACGCTTGTTTTGCCGCCACTTCGACGAATCACAAACCACCACGTCATAAAATTTTAAACCAAGCGCACGTTGCCACATCAGCCACCTTGATCCACGTGCTACCCAGTCAGCACCTAGCTCGTCGCCACATGTCACCTCGAAATCCGTGCCAAACTTGTTGTCTACTGCCACGTGTCACCTCAGGATCCGTCTATGCTGAGCCTACACGTGATCTGTCTCAAGATCCATGCCCAAACTACCTCGAGATCTGTGCCCGAACCTGCTCGTAATCTGCATCAAGATCTGAGCCCTGTTGGTAATGCCTCGACCTGTGTGCCTGACACCTGCCTCGAGAATCGTGCCCGACTGACTGGCTCTGATACCAGTGATGATCCAGGAACACACTTTCAGGCAGCACAAAGTACAAAATAAAAAATTAAATAATACGCAGCGGAAAAATAAAAATGTTTATTTAATTGTGCACCCTCTAACCTTTACATTCAATTGCAAATACAATTATATAGTGTGTATAACTTAGAAGGGAGAAAATAGAGGAAAGGGAGCGTGGAGGGATAAGGAGGTTGGAGGAATAAGGGGATAGGAAGGTGCGGAGGGATAAGGAGAAAGAATATAGGAGAAGAAATAGGAGGGGAGTTAGGAAGAATAGGATAGAGGGAAACTTTGCCGACAAAGCATGCCGACAAGACTTAAAAATTTTCACACTTAGGGCTAGAAAAAGATTTTTCTAAGCCACTTAAGTAGAAACCCTCTTCACACTTGCAATAGAGGTATCATAGAAGGTAGAGATAGGAGACTCAAGGAAAGAGGTCCCATAGCTAACAAAGATATGAGACCCAAGGAAAGAGGTCCCATAGAATTCAAAGCAAACAAAGAAAAAAAGACTTGAGAAATAAGGTCCATCATATGATGATCTTCTAGTGGGCAACTGAGAGGTAGATTTCTAGAGGTTGTGACCTAGAGGTAGTGATCCAATGGTAGTGACTTAGAGGTAGTGATCTAGAGGTAGAGACCTAGAGGTAGTGACCTAGAGGTAGATCCAATGGAAGTGACCCAAAGGCAATGAACTAGAGGAAAAGACCCAGAGGTGACTTTGATACATTGATCCAAAGATAGACAAATAATTTATAAAGAAATACCTAGTGAATATTGTATATATCCATCCATGATAGAGTCAAAGTTTAAGAATGAAGAATGAAGAAAAATCAAATATTGAAGGCAAAAATCCTTCCTACCAAATAATGTAATACGGGGGATGTTGGAGTATTACATTATTTGGAACCCTTATAATATTATTTTGGTAGATGATTTATATTTTGTATAATATATGTATTAATATGAGAGAAAGTGCAAGGTGTGAGGATAGAGAATGAAGAGACACCTACTATGTGGCAAGATGAGAGCTTTGTATTTATGAGAGGAATATGAAAGATTACATCTCCTAAATGAAAAATAGAGCAATAGTTAGAGTAATGAAAATTCATGTAAATTGATATATTGGAGGTAAAGCTTCATGCAATGTAATCAATCTAAATCATTCTTGCAATCCTGTGATATTGTGCATATTTGAGTTATATTTGTGATATATTATTATATTGAGATTCATTGTTAGTTTTATTAATGACATTCATTTGATTTTATTCTAGATCTTGGTTAATACTTTCTATGAGTTGACCTATTTAGAAAGCTAACGGATTCAATCCTAGAGCACCCCCAAGCCCTTCAATATTGAATTGCAAAGTAAATTCTATGATTTAAAGAAGCATGTCAAACAAGGAAAATATTTCAAAAATTAGCTCCATTCATAGCTACACAACCCCTAGCTAGAGATAATCCCTTGAAAACCCCCATAAAAATTATAGAGTTCAGAAACCCAGAGTTGTTTTCCATGTTAACTATCATTTTTGGCTTGCCTACTAACAAAGAGGTATACAACTACCAAATTTCCATGGCATACACTATTTCTAACCCTTGTTACTATGACTAGTACTACTTAGACTAGTCAAATAACCCCCCTTTATTTGACTGGGCTCATTACCTATGTGAGAAAGTACATGAGTAGCTTACTCGATTGATTTTTTTTTTTTTGGTTAAAAAGAGATCTTATTCAATTAGTCCAAAAAATTATTATAATTCTTGCCATACTAGGAACAAAAACTTATGGCCTAGATTTTGAAATTTGATTATAAAAAATGGCTTTCTCAACTCTACTTTGCTATAGAAGCAATAAATCAAGAAAACCAAAATAAACCCAAAGGACCTAGATACTTCCACTATTACTAACATCTAAGGAATGAAAAAGATGTCTTCCCTAAGATTTGAAGACCACCAAATTGGAGGTTGTGCATAACAAAGAACATAAGATCTATCCAAACCCCAATTTTCAAAAGCATCAACCACATTGATGATATGTTGAGGAACATGTCTAGACTCGACAAGGTCAAATTTTTGCTTAAGGAGATGTATTTTTTCCAAACCCTCACTATTTTCCAATCTATGGAAATTGTATGATTTTTCTCTATCAAATGCTGAATCCAAATTCTAGAATCAGACTCTAATTGGACCTTCCTCAAACCTAGTTTCATGCCTCCTAAAGACCCCTCAAAATTACAAATCCTTCAACTTGATTATTAATTGTTATTCTTAACCTTTCTAAAAAAGGAAGGCTATAAAACCATCTAAAATTCTGCCAATACCACCCATATAGGTAGGACCTAGATTTCACCTAAAGGCACAATATATATTGATCTTTCCTATACCCCCAGGGAGGATGCCAATGATTATTACAATTCCATCTTCTAGATTGCATATTTAAGGAATGAAAAGAAGGCAAGGACATATTTAATCTTTGTAAAATTTGATCCCACCTTTGAGAAGGAACAAGGGGATGTTTCAACAAGTATTTAATAGATTCTCTTAAATTATTTAGATTCCTTTACCATATATAATATCTATCTCTACAATTTTTAGAAAACTCTATTATTTCTTTCTTTCTAGATATTCCAAAGCAAAAGAGATACCCCTTCCCAAGGAATTTAAAGAGAATATTTATCAAACTCAAAAAATATGAGTCCACTCTCTAAAGGGTTGCTCTAAATAAGTGATTCCTAACCATTGAATACCAAGAAGAGTAACCAAATTTTTCCATAGTTTGGTCACTTTAGGACAAGTTAAGAAAATATGAGAAATTATGTTGGACATTTTGAGTCCCTAAGTCAAAGTTGTCATTGATGTCACCAAATGAAGTCATCATTAATACCAAATATTTCAGTAGGAAATAAAGGGGATAAAAATGGTTATTTGATATCCAGGAAGAAGGCCAAAGATCAAGTGAAACAGTGCAAAAGACAAAAGTTAAAAAGGAGTTATAATATTTATTTTATAAATTATTTAAATTCAGTGTGAATTTAAATTTTATAAATAAATATTAAAGGTACTTTATCAAAGGATATAATATTATAATAGTGGTTATTATAATATTAAGTAAGGTGGTGAAAAAGACCCAAATAAAATATTTATAATTCTTATTATAATATTTTACTACACCCAAAGATGGGTGTTATAATTTAAATATTTGAAGCATGTTACAAAGGTTTATCCTCGTCGACGTCATGTGGGTTAATTGAATTTTGAAGCACCGACGTTCTAAAGCAAAGGAGGAAGATTAATATTTAAACCTATGCCCAAAGGGCATTAAGATTATCCTTGCTCTAAGTTGAAAATATTGCATGCAAATTAATTAATACGGAGCTCGTGAAATGGATATGCGAATTTTAAGTTTGAATTGCTAGCAAAAGAAATAAAAGGGACATCATCGAATAGTTGGAAGCCAACTAGGCACCTTGGCCTAGTGGCAAGAGGGATGTGGCTTACATTTTGTGCGCTCGGAGACCAGTGTTCGAGTCTCGATGGAAGCGCTTGGCAGGTGTGTTGAAAGCGCCAATCATGAGGCACACGTTTTGCGAACAAGGAGGGGATAAAGTTTTTGAAGCATGTGGTGCTTCACCTATCTTCAATGAGCGTGTAGCTCGTGTGGTTGTTGGCATCGTGGTTGAGACGTTTGTGTGGGCTACGTTGAGAGTTCGAAACCCTCCAAAGGCAAAGGTAATATTTTTTATTTTAATTTTAATTAATTTGCCTAAGTTGGAGGTATAAGGTTGTTAAGTTGGATTTGATTTGGAAAGGTTGCTATTGAATAAGTTGTGGTAGTTGAGAATTACCTTTAGGAGTTATAAGGAGAATTCTGTTTTTATATTTAAAGTCTTAAAATTGCTATTGTGGAATATTGAAAGGTTAAGACTTTGTGGGTAGTATGTTATTTTGAATTAAGGGTTTTTGTGACTATTGTGAGGATATTGATTATTATTTAAGTTGGAGTGATAAGGTGTAATTTTGATATTATTTTTGTGATATGTTTTGTTGAAGAAAATTATCCTCTAACCCTTATTGAGATTGGCAAAGAAGTAATTGTGAGTGTGGCAGATTTGTGAGGTCAACTACTTGACATTCAAAAAGGTATGGGCAAATTCTTCTTTGGTTGACTTGGTTGATTGGATTTATTGAAAATTAAGTTTGGAGTGAAAAGGACTTGATTAGGGTTTCCTTTTCAAAAGTGGTTGAGTTATTGCTTCAAGGTTTTCTGATTTGAGAGTTGAGATTAAAACCTTGTTTTATTAGCATTGTTGTTGAGACCATTGGTTGAGTGAAGTGTTTGAGTTAATGCTTCAAGGTTTTCTGAATTGAGAGTTGTGATTGAAACCTTGTTTTATAAGCATTGTTGTTGAAGTGATTTGTTGTGTAAAGAACTTGAATTAGGGTTTGAAAAGATCATGAGTATCATTGTTATGTGAGATTTGTTGTTGAGCATTGTTGGAAATATTTTGAGTTGGATGATACATGCTTGGACTAGGGTTTGTGAGCAAGAGTTGTTTCTTGAAGTGATTGGTTGAGTAGAGTTGATTGAGCCTAGTCAAGTGGATGTATGAAGTGATTGTTCAAGTTCCATAAAATAAACTATTCTATATTCTGATTTGAGTTGAGATTGAGTTTTGAGAATAGAACATATTGAGTCTCTAACAATTCTCTTTATGCTTCTATGATATTGAGTTGAGATTGAGTTTTGAGAATAGAACATATTGAGTCTCTAACAATTCTCTTTATGCTTCTATGAGATTGATTTGAGTTAAGATTGAGTTTTGAGTATA
The DNA here is from genome assembly GCA_028583015.1 of Wollemia nobilis. Classification (NCBI taxonomy): domain Eukaryota; kingdom Viridiplantae; phylum Streptophyta; class Pinopsida; order Araucariales; family Araucariaceae; genus Wollemia; species Wollemia nobilis. The sequence continues at coordinate 2,098,521 of JAQPPZ010001836.1, read as the reverse complement.
GAACATATTGAGTCTCTAACAATTCTCTTTATGCTTCTATGAGATTAAGTTTTGAGTAATAGAACATATTGAGTCTCTAACAATTCTCTTTATGCTTCTATGAGATTGAGTTGAGAAAGTGATTGAGCATTGAGTATAGAACATATTGAGTCTCTAACAATTCTCTTTATGTTTCTATGAGATTGGACAAGTTCTATGTGGACTTGTTAAGCAGATTTGAGGTAAGTCTTTGAGAAGACTTGTGGACTGATTTTGTGTGAGATTTTGTGGAAGCTTACAATATATATTTGAGCAAGTCCTAGAGAGGACTTATTGAGCATATTTGGATAGGTTTTGTGTGGACCTGTTGAGCAGATTTGGATAGGTTCTGTGTGGATATGTTGAGCAGATTTGAGTAGGTTCTGAGTGGACCTATTGAGCATATTTGTGCTAGATCGACTAGACTATGTTTAGTGTAGATTTGAGTGGACTTGTGCTAGACCGACTGGACTATGTTTAGTGCAAGAGTTGAGAATATTTGTGCTAGACCGAATGGACTATGTTTAGTGTATATTTGAGTGAGCTTATTGAGTAGACTTATGCTAGATTGAATGAACTATGTTTAGTGCAATATTGAGCAGAGCTGTGCTAGACCGACTGGACTATGTTTAGTATATAATTGAGATAGAGCTTTGGAGGTGATAGAGTAGAGAGGATAGAGTCTCCAGTGGATAGAGATCCATCAGCCAGGGTATTGAGGATAGGTCTTCTGAGTGAGGACAAGAGTCTTCAAGTGGAGAGAGATCCACAAGTGAGTGCAGTGGAGGCAATGTCTTCTAGAGGATCACTAGCTAGAGTAGAGGAGAAGGAGTTCTCCTATGGATAGAGATCCACAAACTAGATTTAGGGGATCAACATCTCCTTTGGATAGAGGTCCATAAACATTGTAATTGGGAAGGATTCCCAAGAGATTATTTGAGAAATATTTAGAAGAAATATTTTCTCCGTGGAGGTAGCCATATTTGGGTGAACCACGTTAAATTTGTGTCTCTATTGTGTATGGTGTTTTGTGCATTGCTTTGATTACTGCTATTGATACTGCTATCTATACACTACATAATATTGATTTGAAAAGAAAAGTAAAAAGTGCTCTTATACTGTTCACCCCCTCTTAGTATAAGCTTGTGTTCTTCAATTGGTATTAGAGCGGGTTCCTTCAGAAGAGTTTGATAGCTTGAAGGAAAAGTGGTCAAGAACACAATGGATCAAAAGGATCAAAGGGATGGGTCCATCAATAATACAATACTAGTATTTGATGGAAGTGACTTCTTGTATTGGTGTATGCTAATGAGATTTCACCTGATGGCACTTGGCAATGAAGTTTGGGATGCAGTGGAACTTGGATATGATTCAACAGTCGATCCTCCTACAGATAAGGAAGGTAAGCTTCTAATGCATGCAAATTCAAGAGCTATGAATGCAATTATAAAAGGATTGCGTAGATCAGAATCTATGAAGGTTATGGATTGTAAAACAACAAAAGAAATGTGGGAACTACTACATAACATATATGAAGGAGATAAAGGTGTCAGGAAAGCTAAGATCAGAAATATCAAAGGAGAATTTGAGAACTTAAGAATGCGAGATGATGAAAACATTCGTGACTATCTCAGTAAGATTGATGAACTTGTACATGAGATGAGAGGTCTTGGAATGAAGGTTGATGAATCTGATGCTTGTGATAAGATCTTGAGAACTCTTCCAAAAAGGTATAGTGAAAAGGTCTCTGCTATAGAAACATCAATTGATAGTGATAGTCTAACAAGAAATTCTTTACTTGGCATGCTCACAACTTTTGAGATAAGAACAAAAGATCCTATCCCTTCGAAAGAGGTTGCATTCAAAGTGAACAAGAAGATAAAGGGTAAGAAGTCAGAATCAAGCAGTGAGTCATCCAGTGATGAAGAAGCTAATTATGGTAGAAGAGATAAAGGTTCCAGAAGACCCATAGATCTAAGATCTGTTAAGTGTTTCAATTGTGGAAAGTATGGACATTTTGCAATAGATTGTAAAGAGCCAAAGAACAACAATGGTGAAGAAAAATAGGATCACAAGTACAGGGAATCAAAAAGATACAAGCACCAAAAGAAAAGCAAGGATGGACAAAGCAGACAAGGAAAGAAGTTCTTCCAGAGACAAAAGAGAAGCTACTATGCGGATAATGCAAGTAAGTACTCAAATGATAGTGATGCTAGCTTTTCAGATAATGATAGAGATGAAGTCCTATTTATGATTGAAGAGAAAGAACCAGTTAAGAAAAAGACTCCAGTTATTCTCAAGTGTTTTAGATGTGGTAGATTTGGACATCTTGAAGATGATTGCACAAGGGATGGTTATAGTTTTAGTGATGATGACTTTGAAGATGCACTTGAAAGACCAGATGAAAATCTTCTAATGGCATTAGAAGAAGAAGTGAGTGATCCTATAGAAGACAAGCCAAAAGAAAGTAATGATGTGGACAAAGGTAAACAAATAGAGGATTATTCAGTGGAGAATGGTTATGATCTCAAGGGAGAACTTATCTATGCCCTTGACATGGTAAAGAAGGTAAGAAAGCAACACTCTAAGCTTGAAATTCAGTTTCAAGAATGTGATGAAGAAATATTATTGCTCATAGAGGATTTAGAAAAATCAAAGGCTAAGGCAAAGAAGTTCAAAGATAAGTTAGAAGAAAAGATCTTGGAATGTGAGAAGTTAGCACAAGAAGTGGCTCTACTAAAGGAATATGTAGAAGACTCCAAGAATAAGCTATACAAGTATGTAAACAGTGCAAAGAGTGTGGATAAAATAGTCAAGATACAAAGAGGAGCAACAAACAAGACAGGTCTTGGTTCTAAATAGGTTCAAAAGAAAAGGGAAGAAGAGTCTACTTCAAGTCTTGAAGAAGAAGAAACTTCAGATGAAGATACATCAGAAGAAGACAGTGTAAGAGGGAGTGAGACATCAGAGGATGAGTTGGACAATAAAGAGTTCAACAAAGATAGGAACAATGCACAAAGAAGATACATATGGAACAACAATCAGAATAGGAGACCAATGAGGTCAAGACAAGGAAGCTTCAATGGAAGATGTTTTTCATGTCACAGGTTTGGGCACATGGCTTCACAGTGCAGGACACATGAAAGACATGAATATGGGAAAGGATAACTTTTCCATGGGTATTGCTACTCATGTAATGAGTTTGGTCACAAGGCAATGAATTGCAGGGTTCATGATAGAAGAGGATATGGCTTCACTAGGAGAAATCCTAAGACATTTGCACCTCCAAGGAATAATAACATTAAGTGTTATAAGTGCAATAATGATGGTCACACAACAAAATGGTGTAGAGCAGACATTCCAAAAATGAACATGAATAGGAACAAGAATATGAACAGGAATAGAAACATGAACAAGAACAAGAATAGGAACAAGAATAGGAACATGGATGAGAATAGGAATAGGAACATGAACAAGAACATAGATGAGAACAGAAACAAGAATAGGAATAGGAATGATGACAGGAACATGGATGATGACTTGGATAGAAACAATCAGAGGATTCAAAAAACTCAGAAAAGAAGGGAAAAGGATAAAGGTAAAGAACAGTGCTTTTGAGGAGTAGAAATACTCCCACCCCATAATTAACCACCTCATGAGGAGGTGGGGGAGGGGCTAAGCTAAGAGGCTCATTCTTAGCCCCGAGCCCCAAAGGTGACCCTTTGCCATTGATGTCAAAGGGGGAGAGATTTGTGTATTGGGGAGAGATTTGATATGGGGAGAGATTTGATATTTGAGAGAGCATTGAGCCAGGGGGAGCAATGTCCCAAGGGGAGCAAAAGAAAAAGAAAGGTCAGGTTTTAGTAAAAAGGATATGGGTTGCCATCAATGACAAAGGGGGAGATTGTTGGACATTTTGAGTCCCTAAGTCAAAGTTGTCATTGATGTCACCAGATGAAGTCATCATTAATACCAAATATTTTAGTAGGAAATAAAGGGGATAAAAATGGTTATTTGATATCCAGGAAGAAGGCCAAAGATCAAGTGAAACATTGCAAAAGATAGAAGTTAAAAAGGAGTTATAATATTTATTTTATAAATTATTTAAATTCAGTGTGAATTTAAATTTTATAAATAAATATTAAAGGTACTTTATCAAAGGATATAATATTATAATATGTGGTTATTATAGTATTAAGTAAGGATGGTGAAAAAGACCCAAATAAAATATTATAATAATAATAATATTTTACTACAGCCAAAGATGGGTGTTAGAAAGTTTAAAGATATTTTAAAGGTTGGGTTAAGACAAAGGTTTATCCTCGCTGACGTCATGTGGGTTAATTTAATTTTGAAGCACCAATGTTCTAAAGCAAAGGAGGAAGATTAATATTTAAACCTATGCCCAAAGGGCATTAAGATTATCCTTGCTCGATTAAAAATATTGCATGCAAATTAATTAATACAGAGCTCATGAAATGGATGTGCAAAATTTAAGTTTGAATTTCTAGTGAAACAAATAAAAGGGACATCGTCGAATAGTTGGAAGCCAACTAAGCACCTTGGACTAGTGGCAAGAGGGTTGTGGCTTACGTTTTGTGTTCTCGAAGACCAGTGTTCGAGTCTCGACAAAAGCGCTTGGCAAGTGTGTTGAAAGCACCAATTGTGAGGTGCACGTTTTGCAAACAAGGAGGGGATAAAGTTTTTGAAGCACGTGGTGCTTCACCTATATTAAATGAGCGTGTAGCTCATGTGGTTGTTGGTGCCATGGTTGAGACGTTTGTGTGGGCTGCATTGAGAGTTCAAAACTCTCCAAAGGCAAAGGTAATATTTTTTATTTTAATTTTAATTAAATGCCTAAGTTGGAGGTATAAGGTTGTTTAGTGGTTGAAATTTGGAAAGGTTGCTTTTGTAATAGTTGTGGTAGTTGAGAATTATCTTTAGGAGTTATAAGGAGAATTTTATTTTTATATTTAAAGTCTTAAAATTGCTATTGTGGAATATTGAAAGGTTAAGACTTTGTGGGTAGTATGTTATTTTGAATTAAGGGTTTTTGTGACTATTGTGAGGATATTGATTATTATTTAAGTTGGAGTGATAAGGTGTAATTTTGATATTATTTTTGTGATATGTTTTGTTGAAGAAAATTATCCTCTAACCCTTATTGAGATTGGCAAAGAAGTAATTGTGAGTGTGGCAGATTTGTGAGGTCAACTACTTGACATTCAAAAAGGTATGGGTAAATTCTTCTTTGGTTGACTTGGTTGATTGGCTTTATTGAAAATTAAGTTTGGAGTGAAAAGGACTTGATTAGGGTTTCCTTTTCAAAAGTGGTTGAGTTATTGCTTCAAGGTTTTCTGATTTGAGAGTTGAGATTAAAACCTTGTTTTATTAGCATTGTTGTTGAGATCATTGGTTGAGTGAAGTGTTTGAGTTAATGCTTCAAGGTTTTCTGAAATTGAGAGTTGTGATTAAAACCTTGTTTTATTAGCATTGTTGTTGAAGTCATTGGTTGTTATGCAAAGAACTTGAATTAGGGTTTGAAAAGATCATGAGTATCATTGTTATGTGAGATTTGTTGTTGAGCATTGTTGGAAATATTTTGAGTTGGATGATACATGCTTGGACTAGGGTTTGTGAGCAAGAGTTGTTTCTTGAAGTGATTGGTTGAGTAGAGTTGATTGAGCCTAGTCAAGTGGATGTATGAAGTGATTGTTCAAGTTCCATAAAAAAAACTATTCTATATTCTTATTTGAGTTGAGATTGAGTTTTGAGAATAGAACATATTGAGTCTCTAACAATTCTCTTTATGCTTCTATGAGATTGAGTTGAGAAAGTGATTGAGTTTTGAGAATAGAATATATTGAGTCTCTAACAATTCTCTTTATGCTTCTATGAGATTGAGTTGAGAAAGTGATTGAGTTTTGAGAATAGAACATATTGAGTCTCTAACAATTCTCTTTATGCTTCTATGAGATTGAGTTGAGAAAGTGATTGAGCATTGAGTATAGAACATATTGAGTCTCTAACAATTCTCTTTATGTTTCTATGAGATTGGACAAGTTCTGTGTGGACTTGTTAAGCAGATTTGAGGTAAGTCTTTGAGAAGACTTGTGGACTAATTTTGTGTGAGCTTTTGTGGAAGCTTACAATACATATTTGAGCAAGTCCTAGAGAGGACTTATTGAGCAGATTTGTGTAGGTTCTAGTGGACCTATTGAGCATATTTGTGCTAGATCGATTAGACTATGTTTAGTGCAGATTTGAGTGGACTTGTGCTAGACTAACTGGACTATGTTTAGTGCAAGAGTTGAGCAGATTTGTGCTAGATCGAATGGATTGTGTTTAGTGTAGATTTGAGTGAGCTTATTTAGTAGACTTGTGCTAGACTGAATGAACTATGTTTAGTGTAAGATTGAGCAGAGTTGTGCTAGACCGATTAGACTATGTTTAGTATAGAATTGAGATAGAGCTTTGGAGGTGATAGAGTAGAGAGGATAGAGTCTCTAGTGGATAGAGATCCATCAGCTAGGGTATTGAGGATAGGTCTTTTGAGTGGGGACAAGAGTCTTCAAGTGGAGAGAGATCCACAAGCCGAGTGCAGTGGAGGCAGTCATCTTCTAGAGGATCACCAGCTAGAGTAGAGGAGAAGGAGTTCTCCTATGGATAGAGATCCACAAACTAGATTTAGGGGATCAACATCTCCTTTGGATAGAGGTCCATAAACATTGTAATTGGGAAGGATTCCCAAGAGATTATTTGAGAAATATTTAGAAGAAATATTTTCTCCGTGGAGGTAGCCATCTTTGGGTGAACCACGTTAAATATGTGTCTCTATTGTGTATGGTGTTTTGTGCATTGCTTTGATTACTTCTATTGATACTACTATCTATACACTGCATAATATTGATTTGAAAAGAAAAGTAAAAAGTGCTCTTATACTGTTCACCCCCCTCTCAGTATAAGCTTGTGTTCTTCAATTGGTATCAGAGCGGGTTCCTTCAGAAGAGTTTGACATCTTGAAGGAAAAGTGGTCAAGAACACAATGGATCAAAAGGATCAAAGGGATGGGTCCATCAATAATATAGTACCAGTATTTGATGGAAGTGACTTCTTGTATTGGTGTATGCTAATGAGATTTCACCTGATGGCACTTGGTAATGAAGTTTGGGATGCAGTGGAACTTGGATATGATTCAACAGTCAATCCTCCTACAGATAAGGAAGGTAAGCTTCTAATGCATGCAAATTCAAGAGCTATGAATGCAATTATAAAAGGATTGCATAGATCAGAATCTATGAAGGTTATGGATTGTAAAACAACAAAAGAAATGTGGGAACTACTGCATAACATATATGAAGGAGATAAAGGTGTCAAGAAAGCTAAGATCAGAAATCTCAAAGGAGAATTTGAAAACTTAAGAATGTGAGATGATGAAAACATTCGTGACTATCTCAGTAAGATTGATGAACTTGTACATGAGATGAGAGGTCTTGGAATGAAGGTTGATGAATCTGATGCTTGTGATAAGATCTTGAGAACTCTTCCAAAAGGGTATAGTGAAAAGGTCTCTGCTATAGAAACATCAATTGATAGTGATAGTCTGACAAGAAATTCTTTACTTGGCATGCTTACAAATTTTGAGATAAGAACAAAAGATCCTATCCCTTCGAAAGAGGCTGCATTCAAAGTGAACAAGAAGATAAAGGGTAAGAAGTCAGAATCAAGCAGTGAGTCATCCAGTGATGAAGAAGCTAATTATGGTAGAAGAGATAAAGGTTCCAGAAGACCCATAGATCTAAGATCTGTTAAGTGTTTCAATTATGGAAAGTATGGACATTTTGCAACAGATTGTAAAGAGCCAAAGAACAACAATGGTGAAGAAAAACAGGATCACAGGTACAGGGAATCAGAAAGATACAAGCACCAAAAGAAAAGCAAGGATGGACAAAGCAGACAAGGAAAGAAGTTCTTCCAAAGACAAAAGAGAAGCTACTATGCGGATAATGCAAGTAAGTACTCAAATGATAGTGATGCTAGCTTTTCAGACAATGATAGAGATGAAGTCCTATTTATGATTGAAGAGAAAGAACCAGTTAAGAAAAGGACTCTAAGTTATTCTCAAGTGTTTTAGATGTGGTAGATTTGGACATCTTGAAGATGATTGCACAAGGGATGGTTATAGTTTCAGTGATGATGATTTTGAAGATGCACTTGAAAGACCAGATGAAAATATTCTAATGGCATTTGAAGAAGAAGTGAGTGATCCTATAGAAGACAAGCCAAAAGAAAGTAATGATTAGGAAAAAGGTAAAAGAATAGAGGATTATTCAATGGAGAATGGTTATGATCTCAAGGGAGAACTTATCTATGCCCTTGACATGGTAAAGAAGGTAAGAAAGCAACACTCTAAGCTTGAAATTCAGTTTCAAGAATGTGATGAAGAAAGATTATTGCTCATAGAGGATTTAGAAAAATCAAAGGCTAAGGCAAAGAAGTTCAAAGATAAGTTAGAAGCAAAGATCTTGGAATGTGAGAAGTTAGCACAAGAAGTGGCTCTACTAAAGGAAGATGTAGAAGACTCCAAGAATAAGCTATACAAGTATGTAAATAGTGCAAAGAGTGTGGATAAAATAGTCAAGATACAAAGAGGAGCAACAAACAAGACAGGTCTTGGTTCTAAATAAGTTCAAAAGAAATGGGAAGAAGAGTCTACTTCAAGTCTTGAAGAAGAAGAAACTTTAGATGAAGATACATCAAAAGAAGACAGTGTAAGAGGGAGTGAGACATCAGAGGATGAGTTGGACAACAAAGAGTTCAACAAAGATAGGAACAATGCACAGAGAAGATATAGATGGAACAACAATCAGAATAGGAGACCAATGAGGTCAAGACAAGGAAGCTTCAATGGAAGATGTTTTTCATGTCACAGGTTTGGGCACATGGCTTCACAGTGTAGGACACATGAAAGACAGGAATATGGGAAAGGACAAATTTTTCCATGGGTATTGCTACTCATGTAATGAGTTTGGTCACAAGGCAATGAATTGCAGGGTTCATGACAGAAGAGGATATGGCTTCACTAGGAGAAATCCTAAGACATTTGCACCTCCAAGGAATAATAACATTAAGTGTTATAAGTGCAATAATGATGGTCACACAACAAAATGGTGTAGAGCAAATATTCCAAAAATGAACATGAACAAGAATAGGAATATGAATAGGAACAAAAATATGAACAAGAACAGGAATAGGAACAAGAAAAGATTCATGGATGAGAATAGGAACAAGAATAGTAATATGAACATGGATGAGAACAGGAACAGGAATAAGAACAAGAATGATGACAGGAACAGAGATGATGACTTGGATAGAAACAATCAGAGGATTCAGAAAACTCAGAAAATAAGGGAAAAGGATAAAGGTAAAGAACAGTGCTTTTGGGGAGTAGAAATACTCCCACCCCAGAATTAACCACCTCATGAGGAGGTGGGGGAGGGGCTAAGCTAAGAGGCTCATTCTTAGCCCCGAGCCCCAAAGGTGACCCTTTGCCATTGATGTCAAAGGGGGAGAGATTTGTGTATTGGGGAGAGATTTGATATGGGGAGAGATTTGATATCTGAGAGAGCATTGAGCCAGGGAGAGCAATGTCCCAGGGGGAGCAAAAGAAAAAGAAAGGTCAAGTTTTAGTAAAAAGGATATGGGTTGCCATCAATGACAAAGGGGGAGATTGTTGGACATTTTGAGTCCCTAAGTCAAAGTTGTCATTGATGTCACCAGATGAAGTCATCATTAATACCAAATATTTCAGCAGGAAATAAAGGGGATAAAAATGGTTATTTGATATCCAGGAAGAAGGCCAAAGATCAAGTGAAACAGTGCAAAAGACAGAAGTTAAAAAGGAGTTATAATATTTATTTTATAAATTATTTAAATTCAGTGTGAATTTAAATTTTATAAATAAAGGAGGGTTTATAAATAAAGGAGGGTTTTGGATAATTGCCAAGCTATGAACATCGAGAGTTTTGGATGGATTTCTTGAATGATAGAAACTTTCCCCCGTTTGGGGAAAAATGGTGAAATCAAGGATCCATATGGGAGAGCTAGGGATCTAAGGAATGTTGATCAATGTGTAGAAAATGAAATGCCATATGCAATACATGTTCTACAAGAAGGATTAGGAAAGGATTCCTGGGCATCGATTCTTAAAGGAAGCAAGGAAGCGATTAAAGGAGAAGTTGGAATAGAGATATCTCATAAAAATGGAAAGGTATGTATTGCTATCTCCCTAATCAAAAAATATTAAAGGATAATGATTTTAGCATGGTTGGAAAATTTCTAGGGCCCAAACCATATTTAGATGTGCTTAGGAGATGGCTTCATTCTAAAATTCAAACAAAGGGTTCAATGAATGTTATTGGTATATCAAAGGGATACTTCTTAATATGGTTCGATATTGAGGAGGATCTAGTGGTAACTTTATCACGAGGTCTATTTTTCTTTGGGAAAAGACCAGTTTTCCTAAAATGTTGGCATCAGGGCTTCAACCCTCAAAAGGAATAATTTTTTTTTGTTCCCATATGGATTAGGTTCCCAGATTTGCCTATAGAATATTGGGATGATCAAATTATTAAGGGTTTGGCAACACAAATTGGACAATTTATAACCATGGATCCACCCACCCACAATAAAACAAGAATGTTATGTGCAAAAGTCTGTGTTAATGTGAAGCTAGAGCAAGACAAAGTGGAAAAAGTGAGTATCAAATCGATGCTTGGGGAATGAGAACAAAAAATTTGAATATGAAAATATTTCGGTATACTGTAAGCAATGTAAAGTTTTTGGACATGTGGAGGGGAAATGTCATCCACAAAGATAAACTAAATTTACTAAAAATTGGGGAAAAAAGGAGAATAAAATAAACCAGAGGATTACAAGCATGGAAAAGGAAACTTCTAGCCCACAAGAAAGGGCACAAGAAAAGGAACAATATCAGGATATTTATCGAGAGGTAAATTAAGAGGTAGAAAGTGAAATTAGTAATGGATGTTCTATACATTACAAGGAAGAACAACAGAATCCTAATAAGATAATGGAGTATGCAAGTAAATGCACAAACTTAAACCAACAAGCAAATGAAGAACATAATGAGAAACAAAACTTGAGTGGTTTTGGAAATAACACTAATAAACAAGAGAATAGTCTCAATCAAGAAAAATAAAATATTTATGGAGAAGGTAACCATAAGATGAAAATAAATATGATTGAAAATCATATAAATCTAGATACCAAGACACAACAACAAAATGTGATTGCAATCAGCATAGAGAATGCATACAATAATTTGGAAGTTGAAGAAGTAATATTAGTAGATGATGCTAAAATAATAGAGGATACCCCATCCACTCAAATAGACTCAAAACAAGAGAAGTATCAGATTGAAGGAGTTTGGGGGTTTAATATCAAAGAAATAGAGGGATGGAAAGGATTAGATCAAGTTTTAAGTTCAAATATTGAAACTAAACAATTTGAGGAACAAAAGGATCTAAGCATAATAGAAAACTTAAAGCAGTCTAAGGAGGGTATGCAAACAAGATTGAGCAAGAGACTAGAGTTGGGTAAAACAAATCAATCAACAGTAGAAGAATCTCCGATAGGATGTAATAAAATGGGAGAGAATGATCCTCTTGGAAAACATACAAAAAATACAAAGAATACAGGTACTTATGGTAAAAGAAAGTAGGAAAGACCCCAAACAAGAAGAACAAAAAGTACCAGAGAATAGGAAACAAGAATTAGATCCAAATGAAGAATGTATGGTTAAGGGTAAAAGCCCATAAAAAAAAACAAAAAAATGAAAATCCTTTCTTGGAATGTGTGGGGGCTAAATTCCCCTGGGAAAAGTAGAATTATTAGAGATCTACTCATGGAAGTAAAACTTGATATTGTTTGTCTTCAAGAATCTAAAATTGACACAAAAAAATTGACATTATTTAAAAAGAGGTCTAGCCAAATGTTGAATGGATCATAAGCCCAACACAAGGTACTTCTAGAGGTATTTGCATCTTTTGGGATAAAATAAATTTTGAGGGCACTTTAATTGATCAAGAAGAGAGATTTTTCACAGTCAAATTGAAGAACAAAAAAACTAACTTCTTTTGGATAATGACATGGGTTTATGCTCAAAATGATGATCATGAGAGATTCCATATGTGGAATAAGCTATCTTTTCATAGGAGTGTTTTCATTAATTTGCATTGGATGGTTTTGGGTGACTTCAATATAGTCTTAAGAACAGAGGAAAAAAGTGGAGGAAGGATTAACATCACTCAAGGTATGCAAGATTTTAATGATTTTATTCAGAATAATAAGCTGATTGACTTGGATATGTATAAAGGTAAGTTAACATGGACAAATAGAAGGATGGGGGATAATCACATATAAAGGCACCTAGATAGAGTTCTTATTTTTTACAGTTGGCTAAGTATAAACAGTATTCATAGACTTGCATGTATGCCTAGAATGGGATTATATCATAATCCCATATTTTTGGATATGGAAAAGGAAGGGAAGTAGGGAGGAGAACCCTTTAGGTATGAGCTCATGTGAAATATGCATCCAAAGATTACAAAAAAATTCAATCTTGGTGGCAGGAGGAGGTTCAAGGATCAGCAATGTATAGAGTTACACAAAAATTAAAGAACATCAAGTATGAAGAACACAAGCTTATACTGAGAGGGGGGTGAATAGTATAAGACCACTTTTTACTTTTCTTTCCCAAATAGTATTAATCAATATAATCAATGGCAATATCAATAGCAATAACCAAAGAAATGCACAAATCATCACACACAATAGAGACACCACAATTTACGTGGTTCACCCAATACGGGCTACTCCACGGAGAAAATATTTTACTAAAACTTTCTCAATCAATCTCTTGGGAATCCTTCCCAATTACAATGTTTATGGACCTCTATCCAAAGGAGATGTTGATCCCCTAAATCTCAAGTTCATGGATCTCTTCCATAGGAGAACTCTTTCCCCTTCTGCTATGGCTAGTGATCTTCTAGAAGACTTTATCTCTCTGCTGCACTAACTTGTGGATCTCCCTCCACTTGAAGACTCCTCACTTAGATCTATCTTCAATTTTCCTGGCTATTGGATCTCTATCCACTGAGACTCTGTCCTCTATACTCTGTCACCTCCAAATCTCTATCAATAGGCTCACTCAGAACCTTCTCAAATCTGCTCAATAGGTCCACTCAAAACCTTCTCAAATATGCTCAATAGGCTCACTTAGAACCTGCTCAAATCTTCTCAATAGGCTCACTCAGAACCTGCTCAAATATGCTCAACAAGCTCACTCAGAACTTGTCCAAATATTCTCAACAAGCTCACTCATAACTTGTCCAAATCTGCTCAATAGGTCACTTAAATTCAAAGCTAACAAGTCCTCAAAACTTCAAATCTGCTCAATAGGCTCACTCAACTCGCTCAAATCTGCTCAATGGCTCACTCGAACCTGTCCAAATATGCTCAACAAGCTCACTTAGAACTTGTCCAAATATGCTCAACAAGCTCACTCAGAACTTGTCCAAATCTACTCAATAAGTCCTCTCTAGGACTTGCTCAAATCTGCATAGCAAGCTTTCACAAAAGCTTACTCAAAATCAGTCCACAAGCCTTCTCAAAGACTTGCCTCAAATCAGCTCAACAAAATCTCAACTCAATCTCATAGAAGCATAAAGAGAATTGTTAGAGACTCAATATGTTCTATACTCAAATCCCAATCTCAACTCAAATCAATCTCAACACAACAATCTCATAGAAGCATAAAGAGAATTGTTAGAGACTCAATATGTTCTATACTCAAATCCCAATCTCAACTCAAATATCATAGAAGCATAAAGAGAATTGTTAGAGACTCAATATGTTCTATACTCAAATCCCAATCTCAACTCAACTCAAATAGAATATATAATAGTTTGTTTTATGGAACTTGAACAACCACTTCACAAAATCACTTGACTAGGCTCAAACAACTCTACTCAACCAATCACTTTAATGATCAACTCTTTCTCACAAACCCTAGTCCAAGCATGTATCAACCAACTCAAAATGTTTCCAACAATGCTCAATCACAAGTCTCACATAACAATGATACTCATGTTCTTCTCTAACTCAAGTTCAAGTTCATTTCACAATCAATGGGCTTCAACAACAATGCTTATAAAACAAGGTTTAATCATAACTCTCAAACCAGAAAACCTTGAAGCATTCAACCAACCACTTTCAAAAAGGAAACCACAATCAATCATTTTCTCTCCAATGATATTTCAGAAATCAACCACCATAAAAAATCAATAGGAGAATGTGCCCATACCTTTTATGAAGATGAAAAAACCTCTTTGGAATCTGCCACAATCACAATATTCTTTTGCCAATCTTCATGAGGGTTAGGAGAAATTACAAAACAATTATCATAACCTTTTACACCTTATTTCTCCTAGTCAAAAATCACATCCACCACTAGAAAATAATTAAAGATAATTATTTCCTTATCTAATTAAGCATAGCATGAATATCACCACAACCATTTACCATTCCCTTATTTCTCCTAAAAACACTTTGCACTAATGCACAACTCACTAAGCTCCTTAATGCAAAAATCCCACATCAACTAGTGCAAAATATAAGCCACAACTCATAAACTATACCACCATGGCAAACCCTCAATAATGATGCATTAACCTTAGCTTAGGAAAATTAAAACATTTATATCTCAATCTCCAAAAATTGTGGCAATGACATACCTTGGAAAAAATTGTTTTCTGCTCCGAAAATTGCGATGACAACACATGCAAAAAATAAATTCTGGGTGACTCAAACCCGAGACCTGCAGCAGCGAGTGCACCTTTGCACTCCTTCCACCCACCAAGTGGGCTAAGCTTCCCATGTGGAAGCTATTCCACTTCATGCTTGAAGTACTTCCTCTTGGCACCCACGAACTTACAAACTGCGCTTCTCCCAAACCTTCGCCGTCAATAGTGCACGATTTCAGAGGAGGATAACTTTTGCAAAAGAGGATTTATCATTCGAATTTTGGAGGACATAAACCATTGCTTAACAAGGCACCTTTTATACATGATGCGGATGGGGAAGAATAAAAGTCGACATCGACAAAAAATGGAGGGAAAACTTTTGATTAATTTTAAAATTAAAATTAAAATTTTAAATAATTAAAATTTAAACTAAATCTTTAAAATTAAATATCTCCATCACCAGGGCACCTTTTTCGATGAAACGAAAAGCCAACTTGGGTTTTAAGAAAAACCCATTTCAAATCTGCCATCCATGGTTTTAAATAAAACCTTTTATTTTGCTTGCCTTGGTTTTCACGAAAACCCCTCCTTGCACTTTCACAAAACATAGTGCATGCCATCATAGATCCTTTTGACATCAAATAACCTTTTGACATCAATGACAACATTTTAGCTTAGGGACTCAAAATGTCCAACAATCTCCCCCTTTGTCATTGATGGCAACCCATATCCTTTTACTAAAATTTGACCTTCTTTTCTTCTCCCCCCGGGACTTTGCTCCCCTGGCTCAATGCTCTCTCAATTATCAAATCTCTCCCCATATCAAAAACTCTCCCCAATATACAAATCTCTCCCCCTTTGTCATCAATGGCAAAGGGTCACCTTTGGGGCTCGGGGCTAAGAATGAGCCTCTTAGCTTAGCCCCTCCCCCACCTCCACATGAGGTGGTTAATTTTGGGGTGGGAGTATTTCTACTCCTCGAAAGCATAGATCTATGCTTTTATCTTTCTCTCTTCTTTTGTTAGTTTTTTGAATCCTCTCATTGTTTCTTTCCAAGATATCATCCCTGTTCTTGTCATCATTTTTGTTCCTGTTTGTGCTCTTGTTTTCATCCATGTTCTTGTTCTTGTTCTTTTTTGAGTCTCTATTCTTTTTTGAGTCTCTATTCCTATTCATGTTCCTATTCCTATTCATTTTCATGTACCTTTCTTTCTGTTCATGTCCATGTTCCTATTCCTGTTCCTGTTCCTATTCCTATTCTCATCCATGTTCCTATTCTTGTTCATACCTGCTTCTAGAATATTTGCTCTACACCATCTTGCTATGTGACCATCATTATTGCACTTATAACACTTAATGTTATTATTCCTTGGAGGTGCAACTGTCTTAGGATTTCTTCTAGTGAAGCCATATCCTCTTCTGTCATGAACCCTACAATTCATTGCTTTGTGACCAAACTCATTACATGAGTAGCAATACCCATGGAAAAGTTGTCCTTTCCCATATTCTTGTCTTTCATGTGTCCTGCATTGTGAAGCCATGTGCCCAAACCTGTGACATGAAAAACATCTTCCATTGAAGAAACCTTGCCTAGACCCCATTGGTCTCTTAGTCTCTTCTACCTGTTTCCTGTTCCATCTATTCCTAACTTGTGCATTGTTCCTTTCCTTGTTGAACTTTCTATTGTCCAACTTATCCTTAGAGGTCTCACTCTCTCTTTTACTTACTTCTTTTGACTCTTCTTCTTTTCTGGTGTTTGAGCTTGACTCTCCTTTTTCTGCTTCCTGTTTCCCTTGTTCTTCTTTAGAACTAAGCCTTGTTATGGTGACTGATGACTTTTGTGCATTGATAGTCCTTTCCAAGGTCTTTGAATTTTCCTCAAACTTGTGTAGCTTTTCCTTAGAACCTTTTACTTCCAACCTTAGTGAAACTATCTCATGCTCTAATATTTCACACTCTAGATCTTTTGTCTTTAATTTTTTGGCCATACCTTCTTCAATTTTTCTTGTCTCTTCAACTTTGATTTTGAAGTTAGTGAGTTCCTGTAGAAACCTTGCTTTTTATTTCTCATCTTCTTGAGCTTGATCCCTTAATCCTGAGTTCTCCCTTTTTAGTTCTTCAAGAGTAATCATAAGCCTTTCACATTCTATCTCTTTTTCCTTTGACTGTTTAATCATACCTTCTTCAACTCTTCTTGCTTTTTCAACCTTATCTCTCAAGTCAGAGATATCCTGTAGAAGCTTTGTCTTACATTTCTCATCTTCTTGTATTTGAGCCTTCAATTCTAAATTCTCTCTTTTCAATTCACCAAGCTCCTTAAGAGTGGCTTCCCCTTTTTCTTTTTCTGAAGCATCTTCTTCTTTCTTCTATTACTAAAAGTAGAGTTTCTTCTTCATACCTGTTTTGATTGTCCCTATTATCCTTTCTTGAACTAATCTCTAGGATTTCATTTCCGAGAATATCATCTTCATCTTCACTGCTACTAAACCCATTACAATATCTTGCATCATGGCCAGGTTGACCACAAACAAAACATTCTTGTGGACAATAAGCTGCATGGTGACCTGTGTTCCCACATCTGGTACAAAACTTTATCAGTTTGGATATTTCTCCATTACTTGATTCATCTATTGAATCTATTTCCATTTGTCCTCCCAACACAACAATATTAAACTCATCTTCCTTTTCTTTCATGACCATAGGTGTTATTTTCTTCTTGTGTCTCATGCTTCTACTCTTGCCTTTATTTGCCATTTGTGTTCTTGTAGGATCTTCCTTCAAGTTGTTAAACTTCTTCTGAAGGAACCGGCTCTGATACCAATTGAAGAACACAAGCTTATACTGAGAGGGGGGTGAACAATATAAGACCACTTTTTACTTTTCTTTCCCAAATAGTATTAATAAATATAATCAATGGTAATATCAATAGCAATAACCAAAGCAATGCACAAATCATCACACACAATAGAGACACCATAATTTATGTGGTTCACCCAATGCGGGCTACTCCATGGAGAAAATATTTTGCTAAAACTTTCTCAATCAATCTCTTTGGGAATCCTTCCCAATTACAATGTTTATGGACCTCTATCCAAAGGAGATGTTGATCCCCTAAATCTCAAGTTCATGGATCTCTTCCATAGGAGAACTCTTTCCCCTTCTGCTCTGGCTAGTGATCTTCTAGAAGACTCTGTCTCTCTACTGCACTGACTTGTGGATCTCTCTCCACTTGAAGACTCCTCACTTAGATCTATCTTCAATTGTCCTGGCTACTGGATCTCTATCCACTAAGACTCTATCCTCTATACTCTATCACCTCCAAAGCTCTGTCAATAGGCTCACTCAAAACCTTCTCAAATCTGCTCAATAGGTCCACTCAGAACCTACTCAAATCTGCTCAATAGGCTCACTCAAAACCTGCTCAAATCTACTCAATAGGCTCACTTAGAACCTACTCAAATTTGCTCAATAAGCTCACTCAGTTTTATCAAATATGCTCAACAAGCTCACTCAAAACTTGTCCAAATCTTCTCAACAAGCTCACTCAGAACTTGTCCAAATATGCTCAATAAGTCCTCTCTAGGACTTGCTCAAATCTGCTCAATAGGCTCACTCAGAACTTGCTCAAATCTGCTCAATAGGCTCACTTAGAACCTACTCAAATATGCTCAATAAGCTCACTCAAAACCTGCTCAAATCTGCTCAACAAGCTCACTCAGAACTTGTCCAAATTTGCTCAACAAGCTCACTCAGAACTTGTCCAAATATTCTCAATAAGTCCTCTCTAGGACTTGCTCAAATCTGCATAGCAAGCTTTCACAAAAGCTTACTCAAAATCAGTCCACAAGCCTTCTCAAAGACTTACCTCAAATCAGCTCAACAAAATCTCAACTCAATCTCATAGAAGCATAAAGAGAATTGTTAGAGACTCAATATGTTCTATACTCAAATCTCAATCTCAACTCAAATCAATCTCAACACAACAATCTCATAGAAGCATAAAGAGAATTGTTAGAGACTCAATATGTTCTATACTCAAATCCCAATCTCAACTCAAATCAATCTCAACTCAACAATCTCATAGAAGCATAAAGAGAATTGTTAGAGACTCAATATGTTCTATACTCAAATCCCAATCTCAACTCAAATCAATCAGAATATAGAATAGTTTGTTTTATGGAACTTGAACAACCACTTCACACAATCACTTGACTAGGCTCAAACAACTCTACTCAACCAATCACCACAAGGAGCAACTCTTTCTCACAAACCCTAGTCCAAGCATGTATCAACCAACTCAAAATGTTTCCAACAATGCTCAATCACAAGTCTCACATAACAATGATACTCATGTTCTTCTCTAACTCAAGTTCAAGTTCATTTCACAATCAATGGGCTTCAACAACAATGCTTATAAAACAAGGTTTAATCACAACTCTCAAACCAAAAAACCTTGAAGCATTCAACCAACCACTTTCGAAAAGGAAACCACAATCAATCCTTTTCTCTCCAATGATATTTCAGAAATCAACCACCATAAACAATCAATAGGAGAATGTGCCCATACCTTTTATGAAGATGAAAAAACCTCTTTGGAATCTGCCACAATCACAATATTCTTTTGCCAATCTTCATGAGGGTTAGGAGAAATTACAAAACAATTATCATAACCTTTTACACCTTATTTCTCCTAGTCAAAAATCACATCCACCACTAGAAAATAATTAAAGATAATTATTTCCTTATCTAATTAAGCATAGCATGAATATCACCACAACCATTTACCATTCCCTTATTTCTCCTAAAAACACTTTGCACTAATGCACAACTCACTAAGCTCCTTAATGCAAAAATCCCACATCAACTAGTGCAAAATATAAGCCACAACTCATAAACTATACCACCATGGCAAACCCTCAATAATGATGCATTAACCTTAGCTTAGGAAAATTAAAACATTTATATCTCAATCTCCAAAAATTGTGGCAACGACATACCTTGGAAAAAATTGTTTTCTGCTCCAAAAATTATGGCGACAACACACAAGCGAAAAACAAATTTCGGGTGACTCGAACCCGAGACCTGCAGCAACGAGTGCGCCTTTGCACTCCTTCCACCCACCAAGTGGGCTAAGCTTCCCACGTGGAAGCTATTCCACTTCGTGCTTGAAGTACTTCCTCTTGGCGCCCACGAACTTACAAACTGCGCTTCTCCCAAACCTTCGTCGTCAATAGTGCACGATTTCGGAGGAGGATAAATTTTGCAAAAGAGGATTTATCATTCGAATTTCGGAGGACATAAACCATTGCTTAACAAGGCACCTTTTATACATGATGCGGATGGGGAAGAATAAAATTCAACGTCGACGAAAAATGGAGGGAAAACTTTTGATTAATTTTAAAATTAAAATTAAAATTTTAAATAATTAAAATTTAAACTAAATCTTTAAAATTAAATATCTCCATCACCAGGGCACATTTTTCGATGAAACGAAAAGCCAACTTGGGTTTTAAGAAAAACCCATTTCAAATCTGCCATCCATGGTTTTAAATAAAACCTTTTATTTTTCTTGCCTTGGTTTTCACAAAAACCCTTCCTTGCACTTTCACAAAACATAGTGCATGCCATCATAGATCCTTTTGACATCAAATAACCTTTTGACATCAATGACAACATTTTAGCTTAGGGACTCAAAATGTCCAATAAAGTATCGAATCAAAATTTGGAATAAAGAAGTTTTTGGTAACATCAATTCAAGAAAACTATACCTTAAAAAGGATATCCAAGATATAGAGAAAACAATTGACAGGGAAGGTAGAAAACTAGAGTGGCATGAAAAGTAAAAACAACTCCTCACAAAGTACCATAATACCATTGCCCAAGAGGAAATTCATTGGAAACAAAATTCAAGAGTTTTGTGGCTCAAGGAAGGTGATAGAAACACTAAATTCTTCCATGTTTTGACTATGACATATAGGAACAACAATAAAATCCTCTACCTTATGGGGGAAGATGGAAGAAAGTATGAGGATTTAAATGATATTAAAAATTTGGCCATTACTTTCTTTCAGAACCTTCTTAGCAAATAAAAAATATAGTGCAACATGAAAATAGAAAGCATTATTAACAATGTTCCCAAAGGAGTTAATGATAGCATGAATGAATATCTATGTTAGGTAATCTCTAAGGAGGAAGTTAAAAGAGTTGTGTGCTCTATGGGAGCATCCAAGGCTCCAGAGCCAGATGGTTTTCCACCAGGTTTTTTTCAACATCATTGGGATATTTTTGAAGAAGATGTAGTCAATGCAATCCAAGAAGCCCAAGAATCTAGTAAGTTGCTGAAAGAATGGAATAATACCTTCCTTGCTCTAATTCCTAAGAAATATGGGGTAGATAAATTGCAGGACTTTAGACCAATCAGCCTATGTAATACAATTTACAAAAATTTTACTAAATTTTTGGCCAATAGGTTGAAAAACATCATCCCTTCAATCATTAATGAAGATCAAGGAGGTTATGTGGTAGGTAAGTAGATTAGTGAAAACATCATTGCCATTTATGAAATATCACACTCTCTTCAAAGGAGGAAAGGGTCAGGCATGTTCCTTAAGCTAGACATGAACAAAGCCTATGATAGGGTTTCATGGTCTTTCTTAGATAAAATAATGGAGCGAATGGGTTTCAATGAAAAATGGAGGGCATGGATTGGTATGTGTATTTCTAACCTCCACTTTTCAATATTGATCAATGGAAAATCTGTTGGGTTCTTTCCTTCTAGTAGAGGAATCAGGCAGGGAGATCTATTGTCTCTATATCTCTTTATCATTATGGAAGATGCCCTGGGAAGAAATTTGGAATGAAAGAGAAAGGATGGTAATATCAAAGGTCTAAAATATTCATCCATTGGTGAAGCTTTATCTCATCAACATTTTGTGGATGATACTTTCTTGCTTGGGGAAGCTACATAGGAAGAAGCTTTGGAGTTTGAAAAAGTTCCTTGATTCTTATGAAAAAGCTACAAGCCAAAAAATAAATTATGAAAAAGCAGGATTATGTTTTTAAACACGGAGGAGAGTATAAGAGATAAAATAGTTAAAGTGTTGGGATGTAAGGAGGAAAATTTCCCTATCACCTATCTTGGTTTGCCTTTGTTTATAGGCAAGATGAAAGATAAACTTTGGAATCCAATTATTGATAAATTTAATAGGAAACTTCAAGGTTGGAAGGGCTCTCTGTTATCCTCTGTAGGGAAAGTAAAACTCATAAAATACATGCTTCAAAGCCTCCCTATTTATTTCATGTCTTTCTTGGGGATGTCAAGGAAAGTGGAAGAGACTTTAGAAAGACTACAAAAAAAAATTCTTATGGGATGGCATTGAATGTAAAAAATGTATACATTTGTTGGCTTGGGATACCTGTTGCTAGTCTTTATAGAATGGGAGTATTGGTTTGAGGAAGTTGAGAGATATAAATAGATCCCTTCTAGCTAAACATGGTTGGAGGCTTTGCACTAGAGCATCAAGAAAATGGGCTAGCATTATCCAAAATAAATACTTGGAGGGCAAAAACCACTTTATCAGTTGTTCTAATCCTCCACATGGGTCTCTTTTTTGGCAAAATATAATCAAAAGTAGGAAATTTCTATGGCAAGGTCTAAAATGAAAAGTAGGCAAGGGAGACAAATTTGACTTTTGGAAAGATCCTTATTCAAGAGGAGCCTTTAGCAAACTACATAAATTTCAAAGATATTAAAGAAAATTTAACCAAAACCTATGGTAAGAAAATTAATGTTTACATTCATAAGGTGGGTGATTTTCAGGAGTGGAAAATCATGCTAGAAGATATGCAAGGCTTAGGGGGTAAAGATCTACAAAAACTCCTAAGGAGTTATTATTTAGGTAGAGGTTTGGAGGAGGATCAGATAATTTTGGGAAGAAACCAGCAAGGCCAGTACTCAGTGAAGGATGGATATAGAATCTTGGACAAAGTAACCTCAAAGAAACCCTAGCTTAAAAGAATTTGGAAGCTAAACATCATCCCTAAAGTTGCTATGTTTTTTTGGACTTCCATTCTCAATAAGATCCTTACAAAAGATAATATGTTCAAAAGAGGGATTGTGGTTCCAATTGTTTGTGTCTTATGTAATAAAGAGGATGAGTGTGTGGACCACCTGTTTGGAACTTGTGATTTTTTTCATGATATCCTAAATATGTTATTGAGAGAAGTTAATGTTGCTTGGGTCATTCCAGATTCTCTAATCAAGATTTGGGAACAGTGGCACTTAGGAAGCAATATTTTTGGCAAAAATAAATTCCAAATATTTGTTGGTGGATTTCGCTAGAAAGAAACAGATGAGTGTTCAAACATAAAAAAAAAGGAATAATTGGAGTTTATGCCAGGATAAAAACAACCCTATTGGAGGATTGTATTAAAAACATTATTGGCTAGGAAAATCTTGCAATGATCCTCTATAGAGAAAAATATATTTTAAATATGGGAAAAATCAATAAGCTGAGACTAGATACCAGATAATAACTTCCCCATAAATACTGGGTAAAAATTAACTTCGATGGAGCTGCAAAAGGTAACTCGGGTCATGCTGGTGGTGGGGGTCTCATTAGGAATGACAGAGGTTAGGTAGTGGTTGCATATGCTAAGGATCTAGGAATTACCACAAATCACCAAGTTGAAGCAAGGGAAATGCTTATAGGTCTTTGAATTGCTTTGAATTTGGGTTTTAGGAGAATTGTTCTTGAGGGGGATTCCAAAAATATTATAACTTCCCTTCAAAAATAGGAGTTAAATAATTCTAGAATTTTCAAAATAATTACAGATGCGAGGAGTATTTTGGGAAACCTAGAAGAAAGTCAAGTTAAACATATTTATAGAGAGGGAAACAAAGTTGCTAATAAAATGGCAAATATGGTAGTTAAATCTGAGAATTTCAAGGTTTGGTCATATGCCCCCATGGATTTGGAAGAGATTATAAAAGTTGATAATGAAGCTAGTAGTTAAAGAGGGCAACCCAAAGCAAATTACTTTTTGGGATCATGTGGTGAAGGATTTGAGCACACTAAATTACATTATTGTCAATTGTTTTTTATCAGTTATGTACAACATTGAGCATTGCATCAGTTATATTAAATAGAAGGACAACAAAAGGAATTTTATTTCAGGTTCTCCATCAATAGGTTTAGCCCAGTTTTGTTTATTTTAATAAGATAGGGCTATCTTGAATTTGTATGATCTTCTCCTATATTTTTCTTGTATATCTTTAGAGCTCGGTGTAAAGGATCGGGGCCCTTCAACCCCTTTTTTTTTATCAATACCAAAAAAAAAACTTATAAATAAATATTAAAGGTACTTTATCAAAGGATATAATATCATAATACGTGTTATTATAATATTAAGTAACGTGGTGAAAAAGAGCCCAAACTAAAATATTAATAATAATATTTTACTACACCCAAATATGGGTGTTAGAATTTAAATATTCAAAGCATGTTACAAAGTTTTATCCTCATCGAAGTCATGTGGGTTAATTGCATTTTGAAACACCGACATTCTAAAGCAAAGGAGGAATATTAATATTTAAACCTATGCCCAAAGGTCATTAAGATGATCCTTGCTCATTTGAAAAGATTGCATGCAAATTAATTAATACAGAGCTCGTGAAATGGATGTGCAAATTTTAAGTTTGAATTTCCAGCAAAAGAAATAAAAGGGACATCGTTGAATAGTTGGAAGCCAACTAGGCACCTTGGCCTAGTGGCAAGAAGACTACGACTTATGTTTTGTGCGCTCGAAGACCAACGTTCGAGTCTCGATGAAAGCGGTTGGCAGGTGTGTTGAAAGCGCCAATCGTGAGGCGCACGTTTTACAAACAAGGAGGGGATAAATTTTTTGAAGCACGTGGTGCTTCACCTATCTTCAATGAGCATGTAGCTCGTGTGGTTGTTGGAACCACGGTTGAGACATTTGTGTGGGATGCGTTGAGAGTTCAAAACCCTCCAAAGGTTGGTAAATGTTTTTTAATTAAATTTTGTTAATTGCTAAAGGTGGGAGATAAAAGGGGTGTTAAATTGGATTTGCTTTCAAGGGTTGCTAGTTGCATAGTGGTGATTTTTGAAAAGTATTTTTAGGAGTTATAAGGAGAATTCTATTTTTATATTTAAAGTCTTAAAATTGCTATTGTGGAATATTGAAAGGTTAAGACTTTGTGGGTAGTATGTTATTTTGTATTAAGGGTTTTTGTGACTATTGTGAGGATATTGATTATTATTTAAGTTGGAGTGATAAGGTGTAATTTTGATATTTTTGTGATATGTTTTGTTGAAGAAAATTATCCTCTAACCCTTATTAAGATTGACAAAGAAGTAATTGTGAGTGTGGAAGATTTGTGAGGTCAACCTCTTGACATTCAAAAAGGTATTGGAAAATTCTTCTTTGGTTGACTTGGTTGATTGGCTTTATTGAAAATTAAGTTTGGAGTGAAAAGGACTTGATTAGGGTTTCATTTTCAAAATTAGTTTAGTTATTGCTTCAAGGTTTTTTGATTTTAGAGTTGAGATTAAAACCTTGTTTTATTAGCATTGTTGTTGAGACCATTGGTTGAGTGAAGTGTTTGAGTTAATGCTTCAAGGTTTTCTGAATTGAGAGTTGTGATTGAAACCTTGTTTTATAAGCATTTTTTTTGAAGCCATTGGTTGTGTGAGGAACCTGAGTTAGGGTTTGAAAAGAACATGAGTATCATTGTTATGTGATATTTGTTTTTGAGCATTGTTGGAAATATTTTGAGTTGGATGCTACATGCTTGGACTAGGATTTTTGAGCAAGAGTTCTTTCTTGAAGTGATTGGTTGAGTAGAGTTGATTGAGCCTAGTCAAGTGGATGTATGAAGTGATTGATCAAGTTCCATAAAACAAACTATTCTATATTCTTATTTGAGTTGAGATTGAGTTTTGATAATAGAACATATTGAGTCTCTAACAATTATCTTTATGCTTCTATGAGATTGATTTGAGTTGAGATTGAGTTTTGAGAATAGAACATATTGAGTCTCTAACAATTCTCTTTATGCTTCTATGAGATTGATTTACGTTGAGATTGAGTTTTGAGAATAGAACATATTGAGTCTCTAAAAATTCTCTTTATGCTTCTATGAGATTGATTTGGTTTAAGATTGAGTTTTGAGAATATAACATATTGAGTCTCTAACAATTATCTTTATGCTTCTATGAGATTGAGTTGAGAAAGTGATTGAGCATTGAGTATAGAAAATATTGAGTCTCTAACAATTCTCTTTATGTTTCTATGAGATTGGACAAGTTATGTGTGGACTTGTTAAGCAGATTTGAGGTAAGTCTTTGAGAAGACTTGTGGATTGATTTTGTGTGAGCTTTTGTGGAAGCTTACAATACAGATTTGAGCAAGTATTAGAGAGGACTTGTTGAGCAGATTTGGATAGGTTCTATGTGGACCTGTTGAGAAGTTTTGGATAGGTTATGTGTGGGCCTGTTGAGCAGATTTGAGCAGGTTCTAAGTGGACCTATTGAGAAAATTTGTGCTAGATCGATTGGACTATGTTTAGTGCAGATTTGAGTGGACTTGTGCTAGAATTACTGGAATGTTTTTAGTGCAAGAGATGAGAAGATTTGTGCTAGACCAAATGGACTGTGTTTAGTGTAGATTTGAGTGATCTTATTTAGCAGACTTGTGCTAGACCAAATGAACTGTGTTTAGTGCAAGATTGAGCAGAGTTATGCTAGACTGAGTGGATTGTGTTTAGTATAGAATTGAGATAGAGCTTTGGAGGTGATAGAGAATAGAGGATAGAGTCTCCAGTGGATAGAGATCCATCAACCAGGGTAGTGAGGATAGGTCTTCTAATTGGTGACAAGAGTCTTTAGTGGAGAGATATCCACAAGCTAGTGTAGTGGAGGTAGTAGTCTTCTAGAGGATCACCATCTAGAGTAGAGGAGAAGGAGTTCTCTTGTGGATAGAGATCCACAAACTAGATTTAGGGGATCAACATATCCTTTGGACAAAGGTCCATAAACATTGTAATTGGGAAGGATTCCTAAGATATTATTTGAGAAATATTTAGAAGAAATATTTTCTTCGTGAAGGTAGCCATATTTGGGTGAACCACGTTAAATCTATGTCTCTATTGTGTATGGTGTTTTATGCATTGCTTTGATTATTGCTATTGATACTGCTATCTATACTCTACATAATATTGATTTGAAAAGAAAAGTAAAAAGTGCTCTTATATTGTTCACCCCCCTCTCAGTATAAGTTTGTGTTCTTCAAATTGATTCTTTCTTTTCCTAATAAAGCTCTTCTCATTAATTGCTCCTTTGTAATAACTTTTATATGAAGAAATAACCAAATAAAATACCTAATTTTAGGCCATAAGTTTTGATTCTAGGTCTGCTTAAAAATATCTTTAAGAGGACTAGGCATTGGCTAACATAAATAAAGATAACCTCTAGCCACTATATACTCTCCATGCTCTTGTCCTCCCTAAGCAAAGGTATCTACTTTATTTGAACAAGATAAGGATTTATTTTGAAGGATGTGACTTAACTGAGTTTTCTAGTCTTCATGCATTAGAATAGACCATTCCTCAAGAGGGATCCATTTATGACCCACCTCCCAAGCCTTGGAATGAGGCCTATAATAATTATCCACCTTTATCCAGTGAACCCTCTGAATCTCCTCCATCAAAATTTATAAAATAGAAAATTTCTCAATTAAATGAGGAAACCCATCCCAACATTTTGTCCAAAAATTTGCCCTTTGGCCATTATTAATCACCCAAAAAATTCTTTTCTTAATAACTTCTCCTATTTTTAGGATTGCTAAAATAGGAGATCCTTGTGAAGGAAGAGGAAATATAACAATCTGATTAGGATCTTGTTGAAAATTTGAGCAAGTTTTGTTGTCATTGATGTCAATAGAATTTTGTTCCAGTTTCGTCATCATTAATGTCATCGGGTGGTTTTTCCAAAAGGCAAGGAAGTGTTTAAAAGGAATAGGATATAATATTTATTTTTAATATTATATACCTAAAGAGGCCTAAAAGGTTGAAGACCCAAGGAAGGAGAAGTAGGTTTAAAATAAAATAATAATATTATAATATTTAATATTATAATATTTGGGTAAAAAAAAGAGGTTTAAATTATAATTTGGGCCCAAGGTTTAAAAAAAGGTTTGGTTGCCCAAATTGAAACCATGACCAAAGAAGTTATTTGATTTAAAGTTTTAAATTATTTAATATTTAAATAATTTAAATTAAATATTTAATACTTTAATTAAGTAATTATAAATGAGGACATGTTAAAATAAATTTTATCGCCCATCGATGTCATCATTCGAAAAGCACCTTTATTAAATAATAAGGGCCGCTGTCATTTTATTTGAAAGGTTGCATATTTAAAGGGGTTTGAAAAAATCATTTAGAAGCATGTCTTATAGATGTGATACAAAAAAAGGAAAATCATTGCATCGATAGCAGAAGGCACGGAAGAAAAGATGAAGCATACACAAAGATAATATAGGAAGTGCATTGGAAACTAGACTCATTGAATAGAAAATATCCAAAGATGCGACTAGCACAGGCGGTAGTCAAAGCTTGTGTAAGACATTGCAAAGGACATATTGTGATTTCAAATCACAGTGTATTCAATTTTTACAAAGAGGAAAGGGGTATCCAAATTTTGTTTGAGGTTTTCATATGGCAAAGATATAGTTGTGTGTGTGCATGTTTGATTACTATGTGGGTGTAGCCCTGGTGGTAACCTCGTCGTGACTAGGGTGCTATGTTGGCAGTGAGTGCAAGTTTTAATCCCATGGAGATTCGTGGGGTGCTATGTGCACCAAAGTTTTGTCTTTTAGCTATCATAAGAGGTATGCATTAATTAACTTTAATTATTTTAATATTACTAGCTACAGTGTGACAAACTTTAATTATTTTAATATTGTTGGTTCATCGCGACTATGTACAGACTTTTGTAAACTCAGTAAACTTACCATTAAGGAAAAAATTTCCATTCCTATGATAGATGAGTTATTGGATGAGTTAAAAATTTCCAAGGTTTTCTCTAATTTGGATCTTCACTCTAGATACCATCAGATAAGGATCAAGGAAGAAGACATTCCAAAAATAACATTCAAAACTCATGCCATTAAAATGTTTGCCATATCTTTTGGCCTAACTAATGCACCTTCAACATTCTAGAGCCTCATGAACAATCTCTTCCATCTAGTTTTTCACAAGTTTATTTTGCTATTCTTTGATGGTATTATCATATATAGTCACACTTGGGTATAGCACCTACAAAATCTAGACCTACCTTGCAACTATTGTAGGACCATCAATTAATTGTCAAAGGATCCAAATGTTCCTTTGAAAAGTAGGAGGTCAAATTCTTGAAGTATATTGTTTCACAGAAGGAAGTTAAGATTGATCTAAATAAATTGAAGCTATACAAGATTGGCCTAAGCCACAAACTCTCGAGGCACTTTGAGGATTTTAGGGTCTCACTACCTACTATCAAAAATTTGTATAAAGTTATAGAAAAATAGTAGCCCCACTAACTACCATGTTAAAATAGAACTCATTTATGTGGTCATCTCCAACAAAAAATGCTTTTGCAAATATCAAGGAAACCATGATTTTGATATCAGTGTTCACCACTCCAAAAAATTTCACGCCATTTCTAATTGAAATTGATGCTTCAAACTATGTTATTAGTATTGTTTTTTTTCTTGATTTGTTGGAGGAAGGGCTTTGAAAGGGCCCCAAAACCTTTTTTACAATAGGGTTTTGAAAGGTATCCTAAACCTTTTACAATAGGGAGGAAACCTCTGAGAAGAAAAGAAGTGCACAAGAAGACAATCTTGGTGGGACTATCTTTAGACCCAACAAAATTGTGATGTGGGAACAACCCAAGAGAAATAATATAAACAAAAAAATTTAAATGGTGAATCCAGCCCAAAGGGAACCAGGATAGCAAATATAGTCAATAAAGCTTCAAATTGGAGAATCCTGCCTAGGAGGCCCAAGATGAGATAAACCCACAGTAAAATTTGAATTATGGGATCCCACCCAAGAGAGGCACGGGAACCTTGAAACCTAATACAACTGAAACCACTCATCAAGAAAACCATTCTTGTAGAGAAAACCAGTAGGATTAAATTTAAATCATTGTTTCTCACTTAGGATAAATAGGAATGTTGAACAACCCAGAATCCCACTCAGTAGGAATAATATGAATATAGTTTCCTTCCTGGAAACCTACCCATAAAGAGAAAAATAAAATAGTCTTTCCCATCATGACTCGGGAAAGCAACCACTCAATCGGTAGCAAAAAAACTAGAATTAAAATTTTAACTCAAATTCCTACCCATGAAGGGCTCGAGTAGGTAATACCTAGAAAACACAACCAACAACCAGGAATATGGGACAAAAAAAACTAGGGATCCCCACAAGCCATGAGATACCCTTACAAATAAGATTGTGCTCCTTGAGTAATCTATGAAACTAGAAGAACCCATAGAGCTCAAAAAACACACCATGAATTGAATCCCATATCTAAAGTAGTTACAATATCATCTTAGCTATGAGCGATAGGAACATGCCCCTTCAAATACCATGAAATATGCAACAAAAAACCCATGAAACAAAGAACATATTAGATAGGTCCATTTTGAAAGCTCAAATATGAGAAAGCTATGAGATCATCATAGTTGTGAGCAAGAGGTATAGGTCCCTCTCAAAGACCACAAAATATGCAACAAAAATTACCCATGTAGTAAAGGATAGATTAGGTAAATATAAAACAACCAACCTGGTGCATGAACCACAATAAAAGATCTGAAGTAACCATGAGATAATTTTAATTGCAGATAATAAGCACATGTCTCCCTATAACCAAGAAATATGCAATGAAAATATCCCAAGTAGCTATGACTAGATCAAGCACACAATAAGCCCCAAAATCCAATAACCACCAATGATCTAAGGGCATCCACAAGAGAGTCCCACTAAAGAAAGCATGTGGTCCTTCCCAAGACCAAAAGGAATATAATGAAGAACTCCCAGGATGCAAAGTAGAGAATTGAAGATGAACACCTAACCAAGAGAAGTCTTAACACTCCAAACTAGATCTAAATGAAACATCAAAAGAAAATAGCAAGCAACAAACTACCAAAATGGCCCAGGGAAGGACCTGAGAGCAAAAAAATTGAAGAACACAAGCTTATACTGAGAGGGGGGTGAACAGTATAAGACCACTTTTTACTTTTCTTTCCCAAACTATATCATGCAATATATCAATGGCAATATCAACAATAGTAATCAAAGCAATAAACAAATCACCACACACAATAGAGACACCAATTTAACATGGTTCACCCAATGTGGGCTACTCCACGAAGAAAATATTAAACTAAAATTTTCTCAACAAATTTCTTGGGAAACCTTTCCCTATTACAATGTTTATGGACCTCTATCCAAAGGAGACACCAATCCCCTAATATAGTTTGTGGGCACCAACCCATAGGAGACACCAATATCCCTAGGCTGGTTTGTGGATCTCTATCCATAGGAGAACTCCTTCTCCTCTACTCTGGTTGGTGAACCTCTAGAAGACTACTGCCTCCACTACTCTGGGTTGTGGATATCTCTCCACTGAAGACCTCTATCCTCTCTGCCCTGGCTAATGGATCTCTATCCACTAGAGACTATTATCCTCTACTTTTTCATCTCCAAAGCTCTACTCAATCTCTATCTCAAATCTACACTAAACATAGTCCTTTGGTCTAACACAAATCTGCTCGATCTCTATTTTATTTTGTACTAAACTTAGTCCTTTGATCTAGCATAAAACCTACTCAATATTTATCTCTAGTCTGGTACAAATATATCCTCATATCTACACCAAACTCTATCCTTAATCTATCTTCAAGCTTTACCACAAAGCTTGATCAATCATAAATCACCTCTGCTAGATCTACCCCAAACCTTAACTCAAGGTTTGAACAAATAAATCAATCAACTCAGCTCTCAAGTCTTCACAAAGACTTGTCTCAAATCTATCCACAAGTCCTCTCAAGAACTTGTCCAATGTCCTCTCAAGTCTTCTCTAAGACTTACCTCAAATCTACTCAACAAGTCCTCACTAGAACTTGTCCAATATGCTCAACAAGTCCTCACTAGAACTTGTCCAATCTGCTCAACAAGTCCTCACTAGAACTTTTCCAATCTATGATTTTAAGCTTCCACAAAATCTCACACAAATCTATCCAACAAGTTTTCACCAAGACTTACCTTACCTCTGTCCTTAAGTCCACTCTAGGACTTACTCAAATCTACCAACAAGATTTCACAAAATCTTGCTTCACTTTGTACTCAAGTCCACTCTAGGACTTACTCAAATCAGCCACTAGCTTTCACAAAAGTTTTTCAAAACAATTGCAAACTTGCTTACTCAACTCAACTCAATCTATCATAGAAAACATCTTTCACTTGCATAAACAATATTCACATAGAATTCCCTTTCTCCATTAAAAAAAATAAGGGGCATATTTTACTCACCACTCTTTCCTCAATATCTTTCAACTTGTTTGACTCTTGAAACATATAGAGAATGGTTAGAGACTCAATATGTTTCACACTCTCAAACACTCAATCACTTTCAATATCTTTCTCAAATCAATTTAGCATATAAAATAATTTGTTTCACAGAACTTGAACTATCACTCCAACACTTTTAATCACTATAGCTCAATCAACTCAATCAATGAAACCAACTTGCTTGTAAAACCCTAAGCCAATGTTTCATCCAATGCTCTCAACAACTCTCACAATGGAACTCAAACTCAACTCAAGATGTTCACCACATTCACATAACAATGATACTCATGATCTTTGAATAAACCCTAGTTCAAGATAGTTCACAAGTTCTCACTCAAGCATTCACTAATCATGCATATAAAAGCTTACTCAACAATGCTTATCAAACAAGAACCTTTTCACTCCAACTTAGCATTCATAACATCCAACAATCACTCTCAAGGATAATGTGCCCTTACCTCTTGTTTGAATATGATTTGACCTCAAACACCTATCTCAATCACAACCACTCTTTTTGCCAATACTAGGGAGATAGCAAATATCCATCCTTAATATTTTCTCACAAAAAATATTTCACCAAGTCAAAATATCAAAAACTAACCATACCTTATTTCTCCTTTCAATACATTTTTTATAAACTTTGTTTCAACAAAAATCCCTTGGCACACCTTATTACTCCTCTTATAAACTCTAAGCACTCAAAAATCAACATAAAAAATAATAGTATGCATACCCTTTTATCTCCCCTTGTATAACTCACAAAAACCTTATAATATGCAATTTCCACTTTATATAACCTTTAAGAAATTAAAAATTAATTTCCATAATTTTTGGATGCAGCAATTAAACCTTGCAATTATGAGCGCATACCTTATATAGTCCACCAAAATGGCCTCGATGGGCTTTGAACGTGCAACCCCTTCCTACCGAGTGCTTTTTCAAAGCACATACCCACCACGTGGGCTACATGCCTCCATGCAAAGCGAATGGTAAGCACCTTCCCTTTTTCCTTCATCGACCACACAGACTTCAATGAAAACTTCCTCCACTTAGCAAAAACACAAACAACGAGATTCAACCCCTTAACCTTGCACCTGTGAATGTCTTAGCGCAGCCTTTGGCTGCCAATCATGCTACCTAGCACCTTGCAATGTGAAGTGGGCTCCCCACTTCCTTGTCTTGTTCTGCCTCTTAAATGCTTTTAACACATGTGATTATTCCTCTTAGCCTTGCGCATGATTTTTGCATAAATCAAATGGATCGCATGGATGGTATTTGGTATAAAGTTTTCCCCTTCTTATATGCAATGTGCCATGTGCTAAAGACGTTGACGTTCGAATAATTCGATTAATTTTAAATTAATTAAACCTTTGTGCCCTCATAACCCTAACCTTTAGGGTTATTTAAATTAAATAATAAATTAATTAATAATTGAATTATAATTAATTTATAATTAACTTAATAACTCTTAGAGTTAATCAAATTAAATTACAAATCAATTTATAATGAAATTATTATAATTAATTTAAATCTCTAGGTCTTGACCTTAGACCTTTAATATTATAATAAAATGTTATAATATTATTTTTCTTGGGCCTTCCTTTTTCCCTTTAGACCTCATCTGACCACCTAGAAGCAATCTTTCTTTTGCACTTGATTACGAAAACTGATTCTTGACATTCTTCCTCTTGCATTGCTCACTGAAACTGATGTTGCTTACTAAAACCGACTCTTGACATCAATGACAACAAAACTTGCTCATATTTCCAACAATCTCCCCCTTTGTCATTGATGGCAACCCAATTACCTTTTACCATTTCCTTAACCTTTTTTCTTTGTACTCCCCTTGAGGAACTGCTCCCCATTGAATGCTCTCCCCCTAACTCAAATATCTCCCCCTTTGACATCAATGGCAAAGGGTCACCTTTGGGGCTCAGGGCTAAGAATGAGTCTCTTAGCTTAGCCCCTCCCCCACCTCCTCTTGAGGTGGTTAATTCTAGGGTGGGAGTATCTCTACTCCCATCAAGCACTGATCTTTACCTTTGTCTACTTTCTTCCTCAATTGATCCTTTTGATTCCTTTGACTATTCTTGTTCCTACTTGTCTTTGGAATTTCTTCTCTACACCACTTTGTTGTATGCCCATCATTATTGAAATTACAAAATTTAATATTGTTATTCCTTGGAGTTGCAAATATCTTGGGATTTCTCCTGGTGAAGCCATATCTATTCCTATCATGAACCCTACAATTCACTACCTTCTGACCAAACTGATTACAAGAGTAGCAATACCCTTGAAAAAGTTATTTGTTTTTAAGTTCCCATATTATTGTCTTCCCTGTGTCCTACACTGTGAAGCCTTGTGCCCAAACCTGTGACATGAGAAGCATCATCCATTGAAATTACCTTACCTTGAACTCATTGGTCTCTTAGTCTCTTCTATCTTGTGTTGCCTCTTGTTCCATCTGTTCCTCATTTGTGCATTGTTCCTCTTCCTGTTGAACTTTCTATTGTCCAACTCATCCTCAAAAGTCTCACTCTCTCTTACACTTTCTTCTTCTGAAGTTTCTTCTTCTTTGAAACTTGAGATTGACTCCTCTCCTTGTTTTCTTTGTTCCCATTCAAATCCAAGTCCTATTTTGTTTGTTGACCATCTTTGTCCCTTGATAATATTGTCTATGGTTTTTGAGCTCTTCCCAAACCTGTGTAGCTTATCTCTAGACTCTTTTACTTCCATCCTTAGTGAAGCTACTTCATGTTCTAGTTTTTCACATTCTAAAACCTTAGCTTCTAACTTCTCTTTGAATCTTCTTGTCTTAGCCATTGACTTATTTAGATCCTCTATAAGCTTTCCTTTCTCTTCATTGCATTCTTGAAATTGAAGCTTAAGTTTGGAGTTTTGCTTTCTTACCTCCTTTAATGCATTAAGGGCAAAAATAAGTTCACCTTCAAGATCAACTTCTCCTATTTCTGATTCTTCCTCTATTTCTTTGCCTTTGGAATCATCTTCATTCCCTTCTGATTTGTCTTCTATAGGATCACCTCCTTCTTCCTCTATTACCATGAGTAGATTCTCTTCTGGTCCTTCAAGTGTATCTTCATATTCATCATCACTGAAATTGAAACCACTCCTTGTACAACTATCTTCAATATGACAAAAATTTCCACATCTAAAACACTTGAGGATTATTGGTGATATTTTCTTAACCACTTCTTTTTCTTTTGCTAGAAATAGTACTTCATCATTTTTTGAGGAACTTTCATCACTATCACTTGAATACTTACTTGCTTTATCTGCATAGAAACTCTTCTTCTATCTTTGGAAGAACTTCTTTCCTTGCTTGCCTTGCTCATCCCTGATTTTATTTTGATACCTGTATTTTTTTGTTTCCTTGTTCTTATGATCCTATTTTTCTTCATCATTGTTATTTCCAACTTCTTGACAATTAGATGCATAGTGACCATACTTTCCATAATTGAAACATCTAACTAATTTTGTACCTTTAAAATTTCTTGGATCCTTGTTCCTTCTGCCATAATTTGCTTCTTCATCATTGGATAACTCATTGCTTGAATCTGAATTCTTACCCTTTGTCTTCTTAGTAGCTTTGAAGGCTACTTCTTTTTTGGGATTAGGTTCCTCTTTTGTTCTCATCTCAAAAGTTGTAAGAATGCCATGTAATTCATCCCTTGTCAAAATATCACTATCTTTTGATTCCTCTATAGCTGAAATATTTTCACTAAACCTTTTTGGGAGTGACCTTAAAATCTTATCACACACATCAGATTCTTGAACTTCAAGTCCAAGTCCTTGCATGGAGTTAACAACCTCATCTACATGAAGTAGATAAGCACTAATATTTTCCTCATCCTTCATTTTTAGCTCTTCAAATTGTCCCTTGAGATTTCGCAACTTTACCTTTTTGAACTTTTTATCTCCTTCATATATGCCTTGCAACTTATCCCAAATTTCCTTTGCTGATTTGTAGTGCATAACCTTTATAAATTATGTTTTCTACAAACCTCTCAAAATTGTATTCATTGCTTTTGAATTGTAATGATGTAGAAGCTTACCATATTTATCTATAGGTGGATTAGATGGTGGTGTGTATCCATTTTCAACTGCTTCCCATATTTCATTCCCAAGTGCCATCAGGTGAATCTTCATTCTCATGCTCTAGAATACATAATCGCTCCCATCAAACATTGGTGCTGAATTATCTAAGGATCCACTCTTAGAATCCATTTGTGTTCTTGTGAGATTTTCCTTCAAGTTATTAAACTCTTTTGAAGGAACCTGCTCTGATACCAATTGAAGAACACAAGCTTTTACTGAGAGGGGGGTGAATAGTATAAGACCACTTTTTCCTTTTCTTTTCCAAAATAATATTATGCAATATATCAATGAAAATATCAACAATAGTAATCAAAGTAATACATAAATCACCACACATAATAGAGACACCAATTTAACATGGTTCACCCAATGTGGGCTACTCCACGGAGAAAATATTTCACTAAAATTTTCTCAACAAATATCTTGGGAAACCTTTCCCTATTACAATATTTATAGACCTCTATCCAAAGGAGATACCAATCCCCTAATCTAGTTTATGGGCACCAACCCACAGGAGACACCAATCTCCTCAATCTGGTTCATGGATCTCTATCCATAGGAGAACTCCTTCTCCTTTGCTCTAGATGGTGAACCTCTAGAAGACTACTACCTCCACTACTCTAGGTTATGGATCTCTCTCCACTTAAGACCTCTATCCTCTCTACCCTAGCTAATGGATCTCTATCCATTGGAGACTACTATCCTCTGCTCTATCACCTCCAAATATTTACTCAATATTTATCTCAAATATATACTAAACATAGTCCTTCGATCTAGCACAAATATTCTTGATCTCTATCTTATTTTGTACTAAACTCAATCCTTCATTCTAGCACAAAACTTGCTCAATATCTATCTCTGGTTTGGTACAAATCTATCCTCATATCTACACTAAAATATCTATCTTCAAAATTTACCACAAAGCTTGATCAATCACAAATCACCTTTGCTAGATCTACCCCAAACCTTAACTCAAGGTTTGAATAAATAAATCAATCAACTTAGCTCTCAAGTCTTCATAAAGACTTATCTCATATTTTTCCACAAGTCCTCTCAAGAACTTGTCCAATGTCCTCTCAAGTCTTCTCTAATACTTACCTCAAATCTTCTCAACAAGTCCTCACTAGAACTTGTCCAATCTGCTCAATAAGTCCTCACTAAGACTTACTCAAATATGCTCAACAAGTCTTCACTAAGAACTTTCAAATCTCATATTGTTTCCTAAAACTCACACAATTTATCCAACAAGTCTTCACTAAGCTTTGTCCTCTCTACTTAGTTTCAACTCACACAAATCTATCAACAAGAATTTCACAAAATCTTGCTTTATTCTATCCTTAAGTCCACTCTAGGACTTACTCAAATCTATCAACAAGCTTTCACAAAAGCTTTTCAAAACAATTGCAAACTTGCTTACTTAACTCAATTCAATATCTTGTAGAAAACCTCTTCAATCACTCAAACAAGTTTCACACAAAATTTTGTTTGACTCCAAAAACATATAGAGAATGGTTAGAGACTCAATATGTTTCACACTCACAATTACTCAATCTCTTTCAATCTCAATCTCAAATCAATTTAGAATATAGAATAATTTGTTTCACAGAACTTGAACTATCACTCCAACACTTTCCAATCACTATAGCTCAATCAACTCAATCAATGAAACCAACTTGCTTGCAAAACCCTAAGTCAATGTTTCATCCAATGCTCTCAACAACTCTCACAATGGAACTCAAACTCAACTCAAGATGATTCCCACATTCACATAACAATGATACTCATGATCTTTGCATAAACCCTAGTTCAAGATAGTTCACAAGTTCTCACTCAAGCATTCACTAATCATGCATATAAAAGCTTACTCAACAATGCTTATCAAACAAGAACCTTTTCACTCCAACTTAGCATTCATAACATCCAATAATCACTCTCAAGGATAATGTGCCCTTACCTCTTGTTTGAATATGATTTAATCTCAAACACCTGTCTCAATCACAACCACTCTTTTTGCCAATACTAAGGTTAGATAGCAAATATTTGTCCTTAATATTTTCTCACAAAAAATATTTCACCAAGTCAAAATATCAAAACCTAACCATACCTTATTTCTCCTTTCAATACAATTTTTATAAACTTTGTTTTAACAAAAAATATCTAACTCCCTTGGCACACCTTATTACTCCTCTTATAAACTCTAAGCACTCAAAAATCAACACCAAAAATAATACTATGCATACCCTTTTATCTCCCCTTTGTATAACTCACAAAGACCTTATAATATGCAATTTCTACTTTATATAACCTTTAAGAGATTAAAATTTAATTTTCCACCTTAACAATTTTTGGATGTAGCATTTAAACCTTAGCAATTATGAGCGCATACCTTATATAGTCCACCAAAAGTGCCTCGATGGGTTTCGAACGTGCAACCCCTTCCTACCAAGCGCCTTTGCAAAGCATGCACCCACCACGTGGGCTACGTGCCTCCATGCAAAGGGAAAGGCAAGCACCTTCCCTTTGTCCCTCTTCGACCGTGTAGACTTCAATGAAACCTTCTCTGCTTGCAA
This sequence comes from Wollemia nobilis, assembly GCA_028583015.1. Lineage (NCBI taxonomy): Eukaryota > Viridiplantae > Streptophyta > Pinopsida > Araucariales > Araucariaceae > Wollemia > Wollemia nobilis. The sequence goes on along the minus strand of JAQPPZ010001836.1, from coordinate 2,059,351 downwards.
AAATGTAGACCACGAGAATCGATCCCTCAACCTTGCGCTAGCCAATGTCTTAGCGTAGCCTTTGGCTACCAATCGCACTACCCAACACCTTGCAATGTGAAGTGGGCTCCCCACTTCCTTGTCTTCTTCCCTACCTCTTAAATTCTTTTAACACATGTAATTATTCCTCTTAGCCTTGTGCACGATTTTCGCATAAATCAAATGGATCATATGGATAATATTTGCAATAAAGTTTTCCCCTTCTTATATGCAATGTGCCATGTGCTCAAGACATTAGTGAACATTTTAAATTCAATTAATTCAAATTAATTAAACCTTTGTGCCCTCATAACCCTAACCTTTAGGGTTATTTAAATTAAATCATAAATTAATTTAGTAATTTAATTATAATTAATTTATAATTAACTTAATAACTCTTAGAGTTAATCAAATTAAATTATAAATTAATTTATAATGAAATTATTATAATTAATTTAAATCTTTAGGTCTTGACCTTAGACCTTTTAATATTATAATAAAATATTATAATATTATTTTCCTTGGGCCTTCCTATTGCCCTTTAGACCTCATCTGACCACCTAGAAGCAATCTTTCTTTTGCACTTCTTGCAGAAACTCATTCTTGACATCCTTCCTCTTGCACTGCTTACTGAAACTGATGTTGCTTACTAAAATTGACTCTCAACATAAATGACAACAAAAATTGCTCATATTTCCATCAATCTTCCCCTTTGTCAGTGATGGCAACCCAATTATATTTTACCATTTCCTTAACATTTTTTCTTTTTGCTCCCCTTGAGGAACTGCTCCTCCTAACTGAATGCTCTCCCCCTAACTCAAATCTCTCTCCCTTTAACATCAATGGCAAAGGGTCACCTTTGGGGCTTGGGGCTAAGAATGAATCTCTTATCTTAGCCCCTCCCCCACCTCCTCTTGAGGTGGTTAATTCTAGGGTGTGAGTATCTCTACTCCCAGCAAGCATTGATCTTTACCTTTCTCCATTTTCTTCCTCAAGTGATCCTTCTAATTTCTCTGACTATTCCTGTTTCTACTTATCTCTAGAATTTTTGCTCTACACCACTTTGATGTATGCCCATAATTATTGCACTTATAACACTTAATATTGTTATTCCTTGGAGGTGCAAATATCTTGGGATTTCTCCTAGTGAAGCCATATCTATTCCTGTCATGAAACCTGCAATTCACTGCCTTGTAACCAAACTGGTTACAAGAGTAGCAATACCCTTGAAAAAGCTGCTTGTTTATGAAATTTCCATTTTCCTATCTTTCATGTGTACTGAATTGTGTAGCTTTGGGTCCAAACCTGTAACATAAGAAGCATCATCCATTATAATTACCTTACCTTGACCTCATTGATATCTTAGTCTCTTCTACCCTATGCTACCTCCAGTTCCATATATTCCTCATTTGTATATTGTTCCTCTTCCTATTGAACTTTCTATTATCCAATTCATCTTTGGAAGTCTCACTCTCTCTTACACTCTCTTCTTCTGAAACTTCCTCTTCTTTAGATCTTGAGATTGACTCCTCTCCTTGTTTTCTTTATTTCTATTCAAATCCATGTCTTGTTTTATTTGTTGACCATATTTGTCCCTTGATAATATTGTATGTGGTTTTTGAGCTCTTCTCAAACATGTGTAGCTTATCTCTAGACTCTTTTACTTCCTTCCTTAGTGAAGCTACTTCATGCTCTAGTTTTTCACATTCTAAAACCTTAGCTTCTAACTTCTCTTTGAATATCCTTGTCTTAGTCATTGACTTATTTAGATCCTCTATAAGCTTTCCTTTCTCTTCATTACATTCTTGAAACTGAAGCTTAAGTTTGGAGTTTTGCTTTCTTACCTCCTTTAATGCATTAAGGGCAAAAATAAGTTCACCTTCAAGATCAACTTCTCCTATTTCTAATTCTTCCTCTATTTATTTGTCTTTGGAATCATCTTCATTCCCTTCTGATTTATCTTCTATAGGATCACCTCATTCTTCCTTTATTGCCATGAGTAGATTCTCTTCCAGTCATTCAAGTGTATCTTCATATTCATAATTACTGAAACTAAAACCACTCTTTGTACAACTATCTTCAAGATGACCAAAATTTCCACATCTAAAATACTTTAGGATTATTGGTGATCTTTTCTTAAGCACTTCTTTTTCTTTTGCTAGAAATAGTACTTCATCATTTCCTGAAGAACTTTCATCACTATCACTATCCTGAGATCTACACCAAATTCAGTCCTCAATTTATCTTCAATATTTACCACAAATCTTGATCAATCATAAATAACCTCTGCTAGATCTACCCCAAACCTTAAATCAAGGTTTGATCAAATCAATCAATAAAATAACCTCTAAAGTCTTCACAAATACTTGTCTCAAATCTATCCATAAGTCATATCAAGAACTTGTCCAAAATTCTCTCAAGTCTTCTCTAATACTTACCTCAAATCGGCTCAACAAGTCCTCACTAGAACTTGTCCAATTTACTCTCAAGTATTCTCTAAGACTTACCTCAAATCTGTCCAACAAGTCTTCACCAAGACTTACCTTAAATCTATCCAATATTATTGTAAGCTTCCACAAAATCTCACACAAATATGTCCACAAGTCTTCACTAAGACTTGTCTCAAAAGGCTCAACAAGTCCTCTCTATAACTTGTCCAAATCTGTTGTAAGCTTCCACAAAATCTTACACAAATATGTCCTTAAGCTTTCATAAAAGCTTCCTCTATTCTATCTTTAAGTCCACCCTATGACTTACTCAAATCTGTCTACAAGCTTTCACAAAAGCTTGCTCAAATCAATTACAAAACTTGCATACAAACTCACTTCAATCTCTTACAGAAAATCTCTTCAATCACTCAAACAAGTTTCACACAAAAATTTTGTTTGACTCCTAGAAACATATAGAGAATGGTTAGGGACTAAATATGTTTCACACTCACAATTACTCAATATATTTCAATATCAATCTCAAATAATTTTAGAATATTGACAAATTTGTTTCACAGAACTTGAACTATCACTCCAACACTTTCCAATAACTATAGTTCAATCAACTCAACCAATAAAACCAACTTGCTTGTAAAACCCTAAGCAAATGTTTCATCCAATGCTCTCAACAACTCTCACAATGGAACTCAAACTCAACTCAAGATGTTCCCACATTCACATAACAATGATACTCATGATCTTGCATAAACCCTAGTTCAAGATAGTTCACAAGTTCTTACTCAAGCATTTACCAATCATGCATATAAAAGCTTACTCAATAATGCTTATCAAACAAGGACCTTTTCACTCCAACTTAGCATTCATAACATCCAACAATCACTCTCAAGGATAATGTGCCCTTACCTCTTGTTTGAATAATATTTGATTTCAAACACCCGTCTCAATCATAATAAACTCTTTGCCAATCTCAATGATTAGATAGCAAATATTTGTCCTTAATATTTTCTTTCAAAAATATTTCACCAAGTCAAAATATCAAAAACTAACCATACCTAATTTCTTCTTTCAATACAATTTTTATAAACTTTGTTTCAACAAAAATATCTAACACCCTTGGCACACCTTATTACTCCTCTTATAAACTCTAAACACTCAAAAATTAAAGCACAAAAATACAACTATGCATACCCCTTTTATCTCCCTTGTATAACTCACAAACCCTTTTAAAATATGCAATTTTCAATTAATAAAACCTTAGGAAATTAAAAATTAATTTCCACCTTTGCAATTTTTGGATGCAGCATTTAAACCTTAGCAATGTGAGCGCATACGTTAAACAATCCACCAAAAAGGCCTTGATGTATTTTGAACACACACCCCCTTCTACCAAGTGCATTTGCATATCGTGCATCCACCATGTGGGCTACGTGCCTCCATGCAAAGGGAAAGGTAAGTGCCTTCCCTTTCTTCCTCTCCGACTGCGCAGACTAGAACCTTCTCCACTTGCAAAAATGAAGACCATGAGAATCAACCTCGTAACCTTGTGCTTGTGAACATCTTAGCGCAGCCTCTGGCTGCCAACAGTGCTACCCAGTGCCTTGCAATGTGAAGTGGGCTCCCCACTTATTTGACCTTTGTTATGCCTCTTTAATGCTTTTGAAATACACGTGATTCTGCCTCTTTACCTTGCACACGATTTTTGCTTACATCAAATGGATCACATGGATAATGTTTGAAATAATATTTGCCCCTTCTTATATGCAATGTGCCATGTGCTCAAGATGTCAGCAAATATTTTAAATTCGATTAATTTAAATTAATTAAAACCTTGTGCCCTTATAACCCTAACCTTTAGTTTTATTTAAATTAAATCATAAAATAATTTATAATTAAATTATAATTAATTTAAAAACTCTTAGATTTAATCAAATTAAGTTATAAATTAATTTATAATGAAATTATTTATAATTAATTTAAAAACTCTTAGATTTAATTAAGTTATAAATTAATTTATAATGAAATTATTTATAATTAATTTAAATCTCTAGTTCTTGAACTTAGACCTTTTATATTATAATAAAATATTATAATATAATTTTTATTGGGCCTTCCTATTTCCCTTTAGATCTTATCTTATGACCTAAAGCAATATTTCTTTCGCACTTCTTGCAAAAACCGATTCTTGACATCCTTCCTCTTGCACTGTTGACTGAAACTGATGTTGCTTACTGAAATTGAATCTTGAAATCAATGACAAAACAACTTGCTCATATTTCCAACAATATCCCCCTTTGTCATTGATGGGAAATCAATTACATTTTACCATTTCCTTACCCTTTTTCCTTTATGCTCCCTGTGAGGAACTACTCCCCCTGACTGAATTCTCTCCCCCTTTGACATTAATGGCAAAGGATCACCTTTGGGGCTCGGGGCTAAGAATGAGTCTCCTAGCTTAGCCCCTCCTCCACATCTTATTGAGGTGGTTAATTCTAGGGTGGGAGTATCTCTACTCCCAGCAAGCACTGATATTTACCTTTATCCACTTTCTTCCTCAATTGATCCTTCTGTTTTCTCTAACTATTCATGTTCCTTCTTGTCTTTGAAATTTTTGCTCTACACCACTTTGTTGTATATCCATAATTATTGCACTTATAACACTTGATATTGTTATTCCTCGGAGGTGCAAATATCTTGGGATTTCTCCTGGTGAAGCCATATCTATTCCTATCATGAACCCTGTAGTTCACTGCCTTGTGACCAAACTGATTACAAGAGTAGCAATACCCTTGAAAAAGCTGCTTGTTTATGAAATTTCCATTTTCCTATATATCATGTGTACTGCATTGTGTAGCTTTGTGTCCAAAACTGTAACATAAGAAGCATCATCCATTGAAATTACCTTACCTTGACCTTGTTGATCTCTTAGTCTCTTCTACCCTGTGCTACCTCCAGTTCTATTTATTCCTCATTTGTGCATTGTTCCTCTTCCTATTGAGATTTCTATTATCTAATTCATCTTTCGAAGTCTCACTCTCTATTACACTCTCTTATTATAAAAATTCCTCTTCTTCGGAGCTTGAGATTGACTACTCTTCTTTTTTTCTTTGTTCCTATTCAAATCCAGGTCATGTTTTATTCTTTGATCGTCTTTATCACTTGATAATCTTGTATATGGTTTTTGAGCTCTTCCCAAACCTATGTAGCTTATCTCTAGACTATTTTACTTCCTTCTTTAGTGAATCTACTTCATTCTCTAGTTTTTCACATTCTAATCCTTAGATTCTAACTTCTTATTGAATCTCCTTGTCTTAGCCATTGACTTATTTAGTGTTGGACATTTTGAGTCGAGTTGTAATTGATGTAAAGGTTGAATTGCCATTGATGGTAAAATTTCAAAATCAGTAATGCAAAAGGTTGATGGCAAAAGGGCTTCATAATATTTATTTTTAAATATTATGTGAAGCACAAATAAAATGTTTTTATTAAAACCATGGTTGGGCAAAATAAAATGTTTTTATTAAAACCATAGTTGGGCAAATAAAAAAGGTTTTCTAAAACCTAAGGAGGATTTTATTTTAAAAATCCCAAAGAAGATTTAAAAAATTTAAATTATAGTATTTAAATTCTTTTGAATTTAAATAATTATAAATCAATATAATTCACAGGTAAATGTTAGTGCCGACTCCTTGACGTTTATTTTTCCCTCTGTCGACGTGTGTGACAAGGAAGGCATATGGTATAAATACCATAGCCATTCCTAAGGTTTGGTAATTGAATTAATTTACATCCACCTTATGCAAAAAATCTCGTGTGAATATAGATTGTGTGCCTTCGAATAGTGCAAGTGTGGTTCCACCAGCATCAAACGAAGATCCAAGGGCTCTTAGGAGGTTGAAGAAGTCAAAGTGCATGTTGTGCTTTGAGGCTCCAAGTGTAGCATATGACTCACAGGGCATGGAAGCCATAGCTAAGGTTTTAAGGAGAGTATTGTGCAAATTTTGAGTCCCATGGATTGCAAAAAGTGGTATAAATTTTTGGAAATTATTTTATGTGCTTTGCTAAGGTTTAGGAGGGATAAGGTGGAAATTAAGTGGTAAAATTAACCTAAGTGTTGAGAAATTACTTTTGATCATTGACCATTACAATGATGTCATCTTGTACATCTTCGATAATTAGACCCTCATCAGTGGCAAAGTATGTGTTTGATACATATTTGTCAAAACTAGAGGGGTGTTCTTCGTGCAAAATAAATTCGGTATATATCTTGTCAATATCATGACAAATCAGGTGGTCATGAACCTCCGAAAAACCAAGAGTTTCTATATTTGAGTATTTCCAACATGGACATCTAGTTCTTTTAGGGTCTATTGAATTATTTCTTGCAAAATCCAAGAATTGGTGAAGCCCACGATAATAGTCCTTGCTATTTATCCAAATAGACCCCTCCCCAAAATAAGAAAGTATAGTTATACGGGTACATATGATCGAAAGCACAACTTTTTCCATTAATGAAGATAACATAGTTGAAATATTTGGTTTCTCCTAGCCAAGCTTTGTCCATGATGATTTATGGAATATCTCCTTATACTTGGCCACATCATAGATAAGGTGAAATTTATCTTTGATTCAAAATTCGTACAACTACATATTGCATTTTACTTGTGGTCATAATAATTTTCAATTTTGTTTTGGCATGCAACCCCATATGCAAATTGATACTTCATTTGATACATAATTATTATCTTCCATGCCACAGGTCTAACATGTGAGAGAACACTGATCAAAAGATCAAGCATAGTGAGCAGGAAGATGATAAAGAACCATGAAAGCAATGTATGGCTATTTTACTCTTGTACACAACATATTGTCCTTTTCTTTCTTGAAAGAAAATTGTCCAACAAACATCCTTCTAGTTAGTTATACCTCTTCTAATTGATTTTATCCTCTCTTAAAATTATCTTTCCTCCTATTTTAAAATTGTCTTTGAATAAACTAAATGCAATCTAGGTTATGCAATCTATGTACTTTCAGCTTTAACCTTGAGAGTTTACATCATTGATGTTGCAAAACCAAGTGGGAAGTCCCCAGAGAAGTGGTGGCTAGATATGATAATAACAATGTTGATATCAATAATTCCCAAGGGCATGAACTACGGTTTTCCTATACCAATAACCCCTTTGGCTTTGTAGTTACAAGGAATTCCACTAGTTAAATTCTATTCAATTTTAGTTAAGGCAATGGGTAGCCATTTGGAAACATGGTGTTTAAAGATAAGTACTTTGAGATCTCTACTGTTCTTCCTCCTAGTGATGGTCTTTATGGATTGGGAGAGATCACTAGGCTTGGATTTAGATTGGATAATAATGGAAGTAACTATACTCTAGAATTCATACATTGGGAGTATGAATACTTAGGATTTGTATGGGTCTCACCCATTTTATATGGATGTGAGGGCAGGGGGTGTTGCTCATGGATTTGTGCTCCTCAATAGCAATGGCATGAATGTTGAGTATGGAGGTAGCTACTTGACATATAGGATGAATGGGGAAGTTTTGGACTTGTATTTCTTTGCTAGCCCTTCTCCACTCTCTGTTGTTCAACAGTACACAAGCCTCACCCTGACCCAATGCCATTTGATCTTTTGGTTATTTCTTCCTTTCTATTTTCTCCTCCATACATGTTAGAATATTTATTCATGTTTGCTTTATAGCAGATACATAGACCCAATTAACTTTTATTACATCCTAGTGTCTGGTATAAAGATAAAAATGTAAAGGTTAGCCAAGATACCACACATCTAGTATGTGTGAGACCCCTTGTAGGAGCAAGGAAATTTTTCACTTGGGTAGTTCAATGTGTATTTGTTTTAAATTTCTAAAGATTTGATCAAGCTTGTAGTAAATTGAGTCTTGTCAATCTATGTCAAAGGGGAAAGAGAGGAGAACTGAGAAAAGGTATATGTGAATGAAGTTAAAGGTATATGTGAATGAAACTTTTAACTCCACGCTTGTGATATGTGTCCTTATCAAAGGACCAAGCCAAACTCTTTAGCCAATGTTCCACTTTCATTTGTGGTTTATTCTCACACACCTATAGACTCCTGATACACTTGCTACAATGTTCCACTTTCACAAGCAAATTTACCACTTTTATTGTGATTTATTCCCAAACACCCTTATATTATATATATATATATATTATTTTTAATATAAATATATTTTATTTTTAATATATATATATATATATATATATATTATAATATTGAGGGTGAAGATCTTGGAGAACCCACAAATGATGACTACAAAGAAGTCAACTGTTAATGATACTAAAGACTCAACAGTAAATTAAAACAAATATAATTCCATAGTTTATTTGTTAAACCCCAATATTAGACCTTAAACACCCTAGACTTGTGATAGGCTTGCTACAATGTAAAGACATCCAAAATTAGTGCGAGTGGAACTTATAACTTGACACTTTGCAAATATGGATCATTAATGAAAATATCTACCAAGAGTCTTCAATGACCCACTTCACTTGTTATTTATTCACTTGTAGGCTTATAAAGTTATATATAGGGAGGAGGAGAGTTTGCACATGATATTGGTTATCGATCCAAGTATCCAAACACTTTTTTAGCTAGGTATAAGAAATGTAATTATAAAAATATAAATCAGTTACAGTTTAACAGTAAGGATTATTTCAAGAATAAAAGGTCTTTCAGTCTCATGACCCTTTATGGTCCATGCCACCAACTGCCTATTTTATGTCAAACTTGCTGAGACCAAGATATGATGGCAAGGTGATAGATTTGTGAAGATAACAATAAATACAAGGTGACAAATTTGTGATGATAATAATAAAGACATAGACTCAACATGTAAACAACCTTGGTATATATATGAGACACTTGTAAATATTGAGATCATGATTGTTTCCAACAAGTCAAATGATATGATGAGCTTTAGATGGTTTTCTATACACCATATCTCTAATCAAGAAGTTCCTAATCAAAATAACATCCCTTTAATCTAGAAAGGGTGGCTTGAAAAGGGGACACTCTAATTTTAGTGGTGCTGCCACCTACCCATAGGTGGGGAAAAATCAATGTTGTCTAGGTTGCACAACCTGTATCTCTTTTGATGCTTGAACTTTTCTTGATACGACACAATGCAAATGTTGTCTTATACTTGGCACTGTTAAACTATGTGACAAAATCCCCTAAAAAATTTGTACTCATTATTCATTTCCTTCTAATATCCTAAGCTCTTAAAATTTGATGAGAAGCGCAGGCTTGTCGGAAGGGACAAAATTATTGTAGATGGTTTCGGTAGCCTTGTTGCTGAATGCCCAGTAGCCTGAAATCACCACAAAAAAAAAGTGGACACCACCATTGAATAACAAACACACATTCCTTTGAACATATTTATCGATACAAGAGGCATAGAGGCACTAGAGTTTCCTGAAAACATTGTGCTCTTATCAGCCCTATAATTCTAATTGTAGCTAACAAATATGTTGTGAAAATTTTTGGATACCCCACATTCAGATTTTCTGATGGCCACAAGAAAATGATAAAGTGTTGGGCAGAGGAAATGGGGTTGAAATCTGAATTCTAAACCCAGAAAGTTGAAAGTTTAAATGTAATACAACTTGAAGCTATAACACTAGTAAAATTGCAAACAGACCATCAAGAAAACATTGTACTCAAATCGATCAGTATCATATTCCAATTGTATGCAACTGAGATGAGTACCATCTACTAGGAGATTTTGAGTACATTATATTCATATTTATAATATTGAAGATAGAATGACAGAGGGATCAATAGCATTGATCTTTCTCTCTAAACATAGTCCAAAAGTTGAGCTTGAAACCCTAGTTTATATATTTTTTAAATTTGGTCAAAAAGCTAGAATGAAATGTGCCCAAAAGTGAATAAACACTGAGCATAATTAAGCTCCTAATAGAATGTCTATACATTAAGCAAACTTAAAATTATCATTGCCTATCAAGAAAAAAGATCAATCCATCAAGAGAGAAGATGAAAAGTACTTGAATTTTTGGGATAATTCCATTGCCATAGGTGGTGGCAATTATCGAGAAAGTGTTCAAAGCTGCAAACACTTTGCTAGTTGTACTGCCAACCAAAGAATACTCTTTCTTAGATCCCTTTTTATGCCCTGCTTGATATAACATAATTTTTATTATACTTGTTGATATTCAAGAACACCTCCTGTAATTAAAAAAATCATACAAATTCTTTAGACAAGTCTAAAAGTATGTAGACTAGGTGATTCAAAGCTTATATACAATAGGCAAGTAATTTCACACTCACACCTGCATGAATGGAACCCACCACTATGCACAAACTGTATGCCAAGCACAAAATAAAGGATACCAGATTTATGTGCCTTAAAGAATGGAAGGACAACATTTGGGCTAGGATCAACATGAGCCCTCCAAAGAAGATAAAGCAGGTAGAGGTAAAAGTATATTTTTCTTTAGTAGATTTAATATGCATTTGCTACTCTAAATATGCATCCTTTCTAATTTATGTTAATATGGATTGAATTATGCAAGCTTTCATCAATGTAGGTGGGGATATAAGAATATTTTAGATGTTAAATCGGTTGTAGCTGGATATGCAGCAACAAAACTCTCTCTAGATGTTATCTAGACAAACATTTATTATATGGATGCTTACAAAGAATTAACTCTTGACCCAGTGAAAATTCCAAAAACCTTAAATCTTACACAATTTTTATGACCCAGTGATTTTCCAAAAACCCTAAATCTTACACAATTTTGATGACCTAGTGAAATTTTTAAAAACCCTAAATCTTACACAATTTTGACCATAAATGCAAAGATTTTATATATTTCACAAAAAAATCCAAAAACCCTAAATCCTACCTGCAGTTCGCTTCTTTCCACCTCAAAACTCCCAAGCCTTATACCACTTGAAATCTCCAACAGGTAAAACATTGCCTTCATACCAAACTCTCCAAAGGAATGTGCACTTGTTTATGAGATCTCACTCACCCCTCCTTTTCAAGAGGTTGAGAAAGAGGAATAATCACTCTCATCTCTCCTCTAAGGTCATTTGAGTGTTGAGCATTCCTATTTTGAAAATATCGAGGTTGTGGGAAGCTTAGAACAGAGAGCTTGATAGGGTTAAGGCAACTGTGGAGTGTTGAGCATTCCCAGTTTGAAATGGTCAAGGTCGTGGGAAGCTTAGAACAAAGAGCTTGATAGGGTTAAGAAAACCAAAAGTTTTACACGCCAAAGGTTTGCGAATACAATATATATATATATTTTTTATGGATGATTTTTAAGGGTGGTTATAAACCACCCTTGTAGGTCTATTAGGGCGGTTATAAACTATCGTAAAAGGCTTTTTGTGCAGTATTTTAAGGGTAATTATAAACTGCCTTCTTAGGGTCTTTTTTCTGCCCTTAAAAGAATTTTTTGTGTAGTATTTTAAGGGTGGTTTTAAACCACCCTCTTAGGGTCTATTAGGGCAGTTTAAAACCATCATAAAAAACCATCGTCTTTACCCACCCTAAAAATACTTTTTTGATGCAAATTTTTAACGACGGTTTTAAAATACCCTCTTAGGGTCTATTAGGGTGGTTTTTTATCACTACAAAAGAATTGTCATCCTTTCAATCACCCTTAAAATCCTTTTTTGGTGTAGTGTTAACATATTTGCATCCACGACTATAGAGGAAAAACAAAGGTAGTGAGACTATAAGCAACACCTTAGGTTCTAATTCCCCAATGACTAGATTTTCCTAAGAGAGGATTTTAACACCATTCTATTCTTATATGAAAATATGTTAGGGATGAGAACATTGGATATTATGATTAATTTATAATGCATGAGCACTTGAGGCATCTCTACCTGATTGAGGTCAAGCTCTACAATGGATTGATGACATGGATGAATAGACAATTGGGACCCATTGGCATCCTAGAGAACTTGTATAGGTTTGTAATCTTAGATGACCTTTCTCTAGAAGTAATTTTGAGATCTAATTATACTTAATAATGCGGTTTTAGATCATTGGACTATTTTGCTAAATCTTTAGTAGTCTTCTAGGAATTACTCATCTTTAAATTCTAGCTTATGTGGTTCAAAGATACTTCCTTTAGGCCATTAGTTATTTAGTTATGGAGGGAAGGAGAGCCTAGATACAACATCTAGATGTATTGCTTTGTCAAGAGATTACAGTTCATCAAAACCAGAATTAAGGAATGAAATTAGTAGAAGTTCAAATATGTGAGGGATAAAAAGATAGGTTTGGATTTCCAAATGGAGTAAGTGAATGCTCAAATTTGCTCCTTGGGACTTACATAGGATCTCAACAAACAAGAAGTCCAAGTCTCATCCAAGTTAGCAAAATGGGAAAGGAGGGAGGAGCTCTTATGGAAACAAAAATCTAGGATCCAGTGGTTGAAGGAAGGGGACATAAACTTTTTTTTTTTCATAAATATCTATTTTCCATACGAGCCTCAAAATTTGTATCCTCTTGTTAGCATATATTACATTATTTGGTACATGATAATGTACCATCTTGGGTACATATTTAGATTAGGAGAGTGTCCTAGATTTGAGTGTGAGTATTTACTTTATATAATGTAATAAATGCACAAGTATTATTAGAGTGTGCAAAATATTTAATATTGTAAATGTGCATAATAGTCCATGTGCACATGAGTCCATAGAGTAGGAAAGTGAAGAGTCTCAAGAAGAGAGAAGGCCAAGAGTACTCCATATGATGAGTCACATTCCATTATATATGTGTCTATGTGCGTGTGAGGGAGACACAATGTAGAGTGGGAGTGTGTGGAAGTATGGTGTATTGGAGATATTTATTCTATCAAGATACTATTTTCATGAGCATTTGCTAATGGTATTTTTATGAGTTGTTGCAAAATTTATTTATGGGTTTTATATGTTTAGAATATTGCCATTGATTTATATTTATTACAACTTCATTTTAGATCTTGTGGTTATTTTTCTTTAAGTATTAAGCATCAAAAGCTAACATCCCCCTAAAGACGAACACTAGTGATCTAGTTTACTCTTAGGATGGGATAAAGAAAATTGTCAGTGATTACTTCAAGGAACTTTTATCTGCAATCCCCTAGACCTTAGGGCTTAAGAGGAAATTCTACAAGGAATCCCTTCCCTTATTAAGGAAAAGGATAATGAGGTATTGACAACACCAGTCTCTATGAAGTAAAAAAAGTAGTTTTCAAGATGAAAAAAAACAAAAACACTTGGAACAGATGGCTTCCCCATCAAGTTCTTCCAAAAATTATGGAACTTGCTCAAGGATGATCTACTTGCAATAGTAGAGGAAGAATTGATGACAAAGTTTTTACAAAAATCGATTAAATTTACACTGAGATAATACTTAAGTCTTAAGAGGAAGATCAAATTAGCCCTATATAATATTTTCCCCAAAATCATTATTACGATGATAGCTCAAAGGTTGAAACCCTTACTCCTTATAATAAAATTGCCAAAGCAAGGAGTATTTTTGAGGACACAAACTATAGATGAAATAGTGCTTACCCAGGAGGCCATTCACTCCATGCACGCACAAAGACCCCCCTCCATATTTGTTCATTTGGACCTCTTCAAAGATTATGATAGGTTTTACTGGGATTTTCTCCTATAGAAATTTTGGCTTCTCTCGGGATTGGGTGGACTAGATTAAGGGCACTATTTTCTCAATCTCTTATGTTGTGATGATAAATGGTAGTTCATTTCCTCTATTTCTTACTTCCAAGGGACTATGCCAGGGTATTCTCTTTCCCTTTATCTATTCATCATTTTGGTAAAATATCTAGGTTGGCTTGTATCTAAGGAAAGGAATAACGGATCCATTCAGGGTCACTCTCTCACTTACAATTTGTAGATGACTCAACCTTTATGGGTTGTGCTATTGCATCGAAAGCATCCAACTTCAAAAGAATTCTAAACCTCCTTTCAACAACCACAAGACAACTTATTAATGAGGAAAATTCTAAGACCGTATTCTTCCATTGCACAGCTAGAGTGGAGATCATGATTCTAAATATTTTCAATTTTAGGGGAACATCTCTTTCAATCTCTTATCTTAGAGTCCCATTAAAGGTGGCCAAACAATAAAAGGAGGAATGGGGATGGTTAATAGAGAAGATAAAGAGCAGATAGAGTAATTGGATCATTCAGTGGCTTTCTCTTAGAGGTAGGTTTACTTTGGTTAAATCAAATTTACAACCTATTTTCATCTATGTCTCCCTAGTTTTAAGTATTCCTAAGGATGTATTGAATAAGTTGGACAAGATTAATCAAATTTTCTTATGGAGTGGGAAAAAAGCAAAGCATAAGCGGGCTCTAGTGAAGTGGAATCAATTTTGTCATCCAAAAAAGGAGGTTTGTACCTTTGATCAACAGTTAAAAATAACTTAGCCTTGGTAGAAAAATTATATTGGTGACTAATTATTTCCTCTAATGAGTTATGGACATGGATCTTGAGATCCAGGTATGTAGAAAATCAAACTTTGAAAGTTTTTACTAGATATCAACTTCCTCAATGAGGATATTTGGTTTTTGGAATGTTAACAATAAGGGATACAACTATCAAGCTACAACTATTATAAATAGTGGGGAATGACCATCAAGAAAATTTTTAGATATATGCTTGGGATGGTCTACCTCCATTGCCTCAACAATTTCTAGAATGAAAAGATCTTATGGAGAAAATTCATAGTCAAGGATGGATAAAGATATCACATTACTACAAAAACCATGTGGAAAGGAATGCAGAGGATAGAGTCTAGATTCCAGTAAGGGACTGACCAATCCTAGAAAAAAGGGTTATCAAGAAGACTATTCATCAGGTTATTAGAACTCAACTGCTATCTTGGATGAAAGACAAAAATAAACTTAGATGGGGCTCATATTCTAACGATGGGTCTACTGCAACTCTAGGGTATTCATCCCTTACTCACCATGGGAAAATCCACTCATTGATGTCTTCAATCAAATTTAGAAACTGTTGACTTTTTCTAAAGTGAGACTCTTTATATGACTCCTTCGCAAGAGGATTCTCACAGGATACCAATTGATGAAACATGGTTATTTTTATTTGTTTACATGCGATATATGTTGTGTAGAGAACAAGACTTGGAACCACCTTTTTTTCTTTTATCCCTTACCCATTCAATTATGGAAATGGTTGGCAACATTTTTAGATCTAAGACTCCTTCAATTCACCCCCCTTGAGCAAGCATGGAGGACTTGGCCTACTTTGGAATCTTTGAAAAGAAAGTAATAAAAAATATTTAAAGTGACTCATCATAATGTCCAACATAGTTGAGAAAATACTACAACTAATATCAAAGAAACTACACCTGCATACTTTGAAGTCCCCTTCCACAATATCTTAGTAGTGACATCGTATACTCTCCAATATTCAACTCCTTATGGATGAATGGAGCCGTAGGCACTCACATGGTTCCCGACCTACTATTTAGAGGGATGAACCACGACAAGCCCCTCCTAAAGGTCTAGAGAAGATTAACACAAATGGTGCTTCAAGAGGTAACCCAAGAAAGGCAAGCATAGAAGGCATAGGAAGACTCTCAGATGGTAACCATGCTTTTATTTTTGTAAAGAATATTGGTGTCCTCCCTAACAATATAACAAAAGCATGTGATATCCTTCATGGCCTTTAGGAAGTTGCTAAGGTTGACTAGTATGTAGGACAAGTAGAATCAAACTCATAAGTAACCATTAATTAAATGAAGATACCCACTAGGACCTCTTCTCAGGATTGGAAGTTACAAAGGGTGATTGACAAGATATGTGTGCTTTAGTTTAGATTTAGAATAGTAGAGTTTTTTCATGCTTGTTGAGAACAAAATAATATTATAGATATTATGATGAATTGGATGAAATAAGATGCATATGCTGTGGTGAAATAAGACAACATGAATTTGACTTGTTATGGAGATCCTCCACGATGGTGGACGTAGAAAACTAGGGAACATCTCTATAGTATTCTCCATAACGATATCGACAACTTTGATTCCTGTATGTAGTAACTTAGAAGAAAGTTATAGATACCTTTGTCGTTGTTCTGTCCTTGAATTAGCAAAACACATTTAAGACATAATTATTACTCTTATATAAAATTTTGAATAAAAACCTCATTTACTTAGAAGAAATAATAATATAACTTTTTATATACCTATAAATAATACAAAATATTTTTCAACTTAAAAAAACATATTTTAAATATATTTACTATCTTTTTATTTCTTACAGTCATTTCATATAAGAAAATAAGAATATGTTAAATACCATCAAAATTTAGACTAAAATCTAAGAGTTTAAAAAAAAAATTACTTCAACAAACAGCTGCTAAATATTTATAATGGACTTATTTATTTAATTAAAATAAAGTAATATACAAAATATTATACATTAATTTTTTTTTTTTACTTGTTTACACATATATACATTTCACAATGGTTTGAATCTTAATTTTTAAAAAGAGAATCTAAAACCCTAACTACTACACGCTGTCTCACAAAAAACAATGAATACTTAAGACATTGAGAAAATGTTTAAATTACTTAAATAATTTAACATTAAAAATAAAATTAATCTATAAAAAAATAATATATACTTATGATTTGATTGTCTCAGGTTGTAATCAAAATCACTTTCATAGGATTCTACCGGTAAGAATTTAGCATTTTGTATGAAAACTTATGTTACATGGGGAATCATCTAGAAGATGGGGATATGACAACACAACAATGTATTTAATAAGGGGAAGATATTTTGATAACATGGTGAAATCCTTTTTATTGTACAACTTGATTTCAGTTTTTTTTTTCCTTCTTATATAATTTTTAAAAATATTAATAAAGTTAAAAAATATATTGATAAAAAATTATTTAAGGATGATTATTATTATTTTTTTAATTGATAGTAGAAGGGTTTTTAAAAGGTTCGGAACTTATTACAAGTAGAGTTTTGAAAGGCATCCCAAACCTTAGATCTAGCAATAAGATATCAAGAAAAACTGAGTTGGATTCCACGAATCCAACCCAAAAATCCAATGAAGCAACCTCCTAGAAAATAAGCTACAAATTTTATCAAGCAAATACAAGAGATTGTCACGGTCAAACAACTAGCTGGAAACAAGGGCCAACATAGAAGAAATCGGCATCCAAAACAACATTCAAATTCAAGATTTAAAATTAGAATTTGAAAATTCCATCCAGAGCTACATTCAAATTCAAAATTCAAAATTTGAAGATCCCGCCCACCACTAGGGCCTTGAATCTGGGAACCAGGCCTCACCATTGGAACCCAAGGGTGCTCAGAGAACCAGAGAGCCAAGAATCCCACCTAAAACTGGAGCAGATCTACAACAACAACATCCAACTTTTTTATTTTAATTGATTATATGTCGTTAAAGCAATTTGAGATTTTTTTTTAAAAGTGAAAAACCCCTTGCGGAGCCACCTTGGTCTGAGAGACCACGAACAGGGGGGTACTACACTGTCAAAGTCACTCGAGGGTCGCACCCGACCCCTGCCCGCACCAACATTATCAATTGGATTTTAGATACCCAATTCAGCTTTTTGGTAGGGTGGAGATTTGAACCTGGGACCTCCCTTGGAGGATTGCCCTCTCCTCTCCAACTCACCTGCAACACCTGGGTAAAGCAATTTGAGATTTTATTTGTATTATACTATGATTGTTTTATTTTAAAAATATAGAAAACTAAAGTAGTTTATAAAGTCATAATCAAGATTCAAGACCTTTATTCAAAGTTTTAAAGTTTCCACCACTACTTAAGAAATTATATATTATAATTTCAAGTTTCATTTGTACTAAATTATAAATTTTTTATTAATTATTTATAAATATTGAAATAACCATTTTTTTAAAGTTATGTGTAACTTTTATTGGGATAACTCCTATTAAAAAACAAAGCATTATATTGTTCTCATTACATTTCTAACAAGTTAATTAAACAATATCCAACTTTTCTTTCTAACAAAGGTATTCTTCATTTACCTTTCAATCACTACGAATGGTTAAAATATTTGTTGTCCAACTTTCATATTTATAAATATCTTGTTTATAACAACTTGACAATTTCTTAATATTGTTTTTTAGGATTTTTATTCATACCCCTAATATTCCTAGATTTTATTTTCATTGTTATTTTTTGTTTTATTTATGGGTTTAGCCCCACTTATTAAATTGTGATATTTGCTTTGGTTTTTCTATATTAATATCCCTTTGGGTTTATTTTTCTCTTTTTTTTTGCTTCTTAGGTTTTCTTCTCTTTTTTTCATTTCCAACAATATGTCATCTTCATTAATCTCATCAATATTTTCACACTACTCATAGTAAGACTTATTATATTTAGGTTTTCCTTGCTCAAAAGGATCTGGAGTGAAAAAAAAAAACCTCAAAAGCACATTATTATTTATGTTTCCTTGAAAACTCTAAAGTGCAATGATGCTCTTTCATAACAATTACCTTTTTATTCTGCCCTAAAAACCCTAAATTGTTACAAATTTCCTCCAATACCTCATTTCTTTATTATGCTATTCTTAAAACCTAATTGTGCAAGGGATAACATCTACACCACTTTCACTTTTATTACAAAGAGAGGATTTTATACTACTTGAGGAAAATGAAGATGATTTACGTGGAATAAACTTGACCTCTTATGTCATCTTTGTTTTAGGATTTTCCTCCACATCTTCCTTTCCACCTTTAATTCCTTCTAAACTTGCCAAATGATGTTGTAGATAGGCTTTCTTTGCCTCTTTTGGAATGAAATATCCTTGATTTGACCTATCTATTACTATATGATTTTTTTGCTTCATCTTGAAGTTTATCTCATGACCAAAACTTTGTCTCTTTCTTCATAGTTTCACTTTGCAAAATCTTGCCATATGTCCAATATTATAACAATTGTGGCATCAAAATACAATTTCATAATCCACTTGTTGATCCAATTATCTTGATTCATATTTAATTTAATAGATTGTGGAAAAGATTTTGAAATATCCATAGCAACACATACTGAGGTATATACTTGAAAAGAAAAATAGAGCATATGCTAAAACAGACACAAAATAAAAATTGCAAGCAAAAACATGAACAATAGATAAAAGGACTCAATATTTTTAGAAAAATATATATTTATTCAGAGGAACTCTCCAATGCTATGTTACATACATGCAACTCTCTTTTTATAATCACAAAATGGGAGGGTTTTCTAATTTTCCCACCCAAACAATCTTTTGGAATCTTCTAGGGCTTACTAGTCTTCTAGAATCTTCTAGGTCATACCAAAAAAATATGAAGTCTCCAAAAAGAGGTTTTCATGAACTTTCCAGAAGATTTCATCACTAAACAGGAAAATCATGCAACACTTGCACATTGTAACAAACTCCCACTTGATGCAGGATTTTTTTGCAATCTTTTATCCCAATCTCATTGTTGCAAAATTGGTGCTTTTGAGTTGTGATAACCTTAGTAAGTGCATCTGTTGCATTCTCTTGGGTTTTGCATTTGATCAGGTTGATCATTCCACTCTCCACCATATCATGCACAAAATGATATTTCACTGCAATGTGTTTTGTCCTTTCATGGAATGATGAAGAATATGCAAGTGCTATTGCACTTTGGTTGTCACATTTTATTCCAACATATTCTTGGTTCAAATGCAAACCTTTGCACAACCTCATCAACCAAATAGCTTCTTTTGCAGCATCAGTAGCAGCGATATATTCTGCTTCAACACTTGACAAAGCTACAACAATTTACTTTTTACTCCTCCAGCTCACTGCACCACCATACAAAGTGAAGACATATCCTCCTGTTGACTTACGGTTGTCCAAGTCACTTGCCCAATCTACGTCTACATGTCCCTGCAAACAAAACTCTTCATTATTCTTGGGTTGATAACACAAAACATGATCTTTAGTACCTTGTAAATATCTAAAAATTATTTTTACAATAGTCCAATGTTCCTTTCCAGGATTGGACATATATCTGCTGACCATACCAACAACATGAGCAATATCAAACCTGGTACATACCATTACATACATCAATGAGCCCACAACCTCTGCATATGGAATTTTCTTCATCCTCTCCTTTTCTTCAATTGTAGTTGGACACATTTTTGCAGATAATTTAACTCCATGTTGCATAGGAGTTTTGGTAGGTTTACTATCCTGCATTCCAAATTCTTTCAAAATCTGGTTAATGTAATCCTTTTGGGAAAGCCATAATTGTCTACTCTTGCGATCTCTGATAATATCAATGCCCAAGCAATGGCGTGCCTGACCCAAGTCCTTCATATCAAAGTTCTTTGACAATAACTCCTTAGTTTTTAAAATCAATTGTTTATTATTTCCAATCAGGAGGATGTCATCCACATACAAAACCAAAATTACAAAACTTTTACTTTCTATTTTGTAATACACACATGGATCTGTAGGGTTACAAAAAAATCCAATCTGCAACATGTAACTGTCAAAATTTTGGTACCATTCTCTAGGAGATTGCTTCAATCCATAGAGGGATTTCTTCAACCTACAGACAACACCTGCACCTCCTACTTCAAAACCTTTAGGTTGTTGCATGTATATTTCCTCCTTCAAATATCCATGCAGGAATGTAGTTTTACATCCATTTGTTCAACTTCTAAATCAAAAGCAACAACATATGCAAGCAAAAGTCTAATAGAAGATAACTTCATAGTGGGAGCATAAGTTTGATGAAAATCAATACCTAGGATCTGAGAGAACCCTTTTGCAACCAACCTGGCCTTGTATCTTTCCATAGATCCATCAGGCCTTAACTTCTTTTTGAACACCCATTTGTTACCTACTATCTTTCTCCCAACAAGTTGTTGAACTAAATCCCATGCATGGTTCTTCTTCATTGAATCCATTTCTTCATGCATGGCCTTCTTCCAATGCTCTTTCTCCAGACTATTCATGGCATCTTCAAATGTGAGAGGATCATCACAAGCAATTGTAAATCCATAGAAATAATCTTGAAACCTATTGGGAAGATGTCTCTCCCTTCTAGTTCTTCTAGACTGCTCCATTGATTCTTGGACCTCTTCTATGCAAGGTGGAGAATCAGGTTGCAAAATTTTTTGATCCTCTTGATGCATCTCTTCAGGTACATAAGAAGGCAAATCTTCACCAGGTCTTTGTAGGCTGGAAACTCTATCTAAAATATCAAAAGATATTATTTCTTGAGGTTGATAGGGTTGAGCATGTGCTTCACTTGAAGGTTGACCTATCATAGTGCATTCATGCACACTAACCTTCTCTTTCAACTATTGTTGTAATTCTTGTTGTTGAATATCTCCAACTGTCTTAATTTCTTTGAAAATCACATCTCTACTGAAAACACTTCTATGTTCATCCGAAATCCATAATTTATATCCTTTTGTTCCAACAACTTCTCCATAACCAACAAGAATGCATTTCTTGGATTTTTCATCCAATTTTTTCCTCTTTTCAGTAAGAATGTGCATAAAGGCCTCACAACCAAAAATCCTTAGGTGAGAGATTGATGGTTTTCTCCCACTCCAGGCCTCTTCTGGTGTCTTGTCATTCAAAGCAGTGCATAGTGATAAATTAACCAAATAGTTGGTAGTTGAAATTGCTTCAGCCCAAAACCCTTTATTGAGCTTTGCATCTGACAACATGCTCCTCATATTCTCCAACAATGTTCTATTCATTCTCTCTACTACTCCATTCTACTGAGGAGAATAAGGTGTAGTCTTTTGTCTAGAGATGCCTTTCTACCTGCAAAACTCTTCAAATTTAGTAGAACAATATTCTCCTCCATTGTCACTATGTAATATCTTAAGTTGCCTATCTGTTTGCCTTTCTACATTAGCAACAAACCTTTTAAAATGATCAAGTATGTCACTTTTTTTCTTCAAAAATACAGTCCATACTTTTTTGCTATGATCATCAATAAAAGTGGTAAAATACAATGCACCACCAATAGATGGAGTATCCATAGGACCACAAATATCTGAATGAACAAGATCCAAAGCAGATTTAGCTCTATGTGGGTGATAAGAGAAGCTTACCCTTTTTTGTTTGCCCATCACACATGATTCACAAAAGCTAAGAGTGTTGGAGCTGATATCCTTGAGGCCATGCACCATGCCTTTGCTGACCAACTACTTCAAGTTGGTTTCTCCCAAATGGCCAAGTCTTCTATGCCAAAGAAGACAATCTCCAACATCTGCTTCATCATTTTTCTTAGCTGCATTAGCTTCTTTTACAGAGGAAACATTGCAATGACTTTTCTCACAAGGGCTGACATCCAATTTAAACAAAGTGCCTTTCTTATTTCCTTTTGCAAGCACTAGTGCACCTTTGGTGAGCTTGCATCCTTCATCTGAGAAGGTAACTATTACTCCTTTTTCAGTTAGTTGTCCAACTGAGAGAAGATTTCTTCTCAATTGAGGGACATATCTAACTCTTTGCAAATACTTGACTTTTCCACCTGAATCCTTCACAAGAATTGTACCTTCTCCTTCTACATCACAAAAGGCATTATCACCCATATAAAATTTTACACCATTTACCTCTTTATAATTGACAAACCACTCACGGTGTGGTGTCATGTGGAAAGAAGCTCCTGAATCTATAATCCAATATTCAGGACACCCTTCAATTGATAGACAAGAAGAAGCAAGAAACATGGAGTTTTCATCTACAACTTTATCAGTTGTCTCTTCTTATGTTACCTTTTCATTCTTCTTCTTCAACAAGGGACAATGAAACTTGATATGCCCCTTTTTGTGACAGTAGTAGCATTCCACATTGCTAAAATATTTCTTTCCTATGCTGGATGATCTGCCTCTGCCTCTAGACTTGCTTCTCCCACTAAATCTATCTTTTCCCCTTTCTTTTGAGCATCCACGTGCTAAATAGACCTCTGGAGTGGATGCTTCACCAGAAGATATCCTTCTTATCTCCTCATTCAATAGTTGGCTAACCATTGACTCCATCTGCAACTTGTCAAAAGCAACACTTATGGCAGTAATAAGATTCTTCCATGAGTCTGGCATGCTGATTAACAATGCCAGACATTGATCTTCATCACTCCATTTATCACCAATGGAGTTTAGTTGCTTCATTAGCATATTAAAATCATTCAAGTGGTCTGAGAACTTACCATTCTCCTTCATCTTGAGATTTGCCAGCTTCTTCCACAACATTAACTTGTTCACTATTGACTTGGAAGCGTAGATGCTCTCCAACTTTTTCCACATATCTTGAGCAGACTATGCTTCTATCACATTTAAAATCATAGAGTCTGCTAAACTCAATCTAATAAGGGCCATTGCTTTTCTATCTAGCTTATTAAACTCCTCTTGTGCCATCCCAGTGGGCTTTCCAATGACTACAACCCACAAGTCCCTTTCCACCAATAAGTCCTCCATTTTGATCTTCCACAATGTGAAGTTTGATCCATTGAACTTCTCAATCTCTAGTTTGTTGCTCATTTTTTATGAATCGTTCTCTTCTCCCACTCAAACTATGAAACAATGCACTAGCCCTCAGGAGCACTCCAAAATAAAGACACAACAACCAATATTGTAGAGAGGGAGACCACGATTCACTACCAAAGCATATACAATTGCCTCTCTTCTACTATAGTGCTCTAATACCATGAAAATAAAAATAGAGCATATGCTAAAACAGACACAGAAAAAACTACAAGCAAAAACATGAACAACAAATAAAAGGAGGACTCAATATTTTTAGAAAAACATATATTTATTCAGAGGAACTCTCCAATGCTATGTTACATACATGCAACTCTCTTTTTATAATCACAAAATGGGAGGGTTTTCTAATTTTCCCACCCAAACAATCTTCTAGAATCTTCTAGGGTTTACTAGTCTTCTAGAATCTTCTAGGTCATACCAAAAAACATGAAGTCTCCAAAAATAGGTTTCCGTGAACTTTCTAGAAGATTCCATCACTAAACAGGAAAATCATGTAGCACCTGCACATTGTAACATATATAAATGCTTTCATTTCCCAATACTTAGTCCTTCCTTGATGAATTCCCCTAGGTCATTTTCAATATTCTTCAAAATATCCTTATTGATAAGCTGATATGGAAGTCCAAAAATTCCAATTTACATCGAAAGCTTCTTAATAGTATGTGTCTCAACAAAAAAAAATTATTCCATGGTCTCAAATAAAGTACATTTTCCTCCCTAAACCATGGGTAGACACACATTATTTTATCCCTAATTTTTAAATTGGAAAATATGAGGAAAAAATCTTTAGGAAGAAAAGTCCGAGTAATTTGAATTCAATCCCCACTTCTACTTGATCTAATTTTTAATCTCTAGAAACCCTGACCATGATTTATGGAAAATACATATTAATGTTTTACTTTTAAGAACCATTATATCATGCTCAATCATCTCATCCTTGATACTTACTTCTTGTATAACATTTGTTACTTAGATCAAACTTGCCATGTAATTGCTCTTCTACTTATCTCCAACTCAGTCCTCCATACTTCCAACGAAGGCATCTTGGTTTCTAACTAGGGCATCTTGCCTTCCCATTAGGCCTTTCAAATATGACTTTCCTTCCATACTAGCTAGTGGGGTTTGCTCTTGGATCGCACTCCCTCATGGCTCATACTTCCTCTCGATTTTCACTTGCTTTTGTGTCTTCTTTATCTCAAGGTTTATTTGCTTCAATGATTTTTTGGAAATAATTGTTCATGCATTTTTGGTAAGGGTTTAAAGCATTGATGCACTCTAATGAACTCGTTGCTCTTCCACCATGACAGAATCTTGGCTCCCATTCTTTCCTGACTCGCACTCTGAAATGACCCACTTGTATTACAAGGTAATATTATTATAACTTAGTAAAATTATGCATATATTCTTCAACAAGTTTAGAACTTATCCTCCTTGAAAGTGAAAGAATTTAACTTCATATTACATCATTGACCACATAGTTGTATTACAACAATTTTACAATTATGTGTGTCTTGCTTGACAAGATTCAAACTTAGATCGACTCCTTTAAAGTTAAGGAATATAACCAGTTAGCTAATGCCATTTGATTCAAATACCATTTGATTCAAATATATTATAATTATTTGTATTATATTTTAATAAATTTTATAGTATGATTTTTTTAATTAATTATATGGAGTTGAAATTGACCCACACACGTTATATCATGGACTACATAGTTATATTATAACAACTTAACAAGTATACATATATCACTTGGCAAGGTTTGAACATGGGTCTCATCCTTAAATTTAATTGATTGAGTTGAAATCATTTAATAATCATTTTGTAATAGTATAACAATTAATATGTTATTTTTATATGTTATTTTTAGTTGGTTATCATAAATTTTAATTTACAGTAAGATAATAACATACTTGAAAGAGCTCTCAACTTTAGGAGGGGTCACGGTTGGGAGGATAAATCCAAAAAAAAATAAAAATAACATACTTGGAAGTGGAGAGTTGTGATTTGTCAAGGGTGAGGGACCTAAGTACAACCCCTTATTCTCCTAAGAAAAAAAACTTGAAAGAGAAATATAGATGATATATTTCAATCATTTAAAATTGCTTTAATAATAATTTTTTATTAAATTAAAATGTAAAATACAACTAAGAGCACAACTTATTAAAAATTAGGTCTATAAAAATAACTTTAATAATTTATATAATACAATTTCTTTTTTTTTTTGGTAATATTAAGATATGGGGGTTTTTGACCAAGAATCCCCCAACCTGTTACAACAACTCCACCAGGGAGACACACACCCACCCTCTCACACACTCACCCGAGCCACGGTTTGAACCTTGGACCTCCCGAAGAAGAGCCAAAGCCCAAACCATTGCGCTAAATTTATATAATACAAATTTAAATAAATGAATTTAATTGGTATTATTATCAATTATATTATCAAAAAGTATTTTATAGGATTCTGAACCTTGGACCTCTTGAAGAAGAGCCAAAGCCCAAACCATTGCGCTAAATTTATATAATACAAATTTAAATAAATGAATTTAATTGGTATTATTATCAATTATATTATCAAAAAGTATTTTATAGGATTCGACTATAAAGTCCATTATGTGAAAGTCTGAAAGTCTAAATGTGACTTATAAATATAAACAAATTCCATTTTTTATTGTTTTCATTTTTAATTTAAATTTTAAATTGATTATATGACATTGAAATATATTTTAGAGTAATTTTGGAAAAGACTATATTAATAAACAATGTATACAAGAAGTAAAATTTTTATCATTTGATTGTTAGAATATTATTATAATGTGCACTATGCCCTTCTACAGTTCTACCACTTGTCTTTTTCAGTTTGATTTGGAGTTGTGTCTTCTGTTTCGACACTTGGAGTGGAGCTTATGACACTTGGAGTGGAGCTTATGACACTTGTCATATCTCCCTCATAGGCTTTATGCCTATATATTGTAACACAACTTGTAAATACAACTGTGCTTTTGTATTCATCTAAATGTAGTCTCAACATCTGGTATTAGAGCAGGCTTTCCCTGCCCTATAGGTCTTAGGGTTTGAAGATTTTTTTTTAGGTCAATTTTTTTTTTGGAGTATCCTCTTCACTTGCGAAGTTGATCCTGTGAATGAGAAACGAAAAAAAAAAAAATTCGCAGGCTGTATTTTCTTTAAGTTGTTGAAAATATTTTGTTGAAAGTCTATGAGAGTTTATGAGATTTTTTTATGACATTTAAAAGCTATGTTTTTGAAACATTTGTTGTGATAGACTCCACTGAGCGACGGAATATTTTTTATGAAGTTGGAGATAGCTTGGCAAAGTCAGTTCAGCATTTGAAGGCATCTATTTCTCAATCACGTCCAGAACGTGTTGGTTGATGTCCAACGTTTGCAAGCTTGTATGCAACGATTTAAATCTACGACTTTCCAAGGCCCCGTGACATCCAGCACAGACCGTGATCAAATTTTACCTGCACACCCTCTCGATGCTGATTCCGGTGAGTATACCCATGTTGGACCTATTTATTTTTTCGTTGGACCTGCACAGAGTTTAAGTTGGACCTGTGCATCAGAGAAATGACGTGTTTCCTGTGCAAACTTTGTGCAAATCGGGTCTTCTTCCTCATGCGGTCTAGTACAACATTAAACTCTACTAGAGGTTTTCATGCAATCTATAATCCTATTTTTTGTAGATGGTATATTTTGAAATTGACCCGTGATTTTTGATTTTTTTCTCACTAGCTGGCAATCAGAAATGCCTGTTACAATTCTGGTAGATTATGTTCAGCGAGTGTTCTTCGCTGTGAAAGTGATTAACGTGCAATAGTAAGCCCTATTCACTGCAGTGTTTCTCCAGTTGCAGTCTGACGGTGGTTTACCCCTCTAAGATTTTTTAAAATCTTTTGTTGCCCAGTGGTCACATTTTTGTTCGAGTTTGCCATATTGGACAACACAGAATCCGGAGAGTAGCAGATTTTTTTGGAAACAAAATTTTGAGAAAGGAAAAGTTCATCCGGGTGGAGCGGAGCATGAAAAAATCAAGGGCATGCTGTGGTAAATGATTTGTGGCCTGTGGGCCCACTTTAAATAAGAAATAGTTTTCTATATTTCTTAAAAGGAGGTACAATTCTATTCAAAGAATTGTAAGATTTTATTACTGTAAACTCCAAACTTCACCACATTTGGCTCAAAAGAAGGTTCACCTGCGACGCTCGAGCTCCTAAATCGACCAAGGTGCAAATCCAGCTCGTGAGGCCAAAGCTCCGATAAGCGCATTGGTGTGCAGGACAATTGGAGCACCCAACAGAGACGAAGACATGAAGGCCTTTATAAATTGGATGATGAGTATATTTTTAAAAGGGGACCTTGGCTCTCTTCATTAATTTTTTTCATTATCTATGTTAAAAAAAAAAAAGGAAGGAAGGAGCATATGCACGTAATGCATTTTATTTAAAACAAAAGGGACTTTGTATATTTATTTAAATATTTCAAAACAATATTAAAGATTGCTGTGCTGATAGCAAATTTTGTAAAACTCCAAAGTTAAGCAAGGTTTTTCCAGATTACAACTCGGAGGGGTGACCACTTGGGAATGTCCTGGAGCTGCACACATTTTTGAGGGTCATTGTTTTTGCTTTGTTGAAAGCATCAATTTGTATTCGACTATAGGCTTATATATAGTCATTGGAAAGAGAATTTTGAGGGAGATCCATTGGTGAAATTTGATTTTAGTTTTGAAATCATTTACTCAGCTGAATTTTAACTCAAAGTTGAGATTGTAAATAGAGTGCATTTTTGGTTGCATTCGACACTCTCGGTTGATAATTTGGCAAAATTGTGAGGGGATCAATTCTAAATCTTTTGGGAGGACTTTAGGCCAAGTTATTCATTGAATTTGGTAAGTTTGGAGGTAATCTTGTAAGTGGAGGCATTGATCTTGTATCATTTTTTTGGAGGCACATTTGGGGCTAGTTTTTTTAGCCAAAGTTGCTAATAAAATCATCAACTCAAGGGGTGATTTAGGGCCCCTTGTCCCTTGCTGGTGGAGTCATTTTGTAGCACTCTCTTGACCACTTGGTGTTTGTTTCTTGCATCTTCTATTTGGGGCTTTGTCTACATTTTATGCTTGTTATTACCCTTACATAACTTTGGGTTTTATAATTGTAATCAAGTGTAGTTCCATTGTATACACACTTGACAATATGGCATATACAAGCAAGCAAACACATACAAGCATCTTCTCAAAAGCAATAATACATTAGCACATCTATTGTAACAATTCTAAAAAGAGCAAGCAAGCATCACATTTTTATAACTACCTATGTTCCACATATCAACTGCTCAAAAACTTAGTCTCCCTCACGTAAGGGCGAGTATATTGAGAAGTTCGGTATAAAGGTCTGGCATAATTCAAATTCTTACTCTCTTTGGGAAAATAGGCCACTTGTGTTCAACTTAACCCTCCCACTGTTGGAATCACATGAAGATTCAGAGTGGAAAAACTAGGTGAACCCTCCTCTGGATCTTCAGCGGTGTACCCTAGATTTTTTTGAGGGCTCTAATTTGGTACTTGTGGTTCATATTTCATCCTTAGTTGAGCTCCCTTTTTTTTTGGCCATTTTCTAAATCATGACAACTACAAATCTGTTAAGTGGACTCACTACGAAACTTGAAGGAGCACAAATATTTGCAAATTGGAAGTATGATATGGAATCAATATTGATGATAAATGACATGTGGGACTTTGTGAGAGATAGACAGACAAATGAAGACCCACTCACTGCACCAATAGACCCTAAAGTAAAAGCATAATTTGAAAAGAATTCCAACATAGCTTTAAGTCTAATCAAGCTAGCTACGGGAATTCAATGCAGAGAAACTATAAGGGCTGCAAAAACACCTAAACAAGAATAGGATGCTCTCAATAGATTGTTTGATAAGCCAAGTCAATATAATATCTTGTATCTCAAACAAAAATTATACAATCTATGTATGAAAGGCTCACTTACCGATTATCTTATGGAAGTGAAGTCTATTAAGAATGATTTCCTAGCTGCTGGTAAAACTCTAGAAGACAATGAATTGATTCCAATAATGTTGCATGGCCTTCCTTCAAAGTTTCATTCTTATGCTACCATGTTAGATCTGAGTGGAAAAACAATGAGTTCCACACTTGAGGAAATTGAGATTCTATTGAAGAAACATGAGCAAGCCTTAATAAAATATGAATAAATTGAATCAACTACAGTAGCTTTTACCACCAAGGCATCCTTACAGCAAAACAAAGGTCAAAATAAACAAAATCAGAGAGGTAGAAAGAATCAAAAATACCCACAGCAGCAACATCAGCAGTACCAGTAGCAACCGCATCAACAGCAGCAACAACATCAGTAGTACCAACAGTAGCCACAACAGCAGTACCAAGAGCAACCACGTCAGCAATATCCACAACAATATAATCAACAAAGATGGCAAACAAGACCTCAAGGGGGTCAAAACAACAATCAACAAGGATGTGAATATTGTGGAAAATAGAATCATAATGTTGCTAATTGCTATCAAAGGCAAAGAGAACAAAGGGAACCACAAAATAATAATCTGAACACATTGTATGCAGCCAATCAAGTTAATGTTGAAGATAAATAATGTTGGTATATTGATTCTAGAGTAGCAAAGCACATGATAGGAAGGCAAGATTGGTTGACAAGGTTCAGCCTACATCAAATCAATTCATTACTTTTGGTGATGAAAGTGCTCTACCCATTAAAGGTGTTGGGGAGGCACCACTTACTTTGCATGATGGGAATAATGTTCCTGCAATAGATATTTTGTATGTACCTGGTCTTAAAAGGAGCCTTCTTTCTATTGGGCAACTTACAGATAAGGGCTATAATGTCTATTTTGAAAAATACAAATGCTACATTAAGGAACCCAATGGCAATGTCAAGGCCATGAGAGTAAAAAATGATGGTGTTTACTACCTCCTTACAAAATCTGTAACACAAAAATCGTTGCATACAACTACTTTCTCTTTGGAGTACATGTGGCATGAAATATTGGGACATTTAAATTTTAATAATCTTCAAATTATGGCTAAAAAAGGATTAGTAAAAGGACTTCCACATATTAAGGAGTCAAAATGTTTTTGTGAGCAATGTGTAATAGCCAAACACCATAGGCAACCTTTTGAAATAGGAAAAGCATGGAGAGCCAATAGACCTTTACAATTAGTTCATTCAGACATTTGTGGGCCAATGTTTGTTCAATCTTATACTGGGGCTAAATACTACATCACTTTCATTGATGATTAAAGCAGAAAGGTATGGATCTACCTAATTCAATATAAGTAGCAAACCCTTGATAAGTTCAAATAATTCATGGCACTTTTTGAAAGAGAAATTCTCAAATCTCCACCTTAAGATCAGATAATGGTGGAGAATATGTCTCCAATGAATTCTTCAATTTTTGTAAGTACCATGGGATAAGGAGGCAATTCACAACCCCTTATATACCGCAACAAAATGGAGTTGCTGAGAGGATGAATCAAACAATCACAAATAGAGCAAAGTCAATGTTACATGCTGCTACATTGCCTAACTCATTTTGGGGTGAAGTTTTTCTTACTGCTGCATACTTGACTAATAGGTCCTACACAAAAGCCTTACATGAAAGAACACCTGAAGAAGCATGGAGTGGAAGAACGCCCTATATGGGCAATTTAGAGTCTTTGGATGTGATGCCTATGCTCACATTCTTCATAAAAAAAGGAAGAAGTTTAATGATAAGAGCCAAAAATATATCTTTATTGGTTATAGTGATAGTGCCAATGCATATAAGTTATATGAGCCTATTTCCAAGAAAATAATTTTATCTAGGGATGTTACCTTTCATGAGTATCCCCCATCTAATCCTCCAAAGGCCCCCACTTTAGAAATAACTAATGAAATAGTTGCTCCATTCATGCATACTATATCATCTAGCTCTTCACCTCCCCTCATAAATCAAGAAATTCATCCACAAGAAGAACTCCCCACAAATGATCCATGTCCTCCATCTCCTCCTAGTCCTCCATCTAATGATCAAGCAACATCATCCAATCCTTTACCTAAGTGGGTTCAAGCCACAATAGATGAAGCCCAAGCGCATTTGCCTACTTATACAGGTAAAAGACCTTCAACCCTAAGACACCAAGTGAATTATGCCCTAATGGCCAAAGTCCTTAGCCAACCTAAAACTTCTAATTTCAAAGAATCACTTGGTGATTCAAAATGGATTCATGCAATGGATCAAGAATTGGATTCCATTGAAAGGAATAACACTTGGGACTTAGTTGATTTATCCAAATGCAAATATACCATTGGCACAAAATGGGTATACAAGTCAAAGTATAAAGCAAATGGCTCACTAGATCGCTACAAGGCTCGCCTAGTAGCTCAAGGTTATAAGCAACAAGAGGGAATTGATTATGAGGATACCTTTGCACCTATGGCAAAAATGACTACAATTAGGATAATTATTGCTATGGCAGCTCAAAATCATTGGCCTATATATCAAATGGATGTTAAAAATACATTTCTCAATGGTCACTTAAAGGAGGAAGTGTATGTGAAACAACCACCAGGGTACACAGTTGAAGGCCAAGAAAAGAAAGTCCTTAGATTGAATAAAGCTCTATATGGGTTGAAGCAAGCACCCCGAGCTTGGTATGCAAAGATTGACTCCTATTTTCACAACCTTGGTTTCACTAAATCTGTAGCAGAATATACTCTCTATGTGAAACATTGGAGGAACTACATCATTTTGGTTACATTGTATGTGGATGATCTTCTCGTTATAGGTGATGGCACAAAAGGAATAAGGTTGCTCAAGGAGGACTTATGCAAGAATTTTGAGATGATAGATTTAGGCCTCCTCCATTATTACTTAGGCATAGAGGTATGGCAACAGTCTGGTAAGATTTTTATCTCACAGGCTAAGTACATTCAGTCTATTTTGGAGAGATTTCGCATGGAGGAGTGTAAGCCCTCTCTAACTCCCATGGAAACTAGATTGAAATTGGTCAATAATGATGAAGAAAAAATGGTTGATGGTACACTTTACATGCAACTAGTTGGAAGTTTGATCTACTTAACTTCAACTAGACCAGATATTTGCTATTCAGTTGGCCTTATTTCCAGATTCATGCAGGATCCTAAGAAGAGCCATTGGATAGCAGCTAAGAGGATTGTGAGATTCCTAAAGGCCACACCTCATCATGGCATTATGTATAAATCAAGTAATGATTATTCTTTGATTGGATACATAGATTTAGATTGGGCAAGTTGTCCTGAAACTAGAAGATCTACATCAGGTTATTGCTTTCAATTAGGCCAAGGCTCTATTTCATGGAGCACAAAGAAGCAGAACATAGTTTCACTATCTTCAGTAGAAGCAGAATATAGAGCAGTAGTTGAGGCAACTAAGGAGGCAATATGATTGAGGCAATTACTTCAGGATATTGGGCTATTCATACATGGTCCAACATATGTATATTGTGACAATCAAAGTACCATCAAGATGACCAAGAATACAATTTTCCATGCTAGAACAAAGCACATTGAGATCCATCATCACTTCATTAGATAAATGGTCCAAGAAGACATTATACACATGGAGTATGTATCAACTAAATATCAAGTGGCAGACATCTTCACAAAGTCACTTGGGAAATACAAGTTCTCTCAGTTTAGCAATTTGCTATATCTATGTAATAGAAGTCAACATTAAGGGGGAATGTTATCTAATGTTGACTTATCTTTTTAGGATAGTGCACATTAAGGGGGAATGTTAGAATATTATTATAATGTGCACTATGCCCTTCTACAATTCTACCACTTGTCCTATTTTTTAGTTTCAGTTTGAGTTGGAGTTGTGTCTTCTGTTTCGACACTTGGAGTGGAGCTTATGACACTTGTCATATCTCCCTCATAGGCTTTATGCCTATATATTGTAACACAACTTGTAAATACAACTGTGCTTTTGTATTCATCTAAATGTAGTCCCAACATTGATGTCATGCCATTCGACTAACATTGCTATATTTTATATATTTTTAGTAATAAAAAATGTTTAATATTATCTAATATAATAAATATTACAAGTTAACTAGATACTAAAGTGTTATAGATAAAACCAAGGATGCTCATTTAGCACATGAAGTTAGAGTTGAAATCCCACAAGGGCAATAATGTTGATAAAAAACAAAATCTCTTCCCCAACAAAGTCAGAAATGCAAGAACAAACAAGTCCTTGGTTCATAGTAGTCCGCAGAACAAACAAGCCATCATGCTTAGTCTATGTAATCACCTCTTAAGTTTTCAAATTTCCTAGTTTTAAACTTTCTTATGCGAGCAAAAGAAGGATGCAAAATAAATCCTCCATTAGCCTCCTTATCTATGATATGGTTCTACTTCTAAGGAATGTGATGTCAATTAATCTAATCATTTTTTCCCATTCTTATAAACTTGATTCAACACTAGCTAGAGTAGAATAGGATAGACCTCTTCCTTACTAGAAAGAAACTATATGATCAACTTAGAGTCCCCATAAATGGAAAGGGTTTTGATGTTTTCTCTTGTTGCAAGAGTGAG
Organism: Wollemia nobilis; assembly: GCA_028583015.1. Lineage (NCBI taxonomy): Eukaryota > Viridiplantae > Streptophyta > Pinopsida > Araucariales > Araucariaceae > Wollemia > Wollemia nobilis. The sequence continues at coordinate 2,024,632 of JAQPPZ010001836.1, read as the reverse complement.
ACTAAATTTGCAACCTATCAATTCAGCTACATTAGTGGTGGTTTACCCTAAAATCAAGCCAAAAAAAAAAAAGAGTGTAGTCCTAACCATAAAACTCCAACAACTATTCTAGGATTAGACTTTGAAGCCCAATCAAATAATGGATTTGAAAAACGAAAACATAGTTGAGGAGTCAGGCTACTAGCAATAAAGGTGCTAATTAGATCTTAAAGACTTCAATTTTTGAGGATATGTAACTCAGCTGTAGAAAGAGCACTTTGATATTGCTTAGCTTTAATGTTGAGCAAGGTGTAGTGACAGTATTGTCATTGTTGTCAACACAGAAAGATAGATCGGTTGATGCAGTGGACAGGAAGTTCAGAAGCTATTTAGATGCAGTGGACAGAAAGTTCAGAAGCTATTCAGAGTAAGTACAATGATTTTCCAAGAAGACCAAAGTGGCCCATATGCTAAAGATCAAAGGAAAAGTAAAGTTGAGCAAGGAAGAAAAGTGTCGCGATATCGCAACATGTAGAGGAAGAAAGAAAAAGTTTCGCGATTTCGCGACATGTTGGAAGAGAAAGAGAAAGAAAAAAAAAGTGTCACGATTTCGCGACATGTTGGAAGAGAAAGAGAAAGCAGGAAAAAATGTCGCGATTTCGCAACATGTTGGAAGAGAAAGAGAAAGTAGGAAAAAGTGTCGCAATTTCACGACATGTTGGAAGAGAAAGAGAAAGCAAGAAAAAGTGTCGTGATTTCGCGACATGTTGGAAGAGAAAGAGAAAACAGGAAAAAGTGTCACGATTTCATGACATGTTGGAAGAGAAAGAGCAAGCAGGAAAAAGTGTCGCGATTTTGCGACATGTTGGAAGAAAAAGAGCAAGCAGGAAAAAGTGTCGCGATATCGCGACATGTCGCATTTTCATGACTAAAAGAGGAGAGAGAGTGTCAGCTGGAAAAAAGTGTTGCGATATCGCAACATGTCACATTTTCACGACTAAAAGAGGAGAGAGAGTGTCAGTTGGAAAAAGTGTCGCGATATCACATGTCGCATTTTCACGACTAAGAGAGGAGAGAGAGTGTAAGAAAGAAAAATGTCGCGACATGTCACATTTTCGTGACTAAAAGAGGAGAGAGAGTGTAAGAAGTAAAAACTGTCACGATATCGTGACATGTCACATTTTCACGACCAGAAGAGAAGAGAAAGAGTACGGAATCAGGAGTGTTGTGATATCGCTACAAAAGCAAAGAGAAAGAGTACGGATGCAAAAGTGTCGCAATATTGCGACAAAAGAAAAAAGAAATAGTATGGAGGCGAAAGTGTTGCGATATCACGACATGTTGTATCCAAATAGTCATTTTGAGGAGTAGCCAAAATTGGTGAACCTCGTTAAATCTTGTGTTGTGTGATGTTCTCTTGTGATACTTGCTTTATTTGGTTTTAAGTTTTAACTGTTTCGATTTTAAGAGTTGTGGATTTAAGTTTAAAGAGCTACACTGATTCACCCCCCTCTCAGTGCCATTGTGAGACTAACAATTGGTATCAGAGCCAAGTTCTTGAACAAGCTTAACAAGCTAGGGTGATCTTGGAAGTGACACAATGGCAGGTGGTGAAGACTTCTCATCAAACAAAGCACCATTGTTGGACGAAACTAATTACGCATTTTGGAAACCCAGGATGCAGACATATCTTTATGCTTTGGGACACGACATTTGGGATTCAGTAGATAGTGGATACACAATACCCACCACTTCTCCAACCGATGCTATCGGTAAGAAACTGTTTGAGAATGACTCTAAAGCAAATAATGCTATCATGTGCGGTTTAGTGGACAGTGAACTGGAAAAGATTATGAACTGTAAAATGGCAAAAGAAATATGGGACAAACTAAGGAGCATTCATGAAGGAGATGATAAGATCAAGAAGGCCAAGAGGCAACTCGATCATGATGCAGGTTCACAAGGTGAAGAATGTTTTGTTTGTGGTCAACTCGGTCATGATGCACGTCATTGCCATGGGTTTAGTAGCAGTGAAGATGAAGATGATACTTTCAAAATTGAAGTCCTAGAGGATGATTCTAAAAAGGAAACAGGTGGAGGTCTTTTCATGGCACTCGAAGAAGAAGAAACAAAAAAAGAATAGGAATGTGATGAAGAAGAAATTGATGTAGAAGTAAATTGGGAAGAGAAACTAATTACAGCTTTGGATAGAAAGCTTGAGGATGCAAATGAAATAATAACCAGTTTGAAAGTACAGATAGACGAATCCAAGAAAATATCTGAAGATCTCAAAGTGCAAATAACCATGAAAATAGAGTATTGCAGTAAGCTAGAAGAAGAGATTGTTGGTTTAAGGATGCAGACAGAAGAGATGAATCATAAATTCGATGTATGTAGCAAACGTGAAGAGGAATCTAACAAAGTTATTAGTGATCTAAAGCTACAAGTAGAAGAATCCAAAAGGATTGAAGAAACTCTCAGGTCACAAATCAATGAGAAAGAGATTGTTTGCTGCAAACAAGAGGAAGAGATTGTTTTATTGAAGAAACAACTAGAAGAGGCCAATACAAATCTCAAATTCGAGAAGAGCACAGAGTTGCTAGATAAAATGATAAGCCAACAAAGAAGCTCCATGGATAAGTGTGGTCTTGGATATGAAGCTGAACAACCTTCATCTCCCAAATATGCAGAGAAGGAGAAGTTCACTATTGAAGGATCGAAGCAAGAAAATTTTGAAGCTGAATCTTCAAAAGGAAGAAAATATCAAAGGAGATCTACAACAAAGCAACCACAACAAAAGAGGTTCTATCACTCTCATTCTATTCATAATAATGCTTTTAATGGCTATTGTTTTAGATGCAACCATTATGGTCACAAGGCAATTTATTGTGGATTGAATAATAGATCAAAGAGTTATGCTGGTAGAAATACATCTACTTTTCTGATTGAACATCATGTGCGATGTTTTAAATGTAATGGTCATGGGCACATAGCAAGGTTTTGTCCAAACACTTTTGTATCTAATCTAAGGCAAGACCGTAGATTTCATCAGACTCAAAGAATGCAACATAGACAGGGAATAAATCATGTGCATAAAAGAAAGGAAAATAATCATCCATCAAGGATGCACAAGAGACAACCACACAAGAGAAATGTTCAAGTTCACGAAAAGGTTCAAAATAGGGATGTACTTGAAAAACTCAAGCCCAAGTTCAAGAAAGTTTGGAGAAATACAGAAGAAAGGAAATCGTGTCTCCTTGGACTGAAGGAGACTACACCGCTATTGCACTAAGCAACTCCAGGTAGCACATCCTCAGGGGGAGCAATCTTAAAAAGTTTTTTTATGCTCCTATGTGTTTGTTTGGTTATCTGAGGATGAAAGGCAAGTAGTCAGGGGGAGTTGTCGTATAGTTGTCAAAATGTGTTTCAGTTCATGTAGTTGTTTGTGGAGGTGTCATGAAGGGTGGTGATTAAATTGAGAGTTGTCACCATTGGTAGTATTGCTATATGTCATTGTTGTACTATTGATGGTTCTTACTACCACTGTTCAAAGCTATGGATTATAACAGTTCAGATAATTTGGTTAGTGAAATAATGTTGCCCTAGCCGCATATATGTGTTTCGATAAAAGCAGTGTGTATTTGAACTACACATTGATGTGAAGATTGTTAGATCTATTATGATGCTTTGGTGAAAAATATTGAAGTCTGATTATTGATTCATGTTTAGCTCATCAAGATGAGCAACTTTGCTTTGTGAACCATGCCAATCCGAGGTCCAAAAGTATGAGTTTGAGTAAGGTGCACTATAGTTGGTCGTGAAGTGTTTGACAAAATGTCTTCTCCTGATTTGAACAATTGAAAGTAAGGTGTGACCAGCGATGACTGTAGAAAACATGACGACAGGTTGTAAGTTGAGCAAGGATGACAAATCTCCACATGTTGATCAAACCATGTATAGATCTATGATTGGGAGCTTACTGTACTTAACAACTGCCAGACCAGATATTTTGCAGGCAGTATGCATGGTGGCACGATTTCAAGCTAGTCCCAAGGAGACTCATGTGACAACAGTGAAGAGGATTCTTCGGTACCTCAAGGGTACTATGGAGTATGGGTTATGGTATCCGAAAGGTAAGGACCTCACCCTTATTGCGTATTCAGATACAGATTGGGCAGGATGTGTAGAAGTCAAAAAAGCAAATAGTGGAAAGTTGATAGCAACTGGATCGAAGACATCTGGCAACCTGTACACTCTCTCAGAGACTTCAGAAGGAGCTTGCTTGATTGGACAGGAAGAAGAAAATTGGTTGTGGCACAAGAGGTTCGGTCATATCATTTTTGACAATCCAGTAAAAAATTAGCTCAAAAGGGGCAGTGGGAGATATTCCCAAGAATTGATTAGCTATCGGGATCACATTCTCAGGGAGAGCATTTATGTATTTGTTTATCTTTTTGCTCATGTTTGTGATTTTTGCTAAGTGTAATAATTTTTGCTTGAGAATGGTGTGCATGGACTCAGGGGAGTCTATAGCAGCCCTTTGGTATTATTGTCAAAGGGGGAGAAGAGTTACAGGAAATTGCATGTATGTTGCCAACAATTCCAAAGGGGGAGATTGTTGAGCAAGGTGCAGCGACAGTATTGTCATTGTTGTCAACACAGACAGATAGATCGGTTGATGCAGTGGACAGGAAGTTTAGAAGCTATTCAGATGCAGTGGATCGAAAGTTCAAAAGCTATTCAGAGTAAGTACAGTGATTTTCCAAGAAGACCGAAGTGGCCCATATGCTAAAGATCAAAGGAAAAGCAAAGTTGAGCAAGGAAGAAAAGTGCCGTGATATCGCAACATGTAGAGGAAGAAAGAAAAAGTGTCACGATTTCGTGACATGTTGGAAGAGAAAGAGAAAGCAGGAAAAAGTGTCGCGATTTCGTGACATGTTGGAAGAGAAAGAGCAAGCAGGAAAAAGTGTCACGATTTCGTGACATGTTGGAAGAGAAAGAGAAAGCAAGAAAAGTGTCATGATTTCGTGACATGTTGGAAGAGAAAGAGCAAGCAAGAAAAAGTGTCACGATTTCGTGACATGTTGGAAGAGAAAGAGCAAGCAAGAAAAAGTGTCACGATTTCGCGACATGTTGGAAGAGAAAGAGCAAGCAGGAAAAAGTGTCACGATTTCGCGACATGTTGGAAGAAAAAGAGCAAGCAGGAAAAAGTGTCACGATATCGCGACATGTCACATTTTCGCAAGAGGAGAGAGAGTGTCAGCTAGAAAAAGTGTCGCGATATCGCGACATGTCGCATTTTCGTGACTAAAAGAGGAGAGAGAGTGTAAGATAGAAAAAGTGTCACGATATCGCGACATGTCACATTTTTGTGACTAAAAGAGGAGAGAGAGTGTAAGAAAGAAAAAGTGTCACGATATCGCGACATGTCGCATTTTCACGACTAAAATAGGAGAGAGAGTGTAAGAAGTAAAAAGTGTCGCGATATCGCGACATGTCACATTTTTGTGACCAGAAGAGAAGAGAAAGAGTACGAAGTCAGAAGTGTCGCGATATCGCGACAAAAGCAAAGAGAAAGAGTACGGAGGCAAAAGTGTCGCGATATCACGACAAAAGAAAAGAGAAAGAGTACAGAGGCGAAAGTGTCGCGATATCGTGACATGTTGTATTTTCGTGGGCAAAAGTCAAGAAAAGGTCAAAGAGGCAAAAATTTCGTGATATCGCGACATGTATTTTCATGGCCAACAATAGCAAAAGAAGATAAAGAGGCAGAAATGTTGCGATTTCACGATAGGTCGCATGTGCGCGATGCAAGAAGAAGAACCCAACTGAAACAAGAAGTGTGACAGTGGACCGACGTCACTACGGCAGTTACAGGGGCTGTTACAGAGTGAATTCATGCAGCTAAAATAAGAAGAGTGAACAAAATTCAGTGCGATGGCTACAGGGACTGTTACAGAATGAAATCTTCGAGCGGTGGAATTACCGAACATCTTCATGAGTTGAAGCCGATGAAGACCGATGACAGCCAACGAAGACTAGGGTTTACATTATGAAAATATTGTTATGAAAGCCGACTAAGACTAGGGTTTACATTATGAAAATATTGCAATGAAAGCCGACTAAGATTAGGGTTTACATTATGAAAAATATTGTTATAAAAGGAGGGTTGCTTGGAGAATTGAAGTGTTGTCGAAGTGTGCAAAATGCGGCCGTAAGAGCACAGAGAGCACAGAGGCAACGATAGATGGCGAAGAGTGCAGAGTGAGTGTAGAGGCGGCTAAATGTGTAGAGTGAGCGCAGAGAAGTGGCGGAGCGTGGACTAAGTTCGGCTGTAACGACATAGAATGTGTGAAGTGAGTGCGCAGAGAGAGCAGAGTGCATAGAGAGCGCAAAGGGCGAAGACGATCGCTAAGTTCGGCTATAACGGCACAGAGTGTGCGAAGTGAGTGCGTAGAGAGAGCAGAGTGCATAGAGAGTGCAAAGGGCGAAGACGATCGCTAAGTTTGGTTGTAACGGCACAGAGTGTGCGAAGTGAGTGTGTAGAGAGAGCAGAGTGCGCAGAGAGCGCAAAGGGCGAAGATGATCGCTAAGTTCGACTGTAATGGCGTAGAAGATGCATGTGTTTCACGAACAGTGAGAGAGATCGGGTAAGCAATAGACCAGTCAGGGTCTTGTAAAAGCGAAGGTATTTTTCTATCAAAACTTCTAGATTCAAAATTGAAGTCCAAGCTGCTGCTTGGCATCAGGGGTTGGTGCTCCTTTCTGTTGGTGCAGATAAATCAGGGGTTGGTGCTCCTTCCAGTTGGTGCTGGTAAATCAGGGGTTGGTGCTCCTTTCTGTTGGTGCAGATAAATTAGGGGTTGGTGCTCCTTCCAGTTGGTGTTAGTAAATCAAGGGTTGGTGCTCCTTTCTGTTGGTGCAGATAAACAAGGGGTTGGTGCTCCTTCCAGTGGGTGCTGGTAAATTGATTGTAAAGTTGGTGCTTTGCAAAGGCTGGATTTGGATGGTAGTCCAAGCAGTTATTTTTGAGGAGTAGCCAAATTGGTGAACCTCGTTAAATCTTGTGTTGTGTGATGTTCTCTTGTGATACTTGCTTTATTTGGTTTTAAGTTTTAATTGTTTCAGCTTTAAGAGTTGTGGATTTAAGTTTAAAGAGCTACACTGATTCACCCCCCCTCTTAGTGCCATTGTGATACTAACATTTAAAGCAAGCTTTGATAGTTTTCATGATAGCGTGATATTGTGTATCAAAATTACCCCTTGAGTTGATTTACCTTCAAATATTCGATAGTTCTTGTCCATCCATATATACCATATACAATAGGTTAGAGGGTCTGGCTCGTTGGTCAAAGCGCTCCCTTGGGTGGGTGGAGACCACGATTTGAAGGGCGTGTCGGGCAGGCATCACCGGCTAAGTTAAAATTGTATCCGATGCAATTGGAGGTTATAGTGGCAGCAAGGAGCATGATTTGAACCCATGAATAGGTGATGAAAATATAACGACTTGTTGATACCTCAAGTATATGCAAAAAATATATACCATATGCAATAATAAGGAATTGAAGACCATAAAATTTTTATGAGAGGTGTACCTTGAAAGGAATTATGGTATTTTTTGTTCCAAGTTTTAGTAAAAGACTCAATATTTAATCTACTTCTAATGTAGACTTCAAAGATGAGCACAAGAGAGATCTAGATCGTAGCAACTTCCTCATATTTGAAAAATAGGTGGACTTGAGTTTCATGGTCTTTAAAGCATCTAGAACAAATATGAGGTCCAATATACTTCTTTTAGAGAGGTTTTCCAGTAAAAGTTTTGTTTTGCTAAACTATCCATTGAAAAACTTTTATTTTTGGGGTGATATTTTGGCCCCAAATGTGGTTTAAATTTATGTTTAGAGGCTCTCTTATTTGGAGATAAGCACCAACTTTGACATAATAGTTGCTTGAAAAATTAATTTTTTTCCAATTAAAGTAGTCTTTGTTGCCTAGGTCTATGGGAAGAATACCAACGAATTGTTTTTTGACATAAGACCACTCCCTTTTTTATTCCACGTCTAACCCATGAAGTTGAATATATTTTGGATTATTGCCTTCCCAAGTGATGAGATGGGCATGTTTGTTGATCCCAAGCTGACTTATGAACTAAAATACTCCATAGAAATGGAAGAAAGTAAGGGCTTGTTACCAAGAATAGACTCATTCACACACCTGATACCATTACCAGTTCTTGAGCACCAAGGGATGTTATCCCTAATTATCCAGACCCATTTAACAATCAATACCCAAATTATTGAGATGTTTAGTTTCTAATGGATACCTTTGAGTAGTAGCATACTATCATTACCTTCACCATACTTTGAATAAGAAGTTATTTCCAAAGCATCATTGGAGGGTTTATTAAGTTCCAAATAAGATTGGGTCTTTGAGGGTTGCTCATAATAGAAGTAGATCCGATAACCAAGCCCCCTTCACATTTTCCTTTTGCCACTTGACTCCATTTTATATATTATTAAACTATAATTTGTTAAAATAAATAAGCACAATTTTTCTATAATAATAGTGTAATTAAAATTTATTCATGTTCTTTTGTGAGTGTTGTATTTCAAATTAATTATTAAAAGAATTTATAAGTTGTAAAAATTGATTATATGGTCCAAATAAAAAGGTTCAAGGTTAGAATCTAAAGGGGGCTAATATTGTACACCATTGGTATCCCAAGTTTGGTTGGATAAATATATATTCGATAAACAACATCATTCATGAGGATTTTTCCATATGATCTATGGCCTTATGGACATTAAAAAATGTCTTATTTTTATGGAATTAAAATGAGATAGCACATCATTTTCTCAAATGGTGTTATAATGTAAAATTTAGAACTATAATTTTATATGAAGAAAGAACACACATCATCTTGTCTAATTCAACCTACATAAGAGCAATATCAATCGAGAAAAAATGTATCAAGGCATATATATATATATATATATATATATATATATATATATATATATATATATATATATATATATATATATATATATATATATATATGTGTGTGTGTGTGTGTGTGTGTGTGTGTGTGTGTGTGTAGATACCCAATTTTGGCACATCGAAAATTATCATAACCCCCACTAGATAACATTTCAACTAGTTAAACTAGCCCAATTAGATTTTTGCCCAAATTTAGAGCATTTATTGATCAAAAGAAAAAATGTTGGCAAAAAAAATTTTGTTAACCCCAACAGTAAATTTGTTAACTTAAATTTTCTCATCCAAATTTGAATTTTCTTGCTTAAATTTTATTTTTAATGGTCATTTTACAAATTCGCCTAAAAATCATGCACAAGAAAAATCTCAAAAGCATGCCACCCAATCATGCACATATCCCTTGCCACAACAAAAAAATATTGTGGATGTTGGTTAATGTCCCCTAAGCCTCCATACCTGGACCTTATTGAATCTTCCAAAATCATCTTTAATCCCTTTGAATTTCCATCCATGAAACACTTGAATAATCTATAAATAGATTCCTTGAGGAGAACAATCCATCCAAGTTTTCATAGCACCAAAGCTTTGCAAAAAAAAATTAAGCATTCATTCTCCACTCTATGCCAAATTGTTGTACATTTGCTCACTTAATCTTGACCTTCTCTTGTAGCAATCTAACTCTCTTGATCAGGCTTTTGGAGTTATCTACTTAGCAATTGAGATTGCAAGTATTCGGTGGGCTATCAAAGGGGAAAGAAAGAGAAGTTTGCTACCATTTGGTTGTGTCCTTCCCTCTTATTTTTCATTTGGCTCATTATTTGCGTGATTAGTACTAAAATTTTGTTTCTATGTTTACTATTCATTGACACTATTATTCACTTTCATCTTGTAGCTAGTTGCTTAATCCCTTCATGTTACTATTATTTCTTTTGTGTTTACCTCACTATTAGCTTGGTTATTTCATGCTACATATTGTCATATTACATACTTCTATCACATTTTAGTCAAATTTTATCACACTTTTAGTATATTCCTATTGTATTTAGATTCCTTACTCTTATAGAAGGGTCCTTACACCCTTATCCTAATATATCTTAAAGTTTTCTGCCTGTAACCTTCTTATTTTGCTTGTAGAAGTGAAAATGTTGTTGAACTACATGTCAGGCAACGAATTCGCCATTATTACTTTCACAATAACCTTCTATCAAATTTTTACATTTGGTGTAAGCAACAAGGGTATGACCCATCATCCAAGGAAGTTTTCCATATTCCTTGAACTAGGTAAACCCCCTAGCATTGATTTTGTGTCTTTTCTCTAACTATTTTGCAAGTTATAGCAAACATGTCGATGACAAATTCATAGAGGCAACGATTTTTCCTCTGAGCTAAGAATTAGGATTTCTCTTACTTCATTCTCTATTTTTGTTTGCCCTTATTTAGATCCTTTTATTTATGTTTAATAGCACTTTGTTACTCCTCACTAACTATTTTATAGGTTATCACGAAAATGCTACCTATAATGAAAAAGTTGCAGCAATTTTGCACAAGCAGTGATTTTCCCTTTGAGGCAAAGTTAAAAAGTTTACTATGTGAAGACTTTTACTTTATTTCTATCATTATTTTGATACTCTATTTTTGTTTTGGTACTATTATATCATTTTCGTTTATTTATTTTGTATTATTGTGCAAAATCATTGGTTATCGATGAAACCATCGATGATGAATTGTAAGAGCATCTATGCCAGTGTTGGTAAAATATCTGCCTAAAATACAAACATAAGTTTGTGCACCCTAGACACGACCAACATTGAAAGGTCAGAGGAAAGGAATGTCCTTTGTGCTAATAACCAGAGAGGGTTGGCTCCCTTACTAATCTTACACTGGTTTAATGCTAGAGTTGCAGGAAAGAAATTGGAAATAATAGAAAGAAACGGGAAATATGGCCACAGGTTGAAGGTGTAGGATTGGGGACAAACTAGCAATAGTAATTCTAACCAAGTGTTGTAACAACATAAAATAGAAATGAGGAAAGATAATTCACTTACAGTTCTCTAGAGACAACTTCCAGAATTGCATTCCAGAACTCACACTCACATCAGCAATACCCAAATCCAGATGCAGAATTTGAACTTCACAGTAGATAGCAAACATGAATATAAAATAGAAATGATTGAACATAAATAAATCACATAAAGAGATTGCTTGCAAAATAAGAAGCCATAAATTCTATTTATGCAGAGAACTTGAATAGTTTTTCTACAGAATGTATATCCCCCTCTCTTTTTTTACAATGGAGATTGTGTAGTATTTATAGAGGAATTTCATGTCTATCATTTAATGCATAAAAGATAAAATGTTCTTGGATTAGGAACCTCTGTGAATAAATTCCTCCTTAAAGTCCTTGAATATCTTCCTCTTGAAATAACGATCCAATTTCTAAGGAGAAATCTCCAGGCAATCAACATGTTAGGCTTTCTATGCATAGAAAACTACAAAGCTTGTTCATTAACTTGGCTTATTATTTGCGCCTTAGAAACCCACTTCTATTTTGAATGTCTTGGAATTCATGAAAATATCCCTATGATTTTAATATTGCGGCTCTTTTCAGCATGAAATCAACAACTGTAACTACTGCAATAGTAGATGAATAAGTAGCACCAATCCTTGGCCTCTTTGTAGCTTTCGAGAATGGAAACATCTCTCTATCAATATGCTTCAACAAAGGTGCCTCTTCTATATTTTTCTTCACTCACTGTGATCTTCGGTAAAAAACATATTGCTACTCTTCTTCTTTAGGTGTCTCTTCCTCAACTGTTGGGTGCTCTACTCTTTCCATGTTTTTGCTACTATCAAAATGTTGAAAACTTTGAAGTATGACCTTGGCAAAAGTGATGGGTTGATAGACATTTACAAATTCATCATACGCGTCCAAAAATGCCTCATCCATATTCAACCCATAAGGTGATGCAACTTTTCCTCTATGGACCCACATTATCCACCAATTCATAATTTTCTCTTTGATCTAGGGTAATCGTTCCTTCATTTGACCAAATAACCCCGATAAAGGAATGTGATATCTATGCACTACTGGGTTGTATTCAATATCCTACTCGTAAAAGTTGTGCCATGGAGGAAGCACCATCATATCTTCAAAATACCACTCTAAATATTTTCCATCAAAATTATTACGATTTACTTGGATGTCAGGTCATGGGCAACAATGAAAGGTCTTGGCCTTGATTATTTCTATAAATTTTCCCAATGGGTCGTATCTCCACCGTTTTGGTAGCTCTATCAACCCCAGGTCTTGAAGTGCCTCTATGAGCAGCCTATTTTGCCCGACCTGGTTCACCTCTATGCTACAAAACTTGAATGGCATGGTGCAAGTTGTTCGCTTGCCATGCCTTGCTCCATACACATAATTGGTGTAGTTTGTCTAGCGTAGCACCTCCATGGCAAAAATATATTTTATGGCAAAGTATGGAAGCAGGAATGGCTTACCTGTGAAGCCATAAATTATTACAATCACTCCTTGAGTCAACAAAAATATGTCACCCTTTTTGGCTGTAACAACCACCTCCTTCATTGCCCGTGACACTTTCACTTTTGCTGCAAATTAACTCAATTGCGGGCCCCAAAAATAGGCGATTAAAACTATAGTACAACTCCCTTCTCGATAGAGTGGGAGTCCACATATAAATAGGCAATAATTCATCCTTTTCATCAACCTGTTTTATTGCAATGAATGAAAAATATTGGTGCAAATGAAAGAAGAAATACCAAATGAGGAAGGATGTATGCTTGAATGAAGTCTTTTCTCCCGTATGTATTTTCTCCAACTAGACATAAAATGACACAGTCAAAGGGCTCTCCGCCATCACTCCTTGATTTACTATGAATTCGACATCTTGCTAGAGCTTCACCATGCCCTTGTTCATGATCACACAGTCTTCGACCTCGGCCATGGTGTCAGAGTATGGGTCTAAATCAACATTTTTGTTTCTACGGGCCTTCTTGGATTTTGACCCATCTTCTACTTTATTTCTTGAATGTTTGGGATTTGTGGCCTCTTTAAATTATTTGATTTTATTCCTCATTCTATCAACTCCTACAATTCAAAAATTCCAAAGACGTTCTACAACTTTTGTAGGTAGAAAACCTGAAAACATACCAGTAAAAAAATTCTGTAAAAATTTCAAATTTTGAGCAAATTTACTTGTGTTCTATTTATAGGGTATGCCTTAGATATTGAAGTAAATGCAATAAATTCTCATGATGGATTCGGGAGGAGTTGCTCTTTGCTTCCATTGGTGGGCACTATTCCCAATACTGCAATAACAACTAAATTTTAAATTCACCATGAAATCCTTCTTAAACAATATGCCCTTTCACTATGTAAAACTTCGAACATCATGCCCTGGCTATCAAAACTGCCTTGGAAAAATAAATTTACCACCTGGGATCCAATAGGTGCCCTTGCTTTCATCGGTGTGAGATTTCGTGCCTCGGGAATGCCAAAATGCCTCCCAATGCAAATCCAGGCGCACGTTTTAAATTAAATACCCTAAAAACACATCTCAACTTGCATGCACACCTCCCGAGATTCACCATGTGCTAGAGGGTGAAATCGCTTCGAGAGGGCGCTCTCAAAAACCCAATTGCATTTGAAAAATTGTTATTCTTCTAAAAAAGCAATGGAGGGTAAAAACACTTATGAGGTGCGCTTGATATCTTTTTATTTCACTTCGAAATCATATTCAACCTAATTGTCTTGATTACATAGCGCATGTCCTCTTTTTAAAAAATTTCGAGCTTTTATTTTTTGCCCCTTATTTAGAAAAGCATGGATTTTCTTAAAAAAAAAACTTGATTTTAGGGCTTTTCTCTTTTTTTTTTTCAATTTAATTTTCTCTTTATTTTCACCATAGAAAGAACATCGAACTTTTAAAAATATAACCCTTGCTTTTTTAACCAAAAGTTTCAAAATAGAACTCTTGCTTTTCCCTTTTTTGTCGTTCTTCTTTTATCAAAGCTCCATCGAAAGAATTTTTCTTCATTTTAATTGCCAACGTGTTCGTTATTGCACACCATATTCTTTTTAACAAAAAGTATGGAACTCGAGGTGAAAACCTTTTAAAACATAGTGCGAGCTTTTAAATTTCCTTTTGGTATTTTCGCTCCAACAAGGGGTGAACGTATGTTTCGCCCCTCATTTGGGGTGAATGCCCTTTTGACCATCTTCATCATGTTGACTTTGCACTTTTGTTATTTCTTTTCTTTTACAACATACGTTCACCTCCCTATGGGGGCGAATGGGGTTTTCAACCCTTTGTCTACTGAAAGCACTGTTGACCATCTTTGATTTTAATACTGTGTTCGGGGCCCACGATCGTCTTGGAACATACATGCGTTCACCTTTCTGGAAGACGAATGGGACTTTTACCCTTTTCTTGGGGTGAAAGCACTTAAGCTCTACGCTTTGATTTTTTAATTACGGTACTTTACTTATATTTGCAAACCTTTTTGCTTTGTGTCTTTAAAGTACCTTATCTAAAAAATTTCTCCTTTTAACTCGAAGACTTACAAAGTAAAACAACCTTTTAAACTTCAGAGCTTTCTATACCTGCTAATAATTTCTAGTGCAACCATTAATTTTTTTTGAAATCAAAACATGTCCTTAGAGAACCACTTAGGAGAAAAATAGATTCTGTGAGAGAGAGGAAGCATATATTTATATTTATATTTATTAGATTTATAGATCAAATAATAAAATACTGTAAATGAAATCTATACATATTTACACAGTTGTACCTCTTGATCACATCATTGAAAATAGGTCTTTAGATGAAGACCGTTAATCGAAATCGAAAGATCCCAACCATTCATATCTTGTAGATAATATGCATTTGCTAAATTCACTGCAGAAAATCAAAATGGACCCTCCCAAATGGCATCAAACTTGTGGTGCTTCCCTGACTTGGCTTTGTTCTCGTTCCATTTGAGGACTAGATCTCCCACCTGGAATCTGCGTTTTGTTGACTTTTTACGAAACCACTTCTGCATCGCTTTAGTGTGTTTGGAGAAAACTTGATACACCTTTTATCTCTCTTCCCCCACCTACAACAATTGAGCCAACCTTGCACTCACTGGATCAAACTCATCATCTTCATATTTGAACAACTACAATGTTTGAAGGACAAGTAGTTCGATATGAGTGGGTAGAACCGCTTCTTTCCTATACACCAAGGAGTAAGGAGAGGCTTTAATAGACTTCTTTACTGATATTTGATTTGTCCACTGAGCCTAATTCAACAACAAATACCAGCTCCTTTTATTGTTTCCCAACATCCTTTTTAAGATCCAAAGTAGGTTTTTGTTTGTGGATTTGACCAGACCATTTCCTTGCGAGTAATAATTGGATGAAGTCTTCAGATAAATCCTATACTTGCTTTCAAATTCGGTGATCTTGGCACCAATGAATGGAGTCTCATTATCTGTTATAATAGCATCTAGAACATTGAAGTGGGTAATTAGTCCTTCCAAAAAGGAGATAACTGTAGCCTGGTCTGCTTTCTTAGTCGGAATGGCCTCAATCCATTTGGTAAAATAATAATTCATCGTTAAGATATATTTGTGCTCAGTGAAAGAATGAGGATCAATAATACCAATGAATTTCATGTCCCACTACTGAAATGTCGCTTCCACTTGAATAATATGCAGAGGCAATGATGCTTTCTTAGTCCTGCCAACATACCTGTAACAGTTATCACAAATTTGACTCAACTTGTGTGCATCTGTGAAAAGGGCAGGTTAAAAATACTCATCTTGGATGATCTTCAAGGCCATGGGCCTTCCTGCATTTTCTAGTTGACTATGTTCAACAATGATCCTCTCCCTTTGCATCCCCCTGTCTCAAGTGTATGTGGAAATTCTTACACCCCCACATCCTTTGGGGGTATGAAAAGAACGAAACGTGAGGGCATTTAAATTTTTTAAGAAAGATGTTTGTTGGGTTAGTTCAAGGATACTATTAAGTGTTATTGATAATGTTTCTTTGATTTTTTAGGATCTAAGAAACATTAGATATATTTGCTCTCCGAATGAAGCACAATTGGAAGAGGAGTTGGGATTTTCATAGATTTCTTTGGGCTTGGTTGCTCCAAATATGAGGAGTATGGTGAAATGGTCCCTCATCTAAGAGGTTAGTTCAAATTAAATTTTTACAGTGCCTCTAAATGTAATCCTGGCATCGTCGAAGCTGTCAGTGTTATTAGAGATAGTAAGGGATAGTTGGTAGTGGTGTATGCAAAAAAATTATTATCCCAAACCTATCAGTTCATGGAAGCTAGATCCGCATTCCAAGGTGTTTTATTGTTTATGTACTTAGGGATACCAAACATGGTTATTGAAGGTGATTCAATGAACGTGAATAACATGCTCAATGGTTATGTTCAGCTCAACCAAAAGGTAGAAAATCTAATGGAAGAAGCAAAAACAAGTATTCAACATATAAGTTAAGTCTTGATAACTCATATGCTGAGAGAGGGTAATTCTATCGCTAACTTTATGGAAAATCTTGGTATGTCTCATCCAAGATTTTTAGTCTGGAAAAGAGATTTCTTAGAAGACCTTTTACATCATATCATTGAAGAAAAATATTTATGAATGTCAGAGTGTTGGTCAGTTTTTGAAAGTGAGGCTCCTGAGCAATGTTCTTTTTGAGCATGCAGAGCTCATCATATATTAGGGATTTTATGATTCTCAATGTTCCTTGGTTCTAAAATTGCATCAGGTGATGGGGGTTCAATCTGCCTTTAATGCCTCAAATTCAAATTATCTTTATCTCTCGTGGAGATTATATGGGAGAGTTGTTGCACCTCGTAAGTCTCAATCTCTTGTTATTCAACTCCCATGTGGTTTTCTAAGTTGGTATTTCAACCAAAACTAGTCCATGATACATGGTGGGCTTTAATCCTCTCTATCTTGGAAGTCTCATTCAACAACTTTTGGTTTCTTTGCTATGTTGGAAACCTGAGGGAGAGGTGGATCTTCAGTGTTATTTTTTGATGAGGGCAGCCCGCTCGAAGAAGTTGACCTAGATGTTTATTATTTTTTGGTTTTCTAATTTGACGAGATTGACCAGTGGGTGAACGAGAAACAAGGTCTACTATTGTTATCCTTATTGGGTTTCCATGGTCAATATGGGGAATCGAAGGCTATTTAGAGTCTAACTTATGGTGATTTTGGGCTGCTTCGATTTCAATTGTTGTTTGCTTCTGATATTTGGTGTTGTGATCCTTTTCTAGAGTGGATTTGCTTGCCCATCCTTATATTTGGATCAGTTTCATTGGAATGTATAGTCTATAATTTTTTGAGTAAGGTGAAGTGGGTCTCCTAGATGTAGGATCGGTGAGTTGTGTTTGGTTTCTCATGGGTAAAGCTAAGACATCAAGTCCTAAATCTCACTATGCTAAGGTCCTATGGAACCTGCATCAATATCGGTTGATGAGGAGGTTACGTTGATTTTAATGAACTGGAAAATTCTAAATTATATTCAAAAAATTCATGGCCATAATCCAATCCTGTTGAAATAGATGGATCACACCTGGAATGATGGTTGGGTAAGAGTAGGTAATTGGTCCTTTGAAGTGTCAACCGAGTTGATTAGCAGGACCACTAGTCTCCCTTTGGATGGGGCTTGAATCAATAGAGAGAAGCACTCTCTGCTTAAGGAGATAAGATTATTCTGGATGTGGATGAATTTCTTCCACGAATGCAGAATGGGTTCAGTGCGAAGGCCATTTCCCCCTCTAGGACATGGTGGCTAGAGTGATTATAGATTATTTCACTCTTGATTCTAAGTATGATGTGATTCAAAAATTCTATGCTATGTTTCTGAACCACCTTAGGAGGCAGTGTAGACACCAAAATCTGGAACCCTCTAATTCACATTCACCACCTCACCATCAAATCCTGCATAATAAAGATATATGCCTAAGTTCTAACTTAGGGATATAAAATCCTACACATCATTATATTTTCATAATTTATTTAATTAGGAAAATCACCCTAGGATACCTTATCCACACATTGGACATGTGTCCTGGACACCTCACCTAGCATCTCTACCACATCTCACCCACTCATATTCCCCTTGTCCTTGCACATGAGACAGATTCCCAACACCCATGCAACATCTCCTTTTTTGTTTTCCCCTTGTCCCTTCACATAAAACAACATCCCACATCCCACTCCACTTAAAGCCACATCACCCCAGTTAAGTGAGCCACACTGAGTGACTCACTATAACTGCCCCTTCCACCTGGTAGTTTAGATTTGCCATTTGGCAAGTCAGTATTGTCACCTCCCATTCCCCTCCAAATACCCAGGAAGCCTATAAAAGCACCATTATTCCACCAAAAAAAGAGAGCTTAATTTGCATACCAACAGGCTGCCAAAATACGCCTAGACCCGATGAGAAACTGAGAGCACGAGTTTAAATCCGATCATTGGAATGCATCTCGAGGAAACTTGTCATCTCAGCCAAAACCGCCCGCCCACGGTTCTATAGTCAAAAACATGCATCCACAGTTTCACAATGGTAGGTCCGTAGTTTCCAGACTGCAAACGCGTTTTTACGGTTCCACAGTCCCGAACAGATTTTATCAACAGAGATCAGTAAGTTATTAATTTGTGAGCAAGGCATTTTTAATTAGTATTTCTATGTTTCTTGCAAGCATTCCTTTCAAGGGTTTTCATTTGCATTATTTGCAGTCATTTATACAGGTGTTATTAACCCTTGTTTGATTTTAATGTGTGCGTGAGATAGGTATTTGAAGAGCTATTGAAGCTAGGAGTGGTACCTACATTAGATACCAAAGCCCACTCACCCCTTGGAGTTGTAGCAGAGGAATGAAGAGCACCCTATCTTGTTGAGGAGTTGGAAGAATTTACCTCTTCTATCAGAGAATTGTAATATCTATTAGAAGGAGAAAATCATTGTAACATTACCCCAACACATTTGGGGCAATTCAAAATATCTATTGTAACATTGTATCAAGCACTAATACAAAGGAACATTCTTTTTGGCAAATTTCTCTTTGTGTTTATCTTATTTATTGTGCTTAGTTATTTTGCTACAGAAAATGGTGATCACGGTGGGACCCCCTAAGGGTTCCATTTTGTTTTGCCTTGATTTTTAATCTATTTTACTAATCTCTGTTTGCACCTACAGGTTTTGGGAATTCAAAGTGCGCACAGATCCGACCTTGAGTCGATACATTCAGAAAATCTTGCGGTCGAATCATTTACAATGGAAATACGAGAATGCGGTTTTTGTCTGAGAAAACACAGATGCACAGTTCCTGGTGGGAGAAATCCGCACAGTTAGAAAATGCAAAAGCGCGATTGTTGCATCAAAAATACATGCCAACGATTGACAGCAGAAGGAGCAGCGAAGGAATCACAGGTCTGTATTTTTTGATCTATGTTCTTTCTTTCTTTCTTCTTATTTAGTTTTTGCATTCTGTTATCAACATTGATAGGTCTGGTCTTGTATGTTATTGTATGCATTCAGGTCTTAGGATAGAGAAAGATACTCCAAATTTGCATTCATACATACAATAACCGAAAAAGGCTAAAAAGAATCTACATCTGCATAATAGGAAATAGGTCATCTTGCATTCACTCGGTTAGAAATAACTTGGGTGTTAATTTTGGATTTGGGTGTGTAAAAAGCCCCATCTATTTTTGTTAGCAGAAAGTACCCACGCATCCATGGTTGGGACATCCCAAACACATACGCACGGTTGGTAAACTGCGCATTCACGGTTTACTAGAGCTAACCGTGCACCCGCGATTAGCCCTATCAAATAGAAGCCGATTGGAATTAGACCTGAAGGTGGAATTTTTGCTCCTGATTTGTTGTTTGTCATTTTATATTCCCTATTTTCTACATTTAGGCATTAAAATAGAATTGCATAGTAATTTTGCATGACACCCTAGTTAAAAAAAACCACCACACACATAAACGTTGGAAAACGACTAGATTTCAACACCGTTGGGTTTGGATTTCATCACCAAACCACCAACATTATACCATGTTCTTAGCCAAGGCCGATTCCAAGATCTGTCATAACCCGTGGGTGATAGCACACATCTCTCCTCAGAGATTTGTATCGCATACTGCGGGTGAACTAGGTGAGGAATTGGTAGGCCCTATGCTCCCTTGTCGTGTGTGGACTTCATTACCACACATTATAGACAGGATTATGCGACCTGGAGTTCATATCCAGGTTGTCGAGTTATTATTATAAAGGAAAAATCCTAGATTCATTTAGGGCAAAACATTGAACACACGTCTTTTTCATTTTTCAAACAAATTTCAAAAAAAAAATGAAAATCTAGCATAAAATTTTTTGTGTTTATTTGCTTTGTGTGTTGTATTGCATTGTGTTGTCACTTTATTTACATATATAGTCTCACTTTGCATATTACCACATAGTAGCGCATGGTAGTGACTCGTAATAAAGCTAAAAAACTAGTATCAAACTGAAGTCAGTGGTCTTCCCCTATGGCATCTCAGTTTGGCAATTTCCCTCACACTTCGGTGGTGGGACAAGTAGGTATGTCCCTTTCTATGTCCTAAAGTCTTGATGTAGGACCTTCTAGTAATGCCCCCAACATGAGCATAGACATTATGCATAAAGCTACTCACACAACCATACCTGAGACACCTAGGAGTGAACCTCCTGCAGTGATAGACAGTCAGGTCACCATGATAGATATGGATACTGTTAGAATGTACTTGAATGCAGTTGGAATGGTCTTCCCATCATTATCACCACTCTCCATACCATCACGTATCATACCCTCATCACAACAATAATCCATATTCACCTATCTGCAGCAGTCAGAACAGATTTTCACCAATCCTCTCTTTGAGTTGGCTGCTATAGCATTTGCCAATCAACCATCGTCATCCAACCAAATTCCCCCCACATTATCACAATAAATGACCATTACCACTAATCCCTTGTATGAAAAAATTCCTATTGTTTCACAAGCCCCAACATCCATTCCTTCATCCACACTTGTAGGACATACATCTCATACCATTCCACAGTCAATAGCGATACTTTTTTCTACTTACCCCCCATATACCTCCACTACCATGGTTGTTTCATAACCAACTTAGTACACCACATCACAGGTAGTGGTCTCTACGTCAAATGCAATTGCTATGCAACAAGCTTTCTTACAGTTGCAACAAATGATTTTAGATAATGCTAACCGTACCATGAACCCTGACCCTAACCAGTATTTACAAGGGATTGAGAAAAATCTTCCACCTACATCTCATCAACCTAATGCCTTTATCCAATATTCGTATTGGGTAATGTGTCCTCCCTCTACTACTATGGTTCATAATAAACCACCACACCCATATGCTAACGCAGTAGGT
The DNA here is from genome assembly GCA_028583015.1 of Wollemia nobilis. NCBI lineage: Eukaryota > Viridiplantae > Streptophyta > Pinopsida > Araucariales > Araucariaceae > Wollemia > Wollemia nobilis. Next base: position 2,003,193 of record JAQPPZ010001836.1, on the reverse strand, counting down.
CAGCATAATATCATACCTCCATCACCACATCCATATCATAACATCCCTCAACATCCATACCATAACACATTTCATCCGCCCATGTATTATCACCCACAACCTACATACAATCCACCCCATTACCAGCAACATCAAGTACATTCGAGTGTCAATCCTGTAGATGATCCTAGATACCAGTTTCTACAGAGTCAGATTGATAGTCTTGCCATGCAAAATCTAGGTTTGCAATACCAAAAGCTAACTTTGAGGAACTACTCAATCACCCTATTCATGCTTCGGTACCAGAGCCGCCATATCCACATGATTTTCAAATACCAAAGCTTGAATTTAAAGAGGAAGAGGATCCCTGTGAGCACATAACAAGATTTGTGAATGCATGCTTCAGAATCAAAGGCAACGATGAATTACTAGTACATACATTTCCTCAAACAGTAGGGGGAAAATCCCAAGACTGGTACAACCTCCTGCCACATCAAAGTATTTTTACCTTTGAACAACTAGCGGACCAGTTCCTGGAAATATTCACCCTAAATGTTAGAAAATAAACAACATTGAATGATTTTATTTATCTAAAGCAATATGACGATGAATCAGTCTATGACTTTGGAAATAGATGGAGATCAATCATGATCAAGTTACCATTTTCACTCCCTATGCCAGAGATAATATGAATGTTCACGAAGAGTTTTGGTAGACCCATCTCTTCATTGTTACAGCTATAGCAGTATAGAACATTCGATGAGGCACTCACCCAAGCAAAAATGATTGAAGAAATCAAAATTCAAGAAGGCGAGATTAAGCCTAAGAAGAAAGAGTGGCACAATTTAAATCAAAAGGGGAATAACCATGGCCATTCCAAGACCGCACAGGTTAATCAGATAGTTTTGAACCAACCACAGTAAAATCAACCAGCTCAAACACAAATCCAACAACCCCAACAACAACAACCGCAAAAATCGAATTATCAAGCGGTTCCACCCCCACAACAGACACAAAATTAGACACAACCTATGAAAAGGCAACAATGTCATTTTAAGCCAAAAAGAAATTACACACTAGTACAAGAGCCATATTCATTAGTATTTCAGAAGTTGTATGCAGAAAAACTTTTTAATTTTTCGAAAATGAAACCTGATGATCCTAACAAACCAAAGATAAAAAGTTACAAAGAACACCTCTTTTGCATCTATCATAGACAAAGAGGACATGATATTGAAGGTTTTCATGGATTTAAAGGAATTATGCAAGATTTATTAGAAGCAGGTACAATCAAAGTTGACAACCCACTAGCCCAAAATAACCAAAACCTAGGCATATATTAGACACCTTTGCCACATCGAGAGGCAAATCAACAACCGACAGGAGCATCAACTTCTATAGTTCCTCCCAATCAGGTTAATTATGTGTCTCAACTACCACAAGGTTTTATAGGGGCTATCAGTATAGTTACCCGTGGACAAAGGCAAGCTAATCACACGACTCAGGCTCTGGTAGCATCACCAACCAATGTGCCCATACAACTTGGATCGAATGGGCCACGATCACCTTTCCACAACCGCCCTGTTGTTACACTGAACATTTGGTTAACACAGAGTTTAAAAATGGCTTCAGTAAAATTGTCAATTTATGAGCTAATATAAAAATCAACACCTCATAGGGAAGCATTGATGGAAATTTTAAAGTCTATTCAAATACAATCAGAAGACCCCAATGCATTCAATTCCTTTGTGGGTAGTGTGCAAAAGTGCATGGAATTCAAAGGAAGGAGCGAGTTAATCATTTTCAAAGGAATTTGAGTAATTTAAGTGATACATCGATATGTTCTCATTTCCTCGTATAGTTGTTCATGCTAATAGTTATTAACTAGCTTAATGTGAATGATTTATCTTAAACAACTTATGGTGCATATTTTTCAAACATCGATTGAATAGGATAGGTTAGGTGCTAATGCACATTATCATTCATCATTCCATGTTTGTTGTAGAGGCAAGGCAGTGGTGTGACAAATGATATTTGGCATTCAAAGTATTCAAATTTTTATTATGGGTGCAGTGAGCCAAGCAATCATTTTGCATGTAAGTATGTTGTTCAAGGTTTCTTTTTTGGTCTTGGGGGAAATGTTACCCTCATGTAAATGTGTAAATTGTTGTGACTATCTACCATGAAATATCCTTGTCTAGCAAGTTTTGCATTTCCATGGCTCCTAAATTTTTTGAGAACTATAATAGAATTATCGAATTTATTGTGTATAATACATACAAGGAATATTTCCTTGTAAGTGTATTAAATGACTTGTGCTACATAATGTTTGTTTTCTATGCAGTTGCAACACCTGAGACCAGTGGTAATGGTTATTTGAAGATTGCAGCTAGTGGTGGGTTAAACCAACAAATAATTGGAGTAAATATCTTCCCTCATTTTAGTGAAGTTTTTGATTAATAGAGTTCATGCTCAGGTTATAACTTTATGTATTTGTATGCACCCACTTGCATATTCTTAAAATTCATATTATTTTGTACTTGGTCAACATTGTCTCCAAGTTTTTGTGAGTGTCATGGAAGGAGCGTACCCCTATGGTAGGGCTTGAATCTCAAGAAAAAAGATAACTATGTTGTATAGATATTGGAAATATCATTAAACCATGATTTTTGGGTGTTGATTGACATGACTATTATGCTGAAGTTTATATGAAGATATTTGAATTGATCATATGTATGCTTGTGTACCTATTCTCTTGTATTCATCTGATGTTTAGTTTGAAATTGATAATTACCTTGGCCAAAAAGGCATTTAAGTATGATTCATTACGACAGATAAGTTATCTTCTAAACTTCAAAAAGTAGAAGGAATACTTATGATTTCAAAGTTTCAAATAATACTGAATTCTTGTAACTATTAGGTATTGGTTAATGAGGTAAACCTGAACTGTAAGCATTTATGACTAATAAATGCATGGGTGCTTGTTTCCTTACAACCAAACTTATCTCTATTAGCATGTAATAAATTTGATATTCCCATGAAACCATTGTTGGATGTCTTCCTATAAAAAAGAGGGGGTGATTCCCTCTCTCCAATATCTGATGAATCCAATGAACGCATCTTGAATACAATGTTGTATCTTAAGATTTTTATTTTTTTTTTAAAGTAATAATATTAGGGTAGTTATAAACCACCCTCTTAGGTTCTAATAGGGTGGTTTATAACTGCCCTAATATACCCTAATAGGGTGGTTATAAACTACCCTAAAAGACCCTAAGAGGGTAGTTTTTAACCGCCCTAATAGACCCTAAGAGGGTGGTTTTTAACCGCCCTCATAGTGATAAACTAAGGTGGTTTTTAACCTCCCTAATAGATCCTAAGAGGTCAATTTTTAGAGGTTGTTTTTAATCGTCGTCATATGACGTGGACTTTTTACGACGCCCTCATAGACACAATTGAATAACCACCCTTAAAGGTCTTTAAGAGCGGTTAAAAATCACCCTTAAAGACCCTTTTTGGTGTAGTGTAATACATAGGACTTGCTGGTCCTTTTTCATTCATTGCCCTTGAAGTCCAAGGATTCCCTAGCTTCCCACAGTTGCATGCACCACAAATTATTTTGGATCCTATAGATAGGAGCTCACCCGAAACTCCTTAAGAGTTGAGTGATTCTACTTGACACATGGGCCATAATTTCTTAGCCATTATCTCCATCTCCTCTACTAATAACTTAGTCTCTTGAAGAAAGACTAGGTTTGACTTATTTCTCTGAATCATTCTTCTAATTTTATTGTGTTTGAGGGGATTGTTTCTTGTCCCCCTTAAATTCCATGAAATGAGTCTCATGAGAAAGGGCGGGTTAATAGATATGTGATAACAGTCACCTTTCCTTTAAAGATAAGAGTTTTCCCTTTGTTTGCTAGGTGGTGTTGATTGGTCTTATGTCCCATTTTTTGATTGGTGTCCATATTTATTTCTTGAGTTTTTTCTATTGTACATTATATTGATTTTGGGTAGGTCCTCCTTCATGATCCTTTATGTATACCACCAAGGTCTTTGTGACTAGGTTGAGGTATCTCCTCTTACTTTAGGCTGAGCAATCCTATGTGTTTCACAAGTATAATTTTCTTCTTTTTTAGCTCCTCCTTGCTTATTTTTCCTTTACTGACCTTTGTGGCTTAAGTTTGTGTCCATTTGCATGTTGATCTAGTTGTCAACTATTTTTGAAGGTGTTTTTTCCCTAATTCAGACAAGGTAGCTGCTTAAAGAATTGACTTTATCATTGGTTCTTTTCCATTTGATGAAATTGAGTCTTCATAAATCAAATAAGAAAATTTATTGTTTGATGCCACACTACTTTCAACATCTATTTTCTTTGAATGCGAGTTCTTTTTAGTTTCTTAAAAGTATTTGATCCTTTCGTTTACCTTAATTTGCTCTAAGCACTTCTATGGATAGTCTCTTGTCATGTGTCCATAATTGTGGTATATTTGACATCTAAATGGGCTATTTTTATAATCAATTTTTTTTTAAACATGGTGGAATCAGTAGCTGCCACAATTATTCATGTTTTCTACCCTTATAACCACCATGCCACATCATTATAAAAATTTTGCGCCACTGAAAGCACAAGGAATACGAACAAGTGTTTAGTCTAGTGAGACCCAATATTTGAACCTTGGACACTTGTCTCCCTCACGGGGTTTCATCGAACAAATTGGTCTACACCTTGAACCATTTTTTACATAGGTTTTTATGAGGGGTCCTGGTCCCCTTATACTAAGTGGGGTTTGAACCTTGGACCTCTCAAAAAGAGACCAAAACCCTTACCACTGTAGTAAGCTTACAACTTTTCATAATCAACCTTTTGCTTCTAGGATTCATCCTCTATTTATAGTGTGATATTTTCTAGAAGAGGTTCGTTGAGGACTATTAAGATGCATATTCTAGCATATATCATTTAGTCAAAATTGTAAGTACTATCAACCACCATTATGAAAATTCCTAGAGTGTTTCCAATGGCTATAAAAGATATGGGGTTCAAGTATTCTATTGATATCCCAAATAACCTAACCCATACAAGGCTCGTAGAAGACATTTTCTCCTCCACTTGTAACTTCATATACCAAGGTTTCTTGAACAAGCCCACTCTTCTAAAAAACCATGGCCCTCCCTAGAAAACATGTTCTTGGTCCTCTTCACACTCATAGAGTCTATAAAATAGCCATTGAGATAGAGCTTAATCTAAAATTCTCCCATAGTTTGCTAGTTTCTAGATGCCTAGTCCCTAAAGGTTGATATCTAGGTTCTAAACCCAATAAATATGCATATCAGACCTTTTCTTTCCATATCCTCTATGCCTATTTTAAGGTTTATCTTTTTAAATTGAACTTTTATTGAGCCATCCACTACTTTCATCCTTCCATTGGTATTCTTCCTATGGTCTAAATGTGGCATTCTCAGAGGTCCATAGGGAAATTTGGTAGTGGTGTTATCTGGGTGCACTCTACTTCTTGATCATACTAAATCTTGGAAAGAAGGTTTAGGGGAGAAGGGATCCCCCTATCACCATTTCCATGACATATCTTCAAATGTGTCTAGAACCCTAATCCGATCCAAAGAAACCCTAACAATTACTCACCATTCATATCTATTGCATGGTTCTTAAAATATTGTAATTTTAAATTTGTCTTTGGGAGACATTAGTTTTTCATATCTAATGATAACTTAATATATCCTTTGTTGTTTAGATTTAATTCTTCCATTATCAAAATAGCATACTCGGATAAGTTTTGGATTCTCAAAATTTGGTCGATAAATGTGCTTACCATTGTAGTTTGTGCAAAAGAATGTCAGTAGATTTTTTTAATAAGTTAAATGTGGTTTTTATTAAGGTTATTTCTATCAAAATACTACATATGCTATTAAGTGAATTAAATTATATCTAAAAAAGTATTGTATGCATCATTCTCAAGTTGTATTATTATCAAATATATTTTCTAGCTCCTTCAAATTATTACTTTTTCTTTCTCAAAAATTTGATATCATTATCATTAAGAAAAAAAATTTCTTTGACTACTTAACTTCTAAAATATGAATTTCTTTGAGATAGATTGACACCTCATTTGGCTAAATTATCTACCACCATGTTTCTTTCTTTGTAGATATGTTGGCATTTCTAAAATATTGCTTCCATAAATAATTAATAGACATCAAGAAAAATGTCATTGTTGATCCAATATCCACATCCATTTTTTTACATCATTAATAGTAATATGTGAATACCCCTCAATTGAAATATATCTTCATTCTTATTTAATGGTAATTTTGATCCTTGTAAGAAGTGTTCTAGCGTCTATATACTTGTTTGTTGATGTTCCATATGATTTTTAATACATGAGAAAAACATTTCCTTCATCACTCTAAAATATACCATTTTTGTGAACTTTATTATGGTTTCTTTTGAAATCCCCATCAAAATTAAGTTTAATGAACCCAATTCTTAGACATAATAGTTTATCATGGATCAATATAGATTCTTTGCACTAACTCCATTGTCATAGATTATCTTCACATGTATATTCAAATCTAGTAACCAAGAGGCTCGCATATAGTTTTTCTTGATATATCCCATAATGAGTACCATGCCTACAAACACTCTAGAGGAGAAGTGATCTAGGGAAATCGCATTGATCAAGTTCATGTTACTCATTGCACCAAGATTATCTCAATGCTCAAATAAGGATAAGCATTTCCACTTTGGCATATAAAAAATCTTCTTATGCATAATAGTGTTATACTCTCATATGACACTAACATTATCATGGTGCCAACAGCAACAATAGCAACAACTCAACATTGGTGTCAAGTAATGTCAAGTCTAGGATATGAGGTAACACATCATGCCATTACCCAATGTCAATCCCATTAACTATAATCTAAAAAACATATCGTCTCCAATGTTAGAATCCAAGCTTCAACATCTAGTGCCAAATCAAGAAGGTAGATGAGAAGTTTTATAGCTCAATCTCTTGAATTGCTTCTTGCATTAGTTGGAAGAAAATTCAATTCATATTCTAATACGATATGTAATTCTATCTAAATCTTATACATAGATTGGATAATAGTGTATTTAGGTTCTCTTTGTGCTTCTATGTCTAGCTTTTTTTATCTAGATTTAAACTTAGAACTCAACTCCCAATGCACCTTGATTCCCAATGTCTACATGTGTACACAAATTCTAAATTTGTTATCAAGTTTGTTATATGAAATCCTTGTATTATATACTTCATTTACACTATATATATATATATATATATATATATATATATAGTGTAAATGAAGTATATAATACAAGGATTTCATATAACAAACTTGATAACAAATTTAGAATTTGTGTACACATGTACATTGGGATATATACATATATATTATTATATTTTATGATACTTTATGATATTCATACATTGAAAAAGCTAATAGGTTGTGCCTTGTCCTATCACATAACTTTGAACCATAACTAATCCAATTCTATGAGATCTCTCTCTCTATCTATCTATCTCTCTCCCTCACTCACACACATACACACACAGTGTTTGTACTTTATCTCATTCATTCTTAGTGATTCGTACTAGAGTGAGACTTCAATATATTCCATTGTTAAATTTCTACTCATACATATTAGTGGTATCAAAAGCAAGATGTCACTTCAGTGTACATAGTTACCATTATTTCATTATAAGGATGAGTACGTATGTTTTCAATAGTTGCATAACATAGTGAATAGTTTGTTTAGTAGTACACATATGACTTCAATGAACTTCTTCCTTACTTGTGCATCAACAATGATAGAAGGTACCAAGTTCTCAATTATATCATCCAATTTTATTTTTCAAAGATAAATTTCCTTCTTATCAACACCTTGGGATAATTTTTCTAGTTTACAACAAAATTAAAATAGAAGTCTTGAGTAATGTAGAAATATATTGCATCTACAATATGCAGAATCATCAAGTATCAAAGTAGAAATTGCTTGTTCTTAAATTTTATATGGCACCAAATTCTAAGGGTCTTATAGCATAACCAAAGCCTAGGATTTATCCTACTACATAATAAAAGGGTAAACAAAGTATAGAAAATAAAATTAAGGTAACCACAATAAACCACACTCAGTGATAATATTATAGAGTTTAGTATAATTTTTTGTTGGTTAAACCTATTATAAACAACTATGAATAGATATTATAGAGAAATGAGGAGGCAAATGACATGTACTTGAGAACCAAAACTTCGAGGTCCAACCTAACCTAAACCTTTAATGCCTCTAAAGAATGAGAGTTTATGTTTCACATATATTCCTATGTTCATAATTAGCCTTTTCACATTATTGTTGATAATGCAAGTTAGAAGAATAACATAACCTCAAATATAGTCAACCAACTTGACTTTTAGAAATAAACACATCCTTAGCCTTACTCCCTAAGTTGTCTTCATCAACAAAGGAGTTGAGGTTTGGTGCTAATGTACATTTGATTATTACAATTCCAATGTCTAAAGTTATCACTTGTGATATGGTGCCATTTGACATTTATAGTGTTTTACTCAAATGATATTTTCTCTTTGATATCTAAGCAACCTATCAAGCCTATTCCCAAAAATCATTGATTTGCATTAACGAGATAACGTATCATATATAAAATATGGCCATTACACATTAAGGAGATAAAATATCACATCTATTAGAGTGTCAACCTTACATAAAAAGGTAATTCTTGTATGCATGGATAAATATACGAAATTAAGCTCTCATGTAAAAACATATAGTTTGTTCATGGTTTGTCATGAAGCCCTTCTTGCTAAAAAGATTTTTTTTAAGCATCCAAGTTAATTACCCTTATGTAATCCCAATCGATAGAAATATTGATCCAATCTTATTCAAACAATTTTTAGGATCCCTAGAAAGTTCCACTTCATTATTCATTCTAGTATGAAATTGATTTAGTCCTTATTCTTTTCTTTTAATAGTCCCTTGTATCACTATTTTGTTTGGGGAAAATATGAAATTGATGATAGATTCAAGAGTTGATAAATTAGGATAAGATCATACCTAGCTCTTTCTCATGTGGGCTCAATCCCTATTATTTTAGTACCAAAAAAATGATACATGGTTCTTATGCATTGACTACTAAGATATTAACAAGATATCATTGAAGAATATATCTATTGTATTAGATTGATAATTTCTTGGACCAACTCCAAAGATATATTTTTTTTCAACAAGATCAAGTTTAAGTTATGTTATAATCAAGTTCCTATCAACTCATTGAATATTTGAAAGATAGCTTTTGATACCAAGGAGGGACTATTTAAAGTTTCATATTTATTGATACATTCGAGGAAAATAGATAATGTGTGTTTAGTCCTAGACATATTATGTCAATATAAGTTTCAAGTTGATATGGCTTGGTGTATATTTGATGTGACAAATATCTCTTATTTTGGCTCAATTATTGACCATGAAGATATAAATGTAGACCTAGTTAAAATTCATGTCATCCAAAAATGGTATGTCCTAAAGAACCTAAGTGAGCTTTGAAGCTTTTTGGGACTTTGCCAAACTTCCACCACTAGTTTATCTTGGATTTATCATATGTTTCATAGCCATTCAATTGGGTTATGTGTGGTGAGGTACCTTTCTAATAGATTTCTCTTCAATAATAGACATTCAAAGAATTAAAGAAGCACCTCTATTTAGTGTTAAAAATATTTAGTGATATAGTAAATTTATGTCCCACCTACCCTCTTTGAAAAAGGTTGTCTACTTCAAAAAGAGAGGGGAGTGCCTAGCTTTAAAAAGGATGGCTAGTTTCGTTGGTTGAAATGAACAAGCCCAATCCTCCATTTTATTGTTGTCTCAGTATGCATGGAGACCAAAAACTTTTACAGTCAGAAGGCACTTGTTAAAGAGCTTGATTCCTTGCATCATAGGTGTCGTTGCGTCTTGATATCCCAATTACCATGGTTCAGCTAGTGCTTATACTGGTTCTTAAAATGATTCATATACGGAAGAACCCGTAATAGATGCCGGGTAAACTGCTCTACTAGGTACCTATACTTATGGCTTTGCTTATGCCTATGCTCCTGCCTTTGTTCTTGGTGTTACCGATAGATACCTTTTCTATTGGAGGTACCTTTCTAATAGACTTCTCTTCAATAATAGACATACAAATAATTAAAGAAGCACCTCTATTTAGTGTTATTAACCTTTAGTGACATAGTTTTACACTATTTTACCTTTGAGAAAGAATTTTATGACAATCATACATGTTTCACAATCATGCCATAATGTATGGATAAGAAAATAGGCATCCATCTTGATCATAAAAAAATTTAATATTTTCATACCCATAATAAGCTAAGAAATGTATACCATTTCAAATGGACGACATATCTACAATAATTGTACCTTGTCATAATTTATTATAAAGATAGAAGAACTAAGTAGTCAATTGATTAAGTCAATTTTCAGTCCAAATACTCTTGATAATCATGAATGCATGAGGGTATAATTTGTCTAAATGGAAGATATCATATCTCAATGATGCCAACTTTACTCTAATTCACTCTCATATAGGTTCAAGATAATATATAACCAAAGTAATTACTAGAATAAAATATCTTGTAGCCTCAAGTAAGCTTTGCGTTCAACATGGTATGTCTTGTCGATGTTTGATCTAGGAGGTATACTATTGAAATGTAGTCAAACACTTTGGCATCAACAAAATTCTTGAGATGCTACATCAATATTTTCAATGACCTTACATAGATTATGATGCAAAACTCTTGTATCAAGTCTTGTGTTCTTTGTAATATTTCCAACATAGCAAACAAAACTTGGGGATGCATTCACCACTAACTATTCCTTCTAGACCATGGGAACCTACTAACATCGATTATCAGGTTTATTTTCCAGTAAACATCAAAATTTTGGTATCTTTATTGTTGTAAACATATTTTTAAGGATGATAATCATAGTACCATGTAAGAAGATCATTGACATGTCTCAAAATACTCAACTATTATTTTAGCATGTGTGGATTCACTTTGGGATCCTAGAATCACTTTGGGATCATAATTTCAAATTAATTTATCAATTTTAGTAGCTTCTATGGCATATACTTTATGCTCAATTGGAAAGTTTGATGCAGGAGCATCCAACGAAAAGCAAAATACCGCAAAGAAGAAAAAGTGTCGTGATATCGCGACATGTTGGCAAAGAAGAAAAAGTGTCGCGATATCGCGACATGTCGCATTTTTGCGACCAAAAGAGAAGAGAAAGAGCAAGAGGGAAAAAGTGTCGCGATATCGTGACATGTCGCATTTTTGTGACCAAAAGACAAGAGAAAGAGCAAGAGAGAAAAAGTGTTGTGATATCGCGACATGTCGCATTTTCGCGACCAAAAGAGAAGAGAAAGAGCAAGAGGGAAAAAGTGTCGCGATATCGCGACATGTCGCATTTTCGCGACCAAAATACAAGAGAAAGCGCAAGAGGGAAAAAGTGTCGCGATATCACGACATGTCGTATTTTTGCAACCAAAAGAGAAGTGAGAGCAAGAGGGAAAGTGTCACGATATCGCGACATGTCGCATTTTCGCCACAAAAAAGATAAGAGAAAGCACAAGAGGGAAAAAAAAGTGTCGCGATATCGCGACATGTCGCATTTTCACGACCAAAAGACAAGAGAAAGAGAAAGAGAAAAAAAGTGTCGCGATATCGCGACAATGTCGCATTTTCGCGACTCAAAAGGGCAAGCGGTTAGAGGGGCCGTTATAGAGTGAAACAAGCTAGGTATTTTTCCGAGGCAATCAAGTGCCTCATAAATGCATTTTTACGTGCCCGGTAAACTTGCTGCTCATTTTTGGCAATTGGAAATGAGATATCAGTTCCCAGAGAAGAGCCCGACGAGCATGGCGGCCACTTAAGCACTGCACCCAGAGGCCAAGGACGTTCATACAGCTCATTAATGCATGTTTCCACGGCTGACCCGGTCGCAGTTGCCAGTTTTGGTAAAATATTTGAGAGCTCAGTCACGAGAGCCGCGAAGAGCCAACTTCTCAGGTTTCGAGGGTGTACTCCTCCATTTTGTTCATTAATGGCTCAGAGGGTCGGGGCCTCTATAAAAACCCAGGCATTGTAATGAAAAAGAGGAGGGGACGAAAAACTAGGACGGCTGCTATTTCTGTAAATCTTTCCAAGTTTTTTTTTAAATAAAAATTGGGTTTGATGTAAAGCTTGGCTTTCCATCAAAGTTCAATAGCATTATATCCTTAGATTGATGGATTAACTATAATGATGAGTAGAACATTTATGCATCTATCTAGTATGTGCAATCATAATCATCAATGTACATGGAATGAGAACATTATATACATATAGCATTCCCACAATAGGGCTATATAAATTTAACGATCTACATAGTCCTTTTTCTAGGTATGTATCAAGTTTTAGTCAAATGCACTCTTTTGTGTTGCCTTTCATATACCTATGGATGTCTAAATGTCAATATAAATTAAGGAGGTGAACAAGGTAGAACACTTATTGCAACATATGTAACACACCAATCATCAATTTTATTAAGTAAATCCAGCTTATTTAGTACATATTGTCTAAATTGCTTCTCACATAAGTTGAAAGAGAAACCACTTTATCTTTTAATCTAATTTGTAACTATATTTTGATTTTACACATAATCAAGGGAGTAACATATTTAGACTATGTTTTTGTCCTATAGGTTCTTATGGTATGTCTTTTTTCTTTCATTATAATATAGTTTTAAACTCAATGCTAAGGACCTAACATACCTTATAGCCCATAGAGTACATATATACCCAAAGTTTAATGTTGTTGCCAACTTAGCTATATGAGAGGCTTGTATTTCTAACTTCATTTATGTTTGGATTAATTGTAAATATACTTTGCTATCTATTTAAACAATACTTCTTTATTTTATTAAATTACAAGAAGTAAATAATAGGTTTTACTCTATCTTGCTACACAAATTTGAAGCATAACTCATCCGATGGCACAAACTGAGTTTGAGGGTTTTCCTTCACACCATCATCATAGACATCAAAATGTGAATCAAATGGCAACAATGCATAATTAAACCTGGGCATGATTTCAATATTCATTCTCCAAATTTTGTTATTATTTTCAAGCCAAATATTCTAAAAAGTAGTAACAAGACCAATATTTCATAGAATATTTAATGCTTTAACTTTGAAACAACTAATCCTATATTTTGTCAACTCTCCTAATAGAACAACCAATAGATTCTATTTTTTTTTAAATAAATCCAAAGGAGAATGAAAAAGTAGATGATATAATTTTTCTAGTTCTCATATACACTACACCGCGGGGGGTCACTTAGTTGAAAGCCTTCAAAACACGTCCGTTCATGGGCTTCTTAAAAAATTCCCTATTTTTTAAATTTACCACCTCCCCTTTTAATTTATTAAACCCTTGGTGGTAAACCCCTATATAATAAATAATAACCCCTTTTCAAAACTTACCATTTTGCCAAAAATATTTGAATCAATTTTTAATATCCCTTGGTAGTTTTACCATTTTATCAATGTATATCCATTGAGCATGTTTGACTCCATCGAACTATCAAGTCTTTATGAGCATAACAAAAATTAGTGGTTTGAGCTCTAACTTGAAGTAAAAATATGTATATTCTTGGTCTTCACATATTTCATTTAACCAATAATATACAAGAGCAAGTTTTGATTATATTCTAGGTCTCCTACTCTAGGCGGGAGGGCCCCATTTCAAATTCCTTGCTTCCCCCTACTCCTGTCTTGATGATCTCCAGCTGGGTAGATCTTCCTAGGATCTCCTTGCTGCATTTCCAGGACCTCCATGGGATCCTGCTGGGCTTCTTAGGATGTGTTGTACCATTTTTGACGTGATTGTAGTGGTTTGGCTGGATTGACCAGAAGATTATTTCCATGGCAGTCTTTGGTGGTGATTGGATTTCGGATGGCTTGGCTTGGGAGTTGGATAGGCGAAGCCTTTCCCAACAAAGACCTCGTGCTTTATTTTTCTTGAAACTCAAGGCTGCATCTGTGTATTATTGAAATTTTAGGTCTCTCTAGGCTTCTTGTATTTGGAAACGAGACATTCAACAATGTTTTCAGACACTTGCAAAGAAGAAAACGGTAATTTCTTTATATACATTAAATATCAATATATTTATACAATATCTCAATCTTGATGTCAAACTCAAAAAATATTTCAATGCACTAAATAACATTTCCAACTCCAAGCTTACTAAACTTGAACTTGAATACTAATCTTCTCACTAAATGCCTCAATGCAATAGACCATAACTCACCTAAAGCTTGAAAGAGTATACTAGTTTGTGATTGCATCATTGCACAACTATATTCAAATTCTCCCATGGATTCCATCAATCACAAAATTTTTACATAAATTACATGATTGAAGCCACTGTCTACTAACTCTCTCAAAGTCCCTATTAAACTAACAATTCTTAGACAAACCAAAAACTAATCAACTTAATCTAGGTGTTGTTGGTTATTATTTGATGCTTATTACCAAAGTGAAAGTTCTCTACCAAGTCGATATTCTATTGTAAAATTGCAAGCAAATGATAAACCGTAAAGCAACCAATAAAATTTTGGGATACATTTTGTTGTTTGCTTAACAAATGAACTGTCTTAGGGATATGAGCATTCACTCATTGACACAAAGTATTTGAAAAATAGGTTTGATTAATAGTTTTTTTAAAACTTAGTGATCTTGATTATGTTTGCTTATCACAGGTGTCCATGTTTCCTCTAAAATAAAAAGAAAAAATTCTCACATATTTCTAGGAACAGAGACTTCTTGGATCAAGAAAGGCCTCAATTTTTGGCAAAGGGTATGAGATGCATCTTCTATCATGGAAAATGGGCCCACTTCAAAACCCACAATTGGGTGCAGGTTAGGAACAACTCGACCAAACCACCGCTCCAAAATTCACTCGAGGGATATGAGGGTTCCACAAGAAGGATCCTATAATATTGCTCTTTATTTTTACTTTTCTCAAATGCTTACTTGTTAGAGCAAAACTTACCTTGGCCCTTTTGAAGTTTATATATGCTCTTTTAAGTATTGTCAACTTTGACTTTGAAACAAATTATGTCATTAACATTATACCCTTGGGAAAACAAACAATATTGCCAGAAGTTTCAACTAGTTGTTTACATTCTCTATATCAAATCTATAATTATAAACACATCAGTTTGTTACCCAAGTTTAAGTTTAAAAAAGTAAATTGACCAGAGAATGACAACATGCAGGTCAAAACTTCAGAACAAAGCTCTGCAAGGTTTTTCTAGACAATAATAACCATTTAAGAATGTAAAGGTACTACTAACTTCAGCAAACTAACTCCAACTCAAAATGGGTATCTATATGTAGGTTTACGAGCATCTTGATGTAAGCCAATAGGCATTTTTGATGTATTCACTATTAGTGATATAGGTTAATCAACCTCTATGGTTAACCATTGATTAAGAGGTTAGAACATTTAATATATTGTAATTTGACCTTCAAGTCAAGTTATGTCAGCATGTGTGTTAGAGCTCTATGTTTAAGTAATAACCCTGATATTCTTTGTATCCAGGAAACCAAAATGACAAAGAAAGAAGTTTCCAAAACTATGAAAGCAGTATGGGAAATATGTGAATGGGATGTTGTGGATTCAAAATGAGTGAGAAGGGGAATTCTAACATGTTGGAATCCAATTATAAACTTGTGTCAAACCATTAATAAAACTAGATATTAGATAGCTTCATTAGTCGCATGTTACTTTGCAAAAATTCATTTCATCCTTATTAATGTCTATGGGCCTACAACTCAGCCAAGCATATCAGAAGTATGGAGTGAGATGGAAACCCTTATGAGAAGTAAAGACCAAGAAACTTGATTCATGATCATAGGAGATTTTTAATGCCATAACCAAGCTAGATAAAAAAATTGAGGGAATTAGGAAAATAACCTAAAGTATGAGAGATTTATCAGCTTTTATTCAAAACAATAATATTTGGAAGACTGAGTTTGAAGAGGACAGCTATACATAGACCAACAACATGATAGGCAAGAACCTGATAGCAAAAAAACTAGACAAATATATACTCTCAGATCATTGGCTAGATGAAGGGTGGCTAGATGAAGGGACTTGTGATAAAATTAATATCTTGAAAGGATTAGTTCAAATCACTGGCCAATAAGAGTTGAAATTGTGGTAAGTGAATTAAAAAACATATCATATATTAAATATAAGTAGATCTGGGAAGACCATCCTCAAATTGTTGATATGATAGAGCAAACGTGAAATTCTTCAAGAAATGGTGGGTTGTATACACCTATAAAACAAATTAAATCATTGACATCTCGATTAAAAGAATGGAACAAGAACACTTTCAAAAACATTTTTACGATGAAAAAACTAAAAGATGAACTTTCAAAATTCTAAAAAGGTGAATACAATAATCCAAGTTCGAAGGTAAGGGATTTGCTTAGTGAATACCATAATATTTTGAGTAAGGAAAATAAATTATGAAGATCAACATCGAGACAAACTTGGTTAAAAGGAGATAAAAACACAATTTTTTTTCATAGGATGGCAATAGTACAGGGATCAACATCCAGAATTAGTAGAATTAAATCAGTAGAAAGGGTTTGGATTGAAGACCAAAGTGAAATAATAAAGGAGGAAAGTTTTTTTTACCAAAATATTCTAGGATCAGAATAGATTGAAGATCTTAATGATAAACTACTGCAATAAGCACCTTTAGTTATAACCGATGAAGACAATAGTAAACTTATGGAACCTATTACTCTAGAAGAAGTTCACGTAGTAGTTTTCTCTTTTGATAAGGATAAATTCCAAGGTCTAGATGGGCTCTCAACAACATTCTATCAACATAACTGGAAAATAGTGGAGTGTTTATTGGTGGTAGTGGAACAATCTAGGGTAAAACAATACATACCTTATTAAATAAATTCAACATAATTTACCCTAATTCCAAAAAAGTATGGTACTCTCGAGGTTCGAGAGTGGCATTGTAGGGATTTTGAGGACCAGGTGAGGGTCTCAATGGTGAAGAGAGAACCTTGATGGAGCGGGTAGGGTTTCTCGATGTAGCAGAGATACCCAAAGTGGATGCAGACTATTCTCTCCTGCAGCATTAGCGGATAGATGGTACCCAAAGTCATCAACATTTTGGTTACCTATAGGGGATATGACAGTGACTTTGGAGGATATATAATGGATCCTTCATATTCTTATCACAGGGTAGGTGGTGTACCAGTATTTGGTACAAACAATAACCTTGGAGCAACTGACCGAAGATCCAAACTTTTTGATTAAACATAGTGGGTATCTCTACATTGATAATAGTGTTGAGCGAAGTGGTTGTCGAGCTACTAGCCTGTCACATGAACATGTGACATATATCATGAGCTCTTACCAGAGTTGTAGCAAAGATGCGACAGACCAAGATACGGTTCACGTAGGTCCCTTTTGTATTATGTCGTTTGTACAAGAGATTATACAATGTCGTGTACAAGCAACATAGTTGTATTGTCCTCACCACCATGCTTCAGGTATGGAGTTGGGAGCACTTGGTAGTGAGGAGGCCCAATGGGATGCCACGACGATATGTGGATACGTGGTGTCAACTTCATAACGATGGGATCCCTTGAGGGGAGGACACAGAGGGTGAGGTGGTGGATAAGATGTAGCTAGGTACGTGATAGATGACTTGCGTCCTCATCAGATAATATGGAGGCCCTTGGTGGATACCTCCAGGTTGGGATGAGGATGACATAGAGTTGGCTTGCGTACGGAGGATCTGATGGCTATGATAAAATAAGGGAGAGATGGAGCTATACCATTTTTATCAGGTACGACGATAGTTTGCATTGGTGCAAGGAATACCAGAGTTGGGCGACTTTTGATTTTAGTAGTTGACGAGGGACTTTATAGCTATAGATGGTGACACTGATGTCACCAAATTTATAGAGCCTAATGAGGATGATCCTTTACTAGTGAGTCAGAGGTAGGATGATGTAGGGGAAGAGGTCGAATACCAAAGATGGTATCAGGATCTCAGACCCCATAGGATTACTACTGAGTTGTCACGACCACCATGACCCATAGTGGACCGCAGACTGCAGCTAGAAATCCAAGAGGTTGCTCGACAGAGAGAGGTGAGTAGATCATAGTAGAGAGAGGCACCTAGACCCCGATAAATAGAGGTGCCCAGACCTAGACCAAGGGATATAGCTGGATCCAACCAAGGGGATGTACCCAGACATGAGGATGCACCTTAACAAACATGAGATGAGATAGCGATGGTCGGTGAGATAGGTAGCTGGTATTGGTGGTGATGGAGATAGAGGGGCGAGCCAACGGGTGGAGGAGTTGGAGGTGGAGGTGGCTACTCAGAGTGTGAGATAACTGGTCAGAGAAAACAACTAGTGAGTTAGGAAGAGCAGATAGTTGCTAAGAAAGAGCACATAACAGCTTAGGGTGCCCCAATAGCGACTCAGGCTGAGTATATTCGAACATTGGATGGCTAACTATCACAAGCACAAGCTTAGATACAACAGTAGGTGAGGGTCGCACCCTCTACGAGTAGGGCAACACATTATACAAGTAGCGAAGGTTATCGCTACCTCTAGAAGGATCTAATGAGAGCCACGTGGTGAGAGTCGTTTTACCAAACTCTATACTACTAGGCAATTTTAGAGGGGCATAGGATGACTTTTTCAAAGAAGATGATGACTCAAAGTCGCGCACAATCTAGTTCACGAACATTAACTCAATCCGTGAACATGCCCCCATCAAGGCCGCCACCCGATATGGACGAGGGCCAAGGATCTAGATGCTAGGGGATGACATGCCAAGTTTTGATCTTTGTGGCATGCTTCCTCACTGACTGAGTATGCCGATATTTTTTATTATGGCATACCATTCCAATATATATGTACTCTTCTCGAGATATATACCATACTAATTTTTTGTATTTTTGCTTATGTAATGTTGATGTGAATGTTTTTGTTTTTTTAATGTTTTATGTTGATGTGAATGATCTAAATGAAAAATAGATGACAATGCATATAATTATGTTGATTTTAGTGCACACCTATCATGATAGTCAAAATATAAATTGTGAAAATGAATTGTGATTAAAGAGTGATGATGGATAATGTGGAGAATAATATGCATAAAATGATTAAAATATGTTGGATGTCATAACCTTAAAAAAACATATTTTAGCGATAACCCTCAAGGATGCGTGCTTGTCTATGACCTAAATGGAGGCTACCCCTCCCGTGTAGTCATGAAGTGGATCCTGTGTAAGATATATGGTCATGGTAAAGTTGAAGGTATATAACCCAAAAATGTTTGAATTTTATGGTCAAAACAATGATTCGGAGCAGAAGATGAATAAAAAATGATTCATACCCTTTAAAAAATATTTCTTATACATTCAGAATCCAAGGATATGAAAGTGAGGTAAATAACTAGTCATGAGTTATGCAATTTGCTCTATATGGGGGGCTTTACTAGGCATCAAAATCCTATCCTAAATGAAATGTGTATGTGCAAAACCTAACTAGGTATCATCCTATGCCATTGTTGCAAAGTCCCCATGCAACTATATAATCAAGAAATTATGTATGAACAAGCAAGATATGCGGAAATGTAGGATGTATGACTAGCAATCATGCAATAAGACTAAGCAATCATGGAAATATTCTATGCAATGCAAATGGATATGAAATGAAAGGCTAATTATTGACTTAACATCAATTACTTATGACAATGGTCATAAGTATCCATGAAGATATTATGACATCAACCAATCACGACTCATCGAAAATATTGGATCCTCAAAATGAGGTCAAGTCTATTAAGAACCAGTGTGTGTGATCTGTGATTTCCTTTCCTATCTTAAGCTTGATTATAATGCAAATATATCAAGAACCAATGTATGTGCTTATGAAGTTCATTTACCACTTTTTGAGTAAGGTAATGATGTAAGCCAATCAGGAACCATTGTGTGTGCAAAATGATGAATTCATTTACCTATCTTGAGTAAGGTGAGATTAAACCAATCATGGGAAGAACCAAAAAACTAGCTTGTCCTTATGTGCATTTAGAGGTCTCTTCAAGAGATACGTATTACCACGCATGAGCATAGTCCAATAATTGGATCTTCAAGCTTTGGGTAATCAGATTCTCAACCACTTGAATTGAGTCCTAATGAAAAATTTACCCTATCCTTACCACTTGAAGCCCCATTATATTTATGTATTTTTTTAAAAGAGTTGGAGCTTTGGGGAAATAGATTCTCAACCACTCGAATCGAGTCCTAATGAGAATTTTACCCTATCCTTACTACTCACTCTATTATTATTATGCATTTAAGAAAAGAGTTGGAGCTTTGGGGAATCATATTCACAACCACTCGAATTGAGTCTTGATAAGAATTTTACCCTATCCTTACTACTCACTCTTTATTTTTGTAAATTTTTGTAAAGATATATTTTTTTCATTGTTGGACTATGCTCATAATGGGATAAGCAAGAAAAATTGTTCGCTTCAAGGTTCTATCCAATCATGGCGTCATCCATTCCTGACGCAAGATATTATTAATAAATGTGACGTGTTTGGTTCAAAAATGATAGAGTCAATTCCCAAAACTCAAAATGTTCTTAGCGAAAAATGTGTTTTGGTTCAAGATATATTTTTGATCAATGTCAAGGATCAAGGATCAGTCCCTATCTTGAGCTTGATTATGACACAAATCTATCAAGAACCAATGTGTGTGCTTATGAAGTTCATTTACCACTTTTTGAGTAAGGTAATGACGTAAGCCAATCAGGAACCATTGTGTGTGCAAAATGATGAATTCATTTACCTATCTTGAGTAAGGTGATATTAAACCAGTCATGGGAAGAACCAAAAAACTAGTTTATCCTTATGTGTGTTCAGAGGTCTCTTCAAGAGAGAAGTGTCATCGCACATGAGCATAGTCCAATAATTGGATCTTCAAGCTTTGGGGAGTCGGATTCTCAACCACTCGAATCGAGTCCTGATGAGAATTTTGCCCTATCCTTACTACTCGAAACCCCATTATATTTAAGTATTTGTATAAAATAGTTAGATCTTTGAGGAATCAGATTATCAACCACTCGAATCGAGTTTTGATGAGAATTTTACCATATCCTTACTACTCAATCTATTATTATGCATTTATGAAAAGAGTTGAGCTTTGGGGAATCAGATTCTCAACCACGAATCGAGTCCTTATGATAATTTTACCCTATCCTTAGTACTCACTCTTTATTTTTGTAATTTTTTTCAAAGATATTTATTTTCATTGTTGGACTATGTGCATAATGGGACAAGAAATAACAATTGTTCGCTTCAAGGTTCTATCCGATCATGGCGTCATACCTTCCTAACGCAAGATCTTATTAATAAATGTGATGTGTTTGGTTCAAAAATGGTAGAGTCAATTCCCAAAACTCAAAATGTTGTTAGCGAAAAGTGTGTTTTGATGGTTCAAGAGAGATTTTTGATCAATGTCAAGGATCAAGGACTAGTTCCTATCTTGAGCTTGATTATGACGCAAATCTATCAAGAACCAATGAGTGTGCTTATGAATTTCATTTTCCACTTTTTGAGTAAGGTAATAACATAAGCCAATCAGGAACCATTGTGTGTGTAAAATGATGAATTCATTTACCTATCTTGAGTAAGGTGAGATTAAACCAGTCATGGGAAGAACCTAAAAAGTAGCTCTTCCTTATGTGCATTCAAAGGTCTCTTCAAGAGAGATGTGTCACCACGCATGATCGTATTCCAATAATTAGATCTTTAAGATTTGGGGAATCGAATTCTTAACCACTCGAATCAATTCTTGATGAGAATTTTACCCTATCCTTACTACTTGAAGCCCCATTATATTCATGTATTTGTATAAAAGATTTAGATCTTTGGGGAATCGGATTCTCAACCACTCGAATCGAGTCCTGATGAGAATTTTATCCTATCCTTACTACTCACTCTATTATTATTGTGCATTTATGAAAAGAGTTGGAGATTTTGGGAATTAGATTCTCAACCACTCAAATCGAATCCTAATGAGAATTTTACCCTATCCTTACTACTCACTCTATTTTTATAATGCATTTATGAAAAGAGTTGGAGATTTGGGGAATCATATTCTCAACCACTCAAATCGAGTCCTGATGAGAATTTTACCCTATCCTTACTACTCACTCTTTATTTTTGTAAATTTTTGTAAAGATATATTTTCATTGTTGGACTATGTGCATAATGGGAAAAGCAAGAACAATTGTTCACTTCAAGGTTCTATCCAATCATGGTGTCATCCCTTCATGACACAAGATCTTATTAATAAATGTGACATGTGTTTGGTTCAAAAATGGCAGAGTCAGTTCCCAAAACTCAAAATGCTCTTAGTGAAAAGTGTGTTTTGGTTCAAGAGATATTTTTGATCAATGTTAAGGATCAAGATTTTATTAAAATATGAATCATGTGATTGGTTCAAGATGGGGTCTTAATCACTTGAGAAAATCAATATTGACTTGAAAATGACAACATTTATCTAAAATTTAAATAACATGATAGATAAGTATGACCATATGACGTAAGCAATTGGGCTAATAAAAATGCAAGATGTAAACTATAAAATGTATAATGATGGTTATGCAATGCAATCTAAATTGAGAAAAAAAACTATGTACAAGATGAGTTATGCAAAATGCTTTATGTATAATGTGGAAGATGTTTTATGTACAATATGCAAAATATTTTATGCATAATATTTCTTTAGGTATGTTATGTTCATTGGCTCCTTAAGATCTTTTCCATCTAGTGTGACCAAATGATATGCACTTGATCCAGACTTAGCAGTTGCGACAAATGGTCCTAACCAATTGGGTTTGAATTTACCTTTATATTTGTGCGAGCATTAGTATTTTCTTATTTTATTTGATAACAAGGTCACCAACATCGAAATACCGATTGTGGACCTTCTTTGAGTAAGATATCTTAAATTTTTCTTAGTAAGCACAAATATGCTCTAAGGCATTAATGCGCTTTTCATCTAGTAGTTCCAATTGAGTCAAGCATCCTGCACAATACTCATCTCCTACCTCAACATCTTCAAGCAAAATCCCTAATGAAGGTATTTCGAACTCAAAGGGGAATACTGCTTCTACGCCATAGACCAAGACAAAAGAATAAGCACCCGTAGGGATTCGTACACTGGTCCTATAGTCCCATAAATCAGGGTATAACTGGATGTTCCAGTCTCGACCATATTTGTTAACCAACCTTTTTAGGATTTTGATTAAAGTTTTGTTGGATGTTTTAGTTTGCCCATTGCTTTGTGGGTAGTATGGAGTAGATCATTTGTGTTGTATCTTGTACTTTACGTAGAGATTGTGTATGTCCTTGTTTTTTAAACAAGTGCCATTATCTGAAATAAGAGTTGAAAGGATTACAAATCTATATATGATTTGGTTGAAATGTATTTGAAGACTTTAACCCTTGTGCAAGAGGCTAATGGCATGGCATCGACCCACTTAGTAAAATATTCATTTGTTGTTATAATGAACTAGTGGCCATCAGAAGAGATAGGATTGACCTTCCCTATAATATCAAGGCCCCACATAGAACAAGGCTAAGAAGAAGAGATGGCTTAAAGATCCTAATAAGGAGCATGGATGAGATTAGCATGACATTGGCATTTGTCATATCAACAAACGAAATAGCATGCATCCTTCGCCGTGGAAGGCCAATAGTAGCCCATCCGAAGGAGCTTTTTGGTGATGGCTTTGCCACTAAAGTGACCTCCACACGATCCTCCGTGTACTTCACTTAG
The DNA here is from genome assembly GCA_028583015.1 of Wollemia nobilis. Classification (NCBI taxonomy): domain Eukaryota; kingdom Viridiplantae; phylum Streptophyta; class Pinopsida; order Araucariales; family Araucariaceae; genus Wollemia; species Wollemia nobilis. The sequence continues at coordinate 1,979,212 of JAQPPZ010001836.1, read as the reverse complement.
AGCGAGTTTAGACAATTCAGCATTGAGGCATCTTAAGAGAATACCTTCAAAAGAGCGTCGATATAAGGTATTACCTAGGATGACAAAAAGGATGGCTCTTTTGCGCAAGGTATTATCAAGAGAGTGAATTTAGAAAGGTGTAAGATGGAATCTGAGAGATGGTAAGAAGATCAATTTTTTGGAGGATCCCTAGGTGCTAGATATTGCTTTATCTTAAATTCCATTGTTAGGTCCAGTAAAACCCCTTTTCTCTTCGTTGTTTGGTCCAAAAGTTGCTAACTTTATGGAAGTTGTGGCAGGAGTTAAAAAATGGAAGAGTCTGAGAACTGATAACCTAAGTCCTCCTATGAAGGAGGCTTGGTTTTTTGTTATAGAAAATTTGAAGTTTCAAGTGTTAAAATCTCAAGATGAGGAAGATACTCTGCTATGGAAAGGGGAGAAGAATGAGCTTTTATCAATGAAATCGACATATTTGTTGTTGGATTCAACCAACCTGATTCCTCCCCCTCCCTTCAAATTTTGGCAAAAAGGCCTTACCCCTAAGAACATATTTTATTGGTTGGTTCTTCATAATAAAGTACTTACCATTGACAATCTTCAAAAGAGATCAATGTATTAAATGAACAGGTGCTTTCTCTATGGATCATGGGCTAAATCCTCAAACCATCTCTTCTTTCAATGCCTTTTTTCTTCTACTGTTTTAGATAACTTTTTACAGGTCTTAAAAGTTAGTTGGGTGGCTCCATGATGTGTGACTTATTTGAGCCTCCAATGGTCTTCGCCATTTCTGGGCCCAAGGTTGAAACTGGTCTAGTATTTTGGCTTACCCCATCTCATATGGAGAATTTGAAAAATAAGGAACAAGGCTTTTAAATATAGAAAACAAGATGTAGTCACGGTGTTTTCAAAAGCTATTTCTACGATGGTTGAAAAAATCTTAAAGCTCCATTTGGACCTGATGGTAGAGGATAAGAAGGAAGAGGATATTGAACTAAATTTGGTTTTAAACCGAGGCCTAGAGGGTCTAATTTAATTCAACCTAAGTTGAGATTGCAAACTAAGCAGGTTCCTCCACATCTTGGTTGGATTAAATTCAACTTTGATGGTGCTTCCAAAGGTAACACAAGTGTTGCAGGTATTGGAGGACTATTCAGATATGACAAAGGCTCAATACTCCTTGCCTTTGCAGAAAATCTTAAAAACCAAACTTGCAATTTTGTCTAGGCCAGAGCATTATATCAGGGGATGTTATTACTGGAAAATGTGAATAATCAAAAGCTGATTATCGAGGGGGACTCTCTATTCATAATAAATACTCTCAAAGATCTAACTTAGCCCAACTGAAAAATATTAAACATGATAACAAAGGCTAAAATATTATACCAATCAATGGAGGAGATTCAAATAGCTCACACCTATAGGGAGGGAAATAGGGTTTTTGATGGCCTTGCCAACCTTGGAGTCCAACAGAACAGTCTTATAGTGTGGAGAAGTGATTTTCCCCTAGATATTGGGAGGGAAGATTATTAAGTCTTAGCTTGGGCATAAGCATGATATGGAGTTATTGCGGGCTATTAGAAGTGATGAAACACCAAGCTCTTGTAGGCTAAAATCTGACTTTGATGGTTTAATTCAAATTGGCTTGGAGCAGAATACCTTGATAGAGTAGGATAGATTCCTTCTTTTTATCTGTTTTGTCCTCAATGTTTAACAGTAATATCCAGTTTTTAGGTGGTATCTTAGGAAAAGACTAGAAGTGGAGAAAGATGTGAAGAGGAAGATATTTTGAAACTGTTGGGTTATGTCTCAATGGATTGTTTCGAGGAAGATTGATTTTTAGGCTGGTTTTGGATGCTTCTCGAGGGCTTTTGGTGGTTTATTAACTACTTAGTCTTGTCTCTACTTTCAGTTGTTCTGGAATCATGTAATAACCTATGGGGGGTTGTTCTATTTTATTTTATTTTTGTTTGCCCTTTTCGACCTCTTGTTGTCTTGGAGTTTTTGACTGCATGTCAAATCCCTATCTCGAAATTTTTGTACAAGGTTTGGGGACCTTTGAAGACCCCTTATTTAATTTAATAAAAAAAATGTGTATTAAGTTTCAATATACACAGTACATTAAGTAGACTGACAAAAACAACTTTCAAAAGATATTGTTATGTCAAATGGTTGTTGTGCCCCTACACTCTAGAGAGGCAATTATGGGGATTAGACCTTAGCATGTCCAATCAATATTGGGCACAAGAATCAACTGTGAAAAATTTGTAAGGGGTCAATTGTAAATTTGAAAGTAAGCTCAAAATAAGTGATACAACCGCAACTCTAAACCTGTAGCATTTGAACTTACCAATGATACATACGATTTCAAGTCTCAACCGCATAAGACACAATAGCATGACAACAATACCAACAAGGACTAGCCCGTATGCAACTCTCATTTTATTAAAAAAAATTAATTCACTAAAATTAAATTTATAATTTTTTAAATATTAATATTAAAAGATTAAAAATATAAGATAAAAAACATATTAGAAAATGCATGTTGTACTTAACTCTAATATTTTTATAATAATTAATTATTGTAAAATATTAGTCTAAGGAATTGTGGAGCAATGGTAAATGGGAGCAATCGTATGAGTACAAACCCGAGTTCACCTCCCAACATTGTGACAAACAATGGCAATAAGGTCTGACCTATCACAATATAGTTTGTTGTAAGAGCATAACATATCATATTTCATTTCAACTAAACTGTATCTTTTCCATGTTTATAAGTTATCACATATAAATTCTGATACCAAATGTGAATGTATTACGTCAGGTAAAACCTTGTAAACTAAATAAGGTTTAATTTCTATGAGACATCACAACCTTTTATTTAACTCCTCCTTTGTGTTTTTTCAAATTGAGATATTATCTCAATCTAATGTTGTTTGAACTGTACAAAACTTCATTTTTTTAGAAAAATGTAAACTAACATGTATGGCATTATTGTGGAAGTCTACTAACCATATGTAAATTGTCTGAGGCAACGGGTGTGAGTGATAAATTATGGTATTGATGCACCTAATAATTTCTTTCAAACAATTCTTATAAAACTATACAATTGTATATAAATATTATTAAAATTTTAATTAGAGTAAATAAAATGTGATTGAAAAAATATAGCTTATTCATTGTGATGGGTGTGGGTTGGCAGATGTCCTCTCTCATGATTTGCATATATAATACCATTTTATCTAATTGACACAACAGTTCATCCCTTTTGAGAGTTCTCGTGTGTCCCACAACTTCTTTAGGACTATGTTATCACCTTCTAACCTGTCAGATATATAATTTGTGTGGAATAGCGGTGCATCTTCACTTTGGAACCTAGTAAATGCTAATATAACTTTTTGTCATTCTAATATTGGCTTTAAAGTACTCTATACCCTAAATGTTGAAATTTCTTGAAAATACCACTAGTTGAAATTTTTGGCAATGGAGACTTGACCACAAATCAACCATCTTCTTGGTGGTTATATTTCATGTCAAGATAGAATTTTTGAAGAAACTCATCCATCTGCAATGCCATGTTTATTGAAGTTTGCTTTGTGTTTGGGGATACTGTAAGGGTTTATGATCAGTATGCATAGTGGTTTGTTTGCTTAACAAGTAGTGTTTCTTTTGGACTACTTGTACAAGTGCGTACAAGTCCTTATCATGTGTGAGAAGGTAGTTCATGACTATTTGGTTGAAAAGTTCAAAGTGGTAATAAATTGTCTTGCGCATTGTAAAGTATAGCTCTGATGGCCTAATGGTATGCATATTTTTTTATTTCAAAGTTATTTTGTAACTTTGGGAAGTCAAGAATAGGAACTAGGTTGATTTTTCCATTGAACTCCTAAACTGCTACTTGTTGGGCAATTCCCCAATCAAACCATATATTTTAAAAGGTAAGAATATGCAACGGGCTTGCTTTTTTCTAGAAGTTTGATATGAATTTTTGTAAAGATGGATTTCTTGAACAAAATTTCTCCCCTCCACGATGATAGTTAGAGCTGGAAATTTATAATGGCAAACACACCAAAACTTTATTTTGCAAATTCATATTTCTTCAAATTCAACTTCAATTGATTTTATTTCCACACATTTTAAACTTCTTTCAAATGGTCAAAATGTTCTTCACATGGATGTCTCTATACAAGCAGGTTATGCAAATTAACAATAACAAAAGAATCAATGAAAAAGTGAATAAAATTCATTCATTATCCCTATATAGGCAGTTAGTTTGTTGCATAGCCCAAATGGTAGCACTATCCATTCACATGATCATTGCATTATGTTGAATGCAATATTTCAAGTATCCTTCTCTTCCCCATAGACCTAGAGGGTAGACCAATTTAAGGTTCAATTTGGTGACTTATTTTGTGTTTTGGATTCAATCAAAAAAGTTGTCTATGCACAAAAGTGGCTTTGATTCTTGATGAATGATCCTATTGAGGGATTTATAATCTATGTGCATTTACCATGTGCTATCCTTCCTAGGAACAAGAATAAGGAACAAATAGCTTGGCCTTGATATCCTTTTATCGACAATGCTTGAATTGGTTTGTTCACTTCTTTATTTTCTAATATTGATTATCTATACAATCCAATGTTAGAAAGAGGAATATTGGGATGGAGCTAAGTTTCTTACTTTTTTCAATCTTGGAGACATTCCCTTAGGCTCTTCAAATATTCCACCTCAATGTGTTCTTCCATGTACTTTACTTTCAGGAGAAGTAAGACACATTTATTGGTTGCAACGATCAACTGCTTTGCTAAATTGGTTGAAACATGAAATTTTCTCTTTGGTTTTATGGGTTAAAATATTGTATGGTTTTCTCTCTTTGATTAATTGGTACTTTTGTTGTCTTCTCATAAACAAGACATCGCTTTCCCAAAGATGTGGGCTTCAAAAAATAGTTTGATAAACATCTAGAGATATTGCATTACATACAACCTTAACAAAGTTTGATGAATTGTGAATTTACCTTTGCATTATTTGGTTCCTAGCAACATTACATATTTATGTAGTCATCTAAGTGGTTATGGTTGAGGGCCCCTGGTAATTTGCTATCCAAGTTTCTTCACCATTTTTTTAATTGGGTAGAGAAACAATGACATGTTCTACTTTACATCCCTTCCCACATTTGAGCTTGATAATTATCTTAAGCATGTTAGCATTTACCGATATTTGGGTTCAACCCTTGAGGGTGTAATATATGCCATAGAATTTTTCCACTTTAGTGTAGTTTACCCTAGTTTATCTTATTTTTAAGTACTTTTTTAATACTACAGTGCATTTTAACTCTTTTTTCTAAGTTTAACTGGCTTACTTTGGTCATATGTGGACATTAATAGAAGTATCTTATTTGATATGTATTTATTTTGTGATGTGAGGTTCGTAGGTGCATTTAAATTCTTATAGACCTGCACCCGAAGTAAGAAAATGTGTTGCTGGATTCTCTTCAACTTGCTTCATATTCCTTGTTTGAAGCCTCGACTCTAGTCTCAAAAGTAACACGCATATTTTATTTTGTTCAGCATGGATTCCTCTTTATTTTTGGAAGTTTTTTTGAGCTGGTTATAAAGTATTGCAAACACAAACTTCTTCTCTATTTCAGATTCATGCTTCATCATTTCCCTGTCAAACTATGGCGTTATAGCTTGTTCTTAGGATTTTTCTCTAGATGAAGCTTTTAACAAGAAAATACTAAGAACAAGCTATAACGCCATAGTTTGAAAAGGAAAAGATGAAGCATGAATTTGAAATAGATAAGAAGTTTGTGTATGCAATACTTGCTAACCAGCTCAAAAAAGCTTCCAAATTTAGCTTCGTCTAGAGAAAAATCCTAAAAACAAGATCTAACGCCATAGTTTGACAGGGAAATGATGAAGCATGAATCTGAAATAGAGAAGAAGTTTGTGTCTGCAATACTTGCTAACTAGCTCAATAATGAATGCCTCCAAGCTTGAAAAAGCAAGAAATTTCGCTCCATCCCAATATTCGTCTTTCTAACATTGGATTGTATAGACAAACAATATTAGAAAATAAAGAAGTGCACAAACCAATTCAAGTATTGTTAGATAAAGGGGTGTTAAGACCAAACCATTTGTTCCTTGTTCTTGTTCTTGTTCTTGTTCCTAGGAAGGATAGCACATGGCAAATACACAGATTATAAATCCCTCAATAGGACCATTCATCAAGAATCAACAACCACTTGTGTGCATAGACAACTTGTTTGATCAGATCCAAAACACAAAATAAGTCATCAAATTGAACCTTAAATTGGTATACCCTCTAGGTCTGTGGGGAAGAGAAGGATACTTGAAATATTGCATTCAAAAGAACGTAATGATCATGTGAATGGATAGTGCTACCATTTGGGCTATGCACCAAACTAACTTTCTATACAAGGATAATGAATGAATTTTATTCACTTCTTCATTGATTCTTTTGTTATTGTTAATTTGCATAACCTGCTTGTATAGAGACATCAATGAGAAAAACAATTTGACCATTTGAAAGAAGTTTATAATGTGTTGAAATAAAATCAATTGAAGTTGAATTTGAAGAAGTGTGAATTTGCAAAACAAAGCTCTGGTGTGTTTGCCATTACGAAATTTCCAGCTCTAACTATCATCATGGAGGTGAAAAGTTTTGTTCGAGCAATTCCATATTTACAAAAATTCATATTAAACTTCTAGAAAATAGCAACCCCATTGCATATTCTTACCTTTAAAAACATATGGTTTGCTTGGGGAATGGCCCAACAAGCAGCAGTTGAGGAGTTCAAGGGGAAAATCACTAGTACGCACTTGTACAAGTTATCCAAAAGAAGCACTACTTGTTAAGCAGACAAACCACTATGCATACTTATCATAAACCCTTACAGTATCTCCAAACACAGAGTAAACTTCAATAAACAAGGCATTGCATATTGATGGGTTTCTTCAAAAATTTCATTTTGACATGGAATACAACCACCAAGAAGATCGCTGATTTGTGGTCAAATCTTCGTTGCCAAAAATTTCAAATAATTGTACTCTTAATAAATTTTAACATTTAGGATATACAGTGCTTTAAAGCCAATATTAGAACAACAAAAAAGTTATATCAACATTTACTAGGTTCCAAAGTGAAGATGCATTGCTATTCCACAGAGACTCTATGTTTGATAAGTCAGAAGGTGATAACATAGTCCTAAAGAAGTCGTGGGACACAACAAAACTCTCAAAAGGGATAACTATCATGTCAATTAGATGAAACAATATTATATATGCAAATCATGAGAGAGGACATCTGCCAACCCATGCCCATCACAATGAATAAGCTATATTTTTTCAATCACATTTTATTTACTCTTATTAAATTTTTAATAATATTTATATACAATTGTATAGTTTTATAAGAACTGTTTGAAAGAACTTACTAGGTGCATCAATACCGTTATTTATCACTCACACCCGTTGCCTCAGGCAATTTACATACGATTAGTAGACTTCCACAGTAATGCCACACATGTCGGTTTACATTTTTCTAAAAATAAAGTTTTGTACAGTTCAAGCATCATTAAACTGAGATAATGTCTCAATTTGGAAAAACACAAAGGAGTTAAATAAAAGGTTGTGATCTCTAATAGAAATTAAACCTTATTTAGTTTACAATGTTTTACCTGACATAATACATTCACATCTGGTATCAGAACTTATATGTGATAACTTATAAACATGGAAAATATACAGTTTAGTTGAAATTAAATATGATATGTTATGTACCTGATCAAGAGGCATGTTCAGTGGATGCGAACCAGAAATTCCATAACCAAGGCTAAAACCAGCAAGAACATATCGTGGAGGCGAACTAGACATTCTAGAACCAAGGCTAAAACCAGCAAGAACATCTCTGAGAATACTACTTGTATTAAGATCAAGAATAGTCTTGGTAGCTAAAGCCCACTAGCAATGATGGAGAGAAGCCTAATCAAACCCTGCACATCTAAAAAAAATATAAGACTACATGCCAAGTACATTTTGTAAGTTGTGTTATACCCTAGATATTCATACCATGTAAATTGGGGTACTTAGAGATGTTTGGTTGCCTCCCGAATTACTAATAAATATCAGTCTTGTTGTCTGTGCCACCAACCCATAATTACAAAGGTTGTCCAATTTCCCAAAAGAAGATGCAAATAGTTCTGCAATTTTAGTCAAGCAAATAGATGCATGTTCTACCACCTACCGATCAAAGAGTTCATGACAAAGAATCATGTTCAAAAACATGTTTCCAAATTTCCAACAAAAATCAAATGAAATAAGACACAAATAGACCAGATTTTATTTCATTTTTGTAGCTAAGCTAGTGACTGAAATATGCAAGAAGCTTATGTTAAAAAAATTACCTTTTAACCATTATATTGAAGAAGATTTGTCAATATTGGATAGCTTCTATTACAAAATCTGTTGCATCAGATGAAAGTTTCTTGCAAATGTTTACAACAGTGGATAATGCTACTCTGGTGTTTTTGCAACGTGCACTCAAACATGAGATTCACAAGTCATAAATTAACAATAAGTTCATTAAAAACAAAAATAAAGTACCACAGTAATACCTGTACACCAGTAGATAAAAGTCTAGATAAGACAACACTGCCATTAGGCCACTAGCACGAAGACATGTCAGTTTACATTTTTCTAAAAAATAATGTTTTGTATAGTTCAAACATCATTAAACTGAGATAATTTCTCAATTTGGAAAAACACAAAGGAGTTAAATAAAAGGTTGTGATCTCTCATAGAAATTAAATCTTATTAAGTTTACAAGGTTTTACCTGACATAATACATTCACATTTGGTATTAGAACTTATTTGTGATAACTTATAAACATGGCAAAGAGACAGTTTAGTTGAAATGAAATATGATATGTTATGCACCTGATAAAGAGACTTGTTCAGTGGAGGCGAACCAGAAATTCCATAACCAAGGCTAAAACCAGAAAGAACATCTCTAATAATACTACTTGTATTAAGATCAAGAAGAGTCTTGGTAGCTAAAGCAGATCCACTAGCAAAGGTGGAGAGAAACCTAATCAAACCCTACACATCTTAAAATATATAAGACAACATGTCAAGTACACTTTGTAAATTGTGTTATACCCTAAATATTCATACCATGTAGGTTGGGGTACTTAGAGATGTCTTGTTGCATCCTGAATTACTAACAAATATCAGTCTTGTTGCTTGTGCCACAAACCCATGATTACAAAGGTCGTCCAATTTCCTAAAAGAAGATGCAAATAGTTCTGCAATTTTAGTCAAGCAAATAGATGCATGTTCTACCACCTACCGAACAAAGACTTCATGACAAAGAATCATGTTCAAAAACATGTTTCCAAATTTCCAAAAAAAAATAAATCAAATAAGACACAAATAGACCAAATGTTATTTCATTTTTATAGCTAAGCTAGTGATTGAAATATGCAAGAATCTTATGTTCAAAACAAATTACCTTAGAATCATTATATTGAAGAATATTTTTTCAATATTGGGACAACTTCCATTATAAAATTTGCTGCATCAAATGAAATTTTCTTGCAAATGTTTGCAGCAGTGGATAATGCTACTCTGGTGTTTTTGCAACGTGCACTCAAACATGAGATTCACAAGTCATAAATAAAAAATAAGTTCATTAAAAACAAAAATAGAGTCTCATAGTAATACCTGTACACCAATAGAGAAAAGTCTAGATAATACAACACTGTCATCAGGCCACCAGCACGAAGACATACAACTGGATGCTCATGAGAAATCTTCTCCAACACTTCCAAGGACTGAAAAATGACATATTTCAAATGAGTCTCAAAAATTTAAATCAAATTCACTTGCAAAATATTGAGCACAGTGCCATACAAACCTGTTCTGCCAGATCTATACATTCAATAGTCAGCAAACGGGCATAGAATGAAGGGGCTGCACCATAATACACCACAGATGCACAAGCCTAGGAAAACACATCACAAAGGTGGGTCAAAGCTCTTACAACAAGAAGCATTATGTCGGGATTGCTCTCATGGTTCAGTAAAGTCGCTAGCGCTGGAACAAACGAATCCACCATGAAACTACTCAAAGAATCCTTAGTTGCAATGGACAAAATCTCGCATAGTTGAGTGAGTGCATCAATCTGACGATCAAATTCACCATCAGACCTCAAACCTGATAGAATTATTTTCACGCGACTACTTTACTGGGAAAAGGGCATAGATGGAGGTAAAAGATCATCTAGTCCAGCCCCAAGTTTCCTAAGAATACCTTTCAGTGCACTCCTTGCACTACTGGTGACATTCTAGCAAGGGCTTCCAACACCTTCCCCTTCATCTGAAAAATCATCACTAATTCCCCCTCTTCTTTATTTCTCCTTGCCCTTTTCAATCTCCTTGTCCTCGTGCTCTCTCTTCCTTGTCAAACTCGAAGAGGACTACATTTACATATCTACACCACCTAATTTAGGATGCAAACTTGAGATTTGATGTGGAACAAAAATCGCAAGCACAAAGAAAAGAATGACAAACAAAAAATTGATTTCCATTGATAACACGAGCCTATAAATAGGCAATACATCACATATTTTGGATAAGGTTGCATCAATATTTTTGGTGCACCTTATCTGTTACAACAATCACGATTAAAAATAGATGATAGTTAAAATATAACGGTTTATTACATAGAAAATAGTACACCTAACACACCTAATCCCTATCATTCCTCCCCACTATAGAAGTATTGGCCTCCAATGCTTCTAAAATGTAAGAAAGATGGTGTGACTCTTAGAGGCTATGGAGAGGCTCCCTAATGAGGCTCCATGTGAATGCAATGTGGACTACCAATATGAAGAAGATGAGTGTGTATGAATGATAGTTTCAAATATACCACCAAACACTAAAAGTCCTGCAAGTCATGAAGGCATGATGCAAAGTGGTGGGAACCAAATGAATAACTATAGGAGGAACTACAACTGGAGTAGGATTAGGATCAGCATGAAGATATGTTGATGCAACAACAAGAGTAGGTACAAAATATACATGAACAACTACTGAAAGAACTAGAACAATAATAGGTGCAACAAGAATAACTAGAGGTACAATAGGAACTACAGGTGCAATTGGAATAGGAGCTCAATGTAGGTGTTGTGAAGTGGACAAAAGGACTCATGGCTAAATATATTGCTATTGGGGTGTGCTAAAAATCAAAGAAATGGGTTGTGCAATCTACAAAGTAGTGCAAGCCTGATGTGTAGTAGGTGGAACACTACAAATAAGAAAAGATTTGTTCTCATGTTGAAAAGTGTAAGTATTGTGATAGGCATCATAAGTGTTACACTTATCATACTGATATGGCTTATCCAACAATAACCCATAATAAACCATTGGTGTCATATCACAAGTGATCCTATCTTGGAAGTTAGGGCCAAAAGAAAAGGTAATTGAGCACATGTGTATTATATGTGAAGTGTTGTTATCATCCTTCCACCTAATAGTGTATGGAAATGGATGAGATTTGGTGGAAAGTTTAAGCCTATCAACAACTGATTGTGAGCCATTATCAATGATATAATCTACAATAAAATTATGCAGTAAATGTGCACACGTTACAAATAAATTATCATGGTCACAGGTTGTGGAATGATGATGCATTAATGTGACATCATTCAATTTTCCTCTCAAATCCTCATATATCTCTACATCACCAATAGACTTGATGGGGTTATCAAATTTTCCCTCATTAGACTTTATAATAAGGTTCTTCTTGTTAGAATTTTGTAACTTGGGAAATTCAGATTTATCATACCATGGTCTTTTACAATAGCAATAGAATGGTTGAGAAGTAGAATAAGAATGAAATATTTTCTTAGAAGTATGGGAATTATGAGAAGCAGGATTATGAGAATAAGGGGAGAAATAAGAAGAGTGCCTTTGTGCTTATTGTTGTTGATGAGAATTATTTGTGGATCCTCCAGATGAGTAGTGAGAACCTCGGTGTTGTGCAATGAACTTCTCCTTAGCAAGCTAAGAGTGGTTGAACACATCATCAACTATGGAGCACAAAGTATATTTCAACTCATAATATAAGTGTGCCAAAATTCCACTTTTAAACTTCAAAATCATAGAATCAACAGGATCAACAATGTGTAATAAAACATACACCTATTGAATTGATACACATAATATTGAACTGACTGATTATGTCCCTATCAAAGATGAAGCCAATGAATCTACAAATTGGTATCATAATGAGATGGATAAAATGTGGCCTTCAAAGCTTTGACCATGTCATCCCATGTGACAATATGGTGTTTATTTACCAAAACTTTAGCTATACCAAAAATTTTCATCTTGGCAAATGGAACTTTGTCATCCTCCACTATTTGACTATAGTTAAACCATGTCTCCATGTCGAGGATCCAAGTATTGAGAACATTAGGATCTTGAGAACCTTCATAGATGCAGACCTCACATTTGGCATAATATGAGGAGGACTTGAGTGTGACATCCTAAATTTTGTTGGCCAAATAGATGACTTGGGCTTGAACCATAGCCAATATGGCAGATGATTGGGTAGAAACTTGTGAAATTTTAGCTAATTTTTGGCCAAGGCCATGTTGTTGGCCATATTTCTGGTGCGATCTAGTAAGAAAAAACCAAAATTTGACCAAATGATAGTCAAAATGCAAAGATGCAGGCCCGAGAATAAATTATTATTTGGGATATAATTTAGGAGTTAAAATAGATGAAAATAGAAAAATGACCATGGTAGATGCATATATATCAAAATGAGCTTTCCAATGAGTATATGCAAGGGTATACTCGAACAAATAATGGACCTAAAAAATAAAAAATTGCAAGAGGATTCCTGAAATAAGAAACTGATAAAAAATTAGTTTTCAATGGTCAATTGAATTGGTAAATATCCACAACATTAAATAATGGTAATTGGACAACCTTCAATGACAACAACATTAAATATTTTTTAACGACTATTCATGGGCAACAACGTCCAATGGCTATGCCATTAATTCATGGCAAGCCAATGACTAATTTAGAATGACATTAATGATTGGAAACTCCAATGGTGGATAGCAAAAATAATGATAATTAATGGCCAAGGAGTAAGTAATGGAGGAGTTAATGCCAACAGTTATGCACCAAAAAACTATTATCCAACATTAATTGTGGGCCAACATTTAATTGCAATGGCTAGGATTTAATTTTCAACAAAAATAAATTCCAATGGTGGTAAGTTGAAATGGTATTGAATAACAAGCATTTAATGGGTGCAATGACCAAGAGGAATTCCAACAGCTAGTTAATGGTAATAGGTGCAACAGTCAAACAATAGGTGAATGATTTATTACTAAGTGGTAGCCCGATGATGGATGGAAAGCTGACCAAGACGTGATTTGGGTGGACCGATGATGGATGGAAAGCTGACCAAGACATGATTTGGGTGGACCAATGATGGATGGAAAGTTGCCATGAAAATAAATACAACCAAAAAATGAGCATAAAAAAATGTTTAATTTTTTCGATGAAACCTTTAGAAAGTGAAATGTCACTCATAGGTAATTATTTGGGACTAAACATTATTGAGGAAGATCACAAAGCATGCACTGGAGCTCCTAGGAGAGAGACTTGAGGCTGAGGATCTTACGGATCATCGCAAAGAAGTCGAAATGGCCTGATCGAAGGAGGTACACCATCAAAAATACACTCCAAGAATTCATGTGGGTGCATGAGACAACAAAGTGATACCAAAAATGGTGATCACCACTGGAAAATTGCTAAATTATCCCTAAAAATTGTAGTAATGAATAAAAAATGGTAGATCTAGCCAAATGGTGAGAGGCACAAACACCGTAAATTAGATGGAGGCCTGAAAATTTTGGATCAATATCGTAAATGAATCGCTCCAAATCACTAGCTTGTATGAAAATAAACAAACGGAGACGATCGAAGGTTTTGGATTTGCCAAAGGTGCACGGCCTAAGCGATATGAAACCGCATACATATTTGAGATAATCTATAGAGCCAGTAAAATAGGGTGCCTGAAACAGAGATAGCTACTCCACTGATCCGATTACGAAAACGTTCTCATACTTGTTTGAATCGATCTCAGTCTAGGGGAAGAGGATACTAACCTTGGTTCCGCAACTGGCTCTGATACCAAATGATGTGGAACAGCAATCGCAAGCACAAAGAAATAAATGACAAACCAAAAACTGATTTCCATTGATAACATAGACCTATAAATAGGCAATACATCACATATTTCGAATAAGGTTGTGCATTCAATGTTTTCGATGCACCTTATCCGTTACAACAACCATAATTAAAAATAGATGACCGTTAAAAGATAATGGTTTATTACATTAAAAAACACACCTAACACACCTAATCCCTATCAAGATCACAAGGCCAAAGTGCAGCTTTGTTGGCAGGCAGGAGCGAGAAGGAACAGGAAAAGAGGCAGTAGAAGATGCAAACGTTGAAGAGGAACGACAAGCTCGCTTGTTTGTGTGAATTCGAGATGATAATTTGGCAGAGAATAGCTTGTGTGTTGTGGCCTTCGCTCGTTTTCGACTCTGTGTTTCCATAAAAGAATCTACCCCTACCAAAATAAAATTCTCCAGGTTGAATTCACATATATAACCCCAAGTCAATATTGAAATTGAGGATTTTATCCGCTTACAATCCCTAAATCTAAAAATATGAATCTCAATCCCATGCAAACAAAGGTTACAGAACTACTTAGGACAGTCTTAATTCAAATAAATAACAACCAATTCAGTATTGAAACTGAGTATTTTATCTGTGTTACAATCCCCAAATCTAAAAATGCAATTCTCTACCCCCACACAAATTAAGATTATACAACCACTTGCTTTGCCGAAAGAGAATAAAGCCATCATGCAAACAAAAATAAATAAAACATAAAACCAACCTGTCAAACATTAATCTTAAGGGTTTGCTACTCCAAAAGGACCATTATCATACCACACAAAACCAAGTTCAAATAAAATTTAATATTAGGGTTCAAATAAAACATACACACGATTTAAAAACCACCCTGTCAAATATTATTCTTAAGGAATTACCGCTCCAAAAGGGCTCAATCAAACACATAAAACCAAATTCAATTTCAATTTAAGCTTATGATTCTTATCTATTTTACAATCTCTTTAAAATGTCCTCCACTAACCCTACTTTAACCATAAGACTGCCTTTGATTTACCTTTCAATAACCTAAATAAGGCAATCCAAAACCCCACCATCCTGTAACAAAAATAGAAAGCATTTATCAAGTAAAACAAGTTCAATACCCTCTCACCCTATATATATAACAGAAATCCAACCCCCAACCACCCCTACAAAAAATAAAAATAAAATAAAAATAAAAAAAAGAACATTCAATAACCGCAAATTAAAGAAACACAATTTTCTAACCAAATTCAGTAGCAGTTTAAGCTAAAATCTAGAAGCGTAGTTGCGTAAGAATTCCCTTGAGCTAGTCATATAGATTTGCTTTGTAAAAATACCTTAACTTGAAGGGTTGTGGTTGTTCATATGCTAAATGCTATTGTAGCATTGTCTTGCCAAAACGTAACTTCAGAGAGTAGCTTTGAGTAGAGTGGTTGCCATATTTATACGACGTAAACTGAAGTAAAATTTTAAATTAAAATCTAATAAGCAAGTAAACCCTTTCATGATGTATTTGATTGAGCAATTATATGTCTGTATATGTAATTTTTAAGAAGTAAATGGTTTAATGAATGACTTGGTATGTACCGCATATTTGCATTCATTACAGTACTGCATTGCATAAACCCCTGTCGACCACTCTGATCCCAATTAAGTTGGAGCTGTAAACGGCCTCCATCTCTGTCGATTTTGTTGAACTCTGAGCAAATTGGGAGGACGTCAGAGCTAGCTTCTGTTGCAATTGAAGCCGAGGGTTTCACCTATATTACATTCTCTTAAGGCTTAACCTACACAATCCTACACATGATATGCTATACCACATTAGAAACACCCACTTAGCCAAGGCAGATTAACCAATCATGAAAACAATACCCAATTTTTTTAAAATAAAGGATTGGAAGAGGCAGATTAACCAATCATGAAAATAATACCCAAAACAATTTTAAAATAAAGGATTGGAAGTCTAACCTAACCTGTCAAATTTGATTGTCAGGGTTTGCAAAATAAAAAATGGGTGTATGAGATTTCTTCACATGCATATATGGGCAGCTACCCTTGATCCACCTGCACCTGCACAATTGGTCATGGATTGCTAAAATTGAATAACAACCAGAGAGAATCCTATTTCACGCTGAGTATTGGAATTTACAGTTAGAATTTTGCTGTCACCCAATGATATCTTCCTTATAGATATTTTATGGGCAAAGGGAGGGACTCATAGTGCCATATATGACGTGCTTAGGTTTTAGGTTTTAAATGGTATTTCTTTATAGGGTAGATCTTGTCACGTCATTGATAATTTTTTTTTGGTTAAGTATAAATTATATTTTATTTTATTTTTGGTTTGGTTATAACCACATTTTGTTTTTAGTAACTAACAAGTGTGTAGGGTTCAAATCATAGTGTTTCCATCTAATTTATTCCGCTTTGTTATTTCGTTTATTTATTGTTAATTTGGCATGAAAGAGACCAACGGCCGCTCGAAATTCATACCATCATCGTCGATCTGATGCGCATTCAGAGCATCCTATTACCTTTGCAAATAGATTGCTCTGAGATTTGAACCTAGGTGTCTTCTTGGTAAATGCTTGACCAGACAAGCACTTACCAATCCACCTAAACCTCGAAGACTAAATTAAATTTTAATTTGAAAACATTGGGATGTGATTCCATCGCGTGCCCTCCTTGTACTTATCCATCAAACAACCTTAAATCTCACAATACCACCATTTATATTATGACTTCTGTAGGACACATTGTTTTGTTTTGTTGATGAAGGTGAACACGAGCAAAACAAAAATTATGATTTTTTCAGCAAAAAAGAAGAAGCAACAGCTCGAATTTCAATTTGCAGAAGAACCGCTTGAGGTAGTAGTAGAATACAAATACCTGGGCATAGACTTTCATGACAAACTTAATTGGAATACATGTAGGATGAAAAGAACTCAAAGTGGTTGGAGAGCACTATATGCACTTCAAAACAGGTGTAAGAATGTCGAGTCACAGAGTTGTGTGACTGGAAGACCACCAAGGTCTTATTTGGCCTACTTGTTACATCGGTTTTGTTGTATGGTTGCGAGGTGTGGGCTAGTGGCACAACAAATGCAAAATGGAGGCAAATAGAAAGGATTCAAAAATATCTAGTTACAAATTTTCTCAAAATTAAGGCCACAACCCTTTATGAAATTATTTTAGCTGAAGCTGGAATGTTTCCTTTAGAAGCAATTGCTATGACCAAGCTGTTATGTTACTTGAAAAAAACAGAAAACATGAAAAACGACATATGGCCTAGGGCAAGTAGGGACGAAGAGTTGCATTGGCGGAAGAATACATGGATGAAACAAAATAAGAAATTGATGAAAAGTTGGGAAATCAACATAAATGAATGCTCAAATGTCAACAAAGACAAAAAATTATGTGAATAAAAAGTTCAGAAGTGGAATGTGGAAAAATGCAAGCAGGAAAAGACAATATTATATTGCAAAGTTTAACCCAACGTATGACCACAATGAAAAAGCGTAAATAGGTGTTGAAATCAAGTGGAAGGAAAAAATCCTCATTACTTATATAAGGACTAGCTCTCATAGGCTTAGATGTGAAACAGGGAGATGGACAACACCCAAATAACAATGGGAATAAATGATATGTACTCTATGCAACACAGGGCAGTAGAGACATAGGAACACTTAATCTATAAATGCTCAAGTTTTTTAGATATCCGTCGCAAATACAAAGAAACACTTGAGAGCAGGTCTATGATAAAGTTATTTGAAAACATAAAAATAAAAAAAATTGAGTTGTTAACCCAAATCAACTAGAGAAGGAACAACCTTCTCAAAGATATTAAAGATCTAATGATATGACTTGAGTAATTGTACTTTCATATTTGAAATCTCATAAACCATATTTGACTCTCACAAAAATAATTAAAATCTTTCATTTCATTTCATAATTAAATTCAAAAGTTTGTTGATTTGAATTAAAATAAATAGTACACGTGAAAGCGTACCTCCCGCAAGGAATAAGCTGTAAAGTGATATGAATATATAACAATATGCAAATTGTTATTAAAATTAATATATTTAGTTAAAAATAATGATTGATTGTTACACGTCTTAGTTTTTTAAACCTCTGGAAGTCAACTAAATAAATCAGAATGAAAAATATTGGAACAAAACCTATTCACACTATTTAAACTATGCGCCCATTAATTACCCACATCGATTAAATACACTTTAACTTTTCTTCTTAGATTGGTTTTTAAATTGGTTAGCAAAGATTTAGTTAAGGATGAGGATAGGTCCTAAGTCTACCAAGTTTTGTGGATCAATGGAGGATGAATAGTTATATGTTAGGTTTTTTTGCTATATTTTGTAGCACTCTTTAGTTCTTTTTGGGATAGCATGGGTAGTGTTCGCAGGACTGTCAAACCTGTTAAGTTTCTTAAGATCAGTGTAAAGCAAAAATAGGAACAAATTCAATGTTTCTGTGTTGTACATGATACTCAATATTTTTTGTTATTGTTGGAGATGTTAATCCAAGTTTTATTCGGATTTTAAGGCTTACCAAAAGTGATAGACCTATGATTGTAATTTGATTCTTATTCTATCAATATAATTTTTTTACCTTTTCAAAAAAAACTTTTCTGCTTGAATATGGAAAATTATAGCTTGTCAGTTGCCATGAAAGGCAACATATTTTTGATGTCAACTTGCGTCAACATATTTTTGATGTCAACTTGCGTCAAAACAATAACAAGTTTATGCTCATTTCATCAACCATCCATAGTGATGTTGAATTATATATGTTTTAAAATTCTTACAGAAAGTTGAAGATATGGATAGATAGTTTGTTAACCTAAGATGACATAATTTGCTTGAGTATGTGTGGCGGTTCTCGTATTCTTTGATGGGTTCCACAACACGAGCATGTGTGGAAGTCTCTCCTAGGGTTGAACCAAACATAGAACATAGAATTGTTGCTCGCGGTTACCTTGGCCCTGCGTGTACACGTTGGTGTGAACAACATATGGATCCCCCGACAAATTCCCCAAAAATTCAAAGTCAATTTCGTCATGGGTGGAACCTTCAGATGAGAGCTGCAACGCAACGTTATCACATCATTAACACACCAATAAATGCAATTAATATCTCTTTGTATATGTTCTTATGATTGGCTGATTGTATCTTCACAGACAAGATTATAATCTTATAAGTGTGAACCATTTCACAGAACAACATATTAATTCAACCGAAAATGAAAATTCCTGTGTTTGACTTCATTGAAATAGAACGATGAAAGAGACTAAGTGTCTATATATGAATAATAAACAGGACAATTCCACATATCATTGCAGTCTATTATGTTGAAATGTTGAAATTTGAAGGGTGAGAAGGCTCACATAGTAAGCAGTTACGGTGCCGGCGGAGTTTCCAGGTACCAACTTAATTTGCATATCAATTTGGCCAAAGAGATATTCATTCTTGGACTGAAATCCAGAACCTGATCAAAATAAATACACAATATGACAATAATGACGATTATTCTATTTCTAGTTAATTTAAAATCAAACAAAGTGGTTTGCAATGGAGAATGAATTATGATTTTTAAAAATATAAAACTTTCGATCATCATGCGAAAATATGCCTTCTTTTTTTCAACCTCGATTGCTTCTCTCGTAATCCCAAAATCTGCCCACAGCTTAAGGTCCTCTCTTATGAACTTGAAGTAGAACCGACATGCCTCATTGTCGTCATCGTTATCGAAATCTCCATGAAGTCCTATGGTATACCTGCAACACAAACAAGTTCATAATTGTTTGAAAAAAGATGATAGAAGATACAACTCAAATCTTACAAATTTCCATCTTTATCATTGTAGCTTCAAGTGATGATGTCAGACTAAATTCCACAAGAAAAACATTGCAACCCCAACAGCAAAATGTGAGGCCTGCAAGTCTTTGAAAGCATTTAACTCCTTCCAACCTTAAAATGATATAAAATCATTCATGATAATTACCATAGCCAAAAATTCAAAATTACCGCTTCTCGCACATCTAAAAAGTTAAAATTCTAGCTTCGTGTTCATCTAAAAGTTAAAATTCTTGCTTCTTGCGCATCCTTCTAGGGTGATTTTTAAGGTCTACGAAGGCGGTTTTAAACTCCCATCTTAGACCCACCCTAAGAGGGCGGTTTAAAACCGCCCTCTTAGGTCACCCTAAGATGGCGGTTTTAAACTATCCTCTTAGGGTGGCCTAAGAGAGCGGTTTTAAACCGCCATCTTAGGATCTATTAAGGTGGTTTTTTACCATCGTAAAAAACCTCCTTGTTTTAGTTGTCGTTAAAAGTACTTTTTGGTGTAGTGCCTATATATTTTTGAAGTGATATTTTTACCCAATTCTTTCCTTGATCTCTAAATAATCTCCACTAAAGCTTTGCCTCTAATGGCAAATTCATAAGTCTAAAATTTCATGAGTCTGCTCCTCCAATATTCTTTCCTTTGCAAACCCTATCCCACTTACAAAGAGGAAACCTAATTTTTTCCTCACAACCATTCCATAGAAAGTCTCTTGGAATTTTATCAATTTATGATGTTATACCTGTAAGCAATCTTGAAAGTAACATTATATAAATAGGGATGGATTACAATGTAGTTTTTTATGATTTTATCTTCTCGCCATGGTTAAGAACTTACCTTTCCAACCTACCAAACAAGCTTTCATTCTATCCAAAAAAAAGATCCAAAGCTCCTTTTTATTTTCTTTATGAGACAAAGGAATACCTAAGTAGGTTGATGGAAGTTTTTTAATTTTAAACCCTAAAATGTTTCCAAAAATTTGTTGTAATTCTAAGGCAATATTAATGAAAAAATATTGGATTTTGTAGTATTAACCAACTGTCCAGTGACCTTCTCGTCATATGATAATATTGATTTAAACTTCATGGCCTCGCTAATTGAGGGATGACCCAAGAGAAAATTATCATCAACAAATTGTAGATGAGATTTGGAGGGACCATTTTTTGCAACTTGAATACCTTTGATTTTTCCTTCAATTTTTACCTTTAAGAAAACTCTCCCTAATGCTTCTGCAAGAATAATGAATAGATAAGAAGATATTGTTTCACTATGACAAAGTATACAATATGACTTTAAGTAACCAACAAGAGAACCATTGATCAAAATATAAAATTTTGCAGTGTTATAACAATGTTTAATCCATTCACACCAACTATAATCAAAGCCAAACTTTTTGAGAATAACATTTAGAAACTTAGGAAACCCTATCATATGCCTTGTTCATATCTAATTTCATAAGCATACCTGGTTTTTCATTGAATGAAAAGAATGAATGGCCTCCTGTGCAATAATTATACCACCAAGAATTTTTTTACCATAAACAAAACCACCTTGTTGATCTAAGATAAAAAAACCTAGAATACCCTTCAACTTGTTTTTCATAATTCTTGAAATGATCTTATAAATCATACGACAAAGGCTTATTGGAAAAAAAGTATCAAAATATTTTATCTCGCCTTTCTTGGGAACCAACATAATAAAAGTGGAATTGATCTCACTTATTATAGCCTTCCTTTTCTAGGCCTCTTCAACTACAACTAACATAACATTCTTCAATAAATCCTATTTTTTGAAAGAAAATGAAAATCCATCGGGGCTAGGTGCTTTGTTAGGATGAAAATAGAAAATTGCTTCATGGAGTTCCTCCATATATATCTTCTTCATCAAGCTTTTATTTTATCAATGTGTGATAATGATGAAATATTTTGCAAAAACTTATCTTGTTCCTCATTATCTTTTTTGAATAAGCTATGTGTGGCTTCTATTGGAGGCCACTCCCATTACAAAAACAAAACATTACATTGTTCTCATTACATTTCTATCAAATTAATTAAATCATATCCAACCTACCTTTCTATAAAAAATATTCTTCATCTGTCTTTCTTATCAAAGATATTTGCCATCTTCCTCACTGCTAAGTTTTCACAATCAACTCTTTTTTATCATTTCATACAGATGCCTTCCAAAATTGAAATTTTGTCAAGATAAAATTCAACACCATGAATGGCTAAAATATTTGTTGTCCATTTTTCATATCTATAAATATAAATATATTGTCTATAACAATATGAGAGTTTCTTAATACCTTTTCTTAGGGTTCTTATTCATGCCCCTAATATTCCAAGATATTATTTTTTGTTTTTATTTGTGGGTTTAGCCCCACTTCTTGTTAACACTTGCTATATTTATTTTTGTTTTCCCATATCAATATCCCTTTGGGTTTCTTTTTCTCTTTGTTTTTGTTTCTTGGGTCTTCCTCTCTTTTTTCATTTCCACCAATACTTTCATCTTCATCCATCTCTTCAATCTTCTCACACTGCTCAAAGTAAGACTTATCATCTATAGGTTTGTCTTTGTGCAGGATTTGTAGAGCAAGGAATAACCTCAAAAGCATATTCTTCTTTATATTGCCTTGGAAACCCTAAAGTGCAAGGACACTCTTCCAAAGCAATTACCTTCTTATTTTGCCCTAAAAACCCTAAATTGTTATAGACTTCCTCCATCCTCATTTCTTTATTATGTTGCTCTTGAAACCCTAAAGTGCAAGGGATAACCTCTATACCACTTTCACTTTTATTACTAGGAGAGGATTCTATACTACTTGAGGAAAATGAAGATGATTTACCTAGAAAGATCTTGACCTCTTCTGTCATCTTTGTGTTTGGATTTTCCTCCATATTTACCTTTGCACCTTTAATTCCTTTTGAACTTGAACTTACATATTATACTTTCTCATATCTTATATCCTTCTTTGTTTCTTCTAACTATTGATCCAAGTGAGTTATGGTGGCCTTTTCCATAAGATGTTGTAGATAGGCTTTCTTTGCCCCTTCTTTAGGAGTGGAATATCCTTGATCTGATCTACCTTCTATTAATGTATGATTTCCTTGCTTCACCTTGAATTTTTTCTTATGACCAAAATTTTTTTTCTCTTTCTTCATAGTTTTCACTTTGCAAACTCTTGCCAAGTGGCCAATCTCATAACAATTGTGGCAACAAAATGCGATATTTTCATAATCCACTTGTTGATCCCATTCTCTTGATTCAGATTTAATCTTAATGGATTGTGGCAAAGGTTTTGAAATATCCATAGAAACACATATTCTGGTATATATAGCATGCTTCCTCTCCTTAATAGTTAGTCCTTCCTTGATGAATTCTCCTAGGGTATTTCCAATATTCTTCAAAATATCCTTATTGATAAGCTGATATGGAAGTCCAAAAAGCCTAACCCAAATCGAAAGCTTCTTAATAGTTTTTGTCTCAATAGAAAATTTTTCATTCCATGGTCTTAAATAAAGGGTATCTCTCCCTCTAAACCATGGGCCACCACTCAATATTTTATCCCTAATTTCTGAATTAGAAAATATGACAAGGAAAAAACCTTTAGGAAGAAAACTCATAGAGTAATTTGAATTCAATCCCCACTTCCACTTGATCCAATCTTGAATCTCCAAAAACCCTGGCCAGGATCTATGGAACTTACATATTAACCCCCTACTTTTCAAAACCATTATATCATGCTCAATCATCTCATCCTTGATGGTCACTTATGGTGTAACATCTGCTACTTGGATTGAACTTTCCATATATTTGCTCTTCCACTTATCTTCAACTTGGGCATCCATACTTCCAGCTAGGGCATCCTCACTTCCCATTAGGGCTTTCAAATATGACTTTCCTTCCAAACTAACTAGTGGGGTTGGGTCTGGGGATCACTCTTGAATTGCACTCCCTCTCGGCTCACACTTCCTCCTAGCTTGCACTCCCTCCTGGCTCACACTCGCTCCTGTCTCTTCTTTCTCTTGACATTCCTTTGCTTCAATAATTTTTTGAAAACAATATTCATCGCATTCATGGTAAGGGTTTGAAGCATTGATACACTCCAAATGAATTTGTTTCTCTTTCACCATATCTAAAGATCTCAATATTGGCTCACACTCCCTCTCGGATTGCACTCGCTCCCAAATCTTACTTCCTCCTAGCTCGCACTCCCTCGCAGACTTCACTCTCTCCTAGCTCACACTTGCTCTTGTCTCTTCTTTCTCCCGATGTTCCTTTGCTTCGATAATTTTTCAAAAATAATATTCATCGCATTCATGGTAAGGGTTTGAAGCATTGATACAATTAGAATGACTTTGCTACTCTTCCACCATATTTGAGAATCTCAATGGCTCACACTTCCTCTTTGCTAGCACTCACTCCTGGCTCATACTTCCTCATTCAAAAAGTTGAGTTTACATGAGTTTTTATGAGGGGTCTCGATCCCCTTATACTGAGGTTTGAACTTGGATCTCCTAGATGAAAACCCAAGGACTTACAACTACAGTATCCCTCATAGGTCTTTGTACCTCCTTATCTTGCCTAGTATATAACAAAATAATTTTGAAATGCTTCCTTCCTTAAGTCTTCTCTGTCCTCAATATTTCTTTCATCTAGAGTTAAAATATTTTTGATGTGACAAAAGAAAAAATAATTCGAAGTAGCATGTTTTTTTAGTACTTCTATCTCCTTCTTTGTGTTATTTCTCTCTAGATTTTTGGAACCAATATGTCTCCTTTTTCAATGCATTATGATAATAAAAAGTACTTGTTTTTCTTTCACATAATAATCCCAATCTATTCCATTAATTTTATCATCTCTTGTAATTTTTTGAGCTTGGATTCAATTTCTTTCTTTCTTTTTTAAATGTTACCAAATATTCATTTGCACCTTTAAATATTTCATCTTTTGCACAAACTTGTACTTACATGATCCTTAAAATTTTGATTCATCCCACCATAACATAACCATTTGGAAAAAATCAAGGTCTTGGAGCCACATAGACTAGAAGAAAAACGCTTTTGGATGACCATTATTAGGTAAATCACAATTCAAGAGAATGGGTTTATGATATAATCCTACTTGCAATAAAATATTTGAAGATATTGTATATTTTTTTTGCAACGATTTACTAGATAACAAGAATATATCCAATATGTTTGCTATATGAGTTTACCCCGTGTGTTTATTATTACATATATATTGAAAACTTGAAGGACAAACATCCCAAATATCATTTGAATTGATGAATGAATCAAAATCTTACATTGATTTAGACCATCTTGGAATACCACCCTTATTTCCAAAGGATATAGAATAGTGTTAATATTACCTCCAAGAATATATATATCACATTGAATCATCATTGTATTTGACTAAAATATGCTAAGGTCCTTCCAACATCTTTCATGAGTAACTGTAGTTAGAGCATACATATTTATAACCTCAACTTTGATGTTTTCCTCGTTCTTGTAAAATAATACAACAACACAATTATTTTTTGTTTCTAATAATTGCCCATCCCATTTACATTTATCCCATATAATTGCAATACTGCCTAAAGCTCCTATAGAAGAAACTACTAGACAATCACCCATCTTCTAAATCTTCTTGAAAGCATCCTTACATTCCTCACTATTGAATTTATTTTTTGTATTACAAGTAACTCAGGACTATTACAACCTATTATTTCTTTAATGACTCTTTTTTAGGGGTCTTATTCATACCCCTAATATTCCATGATATCATTTTTCATCGTCAACAATTTTTATTTTTATTAGTGGGCTTAGCCCCACTTGTTAACACCTATGATATTTTTATTTGGCTTCATAGATCAATATCCTTTTGAGTTTCTTTTTCTCTTTATTCCTGCTTTGATGGTCTTCCTCTCCTTTTTCTATTCCTACCGACACTCTCATCTTCATCAATCTCTTATACTTTTCATATTGTTCATGATGAGACTTATCTTATAAAGATTAATATTTGTTTTCAATTGGTTATATCGGATTGAATAGGTCCCACCCGTATTACATCATCACCACATAGTGGTATTACAAAAAATCTTGGATATTATCCATGGATTACTTGACAAGATTTGAACCTTGATCTCCTCCTTTAATGTTAAGGAATCTAACCAATTGAGCTAATGTCATTTGATAAATAAATTAAACTATTCATACAAACTATTTTTTCAATGAGTTTACACATATTTTTATGAGTGGTCCTAGTACCCTCATACTGAGTGGGTTTTTAACCTTAGACCTCTCAAAGAGAGGCCAAAGCCCTTACCACTTCAGTAACTTACAAATTTTCATAAATATTAATGTTACCTTGAAGAGTCTAAAGAGAAAGGAATAACCTCATTAGCATTTTATTCTTTATGTTGCCCTGAAAGCCTTAAAGTGCACAAATTATCATCCATAGTCATTACTTTCTTATGTTGACCTGGAAACCCTAATTTTTTTTTGATATCCTCCATGTGATTTTTTTATTATACTACTCTTGAAACCCCAAAGTGCAACGAATACACTTTACTACTTTTGTTTTTATTGTAACGAGAAGGTTTTATGGTACTTGAGAAAAATAAATACGATTTAACTCGATTAAGCTTGATCTCCTTCACCTTATTTTCTTTAAAATATGATTTCTCTTCTTCCTTTGCACCTTTAGCTCCTATGTTTGAACTTACACATTGTACTTCCTCATCCCTCATCATTTTTCTTCTAATGGTTGATTCAAGTGAACTATAATAGCCTTTGTCATTTGATGATGTAGAGGGATTTTTTTTGCCGCTTTCTTAGGAGTGGAAAATCCTTGAGATGACCTAGCTTCTCCTATGATATGATTTATTTTTTTCATATCAAAGCTACCCTTATGCCCAAAAATTTCCATCTCTTTTTCCATCATTTTCACTTTGAAATTTATTGCCATGTGCCCAGTTTCATAACATTTGTGACATCAGAAAGCAATATTTCATAATCCACTTATTGATCCCATTCTCTTGATTCATATTTAATTCTAATGGACTACGATAAAGGTTTTAAAATATCCATGGCAACACATGTTCGAGTGTATACAACATGCCTTCTATCCTTAGTAGTTAATCCCTCTTGGATGAATTCACCTAGAGTATTACAAATATTCTTTAAAACCTCCTTATTGATGAGTTTATAAGGAATTCCAAAAAGCCTAATCCATACCGAAAGCCCAAACCAAGGATCTTGAATATAATACATATTTACCCCTAAACCAAGGGCCTCCATCAATTATTTTCTCTTATTTATGAACTAGAGAAAATAATGAGTAAAAATCCTTTGGAAGAAAAGCCATGGAGTAATTTGAATTCAATCTCCACTTCCACTTGATCCAATTTTAAATCTCATAAAAAACTAGCTAGTATCCATGGAACTTACATATCAACCCTCTGGTTTTAAGAACCATTATATCATGCTCAATCATCTCATTCTTGATAATCACTTGTGGTGTAGTATCTACTACATAGACAAGGTTTTCCATAGATTCACTCTTCCTCTTATCATTAACTAGGGCATCCATTCTTCCAACTAAGACATCCTTACTTCCAACCAGGTCATATTTACTTTTAGTAAGGACTTAAAAAATGATCTTCTTGCCATGTTACCTAGATTTTCTTCACATTAATCCTTTAAAATTTCTCCTAAGATCTAGAAGAAGAAGTGTCACTTGTTCCTTGATTACACTTTTTTTTCTACTTCTTGTTTATGCTTCCTCCTACTCACCCCTAGCTCTTACTCGCTCATATGCATTTTAATGATGAGATACTTATACTAGGTAAACCATTATAATTATTC
Source organism: Wollemia nobilis (assembly GCA_028583015.1). NCBI lineage: Eukaryota > Viridiplantae > Streptophyta > Pinopsida > Araucariales > Araucariaceae > Wollemia > Wollemia nobilis. Next base: position 1,951,209 of record JAQPPZ010001836.1, on the reverse strand, counting down.
ACATTGCCATGTTGGAGCCTGCTTTTAAGTTACCACCCACACCATGGTGTATAACATACATGGTGAAAGAAGCCCCAAGAAGAAAACAAAAATTATTGGCTATAAATCTATTATATGTGCATGAAAGAATAATGTTAACATAAATAAAATTAATCATTCCATGTCAACATGTTAAGAGTGTCAATGCTTTGTTTATATAAAAAAAATTCACCTAAATCAAACAAAAGGCTATACTTTCATCTAAGATGCAGTTGAAACAAGTTTAAGATTTAAACAAAAATATAAAATAAACATACATATTTTTTTTAATTGGTTATACAGGATTGAAACGAGCCCCACTCATATTATATTATCACCACATAGTGGTATTACAACAAAGTTTGGATATCATCCATGTATCACTTAGAAATATTCGAATGTTGGTCTCCTCCTTAAATATTGAGAAATCTAAACAGTTGTGTTAATTCAATTTGATGACATACATCTTTTAACATCAGGTGATTACAACTAAGAAAATATCACACATAATAAGAAAACAATGTCACAAAACCAAATTAATTTTACTAATCACAAGATGAATATATAAATTATGGTACACATTGGTATATAATAACATCGTTGTACTCTTCATGGTGTACAAAACTACATATCCCTCTTGATATCTAATATCTTGATACAAAAAGCACCCAAATATTCTATAGAAATTTATTATCTTTCGTAATATAACTTCCTAATTATCTAATGTACTAATAATTTTAATAACTCTCCCATTGCTATTGGTCAATCATTCTTATAATATAGAGTGCAAGTGGGTTCCTTTACATTCTGATGTCATGTAAAGTAAATTGTGAGATAGTTTTTCCTCATCACTATATAGTGTTGGTAAGTGAATCTCAATATCCAAATAACCTCCATCTGGAGATACTTAAAATATTAGGCATGTCAATGCATGTATCTCTACATTAACACACAATAAAAAAATCAAATTGTTTACATATTTGGTTAGTCACATGTGCAAGTTTAGAGTTATTATCAAGATAAAGTACAAACACAATTAACTCAAATAACTTTGCGCACCTATAAAAATAAAATGGGCTCACCTAGGAAATACAAAATTGATTAAAGAAATAATTCCAAATAAAGGCTATACACCAACAAAACAACTTGAAGTGACACATCTTAAATGAAATTTGTTGATATCATAATATTTAAATTAATGTTCTTCAAGAGTACATTTTCATAATTTACCACTAGCCACACCACTCTCTTCTAAAGTAGAAATAGCCCAAGCCCATGTACATATCCCAAAATTCTCAAAGAAAATCTATGTTAAATTGCTCACTGTTGGCTTTTTAAACCTTACTACCACATAAAATCATAGGTCCCAATATAAAATAACCATGATATTAAAAATTAAAAATAATAATACAATGAGTGGTATAATATATGATCAAATTAATTTGTATATCAAGGCCTATATAATAATGAAAATAACATTCACTTATATAATCAAATATGAATGTAAATGGCCTAAGTCATTCATGAACTATGCATGAAGAAAACTTATAATATTAATTGCTCAAATTTTTTTATACATGCTATATTCCTTTTGCTTCCAGATACAACACTAAAATTAGATATTCTTGTTATGTTCTTATGGAGTATTTGCCTCCATAATATAGCCATAGTAATATGACTCTTCAAGTACTTGACTATTGCTCTCCATATAACAAGTCCCATGACCTTTGGCTTATCATCTTGTCACTTGCATACTAGACTCTTCACTTTCTTCTTTCGTGCACACCTGACTCTATGATACATATACATGACTCTTATATTTCCACATGCACTCCTAATATAAGACACTTGTGCATATCCTCACACTTGCACTCTAACTTACATGACACTTGTGCATTTCCTACACATTGACACTTACATAAAATGGGAAATATAAATCACACACCTAAACTAAAGACTCAACCCTAATCTATTACATATTTACAATTATACCATGAAGGTACCATGGGGGTACATTAGCATGTACCAAATAATGTAATATTCCTCAACACCCCCTGTATTACATTATTTGGTTATTGAAGAATTTAGTCTTCAATCTTGGTCTTCGTCTTTGTCTTCAATCTTTGTGTGACCTTGCATTGTTCATGAAACTCTGCTTATTTGGAATCTTATTTATCATCTTGCATCTTAAATTCATCCAATTTTCATGTTTGTAGGAAATCCTTGGACCGTGCTTGATACCTATTTCTCGTATTTTTGAAAAATCAAGCAACTTATCATTAATTTCATCTTGAGATAAATGTTCAACAATCATTAATTTCATCTTGAGATAAATGTTCAACAATCATTAATTTTTTTGGATGAAAAAGCCATTATATTAATAAAATAATGGTTAATCATATAAAAAAGGGTGGGTGGGATTAGCACACCTCGTAAACCAATACATTAACCATTGTGGTTAAGAGTATACAAGAGTGTCAGAAACAACCAATAACAACTACAAAAACAGTATTAAATATGCATTCAAAAAGAAAGAATCCGAGAAATTACTGCCACTTGGAAGGGGAAGGAAGATGCACATGACTCATAATGCAGGGTGCATTCCCCAAATGATCCATGAGGGTATGCAAGTACTGCAGCTCCACCTATACTTTTTTAACCTGTACTTGAATCTGTAACCAACAATCAAAGAATATATCATATTTATCAGCAACAGAGAAGACATGTCCGACATCTTGTTGAGAAAAAATAGCTCTATTTCGAGACTTCCATAGATAAAACAAGGTACCAATTCTAAAAATATTCCAAACAACATCCAAGTTGAAGGAAAAAGCAATAGGATCACCCAAAATAGCATGCACCCAAGTAAAATCCTCTTGCATAAAAGGTCTGAAAAATTCAAGAAGCCACTCCCAAGCTGACTGAGCCCGATCAGAAGACCAAAAAACATGCAGTAAATCTTTCGCTTGTCCACAAATCGGGCAAATGAGATTATGAACACCCAGATGCTTGAGCCTACTGCCAACAGGTAACCCTTGATGTAAGAGACTCCAAGCAAAACTATGTTTAGGTTCAATATAAGTAGCCCAAGCAATCCGAAACCTCTTATTCCATTGGGAGGAAAGAGAGACTAAATTCCATCTCAGAGTGAGCTTATCAACCATTGGAACTTGTGGGGTGAGCCATTTGTAACCAAGATGAGCTTTATATTGCAAAACAGGAAGCTCCCCAGGCCAACACCAATCTGACCACCAGGGTTTTTGAAAATGCTTATGTAGTTTGCTCCAAATAGAAAACGGAATACTATCAATAACCACCTCATAAGTGTCTCTATCACCAGGATTTAAATTGTGAATTTGATGAAAAATTTCCTAGGCTATCCAACACCTGGCATGTCGGGTGAAGAAATAAAAAATGGAAACAATACCACGCTTATAGAACCTCTGCGCTCTGACCCACTACACCAGAGCTAAGGGAGAACCTTGCCAAGTGATAACAAGAGACCACCAAATATTCATGGAAGACAAAGAGGCACCTGCTTTGCGAAAACTCCCTTTCCAACTAAGCCAGGGTTTGAAGGCCTCCCAAGATTTCCATATACTCTGAATTACAAAAGAACCTTTAACTTTAATAGGGACAGGGGCAGTAAGAATGGATTGCAATCCCACCCCTTTCCAAATTTTCTTCCCCTGAAGCAAACCAGACAAAATGCAATGCCCGACCGAACACTTTCCAAGATTCATCCCCAATTAAAGATCGGGTGATCCATTTAGCACAAAGGGCAAGACCTTGTCGGTGACAATCAAACAAACCCATGCCTCCACAATCCTTGGGCAAACAACAAATTTCCCAAGCTACCCGATGAAAACCTTGCTTGACAGAGTCTTTGGCCCACAAGAAGTCTCTCAGAAGCTTATTCAATTTTTTATAACAAGATTTGTATGGAACCCAACAAGATGAATAATAGACATGGGTAGTGGCTAAAACCTTAGAACAAATCTAAAATTTTCCTGCCAGAGAAAGTTTCTTACTAGTCCAGTAAGAAAGCTTCTTTTCCACTTTATCAATAACATACTATCACAATTGAGCAGAGGAACCATGAAATGCAAAAGGAATTCCAAGAAATTTAAACACCTCACCTAGATGAATCCAAGTCCATTGGAATTGATGTAACCAGTGTGGCAGTTGAGATTAATATTGCCGAAAATAGGATGTTTTTTTCCATTATATAGAAGAACCAGAGGCTAAATAGAACACCTCTAAGCAACTAATAGCCAAGGAAAGGGATTGCTTATCTTCTTGAAGCGTTAAGAAGGAATCATCTACAAAATGACCATTGACCAACTGACGGTCAGAATTAGGGAGAGCAATACCCTTGATTAATCCTTGATCCATCTTATGGGTCAACAAATAGCCAAAAGCCTCTGTAGCAAGAATGAAAAGAGATGGAGCAAGAGGGCACCCCTGTCTCACAGAGCGACCAAGAGAAATTGACTGAGATTGACTATTATTCAAGGTAAGAATAGTTGAAGCATATTGAAATAACATAAGAATGGTGCTCACAAATACTGGCCCAAAACCTAGAGCCTGAAGCATGGCAGTTATGAAGTACCACTCCATATTATCATAGGCTTTCTCAAAGTCTATCTTAATGAATAAAGCATCTTGTTCAGAATTTCTTGCCCACTCCATACCTTCCCAAATAGTAAGAACATTATCAAGAATGTATCTTCCCTTAACAAAGCCAGTTTGTTCAGGTCTGACAATCAAAGGCATAATAGATTTAAGCTTAAGCGCAAGGGCTTTAATAATAATCTTGTAGCTCACATTAAGCAGGATGATCGGCCTCCAATTGGTGATGAGCTCAGGATCTCCATACTTAGGAATAAATTTAACATTGCCTTTGTTAATAATAGAACCCAGTGAACCACATTGCAGGGCTTCAAGATAAACTTTGTGGAGATCAAAACCAAGCATATCCCAAAATTATTTATAGAATTCACATGGGAAGCCATCAAGCCCAGGTGCCTTATCATTGGCCATAAGTGACAAGGCAGTTTTTAGATCTTCCAGAGAAATAGGAGTGTCACAAAATAACATTTGCTCAGGAGAAAGCTTATTGGGGACAACATCGATACAATTAGCAAGAGCTTGCCTTCTAGCATCATCAAGGGGTTGAGAAGCAAAAACACCTTGATAATGTGAAACAAATACTTTGACAATTTTTGAAAGATCTATAAATCTTTGCCCATCAACTTGAATGGCTTGAAACTGAGAATGTTGAGCAGGAGGTCTAAGGCACTGAAAAAATTATTTGGTCACTCTGTCCCCCACTTTGAGCCAATGCATTCGAGCACATAATTGAGCCCCCTTGGCTTCATACAAATCAACATTTTTTAGCTCATGTCGAACGGAAGAAACTTGGGATTGAGCAACAGATTTGAAAGGAGAGGTTTCAAGCCTGAGACAGGCTTTGGATAGCTCACTTTGCAAGGCAGACTTAGCCTGTTTTTGTCGTTTTGCAACTTCAACACCCAGAGTTAGCAACACCTTAGTGGTTTGTTGAATGGCAGCATTCCACCATTCAATCCTTCCAGAAATACCATCAGGTCTAGGAATAAAATTCCAAATGCGACATATATGAGCTTTCATGCTAAAGCTATGCAAAAAAGAAACATTTAGGTAAAACTGTGAAGAATGCACTCTAGGTTGAAAGTTTAACATTGCCATCGAGAATAAAATAGGTGAATGATCAAACAGTGTAGTACCAGGAAAAGTCAACACATACGGTGAAGAAGGCAAAGACGGTAGAACTGAAAGTTGTCACACTCATAAATCATGGCTCTGTCCAATCTTACCAAAACCTTAGAAGAAGCAGCCTGAAAATTGGACCAGGTGTACCAAAGAGCCTGCGGGAAGTCAGAAGGTGAGAAGTAGGAATTAGGGTCATAAAGGCAAAGCTTGTTTTTCATAAAAAACCAAGCTTCTCTTTCACCTAAACACCACCGCATCGGGACATGACTGACCTTATCAGAAGATTTCTCCACCATATTAAAATCTCCATAGAGCACCCAAGTGGCAAATGGCAGATTCATGGCAAGCCATCTCCACAACTTGCATCTGTCAGAAGCAAAACTTTAGGCATACACATTAACCACCCCAAGTGATTTTCCACAGATCTCGAGCAAAATCTAGACAACTTGATTGGATGGGTCAACACCCCAAGTCACAACATTCTTCTGTAATCGAGGCCCAAGGATAGTGACGGCTTCTCCTTTTCTCGGGGAATACTTTGTGGCAAAAGAGGTACTTTGTGGCCACAAAAAATCACATGTATACTACAGATTGAAATCAAAAATCTTAACTTCTTGTAGACATAAAATATTGAGGCTTTCATGCATTCGAGAAACACTTGACATCTCATTTCGGACCAAATATTTTATGATCAAGTCCATCAGTCCTCGAACATTCCATGATAAAAAAATAATTGGGATTTGTCAGGATGCATGATCTCCATGACATCCTCTGCATCACCCAAACTTGTAAGTGAGCCAAAATAGTTGGAGGTTGCATGGAAAGCATCACTATTTAGTTGTCGACGTTTATCATTCCGAATAGGGCTACGAGAGCGACGAACCTTCAAGGCCCGACCCTCCTCCACTGAATAATTATTTGGAGCTGCCACCATTGAGGCCAAAGAAGGACCCGACCAAAGAAGTTGAGACACTGGTGGAACTGGGGGTTGCATGTCAACAATCGGAGGGGCCATATCAACAGGATTCTGAACAACTTTAGCAAAAGATTGCATGTCTTGAGAAGGAGAAGGGGCAGGTTGTGCAGTAGAAATCGAAGCTTCTTGTTGCTTAGTGCCACGAGATTTCTTGCTAGAGACAGTAGTCCATTCTTCAGTGTTTCCCCATGAGCCATTAGCAGGAGCCGCAGGAGTGGACGAGGGATTTGCCTTATATTTCCATTTCATCAAAGGGAACTCTCAAATTTTGTGAGCTGTAGATTGACATCGATAACAGGTATTGGGTAAATTGATATAGGCAACTCTTTGCCTTATGGATTGGTCCTCGATTTTAATATCAATAAACTCCTGCAAATCCTTAGTAAGGTCAACTTTGATACAAACCCTTCTAGTGGGTCGAGCGGAGAAAAAATTTTCTGGCTCAAGGCAAACAAACTTACCTAAGGGGGCAACTAAAGTCTACAAAAAACCCCAAAGAGGAACAAGAAGACCAGGGAATCGGGACTTCCAGTGCAGCTTGATCACTGACTTGGAAATTTTGAGAGTAGGGTTGCAAAATCAACAGAGAATTACAGACAGTCCATGGACCCCTAGACAGAACCTTCTGTGCTTGAGCTGGATCTAAAAAGTGAAAAAGGAAATACCCTTTTGTAAGGTTTTGTACATTCTCCACTTTGACTCCATATGGGCCCCAAACTTGTTGGACCCATGAACGAATAAGGGTATCATATGGGATATGACCCAAAAAATAACCCACCAGGGTATGACTCTCAAATCATTCATAAGCTATATGGAATTCATGCAAAGGAATAACAGCTTCAGGGACAGGGCCTTTACCTCGTGATACATTGTCAGAATGAACTTGCACGGATGCTTCCCCGGTACCATTGAGCTCTCCAGCAGACTCAGAATAAATGGAGCTGACTGCATGAGCAACAACCATTAAAAAGGGTGAATTAACACCACCTCAAGGCAGTGTTAATGCAGCAGACAGGATTTTCCCACTGAAACCCTTACAAAAAACACACAACCAGTCTTGCATCAAACCCTAGCAGACCCAAAACTCCAAACTGCCAAGATCACAATCATTAATTTCATCTTGAGATAAATGTTCAACAATCTCTTGAGAGGATCCCATTGAGTCTAAGGTATATATTTCATTTTTGATTGAACCTATAACTTCAATTTTGTTTTGATATACGATGATGCAATTGCTATGCTCATTTATATTTTTAAATTCAACTGATCTTCCTTTTTCAACCAATTTAGCAACTGAGATAAGATTAGTTGATAGTCCAGGAACATATAAAATATTTTCTAGCACAAAATTTGAAAATGGTATGCTAGGTATTACTCTACTAGTTCCTTGAACTTGATATATCTTATCATCTGCAATTTTTAGCAATATATTATCTCTGACTTCTAATGATTCAAACCAACGTAAATTTACAGTCATATGATGACTAGCACTTGAATCTATATACCAAATATCTTTTTCTCCATTTGTACTTTTTGATGAGATTCAAGTGATATTATCTCACATCTTTGATAATAATTTGGTATAACTATTTTATGATGTTGTCCTTTGTATCCAAAAAAAAAATTGATACAATTTTTGTTTTTGAACTTTTACTCTCAAATAACATGGTCTTGTACCTTGAAAATTTCTCCTATACTATGATGTTTGACATCTATTCATTTTTTTAAGTTATAAAACTTATATCTCCCAAGTTAAGAAATAATTCAAATATGAAATTTACAAATTTTAATTTTCTAAACTTTTGATGCAGAAAACCTTTTAACTCCCAAATATTTTAAATTTGCAAAATTTAAAAAACTTCTAATATTTTTTATTTCAAATTTTCTCAAAAATTGAAGAACTTAAGAAAAATAAATCTTCTATTTTAAAAACTTGAAATATCTTCAAATACTTGAAAAACTTTAAATAATCAAATAAACTAATTAAATTTGAAATCCTTATCACTCCACACTTTTAAAAAAACTCAAAAAATTATATCTTTATCTAGACCTTATAACTCTAATTAAAAACTCATTAACTCCTTCTAACTTATGACTCCAAATTAAAGCATTTGAAAAACTTAATTTTTACCTTGATGCGCTAATGGCAATTTCTTATCACCTTGGTCAACTTACACTTGCTTACTGGATGAGCTAATGGTAATTGCTTATCACCTTGGTCAACTTGCGCTTACTCTCTAGATATGCTAATGGTTATGCTATCCAAGTTAAGTAGCCCATGCCAAACTAAACCCTAATTTTGCATGGCATTCTACATGTAATTCAATCGTTCCATTAGCCTCTTTCTATGATAATGACCTTCGTGTATCCATGTTACGTCTCCTAGCTATGACAATGTTGCTTGACATTACTTCTTGCAGGTGTAATGCGAACATTAATCTATAGGCCTTCTTTATTGATTTTTTCCCAATCATTTTTCTAACACTCGTCTCTTCACCTCCTGTGCTAGTCTCCTCACTCTAGTGGTATCTTTACTCAATGTTGTTGATCTCTTTAATCATTTTCTAGTCTCCTCACTAGATGTGGTTGCTTGACGATGCAATATTTCTATTTGGAGTAGCTTTAGAAACTGCTCTCCTTTATTTGGAGAATCTAGATAATGCCCTCCTATCTTTTCTTTTGTCTAGGGCGCTCAAACTGATGCTGGTTCAAAACACATTCTCAATATCTTTGTTCCACTTACATGATTTATTATTCAGTCTGCCACTTTCTCCTTACTAACTCTTTGGATTGTTTTTCATAGTGATAACTCTCTACTTCTATTATAAAGATTCATGCTTCGCTGTAACATATCTCTGCTTTTTTTCTTAATGGATTTCTGGTGAGGACATCAAATGATAGGTTAAGGTTTAAGTTGTTAGGTTTAATAAAACCTTAGATTAAGCTTAGGCTTATTAGGACTTAGTCTTGTAGGGGCTTAGTCTTATTTTTAATTTTGAATAATTTGTTAAATGTGAGACTTAATTGCTCATGTTAGATAAACTTCTAGAATAGGTTAGTTGGTAAAATCTTCTAGAGGGATTTTGCTAGTTAGATTGGTGATGGCCAATCCCTCAAATAAGCCTATGGATAAGAGCTTATATTCTCAATTTTGGAATTGGTTGCTTCTTCCAAGGGTTGGTTGCTCAATCTAAGGGTAATCAATTGTAATTTGGTGCCTATTTAAGCACCTCAGTTCAATGCAATTTTCAACTTCTTTGATTTCACGTCAATTTTTGCTTTTGTTTTCTACCTTACAAGCTCTCTATTCCACTTTCACCTTATGAGCTCTATGTTTTACTTTCGTAAGAAATCTCATTGCATTGCTTTATTTATAAGAAATTTTTCTATTCTACTTTGCTTATGAAAAATCTCTACGTTCTACTTTCTTTATGATAAAGCTCTTTGTTCTTATTTCCTTATGAGAAAGCTCTTTTTTATGATTTCTTTATGATAGCTCTAGCAACTATACGTTTTAAACTCTCAGTTTCTTTTTGTTTGCTAACAATATTCAAATTCATTCATCTTCTAATGAATTTTAAATATTAATGCTTATCTTTGTCCTATCTATTTTTTTGGTTACTCCTTAGGACTTAGCAATCTTATGCTAGATAATCCTAGAACAATGCTAGTATACCTGCTCTTTTCTTATTTTTATGACAATGATGCTTAGAACAATGTACAACTACTTTAATCTTCTTCTATTGATGCTTTCTAATGCAGAAGAAACTCATAGAGTAATAGCTTAATATTCTAGTTCAAGAATCAATTCAGTCTCGAATTATGATACTTATCTATTCTTTGAAATATTAACTACTTATCCTATACTTAGAAGCTAAAATTCTTCTCTATCTCTATAGGAAGCTTCTCAACCTCTAAAAAAAAAAATCAATGTCTTAGGTTGCACGTAAGAACAAAATATAGTTCTCCTCTTTTCTAGAGAATCCAATATCAATGTCAGGGTGACTATGAATGTCCTCGAATGACCAACTTTTCTTCTGAGTTGGTTCTTTTCCAATATTTAATAATGATTCTCCTCTTTTCTAGAGAATCCAAAATATTATCAAGGTGACTTTGTATGTCCCCAAATTTCCAACTATCTTTTGAGTTGGTTTTCAATCAATCAATATCCAAATTTCTTTTGAGTTGGCTTTCCTATCAATTGTCCAACTTTTCTTCTTAAGTTGACCCTTTCTATCAATATAGTTGAGTCATAGTCTTCACTGGTTTTCCTTCAACCAAGTGGAAATATCCTAGCATCCAAATCAAGGTGACTATTCCTTATCCCCTCAATTTCTACTCAATAAGACCTTTAAAAAATAGAGTCCAAGTCTTCACTGCCTTCAAAGTGGACAAACTCTAAATTAATTTTATCAAAAGTGGATAAAGTTAAATATTGATAACGATGGCTAATAAAATAACTCTATCAAAATGGACAAAGTCAGGTGGTATCAGAGATACCACTATTGGCTTTTAAACCTTACTATCACAAAAAATCACAGTTCCCAATATAAAATAACCATAATATTTAAGGTCAAAATAATAATATAATGAGTAGAATAATACATGAGTATTTTATATATATATATATTTTTATATATATATACTATATATATATATATATATATATATATATATATATATATATATATATATATATATATCAAGGCCTATATAATATTGAAAATAACATTCACTTATACAATCAAATATGGATATAAATGGCCTAAGTCATTCATGAACTATGCATAAAGAAAAATTACAATATTAATTACTCAAAAAGTTGTATACAAGCTTTATTCCTTTTTCTTTTAGATACAACACTATAATTTGATATTCATGTTATGTTCTTATGGATTATTATCTCCATAATATAACCATAGTAATGTGACTATTGTTTTCCATATAACAAGTCCTATGATATTTGGCTTATCATCTTGTCACTTTCATACTAGAATATTCACTTTCTTCTTGCATGCACATTTGACTGTGACACGTCTACATGAATATTACACTTCTACATGCACTCCTAATCTAAGACATTTGTGCACATACTCACATTACATATTTGCATACAAGACACTTGTGCACATTCTCTCAATCTACACTTGCACTCTAACTTACATGACACTTATGTATTTCTTGCACATTGACACTTACATAAAATGGGAAATATAAATCACACACCTAAACTAAAGACTCAACCCTAATCTATTACATATTTACAATTGTACCATGAAGGTACCATGGGGGTATATTAGCATGTAACGATTAATGTAATATTCCTCAACACTCACAAGTGTACAAACACCATTGATGGAAGGTACTAAAATAAAATCCAAAGGGTTAGCATTAGAGGATATAAACATAATTAAGTCTACCACTATGTACATCATCATTATTAGGTCTCTCATTACATAACTACATTTTGCATCAATGTCACACATGTTTTTGAGCTTTATTTACTACTTTGCTTGTCCTCACCTCTAATTAAATTAAATGTCATTTAAAAAAATGTGGATACCACCATATATGTCTACATTGTTGTGCTTAGAGCACTAGTGTTGTCACAAGGGCTACTTTCATTGCCTTTAAATCTAACATGATCATGTATTATATGACCCAAAAGAAGGTCTAACATATGCTTAACTACTCATCCTTTTTATCACCTTTAACTAGGGTAGCTTAATTCCCTTATGGCAATAATTAGCCTTTTAGATTTCATTCTTTAAACTCTTGTAGTAGTATAAAAAATCTTAATGGACTTTCTTAATGAACCAAAATGAAACAAGGGATAAATAATGATATAGTACCTTCCAATATCCTCCAAAGTACCCTAAAAAAATTGACAAATATAATCTTAAATATACTTTGCACTCAAGTTATAGGAACAAGCTATTATCTAACAGGTTTTTAACACATTGTAAGGCATTGACTAGTATTAAACTTGTTCTCACCTTTAAGTACAAAATTGTTAACGTTTATTTAATATGATAACATGAATGCAACCCTACATATCCACATTGTTATGGGTAGAGCATTAGTGTTGTCATTATGATTGCTATCTTCATCCCCCAAACTAGAATGGCCATAAAGCATGATTAAACCTACTCATCTTTTTCAATACCTTTAGTTGGGCCTAGCTTATTTCCCTTGTGGTCACAATCAACCTTTAGCTTAGAATCTTCAAATTGTTATAGTAGTTTAAAGACTCTTAACGACCTTCCTTGATGAACCATTATAAAATAAGAGATAAATAATGTGATAATAACTTATAATATCTTCTCAAGTATCCTTAAAACATTGACATATATAATATCTAATGAACTTTACACTTAGGTTATAAAAAATATATTATTTTATAGGTTTTTAACAAATTGTAGAGCCTTGGCCCGTAAGGGCTAGGTGGATTGGTAATTTTTTATCTAGCTAGGCACTTACCAAGAAAAGATCTTGCTTTAAACCTTGGAGGCATACCTGTTGCAAAGGCAGTAGTCTGATTTGAATCCTCTGAGTTCATGCTAGATCGACGATGACGATACAAATCCTGAGCGATCGGTGGTTCTGTCACATCGGGTCAACAACAACGAGGTGGTATAGACTTGTTAAGAGCAACCCCTCTATGGTTTAAAACTTGCACTTGCTAGTTACTAAAAATAGTGTAAATGTAACCAACTCCCCTATGTATTAAAAAAAAAACAAATTGTAAAACCTTGACTAATAAAAAACTCATACTCAATTTTTTCAACTAAAATCTTAAAAATAAAAACTACACAACAACATTAAATATTTAATTTCATATATATTAACTTAAAAATTTTCAAACCATTATATTCAATATATATTATCTAGAATGTTACAAAATTAAAAAACATATATATTTTAATTATTTTACACACATATTGACCTAAGACCATAAATAACATTATAAAATACTCATACTGGACTTAAAACCGTACAAATAATTATAAAATATTTTATTTCATTAACAATATTAAAACTTTATTTATTTATTTATATATATATATATATATATATATATATATATATATATATATATATATATATATATATATATATATATATATATTAATTAAAATACTTTTATAATGGAAAAACATAAATTCGTATATGAAAAAAGATAGTACAATAACATTATGCAAATATATACAACATCAACCAACATTTTGACTTGAATAAAACTTGATATTTAAAATATATATATATATATATATATATATATATATATATATATATATATATATAAATAAATAAATAAATAAATAAATAAAGAAAGAAAGAGGGGAGTTGGTTAAAGCCACACTATTTTTAATTGTAACTTATAAGCGCAAGGTTCAAACCACATGGACCTGTTGTTGTTGACCCAAAATGAGAGACCATCATTTGTCGTCGGTTTGGCACACATTCACATAATTTTTAGTAAGTAGAGTTCAAACCACACACTATTTTTAGTAACTTACAGTTCAAACCAGAGGGGTTGTTCCCAACAAACTTATTTCATTTCGTTGTTGTTGATCATGATCCGACATAAGAGCGAGACCACTGGTCAAGGTTCATACCACATGGGCTGCTCCCAACAAGCTTATTCCATTTCTTTGTTGATGACCCAACATGAGAGGGAGACCATTGGTCACTTGAAATTCGTATCATCGTCAATCTAGGGCGCACTCAACGTATATTTGGCGCGGACTCAAAGGATTTAGAGCACACTACTACCTTTGCAAATTGGCACCCCTAAAGTTTAAACCCAAGTTTCTCCTTAATAAATACTTAACTACACAAACAATTACCAATCCACTTACCCTTAAAAAAAAATATATTATTATGATTACACTGCCAAACCATATATACTTATTCATTCGTTATATATTACTCTAAAAATAACTTTGAAAAAGGAAGTAAAAAAATAAAAACCCGACTTGCTTTGATCTTTCCATCTCTCGTTCTTAGATGGTCAACTTATTTAGAGAATGTTATTTTTATTTTTTTTTGAATTTATAAATTTTGGTTGAGGAAACACAAGTTGCAGTTGGAATTTAAGAACCATCGATCCTGTTAAATGCAAGGTGGATTTTACAGGCAGATTATCCGATTTTAAATTATTTCAGGTCTGCTAGAGAGGAATGAATTCGCCAAGCTCTGGCTATTGCAGACGAGTTATAAATTCACTGCTAATGACGTAGGGTTTCGAGCTTTTGTCTTCAACGGTAATAAATATTTACCTATTTTCTTTCACTTTTGGCTGCAATTTAATCTCGACTTTCCGTGCTTATGCTTTCAGATTTCAGTTTCCATTCTTGAACAAAATTACAAATTCAGAATTACCATGTGCTCCGACCTCTCATAAGTTTCATAATCATTTTTGTAAGATATAATCGGGTTGAACTACCATCTAAACTACCATCAAAAAATTGCCCTAGGCAAATTGCTGCAAACTTTTCCATGGAAGAAGTTTTTTTTGGTCATGTCTTTGTGATTTAAGCTCATTGTTTTATCTTTTATTATTAAAAGTTATGTTCCAATGTATGGATTTTGAGGTTGTTTTTTTGGTAGTGAATTTTCTGTTGTGTTTTTTCATTCTTTAGTTTATATTTAATATCAATATTCTTGAGACAAATTGCAGGGGACCTTAAAATGTACAAAAATCTGTCAAAATAAAATTGTGCTAATCACCTTTTTGAAAAATTTGAAGGAACATTAATCTCAATATATATATTTTTTTATTCTAAAACCAGTCCAATTTCTACTTACACTCTTTAGAAGGAGTTAAAATACACGAGTGAGATTGAATATGATCTTTTGTGTCGAGTGGTGTGACGCGTAAATTCACGATGGAATCCTCATTAGTTGTGAAAGGAGAGGTGCAATTAGATATGGATGTGTAGCCAAACACAACCATTGGTATATTAGATATGCAAATGAAGATTTTGTTGAACTTAGAGCCATCTTTTTCTTTATTTAATTATGTGGTGGATTCGCATATGTACTTCTCTGTTTTTTTTTTCAGTTCATAACCACATTATTTTTAGTAATTGATAAGTGTAGGATTTAAACTATAAGGGTTGCTTTCATCAAACTGATTTGTTATTGTTGAACAGGCATGAAGGGAACAGCCTGTTGCTCCGGGTTCGTACCGTCATTGTCAGTCTATTGTGCACTCAGAAGATTCAGATCAGACTACTACTTTTGCAAACAAGTTCTTACCCCGAAATTTTAACTGAATGTCTTCTTAATAAATGTCTGATCAAACAAACACTTACCAATATCCCCAGTCTTTAAACTTACCTAAGAAAAAAAAAAAATTGAATAGTAAAGATATATATACACTAAGATTGGCCGAAGTCCGAATTATACAAAGACCTGTGAAAATGAGAGAAACTAGGATGAATGACAGAGTTGTCTGTATTAGAAACACGAAGGCTGTTATCCTACTTAAAAAAATGATTGACGAGCAAAAGTTAGGATCTTGTCTTGAAATTGCTAATGCTTTTTATGGAGTAAGGGTCATAGCTGAGATGCGTTCAAAACATCATATATGTTGTTTTTCTCATACAAATATGTGACTATAACGTTTGTAACCCCTCTCACATTAAGGATTTGAACTAATTCAAGTAGGTTCAGGTCAAGGAGGATTTGTCTGTTACCTATATCATTTTTGACAAATTGCTTCAATGGCTAGTTTATTTGATGTGAACTAAAGGATAGGGCGGAGTCAATTTTTTTTCCAATCTTCTACTTTTCTCTGAGGAACTTCCTATTTCATTTAAAGCAAAATTTAGATTAAAACAAAATTTAGATGAAAGCTCCGTTGATATTTAAGGATTTGAACTAATTCCATGGTTACCGTATCCAATAATTTTGTTTTTCGGGTATTTATGTCCATATATTAGATACAGATACATATACAATACTTATTTAATACCATATTCAGATGTGTCCAAACACATGGGTATCATATCTAGATGTATCCAAATACACGGGTATTGTATCGAGATGTATCTCAATACAACATAAGTGAACCTAACGGTAAAGGTTTGGGTGCTCTAGATAGGAGGTCCAAGGTTCAATTCTAAAGGAGGGTAGGGTATGCACACCCCATAGGTAGACAACACAACACAAATGCCTCCTCCCACGCATAGTAGACTCGAGGACTATGGGGTGATCTGATATGTGTAATGCTCTTAGACCTTAATGTTAGGAGGTGAAGTCAATAGCCGAATCTCTAATGTTCTTCAGTAGAGTGGAGCATGGTGTTGCAGTTTTTAAAGTTGTTTTTGCTTTTAAAGCGAGTTTTTTTTAAACGCAATTAATAAAACAATTTTTTAATAAAGCGCTTTTATCTGGAATGTGCCACGACTTTTTTGGAATCTTGCTTTGTATTTCTATAAAAATGGGAATGTCCCTCATAATATCTTAGGCCCCAAATCATGGCATGAGGCAGTTAAGGTATATTATTTTTAGTTGGCTAACATGGAAAGAGTCTTACAATGATGCAATTGCCTTCTGGTACAAACTATATCTACTTTATTTCTAACAAGTATAACTTTAAACAAATTGACAGATTTACACAAAAGAACGATATAAATAATATGTACATTCATAGATTCTGAGTACATTCACTTTAAGGATTTTTATTAACATATAATTCATGAGCAAGTGGAGCTAAGCCACACATTCTTGGGCCAAAAACCCTGAAAGGAAAACAATTAATTATCTTGAAAAGGCATATATGTTTCTACAGGCCTTTAACTGACCTGAAACCCACCCTGTTTGAAAGGTTGTTCCAATATATTTTTAAAGATATATAAGGTGACACTTTAGATCAAAATTGATAGACTTATGGTTGCTTATATTTGACTAGCTTCGTAGTTGATTTGATATTTGACTTGCAGATTTTGCACCTGGTCATTTTTTAAAGAAAACAAACAAGCTGGATCCTAGTCGTTAGGTTAGAAAACCACACGATTGATGGGACAAACAAAAATAAAATGCAATCAAGAAACACAAAAATTGATTTTGTTCAGTTGTTAGAGAGCATTAAAGATAGATTCAAATGGATTGACACAAGATTCAAAGGGATTGACATTACAATTGAAGAATCCAAGAATTACCCCTAAAAAACCCATGAATATAGCAGGCTTCAGCATCCAAGTTCTTCATATTGTTACACCATCAATTTGAGGTTGAATTCTACAAGATAGCATGTTTTCTAGTAAATAGTGTGTGCAATTATATTTACATGTGGTAACAGTCAACAAGGTGGAAAAAGAGATTGGTCACTTGCTTACCCTCTTTTGACACCAAGGTGTATTTCATTAGTGAGATAAATCAAATATCACATACTCAAGGAGCCAGAGTACACCCCTTGCCCATCAGTAGACTAGCACAAGAGTTCAGTGAATAACAATGTTAACTTAGGACTTCAATGGACATATTAAAGATAATTATATTTGGTTTCAATTGGCTATTACTTCCTAGAGGTCTTTTATTGAGTGTCTTGGAGATATGTGAGACCTTAAAGGAGCCAATGAAACTATCTAATGGCCTGAGGAATAACAATGGTTGTGTTGCAAGGCAGAGTGTGTGAGCATCTTTGAACAGTTGGTCCCTAGCTTGTATTGGTCATTGGATCATTGCTAAGCTCCTGGATGGTGCCAGATGCATTTTGGTCCAATAGTGCCACTCACTTCCTAGTGTTGCTGCTTCAGGTTTGAGATAGGTTCACCCATAGGTGTTTTAGTTATGCTTTGTGTTTATTCAAAAAGTAGATTGCTTCAAGATGAGCAAATTGAAGGTGCTTTCATATGCTCTTTTCTTTCTATTTCATTTAGCATTGGCTTGAGTTCACACAGGCTTGAATGAATGCCTTTGATAATTGCATGTGATGCTCTTGCATGATGCACCTTAAGAGTAAGTGATTCAACTCCACATCAATTTTGAGCTGGCAATTTCTTGATTGGATTGTTTAGAAGTTGTTGCCTTCCTTTATTGAACATTCTTTTTGTTTGGATTTAGGGCATTCATGGGATTTTGGAATGAAATATGTGGTCCTCTTTTACATAAACCTTGGAATAAGTGATAAACCAACATTTCATTTTCTTTTCTACAAATGAACACACAAAAAATGATATAATTTTGCATAGACAATAGAACTATTATTAAGTGGGCATAGTTGCAACACTTCATGCTTGATTTCCTTGTGGTGAAGGGAGTCCAGCTGTTCTTAAAGATAATGAAAAAAGCTATACCTCTTTAGCAAAAAAACTATGTTTTCAATTTGGGGTTGTATGCCTAAGAACCTATGACTTAGCTTCAATTGCTTATAACCTCTAAGGCACCGACACTAGACTATAAATTATCAGAAAGAATAAATGCATGGGCTTAATACCACTGTACTCCTGATAAAAATACTCCTTGGTAACTTGGCTTCTTAGATAAACCATTCCAACTGCATTGCATTCTTTTAATTTACTTTATATTATATGAGCAAGTGAGACTTAAATGATAATAACAATGGAAAATTTCTAGCCGAGTTTATAACATTTTTCTAACATTCTTAACACATCAAATAAATATCATTTTCTATGATTCAATGCTTGCATTTGCTCTGACATCTCCTCCATATTAAACTTTTAAAAAGCATCAATATTTGGATCTTTTACGCTCTGACTATTCAGGATCCAAGTTTACACACAATCAGTGTGAACAATAATGTCCTCTCTTTTTTTCTTTTTTTTTTGGTTTTAAGAAAAGAAAAATAAAATAAATAAAACAAAGTGAGAGAATATAGTAATGGATAGCAGCCTTCGACATAAGATTTCATCATGGCATTCCATTTTCCTTTTTTGTTAGGAAGCCTACCACTCTATTCATGGTAACAACACTTCGTAGAAAGCTTTAACACTCATGGTGATTATTGATGAATGTAGGTCATTAGAGTGCCAAAGTATAGTAATTGATTATAGCCTATGGCATCCATTAGATTTCATCATGGCATTCTATATTTTTCTCTTTATTGTGAAGCTTGCTTCAATCACAATTCTTATATTTTTCTTTTGCGTTTAGATCTCATACTTTCTACCATGTTGGTCTGACACAACCCTATCTTTTTCTCAAGGTTAATAAATTTGGGAATAAATTAGATCAATATTACAACCAAAAAAACCCTTTTAAGATGTAAAAAGCCCTTTGGTACAAGCTCCATAAATTGTTGGTACTCTGCATGCAGTCCAATATAAATCCTTCAATCCAAACTTGTCGTTTAATTAGATTTTTACAACTAAAGAATCAAGTCACTTTCTTGTCAATGGAAATAAATGTAAAAGGTTATTTTTAGAAGAAGTTGAATTTGGATCCATTTCTTGTAATAGGACACTCTAATAATATGCTACAACAAATTGTCTCGATAGAATGATGAATGAAGCTCTACTCATATAAGGGCTAAAGTGGCATGATAGAAATTCTGCAATGGGTTATGAACATAAAAGTCTAATCTAGATGAACATAATCTTTTCAAATCGGATGCTAAGGATTTCAATGAATAATAGAGCATGCAAAATTGCACTCAGAATGATGAAATTGATTCTGTCAAATGTCAAGCTCATTAAAATCCAGAAGACAAAAATTAGGTCATAACAAAATTAATAGCCAAAATAAACAGAAGATGCATCAAATTGTGCACTGTTATTTATTATCTCCCCTTCTCAAAGGAGGACTATGTCATTATAAATTCAAATAATAGTGAATCATCTTAGTGTTAAAATAACAAGGATAATTTGTAAGCATTATATTCTATCTCATATTAAGGGCTAAAGCGGCCTGATAGAAAGTTTGCAATGGGTTATGGATAGAAAAGTCTAGCCTAGATGAACAAAATATTTTCAAATCGAACGTTAAGGATTTCAATGAATAATAAAGTATGCAAAATTTCACTCAAAATGATGAAATTGATTCTATCAAAGGTCAAACTCATTAACGTCCAGAAGACATAACAATTTGTTTTCTCTTTGATATCTCCCCTACTTTCAAATATACACCAAATATTAACATAGATAGTTAAAATACCTCATCTACCTTCAAATTTCTAACATTGTTAGCATAAAGCTTTGCATCACTCTTCTCCTTTTCTAATGGACAATAGATTGGCAATCGATTCTTGAATTACAAAGACTGCTAAAAGATAACATTTTTGGATTTCAACCAATTACATTGAGATAAATTTTTCTTTTAAGCATTATAGGAGTGTTGTGTGCTTTTCTTTTATCTTTTGTACTTATTTTTTTGGCTTTTTTTATTAGCATATGTAGTTTTAGTCAAACATATGAATGATTGTATGTCTTTCCTGATTTCAACCAGTTGCATGGAGATAATCTAGTGAAATTGGGCTAACTGTTTGACGATTCTTATCTTTTAGGTTCTGGTGAGGATTGTGATTGTCTTGAGCAGTCCACATGGCGAGATTCAAAAGTGAGCACATTCTTCTAGTTTCTGATAAGCTTGATATAAATAGTGAGTTTTTATAACACACATATCTAGTTTTTGTGTTTAATATTTATTCAAAAAGCATCTTCACACTTCAATGTGATGCAATAAGCCCTACAACTTGATACTGGTAAGAGTTTATAATAATTAGTGTAACACTGTAGATATTCAGATTCGATGTTTCTTGACTTGGAAATAAGAGGCCTTTTGTGAAATGGTATTATAGTAATACGATATTCAAATAGTTCACAATATTGAATGTTTTTGCAGAAATACTAGTAAAATATTGTGATGGCACCAATCTATCATGAATTTTGTTCTCTTTGGATGTATGTATATTTATTTACCCTCTCTTTAACCACCATGCTCCCACCCCCTACCTTCCCACCACCTTTTCATAATCAGGTAAATTTTAGGGCCTTGTACTAGAAGTACTTACCTTTATAATGGGCATTGATTAGGACAGAATGCTCCCTAGAACTTATGCTTGAGTCTATTGATAAAATGCATTATGTGGAAATGTGATTACCCAATGTAGAGTATTCATTCAATGACAAATAATCATCAATTTGGACTGCACAAAGAAAGAATCTAATAAGGAGTTTCCACTTGTCCAATACAAATACTTACAAGAAAATTAATAACACAATTAAAGCAGAACAAGGCTATTTCAAGTAGGCAATAAAATGAGGAAATTCGCATAACCTTACAGATAAATGCAATATGGCAGAATCCCTTGATGGTAGGGATGTCATTTAAAATATATGAGAAAACTCCAATAATTATGCACTTTGATACCATCTGAGAGTAAAAAAAATTACAAATGAATGTTATGTGTTGTATTAGCTTGCATCTCAGTGACCTTTGTTCTCAGATTGATATCAAACAAGTAATCAACTTGTTGGGATGTTGGCATTGATACCGTCTTGGGACTGAAAATATGATGTAATGAGCTTGAAATATTAATGGAATAGACATATTCTTAAGAGCCTTTGCTTACAATGTAAGATAAATATTTCACTTTCAAATAGGAGTAGGCATCTCTTCTTCATCCTGTGTGAGTGTCTTTAATGAAACATCAGTGTGCCTAAACAAGCAAAGGAACCTACCTTAAATATTCTACTGAAATAGCATCTAAGAACAAAGGTAAAGTGTTAGTCTCTTTTGGAAGATGATGGTCTGTCACTATATGTAATTGATTTGAGCAAACCCAAAGTTGGACCAAGCAATGGGGTAGTTGCTTTTGCATATAGCCCCTAGTTATCAACAAGACAATACCAAAAAATGGAGAAGAAATGAAACTATTAAAAATATTTTAGCACAAGGTCCTTCTTTAATATGATACATGTTATTTCAAACCTATCTTACAGATCTTTTGATCTCTGGCTTTACTTGCATCTCTCTTGATGAAGTCCAGAGCACTAGAAGAGAACTCCAAATGACGAAGCCCCTATGTGAAGGTCAAGATATTAGAGTAGAGAGGTTGTCTTAGAATATCAACTAAAACCATGCCATAGATTAACAAGTCGTACTAAAAATTAAAGCTCAAGAAAATGATACATATTATAGCCTAATTAGTATTTGGCAGTAGATCAGATTCCATAAGGTTACAATTTTGATGGTCATAAAGAATCCTTATCCCATTGCACAAAAATTCTTTGACTTCACGCATTCATAAATATAATTGTCAATGCTTTGGCAAAGAGTTTTGCTAGTTTGTGTCCAAACACAATGATCCAAATAGACTCATTTTACTCTTTAGATTTGTATATGGGGTGAATGATATGAAAAGTCAACATCGCATGGTTGTGCTTTGAATAACTCAACCTTAAAGTCTTCCACCCCCAGCCCTTGTTGGGTCAGAGTCTAAACATGGTAAACAATGAACATTATCATATGGCATGTGAAGTGAAAATAAGTGGGTCTATGCTCCACAATAAGAGATAAAAATGGAAAATATGACTATACTGTTTGTGAAGAAGTGGGGTCTAACTCTGCTCATCTCTGCTCAACAATACCAACAACATGTCGCATAGCCAAACTAAACATAGGGATTTATGATGCCAGGTAAAAATGTTATGTAGATAATATAGTTTTGAGGTATTATGTTTACCTGTTCTTTGCAAGATACTATTTTTTCTTCTTGAGCAAACACCACTTTTGGGTCTACCTCCACGTTACAGGGCTACTTAGTAAGATTATACCTCTTAATTTTGGAAGTCATCTGCATTAGATTGGAAATTTTTTTCTTGATTTTCAAAATATTCACCATGGTTGAAACTTCATAAAGCTCTTAGGGAGATACTGAAAGCATCCATTTCCAAGAGTTTCTCAAAGTTTCCAATATTTTGTCCAAGGATTTTAGTAAGTTTATGTAGTTTTCAATTCCATTCCCTTGCCCATTCCCTGCATCTTGTTAATTCCTTATGAAGTCCACCCCAAAAGTTTATGCCATTCCCTAACTTAGCATCCCTTCTTCCAAAACTTATGTTTCATAGTTTCCTAAGAATCCATTTTAGATTCTCTATCCAACAAAGGAATACACTTAGGCAGGCATCCCATGGGAACTGAAGAAGTTGTACAATCAAGGGTGCATAACATAAAGCAGAATCTCTGATTCAATTTGCATGATAATAGTTGAACAAAGTTGAGTTGTTGGCAGCATATGTGTTATTGCACGATGTACAAATGTGTGGAAATATTTGTTTGTAGATGTATCTTCAGATGCCTAATGTAACCTGATCAATTGTTGTGGCATTGACTATTTGGAAATGGAATCTGAAATCTATAAACCAGATTATGATCATTTACAAGAAATAAAGCCTATGTTTCTTGTAAAGAACAAGTGAGCCACTGTTAATTGAACATTCAAATGGGCATCCTATATATTTGACATTAGATGTTGTACTAAAAATGTCTTAGCAGTTGTTTAAAACATTTAATAGTTATTGGTGTTAGGTTGTGTGACACAAAGAGTTTCCAATCATGACTCACACTGCTTCTTAAATTTGATAAATGCATAAGGGGGGTGCATTGAGAGACATAAACTACATAATAATGACAACAAAGGTGAGAGAACATATGTGTTATGTATCTTGACAAGAATCATCATGTCAAATTAGGAAAATAAATAGATTGCGAGGGTCCCATGGAATAATGGACACTTGAGAAAGATATTGTTCATAGAGCATTGACCCTTGTATGTGATGCCTTCTAACATTTTTATTTAAACAGTCAATTACAAAGTTTTAAATTTAATCAATTTTATTCATGGTATGTTGTCTATCTAACAAGGAAAGCTTACCAATCAAAGCATTGAGGAGATATTAGGGGCAATTTGTGATGCTATTGTGTTGGTACATTGTTGCTATTGTGTTGTTATAGGTAACCCTTTGAGAGTGATTTCGATAATTTCATTGCATTTAAGATTTGAAAAATTGTTAAGGGACTGATTGCGCACCAAAGGTGGGGTAGTCACCAAAAATGATGAAAGTAACAGGTAAAATAGTGTAATGGTTGTCTATAACCATGGTTTGTACAATATAATAAGAATTTTCTAAAGGCTTATTTCAAGAAAAAAAATTGTGATGAGGAACAACAGCAAACATAATAAGCACTATAGTCCCATAGTAGTAGTCTAAGTAGTTGTGACCTTTGCCCTGGCTTAGGGGGCCATGGTTTCTGACCCAAGGCATCATTCTTGAAATATAATATAATGTTTAAAGAAGTTTTATACCCTCTCCAAAACTTAGAAAGGGTTTGCCTTCAATTAAAAACAGAATATGCAATATTAACATGAAATGTCGATGACTGAAACTTCAAGAGAAGAAACGAATATTCTAGGGTTTAAGAGAGTATGCAATATTAACATGGAATGCCAATGATTGAAACTTTAAGAGAAAAACGATTATTCTAGGGTTTATGAGGTTCACTTAATTACATACAATCCTACTGGAGCACATATTTAAAACATTTTGCACACATAAAAGTTTCCACATAATGGCATTGTCAAGGGCAGGGTAGCTTGGTTATCATCACAGTAAATTCCAAGTACAACATACTTTGATATTGGACAGTAAAACTAATTTTACATTTTGCTCTTAATTTTAATTTTGTAACTCAAGTTTTAAACCATTTTCTAACCTCTCTTCTACGATTTTTTTGTGTGAATCCAATCAGGATTTGAAACCCATTGTGACATTTATAAGTGAAAAGACAAGCAAAGAAATGTAATGTGTACTAGAATTTGCTCGATGCCCGCCAAAACAACGTGTCTTTAAAAAAATTGGAGGAAATAATGAGAGCTCCTCCAAAATATTATGCTTGTGACTATGAACAAAGCTCTTTTCTCATCGGGGTGGAAAATGGGATATACCTGTGTATCTCATGCTCTTTTCTCATTAGGATAGAAAAAGGGATACATGTGTATTTCATTAATAGCATTTAGGGTTTGGAAAAATCATTAGGGGACTGACTACGTGCCAAAGGTGGGGTAAGACATTTTTGTATGGAATTTTATCTTTTTGTTTTTAACACATTTGCCACATTGCATTGCACGCCTACCCTTACCTCGATGGTGTTTTTTTGGAGATGGATGGATAATAAGGCTGCCACTGACGTCATGCTAGCTCTATCTCTGATTCCAAGGATATCTAGTGTCCTTTCATTTCTCTGTTTTATTTTTTTCCTTGTTATAGTCATCATAATTATTATTATTTCTACTTTAGCAATCGTGTTTTCAAAATTATTCTTTAACTTTCGTGAGTCAATGCCCGATAGTATTACACCAAATGCCAAACAGGATGCTCTGCTTGCCCTAGGCTTCCTCATTGCACTCAACACCTATGCTCCCCTCACATTTCCCTTTCCTGTATTTTATAGTAAATAAATAAATTATTAAAAAATAGGCACAATCATCAACGATATGGAATGGAGATGAGGATATAGTTTTCCAAAATTGTATTGATGTTGTTGGTACTAATGACATGAGATACGTGTGTCACGTGAACATTATTATTATATTGTTATAATTAAAATAATACAATTAGAGTATTGAGGAGACAAGATCGACTATGGTTAGTTTTAGCGTGTGCATCATTAATTTGACCTTAATAATTTTTGATGGAAAAGGGTTTATTATTATATTTATTTAAAAGTTTAAAAAAATTTATTTATATACATTAAATTCAGAGGTGACGTGCTTGATCACATTATGGTGAACAGTTATGAAGAAACCAAAATGGGTGAAAGGTCCATATGAAGATTAACGAAGTGGAGGTTATTTTTGGTATGCAACTCAAATATTTGGTATGAATCTACATCTAGTTATGCATGAATTTTGAACACCCCTCCCCTATAAGATACTTACCAATTTAATGATGGCTCAACTTGATATTAAAAATACCCTCTATATACACTCACATGGTATTTACCATTTCCTCATAGTGACCCCCCTTCGTACACTACACCTACAAGATGTATGATATCTTATTATTTACAATTTGTCATCCATAATAATTTTACTTTGATCTGTTAACCAAAGGAATATAAAGTCCTTTAAAGGGATCCTTATATGAAAAAATTCTCTTCCAAGTGAAATCCTTGGGAGTATAAATTTTGATTGCTCTAAATTCTCATATCCCAACTTAACCAAGCATTCACCTTATTTTGATATATTTCAAACCATCTCATCCTTTAAAAATGGGAAAATAGAACTCTTGAATCATCTTTTAAATCTCCTTCACTATATTTTTTTAAGTTATCTCCCTCAACCATATCGATAATTAAAGAGATAATATTTAGATATATTGCTTACATCAATATAATTACTTGACTTCACACCTCTATAATCCAAAAAGACATGGATAAATGGTTACTATTTTGGATTTTAAATAAGAGTATAAGTCTTCAACTAAGAATTAGATCAAAAAATCACAGAATCCCTCGCATTACCTATCTATTTAATATATTTCTTATTTAATTGTGAACACTTTGATATGAAATTTCATTTTATTGATCTCTTGAGCAAGGTTTTTTCTTAAATGCTTTTATTGCACCCACCATGCTTATATATTTTTGGATATGCATTTTTCCAATTCAAGTAATCATCTAGTAATATGTCACTACTTTATTACATCACCTTGATTTGTTTATTTCTCATAATAAAATCAAAATAAGAACAATGTTTTTCCTCTTTTAATTTATCTTTTAAGACTTGTCCATTTACATTCTCTTTGTAGTTGGTTATGGGCTTGAAGTAGGTCCCATTTATATTTTATTAATCACATTATTATGGCATTTCAATAAACCATATTAACATGATATCATAGAAAAAACATATCATCACATCAAATAACGTCATCTCAATTGGTTAAATTCCTTGGCTTTTAAGGAGGAGGCCTAGGTTCAAATCTTGCCAAGTGATATACTTATAATAGTCAAGCTATTATAATATCACTATGTAGTCATGATGTGATAACTAATTTTAAAATATATATATCATCACAAAATATACATGTGCATTGTTATCAAATATTACATTGAAGTTTTAAAAAGGAATACAAATTATAGATTTAATTTCAGGAAGACTAAAAAATAAAAATAAACTAAAATCTAGAGAGCGAGTTGGGGTAGGGATCTAGTGCATGCAAAGTAGTGATTTCAAGTAGGGAGTGGACCTCATGTTTTAGATCTCATATTTTATATCTTAGGAGAAATTCAAAGAATGGTGAAATTTGTTAAGTAAAGTTGGATAGCAACTTATTAAAAATATACATTCATTTGATCCCTAATTGGAAATAAGGATACCCTAGTTAAAGGAAGCAAAATTTTGTTGACCAAGAATAGAAGGAAGAGAGAAACTATGGAAATGCCCATCTAGGAAACAAATGATTTACAAAAGGTGATTATTAAATATGAGATGATAAAAAATAATAAATTGTTCTTCAAAATAAGAGGGTTAATATACAAGTTCAACTAATTTTGGCTAGGTTTTTTCAAGATCTAAAAGTAGATGAGTATTTGAAGACTAAGTTCATACAATAAATAGTTTTTCTTTTGATACTATTTTTTTTATCATAATTCAAGGATAAAGTAATGAGTGGCATTGTATGGTTTATATGGAGGGTTATCTTGTATTTAAGACCTTTGAGAAAAAAATTATGTAGAGATAAAAAATCTTAAAAGTTTAATAGACTTCTATAACAACCTATCGTCAAGGAGATTACAATGAATATTGCTAATACTCTAGGGAATTTCATCTAGTTGGCATTGACTTATGAGAAGTGAAGTCTAATTATGTCTATGCAAATATGTGTTGCCATAAATATTTCAAAATATTTGTCAATATCCATCATGATAAAATCTAAAAATAGACAATAGGTTCAACAAGCGGATTATGAAAATATTACCTTCTAGTATCACATTTAGCATGAGATTAGACACATGGGAATATGTTACAAATGAATTGATCAACAAAGAGATGAAAGATTCAAGTCATTGGATAACCCTATGTTGGTTTTAGAGTAAACCATCTAATGCTTTATTCAACTTCATACATCTTACATTGTTGTAGCATTACTTTTATTACATAGAAAAATTCCATTTAGGTCGTTAGAATATCAAGATAGCGGGAAAGGTTTAACGACCAATCTTCCTAAAGTATGATTATCAAAATCACCTCCTGATATTTAGCTTGATCATATTATGGAGGGTAGTATACAATAGTATTTTATGATATTTGAAGCTATAGTCTAATATCTCCCCTTATTACATTATATGTGGTAGCAAATGATGGAATAACTACCCCATTGAATCTCAAAGATAAGAATAGTTGGTGTTGTCTAGTCATTTATTTTGTATTCCATGTGTCCTCTCTGGTAATTATTTTTTTTGATAGCAATGTTGGCTTTTTATCCAAACTATCTCGAATCCCAATATTTAGGATCTTAAGTAGTCTCAAATATAAGAGCAATCAATATATTAAATGGCTAAAATCAATGAACATACTATTCATGAAAATAAAAATAATATGAATAAAATGCCTAATATCATTA
Source organism: Wollemia nobilis (assembly GCA_028583015.1). Lineage (NCBI taxonomy): Eukaryota > Viridiplantae > Streptophyta > Pinopsida > Araucariales > Araucariaceae > Wollemia > Wollemia nobilis. The sequence continues at coordinate 1,921,866 of JAQPPZ010001836.1, read as the reverse complement.
ATGAAATTGTAGACACCAAAATCTAGCCACTTGTCATCCATACGTGCCCTTCAATCACAACCATCCATTATATATATATGTGTGTGTATTTGTTTAATATATATATAAATATTAATATTTTTATATATTATATTTATATATATTTAATATATATATATATATGAATTAATCCTAGCCCTCCATCAAGTTTTAATCTCAACCATCCATCCACCTCAATCCATGCCACTTACCCAGATTTAATATCCACCCTTATTCATGTTTTAATCTTGACCACACATTTTGTATCATCAAAACCCTAACATGACTAAGGGAAGATTATAAAAGAGGAGTCATTTTGATGAATCAGACCCCTAAAAATCCCTAACAATCCCTAAGATTCTTGAAGCTGAATCTTGAGTCCCTTATCTTCTGAGATTAAATTTTATCGACAAACATTCACAAATAATTCTTAGAGATCATTAAGCCCTTCTGCACTAGCCATCTCACCATAATTATTGCCCTCCATTATTGCCCTTGCCTCATTCGCATCCATAAATGCATAACCCACACAGAACTAGATTCGGTTCTATGACACCTTCTTCAGCCCTCGAATGCCCTAGTGCATCTATCGTCATTTTAGAATACTTCGATGCATTTATTGTCGTCGTAGAACATCCTGGTGCATCTACCATCATCATAGAACACCCTGGTGCATCTACTATAGTCACAGAATGCCCTGGTGCATCTACTATAGTCACATAATGCCTTGGTGCATTTGTCGCCATCACAAGATACCTTTAGGCATTTCCTGTAATAGATTTGTAGTTCCACAACCCTCGAGCGTTGTTTGAGAATCCTTGCGATCCTCATGTACAGAAATAGAAGTAGAAGTTTCTAGTGACAAGGTAAGAAAGTTATTTGCATTCATTTTTATATTCTTGCACTTTATTTTCAGTTTTTATATTGCAACATTTAGTGATTATTTTATCTTTTTGAGGGCCTCACACTATGGAGCCCTCATAGGTATTACTAATCTCTTTTGTTTTTTTCTAATTATAGGTATAGGAATCATACATTTTGCAGCTATTGAAGCTAGGATGGCCCTCTTAGGATACACAAGCCCATCTGCAACCTCGTTGGGATTGAAGAAAAGCATGAAGACACCAGTCATTCTTTTCAACTAAGGTTTCGTAGAACCCTAGTATCTGTAATTTTGCATCAATATAAGCATTGTAAAATTCCATATTGGGTCATATTGATTGTATCATTTGAGATCTACCCGCATTAATAAAAAAAATTTATCTATCTTGTGCAATATTTATGTATTATTGTGCTTATTGTCATTTTATACTTTATATTGGTGTTGCTTGATTTTTGATTCACAAATGGCGATCATGATGGGACCCCCAAAGGGTTCTCTATGTTAATTTACTTTCTCACTAACTTTATGTTTATTTTTTCATGTTGTAGGTTCTAGATATTTGATCGACTAATTTTCACGAAAAACTAAGGTTTTTGGAAAATTGCAAAAGTTGATCAGAGGTCGTGTGGACGCTCTGCAATGCTTGAGGGATGCCCTAGTGTGTTCACGAGATGCCCTAATGTATTTCATTAACTCTTAGGGGTGTTTCACAGAGTGGGGAAGGAATATGTAGGCTTCCTGGTAAGCCTGCTTCAAACCCTAACCCATTTTTGCTTCATTTTTTATGCTTTTTACAAATAAATTGATAAAAATAACATCATTTAGTTTCTGTTAAAAGCAGTCATATTTCATTTGCATTTTAGGCATCTACATTCATCTTGCACATTGCATTTAGAGTAGACTTGCATTCACATTCACCATAGTTCACATTTCATATTTAAAATTCTTATTTTTTGGTGTGTTTTATTCAATATTTTGCATATTGTTTTCATGTGAAATGACAATTGCATAAAATAGTTGCATAATAGGGTTAAAAATTACCATTTTTATTTGTCTAATTTGGAACAATATTAGAATGCATAAGTATACTCCTGCATTTGGTGATTCAATGCGAAAGAATTGGGCGAACCCTCCACTGTTCAGAGTGGGTCTTAAGTGGTGTATCCTAAGATCTTTTGAGGAATTTGGTATTATTGTTTTTGGCTTCTGATTTAGACCTATATTTTTAACATTGAATGAACACAGTAGAAAACATAAATTTTTAAAATGAATCACATACTATGCACGTTTCACAATAAACAACAATGAGTTGGATTTCATCACCAACCATTGTTTGATAATTGGCGATGGTGGGCTTCATCTCCATCCATCAATATCTGCACTTCGCAAACATAGTCACTCATGAGCAAAAATTTTGGATTTCATCACTAGGAAGAATCTCATTTTCCATCCAACCATAGATTTTACCTTGCATAATTCAGATTAGAACATCCAAAACACACAAAACTCACAAAAAAAATTAAAAGCGAGATAAAAAAATAGGTAAGACAAATATGTTGCAAAAACATAGGATTGAGTTGTTTACTTGATTTTGTGAAAGTTTTCATTTGCATTTCTTTCTTGCACATTTCACATTTGATTCACTAGCTTATGGTTTTAACTAGAAATCAAACAAAAAACTCGAGTCAAATTTCCATCAACCAAGTCATTTCATCCATGGAGTGTTTAACATCTTTCCCTACCACTTTTGTGGTTAACACCATTAGTGTGATACAACAAAGCTGTTCATATTTGTCTATGTATCCCTCACACGTTGTGTATACTTCAAATGCTGATTTATTACACAAAGCCACCAACATTCCCATACCATAAATTGAGCCATCATCTCCCATAGATCATAACATCACCCACATAGACATGGCTAAAGTGGAAGCTTTTCGAATATCCGCTAACTATGTTCTAGAACAAATCCACAGTCCACCCAAGCATAACACTGCTTCTCAACAGGAAATTGCCTACTCACATCCTCCCAGTCACTCACACCATCAATCATAAAACAAATTGGGGATGCTTAAGGTATAGCACCTTCCTCATAAAAAAAAGCTCCAAAGGAATCAAAATTCCTTTGGTCACATTTCAATTTCAAAAAAAAAAACTCCAAAGGCACCTAACACCTTTGGTCACATCTCAATTTCAAAAGGCTCCAAAGGAATCAAAATCCCTTTGGTCACATCTCAATTTCAAAAGGCTCCAAAGGTACCTAATCCCTTTGGTCACATCTCAATTTCAAAAAGCTCCAAAGGTACCAAATCCCTTTGGTCACATCTTAAAGCTCCAAAGGAATCAAAATCCCTTTGGTCACATCTCAATTTCAAAAGGCTCCAAAGGAACCAAACTCCTTTGGTCACATTTTAGTTCAAAAAAAAAGCAAAAACAAAAATTTTTGCATTGCATTTGCATAATTTTATCATTTGCATCTATACATGTTGCTTGCTGCTATCCGAGTTCACAAGATTCAAGGAGCACATAAGCTTACCAGGCTAGGGGTAGTAGAAGAACCCAAGCCACTGAACATCATACACTTGAAAGCATTCCATGCTTACTATGATTTATATATGTATATATACATGGCTAATACACAAAAAAAACATTACATTTTATATATTGCACTGCACAATATTGCATTTCACACATTACATTTTACATATTGCACTACACAACATTACATTTCACACATTATATTTTACATATTGCACTGCACAACATTGCATTTCACACATTACATTTTACATATTGCACTGCACAACATTGCATTTCACACATTATATTTTACATATTGCACTACACAACATTGCATTTCACACATTGCACTGCACAACATTACATTTCACACATTGCATTTCACACATTACATTTTACATATTGCACTACACAACATTGCATTTCACACATTGTATTTCACACATTACATTTTACATATTGCACTGCACAACATTGCATTTCACACATTACATTTTACATATTGTATTGCACAACATTGCATTTCACACATTACATTTTACATATTGCACTGCACAACATTGCATTTCACACATTACATTTTACATATTGCATTGCACAACATTGCATTTCACACATTACATTTTTGCACTACACAACATTGCATTTCACACATTACATTTTACATATTGCACTGCACAATATTGCATTTCACACATTATATTGCACTGCACAAAATTGTATTTCACAAATTACATTTTTTTACACTGCACAACATTGCATTTCACACATTACATTTTACATATTACACTGCACAACATTGCACTGCACAACATTGCATTTCACATATTGCATTTTACACATTACATTTTACATATTGCTTTGCACAACATTGCATTTCACACATCATATTTTACATATTACATTGCACACATTATATTTCACAAATTGTATTTCACACATTACATTCACACCATCATCTTCATACATTACATTTCATATTAGGGGGTCATTTACTCAGTTCAGATAATAATTGATCCAATAAAATCATGTTACCTTAATCAAGGGCACCCTCACATTATCATCCATTCAATTGCACCATTCTATAAAGTCAAATTATCATTTGTAAACCACATTTCTATAATCACTAGGTGTTTTTGGTCACTCAACTACTCCTAGTGTTTTCAACAACCTCTAATTCATGTCAAGTTTTATTTAGGACCAAGACACGTTTTCACTAAGAAAATATTGAGTTATGGGAATTGACTCTAATGCTATTGAACCAAACACAATCATAAATATTAAAACATCTTGTGTCAAAGAGGGATAACACCATGCTTGGATTGAACCTCGAAGCGAAAAAGATATTCCTTGCTTGTCCCATTATGTACATAGTCCAAAATAAAAAATAGTGGTTTTTACCACTATCACAGTTGCTTCTAAATACAAGAATGAGTAGTAAGGATAGGATATAATTCTTATCACATGTTGGTTGATAATCTGACTCCCCAAAGCTCAAAATTACATCACACACCATAGATTCTCAAGTTGTAAGGATAGAACTACATTTCTAGTCAGATGGTTAGGTAGTTCAAATCCCCAAAACTTAGAGATCAAATTTTTGGACTATGGAGCTAATATACATCGGGTCTATAGACGCTTGACTAACAATGGAGTATGCTCATGCTTGGTGACACGTCTCTCTTGAAGAGACCTTTGACTGCACATACGGATAAACTAACTTCTTGGTCTTCACCATGACAAATTTCATCTCAATTTACTCAAGGTGGGTTAATGAACTCACTTGCACACACATTGGTTCTTGATTACCTCGAGTCATTACCATACTCATGATTCGTTAAATGAGTTCATTGCACACATATTTGGTCTTAAAGAAATTAAGCAATATTTAGTGAGTTTGTTTGATACCACTAGTATGTCTAAGTCTCTGCAAAACAATAAGTTTTCCATATCAACATCCATATCTTCTTCCATATCAACATTCATATCTTCTTCCATGTCAACATCCATGTCTTCTTCCATGTCAACATCCATATCATTACATGAGTCTTCCATTTTACATACCAGTTTGGTGCCCCTAATTAAACAATGCTAACATGGTCAACTAAAATCTACACTATAAATGATCATTAGAGCATTAATTCATTTGCATTCATAACACATTATCATTTGCATTATCATCCATCACACATATACATATGCATTAACACAAAAGCATTCGCATAAAATTAATAGTCATATATATATATATATATATATATATATATATATATATATATATTACATGCACAATATAGCACCAAGGCTCATATACAAAAATTGCATCTCAACACTAGCTTGTTACTCTCACCTCTCCAATAGGGAGCTAAAAGGTCCCCCCTATCTAGATCCCATATCTCTACCAAGGTAGAGAGATACCCCTCATTAGCCTTCACCACATCTATCTTATTTGCCCTAGCTAGCCCCACATCCTCCAGTCGCTTCCATTGATCCTTCCGCAACACCTTTCTCACCCTAAGGATGAGAGGCGAGAATCGATGTTGAGCCTCCAATATCCTCAACTACAGCATAATATATTCAAAAAGCAATTACATTAAAGTCACATTCATTTGCACAATTTAAAAAAAAAATACACAAGTCTAAATAAAGAGTTCCAAGGGTACTTACCTTAGCAACATGCACTTCTGCTCTTGCTATCACATCCGCACCCTCCATCGCTACAGCTTTCACACCACCACACTCCTGCACTCTGCTTCACTCACTCAAACGTAGCTTTTAGAATTCATGAATTCAAGAATGAATCTGATTTCACCTCTACAGGTCATTTATAGTTGTTTCTAGCGCACTGGAACGTCCATGGGCATTCACAAGCGCATTGAGATGTTGCCCTGCATTTCTAGAATGACAAACTCTGATCGACGTCCATGCATGTAGTAGATGCTCGTCGGTGTTTGGCATCATAATTTGTAGAAAAGACCAAACATCCTAAAAATGTAGCTTACCTCCACAAAATCACTCCAAATTGCATCCATACATTCATTTCATCATCATATCATATTTTGTGAAAATCAAACTCGATTTGGGCATGTAATTTTTGCTTGCAAATAATAGACATAAAATCATCTTTCAAATTTCAAAATGCATCAAAACGGTCCAAATTTTCACAAAATGACCATAATCATAATTCTCATCATCAAATATTAATCTCAAGATCATATTCATTCATCAAACATTGCATTTGCATATTTTACCAAGTTCATATACAATTTCAAGTGAATTTCGTATCTAGTGGTCTATTCTATCTCCTTGACAATTACAGCGATTGATTGTCCATGTAATTTGGTAATATGGGTAAATCACCATAAGGACACTTGGTCATCTTCATCATCCAATATCTCCTTGTTCAAAAACAAAATTACTTTTGGTCCCTCATCTTTTGAGTGAGACTATGCCAAGACCAATTTGCTCAACAACTTTCATTGATACCCTTTTCCATGGGGTTCCTAACATTGATAACTTTCACCATTTCATTTGCAATTACACCAGTCTTTGAGGATACAGGTCAGATAAGTTGATTGAGCAATTATTTAGGAATTTCATGTAGGAATTAGCTACAATTATGAATGGTCCCGAGGATAGACTATTTTTCTCTTTTTTTGGATTTGTATATTTGCATTTCAATGATGCCAAAAGGTGTTAGAGTAATATTCCATTACTTAGGATAATTACCATTTACTCCATTAGGGTAAAATGAGGTAGTATATTGCATTATACTACATTAGTTAGATTATTACATCTACTTTGACTATTTACCATGTAGATATTTATTGTTAAAAATATCTAATGGTTAACCTAAGTAAATTTCTAGGTTAGTTGTTAGTTGTTGGCACTTATTCTTCTAAGCGCGTAGGTTAGCGATATTTCAGATTAGATATTAAATTAATATCTATCCTATATTCTGCAACCTATATAAACCTAGCGTATTCCTATGCTAAGGTTAATGATTAACGTTTATATTTCCTCTTACCTTTTTCCTAACATTGGCATCAGAGTCATTCCGCTGGAGAGGCCCACAGCACTTCGTGGCATGCTACTCGAGGAGGCAGCCCGCAGTCTGGATCCAGCACATTTTTTGAGGCGAACCGTAAGTTGACCGACTCGCTCCCCGAGGTGACCTGTAGGAGTTGACCAGCTCGCTTCCTGAGGCACCTGAACTGGCCGACGCGGCCCGAGGCGGATCGTTGACGAGGCGGCACGCGGCCCGACGTGGCGACCTGCATGCGGCCTGAGGCGACACGTGGCTCGAGGGTGTTCGTTGACGTGGCAATCTTCCACACAGCACGTGGCAAAAGGTTCACGTAGCCTACCGACTGCCCGCAGGCAATCAAAGCACATACAGTGTTGTACTCTTTTTACAGAGCATAAACATCGTCGCATAGGCGATGTGGGACTATTAAGTCCTAAATAAATAAAAAAATATTGCTTCGCGCCGAAGCACGAAGCCTAAAAAATTACTTCGCGTTCGACACGAATGCAATAAGGGCAGGGAGCCAGCTAAGGCTCCCGGATATTCCCGATAGCACAGCGGCTACCCTTTGCGTTGACGCCTGCGAGGTTGCACGATCGAACCTCGACGGGGTCAATTTTTTTTGCTTTGTGCTCGTCGCGCCAACAATAAGGGTAGGGAGCCAGCTAATGCTCTCGGATCTTCCCGGTAGCACAGCAGCTACCCTTTGCCTTGACGCCTGCGAGGTCGCACGATCGAACCCCGGCGGGGTCAAAATACATTTTTTAAAGAAAATTTCTTTAAAACCTTTATTGAAGGTAACTTTTTTATTTTTTTTAATTTATTTTTTTATTTAATCAAATTTATATTATGTTTTAATAGATTTATGATAAAATTACTAAGTTTTAAATATTATTTGGAACTTATATATCTTTTATCTAACATCTATTAATAATCTGATTTTTTTTTTATTAAATTTATGAATAAATTGCATTAAAATATAAAAGCATAAGGCTATTTTTTATTGCAATAAAATAAACATTGGATTTCTTCAAAGTTTTCTTCTTTTTCAGAAGATAAATAGACATCAAGATTGAAGACATTACAATTATTGTAAAATACAAGAGGGACAACATCATCGAAATTTGATTCTTTCTTGCACAAATAGCAAACAAGGAGACTGAAATTTTTTGTAAAATTCAAAAGCAAAGTGTGCATTTTTTTTCTCCAAGAGGGGATATAAGACATAAAATTGCACATCCTTGTAACCTTGGGTCCATCAAAAACTAAGTCATTTGTCGACTAGTTCTGGAAGCCTTCCAAATGCGGGTCGTGTGTCGACTTGTCTTGGAAGGAGTGCTCCAAATTGTTAATTTTGCAAAATTCATGGGGGGAAGACAACATTGTACTTCTTTTGCAAAATTGTAAACCAAAGTAGGAGACATAAAAATATCAATTTTTTGCACAACACAAATACACATTTTGTTGCAAAAATTAAAAGGTGCAATTTCGATTCTACTCGACACCTTTATTGGCAAATTAGGTGCATTTTCGATTGCATCCGACACCTAGGTGATAAGAATTTTGTGGGAATTATTGTTTTATTATTGCATTATTTCTTTTGCAGTTATAAGTCATAGAATCAAGAACACACTATACCCCAAAATTTCACAAATTTGTGTTAATCCTTGCACAGATTTAAAGCCAAAAGTAGTTGATATTCTCTCCTAAATCAAAACAAAACCCCTAATTCACTCTTATTTTTTTGGCTTAAAATCCTCCAAATTTTCATTCTTTTTGAAGGGTGTTAAGGCAAGTGTCATTAAAAAGTTGTTTGAGTGAATTAAAACCTTTCAAACTCTTAAGTGTTTGGCTTAATTTCCTCCACCTGATTTTCTCTCTTCAAAAGAAAATTCAGGAAGGTGTCATTAAATACCACTTGAGAGTGAAAGAAATATCATCTTAGTTCATAGTAGGACCTTCCTCATGGCAACAATTAACAAATACTTGAGTGAATCTCAATTGCTAAAAGGTCATAACTATACAGCTTGGAAAACTAAGATGAAAGCCATTTTGACTGTAGAGGACTTGTGGGATTTAGTTGTTGGCACTACACCAAGACCCACAACATTAGGAGCTGATCAAAGAGAATGGGATAAAAATAACAATCGTCTTCTTATGTTAATCCTTCTAGCCACTTCTGATGAGGTACAACCTCACATTAGTGAGGCAAAGAATGGAAAAGATGCATGGGATTCCTTGTCCACCATTTTTGAAGGAAAGAATCAAACAACGGTTCTCAACCTTCAAACCCAACTTCATACACTGCATATGAAGTCAGGTGAGTCAGTAGCAACCTTCCTCTACAGAACTACAAAATTGAAGACTAAGCTTAATGCTTTAGGGGCCAGAGTTGAAGACGCCATTTTAACTTCAGTTATCTTGAGAGCTCTTCTCGAATCCTATAAAATGTTGATTACATCCCTTAATGTTTCACAAAGATTTGTCACCTTTGTGGAGTTAGTCAATTTGCTTCAAACTGAGGAAGCAAACCAACTCCAAAATGATGAAGTGTCAAACAATGCACTTTATTCAAACTATAAGGGTGATAAGAAGAAAGAAAACTATAACAAGGGAGGATCATCCTCAAAAGGCAAGGGACAGAAATCTCAAAAATGGTTTTGCTCAAATTGTAAGAAAAATAACCATGACACCAATCGGTGTTGGTTCAAAAACAAGCAAAACAAGAAAGACAAAGGCACAACACAAAATCACAACAAAAGCAACATTCCTAGTGAAGTGTCTAATTCAGATTCTGATTCTGGTTCAGAGAAAGCACACAGAGTGCTAATTGCTAGAACGGTATTGTAGAGGGAAAACACATGTGTCCCTTGGGCAAAAACATCATATTCTCTCTCTCTTCTTTTAGGCTTCATAAAATAGCGTAAGTATTTTGTTTGAAGACCTTGCAATAAGGGGTGCTTGTACCTCTTCTAGGCTTCATAAATAGCAAATTCTAGGTGTTTGAAGTACTTGTACACAAGAGGAGCGACTTTTTGTGATGTAAAATTGTCTAGGAGGCAATATTTGTAAAATCCTTCACAACACTCTTGAGTTGCATACTTTTTGCAATTGAGGGGGATATCCATTTCTTTTCTTCATTGATTTTTGTAAATAGAGAAGAAGACTTATAAGGGTGCATTTTCAGCTTCGACCGACACCTTAGTCACACTTCCTTCAGAAATTAATTACACTATGTTTTGCAACAAGAAGGGGGAACTTATAAGGGTGCATTTTCGGCAGCGACCGACACCTTAGCTACCTTATCTTTTGCAAATTCATATTGTAAGTGAATGAACCTTGTATAAAGTGATCTATTCTACTACACCTAGCGATTACAGCGGCTGGTTACCCATGCAAATCGATTGGATGATGTGATTACCATAAGGACATTCATTGGCGTGAAGACAAAGCGAGGAATGACCCAATTTTTTGCTTAGAAGCAGCCAGAGTACTGTGACAGAGCAAAGAACCAGTAGAACAACATCTTATTCACTGTATTGGGGCAGTTATATACTTTTCCCAAATATTGTTGTATAGAGGGATATGTATGTATTACCCAAATAATGTAATAAGGGGGGATGTTAGAGTAATATTCCATTACTTGGGATAGTTACCATTTACTCCATTAGGGTAAAATGAGGTAGTATATTGCATTATACTACATTAGTTAGATTATTACATCTACTTTGACTATTTACCATGTAGATATTTATTGTTAAAAATATCTAATGGTTAACCTAGGTAAATTTCTAGGTTAGTTGTTAGTTGTTGGCGCTTATTCTTCTAAGCGCGTAGGTTAGCGATATTTCAGATTAGATATTAAATTAATATCTATCCTATGTTTTGTAACCTATATAAACGTAGCATATTCCTATGCTAAGGTTAATGATTAAGGTTTATATTTCCTCTTACCTTTTTCCTAACTAAAGGCACTTTCTTCAACAACATGGAATCACCCCAAACTTGGGGTAACCATATTTTATTTTGATTTCCCATAATGGGATACATCTTACATGATCATGGTATTTACACTTGGTAAAAACCCCTTCCTATGTTGGGGTAAAAACAAATTCAATCACTTGTATTTCACAACAACCCCCTTTCTCTGTTGGGGCAAAAACGAAATCCATTTACATCATTCATATCATCTACACTTACATTATACATTTACACTTACACCATTCAATTGTATTTTCATCGCACAATTATATCAATTGGCTTGTGAGATTCATTCTTCACTCATTCGCCAATTGAGGGGGTAAGTTACACATTCAAAATTCTTTTGTCTTCAAGATCATATTTGCATTCCAAGGAAATAAAGTTGCTTCTGCATAAGGCCAACCAAGTGTCTCATATTGCATTGTGTTTCACGCAATGCGATACAAAAAGGGGTATCTATAGACACCAAAATATAGCCACTTGTCATCCATCTGTGCCCTTCAATCACAACCATCCATTATTTATATTATATATATATGTATTTTTTTAATATATTTAAATATTAATATTTTTATATATTATATTTATATATTTAATTGATTAATCGTAGCCCTCTGTCACATTTTAATCTTAGCCATCCATCCACCTCAATCCATACCACTCACCCATTTTTAATCTCCACCCTTCTTCATATTTTAATCTTGGGCACACATTTTGTGTCATCGAAACCCTAACATGACTAAGGGAATATTATAAAAGAGGAGTCATTTTGATGACTCGGACCCCTAAAAAGCCCTAATAATCCCTAAGATTCCTAAATATTAATATTGAGTCCCTAATATTCTAAGGTTGAATTTTATCGATAAACATTTACAAATAATTCTTAGAGATCATTAATGATAAGCCCTTCTTCCCTAGCCATCTCGTTGTCATTCATGCCCTCCATCATCATCCTCATCTTGTTTGCATCTGCCTCAGCATAACCCATGCAAAAATAGATTTGGTTCTACAACACCTTCTTCAGTCCCCGAACACCCTAGTGCACCTGTCATCATCGCAAAACATCTTGGTGCATCTATCGCAGTCACAGAACGTCCCGATACATCCACAGCCATCACAAGACATCTTTGGGAATTTCCTATAATATATCTATAGTTCCATAGCCCTCGGCTGTCATTCAGGTATCCTCACGACCCTCATCTATAGAAACAAAAGTAAAAGTAAAAGTGACAAGGTAAGAAAGTTATTTGCATTCATTTTTAGATTCTTGCACTTTGTTTTTAGTTTTTTAATTACAGCATTTAGTGGTTATTTTATCTTTCTAAGGACTTCACACTATGGAGCCTTCACAGGTATTACACAACATTTAGTGAATTTTTTCGGTATCACTAGTATGTATGAGTCTCTACAAAACAATCAGTCTTCCATGTCAACATCCATGTCAGTTTTCCATATCAACATCCATATCATTACATGAGTCTTCCATTGCACATACCACCAGTTTAGTGCCCCTAATTAAACAACAATGCTATAAATGGTCAAGCAAAATATAAACTATAAATGATTATTAGTGAATTAATTCATTTGCATTCATACATGTTATCATTGCATTATCATCCATCAAAAGCATCCATCACACATATATACATGCATTCACACAAAAAATCCAAACAAAAGTAAAATCTGTGTATATAATTTGCATATGCAAAGGTCGCTAGAAAGTTCTATACAACAATACAACTTGGGGGTGTTCAAGGTATCACACCTTACCCAATCAAAAAAACAAGCACACAACTTGGGGCATTCAAGGTATCACACCATCCCCACCAATTCACCAAACAACTCAATCACATTCACATCATCAACAAGTCAATTGCTAGGTTCAAAAGGTTGCATCCTTTTGTCAAAGGTTGAGCCCTTTGCCTTGCAAACACACATCAAAGTCAAAAAGCTCCAAAGGGCCTAACCCCTTTGGTCACATTTCAATTCAAAAGGCTCCAAAGGAACCAAACTCCTTTGGTCACATACACATCACATCATCAACAAGTCAATTTCTAGGTTCAAAAGGTTGCATCCTTTTGTCAAAGGTTGAGCCCTTTGCCTCGCATACACACATCAAATTCAAAATGCTCCAAAGGAACCAAACTCCTTTGGTCACAATCACATCACATCATCAACAAGTCAATTGCTAGGTTTAAAAGGTTGAGCCATTTTCCTCGCATACACACATAAAATTCAAAAGGCTCCAAAGGAACCAAACTCCTTTGGTCACAATCACATCACATCATCAACAAATCAATTGCTAGGTTCAAAAGGTTGCATCCTTTTATCAAAGGTTGAGCCCTTTGCCTCACATACACACATCAAATTCAAAAGGCTCCAAAGGAACCAAACTCCTTTGGTCACATACACATCACATCATCAACAAGTCAATTGCTAGGTTCAAAAGGTTACATCCTTTTATCAAAGGTTGAGCCCTTTGCCTCGCATACACACATCAAATTCAAAAGACTCCAAAGGAACCAAACTTCTTTGGTCACAATCACATCACATCATCAACAAGTCAATTGCCAAGTTCAAAAGGTTGTGTCCTTTTGTCAAAGGTTGAACCCTTTTCCTTGCATACACACATCAAATTCAAAAGGATCCAAAGGAACCAAATTCCTTTGGTCACAATCACATCACATCATCAACAATTCAAGTGCCAGGCTCAAAAGGTTGTGTTATTTTTTCAAAGGTTGAGCCCTTTACCTCGCATACATACATCAAATTCAAAAGGCTCCAAAGGAACCAAACTCCTTTGGTCTTAATCACATTACAACATCAACAAGTCAAAAACCCCTTCATCTATTATGGCAAAAACAAAATCAATCATACACATGTAAAAAACCCCTTCATCTGTTGGGGCAAAAATAGACTCAATCATTTGCATTTTCACAAAACCCCTTCATCTATTGGGGCACAAACAGAATCAATCATTTGTATTTTCACAAACCCCTTTTCTATTGGGGAAAAAATAGACTCAATCACTTACACTTTCACAAAACCCCTTCATCTGTTGGGGCAAAAACAAACTCAATCACTTGCATATCCACAAACCCCTTCATATGTTGGGGTAAAAATAGAATCAATTATTTGCATTTCATAAAACCCCTTCATCTGTTAGGGCAAAAACAAAATCAATTACTTGCATTTAAAAAAAAACTTTTATGTTAGGACAAAAACAGAATCAATCATTCACATGTCAAAAATCCCTTTATTTGTTGGGGAAAAAACAGACTCAATCACTTGCATTTTCACAAAACCCCTTCATTTGTTGGGGTAAAAACATAATCAATCATCCACATTTTCACAAACCCCTTTTCTGTTGGGGAAAAAATAGAATCAATCATTGCACCATTTGTTGTCATTGCATCTTCCCCAATCACAAACCCCTTTTTCTATTGGGGTAAAATCAATCATTGCACTTTTCATAGTCATCACATTTTTCCATGTCAAAACCCCTTCATCTATTGGGGCAAAAACAAAATCATTCATTGCATTATCCATACATTCGCATTCAATTGCATCAATTTCATTCATCATTACACCTTTATTCAATATTTTCCAAGTACATTTACAAGTACAAGTGAACCTTGTATTTAGTGGTTTATCCTAGTCACCTGGTGATTGCAGCGATTGGTTATCCATGCAATTCGATAGGATGGGTATATCACCATAAGTACACTTACATTTTCACAAACCCCTTCTCTGTTGGGACAAAAATAAACTCAATCAATTACATTTTTACAAACCCTTTTTTTGTTGGGGTAAAATAGAATCAATCATTTACATTGTCACAAAACCCCTTCTATGTTGGGATAAAAACAGACTCAATCACTTGCATTTTCAAAAATTCCTTTTCTATTAGGATAAAAAATGAATCAATCGTCTGCATTTTCATAAACCCATTTTCTATTAGGGCAAAAATAGAATCATACACATGTCAAAAACCCCTTCTTTGTTAGGGAAAAAATAGAATCAATCATACACATGTCAAAAACCCCTTTTTTGTTAGGGCAAAAATAGAATCAATCATACACATGTCAAAAACCCCTTCTCTGTTAGGGTAAAAACATAATCAATCATCTACATTTTCAAAAATCATTTTTCAGTTGTGGCAAAAACAAAGTCATTATTTGCATTATCCATACACCAACATTCAACATCATTAATTTCATTCATCATTACACCTTCATTCAATATTTACCAAATACATTCGTAAGTACAAGTGAATCTTGTATTTAGTGGTTTATCGTAGCCACCTGGCGATTGCAGAGACTGGTTATCCATGTGTAGACACCAAAATCCAGCCACTTGCAAGTCATCTATACCTTCCTGTCAGCCACATGTCAATCATTCATCCTTCCCGCCATTATTTGGCCCAAATCCACACCTTCCCGCCATTATTTGGCCCAAATCCACACTTTCCCGCCATTATTTGGCCCAATTTCACCTTTCCCGCCATTTTTCATCCCCAAATTTATTTAAATTAATATTTATATATATATTTTAATATTTTAATATATTTTAATATATATATATATAGTTTAAGTGATTTAATCTAAGCCGTCCATCTTTCATTTAATCTCATTCGTCCATCCTTCTTAATCCGTTTCACAACCTAGATTTATTCTCTACCCTTGGATCCACTTTAATCTTAGCCACACGTTCAAAGTGTCGTTAAAACCCTAAAGTGTGCCCTAAGAGTAGATTATAAATAGAGCCACCTTGATGGCTCAAACCCTACTTCTATCTTGGCTATCTTTGCTATCTTTGCTATCTTTTGGACCTATCTCTTCTATTTCATCTATCTCTTCAGCCATCCATCGCCGCCCCTTTTCGTCGCATCCATCGCCTCATCCGTCGCCAACTTCGCTGCCATCCCTTCTGCAGCATTCTGCAGAATCCCCCATTCTTGTCGCAAGTGCCCGCGGGCGTTTACCAAGTGCCCACGGGCGTTTACCCGCAGCCACAGACTCAGACCGACGTCTGAAACCTTGATCCAGAAGCACGCGGGCGTTCAGCGAGTGCACCAGGCGCCTTCTGCAGCCGATTTGACAGCCACATTACTTCCAGATGCCACCTGGTCTAGCCGCATTAACAGAGAACAGGTATAAATCAGTTTAAAGCAAGTAACTTCTTTTCTTTTATTAATTTGTTGTTGAACTCCTGCATTCTATTTTTCTAGGGTTTTAAATTGTTTCGAGGGCTCACACGGTGGAGCCCTCTTATTAATTTCTAACTCCTTGATAGTGTTAATGTGTGCAGGATTTTAATGGCAGATCTGGTGTGTTGATAGCAGCTGTTTAAGCTGGAGTGGTCCGAGCCAAAGGATACAACAAAACCCACTCACTTTGTTGGGATTAAGGATACGTCTTCGGAAACGCCACCACTTTATGCCAGCTAGGGTTTCGGAGAACCCTAGCACAAACTATAATTTGTGTATCACAAAAAGGGTTACAGGCCCTGTTGTACTCAAAAGGAGTTTTTAAACTCCACTGATTAATAAAAATTGTTTGTTTTGTGCAACTTTCCTGTATTCCATTATTGTGGTTTTATTTTTGTTTGGCGTTGTATTTTTAATCTACAAATGGCGATCACGGTGGGACCCCCTAGGGTTTCATGTTTTTAATACTTGCTTTACTAATCTATTCCTGTTTTCTATTTTATTTTGCAGGTTCCAGAAATCGTGAAATTCGTTGTTCCAGCGAACTAGGGTTTCTGAGCTTGCAGAAAATGCAGCAGACGCAGAGCGGCGTCTGGAAGTCCAATCCGAAACGCAGAGGTGCGTTTCAGCCTGTGCAGACTCCCTTGGGCGTTTGAAGTCAGTTTTACAGAAAAGCGTAGGCTTCCGAGTAAGTGCGTTTTTCTTTTAACTGTACTTTTTACGTTTTTGGTTTTTCTGCTGTATTCTGTTTCTTTTTCAGATCATTACTTTAAAATGAATAAAAACTAAGTAATCTGGAAAAGAACAGTTATTTTTAGTTACATTTTTTTTGCATTGCATTATTGGTTGTTGCTTGCATAAAAAAAAAAAAAATTGCATACCTAGCTGCATATTAGAATAGCTACGAATTATCTGTTTTAGTTATCTAAGTAGGACTATTGATTGGATGTCAATAGTACTCCTGCCATTGGGTGATTCCATGCAGAGAAGTGGACGAACCTTCCGGTTGCTCCTTTGATATCTGATATCATTGGTAGGCGGGGGTTTTAAACGGTGTACTTCACTTCTTCAGAGGAAATGGCATGTTTTCAATAGCCTCTTGCTTAGATCATTAGAACTTTTGATTTATAGCTTTGTATGTATACATTAGACAACTAAAACACTTAAAATAAAATTCATTGCATTTCATATTGCATTTAAAAGAGTAATATCTGGATTTCATCACCCGGTATTGCTTGAAGTTTAGTGACGGTGGAATTCATCTCCATCCATTAAACTTCTGCCTTAGACACCATAGGTCACCCCCGAGCAAACTTGTCTGGATTTCATCACCGAGTAAGAATCTCGTTGTCCTTTCCTAGCCATAGTTTTTACCTTTTTTGTGAATAATTCAAGATTAGATCACATGCAAAACTCATAAACCGGACACTTAAAATTTACTACAGATTAAGACCAGAAAATAATTAATTAACCGCAGGTAAGACACATTGGTTGAAACCTAGGTTGTGACTATTTTCTGATAATTTCTTTAGTGTAAATTTATCATTCCAATTTTGCATTCTTCTTTTCTGAATTTGTTTAGATTTATTGCTTCATGGTCTTAACAAGGAATCAATCTAAAATGTTAAATCTAAATAATCAAATGAATAATTCACAGAACATCCCCACCACCAACATAGCCACTTATCCTAGTGAATTTCAAGCAGGTTCGCCTGTAGGTCTTTCACGTCCTTCTACCGTCTATCACATGGCCATGCCCATGGAGGAAGACAATTCTTGTCATATTACCCACATTGATATGGCCCAAGTGCAAACTCACTTAAGAGATGGCACTGGCTATGTCCTTGAGCCAATCCAAGATTCCCCTATGCAAGATTCTATTTTTCAGCAGGATATTGCATCAACCATACCCGCTTGGTTTCACTCAGGTCTACACTAACCCTTTTTTTGAGGCTAATGTTGTATCTGCTCAGCCGGCTTCATCTCCAACATCTTCCCAGATGCTCAATTGTCCTCCTTTGGAGACAAATGTAGTGTCTTCCCGACCACTTTCTCCTCCATTTACCCGGGTGTACACCAATTCTCTCTATGAGGCTGGTGGAACCTCCTCTAGCCATGACCAATTTCAACACTCTTCTTCCCAAACCATTTATGGTTTCACCCTACCTGGGGCACAGTCTACTGTTTCTTCCCAGGTACCGCCTACTTCAGCCACCTTCATTGCCCCTGCTATGCAGTCTCCTGTGACTACCATGGCAGCCTGCCCTCCACCTTCATCCAATCATCCCACCTCCCTTGGGTTAGAGATTAATAAGGTTAGGGAGTACCTCGACAAGTTGCTTCAGCAACAACAGCAACAAAATGCTCAACCACCTGTCGTAGTAAATCCTACACCTCAACCAATTTCTACCCAGCCAGCTTTTCTTAGCTCAGGCCCCACCCGGGTACCCCAATCTTCGGTGGTGTCCATTCCTACCCCACCTTTCTCCCAACCCAGTCCAGTTCATCATTCACCCCAATCACCTTCTTTCCGGTATCATCCATACCAACAACCTGTCCATTCCACACCGCCTAATCCAGGCAATTTCATCCCATCTCATCATTTTTCCACTCCTCCATTGCATCCTCATAATCATCAAACGAGTCAAAATTTTCATGAAGATTCTCGACTCCATGCTATACAACAACAGATTGACAACCTTATGCTCAACATGCCTGGCTCATCTAGTCAGAAACCTACGCTAAGGTCGTTGATCAATCAACCAATTCATCCTTCGGTACCTTCACCGCCATATCCGATTGATTTCACATTACCGAAGTTTGACAAATTTCGAGGAACTGAGGATCCTCATGAACATGTGAGCTCATTCATGCATGCCTGCTTTAGAATCCAAAATAATGACGCTCTTATGCTCAGAACTTTTCCTCAGACATTAGGGGGAGATGTTGTACAATGGTACAATCATTTAGCTCACCATAGCATTTATGCTTACGAACAATTGATTAATCTGTTTTTAGAACGATTCTCCCTAAATGTACAAAAGAGAGTCTCATTAGTCTGACTTATACAAGCTCAAGCAACATGACGATGAGACTGTTTATGACTTTGGAAACCGTTGGAGGGCTATCATTAATAAACTGCCATTCTCCCTACCAATGGAGGAGTTAACCAAAATGTTTACCCAGAGTTGTCTAAAACCTATCTCTTGGTTACTCCAATTACAACAATACAGGACTTTTGAAGAGGCTTTGGCCCAAGCAAGTATCATAGAAGACATTAAAGTCCAAGAGGGTGTTTTAAAACCCCGTAGAAAAGAATGGCAACAAAAGGGCCAACAACGAAATAATAATTATGGCCAAAACAAACAAACACGAGGCTAGTACAACCTCAAATGTTAACCAAGTTAATCAAGTGGTGGCGAGCCAACCCGTAATGGCTCAACAACAACAAGTAATGCAAAGTCAACCGCAACCAATTGCTTATCATGCGGTACCCGCCCCTACTCAACCAGCTCCCAATACTGGGCCAACCATGGAAACTCGACCTTGGCAAAACAATCGTCCCAAGCGACAGTTCACACCTTTAGATGAACCATATGCGGTCATATTCAACAAGTTATATAGCACAAATCAGTTAACTTTACCTGAGTTTAAACCTTTAGAACCATCTAGAAGGGGAAAGTATTACAAGGAGTACCTATTTTGTCCTTATCATAGGCAAAATGGGCACGATATCAATAATTGTACAGCTTTCAAACATGTGATCCAAGATCTTATTGAGATTGGAGCCATTAAATTGGATAGCCCCTTAGCCCAACAAAATCAAAATCTTGGTATATTTCAAACACCCCTTCCACATCGGGAGGAAGCTCCAACAACTTCAGGGGAGTAACTCAGGTAACTCCTCCTAATCAAGTCAACCATGTACAACAATACCAAGGTTTTGTGGGTACTATTAACGTAGTAACCCGGGGTCAAAGGGCGAACCAACCAAATCAGGGTGAACCACAGCCACCTGTACAAACCCCCAGTCCACCTCGGGTAACAGTGACCCAACGACGTGCTAGTACTTCTCAACAACCGCTAAATCATTCTACTCAACGCCAACGACCCATCATGTCATTGAGTAGCCGGTTAACTACCGGTTTAAAAATGGCTTACGCCAAGTTATCGATCTATGACCTCATTCAACAATCTCCCCCGCATAGAGAGGCATTAATGGAAATATTAAAGTCAATCGAGCTTCAAACTCAAGATACTAATGCCTTCAACAACTTTGTGGGGAGTATTCAAACATGCATGGAGCCCTCCATCACTTTCTATGATTTTGAAATCAAACCTATGTCAACAGAAAGTATAGATCCTCCACTTGCATATCATGGCCAAGATCGATCACAAGCCATTCAAGAGAGTCTTAATTGACACCGGTTCCTCAATCAATATCATTACAACATCGGCGTTGAGTCATCTAAAGTTGTCGCCATCCCTTATCACAAAGTCGACTTTTACTCTTAAAGCATTCAATGATGCTTTATCTTCCACGGTTGGCACGGTTATCTTGCCCATTGAGGTAGGGGCCCGAACTTTGCATACCTTGTTTCACATCTTGGAAGGGTCCATGGCATACAATGTATTGCTTGGACGGCCTTGGCTTAGGGAGATGAGATGTGTCCCTTCTATATAGCATCAATGTCCGAAGTATGTATATGAGGGACAGGTTCATTGTGTACCTGCTGACATTGAACCCTTCAAACATTGCAACTATGTCTCAAATCCTTATGAGATTGTGTTGCCATCCACTCATCTTTTCTTGACCCCATCTACTTCTTCTATACCATCTTCTTCTAAAGCTCCCATTCTTGAGGAGCTACCCATCATATCGCAACCATCTTCCTCTTCCGCTATTCCATCTCATTCACCACTTTCTTCATCTCCTAATCTTCCTTCTTCTTCATCAGTGACCACATGCACATGTGGCCATGACCAATCATCTCTTTCCACGTCATTACCCCCTTCTTCTACACCTTCTTCAACATCACCTATTATTCCTCCATCTTCCCAACCATCACCAGTTGATGTTTCACAAGTTAGTGAAGCATCAACCCAACCAAATCCTTCCAATTCTTCTATCCCACATTCTTCTATTCCATCATCTAGTCCATCTCCCTCCCAAGTCAAGGTCCATCTCACTGATGCGGGTATTGGTGAGTATGCCATCCAAGATGTCCACATCACACCGTTCAATGTGCAAACAGTTAAAGATTTTGGTCGTCCACATGACCAACATTTATCCATTGGATCGGTTTATAACATGGGTTCTATGCCAAATTCCATTAATTTTGTATATGGGGGAATAGAGTCATCTTCTAGTCCTACCACCATACTAGAACCCAAGCATCCGGTCCCTGCCAATATCGAAAGGATGGAGGGTTTTCCCTCTCGCTATTTCCACAGACATAATTGGCAGCAATTTGGCCTAGGTCGATACGAGCAAGGGGTAACTGAACGCATCGATATGCCATATCAGAGACCCACTGAGCGTTTTGGTCCGGGCTACCAACCACTTCCATCCCTTTCTTCTTTTGAACGAGCTTTTCAAAGCATTAATCTTAATTCGGAAGAAGAAATCCTCCACCCCGACGAATCCGAAGATGAAGCCTATGAAGAATTTGACGTCATGTCAAATGGTGATGAATCTGAAGAAGAGTCGGCGCCCATTGTTCCCCTCATTAAACAAGACGAGTTTTATCTCCAATTGTTCCCTCTCCAAGAGGCCATCTTTCGCTTGCTTCTTCCACAAGAACGAGGTGAACCACCCCCTCCGCCACATCCATAAGCCATAATCCAAACCTGTATTATATGTATATACTAAAATAGTGGTTTTCACCACTACCAAAAAAAAAAAAAAAAAACTCAAAAAAAAAAAAAAAAAAACTCAAAAACTATGTTGTTTTGCATCTCAGGTCTTCCGAGGTCTTCACCGGTTTTCCCTTCCATTCCGCCCATCCTTTCTTCCATAAGTCGACAATGAATTTTGAAGACTTATTCACACCGCTCCATAATCCATATGATCCGGATAAGCCAATCCCGATCAACCCAAGCCTGATTGACATGGATCGGATTTCATCCCCTCCATCTATTTCAGAGTTCATCCTTTCCGAGGAATTGTTAAGGGCTTCCGCCAACTACATTCCTCCTTCACCTCCACATTCACCTTCATCTTCTAAGCCAGAGGTCTTCCAGGCAGACATAGACGAGAGCAAGGCACGGGAGCTTGATGACATTTTAGATGACATAAATCTGATCCCTACTCCCCATCAGCTTGAGGAAGGTTCCCACATGTCTATTGAAGAAACTATCGATGTAGACCTTAGTACGGACCAAGATGGCACCCAAATTGTGAAGCTGGCTAAAAGTCTATCATCGGAGGAACAAGAGCAAATGATTGCTCTACTCAAGCGGAAGAAGGAGATATTTGCATGGTCTTACAAAGACATGCCGAGGCCTAGACCCTAATTTGGTTGTCCATAACCTCACCTTACAAAAAGATGCTAAACCTGTCAAACAAAAACTTAGGAAAATGCATCCTACCGTGGCCCTCATAGTTAAATCGGAGATTCAGAAACTTTTGGATGTTAAATTTGTCGTCCCGATTGATTATCCTGAGTGGCTTTCTAACATGGTACCCGTTCGCAAGCCTAACGGGGGATACGTGTTTGCACCGATTTTCGAGATCTAAATAAAGCGTGTCCTAAGGATGACTTTCCTCTTCCAAACATTGATACTCTTGTCGACACTGCTGCTGGTCATGAAATGCTTTCGTTCATGGATGGATTTTCAGGATACAACCAGATTCGAATAAACCACGAAGATCAACACAAAACAACATTTACCACACCTTGGGGAACTTTTTGTTACAGGGTGATGCCCTTTGGCCTTAAGAACGCAGGTGCAACCTATCAACGAGCCATGACTTATATTTTCCATGATTATATGCATAAGATTATCGAAGATTATGTGGATGATTTATTGGCAAAATCTAAAACTCGACAAGAGCATTTTGATGTATTGGAAAAAGTTTTTGATAGGCTTCTAGAGCATAAAGTAAGGTTGAACCCTAAGAAATGTGTCTTTGGTGTTACCTCAGGCAAACTCCTAGGTTTTATTATCTCTAAACGAGGTATTGAGGTGGACCCAAACAAGGTCAAAGCCATTATGGAAATGTGTCCCCCAACTAATTTGAAGGAGTTGCGTAGTTTGCAAGGAAAGATTAATTCAATCCGTCGCTTTATTGCACAACTTTCCGATAAATGTAGGCCATTTTGCCACCTACTACAAAAGGGGGTACAATTTTCATGGACAGATGAGTGTCAGAAAGCCTTTGATGACATCAAGCAGTACTTAGCATCTCCGCCAGTCTTAGCTCCGCCTCGTCCAGGGGTCCCTTTCAATCTTTATATCTCAGCAACGGACTTTGCCTTAGGGACAATGCTTGCACAAAAGAATGAACAAAATCGTGAGCAAGCTGTCTATTATATTAGTCGAACATTGGTAAGCTATGAAACCCGATATGCTTATGTGGAAAAGTTGTGCTTAGCGAGTGGTTTTTGCCACTAAGAAACTTCGTCATTATATGCTTAGCCATACAACATATGTCATAGCTAGAGAAAACCCTCTGCGTTATATGATGTCTCGCACTTATAATAACACTCGTACCGCTAAATGGATAATGTTGCTTACCGAATTCGATCTTGAATTCATTAGCCAAAAATCCGTTAAAGGTCAAGTTATAGCCGATCAACTTGCGGAAGCTCCACTACCTAGTGATCATCCTTTGATTATTGAGCTCCGAGATGATTCGGTATTTGCTATCCCTGAACAAGAAGAGGACATCATTCCGGAGGAAGATGTTGACATCACGCTATTCTTTGATGGCTCTAAGTGCGCGAAAGGTCAAGGTGCTTGGAGTTGTGTTTCATACACCTCAAGGGATTCCCATCCCTTTATCATTCAAACTAGACTTCCAATGCACCAATAATACAGCCGAGTATGAAGCCTTAATTTTAGGTCTTCAATCAGCCATAGCTATGAGCATTAAGCGTATTCGGATATTTGGGGATTCTCAACTCGTGGTTAAACAAATTACGGGAGAATACCAAGCCAAAGAACCTACCATTAAGCTTTATCATGATGTAGCAATGAAGTTGCTCTCTAAGTTTGATTGGTATGAGATCACTAGTTTGCCTCGTTCGACTAATAGATTTGCGGATGCCATGGCCTCTCTTGGATCATTGATTCCAAAGGACTCCCTTGGAGAGGTACAACCCCTAATCATTTCCACAATCTCTAAGTCTGCAATTGTTCGTGCTTGAGTCTAAGGATGAAAAAGATGTTTGCTTTATCCATTCGGATCCATATGAGCCTTGGTCTAGTGAGATAGTAGCCTTCCTCAAGTTTGGAACACTCCCATCTGATTTGTCTCGAACTGCCCGTCGTTGTTTTAAGCAAAAGGCAGCTCGTTTTGTTCTTTTGGGGGATGTGTTGTATAAACGTGGATATGATGGAGTACTCCTCCGCTGTCTAGAAGCAGGTGAAACACATAGAGCTATTGCTTGAAGCCCATGATGGTACTTGTGGTGGTCATTTTAGTGGAATGGCCATTGCGAAGCGTATTTTACGTATGGGGTATTATTGGCCCACTATGGAACAAGATTGTTGCAAATATGTTAAACAATGTAAAAAGTGTCAAGAACACGCTAATTTAATCCATATACCATCACAAGCTTTACAGCCCATCCAAAGCCTTTGGCCCTTCTCACAATGGGGTCTCGATTTAATTGGCAAGATTTCACTTGCCTCTTCAGGACAGCATACTTTCATCATTACGACCACTTGAATACTTCACAAAGTGGGTTGAAGCTATTCCTCTAACCAATACGACAGGTCCTAGAATTGTGGAGTTTATACTTCACCATATCATTTGTCGTTTTGGTATTCCCTCTAAAATCATTTTTGATAACGGCAAGTCTTTTAAGAATAAGGATGTTCGAGCTCTTTGCGAAAAGTATAATATCCAACATAGTTTCTCAACTCCTTACTACCCACAAGCCAATGGACAAGCTGAAGCTTCCAATAAGACCATAATTGCTATTCTTAAGAAACTTGTTAAAGAAAATCATAAAGATTGGCATACACAAATCCCCTTGGCATTATGGGCTTACAGAACAAGCATCGAGAACTCCCATTGGGGCAACGCCATTTTCTTTGGTCTATGGAGCTGAAGCAATCATGCCTCTTGAGCTCGAGATCCCTTCCTTGCGAATTTCTTTGCAGGAATTTATCGATGATGATATTGCTAGACAAGCACGTCTTGATCAACTCACACTCATAGATGAAAAACGAATCAATGCTTTAGAGCATTTGCGAGTTTATCAAGACCGATTGAAACGTGCTTACAATGCCAAAGTTCATCTAAGAGAATTTCAAGTAGGAGATCTTGTCCTTAAAGAGAATCAACAAAACACCAATGCATTGCCGCATCTTCGAGATAAATTCGTGGCTAATTGGTTAGGTCCATATATGGTCATTGAAAGAGTGGGTAATGGAACTTATAGACTTGCCGAGTTTAGAGGGAGAGGAAGAACCCGAACCACTTAATGTTATACACTTGAGGGCATTCTACGCATAGTTTGAATTTTATATGTACATATATACATGGCTTGTACAAAAAAAAAAAAAAAACAAATAAAATAAAAAGAATTTGCATTTCATTGTTAGTTGCATACATCTCATTCAAAAACATTGCATTTCATGTGCATACATCTCATTGAAAACCATAACATTTCATTTTCAGCCATAGTTGCATATCATGTTAGAGACCATTCTATCTTTTGGATATAAAATTTGGTCAAGCAAAAGTCATGTTGCCTTAATCAGGGGCACCTTCATAAAATCCATCAAACCGAATTGTCATTCGTACACCCATTTTCCATTTGCACATATTTACATTGCCAAAATGTTTTCGAGTCACTCGAGCCATTCCTAGTGTTTTAAGCAAACTTTGAAATGCATGTCAAAGTTCTCTAGGGCCATATCACAAATTACACTAAATAAAATCTTGAGTATTGGGAAATGATTTCAAAAGCGGTCTTGAACCTATCACATTTTCACATCTTAAAAACATCTTGTGTCAAAGAGAGATAACACCATCCTTGGGTTGTGCCTTGAAGTGAAAAGGGTAATCCTCGTTTGTCCTATCATGCAAACATAGTCCATAAAACAGTGGTTCTTACCACTATCACAAGCAATCACAAAATATAAATATAAACAGAGTAGTAAGGATAGGGTAAAATTCTCATCATACTTCGGTTGAGAATCCGATTCCCCAAAGCTCTAAGGAAATGAACATTTTTCACACACCATTGATCCCAAATAAGTTGTAAGGATCGTACTACTTGTCCGATCAGGACGGATAGGTAGTCATCCCCAAGGCTTACAAAGGTCAAAAACAACATGGACTATGGAGTTAACCTTCATCGGGGCTATAGACGCTTGAGTGGCAAGTGGAGTATACTCATTGCGTGGCGACATGTCTCTCCTCAAAAAGAGACCTCCGAATGCTCATACGGACAAACTAGCTTCGGGGTCTTCTCCATAACAGAGGTTACCTAATTTATGCAAGATGAGGTTAATGAACACACTTGCACACACACGAGTTTTTGATTGCCTAGAGTCACTACCATGCTTCCGATTTGGTTAATGAACTCGCATGCACACACATTTGGTCCTAGTTGAATTAGGCGGTATTAGTAAGTTTGTTTGATACCACTAGCATGTTTGAGTCTTTGTAAAATAGTCTTCCATATCTTCTTCCATATCTCCCTCCATATCTTCTTCCATATTCATGTCATTCCATACGTCATCCATTCACAAGCCACCAAGTTCGGTGCCCCTGATTAAACAATTATGATAACAGTTGGCTAAATCTAACTATCTAAAAGTATGAGTGCTTCTTAGTGCATATTTCATTTACTTAGTCTTGCATTAATCATCCATAGATTTGTATGTTATATACTTAGTCTCGCATTAATCATCTATAAGTTTGCATTCCATTCCATCACATATGCATCAAAAACATTAAAACATATAAAAACATGCATCACAAAAACATAGGCATTCACACAAAAGAGAGTAAAACACCAAATAAATAAAAGCCATGTATATATATATGTATAAAGGTCAAACTGTACAATGAATGCCAAAAGGCTACAATATACAATAGAGCACCAAGGCTCATAAAGAGTGCATCTAAGCACTAAGCTAACCATCAAAAGAGGTACCCCTCATCCGCCCGAACTACCTCCAACCGGGCTGCCTCCGCTAGTCCCACTGCCTCCAATATCTCCCAGTCTGCCTGGGACAATGACCTCCTCATCCCCGGAATGATAGGGGAGAATCGGTGTCGTGCCTCTAACACCCTAAGCTGCAAAACAACAAAACAAAAATTTGTTACAAATTTTTCCCAAAAAAAAAAAAAAACACATAATAAGTACTTGCTTAAATGAACAAATACCTCAGCTGGCTGCACTGGCGCGTCCGCTCCCATCTCCGCCATAGCTCCCGCGTGCTTCACTCTCCCACACAACCTTTCACTCCTCCACTCCCTCAGACGCACTTCTCTCAAGCTCGAACGCACAAATGAGCGAAATTCTCGTTGAAACTGTTTAAATAGCTGGTTTTGGCGCCCTGAAACGTAGTGGGGCGTTTCATGGCGCATTCAGACATAGTGCTACGTCTGCAGAGCGCCTAAACACCGGCGGGCGTCTCTGCCACCCCCAAATGCAGACCGGCGTTTGGTGTCAGTATTGAATAAAGGAACAAAACTTGCAAAATTGAAGCTTACCTCCTCCAAATTTCATCAAATTGCATTCATCCATTCTTCTTATCATAATAAAACATTTTGTGAAGGTTACAACAGTTTTGGACACAAATTTTGTCATTTCGCTCAAAAAGCGCATCATTCATCATTGTTTTACAAATTGGGTTAAAAATATTCAAAACCTTCACAAAATTAACCACATTCATCAATTCTTCTGATCTATCGTCAATTTCATTCATTCTTCTTTCATCATGCATATTTTTGCCAAATCAAATTAAAGTAAACCTCGTATCTAGTGGTATATTCTATCACCTTGGCGATTGCAGCGATTTGCATCCATGCAATTCGGTAAGAGGATTAAACCACCATAAGGACACTTACCATTTATCATCATCAATTATTTCTCTGTTTGAAAATTGGAAATCAATTTTGGGTATTCTACTTTTCAAGTGACCTCATACCAAGATTAATTTGCTCAACTAGTTGTCATTGATGGCCTAGTTCATGGGGCCTTAAACATGGACAATCTTTAATATCATCATTATTTTGAGTCTTGCTAGAGATTGAGGCTACCTAGGTTGATTGGTTCCGACCCGAGGAATTATCCATACAGTCACTAGGAGCATCTCTGAGTTCTGGACTCTTTCATGCATCTTTCATCTCTGCATATCAATGGCGCCAACAAGGCAATTTCATCAACAGTATGGATTCACACACAGGAGTTGGGGCATCCGTTATCAATTTCTAATTTTCCTATAGTGGAATTCATCTTACATGATCATGGAACTTACAATTTGGCAAAAATCCCTTTATAACCGTTGAGGCAGAAAACGGTCCATCTTTCACATCACTCATATCGTCTTCAATCATATTCTTTTCTGGTTTGTACACCAACCCCTTTCTTGTTGGGACATAAACGAGATGGTTCATACACCAACCCCTTTTTTTCACCGTTGGGGCAAAAACGGTTCATTTTCTTCCAAATTTCTTCCAATTGGCTTGTGAGAACCATTCTCGCTCGCCAATTGAGGGGGTAAGCTGATAAAATTTTAAATATTCTTTTATTCTTTGGTCTTCAAAGTTGTGCTTTAGTCTTGAGAGAGAGTTGCGTCTGATCCAGCTTTTCAGGTGTCTTAAGTTTTTGTGCTTGCATTGTGTCTTCACACAAAGCAGCTCAAAAAGGGGCATCTGTAGACACCAAAATCCAGCCACTTGCAAGTCATCTATACCTTCCTGTCAGCCACATGTCAATCATTCATCCTTCCCGCCATTATTTGGCCCAAATCCACACCTTCCCATTACCTACTTTCCCGCCATTATTTGGCCCAATTTCACCTTTCCCGCCATTTTTCATCCCCAAATTTATTTAAATTAATATTTATATATATATTTTAATATTTTAATATATTTTAATATATATATAAATATAGTTTAAGTGATTTAATCTAAGCCGTCCATCTTTCATTTAATCTCATCCGTCCATCCTTCTTAATCCGTTTCACAACCTAGATTTATTCTCTACCCTTGGATCCACTTTAATCTTAGCCACACGTTCAAAGTGTCGTTAAAACCCTAAAGTGTGCCCTAAGAGTAGATTATAAATAGAGCCACCTTGATGGCTCAAACCCTACTTCTATCTTGGCTATCTTTGCTATCTTTTGGACCTATCTCTTCTATTTCATCTATCTCTTCAGCCATCCATCGCCGCCCCTTTTCGTCGCATCCATCGCCGCATCCGTCGCCAACTTCGCCGCCATCCCTTCTGCAGCATTCTACAGAATCCCCCATTCTTGTCGCAAGTGCCCGCGGGCGTTTACCAAGTGCCCATGGGCATGCCACAGACTCAGACCAGCGTCTGAAACCTTGATCCAAAGCACGCGGGCGTTCGGCGAGTGCACCAGGGCGCCTTCACGACCGATTTGACAGCCACATTACTTCCGGATGCCGCTCTGGTCTAGCCGCGTTAACAGGAAAGGTATAAATCAGTTTAAAGCAAGTAACTTCTTTTCTTTTATTAATCTGTTGTTGAACTCCTGCATTCTATTTTTCTAGGGTTTTAAATTGTTTCGAGGGCTCACACGGTGGAGCCCTCTTATTAATTTCTAACTCCTTGATAGTGTTAATGTGTGCAGGATTTTAATGGCAGATCTGGTGTGTTGATAGCAGTTGTTTAAGCTGGAGTGGTCCGAGCCAAAGGATACAACAAAACCCACTCACTTTGTTGGGATTAAGGATACGTCTTCGAAAATGCCACCACTTTATGCCAGCTAGGGTTTCGGAGAACCCTAGCACAAACTGTAATTTGTGTATCACAAAAAGGGTTACAGGCCCTGTTGTACTCAAAAGGAGTTTTTAAACTCCACTGATTAATAAAAATTGTTTGTTTTGTGCAACTTTCCTGTATTCCATTATTGTGGTTTTATTTCTGTTTGGCGTTGTATTTTTAATCTACACCATGCAATTCAATAGGATGGATAGATCACCATAAGGACACTTACATTTTCACAAACCCCTTCTTTGTTGGGACAAAAATAGACTCAATCACTTACATTTTCACAAACCCCTTCTCTGTTGGGGAAAAAAAACTTAATCACTTGCATTTTCCAAAACCCCTTTTCTGTTAGGGAAAAAATAGAATCAATCATCTACATTTTCATAGACCCCTTTTATGTTAGGGCAAAAACAAAATTAATCATACACATGTCAAAAGCCCCTTTATCTATTGGGGAAAAAATAGAATAAATCATTGCACTTTTCATAATCATTGCATTTTTCCATGTCAAAAACTCCTTCATCTGTTGGGGCAAAAACAGAATCAACCACTTGCATTTTACAAAAATAAATTTACATCATTCATATCATTCGCATTTAACATCATCCATTTCATTCATCATTACACCTTCATTCAACATTTACATTTCAACACCATCAAATCCATCAACAATTGCATTCAACATTTGCCAAGTTCACCTACAATTTCAAGTGAACCTCGTATCTAGTGGTTTATTCTATCTCCTTGGTGATTGCAATGATTGGTTATCCATGCAATTTGGTAAGATGGGTAAATCACCATAAGGAAACTTGGCCATATTCATCATCCAATATCTCCTTGTTTGAAAACAAAATTACTTTTGATCCCTCATCTTTTGAGTGAGACTATGCCAAGACCAATTTGCTCAACAGTTGTCATTGATACCCTTTTACATGGGGTTCCCAGCATGGATAACTTTCATCATTTTCTTTGTAATTACATCAGTCTCCTAGGATGCAGGTCGATTAAAGTGATTGAGCGACCGTATAGGAATTTCATGTTGAAATTAGCTACAATCATGGGTGGCCCTGAGGACAAACTATTTTTTTTTTCTGCATTTTCATCTTTGCATTTCAATTATACCAAAAGGCACTTTCTTCAACAGCTTGAAATCATCCCAAACTTGGGGTAACCAAATTTTATTATGATTTCCCACAATGGGATACATATTACATTATCATGGCATCTACACTTGGCAAAAACTTCCTTTCTCTGTTGGGGCAAAAATGACATCAATTTACATCATTCATATCATCTACATTTACATCATTTATATCATCTGAATTTACATCGTACACTTGCATTGACACCATTCAATTACATTTTCATCGCATGATTATGTCAATTGGCTTATGAGATTCATTCTTCACTTATTCTCCAATTGAGGGGGTAAGCTCCACGTACAAATTCTTTATCTTCAAAATCATCTTCGTTCAAATGAAATAAAGTTGCTTCTTCATCAGGCTAAACCAGGTGTTGTATTTTTGCACCACATTGTGTTTCATGCAACGTGGTACAAAAAGGGGCATCTATAGAAAACCAAAATCTAGCCACTTGTCATCCATCCATGTCTCCCAATCACAATCATCCGTTATTTATATATATGTGTATGTGTTTATAATATATTTAAATATTAATATTTTATATATATATATGAATTAATCCTAGCCCTCCACCACGTTTTAATCTCAACCATCCATCCACCTTAATCCATACCACTTACCCATATTTAATCTCCACCCTTCTACATGTTTTAATATCGATCACTCATTTTGTGTTATCGAAACCCTAACATGTTCAAGGGTAGATTATAGAAAGTAATTCATTTTTATGAATCAAGGTCCCTGATTTTTTTGAATTTGAATTATGTTGATGAACATTCTGTTAGGAGGAAAACTGATGAGATATGTATTGATACAAATGGATTACATATATAGGTATAAGGCCTATTTGATAACATGACAAATGTCAAGTGAAACTAACAAGTGTCAAGGTGAAGACATAGTGCACTTTAATTCTAACATTCCCCCTTAAAGTGCACTATCCTAACTAAAGAAAAAAACAAGTCAACATTAGGTAACATTCCCCCTTAATGTTGACTTCTCTAAAAAAATTCTATCATCCTTCTTTATTGCTGATTTGGTCTAGGCTCGTGCTCTATGCGCTTGGCTCTCCAGCTATGAAAAAATGCTAGATCAACAGTGTATACATCTCGGTTTGTTGCCACAGGGTCAGCCACTTCCTCGGTCTGTTGCCTCTGGGTCAACCGTCTAAGTGCCTCAGGGTCATTATGGGTGCCTCAATGTCAACCACTCCTGGGTCTATTGCCTCTGCAGGTCATCCTCAGAGTATTTTGCCTCTCGTAAGTCACTAACTAGGTTCACCATGAATATCACCCCCCTCATGGTGAAACTCAATCTAGAAGGTGTCGATTTCTATTGAAAAATGCACCTTAATACAAAGGAAAAACGAGCCATATAAGAGTGTCGGTCTCTGCCAAAAATGCACTCAATACAATAAAATGAGCCATAGATCCAAATATGGAGGAGAACAAGAAGATAATAAGAGAATATTCTAAAGTGTCTTCGTTTGTAGTCTTCAAAAGTAGATCCAAAAAAACCTCGGATAGGTTCTAGGGTGTCTATGTTTGTAGTCCCTAGAATAAGTGTCCTTATGGTAGTCACCTCATCTTACCGGAATGCATGGGTAACTAGCCGCTGCATCCGCCAAGTAGAAA
Source organism: Wollemia nobilis (assembly GCA_028583015.1). Lineage (NCBI taxonomy): Eukaryota > Viridiplantae > Streptophyta > Pinopsida > Araucariales > Araucariaceae > Wollemia > Wollemia nobilis. The sequence goes on along the minus strand of JAQPPZ010001836.1, from coordinate 1,888,302 downwards.
GAGGATAATACTAGATACTAGGTTCACTTACAAGTGCCTTGGGAGTGTCGGGTTCAACCGAGAGTGCACTCCAAGGTAGAAAAATTTGAGGCTTAAAAAACTCAAATGAAACAGCCTCAAAATTACAAATGGACACCACCAATGTGTCCGTCTCAAAAAAATATTTCCAACGACTATAAACATGGCTATAGTCAGATCTCAATAAGTTTTCCATGCATGAGAAAAATAACATGCCTCTCTAGGCAGCAAAATAAACCTTAGGAATATCATATTCCTGGCATCGCACTCAGGCAAAATTAAAAAACATCAGCCTTCCACTCTCCATGTGGAAAAAAAATAGGGCCAATTAAAATTCCATACTCCAAGGAAAAATTCATAGGCCATGTGTGCCTCATTGTGGCATGGTAGAATCAAATGAGTGGGGCCCTCACTGGGTGGCCCTCACTGACGATACCTCACATTCATTTTCCACCAACCAAGTCATAGTCTACTGCATATTGCACGCCCCTTCATTAAACAATCAATGCAGGTACAATGGACCACCTTCACAGGCTCCACAATGTTCTCAAGGTCCCCATCATCGCACATCACTCTAGCAATGCAGTCTGAGCATTTTGGTTCTGGTACAGATGGCATTCCCCGAATCAAATGTTTATAACAAACAAAAATTAATTTTGTATATAGTAGATCTACGAGCAACAAAAAAACAATTTTCGTCGTAGATTTCAGATTTCACAATTACTATTGTTACAATGCGCCACTCAATTTTTGGAGACTCTAAAACGGGTACTCATCTGGAGTTCACAATGGTATAGATAAAAACGATCTCTCACATTGTACCCAATAGAAATATCATCCCACCGGAGATAACATCAGCATATTTTCGACAACAATGGTAATTTGAAAAACTCTCAAACTGCTATGTGGAGTGAGGGCTATTGATGCACACGGACTTTGGATGCCAAACTTAAGCACCTAAAATCCACGTATGCGGACCATAACTTTGCCATGTTTACAAAAAAATTAATTACGGATTGTACGCAGAAAATATCGACCTGAGTAGACGTGAAAAATGGATCCAACATCGACGCCTGCACACCTCTACGCACAAATCTCGACGACGCTAACATGAACACTTCCTTCAGCTGTGATAACGTTGTCATGAACTCCATCGTCTTCAAAAAAAAATCTTCGATATTTTTCATGGTCATCAACCCCGCAACACTGAAAATAGCTTCCTATTTGTATGAAACCACTTTCACGCTACAGATATTGGCACGCAAAAACCAGTTCCACATCGCGCTCGATCATGCTTCACTGCAAATATATCAAACTTGCCCAGTGTGATCACGAACATTGACTGCACCACTCCCATGATCACCCCGCACAACAAATGAGACACCCCTTTAGTAGTGTTGCACACAGATCTCGCTATTTTGTTAGAGACAACGAAGGGACAATACCGCTCCTAATCGCCGAAATAAGATGACTATGATGAAATATCACAGTGTTCTCTTCAAATAGTAGCCGAACTCATCTTCTAAAAAGAATGACAACAACATATGTAAAACCAGTGCCATAGATAATATCATGGCCAAGTGTGAAGCCACGCATATCCACCATCTACAACGTTCCCAATGCTGCCCCCAACTTACACACCGCAACCTTCCTCCGCTGGAACAAGGCATCTTACTCGAACACAAGGAACATAAGCCTAATCATGCAGATTTTACAAGCTTCCAAATTTAGGTAAACAACTCTCCCGAAATAGGCGGTGAACTGGCTGTGCAACTCCGTGATTTTATTTTGCATGATCTCAAGCCCATTTATCAGCACAGTGAACATATGTACACTGCAGAAAAAAAAAAAATTGGTATTCTTCTCCATGCATATTCTCCTCCGCTAACTTCTATATCACATCCCAAACAACGCACACAACAATCACTCGAACTTGCACCTCCAGTAGTTGGATTGTCAAAAAATTTATGTCGCACGTAGTCATCTATAGGTACCACATTCGGGAAACTTAGCGGAGCATAACTAGAAGGTCAAATACCCATGCATGGTAATCCAGAAATCGAGCAGGCAACAATTTAGACTATAATAGCTTTAAAAAAAACTTTGTCGTCCGCAAAATAGGCACAGACTGAAGCAAGTCTCGTATTTCAAAAATTTATGGCAAAATATGTGGCAACCATTTTTTTCTTAAACTTTCTGGTTTTTGATCCATCCGGCAAGGGATGGAGAGCATACTCCCTTAGTTTGAAAAGAAAAAAAATGGGGGAAAAAATGAGGGGCAGATTTCCATGAGGGAAATCCCCCTCAAGCTCACAAGCTCAGGAGAGCGCCTAGGCTCTGATACCAAATGTTAGGAGGAAAATTGATGAGATATGTATTGATACAAATGGATTACATATATAGGCATAAGGCCTATTTGATAACATGACAAATGTCAAGTGAAACTGACAAGTGTCAAGGTGAAGGCATAGTGCACTTTAATTCTAACACATTCACAAAGAATTCTCAGAAGGTCTAAACCCTAGTCCCATTGCTTTCATATTCGTCCCTTGTCATCGTAATTCAAAAACTTCATTTATGCTGCTGCATAAACCACATGAACCAGATCTGGTTATGTGACACTTTCTTCAGCTCTCGAATGCCATCTAGAGTCACCAAAACACCTTTGGATATTTCTCAAACCTTTCTAGTGCATCTGTTGCCATCACAAAATGCCCTGATGCATCTACCACCATCATAGAATACCTCTGGATTTTTCCTATAGCAAATATGTAGTCCTACGACCCTCGAGCATCGTTTGGGCATCCTCGCGACCATCATTGATAAAAGCAAAAATCTCAAGTGACAAGGTAAAAAATTTATTTGTATTTATTTCATGTTCCTACACTTCTATTTTTAGTATTACATTCAACATCTAGGGTTTTTAGTTGTTTATCTTTTTGAGGGCCTCACACAGTGGAGCCCTCGCAGGTGCTTCTAATATCTTTTTTGTTGTTGTCTCTATTTGCATATACAAGATCATATATTTGGAAGTTGTTGAAGCTAGGGTGGCCCTTTTAGGATACACAAGACCACCCGCAACCTCATTTGGATTGAAGACAAGTGTGAAGACACAAGTGGTGTATTGACCTAGGGTTTCGGAGAACCTTAGCATTTGTAAAAATTTGTATCACAAAAATATTGTAAAACCCCATATTGGGGCACATTGATTGTATTATTTTGAGATCCACTTGCATTAATAAAAGCTTATCTATCTTGTGCAATCTTGTGTTATTATTGTGTTTTTGATTACTTTATATTTTATATTGGTGTTGCTTGATTTCAGTTTACAAAAATAACATAAAAAAACTCACAATAGAATTGCTCTTCAAATATGCATACAATCTTCAATATTATCAAATTCTTGAATATGATCTTTGATACAATACATGGATATTTATCTCCATAATATAACCTTAGAAAGGTGACTCTTGGACTCTTTGTCTATTGCTCTCCTCACACATTTGGGAGATGCAACCTTTCCTATTCCATGCATAAGATAATTCTGACATGTCCACATCTTGCCACTTATATACATGACTCTTGAATTTCTATATACTTGCACACTTTAGTCTATGACACTTGCACACTTTACTATATGACACTTGTACACTCCTACATGCACACTTGCACACTTTACATGCACACTTACACCATAGCACTTACATACTTTCTCACTCTACATAATTACATGACAGTTGTGCACATCCTACACATTAACACATACATAAAGAGAAATATAAATTACACTCCTAAAATTTTGACTCAAACCCTATTCTATTATTTTCATTGTACCATTGGTACATTTACATTTCTACCTAATAATGTAATATTCTCTATCAGGAAAATCAAATCTAATTTATTGATGGGTATTGGAGCCTATTTATTACATACCTTAGGGTTATAAATTAGAAGATTGATACTCATGATTAAGAGATCATTACATGACAAAAATTATTAAAAATAATATCCCATTTGAAAAATGGATGACCTAATCATCTAAATATGCATGACCTAATAATATTAAAATAATGTAATAAAATATTCCTAACATCCCCATTATTATATTATTTGGTAAACAAAGATAATTGTGAAACAATTCAAACTTGACATGTGCAAGTGCCTTTGTAAAGATATTTGCAACTTGTTTGTCGGTGGGAATGTACTAGAGTTGAATCTCTCGATTTTGAGAATGGTTTTAAATAAAATGGCATAAAGCTTTAATGTGCTTCGTTCTTTCATGAAACACTGGATTCTTAACCAATTTCAAAATACCTTGGTTGTCGCATTTCAATAGTATTGGATGCTTCTTTTGTATGCCAATATATGATAGAATGCAACCTAACCAAATTGCCTCACACGTAGCTCTTTGTGTAGTGCGATATTTTACCTCCATGGATGATAATGCTACTACATGTTTCTTGCTATGCCATAATACAAGTCTAGATCCTAGATGAAATACATATCTAGACATTAATTTCCTATCCTCTAATCATCCGATATAATATGCATTCATATATTCTTGTAAGAACTGTTCATTCTTCTTATACTCTAGCCATGATATGTTGTACTACAAACATAATACAATACCCTCTTTGTTGCTTTCTAATACTTTCCCTTAGGATATTGTATGAATCTTGAAAGATATCATATAGCAAAACTGATGTTAGGCATGGTGTTGGTCAGGTAAATGAGACTCCCAATTAGTTGATGATAGAGAGTGCTAGACAACTAAGGAGACTTGTCATATTGGAACAGTTGCAACTTCGACTCCATTGGTGTTGCCATAGGCTTACAGTTTGTCATATGATATCTTTCTAGTAGAATCTTGGTATATTTGATCTTGTGATGACAATATGATTTTTCCTCTGCTAAACGTCCAAGCCAAAATAATAGTGTAGAATTCTCAAATCTATCACATCAAAATATTTTTCAAGTCATTCTTATTGACATATAAATTCATTTGAACTGCCTATAATGATTAGACCATCAACATACAACACAAGTACCACTATATCAAATCCAACTTTCTTATTGTAGATATTTGTGTTTGAGGGACTTCTTTTAAAACTATGCTACAATAGGTGCTCGTCCATTTTGATGTACCAGGCTTTAGGAGTCTACTTCAGCCCATATAAGGACTTAACAAGTCTGCATACTTTGTATTTTTGCCCTTTGACAACAAAGCCTTCACTTTGAGTCATATATACCTCTTCTTGAAGATCAATGTTCAAGAAGGCACTTTTGATATCCATTTGATGTAGGTACTAACATAACTATGTTGCCATGGCAGAGAGAATACATATGGTGGTCATCTTTGCTATAGGTGCAAAATTTTCTTCATAGTCTATTCCTTCCTTTTGTGCATAGCCCTTTACAATGAGCCATACCTTATATTTATTAAGTGATCCATATACCTTGTACTTGGTTTGGAAGACCCACTTGCAGCCTAGGGCTTCTTTCCTTTAGGATGATCAATGAGCTCCCATGTTTCATTCTTTCTTAGAGAATCATATTCAACTTCCATTGTTGCCTTCCACTAGGGTGCACGAAGGACATCCTTTCACTCCTAGTTTTGAATTCTCCATCATTGAAGACATCAAACCCAAATTTACTTCTTGATGAGCCATAATTCGAGTTTGAGGGCAAGTGGAAGTGAGATTAGGAGGTGCATCAAGCTTGGCATCTCTAATGGTCCTCTTGACCCATTATTGAGTCTTTTGCTACTATGTAGGAACAACTACTTCAGGTTCATCATTTTCTACTTGAATGTCTTCTTGGACTTCCTCATTAATATCTATGCTTACAATAGGAGATGTAGCATCTTGAGGAACATTAGTATATAACTTGGGCTCAACTGCTTCATCAAATACTATATCTCGAGCAATTTCTTGGTCTTTGGGTCCCGATATCCTTTGGATTTATCATCATACCCAAGAAATATGCATTGCAAGAATTTCACATCTAGCTTGGTCTTCTTTTTCTTTGGCACATGCATGTATGCCTTGCTCTCAAAGAATCTGAGATGTTTAATAGAAGGCTTCTTCCTAGACCAGGCTTCTTCTAGTGTAACTCCTTTTAATGCCTTTGTAGGTGCTCGATTCAAAGGTTACACTATAGTGGTGACAACTTTAGCTCAATACTGCTGCTCTATATTGGCTCTTGTGAGCATGCAACAAACAATTTCCATGATGGAACAATCTCTTCTCTCAACAACCTTATTCTTTTATGAGTTATCGCTTTATCTCATTCTATGAAAAAACCTTGTGAATTCCTTAAATGTATATCCTTCCCTCGATTTGAACATAGGACTATAATAGAATGCCCAATTTCCTTTTCCACATGCTGCTTGAAACACTGAAAGTGCTAGAATGCATCAGACTTCAGTTTTAAAGACACCCACATCTTTTGGAAGTAGTTATCAACAAACAACTGGAAGAATCTTTTACCATTAATATTGACTTAGATACTTAGGTCTACATGGATCGATGTGTATCACATCCAATAAACCTTTGACTTTGTGAAAACTTAACTCAAATGAGACTTTGTGTTATTTCCTTGCTAAACAACCCAAACAAATTAACATTGTAGACGGAAAGTTGGGTAAAAAAATCAACATTTGATTCACTTAGCTAAAATAAGTAGTCGGAAATAAGATGCCCATATCTCCTAAAGGAAGGTTGCATCCGTAGTAGCTGCTACTAATGTTATAAAATAGATTGAACATCTAAAACAAACAAACCACGTTTGTAGGAACTCGTGGTAATATTTTACCGCCGGATCCTCCCACTCCATTCCCATAAATAAACAAATAAATATCATTTGTTTTTTATCTTTGATTTCTCTTTCTTCAAAATTTTAGTGAAATTTAGTGATGAGTTTACAGTTGTTTGATTTCTCTTTCCTTAAAGATCTTTCCTTAAAGATTTAGTGATGAGTAAACAGTTAGTTTACCAGGGCGACGACAGCAACGAGAGCATATGCGGCAAAGAGCGCGTAGAAAATCCCGTCCGACCATTCCGCGGAGTCGTTGATTTCGTCCCATCAGTCCGAACCCGAGTGCACTCGCGCCACGGCCTGGCCCACAAAATCCGACCACTGAATCAAAGACTAGGGAACTCAAATAAAGGTTAAAGGTTGGATCCTTATGTTAAAGACAGATTAAATACTTGAAACACAAGGGAATGATTTTGTTTTTTAAATGAAGAGATATGTAAATCTGTTGTGAAATTATTATTATTTTAATATTTTTTATAGGGATTGGATTCGGGTCACACAAATGACGTCATCGCGGAATATATTAAATAAAAGTTAATGAAATATATTATTATAAATAATATAATATTATTGAAAAAAATTTAGTTTGGGGATTTTAAAAAGAAATAAGTTTATATAAAAAAATTGACATGCAATTAGTATTTTCTTTGATTTCTTAAAATATATATACATATATTTTTTATTATTTTTATTTCTTTAAATATTGAATAAAGGTGATTTTACTTGCTAAGTCACCTTCTTAGATAGTTGGTTTCGCAAAATAAGGATGTTTTTTTATTTATTTATTTTTGGATGGCTCCACTAGTTAAGCTACCTAGTTTTTTTTAACTTTGTATTAGCTTCTCTTTGGTTCATTGAAGGTATTTCAGTTCCCTAGCTCAAAAAAAACATTTATATGTTTCTTGTGTTGATTCTTGGTTAAAATTGGTTAAAAGATATGTTGGTCTATAAAGGTTAAAGATGTAATCTATTTTTTTCTATCAAATTTTTTTGTGTGTTTTTGTTGTATTTTTATTTTATATAGTTTTGTTCTTTTTGTGTTTTTTATTTTTTATTTTGTTGTTGTTTGTAGTTTTTTGTGTTTTCTTTGTTTTTTTGTTGTTGTGTGTTTGCGTTTTTTTTGTCTTAGACATGCTCCTTGAGTATGCCGAATGGGGCAAGCCAGGTGCAAGCCTTGAACGATTTTGGTAGAATAGATACTCTTGTTTCCTTAGGTCTTATCCGAGAGGGGTGATATATAAGAATATTATTATAAGCTTTTAATTTTATGATAAAGTGTTTCTCTGTTTTTATTAAAAAAAACATTGTTTTGAAGCAAAAGAGGTATATATTAAGTTGATTGATTTTAAAAAGAAACATGTTTATATAGAATTAAAGTTGAATTATTATTATTTTTATTTTTTTAATTTTATTTTAATAAGAATTGTTTTTAATCTCTTTATTTTTATTTGTTTAAACAATTTATATAACCCAAGTGTTGTAGGTGAGTTGGAGAGGAGAGGGCAATCCTCCAAGGGAGGTCCCAGGTTCGAATCTCCACCCTACCAAAAAGTTGAATTGGCTGCTCAAAATCAAATTGATAATGTTGGTGCGGGCAGGGTCGAGCGCGACTCCTGGGTGACTTTGACGGTGTAGAACCCCCTGGTCATGGTCTCTCAGATCAAGGCGGCCCCGCAAGGAGATGGAGACCATCGGTCGCTTGGGGTTTGTACCATCATCGTCGGTCTGGCGCACACTCAGAGGATTTAGCACGGACTACTACCTTTGCTAAAGCTGGCAACGTGCCCCCGAGGTTTGAACCTAGGTCTCTTCTTGGCAAGTACTTGGCCAGTCAAGCCTTTACCAATCCACCTAGCCCTTGAAGACATATATGAAAATATTATTACAAGTTTTTTTATTGAGTGTGAGAAACCCTTACGATTGATGTTTAGGGTTGGACACCCCCATCCCAACCATGACGTCTAATAAGGGTGAGAATTGAGCTTATCAATATGGGCCAAACACACACCCACCCCCTCACACACGCTTGCGACTAAAGTGTTTATTTATTTTTATTAAGAAAATGTAGTTGCATTGAAGTGTAAGAGGTATATAATAAGTTTGTGATTTTAAAAAGAAACAATTAAGGTTGAATTATTGTTTTCTTTGATTTTTTATATTTGTTTTTATTACTAATATTTTTTAATTTCTTTATTTTAATTTTTTTAAACAATTTAAATATATGAAAATATTGATGGTGATTCAATCATATTAATTCATAGGTTCTTTTATCAAGATCAAATATTAATCACAATATTTAAGCATACAACTCTCTTATTAATATGAATAAATCACATTCATAAAACAACAATATTTCATAATATAAAACTTACAATATTATTCATAAATAAAATATACAATCTCTGGATTGATTTGATACTTGATACTCTGTTGCATGGAACTTTATCTCCATAATATAACCTTAGAATATGACTCTTCAATACAACAATGCATGGAGCTTTATCTCTATAATATAACCTTAGAAAACGACTCTTCAATACTTGACTATTGCTCTCCTCATATATTTGGGAGATGCATCCTTTTCTATTCTTCACATTTGACAAAACTTTAATGTTACTTGATTTTTTATCTTGCCACATATCAAGCAATTTTTCACTTGTATATTTGACACCTGCACATAAGACTCTTGACTCTTGACTTACTTGCATGATATATTGCACTCTCTCACAATTTACACACTTGCACACTTTATTACATGACACTTGAACTCTTTTCACACATTGATACATACATTAAATAAAATATAACTCACAATCCCTAATCTAATATACAAATCTACCATGGAGGTACTTTAACATTTACCAAATAATTTAATATCTCCAACATCCTTTGTATTACATTATTTGGTTTAAAGACTTTGTCTTTGATCTTCACATTTTGCTTTGATTCTTCATATGTCCTTTGATTCCTTGTTTTGTTCTTGTTTTTCTTGGTCTTGATCTTTTTCTTTTGTTTCTTCGATTTGTTTTTTGTTTTTGTTACACTTCTCAATAAATCATTACAATAATATGATTCATATCCTTCTTTTTATTGGTTTCGTTGCTATCTGATTTGTTATCCAATGTAGGATATAAAGATTCACCATTTTCATATTAATTTTCAATTGATTGTGTATCAATGATCATTTGATGACTTCTTATTATATTTTTCTTCGATATTTAAATACATGATATTTGAAAACTCTTCCATATTTATGAAATCGAACTTCTAACATAATTAATGTCATATATACTATTATCATTATATCAATAGGTATGATAACATTTTCAAAATCTTCACTTGCTTTTGTCAATTTTGTGCTTAGATAATTTTCAAGAGTTCCAAATTGTTCATTTTTGGCTTCTTTGAAAATTGTTTGTAATACCTTTTTCAATTTTGCATATTTTTGTTTTTTAGCATTCTCTATCATGCTTTGCGTGCAACACTTTAAATTTTCCAACATTTCTTCACCATCTTCTAAAGATGCATTTTGAGTAATTCCTTCCATGATGAATTCCTTTGTTGTTTAATTCCTTATGTCTCCCAAATTTTTAATCAACAATTTTTTTCAAACAATGTCTTCAACCATTCAATTTTAATATTTTAATCTTCAATCATCAAATTTCAAATGTTTTTAATTTTAATTTCAATCCCTAATTTTCACTTATGTCTCCCAAATCAACAATATTCAATTCATTAAATTTCAAATTCACTCTTATCTCTCCAAATTTTAAAATTTAAATTTTCACTTATATCTCCCAAATTTACCTTCAAATTTCAATTTCACTTTTACTCCAACTAAATTCAATTTCAATTCAAATTTTAAACAATTTATTCCCTTATAACTCCTATTCATTAATGCATTCTATCTCCAAGGTTAAACCTTATCAAATCAAATTTCAAATTTCGTATAAAAACCTTATAACCTCAACTAAATATTTGGTGCCCAAAATTTAAATAACGCCAACTTAATTAGTGATACATACCTTAATTAGCCCCAAAATTTACATCGTCCAGTCTGACGCCTTCTGGCATGTCAGAGCATAAATTTGTTAGGTGTAACACTAGGCACTTCAAACATGTCCTTTACCATGCAAAAAATGACTTCATCTTTACTTTGACTTGGCACTTGATATTCCTTTGTGGCTCTTCTTTTGTTGGTTCTTCATAGACTTGCATTTTAGGACAAGCTCTTCGATTCAGGTGGTTTCTTTAAACAAGTTTTCTTCTGTAGGCTAGTTTGTCATAGACACTTCCAACCTCAGGTTTCTTGGCGTTCCTCAGGTTCCTTTTCAACTCCTTGGCACTTCAAAAAAAAAATCTCCATGAGAGCTTCCTCTTTGACTCATCGGCTCTTAGTATTTCTTCATGAGACTTCTATTTTGATTCCTTTGCTCTACGTCTTCATGAGGGCTTCTTATTTGTCTCTTGAGTTATCTATCTTCATGATGGCTTCTTCTATAGCTCCTTGAATATTCATATTCATGAGGGCTTCTTATCTAGCTCCCTAGTTATTTGCCTTCATGAGGACTTCTTCTCTAGTTCCTCAACTTTTCCACAGACTTCAAATTTTTGCAAACTTACAATATTGATGCTTCAAATTCACAGCTTGGACAAGCTCGTAGACTTCATGCTTTCTTCTTTCTTCTCGATGTAATTTAGTTGACAAACTTTAAATATAGTTTGTATTCTACACTTCTCCAATTTGTCCTCCTTAACATGACAATACTTTATCTAGCTTCTTATCATGAATTTCTTCACGCTTGGATTTTTTCTCAAGTCAGTCTTATCTCTTAAGTACCTCATGTCTAACGTCCTTCCTCCTCGTCAATAAATCATACAACTTTAAACATACTTTTCTTAAAATTGCTTTTGATTTATATCAATTTGGTAAACTCAATACATCCTCTTCAACTCAGTGTAATATCAATCAATTTTCTTCTTCTCCTCAATACACCATCAACCGATTTCTTCAACTTTAGTTTCTTCTTCTCTCAAACTTCCTTAGGGTGGAATAAATCCAACCTTCTCACTTCTTCGTTCATAAAAGCAAATGATCAAAGTGTAGCTCTAATACCACTAATGACGATTCAACTAGATTAATTCATAGGTCCTTTTATCAAGTATCAAATATTAATCACAATATTAAGCATACAACTCTCTAGCCAATATGGATAAATAACACTCATTGAATAACAATATTTTACAATATAAAACTTACAACATTATTCATAAGTCAAATATTCAATCTCTTAGATTGATCTAATACTAGATACTTTGTTGATACAATGCATGGAACTTTATCTTCATAATATAACCTTAGAATATGGTTCTTCAATACTTGATTATTGCTCTTCTCACATATCTAAGAGTAAGAGATGCATCATTTTCTATTCCTCACATATGACAAAAATCTTATATCTCTTGACTTTACATCTTGCCACATATCATGTGACTCTTCACTTGTATATTTGACACCTACACATATGACTCTTGACTTACTTACATGACACATTGCACTCTGTCACACTTTACACACATACACTTTACATGGCACTTGAACTCTTTTCACACATTGACACATACATTAGAGGAAATATTTTTTTATTTTATTTGGATAGTGTGATAAATCCCTACAATCGACATATAGGGCTAAGCAGTATCTTCCCAACCATGACCTCTTGTAAAGTCGAGAGCTACACTTATCAATAGGGAATTTAACACGCAGCCATCACACAACCACCCTCTCACACACTCGCCCATGTCACGGTTTGAACCTTGGACCTCTTGAAGAAGAGCCAAAGTTTGAACCGTTGCCTTGTCCTCCCTGGGACACATTAGAGGAAGTATAACTCATATTCCCTAATCTAATAAATCACTTCCTAATCTAATATTTACAAATATACAAATGTACCATGGGGGTACTCTAACATTTACCAAAAGTGTAATATCTCCAACAAATATTATTATAATGTTTTTAATCTAGGATAAAGTGTTTTTCTATTTTTATTAACAAAATGCCATTTCCTTGAAGTGTAAGAGGTGTATATATTCTTTCTTTTCATCTCTTTTTAAGTGTATTGTGAGTGAGTCTTTAATTGAGCTATACGGATTTTTTTGCTCTCCATTTGATATTTGTATATTGTAAGATGCGCAATTTGGGGTCTCCTCAACAATGTAAGGATTTGAACCTCCTATTTTACTTTAATATGTATAAGGGGACATTATGTTATAATCCCAAACTATGTTTGATGTGTAAATTATATAAACACCTAAGGGTTTCAGAGAAAAATCAATGTTTATCTCTTAAGGTTCTATGATTATTTAAAAGACTAAAACTGAAAGTTAAAGATGCAAAAAAAAAATGATGTAAGCAATCCTAAATGCAACTATATGCACTTCCATTTCTTACCTGAGGTAAAATGATGAAATAAACCTATAGTGATGAAATTAATTTCTACTATTTCCTTTCTATTGATTTAATGAAAATTAAAAAAAAATAGTTTCTAGATACGATATACAACAAACATATTTTTAAGCTATACAAATGAAACAGGAAAATCGAAAATAAAAATACTTGGTCTTGCACTTGATGGTAAATTTTTTGCCTATCTAGAAATTATTTTCCAGCAAAAACACTGCTTGTGTTGGAAATTTGTTGTTGATGGTTTTGTCAACAACCAACACTTTTGCATAGTCCTACAAAATAGACAGACATGAATGACAGAACAGTGCAAAAATTAGAACAAAGTATATAAATAATGACATATAAAAAATAAATTAAGTTACAAAAGCAAAAATTAAAAGTCCTAAAATAGTAAACTTCCTGACATTGCCTCAAAAGAAAAATTATTGCCTGTGCGAATTTGCTGCAATATTTTTGTCATAGGTAGTGATAATCTATAAAATAGTTAATGAGGAGTAACAAAGTGATATTAAATATAAATAGAAGGATCTAAATAAGGACAAATAGAAATAGAGAATGGAGTCAAAGAACTCTTGATTTTTTGCCCAGAGGCAAAACCGTTGCCTTTACAAATTTGTCACCAACGTTTTTTATATACCTTGCAAATGGTCAAATAAAATATACAATATTAGTGCTATGGAGTTTGCCTAGTTCAAGAAGATAGGAAACATCTTTGGATGATGGGTCAAACCCCTATTTTTTAGACTAAATGCAAAAAATTGATAGAAGGTTATTGTGAAAATAGTAGTACCAAATTCACTACTTGACCTACAATTTGATAATATTTTTGCTTGTACAAGAAAAATAAGAAGGTTACAGGTATAAAACTAAGATATATTGGGATAAGGGTGTAATGACCCTTCCAAAGGAGTAAAGAATCTAAATATAACATAAATGATTGAAAAAGTGATAAAATTTGACTAAAATGTAATAGAAGCATGTATTATGGCATTATGTAGCATGAAATAACCAAGCTAATAGAGAGGTAAACACAAATAAACAAGAAATAACAATAAGATGAAGGGATTAAACAACTAGCTACAAGATGGAAGTGAATAATAGTGTTAAGGAATAGTAAATATAAAGATAAAATATTCATACTAATCAAACAAATAATGGACTAAATGAAAGATAAGAGGAGGGAAGGACACAACCAAATGGTAGCTAACTCATCTTCCTTACCCCTTTGATAGCCCATTGAATTCTTGAAATCTCAATTACGTAGTAAATAACTCCAAAGGCTTGATCAATGTTAGAATATATTACATCATTTGGGTGATATTATGTAATGTATCTAAGGTACATAGTTAGGACATCATATTACTTTAGGGGGAAGTTATCTTGTTACTTGGGGAAGAAGTAACATATGCACAAATATCATTATGCATGTTGTAGGTGTGCAAGGTGTCCCCTTGTACAACTAGTTGGAGTGTTGACCAAGGAACTTTTCTTCCTATATGAATGGGGTCATGGTTCACCTCATTTTGTATCTCTTCTATTCATTCAATAATATGTTCTATTGCTTTGATCTCTGTCTCCTGGTGTAATGATGTTAAATCCATCAGTGGTACTAGAGCTACAGTCATTCCTAGAGAGGAATAGGGAAAGTCATTGCTGCAAATTTTTCAAAACAAATGCGCCTTTGTAAATGCTACTTGCAAATTCCATTGTTGTGAGATCGTTTAAAGATATCGGTAAGAATAAGGAGAAGAATTTGATAAGCAGAAGATTTGGTACAATCCCAAAAAGAAGAAGGTAGAAGACCAGAAGGAGATTTGTCAAATCTAGGAAGAAGATTACAAAGAAGCAACAAGCTTGGTCAACCTAAACACCAAAATCTACATCCTCTACAAAAGCATTTCAGCTCTGAAAATGTATGCAACTTGGGTGCAATCAGATTCAATGATTAAACTTCAAAAATTGGATCATTTGTCATATTTTTTAAGGTACCTTATTTAGATTGAAAGTTGTAAATAGAGAAAAATATTGCATTATAAGTCTTCAAATAAGTGCAAAAAGGAAAGTTATTTTTAAGGTTCATTTGCACATTAATTTTGAGTTGATTAAATTACAACTATCAACTACCTATCTTATATCTTGAAAAATAAGACTAGATCCTACAACTGTGTTTGTAATGAAATTTACAATAATTTATTCTAGATTATATTTGAAAGGTTGCAGTGGAATTTTTAAGAGTATTTTTGAGAAATTAGTGGAGCAGTAAGGTGAATTTATTGTTACCATTTACAGTGCATCTATTAAGCACCATTCTATTTAATTTTTTAACTAGTTGCTCTAAATTAGTTTGTGTTGTTAAGAAGCACAAAAATAAATAAAAAAATCTACAACACTTTAGTGACCATAAGAAGCCACCATTACAGAGGAGTATGGGCTGATTGAGATGGACTGGAGGAATGTTGCGATGGCGTCGGGCCCATCACAGAGCGTGCATGCTAGTGATGTTTTTTCATCTAAAAATGATTGGAAGGAACAGGATTTCCCAATGCATGTCGGGAATCATTTGTTAAAGAACAATGGATGTTTGGAACGATGTGAAGCCAGGTCGGTTCTAGTGGTTCAACCAGACTTGGTGGCAAAATATGTGGAGTATTTAACCAAGCATGCACTTATTGGTAAATTTATGGGCATCCAAATTTCTCTTCCCTTTGTGGAGGCTTGGGTTAGGAAGACTTGGAACCCTAACGGTGATGTGGAGGTGATGTTGAGTGTGAATAGCTATTTTATGGTGGTTTTCTCTTGTCTTGTGGATCGTAACAAAGCATTTGAAGGGGGTCCCTATTTCTGTAACCAAGCTGGACTCTTTCTTAAACCTTGGCATGTGGGTTTCAACCCATCAGAGGAGTGGTCATCATGGGTTCCAGTGTGGGTTCGGCTCTCGTGGCTCCCATTGGAATTCTGGAGAAACGACATCTTGCATATGATTGCCCTTCTTCTTGGGAAGTCGGTTGGACCATCACAATAGATGATGGAGAAAAAGGTAATTTTTGTTGCCCGTATCTGTGTCGAAATTGATTTAAACAATCCTATTCCAGATTCTGTTGAAATATAGTTTGGATCATCTACATGGGTTCAACAACTTGACTATGAAGCTCTTCCATTTTGTTGTTGGATCTGTCATGAATACGACCACCTACAAAGAAAATATCCTAAGTTTGTCCCACCTGTGGCTTCAAATCTTGGGCCCTCTCGATCTGCACAAAATTTGGATAAAGAAAAAGCCTCGATAAAGGAAGGGGATCGGGATAAGGAAGGCTTTGTTCCTGTAAAACCCTAAAACAGAGGAAGAAGGGTAAAAAGAGCCCTTAAGGATAGCTAGCCAGATGCTCTGCTCAACCATTTTGAGATACTGGATGATCTTGATCAGTGCATGGAGTTACCTAAAACGTCGCTACCTGATGCAGATATAACAGGGTCGAATCAGATGTCTCTTCTTGAGGTGGAACCTAAGGAATCAGATCTAGTGGGTTTAAATGAAGAACATATGGCTTTGGCTCCGAGTACAGGTGATATGGTTGGCTCTAGCCCTGGAAGGAAAACTATTTTGGAAAGTGGCATAGATATAGTTGTGCTCTCTCCTACTCAAGCACTGATGCAGTCATCCTTGGACTGCAAAACTCCTACGATGCTGGGATTGCAGCAGAAAACAATTAAAAAAGGTGCTTCGGATAAGAATATGAAGGTGGGTCGAAAGAAAGACCAGGATAAAATTAAGTTAATGGGGGAGACTTTGGTGGAGTCAGGCTTGGTGAGAACATTGGACTCCCATTTTTCTAACCCCCAAAAATGATTATCCTCTCATGGAATGTAAGGGGGTTGAACAACATCCCTAGACAAAAAGTTGTTCGTGATTTGATTCATGTACATTCTTTGGATGTGGTGTTTATTTAGGAGACTAAATTGGCTATTGATAGTATGTTCAATATTGCTCCCAAGTTGTGGAGAAGGGGTCAATGCTAGTGTATTGGTGCATGTGGATATGTTGGTGGCATTGCTTGTTTATGGGATCCGGTTAAGATCTCTCCTCTTACTTGGATTTCCAGCAGATGTTCTATTTCGATGATCGAGCATGATAATGAATCTGGTGAAACCATCCTACTTACAAATGTGTATGCTCCTATTGATTACAATGGTAAAGTAAATTTGTGGGAGCACATTGGCTTTGTGAGAAGTTTGGCTCCCCTGTACCCATGGATTTTGGCTGGAGATTTCAATTCTATCACTTGTCTGGAGGAGAAACACGATGGAGTTGATCATCTCGAGCCTTTTTCTTCTATCTTTAGTGCTCATATCCGGGCCCTAAACTTGGTTGACATCAAGCTGAATAATGGGATCTTTACTTGGCACAATAGAAGATGTGGGGAAGAGTCCATCTCAGAGAGACTGGATAGGTTTTTGATCTCTAGTTTTTGGATTGGTAATAATAGAAGCTCTAGTTCTATGATTCTAGAGGGTAGGGGATCTGATCATTGGCCTATCAAACTCTCTGCTCTTGAGTTTGGGCTAAAGAAGAATCCTTCCTTTAAGTTTCAACTTATGTGGCTTCAGGATCCTAAGATTCATGATTTCATGCGAGGTTGGTGGACCAATGGCAAACCTTCTCATGGCACCACTATGTATTCCTTTATGAAGCGACTACAATTTGTTAAGCATAAATTGAAGAGGTGGAATAGTCTAAATTTTGGGAACCTTTCCTTGGCTAAGTTGGTGGCTCTTAAGAAGGTGGAAGAAGCTTCAAGGAAGATTAGAGATCATGGACTCACGGAGGAGCTTCTCTTTGAGGAATCTGAGGTTACGAAAGAACTTGTTGAATGGGAGTTGAGGGAAGAAATTTTTTGGAAATAAAAATCTCGAGTGGATTGGCTTCAGGAAGGGGATAGGAACATGACCTTCTTTTTTAACTCAGTTAAGGCTCATCATAATGGTAACCTGATTTCCTCTCTTGTGAATTCTCAGGGTGCCCTTCTCTCTTCTTTCAAGGAGATTTTAGAAGAGACTAGGAGGTATTTTTCCTCTCTCTTCAAGGAGGACTCCCTCTCAGATGATGAGGATGAAAAGCTTATTCTAAATTGTATTCCCTCGATTGTTTCTAGAGAGATGAATGAGCATTTGATGGGCCCAATTTCCCTTGAGGAGTTGGAAAATGTTGTATTCAATATGAAAAAAGGGAAAGCCCCAGGCTCGGATGGATTCTTGATTGAGTTTTATCAAGAGTTTTGGGAGTTAATCAAATTTGATCTTCTAGAGGTGGTCCATGAGTCCCAAAAGAACAAACAGATGCTAAGGGCCCTAAATGCTACCTTTGTGGTGCTTATTCCCAAAAAAGAGGGAGCGAATTCTCTGGATATGTTCAGGCCTATTGCTCTCTACAATGTTGTGTATAAGATCATTACAAAAATTATTGCTGAGAGGCTGAAGATATGGTTGAGCAAAATCATCTCTGAGGAGCAAGGTGGGTTTGTTGCTGGCCGACAAATCCTAGATGGGGTTGTTATTGCTACGGAAGCTATTCACTCGATGGAAACTTCTAAGGAGAAATCTATGTTCATTAAGTTGGACATGGCCAAAGCCTATGACCAGGTCAAATGGTCCTTTCTTCAGAAATTTCTTGCTACTTTTGGCTTTGAGGAGGAATGGATTAGATGGGTGATGAGTTGTGTTTCTTCTTCCTCATTCTCTGTTCTTGTTAATAATGAGTCGTCGAAGTTGTTTGAGGCCTCGAGGGGATTGAGGCAAGGAGATCCTCTATCTCCTTATTTGTTTATCATTATGGTAGAAGGGTTGGGAAGACTGCTCAAGTCTCAGGTTAGGCATGGTCTCATTCAGGGTTGGAAGTGGGATAGCAGTTCATCGCCTCTTTCCCACCTTCAATTTGTTGATGATACAACTTTGCTGGGAGTTGCCACTACCAGGGAAGCTAGCAACATTAGATGGTCTCTTGACATATATCTTGGTGCTTCTGGGTAGTTGATTAATGAGGACAAGTCTTCTATTTTCTTCTTCAATACCCCTCCTCTTATTCAAGCCAGGATTGCTAGAATTCTAAGATTCCAGGTCGGGACTCCCCCTTCATTTATCTTGGTATTCCGATTTCATCTCATCCTCTACCTAGATCTTCTTGGTAGTCTATGCTTGATAAGTTTAGAGGGAAGGTGAATCACTGGACCGTCAGATGGCTCTCCTTTGTGGGTAGAGTGTTGCTTTTAAAATTTTTGTTCAAGCTTTACCCATTTACAGGTGTTTTGTGCAAACAACTCCCTCTCATTTTATCAAGGACATGGATGCTTTGTCAAGATAGTTTTTGTGGTCTGGAAAACTTGCTCAATCTAAATGGAGTTTGGTTAGGTGGGATTCTATTTGTAGGTCGGTTCAAGAGGGAGGCCTTGGGTTGCGACAGGTGGCTCTTTCTGGGTAGGCTTTGGCTGTGAAACTCTATTGGAGATGGTGTACTTCTCAAGATCATATTTGGGCTAAAATATTATCTTGTAAGTACTTGAGAGGTATTTCTGAGGCTGAGATCCCTAGAGTCATCTTGGTTGGGAAAGGTTCGGTTATCTAGGACACTCTAAAAAGAGGGGCTAATTTAATTAAGCAAGGTTTGTTCTAGATTTGCAATCGGGGATCAGATGCTCTTTTTTGGGAGGATTCTTGGGATGGCCACCCTCCTATCTTGACTCAATATCCTAGGTTACATTCCCTAAGCATTTGTTTCTTGGAAGCGAGGTTGGTCTCATGTGGAGGACTTTAAAAGAATCCAACCTTTTGGTAATCTGGAGATGTACAAGTGGAAAGATCCATAGGAATGGCCCCAAGGGGGATTGGCCAAGGACAGAGATGTGCTTGCTCTTATTCTTGTAGGGAGGCCCTGCTCTTCGTTGAGGGGTAAAGACATTTTGGCTTGGAACCCTGATCCCAAGGGAACCTACTCTGTAGCCTATGGTTATCAGGTTCTTGATATGCAAAAGTTGGGGAGCCTCCCTATCACATGGTGGAAAAAGGTGTGGAACAGATTTGCTTGGCCTAAATGTAACTTCTTTCTCTGGTTGGTCGCTCGTAATAAATGCCTCACTTGGGATAACGTGAGGAAGAGGGGATTTCAGGGTCCCTCTTTTTGTGTCCTTTGTGGTAATAATGAGGATGACTCTTCTCATTTATTTTTCCAATGCTCCCTTGCCAGAGACATTTGGCACCATTGGTGGAGTGCCTGGAACCATCCTTGTTTTCATGTGCTCTCCCTGGTGGAGTTTTGGAGCAGTCTAGGCAGACCTCCGGCCAATGCCCCCTTCCTCCAGGTGGCTTGGAATTTGGGCCCTTCTTGCATCATCTGGCAGATTTGGCTCGAACAAAACCATCACATCTTTCAGGGTAGACATTTGGTTGTTCAACAGATCTGGCAAAGGATCTTGTGTATGGTTTAGAAAACTATCCATAGCAAATGTGATGTGGATCCTCTTTTGGACTCTAGGGAGGAGAAGGTACGGTAGGCCCTTGGTCTCTTTGGGGTTGGTGCAGACTCTTCTCACCCTAGCAAGGTTCCCCAACTCAGCAAGAAAGTTTGGAGAGATGGTAGGTGGAGGCCGCCCCCTGGAGGAGTTTTAAAAATTAATATTGATGGGTCATCCAAGGGCAATCCTGGACATGCTAGAATTGGCGGTGTTGGGAGAGACTCTACTGGCATGGTCAGATTTTTCTTTTCCATTTATAAAGGTGTTCACTCCAACAATTTTATGGAAGCTCTTGCGATTCTCGAGACCTTGCAGAGGGGGTTTTCTCTTGGCTGGCGCAGGAGCATCTACGAGTCCGACTCTCAAATTTTGGTTAATATTTTAAACAGCAAAAGGTTGGAGGATGTTAATTGGCAGTTGGCCTCTGTGGCCATTCAGATTCTCAGAATTAGTGAAGAGTTCGAATTTATCTCCTTTGTGCACATACCAAGGGAATGGAATGGGGTTGCTGATTATTTGGCCAAAAGGGCTTCTAAGCTTTTGGGTCCTTGGATTATGGATAACTAGGAGAGTCTCCCAGCTGGGGACTCTCAGCGCCTCTAGGAGTTGATCCACAAGGATGTCCAGACTTAATGTGGTTTGTTCTTGTTGTTTTCTTCGGGTTTCGACCCTGTCTGGTGGTTTTAGCCTATTTTGTTGTTTATTTGAGTCCTGGTTGGGGGCTTCGTTGTACTCTATAATCTTGTCTTCTTATCAATAAATTTTTACCCCTTTATTTAAAAAAAAATAAGCCACTATTACAAGCAGAAAGGTGGAGTAGAAAACCACCATTGAAATTCTTGAAGGAAGCCTCAAATCGAGACCTTGGAAGTCTCAATATTCAAGGAGAATACAAGGATTTCTTTTTTAGCACAGAGTGCAATACTCCTTATTTCATTAGCTTG
Source organism: Wollemia nobilis (assembly GCA_028583015.1). Taxonomy (NCBI): domain Eukaryota; kingdom Viridiplantae; phylum Streptophyta; class Pinopsida; order Araucariales; family Araucariaceae; genus Wollemia; species Wollemia nobilis. The sequence goes on along the minus strand of JAQPPZ010001836.1, from coordinate 1,866,556 downwards.
TATTGACTATCATCCAAAATAAGCAAGAAGGATTATAAAAATTATTCATTTTGGTGCAAGAATTACATATTACAAAAGGCACATCTTTTATCCCTTGGAAGAACAAAGGTATTACCATTTACAATGGGGCATAAGGACGTTATTATCCAATAGACTTATGGCTAAGGGAACAAGCTATCAAAAACTCACACAAGAAGCATATTTAAAGCCAAAGGAAGAGCCATCGAAGAGCTCACATGTCCTTGTCCAATAGAATTACGACCAAGCAAAGGATCTATCAAAAAGCTCACACAAATAGTAGATTTGTAGCCAAAGGAAGATCCACCTAATAGCTCACACATAAAGGAGTGGAGGTGTTTAAAAATATTGTTTTTCCTTCATCAAAATCAACCCTATAAGTAGTGCATCACCTGCAATAGTGGAGGCATTATCACTCATGCTTACATAGAAATAAGGGCAACATTCAGTGATAGGTTATCTACGTAAAAGACAAAGAAAAATGATATTCATTAGCTATTATAACCAACAATGAAGAAAGGTAGAAATTGGTATTAAAGACTTGCAAACAAGTGTAGAGATAAGAGCTATACCTAGGGTGTCCATTGAATCAAGCATCCTCCAAAAGAAGAGCTCAAAAGTGTGTCATAATACTGTGAAGCTATCTAGCTGTAGCCATCTATCATCGTCACCAAGCCAACATACAAAAGAAAGATTACATACCAAGAAATGTAGCAAGCTCATATAGGGTGAAAAAATAAAGGAGAAATTAGGGTTGCAATCTCATCATTGAAACGTTAGAAAGAAGGCTCACATGCACAAACCACTTGGCACAAACTCTTTACATCTCCCAACGTTCAAGCGCTCACCTAAAGGGAGTTAAATTTGTTTGGAGGGAGTTAAGATTCTTTGGAGGTTACCACCAACCTCATCATTACTGAAGGAACATTCATCATTGCCGAAGGAATGTCCATCATTACCGAAGGAACGTTAAAAAAGTTTGTCTTTGTAATGCTTCGTGTGACACTTGTCATGAAGTCCATCCTTCTTAAGATGAATATCTTGGAAAACAAAAGACACAATAGTGTATGATGCAAAACATAGCCAATAAAATTAAGGTATTAGTCAAACAAAGTTGAAGCATCAAGGCAAAACAACTTTGCACCATTCATCAGTGTAAGAAATACATTTAAGATGCTGTCATAAAACCAATGAACATTACTTGCATTTGGATAAGCCCTACAAGGGATATCTGGGGATATATTTCATCACTAGTAGCAAAATTGAAGGATATCCAATCAAGGTTTGCACTAATCAAAGAGGGATTTGATTTCCCATGAGCGCTATGCAACACGTAGTTACAGATCTACTGATGTATAGCATTAAGACAACCATATATTGCTTTTGCAGTTAATTATCTATTGCGGTTCATGCAAGAAACAAGATAAAGTCATTGGAAAACTACAAAAAGGATACTGCAATATATCAAGAAGACTACAGACTATGGACTGACCTATTTAAAATATGTCAAAGGATTTTTTCTATAGGGATACTCCGATTTAGACTATGATGGATCCATTGATGATATAAAATATACCTCAGGATATGTCTTCTACCTTGGATCAGAGCCCGTATATTGGCACAATAAGAAACAACATACAATAGCACAATCATCAATTGAAACAAAATATCGAGCAACAAGAGATACTACCTGTGATACTCTATGGCTACAATACATACTAGTCGACATGGGAATTAAACGAACTCCAATCATGATATTCTGTGATAATAAAGGGGTATTGAACCTAATCAAGAATATGATAATAAATGAAATAACAAAGCATATTGAAGCACAATGTCATTTCATCAGGGAACATTTTCAAAATAAACACATCATCTTGGAGTATGTGCCTACAGAAGATTAGATAGTAGACATCTTTACAAAAGCACTTGGAAAGATCAAATTTAAAAAATTCAAAGATCATCTGAGCAATTCAAATTAATCTCATACCAATTAATGTAATATAGGGGGGTGTTAGAATATATTACATCATTTGGGTGATATTATGTAATGTACCTAAGGTACATAGTTAGGACATTATATTACTTTAGGGGGAAGTTATCTAGTTACTTGGAGAAGAAGTAACATATGCACAAGTATCATTATGCATGTTGTAGGTGTGCAAGGTGTCCCCTTGTACAACTAGTTGGAGTGTTGACCAAGGAACCTTTCTTCCTATATGAAGGGGGTCATGGTTCACCTCATTTTGTATCACTTCTATTCATTCAATAAGATGCTATATTGCTTTGATATTTGTATCCTGATGTAATACTGCTAAAGCCATCAATCAAGAGAGCTAGAGTGCTACAAGAGAAGGCCAAGATTAAGTGAACATGTGGACAACATTTTGACATAGATTGGAGAATGAATTCTTAGAAATTTTGGTAGAGCTTTTATGCTATGAAAACTAGGATGAATTGCCCTCCTAAAGGGATCTATTTATAGATTTTTCAAGGGCTTCATGGAGGGAAATTCAAAGGGGTCAAATATGCTTTTGGAAGATTCAATAAGATCCAAGTATGGAGGCTTAGGGGATATGAACCAACATGCACGATCATGCCTAGTAGTGGCAAGGGATACACACATGATTAAAAGGTATGATTTTGATATTCTACTCGTGCTAGGTCAAAACCGCTACTTGACAAATTCATTGTTGATAACTTTGTAGTGGAAAATTTACAAAATGACCATTAAAAGTCAAATTTGAGCAGAAAAGGTAAAATTTGGACGAGAAAAGTCAAGTTAACGAATTTGCTGTCAAGGTTAATGAATTTTTTGTTGCTAGTGTTTTTTGCTTTTGAGCAATAAATACTCCAACTTTGGGAAAAAGCTAATTGGGCTAGTATGGCTAGTTGAAAGGTTATCTGGTGGGGGTCATGATAATTTTTGGTGTGGAAAAATTGGGTGTCTACACATCTATATATGCCTTAATACATTTTTTTCTTGATTGATACTGATCATATGTAGGTTGAATTAGATAAGACAATGTGACTTCTTTCTTCATATAATATTATAGTAGATTTTACATTATAATGACATTTGATAAAATGATGCACTATCTCATTTAATTCTATAAAAATAAAGTAGTTTTTAATGTCCATAAGGCCATAGGTCATTTGGAAATATCCTCATGAAGGATGTTGTTTATTGAATATATATTTATCCAACCAAACTTGGGATACCAATGGTGTACAATCTTGGTCCCCTTTAGATCCTTACCTTGAACATTTTATTTGGAACCATATAATCAATATATACAACTTTTAATTTCTTTTAACAACAAAGTTGAAATACACTGCTCACACAATAACATGAACAAACTTTAATTACACTTTATTATTACAAATTTGTTGTGCTTATTTATTTTAACAAAATATAGTTTAATAATATATAAAATAGAGTTAAGTGATAAAAGGAAAATGTCAAGGAGGCTTGGGTATCTAATCTACTTTTATTATGAGCAATGCTCTTGGAGCCAAACTTGTTTGGAGCTTAATAAACCCTCTAATGATGCATTGGAAACTTCTTATTTACAAGTGTGGTGAAGGCAATCATGACATCCTACTACCCAAAGGTATCCAACAAAAACTAGGCATATCTAAAATTTGGGTATTGATTATTAAAGCGGTGTGGATCAGTAAGGATAACATCTCTTGGTACGTGGAAAATGGTAATGGTATCAGGTGTTGGGATGAGTCTATTATTGGTAGCAAGCCCTTAGTTTCTTCCATTTCTAAGAAGCTTTTTTAGTTGATGAGTCAGCTTGGGATCACAAACTTGCTCATCTCATCACTTGAGAAGGCAATAAACCAAAATGGATTCAACTTCATGGGTTAGATGAGAAACAACAAATGAGTGGTCTCAAGTCTAGAAGTAATTTGTTGGTATTCTTCCCATATACCCAAATAGTGAAGACTACTTTATTTGGAGCAAAATTAACTATTCAGTCAAGGTTGGTGCTTATATCCAAAGAAGAGAGCCTTTAAAAAAAAATTGAAACATCTTTGGGATCAAAATATCATCAAAAAAAAAATCAATGGCTAGTTCAACAAAAAAAATTCTTTATAGGGAAAACATCTCTAAAAGAGGTATTATGGGCCCCCATATTTGTTCCATATGCTTTAAAGACTGCGAAACTCATTCCCATCTATTTTTCAAATGTGAGGAAGTTGCTACAATTTGGATCTCTCTTGCTCTCAACTTTGGAGTCCACATTAGAAGTAGATTAAATGTTGAGTCTTATACTAAAAGTTGGAACAAAAAGTACCACAACTCCTTTCAAGGTAAGCCTCTCATAAAAATTATATTGTCTTCAGTTACTTATTATTGCATATGGTATATATGGATGGACAAGAACTATCAAATATTTGAAGGTAAATCAACTCAAAAGACAGTTTTGATATGCAATATAAATCATGCTATCATGGAAAATGCTAGAGCTTACTTTAAAGCTAAAAATTACCAAATTTCTCTTTTTAGAGTTAAATTATATAATGATGCAAGAACATCAAGTTGGCAAGAGCCAACTAAAAAGAACAAAAAAACAATTGGAGTTTTTTTATGGATTGGATAAGTGATAAGCATGCAACTAGTAGTTTTGAGATAGCTAGATGATTTTTGTTTTTATAAAAAGCTGAATTTTTAGAAAAATATGTGTTTTTAGAAAAAAGCTAAATTTTTAGAAAAATATGTGTTTTTAGATAAATCTAGACTTAAAAAAATTTGTAATTTTCACCTTTGAAATTAGTTGGCAAGTAATTGTCCTCATTCTTATAAATAAGAGGAGAACCTCAAACATGAGTGTGGTAGAGTAGAGGAGAGAAGAGGGGCTCCAAAGAAATTGGCACTTTATGCAGTGCTTGCAATAGATTTCTTATATAAAGCCTCAAAGGAAGAAAATTGACACTTTATGTAGTGCTTGCAGGAGGTTTCTTATATAAAGCCTCAAATGAAGGAAAGTGGTACTCTGTGCAATGCTTGTAGGAGGTTTCTTATGTAAAGCCTTAGAGGAAGAAATTGACACTCTGTGTAGTGCTTGCAGGAGGTTTGCTATGTAGAACCTCAAAGGAAGAAATTAATACTTTATGTAGTGTTTGCAAGAGGTTTGCTATATAAAACCTCAAAAGAAGGAGATTGGTACTCTGAGGAGTGCTTGCAGATGTGTGGTGCTCTATGAATAGCAATTGTGTAATGTTCGATGTTAAGTTTTTCAAACCCTAGACAACTGTTTTCCTATGTTTCTAAACATGCAACATGGAACAACCACACTGATGGCTAGAAAATGAACAAAATAAATAGCCAGCAAATCACTTGCTACTTTTTTGGCCAGAAAATCACTCTTCCTCCTGGTCAATAGCCTTGTTCTCCTTCAACAATCTACCTTCACTTCCATCTATTATACTTTCTATTATTGTGTAAAATACTCTTGCCCCACTCCTTTTATGTTTGAAAAGAAAACCCTAATCTCTCTAACCATTATCTATTCAAATGTATGGTCAATATTACATCTCATTTCATCTTGAGATGCGTGGTCAATATTGAATCACTTAAGTGAATTACAATATAGAATCACTTAAGTGAATTTCAAAATAGAATCACTTAAGTGAATTACAAAATAGAATCTGAAATATCTCGAACCACTTCTAGTGCGTTCATACTAAAGCTTATGCAAGAATTTCTTGTCCGAGCTACATTTCTCAATATTTGATGTGGTAATTGAAATATAATAAAAATAATATTTTGTACTTTTTGTGTTTCATGGGTTATGTTGCTATGTAATCTGCCCTTGCAGTTCATCTATTTGTAGATTAAAGTGGGGTTATCTATTTACTATTTTCTATGTGGTGGCATGAAGATGCTTATCAATAGGGAATTTAACACACATCCACCACACACCCACCCCCTAACACACTCGCCCACGCTGTGGTTTGAACCTTGTACCTCTCAAAGAAGAGCCAAAGATCGAACCGTTGCGTTGTCCCCCTAGGACATTATTAAAATAATTTTAAATAATTGAAATAGATCTTCTATATTAAAGTCTCTTCCGACTATGTTATTATCTTACTATAAACTAAAACTTATAATAACCTACTAAAAATAACATATAAAAATAATAATATAGCTTGTTATACTATTACAATATGATTATTAAACGATATCAACTGGATCAATTAAATTCAATGGGAGACTCGTGTTCAAATCTTGCCAAGTGATATATATATATAGTTGGATAGTAAGGGGTTGTACTTGAGTCCCCCACCCTTAAAAAATTACATCTCTCTTCTTTAGAGCTTGAGAGTTTACAAATAGGTACACTTCTCATATCAATTGAAATGCTATAGCTAGAAACCTACATCATTTTACATAAAATGTCTGGATTCTTGATTTTCATTTTTTGGATCTTTTCAAAATTTTGTATGAATATAATTACTCCATAATTTAGTATATTTCTTAACATTTTTCTACAACAACCATCACAATGCCAAATCTTCACCTCTACTATCTATACTTTACATATTAGTAGAGTAATATTTCCAAAGCATCGTACTATCATAGTCTATTTTACCAAACCTGGATTACTAGTTTCCTTCCTGAAACACAAGTGCAACCACAAAAATTATAATAAATAGTCTAAATGAAAATACATTAATGTTACAAAATAAAGCAGATATTACCAATAGAAAACATTAAAGTAAATATTAATCATTAATTTATATATATATAAAGTTGTAATATCATTATGTAGTGATGATGTAATATAGGGTCAATTTCAATTCCATATAACTAATTAAAAATAAATAAATATTATTATAAAATTATTAAAATATTATACAAAAATTATGATATATAAAAATTAAATAACATAAATAAAATGGCATTAGCTCAACTAGTTATATTATTGAACTTTTAAGAAGTTTACCTAAGTTTGAATCTTGTTAAATGAAATATATATACTTACATAATTATTGTAATACTATATATAGTCATGATGTAATATGGGATTAAATTCTTTTTTGATGAAAGGCCATTTTAATTATAAAAATAAAAGTCCTTTACAGCCAAAAAAATGTGTGATTGGAGAAAAAAATCATACCCCAAATGTCACTAACTTATCCTAATAGCGCATAAAGAAAAACAAACTGCACCATATGAGCACCATGGCCATAAACAATAAACTAGAAATAATCTACATCAAGAAAGGTATTTTAAAGAAGGGGGTCTATGGCAGACAGGGCCTTATCCATTTGAAGTGGATGGTTCCCCCCACCCATAAAAGCGCTCCTCATCCCAACCTGAAGTAGGAGTAATTGGAGAAGAAGGACGAGACCAGCCATAAATATGCCCATGGTTGCCTGAAGCCCCCCAACCATCATTAGGCACAGGCACAGATTATGAAGTGATCGTAGGTGCATAATGCTGGGAGGTGTACATATCCGATTGCTGCAACGGACCTCCATAGTTACGGGATCTTCTTCGAGGAGGCTGACACCGTGCATGATCAAGGAATCAACATGAACGGGATCTGGATGGGTGAGGAGGTGAATGATCAGGGGCCTCTCTATTGACATCACAAGGGGCATCACCCCAGTAATTTAGTAAAGCCTGCAAATGGTCCAACTCCATAGCCACCTTTTTAGCCTGGTCATAGATCTGAAACCACACATCATGAAAAACTTCAAGCTTGTTAGCAAATGAAAAATCTTGAGATGGATCAACCTGCTTGAAAAGAATCTTGTTTCTAGATTTCCAAATGTGAAATAGAAGGCTTACTTTGAAGATTTGCCACACTTCCCTCAACTGGAGAGAAAACTAAATGAGATCACCCAGAAGGACATGATGTTAGGAAAGCTGCAGGGACATAAATGGGGTAAAGAAAGAACCCACTCAACTCCAAGTGAGACTGGCCCGTCTAGATGCCCAGAAAAGATGCATACAAGACTCAGGTTCTTGAAAAAATGGGTATCGGGGCTCAGGCATCCCATATAAGAAAGTATGTGACCAAGGGGTAAACCCTGATACAGTAAGCTTTAAGCAAAAAAAGCTTTATTTGGATCCAGATAAGACGCTCAGGCTGAATGAAATTTGGTTTTCCACATAGATTGTGATGAGAGAAGGTCTCATTTGACATTGAGTTTTGGCACCGTGGGTGCAGTTGTCGTAATCCAGTCATAACTCTACTTGGCTCTGTAGTTGAGCAAGGAAGTGCTCTTATACCAGGCCCAATATTTCCACCATTCGGCACCTAATTTTTGCCATAAGGAGAAAGGTGTATGGTCCAGAATAACATCATACGTAGCCTTGTCAGCATTGGACAAGCGAAACATCCTTTTAAAATATTTCCAAGGAATGCAGTCTATGTTTTCCTTGGAGTAAAAATCTGCAATGGCGGCAATGGCCCGCTTAAAATAATTTTGTACATGGACCTAGAGAACTTGGCCCAATGGCTTACCCTGAAGCTTGAATACAAGGGACCACCAAACATTGAGAATATTAATGGAAAGACCTTTATGTGAACGGACCCCCTTCCAAACAATCCAAGGGTTTAATTGTTGCTAGGTCTTCCATATGCTTTTGATGACAAAGGAGCCATGGATTTTAATGAAAACTAGAGCTAGCACTAGAGAGGGAAAATCCATTCCTACCCAGGCTCGACGGTTGAGGGGAATCCCAACCGAGATGCAATGTCTGATAAGAAATTTTCATGCTTTAGGTCCTTTGAGAGCCCACACAATCCATTTAGCACAGAGGGCTAACCCTTGATGCTTATAGTCCAACAAACCCATACCCCCTGCTTGTCGTGGGAGATAAAAAATATCCCAAGCCACTCTATGAAAGCCCTTCTGCTCAGACCCACTAGACCATAGAAAATCTTGCAGTAACTTTTCAAGCCGTTTTTAACAAGCCTGGGAAGGGACCCAACAAGATGAGTAATAAACATGCATGGAAGCCAAAAATTTCGAGCAAATTTGAAATTTGACAACAAGAGACAACTTCTTAGCATTCTAATATTTCAGATTGCTTTCTACTTTGCTAATGACATAAGACCATAATTGGGATGGAGAGTCTTGAAAGGTAAAAGGAATGCCCAAGAATTTGAAGACTTCTCCAAGCTGAATCCAACTCCACTGCACATGTTGAAGCCAATGGGGAAGAGGTTGTAGGGATTGCTTATAACATGAGGTTTTACTCCATTGGATTTTAGACCCGGAGGCTTTGTAAAAAATATCAAGACAAGAAAGAGCTTCAAAAAGAGATTGTTCATCCTCATTCAAAGTAAGAAAAGAATCATCAACAAAATGACCATTAATGAGTTGACCAACATTCCTAGGAAGGGAAATACCTCGAAGCATCCCAAGAGAAGCACGATGAGCCAAAATATAACCAAATGCTTCTGCTGCTAAAATGAATAGCGAGGGGGCCAAAGGATAGCCCTGCCTTACTAACCTATGCAAGCCAATAGCATCAGTTTGAAACTTGTTGAGAGAAAGCACAGCTGATGCATCCTAAAAAAGTATTTTAACAAAGGAAATAAACTGAGGACCAAAGCCAAGAGCTTCCAACATGGAAAGAATGAAAACCCACTCAATTCAATCATAAGACTTTTCAAAGTCAAACTTGAGGAAGAGGGCTTGTTGATTGGACCTACGAGCCCATTCAATCCCTTCATAAACAACGAGAATGTTGTCCAAAATATATCAATGCTGGATAAAGCCAGTTTGCTCAAGCCTCACAATAGAGGGAAGCAAGGGCCTAATCCACAAAGCAAGTGCTTTGGCAATGATCTTTTAGTTGATATTAAGCAAAGTTATTGGCCTCCAATTTGTAATAATTTTTGGATCCCCAAACTTTGGGATAAACTTGATATTGCCCTTATTGATAATAGCACCTAAGGAGCCAAACTGTAAGGCTTCTAAATATACTTTATGCAAGTCATGACCAAAAAACTCCCATAAAGTTTTGTAAAATTCCCAAGGGAAGCCATCAAGCCTTGGGGTCTTCGCGTCTACCATTTGATGCAAGATCCTGCTCTGATAGGGGCCATTCACATTCATTATATTGTGTTGGGGAGAGGCAAGTTGGGATAACCTCTTTACAACATTGAAGGGCTAATTCTCATTCAGGGGTGTATGACTGAGCAGCAAAAGCATTAGAATAATGTCATGTAAATTTGGCTACTATATTAGGAAAAGAGGTGGTGTGAACCCCATTAAACACTAAAGATTTGAATTGAATGGAGTGACACAGAGGTCGGAGCCTCTGGAAAAACTCTTTAGAAACATGGTCATCCACTTTGAGCCAATGCAGTCTAGCTTTAATCTGAGCCCCTTTGACCTCGTACACTTCAGCCACTTTGAGCTCATGTCAGAGCTGAGCGACATGGGCTTGAATGGGGGAGTCAAAAGGAGAGGCCTCAATACGGAAGGAGGCTTGTGAAACCTCATTATGCAGAGCAGTATTCGAGCGATGACGTAGCTGTACCACCTTCTTCCCTAGGCTTCTGAGCAGAGTAGTGGTACGAAAAATGGCATCATTCCACCACTCAATCCATCCTAAATCTCCATTGGGTATGGGTACAATGTTCCAGATCCTTTGGATGTGACAAATAGTAGTTTCATGTTGCAAGAAAGAAGTGTTAAGAAAAAACTGAGCATGAATAAGCCATTAATGGGTGGAGGAAACATAAATAGAGAAAATTATGGGGGAATGATCGGATGAGACCATACTAGGAATGGTTTCAACAAAAGGGGCTGAATAGATCCGACGAGAAAAAGAAAACCCGCGCTGGTCTTACAACGCAAAAAACAAATTGTAATCTTATTAAAAAATACATGCATAATTTTACTAAGTTATGATAATATTACCTTGTAATACAAGTGGGTCATTTCAATATTTATAAATAGATCATTAAAAAAATATAATTTAATATAAATGAAACTTGAACATTAAAAAATATTTTACCTTTTATTTTGCAATATAATACACGCAAAATTTAAAATTGTTTCAATGTCACATAATCAAATTAAAAATAAAAATTTACCTTTAAATAATTTTTTATCAATATTTAAAAAAAATTATATGAAGAAACAAAAACAAAAATCATTCTATTCTGAAATCAAATTATATAATAAAAATGATTTCATAGTTTACAACGACTAGGTGGATTGGTAAGACTTGAAGAACTTACCAATAGGAAACCTAGGTTCAAACCTTAGGGACATGACCAATTTGGACAAAGGTATATTACATCATGACCATATATAGTTGTGATGTAATATGAGATTAATCTTATTAAAGAATGCATTCATAATTTTATTAAGTTATGTCAATAATGCCTTGTAATACAAGTGGGTTGTTTCAATCTTTATAAATAAATAATTAAAATTACATAATTTAATATAAATGAAACTTAGCATTAAAAATATTTTACCTTTGTCTCATTGGGACAACGTAACAGTTTAGGCTTTGGTTCTTATTTGAAAGGTTTAAGATTCAAACGATATCTCATGGGGACAACGCAACGGTTCGGGCTTTAGGTCTTTTGTGAAAAGTTTAAGATTCAAATGATAGTGTGGATGAGTGTCTGAGGGGGTGGGTGGGTGCGTATGATTGTACATAACACAAATATATATACATATATAATACACACAAAATTTTAAATTCTTATTAAATAATACATTCATAATTTTACTAAGTTATGACAATATTGCCTTGTAATACAAGTGGGTCATTTCAATATTTATAAATAAATAATTAAAAAATATATAATTTAATATAAATGAAACTTGAGCATTAAAAATATTTTACCTTTGTCTCGGGGGACAATGCAACGGTTCGGGCTTTGGTTCTTCTTTGAAAGGTTCAAGGTTCAAACCACATCGTGGATGAGTGTGTGAAGGGATGCGTGGGTGTGTATAATTGTACATATAATATAATATTATATATATATATATATATATATAATTTAAATTCGTTTCAATGTCGCAATTAATTAGAAATTAAAAATAACTTTTAATTTTTTTTTATCAATATTTAAAAAAAAATTATATGAAGAAACAAAAACAAAAATATTTTATTTTGAAATAAAATTATATAATAAAAATGCTTTCATAGTTCCGAAGGGCTAGGTGGATTGATAAGACTTTGGGAACTTACCGAGAGGAAACCTAGGTTCAAACCTTGGTGCATGCCCAATTTGGACAAAGGTAGTAGTCTGACCTGAGCCCATTGAAAGTGCATCGACTTGATGACGATAATACCAACTCCAAACCATTGGCATCTCCCTCAATGCATGTTGCCTTTATTAAGGCGAGGCAGGGGTTATAGTGGTAGCACCATAATTTGACGCTACGGTCGGAGGCAATGCAACTTGACCTGATGACAGTTGTTAAAAAAGAAAGGTAGTTACCGATTCTTCTATATAAAATAAAAAACTTTTGCTATGTCATAAAAAAACATGTTATCAAAATCTCCATAAAGTACACTGCTACAGGTTGTCATACCCCATCATCTTCTAGATGATTCTTCATGTAAAATAAGATTTGTTTTCCTCAGTAAAAAAAAAAAAGTCATAATTTTATATTAAATAAATATGAAATTACATTCTTCATATGCTTCTTTGTCATTTCTCCAAAATTTTAATAATGACCTAAAGGTCATGTCATTTATACATCATAACTAGCTATTTCTATCATGCTAAGTTTTATCCTTAGGCACCTTCCCAGTTTATCAAACAGTATCCTTTAAATCACTAACTTTTATACCAAGTAAAAAATTTTGATCCGACAAATACATTTTTACGTATTTATTTGTTCCCTTGTTTCTATTGTATCTCTCATCTAGCATGAAAACATAGATTGTAGATTGTACATGTCATGCAAAATGCTAAATTCTTGACAAGTAAAATTTTATCAAAGTAATTTTTTATTGAGGTTAGTGTGAGAAATCTCTATAATCAACATTGAGGGCTGAACATTCTCATCCCAACCATGACCTCTAGTGATAGTTGAGCTTATCTATTGGGACGATATCGAAGGCTGAATATTTTCATCCCAACCATAACCTCTGATAAAGGTGATAGTTGAGCTTATCAATATGGATCAAACACACAACCATACACACACCCACCCCTCACACTCATTCACACTACAATTTGAGCCTTGGACCTTCCGAAGAAAAACCAAAGCGCGGTTTGAACCTTGGACCTCCTAAAGAAAAACTAAAGCTCGAACTGTTGCACTACCAACCAAAACCTATCAAAGTAATTTCTTATTATAACATAAGACAATCATATTATATTGTTTGATTTTTATTTATTTATTTATCTTACATTTTGAACATTTTAACAATATGCTTATTTCTTATAATTTCATAAGTTAAATCAATCACCCAGGTGTTGCAGGTGAGTTGGAGAGGAGAGGGCAATCCTCCAAGGGAGGTCCCAGGTTCAAATCTCCACCCTACCAAAAAAAAGCTGAATTGGGTATCCAAAATCCAATTGATAATGTTGGTGCGGGCAATGTCGGATGCGACTCTCGGATGACTTTGACGGTGTAGAACCCCCTGTTCGTGGTCTCTCAGACCAAGGTGGCCCCGCAAAGGGTTTTTCGCTAAAAAAAAAAAGAAGTTAAATCAATTAAAAAAAAAGTTAAAATCTGATTTTTTTAATATTAGTTTTATTTTATTATTAAATAAATAAGTCTAATTATAAATATTAAGCATTTGGTACAACTTTGTTGAAGTAATAATTTTTCAAAACTCTTAGATTTTAGTTTTAATAGTATTAAATGTATTTTTATTTTCTTACATGAAGCCTTTCAACAATAAAGGTAGTAAATTTTTTCTGATAATTTTATATGTAAATATATTTAAAATATGATTTTCTTTATTATTTATAGGTATGTAGAAAGTTAGATTGTTGGTCCTTTCAAGTAAACATGGTTTTTATCCATATTTTACATAAGAGTAATAGTTATGTCTTAAAGAGGGATTTGAGATATTTTTGTCGTTGAAGATGGAAAACTAATCTGAGCAGAGGAGCAAAATCTAAGCGAGATCTTAACAGGATCTATATTGTGAGATGAAGATTTAAATTTTTTGCAAAGACAATCAATGAAGGGAGAGGAGGTGGCCTCCCAAGACCACCTAGTTTTGAACTTTAAGGGGAAAGTTGTAGGTTCTTCAGCATTTAGCCTTGATAGAGTTGGTAAAGTGTATGATTCCCTGAAGAAGGCTTGGACTGGTGAAGCAAGTTCAATGTCATTGGGTGGTGTCGAAAAGGTGAACGATTGCCTTCATCATACGGAGAAGCGACCACAGATTTAGGTACAGCCTGAAGTGGTGGAAAATGAGGTAATTTTCTTACAATTCAAGGCCCTTATTTATAGATTCATTAGAATTAAGGCAAGCCTAAGAAGGATTGAGGGATGGACAATGTGATACTAGAAAACTGAAGGCAGTACGACATTGTTATTTCTGCAGATGGGTATTTTTTAGTTATTTTTTATAAGGAGGAGGATTGAAATAAATTTTTTTAGGACGTTCCTTATTTCATGGGCCAAGTAGGGTTATAAATGAAACTATGGCATGCAGGGTTCAATCGATGGAGGAATTACCTTTAGTTGTCCCAATGTGGACCAAACTTCATTATTTACCTTTGGAGCTTTAGGAGGAGATTTTAGAGATATTGTCGAGGTCATAAGGACCTTTGTTTCGGTCTCTGATCTTATGAAGAGAAGGAAGTTTACTACTTATGCTAGGATTTGTGTGGAGTTGGATATATCCAATCCTCTCTCGGATTCTATTGACATCCAAATTTGGGAGGTGGTACGGGTTTAGGCTCTTGACTATGAGGTGATCCCCTTTAGGTGTAGATATTATCATCTTTATGGTCACTTGGTAAGGGATTGCCCCAAGAATACTAAGATGAAGCAAAAATAGGAGGAGCCCCATCAAGGGAAAGGTGTGGAAGTGGGGGAGGAGGATGGTTTTCACATGGTTATAAACAAGAAAAGATTGAAGGTTGGTGGCCAAAAGGGTAAGGAGCATTTGGAAGTTCCTTTCAAAAATTAATTTGATATCTTGGGATCTAGATCTAGTGAGGTGGATGTGGATGTTGTGAGGGGGGATTACCCCTCTCATGAGCATGTTGTTCAGTATGATTTGGTATTGTTCCCTTGTAGTGAGGGTGAGGTCCCAACAAAGATGTGCAATCTAGAAAAATTTAGAACTCAAAAGGAGGCAATTGGGCCCTTGGAGGAGTCAATTCTAGTGAATGCCAGGGTTGTAGTTGAGGATGATACAAAGCGAGAGGAAATATTTATCGAGGATGAGAGAGATGGGAGGAAAGGAACAAGAATTAATCCTTAGGGATTACATCAAGTGCACCGAGGAAGCATTGAGGAGGGAAACATATGGCTAGAAGAAAATGAAAAAAGAACAAGCAAAATAAGGAAGGGGAACATTTGTGGAAGTGAGGATTATGCAAACTATAGATTCACATATCAACTTTGTCTCCAAATGAAGATTATTTCATGAAATGTGAGGGGCTTGGAGGCAAAACCTAAGCTGAATGTTGTAAAATATTTGATTAGATAGTATATAATAAAATTACACCATGGTTTATCTTATTGTAGTTCTGAGGAGTTCTTTAATATGTCATTTAATGTTTAGGTGCAACAATGCTCTTTCATGAAAAAAAATTAATGCTCTAATTGGGCATTTAGCCTCCATGGGATTATAAGCATGTATATCTTGAGGCACTTTGAGGTTGTGGCCTATGTATGAAAGTTCTCGTGGCTATGTAATTTGGTTTCTGTTTAATAAGTTTTAGTCTTTTTTACCAAAAAAAAATTTGTCTTTAATAATATGCAAAGCATATATACAACATCATATGGCAAGGACATCATAGTTCACTTAGATCAACTGTTAGTAGAAACAAAGAAGGATATGAGGGATGATAAAGTATAATGTGCATGTAATTTTAGAAGTAAATATGCAAAGTAAGATGTGGAGGAAAATTCTAAAATAAAGATGACAGAAGAGGTCAATTTATTATAGGTAAAGCATCTTCATTTTTATCAAGTGGTATAGAATCTTGTCCTAGTAATAAAAATGAAATTAGTGTAGAGGTTATCCCTTGCATTTTAGGGTTTAAAGAGAAAAATAATAAAGAAATTAGGATGGAGGAAATCCATAGTGATTTAGGGCTTTTAGGATAGCATAAGAAGGTAATTGGTATGGAACAATGTCCTTGCACTTTAGGGTTTCTAGGGCAACATAAAAAATAATGTGCTTCTGAGTTTACTCCTTGTATTTCAAATCCTTTAGAGCAAGATAAACCTATGAATGATAAGTCTTACTGTGAGCAGTATGAGAAGAATAAAGAGATTGATGAAGGTGAAAGTGTTGGTGGAAATGAAAAATAAATGAAGACCTAAGAAGAAAAAATACCTCACTTAGTTTGGGATAACCTAAGTTTTGATTTTTTAGAAAGCAATTATGAATTGACAGAGCTAGGAAAAATTTTCTTAAAAAATAACTCATCTTTTAGGAGCCATATCTTTGTATAGAGTAATCTAATTCAGATAATTCATGTGCCACTTTGTGCAAAAATTTAAGAGTTTTGAAATGATTAATCATATAAAAGAATCTAAGTAGTATTGAGGGAGATATGACCATGTGAAGACAACCATCTAAAACAAGGGCAACATTAAGGAAATATTTTCTAAAAAATTGCCATCTTTCAAGAGCCATATCTTTGTGAAGGTTTGTAGATCTAGATGATTCTTGGACCAATTTGTGTGGAATTAAAGATCTTTAAAATGAGAGGTCATATGAAGAAATGTGAGTAATATCGAGGGAAATATGACCCTATAAAGTCATCCATCTAGAACAAGGGTAGTGACGATTTTTCAAGTGATGGTAAATGAAATTGCAAATATCTGTTAGCCAAGGTTCAAATGATGGGAGGAGCAATGAAAGGCTAGGGAATTAGCAAGGCGGCACATGCTCTCTAGACATGGAATTTTTTAGCTAAGTTTTATTTATCTCTTTATGATATTAGAAGTTTTGCATGCAAATTAATGTTGGTTTATTTTCAAATAATACAATTGTTATAGGATATACTGGTAAATTTTAGTAGATTGAGTTATAGTTTCCTTCCCATGGACCGATTTACAACTAAATCCTTAGATTCTTTCATAGTAGTAGAGGTTAGGGAGGACACCAATTGTTGAACTAAGCGTGACACTAAGAGGGGGGTGAATCAGTGTGTATTAAAAATTTAATCCAACTATGAAATCAAATCAAAATAAGCAATCACACAAACATGCATCACATAACACCAGATTTATAGTGGAAACCCGATGTGGGAAAACCATTGTGCCAATGGACTGTTTGGACTCCCATCCAAATCCAACCTCGAAAATATTTGGTCTTTACAATATTTTTGTAGCACCAACTACAGGGAATGGCACCAACCAACCCGGACTTTAGCAACACCAACTGCAAGGAGCACCGACCCCGATCGCCAAGCACCCACTCGGCAAAAATAAAAACTATAGTAGAAAATATGATCTCCATTCTAAAAGACCCTGAGTGGTCTAGCTCATTGCTTCTCTCTACACATCCACTCTGACTAATCTCATCTGATCTGAATCTCAATCTCACACACTTCTCTGTACTCACACTGACTCCTTTTAAAAACCTTTTTGCAATCCCTTCAACTTCCAACACTTCAACTTCCTAACAAATTTTGAGTTGCAAGATGACCGTTTTAGCATTCAATAACGTCTCCCATGGGAGACATAACATTCTTCTATATTTTAAAATTTTGCATGCGCTGGAAAAAGAACGGACTCAAAAGGAGTTACGGATCAAAAGTTATGACCTTTTTAAATTTCACTTTTATTTTGGAGAGGCATTTTGTCAAACAGTTCACGGACAAAGTGTTGTGCACATTACTCGTTCTCACACTTGGAGGCCTCAAAATTACTCCGACCAAAAAGCAAAGATGTTCAATTCGATGAGCTATACGTGAAAAAACACTTAAACGGCACATTCGGCAACAAGAAAATATGAATTTGAGTATTCGAGCGCAAAAGCACTTGGCTGCCCAAAACTGGAAAAAGTGCTACGGAGGCATTTTGCAACTACTGTCGTTTCTTCCTCGGGTCTCCGTTCGGGCTGAAATTTAAAACATAAGCTCTTTGTATATCAGACTACCTCCAATAAAAATTTTGAAGTTTTATTCCTCACATATTTCTTAATATACCTCCGACAAAGTGGCCTCTGACGCTGATTTTACACCTGTCACATAAATTGGAAAAAGTGCTCCAGAGCCATTTTGCAATGCTCACCGTTTCTTCCTCCGGACTCCGTTTGGGCTGAAATTTAAAACTTAAGCTCTCAGTATATCCAGATACCTCCAGTAAAAAATTTGAGGTCCAATTCCTCATGGATTGCTTAATATTCCTCCCGTAAAGTGGCCTCCGACGTAGATTTTACAGCTACAGTTTCATGACCAACAATGCACCGACGAAGCAACCGACCGTTCCAACACTGCAACCACACTTGCTAATGATAAAAAAACCTCCAAATAGTATCTTGGGCTGTCCAACACATTCCATTGACGTTTTGCCACTTTGACAACTTCCTTTTTTGCTACTTTGACAACTTCCTAACGATTTTTGCAACTTTTGCAAATTTGCACGAACAACCTGTAACAACTTCACTTGAACATCACAAACATTCTCATAAGCATTGAACACCACTGTACATACTCCGAAAAACCTCCAAACAACTGTCCACTGCATCAACCTATCCATCTGAGTGTGTTGACAACAATGACAATACTATCGTTGCACCTTGCTCAACAATCTCCCCCTTTGGAATTGTTGGCAACACACGCACAATTTCCTATAACTCTTCTCCCCCTTTGACAACAAGACCAAAGGGTTGCTACAAACTCCCCCTGAGTCCATGCACACCATTCTCAGGCAAAAATTATTACACTTAGCAAAAATCACAAACATGAGCAAAAAGATAAACAAAGACACAAATGCTCCCCCTAAGAATGTGACCCCGATAGCTAGTCAATGCTTGGGAAGTGTGACCACTCCCAATTTCTTGTGAAGGTACTCAAAGACTTCCTTGGGCAATGGTTTGGTGAAGATATCCGCTACTTGCTCTGTTGTTGGAACAAAATCCAACTTAACCTCACCTTCCGCAACTTTCTCCTTCAAAAAATGGTACCGGATAGCAATATGTTTTGTGCGAGAATGCATAACCGGATTCTTTGAGATATTGATTGCACTTGTATTGTCACACATGATCGATATGGGCTCACTAAAATTTATTCCAAGATCCTTCAAAGTTTGTTTCATACAAAGTACCTGTGTACAACATGATGTCGTTGCAATATACTCTGCCTCTGTTGTGGATAATGAGATTGACTCCTACTTTTTGCTATGCCACGCAACAAGATTATCACCAAGATAGAATGCACCTCCATTGGTACTCTTCCTGTCATCTACACATCCTGCCCAATCTGCATCTAAATACGCAATAAGGGTGAAGTCCTTACCTTTCGGATACCATAACCCATACTCCATAGTACCCTTGAGGTACCAAAAAATCCTCTTCATTGCTATCACATGAGTCTCCTTGGGACTAGCCTAAAATCATGCTACCATGCATACTGCCTACAAAATATCCGGTCTAGTAGCTGTCAAGTATAGTAAGCTCCCAATCATGGATCTGTACATAGTTTGATCAACAGGTGGAGATTTGTCATCCTTGCTCAACTTGCAACCTGTCGTCATGGGAGTGCTAACTGGCTTGCAATCCTCCATTGTGAACTTTTTTAGCATCTCTTTCACATATTTGATTTGAGAAATAAATATGCCCTTCTCCTTTTGATTAACTTGCAATCCGAGAAAATACGAAAGTTCACCAATCATTGACATTTCAAACTCTTTTTGCATCTTATTTGCAAAATATTTACACAACTCATCTTTGTTGCTGCCAAATATGATATCATCTACGTATATAACAACAACAATATGATGACCATTTTCTGTTTTGACATACAAATTACTGTCCACCATACCTTTCTTGAACCCTTGCTGAGTAAGATAATTGTCTAGCCTTGCATACCATGCCCGGGGTGCCTGTTTTAAGCCATATAACGCTTTCTTCAACTTGCAAACCAAGTTGGGATCATCACCAAGCTGAAAACCATCTGGCTGCTCAATATAAACCTCTTCTTCAAGTTTCCCATTCAAAAATGCTGATTTCACATCCATTTGATAAACTTTGAAATTCTTGTAAACTGCTAAAGCAAGAAATATTCTAATTGCCTCTAGTCTGGCCATAGGTGCAAAGGTTTCCTCGAAGTCAATACCTTCAACTTGTGCATACCCTTTGCATACCAATCTTGCTTTGTTCTTGACTACCTGTCCATCTTCATTCAATTTGTTTTGAAAGACCCATTTAGTACCGATTACATTTTTATTTGCGGGTCTTGGTACTAACTCCCAAGTCTTGTTTTTCTCGATCTGATCTAATTCTTCATTTATTGCCTTTACCCAACTTTCATCTTTGCTTGCTTCGACAACATTTTTGGGCTCAATGTTGGATAGTAAAGAGTAGTTACTTACTAATATTCTTCTTGTCTGAACACCAACTGTGGGGTCTCCAATTATTTGCTCTCTAGGATGATCTTTCTGCTAGCTACCTATTTTGAATTTCTTGTTTTCTTCCAATTCTGAATCACTTTTCGAATCCTCTGAGTCAATTCTTGATTTCTTTTCTGTTTCCTCTTCCTCATCTCCTTCAATGACCTCTTCATAAATTGGGTAGTTCTCTTCATAGCTAATTACTCGTTCCCTTCCTTCATCAACTTTAACATCGACACTTTCCACAATTTTTCTTAGCCTCTTGTTGTAACATTTGTAAGCTTTGCTTTTTGATGAATAGCCAAGAAAAATACCTTCATCCGCTCTATCTTCAAACTTACCAAGGTTTTCTTCGGTTCTTTTGATGTAACACTTGCTGCCAAAAACTTTAAAATATCTTGTTGTTGCCTTTTTACCGAACCACAACTCATAAGGAGTTTTGCTTTCATGCGTCCTCAACATGCACCTATTTTGGATGTATACCGCAGTATGGACTGCCTCTTTCCAAAATATGTCTGCTACTTTGCTCTCAGTCAACATAGTCCGTGCCATTTCTTGCACTGTCCTGTTCTTTCTTTCTACCACACCATTCTGCTGAGGTGTCCTGGCTGCTGAAAATTGTCTCCTGATGCCATATTTTTCACAATACTCTGTGAAATCCTCTAAAATGAACTCTCCTCCTCTGTCTGACCTTAAACATTTAATCATTTTTCCTGTTTTATTCTCAACTTGGTTTTTGAAAACCTTGAACATCTCAAAAGCTTCTGATTTATGCTTCAAAAACAATACCCATGTCATCCTGGAATAGTCATCTATACACAACATGAAATATTTATCACCATTTATGCTTTGCGTTCTCATGGGTCCACATAAATCAGTATGTACTAGTTCCAAAGGTTTGCTCGTGTAGTACTCTTTTGTTTTAAATGAGACTCTAGTTTGCTTCCCTTTTTGACATGAAGCACAAATGCTATTTGATGGTTTGCCAATGGTGGGAATATCTCTCACTACTTTCTTTGAACTGATTTTTACTAGATTGTCAAAACTGATATGACCGAGCCTCTTGTGCCACAACCAATTCTCTTCTTCCTGTCCAATCAAGCAAGCTCCTTCTGAAGTCTCCGAGAGAGTGTACAGGTTGCCAGATGTCCTTGATCCAACTGCTATCAACTTCCCACTGTTTGCCTTTCTGATTTCACAACCCCTGCTTCTTAAAGATCACATCATGACCTCTGTCACAAATCTGACTTACGCTCAACAAGTTATGCTTCAGACCAACCACAAACAAGACTTCTTCTGACCTGATTTTTTCGTCATTGATCTTAACTGAACCTCTGCCAACTATCTTAGCTCCATCATTGTTTCTGAATTTCACTGAACCACCTTCATATTGCTGCAACTTCTCAAATTTATGTTTGTCACCTGTCATATGACTGGAGCATCCACTATCAAGTATCCATGGTGCGGATTTATTATGCGCTTTAAATGTCATCTGTACGATCAAGGATTCCTTTTCTTCCTTAGGTTGCTCTTTTTCTTTCCACTCCGGTTTGATTACAGTTTTGGGCTCTTGTTTTGGCTTTTCTTTTTCAGTAGCTTGTGCATGTTTTTCGAGAAATTTTCTATTTTGTCTTATTCCATTTGGCTGAAATTTTCTTCCCTAAAATTGATTTGATGCAAATGTACTTCTACAATTTCTTGCAATATGCCCAAAGTTATGACAGTTATAACATTCTACTGCATAATCCATCAAAGGTGAAAAAGTATTTCTACTAGCAAAATTCCTTGGTCCTACATTATACTTGCAATCTGAAATCTTATGTCCATAACCATTGCATTTAAAATAGTAACCATAAAAGGGATGATTGAACCTAGGTGGTGGTCTTTGCCATGTTGTTGTAGGAGCCATAAATCTTCTTCTTCTTTGATGTGTGACATTGGTGAAACCATCATTGTCAATTCTCCTTTCGTGCCTTGCATTATTGCTTTCCTTTGCATGATTCGTTTTTGCTTGATTAACCTGTTTCTTTTCTTCATTCTTTGTGGATTCTTCATTTGTGGCCTTTGATCCATTTGATGATTCTCCTTCGTCAAAACCCAAACCAAATTTGATGCCTGTAGTCTTCTGGTTCTTTATGATCTTATCCAGCTTCATAGAACTCTCTTCACGTTTGTGATAAAAGCTAATTTTTTTATTCATCTCTTCTAGCTGCATCCTTAAACCAACAATCTCTTCTTCTAACTTGTTGCAATAATCTATTTTCATGGTTATTTGCACTTTGAGATCTTCAGAGATCTTCTTGGATTCTTCTATCTGCACTTTCAAACTTGTTATGATTTCATTTGCATCCTCAAGCTTTCTTGAAATTTTCTTATTCCTTTTTCTTTTTGTCTTCAATTCATCCAAAGCTGCAATTAGTTCCTCTTCCAAATTCACTTCTGCATCAATTTCTTCTTCATCACATTCCTATTCTTTTTCTGGTTTTTCTTCTTCGAATGCCATGAAAAGAGCTTCACCTGTTTCTTTTTTAGAATCCTCACTGGAGTTGTCTTCTGATGAACTAACATTCTTGGAGATGAAACTTTTCTTCTTGAAGTTGCCTTTTCTAAAATTTGATTTTTTCTTCCAGTCACTTCTTTCTCCGTGTGATCCTTCATCACTTCTGTTCTTCTCATTAAGTGGACATTTAGCTGTGAAATTCCCAATGCCTCCACAGTTGAAACATTTAAATGGTAACTTTCCTCTGTATTTTCCTTTTCCCCTTTTTAGTTTTTGAACAAAGTTTGCTTCCATTTCATCTGATGTCTCTTCTTCCTCGGATTCTTGTTTTGCTTTCATATTTTTATGGGCTTTAAAAGCAGCTTCTCTATCGATGGGTTTAGATTTTCCTATTCTCATCTCATATGCAGTCAAAGAGCCATGCATCTCATCCATACTAAAAGAATTTAGATCTTTAGCTTCTTCTATAGCTAAAACTTTAGAATCAAACCTTTGAGGAAGAGATATTAATACCTTTTTGATGATTATCGGGTCTTTGATTTCCTCTCCAAGTCCTCTGATAGCATTGATGACTTCATTAACTCTCAGCATATATGCCTCTATATTCTCATCCTCATTCATATTCAATCCTTCGAACTGAGCTCGATGTGTTTGTAACTTGGCCTCCTTGATCTTATCGTCTCCTTCATGAATGCTCTTCAGTTTGTCCCATATTTCCTTTGTCGTTTTACAACCCATAATATTTACCAGTTTGCTATCCACTAATCCACACATGATAGCATTCTTTGCTTTTGAGTCATTCTCAAACAGTTTCTTACCAACATCATTGGTTGGAGAAGTGGTGGGTATTGTGTATCCACTATCTACTAAATCCCAAATATCGTATCCCAAAGCACAAAGATATGTCTACATCCTGAGTCTCCAAAATATGTAATTAGTTCCATCAAACAATGGTGCTTTGTTTGATGAGAAGCCTTCACCACCTGCCATTGTGTCACTTCCAAGATCACCCTAGCCGATTAAGCCTGTTCAGGAACCTCGCTCTGATACCAATTGTTGAACTAAGCGTGACACTGAGAGGGGGGTGAATCAATGTGTATTAAAAATTTAATCCAACTATGAAATCAAATCAAAACAAGCAATCACACAAACATGCATCACATAACACCATATTTATAGTGGAAACCCGATGTGGGAAAACCACTGTGCCAATGGACTGTTTGGACTCCCATCCAAATCCAGCCTCAAAAATATTTGGTCTTTACAATATTTTTGCAGCACCAACTATAGGGAATGGCACCAACCAACCCAGACTTTAGCAGCACCAACTGCAAGGAGCACCGACCCCGATCGCCAAGCACCCACTCGGCAAAAACAAAAACTGTAGTAGAAAATCTGATCTTCGTTCTAAAATACCTTGAGTGGTCTAGCTCATTGCTTCTCTCTACACATCCACTCTAACTAATCTCATCTGATCTGAATCTCAATCTCACACATTCTTTGTACTCACACTGACTCCTTTTAAAAACCTTTTTGCAATACCTTCAACTTCCAACACTTCAACTTCCTAACAAATTTTGAGTTGCAAGATGATCGTTTCAACATTCAATAATGTCTCCCTTGGGAGACATAATGTTCTTCTAGATTTTAAAATTCTGCACGCATTGGAAAAATAACGGACTCAAAAGGAGTTACGGATCAAAATTTATGACCTTTTTAAATTTCACTTTTATTTTGGAGAGGCATTTTGTCAAATAGTTCATGGACAAAGTGTTGTGCACATTACTCGTTCTCACACTTGGAGGCCTCGAAATTACTCCAACCAAAAAGCAAATATGTTCAATTCGATGAGCTATACGTGAAACAACACTTAAACGGCACATTCGACAACAAGAAAATATGAATTTGAGTATTCGAGTGCAAAAGCACTTGGCTGCCCAAAACTGGAAAAAGTGCTACGAAGGCATTTTGCAACTACTGCCGTTTCTTCCTCGGGTCTCCGTTCGGGCTGAAATTTAAAACATAAGATCTATGTATATCATACTACCTCCAAGTTTGTTCCTCGCATATTGCTTAATATACCTCCGACAAAGTGGCCTCTGACGCTGATTTTACACGTCACATAAACTGTAAAAAGTGCTCCAGAGCCATTTTGTAGCGCTCACCGTTTCTTCCTTCGGACTCCGTTTGGGCTGAAATTTAAAACTTAAGCTCTCAGTATATCCAGATACCTCCAGTAAAAAATTTGAGGTCCAATTCCTCATGGATTGCTTAATATTCCTCCCGCAAAGTGACCTCCGATGCAGATTTTACAGTTGTAGTTTCATGACCAACAATGCACCGACGAAGCAACCGGTCGTTCCAACATTGCAACCACACTTGCTAATGATAAAAAACCTCCAAATAGTATCTTGGGCTGTCCAACACATTCCATTGACTTTTTGCCACTTTGATAACTTCTTTTTTGCTACTTTGACAACTTCCTGATGATTTTTGCAACTTTTGCAAATTTGCACGAACAACTCTGTAACAACTTCACTCGAACATCATAAACATTCTCATAAGCATTGAACACCACTTTACATACTCCGAAAAACCTCCGAAAAACTGTCCACTGCATCAACTTGTCCATCTGAGTGTGTTGACAATAATGACAATATTGTCGTTGCACCTTGCTCAACACTCATAGAGCAGAGATCCTTGTTGCTAAAAAATTAGGCATTCATTGGTAAATTTAATGGGTCTTGGCCAAGGGTTTTTTCTCTGAGAAAATGGATTGATAGGAGCTAAAATAATCTAGGAGCAATTCTATCCTTTCTTTTCAAAATTTTATTTTTATCCATTTTCTATTCTAGGGAGGAAACAAATAGAATCCCAAATGGGGTCCTTGGTTCATGGGAAAATCAAGACTCTTCCTTACCTATTGGTATGAAGGATTTACACCTAAAGAGATAAATCTATCCCTAGTACTAGTTTGGGTCAAGATGTATGGGTTTCCCATTGACTACTAAGAAATGGATACCTTCAAGGAAATAGGCAACACTCTAGGATAATTCCTTTTTAAAAAATGCAATATGGATTCTTAGTTATTTATGCCTACATATTGGTCATGATTGATATCAATAAACCTTTACTAGAATCAATCATTCTTAAGTATAAGGGTAATTTGTGGGTCCAAACCATTGGATTATGAAAACATATCTTTCAAACGTAGAAGATGTCATGAGGTGGATCATATTAAGAGACCATGGCTTAAGAATAGTCCAATAGAATCATATGTAGAAAACCTTAAGAGAAACTCACAAATGGATATGGATGAGGATGGTTTTCAACTTCCAAAAATAGTTCCAAATAGATGAAATTAAATAAAAACTGGATACCAATAACTAAGGATATTTGAATAAATACAAATTCTTTTGATGTTTTAGCCTATGAAAATCATATCAGGGCTTATATGAAATGGTACAATAACATCATAATATTAGCAAGGAACCATCTACTTAGTATGATCTTGATTTAGGGATGAACATTCCTACTAAACCTACGGAATGTGCCTTCTTAGATTTAGAATACTCTCTTGAATTTTCATGCACCATTTAAGAGAAGGAATTAGTAGCTAAAACACAATGCTAGATGTTAATACCTCTATCATTAACAAAGAAACACCATAAAATGAGCAAGATAAGTCAAAAGCTTCCTTAGTAAAGCCAAGAGAGGATAAATCTAATGAAAAGAAAAGTTGTGAAAGAATATTGAGGAATATAATAATAAGACCTACTCCGAATATTGGTAAGGAAAAAATAGGAAAACCCTCAAATTATCAAGCAAGAGCCACGGAAGCAAGAACAAACATAGAGAAAGGAACACAATCTAAGTTTGTTGAACTTCTCTTTACTAAACAACAAATTGATGTTGATGTTGGTTTTTTAGCCAAATTATCATAGGTATTAAATATCTAGGAGCTTGAATAGTCTCAAATATTAGATCAATTTAATATAAATGGCCAAAATTAATGAACATAACATTTATAACAATGACAATAATATGAAGTAAAATGGCCAATATAATTCATGCAATAACACGAAGAAAAATTATAGTTTCTCTAAATGTATACAAGTTTTATTCGACATTATGATTCTTCATTCTATACAATACATGGAGCTTTACCTTCATAATATAATCTTAGCAAGGTGACTCTTAAATACTTTAACTATTGCTCTCGTCACATGTCTAGGAGATGTAAACTTTCCTATTCCATGCATAAGAAAAATCCCACATGCCTCTTGGCTTCTCATCTTACCACTTGTACACATGACTCTTGACTCTCTATTTACTCTTGCACACTTTATTCTATGACACTTGCACACTTTACTATATGACACTTGTGCACACACACTTGCACATCTTAATACATGACACTTGTGCACATTCTCACTCTTCACACTTGCACACATAATTACATGACACTTGTGTACATCCTACACATGAACACATACATAAAGGGAAATATAAATCACACTCCTAAACTATAGATTCAAACCCTATTTTAATATTTACAATTATACCATGGGGTACATAAGCATGTACCATATAATGTAATATTCTTCAACTCCCCCATGTATTACATTATTTGGTTATTGAAGAATTTAGTCTTCAATCTTTGATTTTTGCATTTGTTCTTCTATTATGATTCTGGTATTGCTTTAAACTTTGATGTTGATATGCTGGCCTGTTTCCTACAGTATTCATTAGAATTTCTTTGTATAAAAACATTTCAAAATATCCATGATTCTATTCCAATCTATTTTTTTATCCATCCATAGTGAAACTCAATTTTCTTTTCATAATATATCCTTGGTTTGGTCTTCTCAAAAATTCTATAACTCTGAAATGTTCTAAATTTTATCTTAGACTTTTCATCTATTTTTATAGTCTTATCTTTAGCTTTTCTTTTGTTTTTGTATCATTAGTGCCAATATAAATTTTTTAAAGAACTTTCTTTTTATTCTCTTCATAATTATCTTGATCTTCAACTATAATCCTTGTTGTAAGGGCTCTAATTTCATTTCTTTCTATAGCTTCTATTTCTTGAATTTTTTGAATTTCTTGAACCAAATTTCCCATTTGACTCTCTTCCTTAGATTATAATTGGCGTTGTTGCCCATATTGATATTGAGGTTGATATTACCTTGGCTAAACATTTTAAAATTATCTATTCATTTGATTTCTTTGATTCAAAGAATTATATCTACAAAAATTTGTAGAATGACCCTTTTTCCTACATATGTGACAATATATTTGTTTCCATATAGGCTAATATTGTGATGATGTTGTAGTGTTACTTGGTGTATTTTCTTAATATTAAAGTATTATTAGTCATTTCATATTTGACTAAATTACCCACTTCATATTCTTGAAGAATATTAACTAATTCATCAAAGGTTGTTTTCTTATTTAGCACTTGAAGTGAAGTGACTAAATGTTTATAATTTTTTGGAAGTGCAAACAAGAAACTTGTCTTCTACTTGTTTAGCTTTTAAATCAACTATTCTTCGAAGAAAGAGTGCTATACTCTCTCCACTATTAACCTTTAATGAATGTAACTAGATTGCAAATGCAATATTGTGGCTTTGTTCTTTTCTTCAAATATATCACATAAGTTTTTTCCAAGCAACTTTAGAAGTCTTTGCATCACTTATATATGGTTGAATTTCATCAATTATCCCAAATGTAATCAACATAAGGGCTTTTGCATCATCTTCTTCAAATTTTTGTTTTTCATTTTCATCTTTTGGCTTATCCTTTGTTCCATTAACTATTTTCCAAAGTTTTTCAACAATGAGAATTGATCTTATTTTGTTTTTCCATGATGTAAAATTAGTACCTTTTAAAAGTTGTGATTTAGAAAGGAAAAGTTTGCTATTTGACATAATGGAACTCATTTAAATAATAAATTCCTTTTGGAGTAGAAATCCTTATTACTCCAAATTTTAATTTATCAATCAACTTTTTGAAATCAACTTTTGAAATGCTCAATCAAATATTTTCTTTTGGAGTAGACTTATTTATCTCTCCAAACTTTGATTAATTTTAATTTTTCAAAAATCAAATTTTTGAAATAAAAAAATTCTATCAAATTTAGAATTCCTCTTAACTCTCTAATTTTAAATTTTCTAATTTTTCAAAAATCAAAATTTTTCTTATCAAAAAATCAAATCTATCTTATCCTTATCACTCCAATTTTCTCACAGAAAATCAAGCTCTAATATTAATATGCTTACCTAAAAATAATTCTCATCTAAAATTTTAAATTCAGTGATTACCTTTTGTCTCCACTCATCATGAATACATTACTTTGTCAAGGCATATATCGGGGCCAATGATATGCATGTTACTCAAGGAAAATAGGTAATGTTACACCTTCCTACATTCAACATTTCTCTCAAATGCGTGAACTATGAATTAACTTTATTTCCTTGATGCTTCAATTCTCTTGGTGTTATTGCTTTCTCCTTACCAGGCACTATTGTTATCTTGATTTCAAGAACTACTTCCTTATTATCAGACATTATTGCTATCTTACTTTGAAGGATTGCTTCCTTATTACCAGGTGCTATTGTTATCTTGCTTTCAAGGGTTGCTTCCTTGTTCCCAAGTGTTGTTGCTATCTCTTATCAATCGCTACTTGACTTACTAAGCACTTTGCTTGTCTTACTAGGTACTACTACAACTCTTCTATTTCTCAAATTAATAGAGCTTGTGCTTATTATTTCCTTAGGGCTATGTATTTTGGATAATGGCATTGCCTTCATTTTATTTTTCTTTAGGACTATGGCTCCTCGATAATGGCATTGCCTTCCTTTTTTTTTAGGACTATGGTTCCTAGATTATGGTACTACCAAAAACTTTATCAGGTTTGAACTTTTCTCAAGACCGATACTTTCTTGTCTTCAAATATTGGAAATCCTTTGGTGGCATTGCAAATATTTGTACAAATTTTAATGTAGTGCTTCTAATGGCACTTAATATCATGTTGTCCTATTTTGCTATCGAAAAGAAATGGTTGGAAATGGTCCAACTCAGATTGCTTCTTCTCACAACACTCCAACTCAAACCAGTTCTTTATCTTTCTTTTCTCACTGTAGGATATTTTCTCCTTTCTTTATCTCTTTCATTGATTTCTAACCAATGTTATGCTCTAGCTTCTTACTTCTTTTTCACATGCTATTCTATATCAAGGGTATAACTACAATATTAGCTCTTATCCACTCTCTTTTGCTATTTTATTTGTTGTTCTCTTCTTGATAACAACCTCTTCAAAGTTGACTATTTTTCTTCTCTATATTTTAGCCCAAGTTCATTTCAATGGACTCAAAAAATTATACCTACACAATATCAATTTCTCAAAAATAATGTCAGGATAAATAGTAAGTCAAAATTTATCTTGGTCTATGTTTCCTTCACATGGCTCTTCCTCCAAATTCACACCAAAGATTTCCTTTGATTCTAGCTTATAAATATTCACACCAAGAATAGATTTGGTGATAGCTTTAGAATACTATTCACAGTAGTTCTGAATCTTATCATTCCAAATTCAAATATTCACACCAAAAACTCTTTTTTGGATACTAGCAATAGAGACTGCTCAAAAGTAACTCTGGTAGAGAGTCTACACAATGTAGCCCTGATACTATTGTTGGCTTTCTAGCTAGATTATCACTTATCCCAAATATCTAGGATCTTTAGTAGTCTCAAATATTAGAGCAATTTAATATAAATGACCAAAATCAATGAACATAACATTCATAACAATGACAATAATATGAAGTAAAATGACTAATATCATTCATACAATAACATGAAGAAAACTTATAGTAAAATTGCTCTAACTGTATACCAGCTTTATTCAATCTTCATTCAATATTTTGATTCTTCGTTTTATACAGTACATGGAGCTTTGTCTCCATAATATAACCTTAGCAAGGTAACTCTTCAATACTTTGACTATTGCTCTCCTCACATATTCTGGGAGATGCAACCTTTCCTATTCCATGCATAAGATAAATCTCACATACCTCTTTCCTTCTCATCTTTCCACTTGTACACATGACTCTTGACTCTCTATTTACTCATCCACACTTTACCCTATGACACTTGCACACTTTATTATATGACACTTGTGCCACACACTTTCACATCTTAATACATGACACTTGTGTATATTCTCACTTTTCACACTTACACACATAATTACATGACACTTGTGCACATCCTACACATGAACACATATATAAAGAAAAATATTAATTAACCTTCTAAACTATAGACTCAAACCCTATTCTAGTATTTACAATTGTACCATGGGAGTACATTAACATGTACCAAATAATATAAAATTATTCAACAATTAGTAATTGTTAAGAGGCGTCAAAAACCCCTAATGAGACATGATTACCATCTCATGAAATATAAGGGATGATAATGTCCCACCAAAACAGAGGTGTATAAAAGATCTTTGTTTAATTAATAAGCCTAGTATTCTTTGTATCTAGGAAACTAAATTGACAAAGGAAAAAGTTTCCAAAACTATGAAAGCAGTATGGATGAGATGTGAATTAGATGTTGTGGATTTATAAGGAGAGGTAGGGGAATTCTAACATGTTAGAATCTAGTTACAACCTTCCATGAAACCATTCATAAAATTAGGTATTGGATAGCCTCATTAGTCACATGCTACTTTGTAGATATTTTTTTCAACCTTATCAATGTCTATGGACCTACAACTCAATCAGACAAATCAAAAGTATGGTGTGGGATTGAATCCTTTATGAGAAGTAAAGACCAAAAAATCCAATTCATAATCATAGGATATTTTAATGCCATAACCAAATTGGATGAAATTTTTGGAGGAATTAGGAAAATAACCCAAAGCATGAGAGATTTCTCAAATTTTATTCCAAACAACAATCTATGGGAGGTTGAGTTTGAAGAGAAAAACTATATGTGGACCAACAACAGAACAAGCTAGAACTTGATAGCAAAAAAACTAGACAAATGCATACTCTTAGATCATTGGCTAGATGGAGGCATTTGTGCTAATATTAATACCTTGACAAGGATTGGTTCAAATCACTAGACATTAAGAGTTAAAATGATCGGAAGTGAATTAAAAAAATATCATATTTTAAATATGAGCAGATGTGGGAATACCATCCTCAATTTGTTGATATGATAGTACAAACATAGAATTCTTCAAGAAACAATGAGCTATATACTCTTCCAAAACAAATTAAATCAATGATATCTAGATTGAAAGAATGGAACAAGAATATTTTTAGAAATATTTTTTAGAAGAAAGAACTAAAAAAGAAACTTTCAAAATTCCAAAAAGTTGAGCACAATAATCCAAGTTCATAGGAAAGGGAATTGCCTAGTAAATATCATAGTATTTTGAGTAAGAAATATTTTTTTTAATATTATACTTGGTTAAAAGGAGATAAAAACACGCTTTTTTCACAGGATGGAAATAGTAGAGAGATCAAAAACCAAAATTAATAGAATTAACTATAGGAGTTTGGATTGAAGACTAGAGCAAAACCAAAAAGGATACAAGTTTTTTTTACCATAATATTCTAGGATAAGAGGAGATTGGAGTTCTTAATGACAAACCACTAAAAGAAGTACCTTCAATTTTAACATATGAAGACAATAACAAATTAGATCCAATTACACTAGAAGAAGTTCATTAAACTTTTTTCTCTTTTGATAAGGATATATCCTTAGGTCCAAATTGACTCTCTACAACATTCTATCAACATAACTAGAAAATAATGAAGGACTCTTTATTGGTAGTAGTGAAAATAAGTGTAACATATCTTACCTTGATTCCAAAAAATGATGTAGAATTGATTGATTCATTTAGGCCCATAAGCCTATGTAATATGGAATATTAGATAATCTTCAAAGTGATGACAATTCGATTAAGACTTGTTGGTCAGAGATCTGCCTTAGGTAAGGATTTGGTATTTTAGTGCGCCTTAGACCCGACCAACATTGAAAGGCCGAGAGGAAGAAATGCCTCTCGTGCCGATCTCCAGAGATGGGTTGGTTCCCTTGCTATTCTAACTGGGGGTTTTGAGATAAAGGAACAGGAAAGAAATGGGAAATGACTGAAAGGGATGGGAAATATGGCCACAGGCCAGATAGAATAGGGGTGATGGACTAACAACACAAAAACTCTATTGCATTCTGAACCAAATAGCCCTCAAATACAAATAACTAACAGAAATTAAACCAGAACAACTAGCATGCATAATCTCCAGGGCTACTCCAGAGTCCCTACCTTATCAGAAACTAAATCCAGATAATAGAATTCAAGTTTACAGTTAAAGCATGGAATAATAGAAGATAAGCAATAGAAGACATACACATGAAAATAGAAGTCCAGGTCTAGAGCCAGACATCAATTGTATTGATAGCAGAATTCAGGTTTTCATTTAGCCTCTAGCAAACATCCATCCATTTTACAATAAAAGAGCGGGCTTATATAGAGAATTCTGCCGCTTGAACAATAAATGTTGATTAACAAAATATGGCGATGGAAGCCAAGATAAGGATTACAAGGAGGTACAATCACAATGTATTAACCAGGCATGGCAGAGACTAGTGACTCCTCAGAAATACCGTTGAACCCCTTCAATGCTCTGACAGATCCAGCTCGTTGGCGCTGTCTCCTTACTCGCGGGGACCGCTTCCATGGAAGATATGCTTGAAATCCCGAAACGTCCCGTCTGGAAGCTTCTCAAAAGGTCTGCACCTGATCGGATAAGGATGTTCTTCAGATTGTTGATGTGGAGGGCCTTGGAAGGTGATGGCACGATGGTCAAATGAGTCAACTGGTGCACTCCCTATGTATGCCTCACCTGGGCGCATATGAGGTGGTGGGGGGTGCACCCACCCTTGGGCGCACTGTTGAAGGTGCACCCAACCTTGGGTGCACGGTCTGGGTGCACCTAGCCTTGGGCACACTGCTCCTATGCACCCAACCTTGGGCGCACAGTGTGGGTGTGCCCAGCCTTGGGCGCACTACTCTGGTGTGTCTAGCCTTGGGTGCACGGCTTGAGTGCACCTAGCCTTGGATGCACTGCTCCTATGTGCCCAACCTTGGGTGCATGGCCTGGGTACGCACAGCCTTGGGCGCACTATTGTTCCAAAATCTCGGAGTGAAGTGTCGAGCTCCTCCTTGGTCTCTGAGGGTGAAATGTGCCAGGGTACTTGATGCAAAACTCCATGGTCGTGCAGGGGAAGATTTTCTTGGAAATTCAGTACACAAAACAATTGCACACTGCTTTAGCGTCGTAGAAGGGTTTTGACAGTAAACTTAGGAAAATGAGAAAAGGGTTTCCAGGGAACAAAAATTACTAGAAGGCTAATTATACACCATGTTGCAAAAATGGCAACATCTCTGGCGGCTCACGGGGAAATTGAGCTCGCCTCAATGTCGACATCCCAGGCCTTATCCATTGGGCTCAGAGTCATCATCTTCATCATAATCATCATCGCTCTCCGATTGCCCACTGGTAGCAGCGGACTCTTCTCCTGACTCTTCTCCCTCATGAGTTTCGTTGTGCTGCTCTTCATCCCGGCCTGGCACCTCATCTAGGGGCTCATCCTCTTCGTTACCTTGCGGGTCTTGGGCTGCCTCTTGAGTATCAACAATTTTCTCAGCATGAACTTCTTTATGCGCCTCATATGTTCCTTATGCTTTGACTTCCTCTTGCGGTCTATCCCTTTCGCTCTGAGGCGCTTCATCTTGAGGCACTTGACCCTTGTCCTGTTGGGGCCCAAGGTTTTTGCCTTGGCCCTCTTGGTGAGTGGGAACCTCCACTGTATGAATCTCGCCCTATGCCTTATCCTCTCCCTGCACTTTGATTTCTTCTTGAACTTGGATTTCTCCTTGTGCTTGGATATCTCCTAGCTACTGAGGGGACTCGAGAGGTGCAAGCTCCTTTTGAATGTTGTTGTAGGTTTCCTAGACCAAGGCCCAATCATTGTCATGGATATCATTACGCTTCTGGAGCTCTCGAACAAGGTACCCAAACTTTTCTAAATGGCGGACTTCGGCAAAATTGAGCCTCTCACTGAGATCCACGAGACAGGCTTGGATTATCGCAAATTTGGAGGTATACTGCATTACCTGAAGTTCAGTAATGGGCTCTTCCCAACTGTCAATTTCTAGGGTGTCATTTTTGAAAGAGTCCCATGCTGGTTGCAGCTCTTCCTCGGTTAGGAGATGCCCTAGGAACCCGAAAACCTTATTTGGAGTCTACCGGAACCCAAAAACTTTTTTGGTCTGAAGTACATGAGAGCGATTTTTCTCTCCCTCTCGAGCATGTCTATGAGATTCCGGGCCTTTTGGGCCACCTTGACCTTCTTGAAGAAAGATCTAAGAGTTGAATCAATGGCTGCCCATGAGCGAGCTAGGTCAGACATTGGTGCAAGTTTAACTGACCATCCTAGGGCCCGTGCCTTCACGGCCAGCTCCAGCCATTCGTCGACCTCTGCCTCGGCCTCTTCTACAATGGAGGCACCATGGGAAACAGCTTGCTTGGCTTCCCAAATGAACCTCAGAATGGCGACTGCCCGACATGCCCTGTTCCTGAAGTGAGTTAAGAAGTGAGCGTGCGCCTCCTTGGTACGGTCCTTGGATAGGGTTGCAGCGGGTTCTGGCCTACTCTCCAACTTGGCCTTTAGCTACCGAATCTCAGCATCTAATACCTGCAACTGGTCCTTAGCTTCTCCCTGTATCCTGAGGCGCTCCTCATAATCTTTCTTGGTGTCCTCCAATGCCTGCTCCAGGTTAATCACTTGTTGTTGCAACTGTTTTACTTTTGACTGCTCGTCCTCAAGTTGCCCTCGCATGAGTGCTAGGGTTTCCTCAAGTTGCGTATTCTTGGCCTCAACGTTATAGCAACGATCCTTGAAATAATCCACCTGGAGATAGAGGGACATCACCTCAATATGAATATTCCCCACTTTCTTTGCAGGGTCAGCAGTCTTTAGGTCCTCCACCGTCTGTCGATAAGAATAATCCGTCGATGTCATTTCACTCAACGGCTTCTGTACTTTGGGCGCCTTCTCCATCTGGTGGAGCTGCATATTTTGAGGGTCAAAGACTACCCTCTTCTTTGGTCGAGCAATCTCCTGCACACTTTTCCTTTTTTGGATTTTGAACCAGGCTGAGGAGTTCTGTTGGGCCTTTCGGATGCTTTCGGCCATGGGTCCTTCATAAAAATCCAGCTCCTCGGGCTCAGGTTCTTGTATGCCAAAGAATGGGGTAAGGGGGAACAGAGCCCGCTGAGGGCTCGATTGGACAGGTATTTCTGGAAGGGCTTGAGTTACGACTGCAGAGACTATGGGGGGCTCTAGGGTTTGCACGACTGAAGCCGGGGTGCTAGGTTCAGGAGGAGTTGTCCCCATGGTGGGTATTGTCGAAATAACTGAGAGAGCGGGGACAGAAGAAGGTTGGCCAAGACTTACAGTGGTTACAGAAGTTGTAACAGAAACCACTGAACTCTGAGAAGTGAAAACAAAAGTTACCGGGAAGGAGAAGGCATTGGAGACTTTTGCAAAAGTCTCAAATGACTTAGAAACTATCGGTAGGGGAGTATGGAGTTGTGTCTGTAAGAGGGGGTTGGTAAAAACCTCAACAGGGGCACCGAATGAAATATGGGTGGGCACTAGGGTTTCGGCATCGAGAAGCGAGGTTTCTACAGGGGTAGTTGAGAAAAAGAGAGGAGTAGAAGATGCACCTACGGGCTTGGACGTCTCCAGAGCCGACATGTTGAACTACTGTGTAATTGGGCTGGCCTCTCTCTCTCCGCCCTCTGCTTCATTTTCTAGGTCAATAAGTGGCACTTCAGCCTGCAACGACTACTATACTTGTTGTACCTATTGAACCTATGGCTCCTACAACAACTATTGCATTGGTGTAGCCCACCATACTTGTGCTAAAATGGTGACCTCTGAAGCACTCCCTTCTTTGACTGCGCTAGAGACCTTAAATTTAAAAGTGCGAGGCTTCTTCATGGCACTCTAGGGCACGGGTGCATCGGGCGCACTTCTCTTCTTTGGAGCAGCCTTTTCTTCTTGGACAGGTTGCTTACCCTTTCCTTTGATAGGTGGCGCCTGACTAGCTTGTTGCTCTTGTAGTGCATACAGGTCATCCACTCTGCTAGGACTTTCCAAACTTTTGGGCACTCGGTCACCGAAGAATAAGGGCCGGTAGGAGTCATAATTATCGTCAAATATATCAGAAAATTTTTGATCTATCTGCAGCATCGGTTCAGATAGATTTTTCTTGTGATGACACCTCATTACCCACTAGTTTGTAACCTTCTCCTCCGACCACTGGGGTGCTTTCTCTTTCATGAATTTGAATATTCGGTCATCAGGGTCTTGCTTCGAAAACCGCCTAGGGTTGTACTCAGCCTCCATAATATAGAAATCGTGCCACGGTGGGAAGGAGAACATCTTTTCGATGTGCCATTCTAGGTCCCGCCCAAAAGGGTTATTACGCTGCTGCTCGATTTTTGGGCAAGGACAGCGGTGGAATTTTTCTTTCCCAATTTTTTCTTTGAAGACACCATCTGGGTCATATTTCCACCGTTGGGGCAGGTCTATCAGACCAAAATCATACAGGGTGACCGCCAGATGAACATTTTGTTTATTGTTCGTTACTTTGATGGGGCCAAGCTCGATAGGCCAGGGGCAGGTGTGCTGCCTTTTTCTCCCCTTGCCATACATATCATCTGCGTAGTCGCACTGGCGAGCAACCTCAAGGGCAAAAAGGTATTTAGTAGCGTAATATGGTAATAGAAAGGGTTTGCCAGAAAACCCAAAAATCTGTATCACGAGCCCTTGTGTTAGCCAAAAAATATCTCCGAGTTGTTGATCTATCACATAATCTTTCATTTCTTTTGGCACTCGCTCATAGGTGCCAGTAATGATCTGCAGCACCGAACCCAAAAAAACTCGGTTGAAATGGTAATAAGACTCTCGCCTTGATAGGGCTGAAGTCCACTGATACACCGGGAGTGCCTCGCCCTTCTCGTTAGTACAACTCTTGTCGATGAAGGCAAAGCGTGGGTGTGTATGTAGCTAGTGGAAGAAGTACCACACCAGAAAAGAGCAACTTCAGAATGCCACGACTCCCTTCTGCATTGCACACAGCTGGAGGTGCAGTTATCGGGTCACCCAATCGACCCAGTCGAAGAATATGGGCCTTATATCTCGTGATACAACATCAACGACGTAAAATTCCCCATGGGACATGCATTCAGCAATAGTCGCCTGCCAAGCATTTACTTGGGCGTCTGAGGCCTGGCCAGTAATCCATGCCAGCATGGAGAAAAGCTCGAAGTTCTTGAATTTCCGTAAGGGCATAGGGAGTTGTGGCAAGGCTCCGGGTGCAAGTGTTTCTTCGCAATGGGCCTCCATAAAATGCCTCATCTGTGTTGTATTGGTGTATCTATCCGCCTGCTCCTTGGTATCAATTTTTTGGATGATGACCTGATCAGGAGGTTGCCGCCCACAGGCAAAGGCTGCACAAATTTTATCAGTAGAAATGGTGAACAATCTGTTTCCTGCTGGATCTTTAACAGACCGAGTCTGAGGATCGTAGGCCTTGGCGATTGTAGAGACCAACTCCGGGCAGGGATGCACAGGTGTGCACAGGTACCAGTATAGAAGGGAGTGATAAGCAACCGCCCGATTGTGCACTTCAGATACCTTAGCTTTCATCTGCTCAACATCCATGCGCATCTTCTCTATACTGGTCCTGGTGAGGACACAGTCCCGAACCTTACTTAGTTTATCTTCGTGTGAGGACGGTGGTGGCTTTACTTTTTTTTCTTTCACCGCTCCTTGTTTGCCCTCTATAGATTTTGGGGCCCTCTCCTTTTTCTGCTTGGGCTCTCCCTTCTTGCCCATTTTTCTATGGTGAAACCCTCGAGCGCTCTGTGGATGACCAAGTTCAAGTACAACTTGCCCTGAGAGTGCTTCAGAAATAATTGGCAAGTGTGCAGACAGAACAGTGCTTCTCTAGCGTTCAACAATGGTGGAGTGTGCAATAGATTCAGGGTTTTAAAAGATGTATCCATTGAAGAGTCTGATCTCTTATAGACCCGACATACACCCACCTGCATTAAAGTCGCCTGCGTAGAGTTAATGCTCGGGATAATTTTGGGGGTGCTACAAAAGATCTTCGGTACGGTAAACAATGGCAGGGCATGGATCCCAATATTAACCACCAAAGTTGGGAGCAATCATCCTTGAAGAGCGTGAAGCACGACAACCTGTGTACTTAATTCCACTTTGTGTAGCACCTTGGTCAGTGTGCCCATTAGAGAGGTTTTTAAACTGCATCTATTAACCTCCTCGAAATGGGCGTAATCATCTTTGGGGTGCGTGTCATGAAGCATGCATCTACCTGGGATGCACTGCTCTGGTGCACCTGACCTTGGGCGCACTTCTCCTGTGTGCATGACCTTGGGCGCACTGCTCTGGTGCATCCGGCCTTGGGCGCATGCTCGTGCTCCGGGTGCCCTCGTGCACTCGACCTTGGGCACACTGCTCCTATGCGCCCAACCTTGGACGCACTGCTAGAGTCAATGCTCCCCACCCCCTTTTAACTCTCTTGGCATCGGATAGGGAGTGGTCTTGCCCTCGCAGCGGCTCCTGCTTGACCTACTTGAAACCAACATCTTCCTGCTATACACAAATTGACCTGAACCAAAAATAAAGGGAGTGCACCCATCGGCTTCCTCCTGCCGGTTAGGGCCCCGGCCCTGAAAGAACTGCAATTCTGCCAGTGCGAGAAGGAGCGAAAGGGCACTCTTACAACTGTACAGGAAAACTGGAATGCATAAGGAAAAAATAGAGAATATATACAACTGTACAGGAAAATCTTGTACTACCCCTTCACTGGTAGTACGCCTTCAAGTGTATGCCATTAACTGATAATGGCAGAGTAAACCCATTCAAGTCTTGCAGTGTGAAAGAGTTTACTGGGTGGACCTGAGAAATCTGAAATGGACCCTCCCAAAACGCATCAAACTTATCATGATTGCCAGGCTTGGACTTTTTCTCATTCCATTTTAACACTAAGTCCCCAGCCTAAAAAGTGTGATTGGAGGTTCTCTTGTCGAACCATTTCTTTGTGGCTACGACGTGCTTCATGAAAGCCTCATAGGCTTTCTCCCTTTCCTCTTCCAACTGCAATAGCTAGGCAATTCTGATGCTAACTGGATCGAACTCTTCACCCTCACCGTCCAGAGATCGCAGGGACTGAAGTGCTGGTAACTCAATATGCGTAGGAAGCACTGCTTCCTTCCCATACACCAGGGAGTACGGGGATGTCTTTATGGACTTCTTGATAGAAATTCGGTCAGCCCATAGCGCAAAATCTAAGTGCAGGTGCCAAGTCCGCTTATTGTCTTCCAGCGTCTTCTTGAGGATCCGGAGCAAGTTTTTATTAGTAGACTCCACCAAACCATTGCCCTACGGGTAATAATTTGATGAAGTCTTCAGATAAATACCATACTTGCTAGCGAACGCACACATCTTGGCCCCAATGAAATGGGAACCATTATCTATCATTATGGCGTCCGGTATTCCGAAATGGGTTATGAGTCCTTCCAAAAAAGCAATAACCACATCTTGATTCGCCCACTTGGTTGGCACTGCTTCCGCCCATCGGGTGAAATAATCCATAGCCGTCAAAATATATTTGTGCCCTATCGAAGAATTAGGCTCAATTATCTCGATGAAGTCTAAACCCCATTGCTGAAATGGGGCCTCAACCTGAATCGGGTGCAGA
This sequence comes from Wollemia nobilis, assembly GCA_028583015.1. NCBI lineage: Eukaryota > Viridiplantae > Streptophyta > Pinopsida > Araucariales > Araucariaceae > Wollemia > Wollemia nobilis. Next base: position 1,825,445 of record JAQPPZ010001836.1, on the reverse strand, counting down.
GGCAACGAGGCATTCTTGACACGGCCAACATATTTCTGACACTTATCACATGTCCGACTTACACTGAAGGAATCCACAAAAATGGTAGGCCAATAATAGCCTGCCCTGATTATTTTTAAAGCCATCGGCCTTCCGACAAGATGGCCCCCGGACATCCCAAAATGGAATTCATCCAGGATTTTTTGTTTTTCTGTCCCCCTGACACACCTCAGGAGGACGCCGTCGATATTTCGATAAAACAACCCCTCAGGGAGTAATGCATATCTGCAGGCCTGAAGCCTGAAATGCCTTCTCTGTGAAGAATCAAGGCCGGGAGGGCACTGTCCAGTGCTGAAGTACTCTACCAAGTCTTCAGTCCAATCTCTGTCGTCTGCTGACTGGTTCACCAAATTACACTATGGTAGCGAATCTTCCCACTGGCAAGTTGTTACCTCAGTTGTGGCGCTCCTGGCAAGTTCTAGGTATAGAGCCCGACCACGGACTAGCTTTGTGGGCTGGACATCTATATCAAACCCTTGGATCTTTGAAATCCAGCCTGCCCTGTTATTACCGAGCTCGCCTTGACTGATGAAGGTCCGGACATCTGGGTGCACAACGTACACTATTGTCTTGCTCTGCGAGACGAAATGTCGAAACTTTTGTAGCGCTCGCATCACCGCATGCACTTGAATTTCAATAAAATTGTGCTTTTCCTCATGCGGGAGGATCACCTGGCTAAGAAATGCTATAGGCCGCTCGTCTCCTTCTTCATTCTTTTGGGTGAGCACGGCCGCATAGCTTTCTGGTTCCCCGACCGCATATAAAATGAAGTCTTTGGAATAATCAGGGTTAACCAAAATAGGAGCCTGGGCAATCCGACGTTTGATGTCTCTGAACGCCTGTCTCCTCTCATCAGTCCATAGGAATTCCACATCCTTTTTTAAGAGCTGAGTCATGGGTTTTACCGATTGGGCAAAATCAGAGATGAACTTCCTGACGAAATTTATTTTCCCGAAGAAGGATTGGAGGCCCTTCTTATTCGTCGGTAGAGGCAGCTTGAGCAGGGCTTCGGCCCTAGTGGGGTCGATCGCAAGACCCTTTTCCGATATCAGGTGGCCTAGGAGTTTGCCTTCTTTGACCACGAAAATTGATTTTTTTGGGTTTATCGATATCCCGAACTCCCGACACTTTTCAAAGACCTGTCGCAGATGAGCACCATGCTCCTCCCTCCTATGGGAGAATACAGTCATATCGTCCAAGTATATCACAATGACGCGGTTGAGCAACTCTCCAAAATCCAAGTCCATCGCCCTTTGGAATGTCGCTCCAGCATTGGAGAGACCGAACGACATGCGTTGGTAAGCAAAGGTGCCCCACTTGGTGGTGAAGGCAGTTTTATACTGGTCTTCCTTCCTGACCCAGATTTGATTGTACCCGGAGAAACCATCCAGGAGGGAAAATATCTGGGCCCCTACCACCACATGAAGAATCTGATCTATTTGAGGCAATGGGTAGTGATCCTTCAGGGATGCCTGATTGAGATTTCGGAAGTCCACGCAGAGGCGAATATCCCCGTTCTTTTTTTGGACTGGGACTAAGTTTGCTACCCAGGATGAATGCTTGATAGGGTAGATTATCTTAGCTTCCAACATCTTGAGAAGCTCAACCTTCATTAGTACCTCAATTTTTGGGTTTACAGGCCTTTGCTTCTACCGCATGGGCTTGACTCCCTCCTGGAGTTCAATCGTATGCTGGAAAACATCTGGGTTATATCCTTTTAAATCATGGTAACTCCACGCAACAATATATGGGTATTCTCTACAGAGGGCCCTGATCTATTCAATTTCTTGCAATGTGCAATCAGTTCCCACTTTAATTGTCTTCCCGAACTCCAGGTCTAACTCTTGATATTCTTTTGCATCCACTTTTATTTTGTGGGGCAGGGCCCTGTCATCTTGATCAAACAAGCTTTCAAGGGTTATCAAACCCTTGGGGAGGTGGTTGTTTTTCAGCTGGATGAGACCCTCGTACTCCTCATCATCGAGGGTTCTGTCTTCAATGTTCCCAACCTCATTAATCAAAAAATTGACGATCTGCTCATCATTGTCGAAGACTTGCCAGTGGATATTCTTATCTGGGACTGAGGGTCTATAAATAACCCTAACTGTCTTCGGCCTTTGCATTAGATTCTCGGTTGGGGAGTATCTTGCTCCGATGGATGCCAAAACGTTCGCATGCTTATTCCGCTCTCACGAAATAGACTAAATGTTAAGAGCCGAGAAGGATTCTAGCAGATCCCATACCTTGTTACGGTATGCTTTCAGGTAGTGCTGCTTAGCAACACATTTATTCGTCACCTGGTTACAGATTAATTCAGAATCCCCGAATATCTGTAACTGCTTTATTCCTAGCTTTTCCGCCTTTCGTAACCCCAAACACAGGGCTTCATACTCGATGGCGTTGTTTGTACAACTCCAAACGAGCCTGTACGAGAAGGTTTTCTAGATTCCAGATGGGGAGACGAGGACCACTCCAGCTCCAACGCCATTCTTGCATCGGGCACCGTCAAATAAGAGCTTCCATAATTGGTCATCCATGGGGTCTGCATCACTCGACAACTTAACCTTTTTGGGCTTAGTTATCGAGTAACACCCAACGTCTGATTCTATCATAGCATTAAAATCACGCATAGAGAACTCATCTTCTACACGCAGCTCATCCAGAGCTTCCTCCATCAGCTCCACCTCTTCATCTACTTCTTCCGCTCCATCGATGATATTGACAGAGTCTATGGGTTTCTCCACATCCTGGATTCTTTCGATGAGAAAGGTAGAGGGTTTCTCATTAAAAATATTTACCCTCTTCCCCTTGAAGGGGACTTCCAGATGTGAATAATCAAGGGACAAATAGCCCCCAAGTTTGGCAGTGAATTCCCTAGATAAGCACATGCTAAAATAGGGCTCCAAGTCAACTACCACAACTTCTTGGATTACTATGATCTACGACATCTTGTGCAGCACGATCGAGATATCCTTTATAACTCCGACTATTCTGACTGGAGTTTCATCCAACTGGAGCACCCCAGGATTGCTCCTTGTGTATTCCATACCCATAAATTCACATACAACCTTGGGCATTACAGTGGTGGCAGCACCAGAGTCAACCATACAATTGTGCACTACCCATCCTTCCATTATGAGAGATAGATAAAACGGCGGTGGCCTGTTCTTTCCCGTGGCAGAGGTAGTCAATGGTTGTGTCAAGACGATCTGATTCAGTTTCCCCTTGTCCTTGATGGACTTGAGGGATTCCTGCAGCAAGTCAACTTGGCCAGGTAATTGTAACGCGTCAAAGAGGCTTACCTTAGCCGAAATCTTCCTCAGTTCTTCAACAATGTTGTATGCTCCAGCATCGACTCCCCTCCGTCTTTGGTGGCTTCGTACCATGTTCGGTACTGTTGAGTAGCCTCCACTCTCTGGCGCTTGGTAATTGAGGGGTACCGTAACTTCTCCCTCGCCTGATCTCTTGCTTCCGCTATGGGTTGAGAGGTAGAAGCTTGTGGCTGAGGAACCCCCGTTCTTGCTCTTGGAGGCAAGTAGTCTTTCAACCGGGCATTGTCCGCAGGCTCTCTGGCCGAAACTGGCTCTCTCCCTGATGGTAAGGCAGCTTTATTACTTGGCCGCTTAGGATCGGCCGACACTTTAAGTGGTTCCATCTGAACCGGATCGACTTCAATCGGATTTTTGCCCGCCTTCGTCAAAACTAAAACCTGTTCGATAGGGGGAATCATATAATTGCGGTCAACTTCTCTTATCATATTTACCTATCCATCGGATCCATTGTTTGAGAGCATTTGCACATAGTTCTGATGGACTATGCAGGCCTCTTCATTATGCGGGTCATTGCAGGTGGAACACCAGTTGGCCCTACCAGATGTACCGGCCTCGTCGTACTCCAATACTGCGGAGTTCCTTTCATGAAGTCTCCCTGCAGGAGCAGCTTGGTCTCTTGTGATTTGGGGCGGAGGCCTTCGCGGTGGATAGTTCTGATCTCAAAATTGGCTTTTCTTCATGATAGCCATGTCATTCGCCATATTCTTCATAAACCCGTATATATCTCTTAGCTCCTTAGCCTGCTCCGGGTTTAGCGTTGCATGAGCCGGAGGCGCTGGTAATGGTAACGGTACCATTGGCGCGGGTAATGCAGGGTACTGAGGAGGCACCGACAACTGCAGGACCATAGGAGTCGGATACCGCGACATTGGTGCCTGAGGCTGCGGAGTGGGCACTACCTGACTTTGTGGGTTGTGAACCCATGGCTGACTAGGGTACGCCGGAGGTGCAGATGAATCAGATGCACTCGGGTACATGTTCTGAGGGAAGTCCGGGTAGATAGGAGTCGATGACTTAGGAGGCATCCTCCCGATAGCTATCAGGTCAGCTTTCGACTGTTGCGCCTGTTGGTACAGTGTTGGGAACGTCCTAACATTGGATTGTCGGATGGCCATACTAATGTCTGAATGAAACGACCTTAAGTAATAGAAGGCTGCCTGCTCAGGGGTGGGCCGAAGGCCATCAGTGACTCTTAGCCAGGTTCGAGCAAACCTGACGTTGAAGTCAGCTATTTCTTCTTGCGGATGCCTCTGCATGGAGGTGAATTGGTGCAACAGAGAGAAAGGGTCTGCTTGTTCATTAAAGCCCTTTACCAACTGCTCTGCCAGTTGATCCCATGAAGTGATAGTTTCGATTAGAAGCGACCGGTACCAATAGAGGAGCTTACCTCTCAGTGAGAGAACCAACAACTTCACCATGACATCTTCATTGATAATCTCGTGAATAGTTGCCAACCCCGATGACGTCTTGAATGTGCTCGACCGTTGTCTTCCCCGTACCATCGTAGGTGGGCAGAGCTTTCAAGGCTGCGGGTGGTACTCTATGTTGAGCCCCTAAATTCAGGGGGCCTGTATGATCCCAGGTTACAAATTTCCTGGTAGGAGTTGGTTGCACCATCTGGGGTGGCAGATTTGCTTGGAGTGTTTGCTGGAGCGGCTGAGCCGGAACAACGAGCACACTTGGGGCACCCGAATCAACACTAGGTGGAACTTCAGTATGTTGGTGATCCGGAGAATTAGGCGGGACTGGGGGCAAGCTAGTTGTTGTGCTGTCTGGAGTTGGATGTCGTGTAGCAACAGTAGCTTCTTGCGAGGATGTCCCATCTAGTGGAATATTTGTGCTGACCACTCTAGGATGCTCTCCCAGAGCGTCAATGTCAAGTTCGTAGAACTCGACTTCTTCTTCTGAGTTTCTAACCTGCCACCTTGTACGCATGAAGGCGTGGTCTTTTAAGCTGGTCTGCGAGGCTTGGAGGTACCGGAGTTCGTATGAGTCGCCAGATGTTCAGGTTTTGTCAGTATTAAGATGAACATCAACTTCTTAGTACTGCTTATGTAGTGGAACGTTTGCGTCCCACCGGGCATGCCAAAAATTGTTGGTCAGAGATCTGCCTTAGGTAAGGATTTGGTATTTTAGTGCACCTTAGACCCGACCAACATTGAAAGGCCGAGAGGAAGAAATGCCTCCCGTGCCAATCTCCAGAGATGGGCTGGTTCCCTTGCTATTCTAACTAGGGGTTTTGAGATAAAGGAACAGGAAAGAAATGGGAAATGACTGAAAGGGATGGGAAATATGGCCACAGGCCAGATAGAACAGGGGTGATGGACTAACAACATGAAAACTCTATTGCATTCTGAACCAAATAGCCCTCAAATACAGATAACTAACAAAAATTAAACCAGAACAACTAGCATGCATAATCTCCAGGGCTACTCCAGAGTCCCTACCTTATCAGAAACTAAATCCAGATAATAGAATTCAAGTTTACAGTTAAAGCATGGAATAATAGAAGATAAGCAATAGAAGACATACACATGAAAATAGAAGTCCAGGTCTAGAGCCAGACATCAGTTGTATTGATAGCAAAATTCAGGTTTTCATTTAGCCTCTAGCAAACATCCATCCATTTTACAATAAAAGAGCGGGCTTATATAGAGAATTCTGCCGCTTGAACAATAAATGTTGATTAACAAAATATGGCGGTGGAAGCCAAGATAAGGATTACAAGGAGGTACAGTCACAATGTATTAACCAGGCATGGCAAAGACTAGTGACTCCTCAGAAATACCGTTGAACCCCTTCAATGCTCTAACAGATCCAGCTCGTTGGCATTGTCTCCTTACTCGCGGGGACCGCTTCCGTGGAAGATATGCTTGAAATCCCAGAACGTCCCATCTGGAAGCTTCTCAGAAGGTCTACACCTGACCGGATAAGGATGTTCTTCAGATTGCTGATGTGGAGGGCCTCCGGAAGGTGATGGCACAACGGTCAAACGAGTCAACTGGCGCACTCCTTGTGTACGCCCTACCTGGGTGCACTATTGAAGGTGCACCCATCCTTGGGCACACGGTCTGGGTGCGCCCAATCTTGAGCGCAATGCTAAAGGTGCACCCAACCTTGGGAGCATAGCCTGGGTGCGCCCAACCTTGGGCACACTACTCCTGTGCGCCCAACCTTGGGTGCACAGTGTGGGTGTGCCCAACATTGGGTGCGCTGCTCTAGTGCACCCAGCCTTAGGTGCATGGCCTGGGTGCGCCCATCCTTGGGCGCACTGCTCCTGTGTGCCCAGCCTTGGGTGTAATACTATTCTAAAATCTTGGAGTGAAGTTCCAGGCTACTCATTGGTTTCTAAGGATGAAAAGTGGTAAGGCACCTGATGTAAAACTCTATGACTACACAGGGGAAGATTTTCCTGAAAAGTCAGTACAAAAAACAACTGCACATTGCTTTAGCGTCATAGAAAGGTTTTGACAGTAAACTTAGGAAAATGAGAAAAGGGTTTTCAGGGAACATAAATTACTGGAAGGCTAATTATACACTATGTTGCAGAAATGGCAACAAGACCATTATTAGACAAAATTATTTCAAAAGAGAAAGTAGGATTTGTAAAAGACAAATAGATTTTGGATGGGATCATAATAGCTCATGAGGTAATGAATTCAACAACTTCTAGAAAATATTCTTAAAACTTGATATGAATAAAGCTTGTGATAGGGTTAAATGGGATTTTTTTTGTCAGATTAGAAAATTTTAGGTTTGGAAAAAAATGGGTTAGATGGATTAAATTTTTTTTTCTCTATAGTATCATATTCAATGTTGGTCAATGTGCTAGTAACAAAATCATTTAAAGACAAGATGGGTCTTACATAGGGAGATCATTTATCACCATATTTATTTATTATGGTAGAGGTATTAGGAAGGAACTTGAATAAGGCATACAAATATGGGCTAATAAGCATACTTAAGGCTAGTAATAACATCGACAACATCACCCATCAATATTTTGTAGATGATACAACCCTTTTTGGGAGGGCAAGGGAAAACAAGGTCAGCGTTTTGAATAAGTTATTAAAGGAATATAAAAGAGTTTCAGGGCAAAAATTTGATAGGATAAAATCTAAAATTTACTTCCTAAACACTCCAACTAGAATCAAAGTAGGGATATGAAGGTTACTTCAAATGGAGAAGCAAATTTTCCAGCAACATATCTAGGGATGCCCTTATTTGAAGGGATAATGAGGATATAATTGTGGAATATGGTTATAATTAAAGTTTAAAATAAACTAGCAACATGGAGAGGTAGATAATTATCATTAGTAGGAAGAATTCAACTAACTAAATCAGTCTTACAGGTCATTCTAATATAGTGTACATCCTTGTAAATTATATACTGAAAATTGGTAGAGAAAAGTTTAATCTATATTGAGCAGTCATTTTTGTGGTTGGGATTACATGATAAAAGGGAATTTCCTTTGGTAAAATGGAGTAAGGTGTGTGATGATAAAACTAGGGGAGGTCTCGATTTAAGAGTTCTTACGAATGTAAACTTAGATCTAAGGGAAAAAGTAATTTGGAGATTGTACAAAGAGAGTCAAAGACAATGAGCAAGAATTATTCTAAGTACATTGAGCTCAATAATATTATCTTAATATTTATTGCATTCTCATACAATATGGTTTTGCACTATGGAATGATTTAAAAAAATCAATCGATCTAGTGATTAAAGGTCTAAGATGGGTGGTGGAAATTGGAGAATTTTTTCCTATTTGTATGGATACTTGGTGATAAAAAACCACTCAATATTAAATCTAATTTTGATACCATGGATGTTATTATTTCAAGAAAAATATGGTGATAGCGTTTCAAACAATTATGTACAAGGATTAAGAAGGAAGATACAAATGGAAAAAAACTTCTTTTGGAAAGATTTTTTTTTACAAGTATACCAAACATTGTTGCTAGGAGGTAGTTGAGCATAAAGACAACAACAATGATTATTCTGAGGAGAGCCAAGGATAAGTTGATTTAGAGTTTAATAGCTCAGTAGAATACATAGCAAGAAGTGGATATAATGTAAAGCACCAACAAAATAGGAATATCACAAGAATATGGAGAGATATTTGGGATAGCTTGAGCATTCCAAAAGTTAAAATGTTTGTATGGTTGGTAGGTCATAGAATTTTTTTTTCTAAGATTACTTGATAAAAATGGGTTTTCATGTTCCCTCACATTGTGTTTTATGTAAAAATGAGGAGTATAGACCATCTCTTGGGACAATATTCAATAGTATGGGAACTATGGCAATGGATTCTTAATATGTTTGGTAAATACATGGTGATGAATGATAGAATTGAAGAATGGTTAAAGCAATGGTAGAGCACTTTTAAAAGTGAGGTGTTACAGATAATTTGTGATACATCAAAAGATAAAATACTTTGGATTGTATGGTTGGAAAGGAATATAAGGATATTTAAAGGAAAGGAAATCAATTCATAGGTAATGAAAAGAAAGATTTGTTTAGCCATTGAAGAGTCTAAACCAACCCTATCAACTCACCCAATATCTAATCTTGAAGCAAAAAGCCTTGATAGATGGATTCAAGTCATCAAATGGAATTATGATGTTGGGTATAGAAGAATTAAAAGGAATATAATGGATATAAAGTGGAAACCCCTGGAAGTGGAGTTGGTCAAATTGAATTTTTATGGAGCTTCTAAAGAAAATCCAGGACCAGTAGGAGGAGGAATAATTAAAAATAATAGTGGTGATATTTTGTCACATTACGCTTTCAATAGTGGATTTAAGATAAATAATGAAGCTAAAGCTTGGGTGGCTTTGGAAGGATTAAAAATATACAAACAAATGAAATGGAATAGATTATTGATGGAAGGTGATTCACTAATAGTAATAAATGCAATTTTGAGGAAAGCAAAGGCTCCATGGAACATACAAGAGATCATTATGAAAATTCAAGACCTTTCAATAGAGTTTGAATAAATTAGGTTTACACATTCGTTAAGGTAAGGGAACAAATATGCAGATAGGCTAGCCAATAGAGGAGTTTTGATAGAGGATCGTGAATTTAAATTCTCTTTTCCATGGTTAGAGGAAGTAGTAAGTTTAGTTGTAGCTGACAAGAATATGTTGACTATCTGAAACAAATAAGGATTAAGATTTACTGTAATGTTTTCCATAGGTAATATTTTTTGTATTTTATAACATTGATGTGTTTTCATATAAAGTGGACTAGGATAGCACAAAGTTTTAAAAATATTACTCTACTAAGATGTAGTGCGTAGCTAGTAGAGGTGGAATTTTGGTATTGTGAAGGTTGCTATAGAAAAATGTCAAGGATAAGGATGCTAAAATTTGGAATATTTGTATTTACAAAAAATTTGAAGGTCTAGATAATGAAATTCATGAATTTAAACTTATTATGAAAATAAATGTAGGTATCTAGCTATAACAACTCAATTGAGAAGAGAATTGAATTTGTTTGTAAACTCTCAAGCTCTAAAGGAGACATTTGTGAATTATTAATGGTGGGGGACTCAAGTACAACCCCTTTTTCTCCAAAAAATAAAATGTTAGCTTTTGATGCTTAATACTTAAGGCAAAAGATGAATTGAGTAAATAATTTTTTGTCGCCTTACCTTAGATTCATTCAAAAATTTATCTGTCACGCAAACACAATTAATGGAACCAAGTAGAAGCCTACGAACTGTAGCAGCTGCCACTGTAGCAGCCCGTGGACTGTAGCACCTGCCACTGTAGCAGCCGACACTGTAGAAGCCTGCAAACTATAGCAGCCGCCACTGTAGCAGCCCGTGCACTGTAGCGACTGCAAAAATTTTGGCCCTAAAAAAAAAAATGGCAGATTTTGGGGACAGCAAATTGTGACGGATGGAGCAGTAAGGAGGAGGAGCGGGAGGTCTAGGGGCAAAAAACCCTAGGTGTGGGACTTCGAAGGGCAGATCAGCAGACGCGGTAGGTGGGTGCTCTGGTGAGATAGCAAGCCCCGAGGCGGAGGATGTGGACAAGGAAGTTCTATTGGAATCGATCTAAGGGTGTTGGGCGAATGCGGTTGAAGATATCTCTGAGGGGGACCAGGACTCTGTGCATCAGGATCAAAGGAAGACCCAGGAAGGAGACAAAGAGAAACCTGGCAACTGGAGACCTTCATATCTTAATGCTCTTCGTGGTAAGAAAAAATTATCCGACTCTTGTTTTAATCTAAAATTTATCAATGGTAGGTTGCACATCTCGGATACCTTAGCTTAGCATGTGGCTATGGAGGGCAGAACATCTCTGGTGGCAAAATTTATGGGGGTGAGGCCGGACTTGGAAGTCATAAGGAGATGGGCCATCCAAAAATGGCAGCCAAGGGCCGGTATGATGATTAAGGCTTTACCCAAGATTTTTCTTTTGGTGACATTTCAATGTGAACAGGACATGGAAAGGACTCTCCAAGGAGGTCCTTAGTTTTTTGGGAAAAGGGGATTGTATCTGAAGTGTTGGTCCCCTGAATTCAACCCCCAAACTCAGGTGCTGGATTTGGATCCTATTTGGGTTAAGATGCCAGGATTACCTCTGCTTTTTTGGAATGAACAAATCTTGGCTGGGATAGCTACAGATATTGGAGAACTAATAGCTATTGATCCTGCAACCTTGATTAAAACAAGACTCCTTTCTGCTCACATGTGTGTGTTGGTGGACCTGAGTAAAGAGCTCCCTAAATCCATTATATTGTCGTCTATGTTTGGCCTTCATACTCAGGTCTTTGAATATGAAAATATGTCTTTTAAGTGTAGTGTTTGCGAGAAGGTAGGGCACCAGGGTATCCACTACATTTCCAAGAACCAGCCCCCACTCCAAAATATTGCTCCTCAAACCCAGAATAATATCCCTCCCCCGCAGATCTCCATTCCTACCCAACATGGGCCTCAAGGACATGGAGCTCGAAATCCGAATATCAGAGACCCTGTTCGCCCTATTGTAAGCAAGAGGCAACGTTATAACCCTCCTCCCAAAAATACCTATGCCCCGAAACCCTCTCATAGGGGAGTTGGTCCCTTTTATGGGAACCCTCAAGCTCAACCTGCTCCTAAGATGATACAGCAAGCCTCAGAGCCAAATCACAAAGGAAAGAACCCCATAGATCAATGCCCTAGGGCAAGTAAGTTTGATTGGGTAATACGGGAGGCCTATGGAGGCTCGGTGGAAGTGGTCCCATGTACTGTAGAGGAATTTATGGGAAGAAATTCCAAGGAGATCAACATCCCAGTGGAGAATAGTTTTGATGCATTAAATCATCTGAAGGGAGATCAGATGGATAGCCAAGAAATGGAATCTGAGGTAGAGGAGACTCAAGAGAAGGATTTAGAGGAGAAAAATTAGAGGAAGGAGCAGGAAACTAATAATACAGGCAAGGATACTCGTGAGGTAGAGGTGAACCACCAATATCAGTGTACCCCCAAAGCAGGGAAAAAGAATCTACTAATCAAGAAGCTAAGAGCATGGAATCATCTCCACTGTTAGAAAGACCAGTTAACCTGGAAAGCCAGATTGTTACCCCAAAGACCAAGATTGACCTATCCAATATGGTTACTAGAAGCCAAGTGAATCCCAAGGAACCCCGGCCTAGAGCGGATGTATGGGGATATGGTTCGATAGGAAGAGGGAAACCTAGCAATGCTACCTTAAGGCAGAAAGAAGCAGAGCAAGGAGTGGCTGATGGCACTCAAGCAGTATTGCTCTTTGCGGCGAAGGCTCGAGGATCCAAAGCCCATAAATGAAGATTCTTTCATGGAATATTTGCGGGAGTAATCCTGCAAAAATAAGAGCTTTGTATGCTCTTAGACAAGAACACAAACCGGATATGATTTTACTACAAGAAACTAAAATGGAGGAGAGTAGAGTTATTCCTTTTAAGAATAGGACTTGGCGAGAAGTGAAGTAGTAGGCCAAGAGGCCACTGGAACAACAGGAGGGTTGCTGGTTATGTGGAACAAGAATGTGATTGATAGTAGAGTGATTTTGATGTCTAGTTGGTTTATTTGTCTCTTATGTGTGGATAAAACCATGTAGGAAGAGTGGATCTTAACGAATGTATATGCTCCAGTTAGACAGGGACTGAGAAGGGTTCTTTGGAGTCAGCTAGCTGAATTGAGGGAGACGGTCCCCAACTACCCTTGGATTGTGGCGGGGGGATTTCAATTGCTACCTTAATTCTGCAGATAAATTGGGGGGCTCTCAAAGAATAACTATTGATATCTACGAGTTTAGAGATTTTGTTGAGCAACATGAGCTGATGGATGTGGACCTGCATAGATTCTCCTATACATGGTCTAACAAATGATTAAAGGAAAACCAAATTCAGATCAGATTAGATAGGTTTCTTCTTTCTCAAGAATGCTTGGAGAGGTTTGGGAACTCTTCATTAACGGCACTCCCAAGAATCGGGTCTGATCACAACCCAATTTTATGGGAAACAGGGGAGGACTCTAAGAAAAGATACATCAGAACCTTTCAATTCGAACTTATGTGGTTCCAAAATTAGGATCTCAAGGATTTGGTTGCCCAATGGTGGGACAAAAAGTATAATGGTTCAAAACTGGCCCAAGTGGCATGTAAACTAAGGAATGTGAAGGCTAACATTAGAGAGTGGAACAAAACTTCCTTTGGCAATATTTTTGATAAAAAGGCAGAACTAAAAGACAAGATCAATGAACTACAGGAGAAACTGAAGTCAGAGCAGCTTACAGAGGATCTGAGAAACCAGGAGAGGGAGCTATTAGCCGAATACCACACGATGCTAAGATTTGAAGAAAGCTTTTGGAGGCAGAAATCCAAACTGCGTTGGTTAAAGGAGGGTGACAGAAATACAAAGTTCTTCCATGTCTCTACTCTTCGCCATAGGAGTACTAACAAAATTAAGGAGATCAAGATGGTTTATGGGTCTAACACCAAAGATATGGAAGACATAAGGAGGGAAGCGGTTGAGTACTTTAAATCATTGCTAGAAGATGTAAATCCGACTATTGAAGAAGAGGACTCTCTGTTGGCAACCATTCCACCCCTCGTAACTGAGAATCTTAATGGATTCTTACTTAGTCCTTTCACAAAGGAGGAAATCAAGAAGGTGGTTTTTGACATGGATGGTAATAGCTCCCCAGGACCGGATGGCTTCCCCGCAGCCTTTCTTCCGAAGTTTTGGGATATCCTAGGCAATGATGTAGTGGAAGCTATAATTGAGGCTCAAAAGGACATGGAAATCCCAAAAGGAGTTAATGCTACATTTTTAGTCCTCATCCCTAAACTAGTGGGAGCAATGGAATTTTCCGGTTTTGCCCTGTCAGTTTATGTAACACTCTGATGAAGATTCTCACAAAAAAAATTGCCAATAGGCTGAAGGTTATCCTTCCTTTCATCATTGATATGAACCAAGGAGGCTTTGTGAAAGGGTGAAAAATACTGGATGGTATCATCATAATTCATGAGGTTATTCATTCAATTGTGGCTAGTAAGGAAGCAGGTATGTTACTAAAGCTTGATATGAATAAAGCCTACGATCGGGTCTCATGGCGGTTCCTCACCAAGATTTTGGGTAAGTTTGGTTTCTGTCCCCGGTGGATTAAGTTGATTTTTAGTTGTATCTCTACTACAAGATTTTTTGTCATGGTGAATGGGTCACCCTCCGGTTACTTTAAGAGTGAAAGGGGGTTGCGACAAGGAGATCCTTTGTCTCCATACTTGTTTATTATTTTAGCGAAAGCATTGGGTAGGAATATTTCAGCAGCGGTGGTAGATGGTCGATTGGAAGGTTTCAAACCGACCTCAACAACGAGAGCGGTGTCTCACCAACAGTTTGTGGATGATACAATCATTGTGTCCAAAGCCTCGATGCCTCTGGCTAGGAAGCTGAAGAGAATTCTAACCAAGTATGAGACAGAAGCAAGACAGTACATAAACTATAAGAAGAGTAGCATCTATTTCTTTAACATGCCTGGTGGGAGGGAGGAAAGAATAGCTAACCTCTTCGGTTGTGGAAAGGAACTTCTACCATCAACTTATCTAGGCATGCCTATGTTCGAAGGAAGAATGAAGGCTACATTGTGGAACTCAGTCATTGACAGGATCTCCAAAAAGTTAGCAGGGTGGAAGGGCAACCTTCTCAGCTCCGTAGGAAAAGCCTTATTAGTTCAAACTACTTTACAGAGCATTCCAATTTATCGCATGTCTCTATTTAGAATGCCCGCAAAGGTCCAAGCTACATTGGAGAAAATTCAACGCAACTTCTTGTGGTCAGGTTCAGAGGAGAGAAAGAGAATTTCGTTGGTAGCATGGAATCAGGTGTGTGCAAGCAAGGATCAGGGGGGCCTGGGGCTAAAGAGAATGAAATAAATGAATCAAGCTCTGATTGGCAAACAGGTATGGAGATTTATCAATAATGATCAATTGGGATGCGTAAAACTTCTTAAGGCAAAATATATCAGAAATAATCAGGACTTCCTGAAAGCTGATAATCTCCCTAGAGGATCCTATTTCTCGAATTGTTTGCTCGAATGTCGGGAGGTAGTTAGGAAAGGCATCAGATGGATAATTGGTAATGGAATACAGTGGACTTTTGGCAAGACCCGTGGTTGGAAGAGGCCCCTCTGAAAGATAACTTAGACCTTTAGGTCCTCCAACATAAACTTTCGGAGGAAATGGGAGGAAAACTAGGGGATTTTATTGATGTAGCACAGGAAACTTCCTCTTGGAAGAAAATAACAGTTCATAATCTGTCAGAGCAAGAGAAGGTGGCCCTAACCAAACTCAATGATGCTTTAAGGGTGTTCCCGATCATTCTTGGGGAATGAAGAGACAAGGCGATTTGGGGCAAAACTACAAGTGGGATCTATTCAGTAAAAACTGCCTATAAGTTAATCCACTCAAGATTCAATGGCTGGACTCCGACTTCTATTATTTGGTTAAATAATTTAACCCCAAAAATAGCTTTATTCTTTTGGTTGGTAGTTCAAAATAATATTCTGACAACAGATAATCTGCAAAGGAGAGGTTTCCAATTCATCAATCTATGTATCTTGTGTGAGAAAGTGATAGAATCTATAAGTCATATATTTCTAACTTGTGAATTTTCTTGTACAGTCTTCCAAATGATCCTGTCCAAATTTCATATAGATTGGGTCTGTCCAAATAGCATGTTTGACTTCTGCATACAGTGGGCTTCCCCCTTCCGGGTGAAACTTTTGTCTTGGCTCTGAAAGCTTAGCTTACCCCATTTTTTATGGGGGATATGGAATGAGAGAAATAAGAGAGTATTTAAAGGATGTAAGAAATATCCCAGGTTATGTGGTAATAAAATAATCAGAGCTTTGAAAGAAAAGCTGGAAAACTTTCTTCTTCAAAAATGAGACCATGTCTCTAAGGGAAAGGAGGATTTTGTGAAACTGGGGAGAGGAACTTCCAGAACTAGACATTACAACCAACCCACAGGATGGTGTCAAGTGGATACCCCCACACAAAAGTGGGTTAAGTTTAATTTTGACGGGGCAGCTAAAAGGAAATCCGGGGCTGCAGGGAGCGGAGAGGAGTTCCGAGAAATGAGGAAGGAAAAGTGGTCCTTGCCTTTGCGGAGTCTTTGGGAACTCAAACAAATCATTTTGCAGAAGCCCGAGCCTGCATGTAGGCAATGAGAATTTCCAGACTTGAGGGTTATAAGGAAGTTATCTTTGAAGGGGATTTGCTTAATATAATCAAGGCAATTAAGGAGGATAAAGACCCTAGTTGGACCATCTTGGAGCTTATCCTAGAAGCAAAGATTCATAAATCTCATTTGGTTAAAGCCCAAATCCAACACACCTTTAGAGAAGGGAACCAGGCAGTGGATCTAATGGCAAATATTGCAGTTTCTATTGGGGAGATGCAAATTTGGAAGGATAACTTCCCTCAAGAACTATTGGTGTTGGCTTCTAGAGAAGAGCTAAGATCAAACCTGTTAGAGCATCAGGAGATCATAGGGGTTGATGATGAGTAATCCGACAGATGGAATTAGGCAGAAAAGGCATCCCATTTGTTAGGGCCTGGGAGGTGACAAGTGTACAGTACAACAACCTAGTGGTATTAGTAAGTGCTAGGTGTTGTTTGGTTTTTGTTTTATCCTGAATAGTCAAGCGACAAGTATAGGACTGTGGACTCTACGTATGGCTTAATGTGGGTCTTAGAAAGATCCATTTTGTATTTTTATTATAAGGACTTGATGCTAGAACCAACCCATTTTGACTATGTAAAAGGTTTGTGGACCTTATAACCACCTCTACCTTATACCAAAAAAAAAATACTTAAGGGAAAATAACCACAAGATCTAAAATAAAGTTGCTATATGAAATATAAGATAATGGTAATATTCTAATCATATAAAACTCATAAATAACTTATGCAACAACTTATAAAATTGTCATTAACAAATGCTCATGAAAATAGTATCTTGATATAGAATAAAGATCTCAAATATAATGGGATGTGAGACCATACTTCCACACACTCTCACCCTACATTGTGTCACACACATAGACACATATATAATAGGATGTGACTCTTCATATGGATTACTCTTGGCCTTCACTCTTCTTGAGACTCTTCACTTTCCTACTCTAAGGACACATGTGCACTCTTACATAATGGACACTTGTGCACATCTACACTCATCATACTTGCACTCTTAACTACAAGACACTTGTGCATTTCTTACACATTATTACATTACATAAAATATTTACTCACACTCTAATCTAAGATACACTCCTAATATAAATATGTACCCAAGGTGGTACATTATCATGTACTAAATAATTTAATATACTCCAACACCCCTTGTATTATATTTTATTATTGAAGACTTTAGTCTTCAATATGATTTTCATATTGGTTTTGGAACTTGTGCTCTTTTTTGCTTTCTTCATTCTACTCCCTATCTATATCCCAATCAAGTAAATAACTAGTATCTTCATAAAATACTCTTTGTTGAAAGAGCTTTAACTTCATGTTCTCCTACAAGTTCTTCCAGTTCTTGAATTTCCTAAATCTCTTGAACTAAGTGCCCATTTTGATTTCCTTCTCTATATTGTAGTTGAGGTTGATTGTATTGATTTTGAGAAGTATACTGACGCTAAAATTGTTGTTGATGTGGTCTATATTGATTCTGATATTGTCTTGGTTGAAATAGCCTATTTTATTGGCTTCCAAAATTTGTTTTATTCCCTTGATACTAATTTCTTGGATTGAATCTACAATAATTTGTACTATGTCCTCTTTTCTTACATACTTGACAATATCTATTATTCTATTTTTATCTGTTTCTTGAGAATGAAGAAATATTTCCTTGTGGATTATCTTTTGAGACTAAGGCATCGTTAATCATTTCATCTTTGATTGAATTCTCTACCTCATACTGTTGTAGTATATTGACTAACTAATCAAACGATGTATCTTTACTTAGAATTTGTAAAGATGTTAGGATTATACTCCTAACCACCATACTAATCACATTATTAGTTAATTATTTAATCACTCTCTCTTTCACAAAGGTTGTGACCTTTGATCACACCTTCACACTCCTAGAAATAGGCATTTCAATTGGTAGAGTTGAGGCATCGAAGAATATAAATATTAATTAATTGTTGGGTTCCCCATACAATACAACAATGATTCCTTAATAAAAGCGATTCCTTTTTATTATTCTAGCATTATAATTAGTCTTTATCTATTGGGTTCACTACATCTGGTATCAAAGCCAAGTCCTAAAGGGATTTTTTTTTCCTTTTTTTTCATTCTCCGAATACAAGCCTGGGGACACTACCAAATGATTACAACCAATTCAAAATTAGTGAACACGTCCAAGGAGCAACCATCCAGAGCGACTTCCAAATAAGGCTCTTCATAGCCAACGCAGTGCTCACCACCGATAGCGAGGCAAGGATGTACAGAAGCCAGCAGGTGAGAGTCCTTATAGTAGGAGCAACTAGCGGCATATCATGCCAGAGCGACTGCCAAATAATAGCGCAGACGCAGGCATAATAACAGAGCAAAAATGCTCATCAATCTGTCCATACCGCGTCATAAATACATTACAAAAACATCTTAGAATTTTTTTTCTCCTATCACTCCTAGGCCGATGAAATGATTAAAACCAAACATCAAATCGTTCCTCTGCGTATATACGTTTTTTCGGTGATATTTCAAAACTTCGACGAAATTAAATAAATCATATTATAAAAGAACCTAAGGTTTATATATTCCAATGATAAAAAATTCGACTGGTAACAGGAATCAGAATGTGGTGCAAACAATTTTACCATAAATTCCATCACACAACATATTCCCTTACATCATATCCCTCACCGTCACAACACATCAAAACCACAGTCACCTACACTATTATAAAAGAAACAAATTACCTTCACATCAGCCAAAATATTCGAAGGCAATCCATTCCAAACCAAAACAAAGAACTATGAAATTATCCAAAGCAAATTCTTAAATTTATCCATAAAGTAAGCTGACGAAGACATCGTCCGACAACATAGGGTATAACGCACGTGACATACAGGCGATTGCAAACAACATAGATACCACCATTCTAATTTGTATCGGTTATATCTGATGAAGACACCCCCTGTGACGATAGATCTCACAGAGAGAAGCATTAAAATTCGTATCAGGTAATGGTATAACAAGCAGATCAAAGAAATCAATCCAAAAAAAAAAAATTGTTCAACAAATAGTAAACACCAAATAAAAATTTCTAACAATAAACTTTTGGAGGCCAACTTTTTGACAAACAAATCTTGACGATGACTTTTAGCCACTTGTGTCGATGATTTCTCGTGACAGTTTTGTGCCAATTTTTCAGCAAATTAGTGACAATTTCCAAACAACAACTACGCAAATGGCCGACGATGGAAGAATATATCATGATACCAACCTAATTTTGCTACTTAATCTTGCCCACCTACGTCAAGTCACATCAGTGCGTGTATATAAAATTCAATTCCAGGATATCGTCAATCGCATCATAGGGTTGGACGAATCAGTCCTCATAAGTGGGTTCATCAATGGATTGAAAGAAGAAATTAGAGTGAAGATCATGATGTACACTCCTCGCACCCTATAGGAAGCCATTGGATTAGCCTTGTTAGCCGACGATACATTCAATGTTCAACGTCAACAGGGGGAGCAACCTATTGATAAATTGACATTCAAGCACACTATTCCAAAACACAAACCCTTGCCAATTAAGTACCTTAGACTACAAGAAATGGAGGAGCGACGAGCGAAAGACCTCTGCTATACTTGTGATGAGCAATTTAGGCCCCTTCATTGTTGTGCTACACAAACATTGTATTTATTGAATATAGTTGATCCCTGTCACTCCATAGAGGAAGAAGGTGAGGAAGATGTGCACGACATGACCAAAGCACCTGATCATAAAAATGAAGGAAATGAGGTTGATGTGCAAGAAGTGCTTGATGCACCACAAAAAGATGAGGTAGACATCCATGCAGTAAACAATGAAGGCGAGACATACACTCTCAAAGAACTACACACAAGTTCATCACCAATAGTGAGTTCTCATCGTATAGGTAGCCTGATTCAGAAAGGAGGCAAAAGAGTGAGTGCACCTTTATTTTCCCTTCATTCTACACAGGACGAATTGGCTAAAGCGAAAGCCTACCGTCATCACAATTCTCCTAAGGAAGATTCTACTATTCTTTCTAGCAACCCCCCACTGATGCTTCGACCTTCAATATATCCTTGCCTTCGAAAATGTGACATTAAAATAGTACAAGAACTTGCACAAATTCAACTAGGAAAACAAGCAATGAAGCTCCTTACTTTGAGCTTTGAGGACAAAGCTCTTTTTAAGGAAGGTGGCATGTTAGGATTCTACTCCTAACCACCATACTAATCACATTATTAGTTAATTATTTAATCACTCTCTTTCACAAAGGTTGTGACCTTTGATCACACCTTCACACTCCTAGAAATAGGCATTTCAATTGGTAGAGTTGAGGCATCGAAGAATATAAATATTAATTAATTGTTGGGTTCCCCATACAATACAACAACGATTCCTTAATAAAAGCGATTCCTTTTTATTATTCTAGCATTATAATCAATCTTTATCTATTGGGTTCACTACAAAAGATGTGACTAGATGCTTGTAGCTTTTTGGTAGTGCTCTTAGAATCACTTGAACAAGAAACTTGTCTTCTATCTTTTCTGCTAAGGTTAATAATTTTCCTTTTATATCTGCCACTTTTCTTCGAAATAATTCTATACTTTCACCACTATTAACTTTTAGAGAATGCAATTATGTTTGAATATTGGAGATAGTGGTTTTATTCTTTCCTTCAAATATCTTGGCTAAAGTATTCTAGGATTTTGTCGAATATACTGTTGAACTAATGTATGGTTGTATATCATTTGTAATTGCAAATGTTATTATCATAAATGATTTTGATTCATCTTCTTCATACTTTTGAATTTCTCTTGTATCTTCAGTAGGTTTAGTTTTTGACCCTTTAAAAATATCCCAAAGTTTTTATACTATCAATATTGACCTCACTTTGTTTTTCCATGAAGTATAATTAGGACCTTTAAGAAGTTGGGATTCTGAAAGAAAAAAATTTGTTTGTTGCCATGATAACACTTGTAGACTACCTTATATCTCCTTAACGTTTTAAATATCAATTTCAATATAATATTCAACGTCTACTCTTTAAGATGAATACCTTGTATTTGCTAATGTTTGGATATATGATCAGACAATAGTTTTGACAAAGATTTCAATTCTTCAAAACTCTAGGTACCTTTTAAGCAAGGCTAATTTTTAACTCACCAAGCTTGCTGCCCAAAATGGTGAAATCACAACTCTACTTCTCAAAATTGCTGCTCAATAACCTATATTATTGCTATTCAAAAATATCTTAATTTGTAGCTATTTTCTTCTCATATTGCTACCTTCAAACTTCTAAAAAATTTAGCTAATTTCCTTCTCCAAATGTTTTCCAATCTTTATGAAATTTGTTGCTTTCAATACTACCCAAAAACTCCTTCAATTTGCTTCCTTTCTTATGTTTGCAAACTCTAAATTTTTGTAGCTCCAAATGCTACCAACAGGTTGTTTTTTTGCTATCCAAAAATTGTCTCTGTCTCCTTCAATTATCTCCTTAAGTTACTGTCAATTTCTCCTTCAAACAACTATCCAAAAACACTTCTAAATATGCCCAAAACTTCTCCAATTCGCAACTCTTATAACTCCTTATGTTTCCCAAATTCATAGTCACAAGCTCTTCAAATGCTGCTCCAAAATTCTAACTTCTTCTTGTCTGTCTGGCTGTCCTAAAACTCTTCAAATTCTACCCCAAAAATATGCAATCTTCTTCTTCAAAAATCAGCCTTCAAAAATTTAATGGCTATCTCAAAAAAGGTCAATGTGTAGCCTCTTTCAATATTCTTACTCCTACTTAGCTTCCACTGAATTTTATCTTCAAATTTGACCTTTTTGTTGGCCTCTTCTTCAAGAATCTGAATGTCTTGAAGTCTTCAAAAATACTTTCTCAAATTTGGCAAACTTCTTGCCAAAGATCTTCTCCCTAAATAAGTTTCATAAATCCTTTTGGGCTTGTTGTTGGATGACAACAATTTTCCCAATTTTGATGTGATTACCTTTTTTAGGAGTTTCTTCTTCTTGCAATCTTCTACCTCAAAATTTCTTCAAATCTTCTTCAATGGCCACTTCTTCAATTTATCAATAGGGCTTCTCTATTCTCCTTTTTTCTCCTTCAAAATTTTAATGGACCTTTTTCTTAGGCCTCCTCAATATTCTTTCTCAAATCTACAATAGGGACCTCTTCTCTCGGGTCTCCTCCTTCTCAATCTTCAATAGGGCTTCTCTAGCCTCTTTCTCTCTTCTTCCTTCAATCTGTAGTCTTCAATATTCTATGGGGACCTCTTTCTTGGGTCTCTTCAATCTTATATATTCTACCTTCTATGGAGACCTATTTCTTGTGTCTTCCTCAATATTCAATCTTCAATCTTTAATGGGGCCTCTTTCTTAGACCTCCTTAATCTTCAATGTCTACTCTTTTGTTGCAACTCCAAAACTAATCCCTGCACGATGAAAGCACATAGACTTTCAAGAAATAAAAGGTAAAATTCTTCTCTATCTATTGTAGGAATCTTCTCAAATTTTGAAAACTAATTTTCTACAACAAAATCTTAGACAATAGCAACCAAATACATCCAAATCTCTAAAATTCTAAAATCAATAAACTTCACTTGTTATTAATCAATCTAGTTGAAAGAAATCTATTTTGAGTCTCAGTCTTCATGAGTTTTCCTACAATCCTATGGAAAGACTCTAGCCAAATAGTAACTTTCAAATTCTGTAAATGAAATCTCCCTATCTCCTATCAATATCCCTTGTGGCTTTGATACCACTGTTAGCTTTTGATGCTTAATACTTAAAGCAAAATAACCACAAGATCTAAAATAAAGTTGCTATATGAAATATAAGATAATGGCAATATTCTAATCATATAAAAATCATAAATAACTTTTGCAACAACTCATACAATTGCCATTAACAAATGCTCATGAAAATAGTATCTTGATATAAAATAAAGATCTCAAATACACCATACTTCCACACACTCTCACCCTACATTGTGTTATATAAACACACACACATAGACACATATATAATGGGACATGACTCTTCATATGGAATACTCTTGGCCTTAACTCTTCTTGAGACTCTTCACTTTCCTACTCTAAGGATATATGTGCACTCTTACATAATGGACACTTGTGCACATCTACACTCATCATACTTGCACCCTTAACTACAAGACACTTGTGCATTTCTTACACATTATTACATTACATAAAATATTTACTCACACTCTAATCTAAGACACACTCCTAATCTAAAGATGTACCCAAGGTGGTACATTGGCATGTACTAAATAATATAATATACACCAACATAAAAAAAAGAAAAAAAAACTCTGACGAATATTCATATGGAAAAAAAACAAATATCACAACTATTAACAAGAAGCAAGGCTAAACCCACAAATAAAAACAAAAAGTAATGATGAAAATTATATATTGGAATATTAGGTGCATAACTAAGACCCCTAATAAAAGGTATTATAAAATTTTCAAGTTGTTATAGATAATATATTTATAGATATGTAATCCGGGTAACAATTATTTTAGCTATTTGAAGTGTTGAATTTCATCTTGAAAAAATTTAAATTTCAAAATGTAACTATATGAGTGAGATTTTCTCTTAATGAAAATGATATCAAGGAGTTGATTGTGGAAACTTAGCAGTTTGAGGAAGATGACAAATATCTTTGATAGAAAGGCAAATGAAGAATATCTTTGATAAAAAGACAAGTTGGATATGGTTTAATTAACTTGATAGTAATGATTTGTTAGTTTAATGGGAGTGGCCCCCAATAGAAGCCACATATAGCTTTTTAAAAACAAATGGTTATATGACATTAAAACAAACTCCATGCATAGTACATCATGACTACGTTATCATGGTATTTCAACTAATTACCACATGGAGATATTTGGTTGGCTAACAATATTTGAACCTGAGTCTTTACCTTTGTTGGACTAACTTCCATGCCTCAAGGATTTAACTTAGTGAACTAACCGCTGCTTTGGACCCTGGGACTAACCACCCTGTGAGGTGTTCAAATATAAAGATTGTATCAGACACTAATGCCTTGAGGTTTTGGTGTAATAACAACTCTACAGTGGTATTAGAGCCTCACCCCAGGATCAAATCCCCCTAAGTCATGTCGAAGAGGGGATGTACTAACCACCGCACCTCATGGATTTGACTTAGTGGACTTACTGCCACCCTAGACCTTGGGACTAACCGCTTTGTGAGGTGTTCAAATACATAGATTGTATCAAACACTAATGCCTTGAGGTTTTGATGTAACAAAAACTCTACAAAAAATTCACATTTTCATTCATACCTTGATAATGAATATGTAGATGATCCTTTAAAATATTGAATCATTATAATCATTCAACTCTTTGCAAAGTTGTTTGGAAGCATGGTTGAGAGTAGAATCAGTACGTGGATAGAAGAAAAAGGAAAGGTAATAGGGCAAGCAAGTTTTAGACCAAAACACTCTACAATACGCCACATTATCAATTTAAGACATATAATTGGAAAAGAAGTGTATTGTTGTTTTATGGACATCATGAAAGCTTTTAACACTATGTGTAAAAGTAAACAATGAATTAAAATGGAAGACTTTGACATACTAGAAAAGTATGGAGCGATAATTCATAGACTCTATGCGAAGATCTAAGATAAAATCAAACAATAAGTAAGCCTTTCGAAATGCTTTAGAAGTGATATAGAGGCTAAACATTGATACCCATAATCCCCTATCTTATTTGGTTTATATATTGACTAATTAGAAGAATGACTAAATATCAGTGGGGGGACAATATTAATTTAGGAAGATATCTAGTAAGGCTTTTTTTCTATGGAAATTATCTCATTTTAGCATAGGTTTTGAGAGAGCGTTTAAAGGCCTTAGATCACTTTTGCAATAAGGTAGACATGTAAATAAATACCAAGATTATGATCTTCTCTAATAAAAAGAAAAATATCAGTTAATTTTTTATTTTCAAGTGGATCTTTTGAAAGTACATACTACATTTATGATGGGATAGACTTTAATAATAAGCTCGATTGGGAATCGCATAGAATGAAGAGAACATTGGGATAATGGAGAGCACTTTTTGCATTACAAAATAGAAGCAAAGAGGTTGAATTAGGAGACTAAAAGACTGTATGGGTTCTATTCAAACTACTAGTGGTATCAATGGCATTGTATGGGTGTGAAGTATTGGCGAGTAGCACATCAAACTCAAAATGGAGATAAATAGAGAGGATTCAAAAACTTATGATTACAAAAAAATTCAAAATAAAAGAGTGAGTTTCATATGAGATTCTTCTAGTAGAAACGTGTACCTTCCCTATAGAGGCAATTGCAAGGGTTTATCTTATGAAATACTTGAAAAAAATTGAACAAATGAATGCAAATAGATGACCTAAAGTTGTAATAGAAGAAGATTTGAATAAAAAAAAGAATACATGGATGAAGCAAAATAAATGGAATATCAACTTGAATGAATGCCCAAATGATAACAAGACATAAAGGTATTTCTTAAAGAAAATTTAACACAACTGCGTGGAAAAATAAGGTAGAAAGAAAGAAAGGACATTATATTGTTGAATTTTAACCCTACATATGACTAAAACAAATATTCTCATGACCAAATTGAGGACCAACTCATACAAACTTAGATGTGAAACAAATAGATTGAAGAGACCAAAAGATGAATGGAAGGAGAGGAGATATATCATAAGAGGAAAGAAAAGAGAGGAAATATTTTGAAAGAGGAATAAGAGAAGAGGATATATACCTTTTGTACGCTAGGGAAAGTTTTTTAAAAGAAACACTATATTTTAGAATGTGAGGTATATAGTGAAATTTGAGCTAGCTATGTCCATACTCATTAGGATCATTGTAAGAATTATTTGAAAAGGAGAAACTTAAAAAAGTATAAAAATTCATCCTCAAAATCAATAGTAAAAAATTAACATTATAAAACAAATAATTGAATCAAATTTTGAAGGTTGGCAACCATATTTCTATAAAATTGTTATCCTATAAACTCCTTTAAAATAATTTGGTACCATGGATGCTATTTTTGAAAACGAATTTGAAAAAAATATAATAAAAGAAGAGACTCCTCCTAGCCTTAGCCAGCAAGAGCACTCGTTTCTTCCTTTTAACTCTCTAACAAACTTCCATAATCTAAAACCCAAGATCTTAAGAACTAACCATTTTTTATTACAACACTAAAAGGATATATGCATTGGAGCCAAATCTCCAAACCCATATGTCTGCAATGACTTTCCAAATTAGCCAAACATTGGATTTGCTCACTAACCTGCCTAATCCTCTCATCCTCAATGGCCATGCCACTATGCCACTAAACCCTTACCTCCTTCTCGATACCCATCTTAGCCAAGAAGTCTGCCACTTTACTTTGAGCTCTATCCACATAAATCGGAATCACATCATCCAATTCCCTCCACAACTCCTTAATTTAGGTGACAAGAATCCTCAACCTCCATGTCTCCAAAGAAAACCAAAGTTCCTCATGCAATCCAAAGCTCCTACCAAGATTTGTGAATTGGATTATATGATTATCCTCCTATAACATTGTCTTATCGCCTATATAGAAGCAAATTTGATAGTTAAAGTTTTTGCTTCATTGTTCGTGGCCCTGCCCATACCCTACAATTCCCAATAAATCACTGTCCCAATATGGTTCCTACATACCACTCCAATTCCAACTCTACTTGGATTGCCTTTTGCACTCCATCAGTATTAATTTTATTCTAGCCTTTCGAGGATGTTTTCCAACTCGCTTTGGTGTCATGGATGCTAAAAACCTCCTATCCTATTTTATTGCAAATTGAGAATATGTGTTCTTTCTTTGGCCTAAAATTTTGTCTTGTGAGGGAGGGATACTGTAGTGGTATGTATTTGAGTTTTCATCCAAGAGACCCAAGTTCAAACCCTAGTATAAGTGGACTGGAGCCCTTTCAAAAACCCATGCTTTACCCTAAAATTTTAGTCGATAGCTCGAGGTCCAATTGACTTCGTTTTACCTAGACTAGGGTTTATAGACTTTATTTGGACTAGGGTTTATAGACTTTATTTCACCGAACTAGGATTTTTGTTTTACCAAACTAAAGTTTATAGAGGTTTTCTTATATATCTAATTCACTTCATTTTACCCAAACTAGGATGTATAAAGAAATTTTCTTATATAGCCAATTGACTTTGTTTTATTAGACTAAGGTTTATAAAGCTTTTTTATAATATATATATATATAAAAAGGAAAAATAAATCAATTAGAGAGTGCCCATTGATCTCGAGTCTCGGTGCACAAAGAAAACTTTTAAAAATGCTGTAAATGTGTTATATATAGGGCAAAACGTGTCCTCCAAAACCCTAGTTATGGACAGAGTGAGGGCTTAAAGGTAACTGTTCGGCATTAGAGGCATTCATCGTTCGTTCGTGAGGAGAGAAGAGGAGAGGGCAACAAAGATCCCAACAATGGTATGATCTTTCATTTCTGTTTTCCCAGCCATTTTCCATGTTTAAAATTTTAGAATCGTTTATACGGGCTTCCAGCCCACGCCATTTTCAGTGTATTGTCTCTCATCTGCTTGGTTGTATCATGTCACGAAATTCCTGGAGAGAAGTCCAGAAGAAAAAACAATCTTGTAGGGCTTGATGGTGTAGACTCGTTCCAACCAAGACCTATGGTAGATGAAGGTTTTTATTAGGTCAGACACATTTGTTTACTTTCTGTAATAAGGGATCTGGTGGTTATGTGGCCGCCATTGTTTATGTTAATAATGCATAGCTAGGAGTTTATTGGATAAATACTTAGATTTTTAAGAAAGAGATTTTATGTTCAAATTTTATTGATATATATTTTTGTATATTTATAAAAAATGTTATAATACTATATATATTATTATGATACCACTACATATTCAAAATAATAAAAATAATAAAAATAAAACCCATATAGAAGGTCTGATGGTTGTAATTCAATAAAATTTAAGTTATACAGAATTGAATAAACAGACTTATCCTATTTACTTTTCTGTAACCAATGTAAAAGATAATGTAGAGCAGGGTTTCAATCTTAGTCTTGGTAACCTTTACATAATATAATTATTATTATCAACAACATAACCATCTTTATATTTATTGTTATCTCTAGAGATATCCTTGAACACAATTATAGCAAAACTGCTTCTAATCAAGAATGTTTCCTCCGTTTGACATCTTAATTTCCAGTCCTGAAGAGTTGCTGAAATCGTTAATAAAAGAGTTTGGAGTCTCCATGCAGAATGATGCCATCTAAACCTCTTTGTTCTGTTAGCTGCATTTGCAAGTGCCTCACTCTCTGACTGGTTATTCATTTCCCTTCTGTATCTTCAACATAATTTAATACTATTTAGACCTTTCTGATCTCTGCATATATATCCCTCTCGCGTTGATCATGGTTGGCGTGTGATAACCCATCAAACATTAATTCTAGCCATTCTCTTTACGGAGGAGATCCCATTTCATGTCCTGATTCTAAAATTTCTTGCCTTTCATGTCTCTTCTTGCTGAATTCTTTTTAAAAGAGTTATATAAATCTCTTGTAAAGCTGCTTGGTATAGGTTCCAAAACCGATCCACCTTCCCCTGTTTCCTATTAAAACTTTTAAATTTCCC
Source organism: Wollemia nobilis (assembly GCA_028583015.1). Taxonomy (NCBI): domain Eukaryota; kingdom Viridiplantae; phylum Streptophyta; class Pinopsida; order Araucariales; family Araucariaceae; genus Wollemia; species Wollemia nobilis. The sequence goes on along the minus strand of JAQPPZ010001836.1, from coordinate 1,796,644 downwards.
CCTAGAACCAGGGAAGTAGAGATTATGCTATCTGCTATCTTTTTCTATTCTTAGCATTTCTCATTACGGGTCTATCTCAACATATGCAGGGATCCTTTTGAGGAGGCTCCAAGGGATTTTAAAATGCACATCTGATTTTAAGACACCTGGTTCCCAAATCGACCTTTAACTAAAAGATGATCCACGGTTTCATTATTTACTTCCATGTGACAAGCGTCGGGATCCTCTCTTATGTATCATGAGTTAAAATTCTGTTGGGGCATGCTAGCCATACAGGACCTTGGATCTAGGCCAAGCCCTTCCTTTACAGATTGACTTTTCGAACAATTTGAATATCATGACACAGGGTAGAAGGCTGTGGATAACCCTTTTTAACATAATTATTTCCACTTTTGGTTCCTTTCCTGTTCAACTCATCTTCGTATAATTTGGTCATCACTCTGAAGATTGAGAATGCTTTCTAATTGAATCCTGTGAAGGATGAAATTCCTTCCATTTGCTTTTGATTACCCCTTCATGTATGCCAATGTCGTAATCACTTACTTTATGGCCCAAAGTTGCGTCAAATGGAGTTGGGTCGCATTTAAGCTTCTGATTTTAGAATTGAAGACAATACCCAAGGTTCCTCCCAAAATCTTCCCTGATCGCCCCCCTGACATCGCATCTGAGGTGTGCAATTATCAAACTTATGCAATTAAAAATAGACTTCCATATAGCTGACCCATTAGCTTTATTGTTAATCGTGAAAATTTTAATAGAATTTATACTATCCATATGCTTTTCATAGAATCTAGCTTCACGTTCTGTCCCGATCTTCATGAATTCAGCAAATTAGTTTTGCTTCCAGAGCTTGATTCATCAGTCTTACGTCTCTCTCTCTTGATCCTTCCATTTGCTCGGGGAAACATCCCTTACGACTTTTGAAGAGCTGCTGAATTCATTGCTTCAATAAAAGAGTTTGGAGTCTCCTTCCAGAACAATGCCATCTAAACCTCTTTGTTCTGTTAGCTGCATTTGCAAGTGCCTCACTCTCTTACTGGTTATTCATTTCCCTTCTGTATCTTCAGCATAATTAATCTAATACTATTTCGACATTTCTGATCTCTGCACATATCTCTTGCTTGCGTTGAGCATGGTTGGCGTGTGACAACCTATCAAACATTAAATCTAGCCATTCTCTTTACGGAGGAGATCCCATTTCATGTCCTGATTTTAAATTTTCCTGCCTTTCATGTCTCTTCTTGCTGGATTGTTTTTGAAAGGGTCATATAAATCTCTTGTAAAGCTGCTTGGTATAGGTTCCAAAACCGATCCACCTCCCCCTGTTTCCTATTAAAACTTCTAAATTTTCCCATAGAATCAGTGAAGTAGGGATTTTGCTATCTACTATCTTTGTCTATTCTAAGCATTTCTCATTACGGATCTATCTCAACATATATAGAGATCCTTCTGAGGAGGCTCCAAGGGATCTCTAAGATGCACATCTGATTTTACGATATCTGGTTCCCAAATCGACCTTTAACTAAAAGATGATCTACAGTTTCATTATTTACTTCCATGTATATAGCACCGTGACGAGCGTCAGGATCCTCTCTTATGTATCATGGGTTAAAATTCTGTTGGGGCATGCTAGCCATACAAGACCTTGGATCTAGGCCAAGCCCTTCCTTTACAGATTGACTTTTCGAACAAATTGAATATCATGACACAGGGTAGAGGGCTGTGGATAACCCATTTTAACAGAATTGTTTCCACTTTTGGCTCTTTTCCTGTTCAACTCATCTTCTTATAATTTGGTTATCTCTCTGAAGATTGAGAATGCTTTCTAATTGAATCCTGTGAAGGATGAAATTCCTTCCATTTGCTTTTGATTACCCCTTCTTCATGTATGCTAATGTCGTAATCACTTACTTTATGGCCCAAAGTTGCGTCAAACGGAGTTGGTTCGCATTCAAGCGTCTGATTTTAGAATTGAAGGCAATACCCAAGGTTCCTCCCAAAATCTTCCCTTATCTCCCCCCTGACATCGCATCTGAGGTGTGCAATTATCAAACTTCTGCAATTAAAAATAGATTTCCATATAGCTGACCCATTAGCTTTATTCTTAACCGTGAAAATTATAACAGGATTTATACTATCCATATACTTTTCATAGAATCTAGCTGCACGTTCTGTCCTGATCTTTATGAATTCAGCAAATTACTTTTGCTTCCAGAGCTTGATTATGTAAATATCTTGATCCTTCCATTTGCTCAGGGGAACATCCCTTTTTCATATCATAGCTGGAATCTTGTTTTGGTCTGCTGGGCCTTGCCACAGAAAACACCCTTGGATTCTCACTTTACAATTCTGGGTCTTTGATGGAATTTGAACTATAAACGAAAAATATACAGGTGGAGCCTATCAAGGACATGCAATTTCCCAGCTGCCAAGAGCTACCTACCAGTGCAGCCCTTGAGCTTGCTATTTTAGTATTAATCTATCTGTAAGCCCATCCCAAAGTTCCAATTTAATTTTTCACTGAAACATTAAGAATTCCTGAGTTCTAATTAGGGAGGGAGGCTAGAGGAAAGCCTGGATAGTTGCTGATTTGAACCTATTTTCATATAAGAATATTAAAAAACACTTGTGATTTAGCTCTATTAATGATCTGCCCGGTTGCATCCTCATAAGACTTCGGGGTTGTTTTAAATTGTCATGCTTCCTGCATAGAGGAGAGGCATGCCAATGCTGTATCATCTACAAATTGTAGATGTAATATTGTGTGTTCTGAAGTTATTGAAGATCTCATATGTGTCCTATATTCTTCATATGATTGAAAGTTCTTCCAAGATCCTCTACATTAATAAAGAAAAGATACAAGGATAGAGGATTCTCCTACCTCAGTAGTTGCTGAAAAAAAGCCTGATGGAACACTGTTAATCAGCATGAATGATTTAGGGCTTCACATTTTGCTCATTACCCATTTTACCCAGTGGTTTGAAAATCAATGTGTGCACATTAATAATTTATGAATACTGAAACAAATGTTGTTTCTGTTGATATTTTCCTCTGCACCAAGTGATATAAGCTTGCCTTCTGATTGCTATAGAACACTTTGTTGTAGAAGTAGTAATAATAATGATATTTTTTTTTTAGTAATTTTGCACTGAAGTTATCCGCCACCTTACTTTCATGAGGGGATTAGAACACCTGTCAAACGCTAATGAATGTACCTCATTACTATGATACCATAGTCCTTTGGACGCTACTAATATTGTTGTAGTAGCAGTATTACTACTAAAGTTCTGAATACAGTTTGGATGCATTATTCTGTTAGTGGATTTGTTTTGTGATATTTTGGTGTGTTGATCCCATTTGTTATGTAGACATAACTGTAAACAAATCTATTATTTAAGTTTTGCCTGGTTATTTTCCTTGATCTCTTAACTATGTACGAGGAATGAGGATTACATAGTCTTTGCTTAAAATGCAGCCTAAGCAAATTAATGAGATCAAAGATTTTCTGCTGACGGCACGGCGGAAGGATGCACGGTCAGTGAAGATAAAGAGGAGCAAGGATGTTGTCAAGTTCAAGGTGAGGTGTAAGAAGTACCTGTACACTCTGTGTGTGCATGACTCAGAAAAGGCAGACAAGCTGAAGCAGTCTCTGCCACCAGGTTTGTTTCTACATGCTCTGCTTTCTGACTGGATTAGTCATAAGGTTCGTTGTTGTGAAGGATATAATATATTGATTAGCAATTAGAAGTCTCATAAGTAAGTTGTGCAATGCAGCTTCTGAGGCTTTCTACAGTTATTTGATTCATTGCTATTGTTTTATTTGAAGCCGTTTTAAATTTGCTCTTATATCGCAGGTTTGACTGTCCATGACCTTTAAGGAATTCTGTTAAGCCAGGCAACAGGCATGAAGAAGCTTTACGCTAGGTTTTACAATGGAATTTGTTCTTAAGTAGGCGAAAAACTCAAAATTTCCATGAATCTTTGTAAGGTGTATTAGATAAGATATTTTTGATATTTATTCCAATTGATGGATTTCTAATTCCTATATGGGTTGAGGCTGGCATACAGTTTAACAAGAATTTACACATTGTTTACCTCTGTAGTTGTGTTTGATACTTTTTCCTAATTAGATTGCTTGAGAATTCATCTTTTTGCAAAAGCAACTTCAACTAAACCTCCATTTTTACTTTTTTTGGTTTTCTCTCCATTTTGCTTTTCGTCATCCCTTTGGAATTTAACATATAGCTGGCTGTACCATGCTTTAGAGCCCTATTTATGATGTTAGCTTAATGGACGAGTGCCAGTTTACACTCTTATTTTAGTGAATCCCCACATGTTTTATCGCTTTACAAAGAAAAGTTCTTATAAGCATGTAGCATGAGAAGTTACATAGTATATCTTGTCTAATAATCAGCTGTTCTCTTTACACAATGATCTAATGCCAATAAATTAAATCATTGCAAGGGAAGAAGGTCCTGGAGCAGGTGCCAGGGATTATGCTGAAGTTTTACTGAGGTCATTGTCAGTTTTTAAAAATATGAACTATCATATGTTTTGTCAAATTAGTGCAGATGCTATTCAAAATAGATATTTTGGCCTGTAAATGTAGCAGATTACATCTGATGGATCATTTTCAACAAATTTTAGTGCAATACCCTATACAAGGGATTCATGCAACTAGAATTATGCCATACTGTATCAGAATTAATTTCAGGGTTACAGTTACAAACCAACTTAATCAACGTAAGGAATTTTGTGTTGGGCAGACATCTTTACGTTTTTGTATGACTTTGCCATGAGCCAATATATTCTTCATGGGATTTTCTTTGATTCTTCATTTACATTTATTTTGTAAACACTCTCACGTACACAGATTATATGCATCGATGCATAAATGTGCGTTTCATAGATTATACTCTCTTAATTGCTTACCTATAGTTTTCATCATTTTTTTAAAATGATATCATCCAAAATATCAAAGAATTAATGTACTGGATCCACGGGCAAGGACCGGCCAGGACGCTACTTGCATTATCCGTGATATGGCCCGGGTTCAATCCCCACAGCGTATATAAGAAATATTACTAAAAAAATTAGTGGACTGGGGTGTTGCAATTCTTGCATTTGGTTGGTTGGTTGTTCATAGGTCTAGAGCTTTACTACCCGACATCGTTTGATTTGGCAAAATGATTTGAGTTTTGAAACAGCACAACATATTAGTATGTGGGTTCATTTGTTTTATTGAGCATAGGTTCTATGGCTGTATGTGTATACAATGTAGACCGTGGTTTTGATATTCTGTCTTTCAGAATATATATATAATTTTTTCCAATCAATTATATGGAATTGAAACAGCCTTAACCGTATTACATTATCACCGCATAGTGGTATTATATATCATTTGTCAAGATTTGATACTGGCCTCTCCTTGAAAGTTGAGGAATTTAATTAGTTGAGCCTAAGTTGCCACATTTGAGTTTGAGAAAGATAAAAAGTGAAACAAGTATATAATAATGACAATAAATTAAACCTTGGAGGCAATGCCTGTTTGGGCAAAGGTAGTAGTCTGACCCGACTCCACTAAGTGTGCACCAGTTCGACAAAGGTGGTACCAATCCTGAGCCAGCGGTGGTCTCCCGTATGTTGAGTTGCCAATAACGAGGAGAGGTAGGGGTTATAGTGACAACTCCATGATTTGAACCCAGAACTCGTAGTAGGAAACAATGGGTAGTTATTGATTCCTTTATGTAACAAAAAAAAATGGTAAATTTAAAGTCTTGAGATCTTTAAATATGTTGGAAGAGCAATGGATTCATTTGGAGTGTATCAATGCTTCAAATCCTTACCATGAACACGGTGAATATTGTTTCCAAAAAATTGCCAAAGCAAAAGAACATTGGGAGAAAGAAGAGACGAGCAAGTGCGAGTTGAGAGGAAGTGCGAACCAATATTGAGATCTTCAGATGTGGCAAAAGAGCAACGGATTTGTTCAGAGTGTGTCAATGCTTCAAACCCTTACAATGACTCCGACGGATATTGTTTCCAAAAAATTGTCAAAGTAAAGGAATGCTAGGAGAAAGAAGAGAAAAGAGCAAGTGCGAGCGAAGAACGAGTGCAAGATGAGGGAGTGCAAGCCAAGAGCGATCCCTATCCCAACCCCACTAGTTAGTTTGGAAAGAAAGTCATATTTGAAAGCCTTAATGGAAGTGAGGATGCTCTAGCTAGAAGTATGGATGCCCAAGGTGTAGTAGATGTTGCGCTAGAAGTGACAATGAAGGATGAAATGATTGAGCATGATATAATGGTTTTGAAAAGTAGGGGGTTAATATTTAAGTTCTATAGATCTCGGTCAAGGTTTGTGGAAATTCAAGATTGGATCAAGTGGAAGTGGGAATTGAATTCAATTTACTTTGTGAATTTTCTTCCTAAAGTTTTGTTTTCTTGTCATCTTTTCTAATTTGGAAAGCAAGGATAAAATATTGAGTGGGGACCATGGTTTACAGGGAGAGATATCTTTTATTTAAGACAATGAAATGAAATTTTTTCTATCGAGACAAAAACTTTTAAGAAACTTCTTATTTGGGTTAAAGGCTTTTTGGACTTCCCTATCAACTTATCAATAAAGATGTTTTGAAGAATATTGAAAATACCTTAAGAGAATTCATCGAAGGACCAACTCTTAAGGAGCACAAACATACTATATATACTAGAATATGTGTTGTTATGGATATTTCAAAACCTTTGCCACAATCCATTAAGATTATGAAAATATCGCATTTCGTTATCGCATTTTGTTGCCGCAATTGTTATAAAGAAGAATATGCTTTTGAGGTTATTCCTTGCTCTACAAATCCTACACAAGACAAACCTATGGATGATAAGTCTTACTTTGAGCAGTGTGAGAAGATTGAAAAAATGGATGAAGATGAAAGTAATGATGAAAATGAAAAAAAGAGAGGAGGATCAAAGAAACCAAAACAAAGAGAAAAAAAGAAACCAAAAGGTATTTTGATATGGGAAAACAAAAGCAAATATTGCAAGTGTTAACAAGAAGTGGGGCTAAACCTACATAAAAACAAAAAATAGCAATGAAAATAATATCTTGGAATATTAAGGGCATGAATAATATCTTGGTATATTAGGGGCATGAATGAGAACGAAAAAAATTAGCTATTACAAAACCCTCAAGATTGTTATAGACAATATATTTATATTTATAGATATGAAAAATGGACAACAAATATTTTAGCCATTCATGGTGTTGAATTATGTCTTGACAAAATTTCAATTTTGGAAGGCATTTGTATGAAATGATAAAGAGGAGTTGATTGTGGAAACTAGGCAATGAGGAAGATGACATACCTTTTTGATAAGTGAGGTAGATATCTCTTTGACAAGTGAGGAGGAAGAAGAATATTTTTGATAGAAAGAAGGTTGGATATAATTTAATTAATTTAATAGAAATGTAATGAGAGCAATGTAATGTTTTGTTTCTATAATGGGAGTGGCCCCCAATATAAATATAAGCCACACAGCTTATTAAAAAAAATAAAAGTAAATTAAATATTAATTCAAACATATAATAATAAATTAAATAGTGGCGCAGAGGAGCATCAAACCCGACATAAGTCGGATGGTGATGGAGGAATAAAGGAAATGAGAGGGAGCCAATATCAAAACAATAGATCTTTAGGTATGGTGGAAGAGCAACATGTACATGTGGAATGCATCGATGCTTCAAACCCTTACCACAAACGCATCAAGCATTGTTTCTAAAAAGTCGTCAAAGCAAAGGAATGCTAGAAGAAAGAAGATACAGGCGGGAGTGCAAGCGAAGAGCAATCCCCACTAGCTAGTATGGAAGGAAAGTCATATTTGAAGGCCCTAATAGGAAGTCTAGATGTCTTGGTTGGAAGTATGGAGGCCCAAGTTGGAGATAAGCGGAAGAGCAAATACACATGTTCGATCGAGGTGGTAGATGTTACACCATAAGTGACTATCAAGGATGAGATGATTGAGCATGATATAATAGTTCTTAAAAGTAGAGGGTTAATATGTAAGTTCCATAGATCTTGGCCAAGGTTTTTGGAGATTCAAAATTGTTTCAAGTGGAAGTGGACATTGAATTCAAGTTACTCGAACTATTATTCCTAAAGGTCTTTTCCTCGTCATCTTTTTTAGTTTAGAAATCAGGGATAAAATAATGGGTGATGACCTATGGTTTAGGGGGAGAGATGCCCTTTATTTAAGACCATAGAATGACATTTTTTTTGTTGAGATAGAAACTATTAAGCTTCTTTCTGTGTGGGTAAGGCTTTTTAGACTAACATATCAACTTATCAATAAGGATGTTTTGAAAAATATTGGAAATACCATAAGAGAATTTATAATGGAAGGACTAACTATTAAGGACCAAAAGCATGCTATATATACTCGAATATGTGTTGTGTTGCTATGGGGATTTCAAAACCTTTGTCACAATCTATTAAGATTAAATATGAATAAAGAGAATGAGATCAACAATTGCATTATGAAAATATCACATTTTCATGCCACAATTATAATAAGACTGGACACATGGTAAGAGTTTGCAAAGTGAAAACTTTGAAAGAGAAAATTTTGGTCATGAGATAAACTTCGAGACGAGGCAAGGAAATCATACATTAATAGAAGCTAAATCGGATCAAGGATATTCCACTCCAAAAGAGAGTTCAATCCAAAAGAGAGTACAATGTGTAAGTTGAAGTTCAAAAGGAATTAAAAGTACAAAGAAATATGTGGAGGAAAATCTTAAAACAAAGATGACGAAAAAGGTCAAGTTTATTCTAGGTAAATCACCTTCATTTTCCTCAAGTAGTATAAAGTCCTCTCTTGGTAATAAAAGTGAAAGTGGTGTAGAGGTTATCCCTTGTACTTGAGGGTTTTAGGAACAACATAATAAATAAATGAGGATAAAAGAAATATAACAATTTAAGGGTTTTAGGGCAGAATAAGAAGGTAATTGCTATGGAAGAACATCCTTGCACTTTAGGGTTTCTAGGGCAACTTAAAGAATTATACGCTTTTAAGGTTTTTTCTTGCACTTTAGATCCTTCAAAGCAAGACAAACCTAAAGATGATAATTCTTATTGAACAATGTGAGAAGATTGAAGAGATTGATGAAGATGAAAGAATTGATGGGAATGAAAAAAAGAGAAGAAGATCCAATAAGCAAAACAAAGAGAAAAAAAAACCAAAGGAATATTGATATGGAAAAACAAAAACAAATATTGCTAAGTGTTAACAAAAAGTAGGGCTAAACCCACAAATAAAAACAAAAAATATTAATGAAAATAATATCTTATAATATTAGGGGTATGAATAAGAACCCTAAAAAAGGTTTAAAGAAAGTGTCATGTTCTTATAGACGAGATATTTATAGATGTGGACACTAGACAATAAATATTATAGCTATTCACGGTGTCATCTTGACAAAATTTAAAATTTGGAGGGGTCAATATAAGTGAGATTTTATCTCTTAATAAAAATGAAGTAAATGATTTGACTATGAAAACTTAGTAGTTCGAGGATAGACAATACATATTTTAGCCTCTCATAGTGTTGAGTTTCATCTTGACAACATCTTGACAAAATTTCATCTCGACAAAATTTAAATTTTGGAGGGGTTTATATGAGTGAGATTTTATCTCTTAATAAAAATGAAGTAAACTTAGTAGTGTGAGGAAGATAGCAAATATCTTTGATAGAGAAACAAGTTGAATATGGTTTAATTAACTTGATAGAAATGTAATAAGAAGAATGTAATATTTTGTTTTTGTAATGGAAGTGACCCTTAATAGAAGCCACACATAGCTTATTAACAAAAAATAAAAATAAAAAACTAAATATAATACAAAAGGGTTTGGTGGTTTGTTATGGTGCCCAAATTTTAAAGGGTGAATTTGATTGTCTGGGTGCCCACATAAGGGTGAATTTGATTGTTTGAGCTTAACTAAGATAAAAAAAATATCACTCAAAATAACTAAAAGTAAAAACAACTTATTAAAAAAACTACGAGTAAAAGCAATAAAGTTCACCATTAAATTTGATAAATAAAAGTTAAAATAATGCCCTTGTTAGGACTGGAATGTCATTGCATTGTTATCCAAGTTTGGATCATGGGGATGCCTTATTGTGCCCCTGTGGAATGTGGCCCCAGTTATGCCATTTGTTGTACTTTACCTTCAACAAAAACAACTTAAAATAATAGTCAATGTTAAAATATAATAACAAAAGCTAAATATAATTAAAACACATAACATACAATAAAAGATAAATATAATTAAGAAGGGTTTGGTGGTGGTTTATTGTGGTGTAAAAATTTCAAAGTGTAAATTGAATAAAATTTTGTGAAATTATGGCAGTTTATTATGGTTGAAAAATTTCAAAGGGTGAATTATATCAAATTATGTGGTCTTAGAAAAAAATTATCGATTTTTGACACACTATGTTGCCATTTAATATTTTGGAATCCATGATGTATGAAAACAAATATAATATTTGATGGGGACAATGGGATATGGTTAGGACACTTTTACTAAAGAGCATGATATTTACTTATTTATTTATTTTGTTTAATTGGTTCTATGGGATTGAAATGGGCTCCACCTATATTACGTCATGATTAGATGATAATATTATAACAAGTTTGGCAATTATGCATGTATCACTTGGAAAGATTCAAACTTTGGTTTCTTCTTTGAAGTTGAGGAATCTAACCAATAGTAAGGTTGGAAAAAGAGGATCTTTAGGAAGGTATTGACAATATGGAAAGGAGAGGATTGATATGCATATTCATGGGGTTTAGACCCCAATTGGTAGCACTTAGGAACTAGGCAACAAAACATTGGTGCACGAAGGGAGAGTTCTAGATAGCACTTTACCCTAATGGTTATTTCCTAGCTCTCTTTGCTAGTGAGGAGGATTGAGAGCAAGTGTTCCAAGGAGGGCCATGGTTTTTTGGAAGAGTAGGTCTTTTCATGAAACCTTGATACATAAAATTCAAAGCAAAGGAGGAAATGCCATTGTTGGTTCTAGTATGGGTCAGGTTGTTTGGATTACCTATAGAATACTGGAACCCCAATTTCTTTGAAGCTATTAGAAAAAATTTAGGATCTTTTATGACAATGGTTGAGAGCACATATAGTTTTGAGTAGATGGTTTATGCCAAAATTTGTCTTGATGGATTTTGATAAACCCCTCCTGAAGAATATCACATTACAAGTGTACAATGAAGTTTGGGAATAAGAAGTAGATTATGAGAATGTTCCTTTCAGATGTCATATCTACCACGAGTATGGACATATGACACGAGAATGCTCTTACAAAATGCCATAGTAGGAAAAGGAATGGACTAATACAACTAGCTTCCAAGAACTCAAAAGGAAATTGATCTAGAAGAAAAAGACAATCGTATAAAATAGGGTGACAACAAACATCTTTACCGATCTTCCCACTGAAGACATAAATATTGAAGAAGACAACCAAATGGAGACATAAGCTATTGTAGAGTAAACTCACATTGGGACTGGAGGACCCAAATGTTTGCAATGGAATCAGCCTAGTTATAGATTTTCTAAGTCTACAACGCCCTAGACCCGCTGCCAAGAATTGAATGTCCGAAGGAAAGGAATGTCCTCCGTGACAATCTCCAGTAGGGTTGGTTCCAAAAATAAAAATGGGGGGTTTTGAGATAAGGGTTAGGAAGGTACTGAAAGGGATGAAATGATTGAAAGGAATGGGAAAAGGTTAAAAGCCAGAAATACGGGGTGACGGACAGGAAGCACGATAGACAACCTAAATACTTGAACCGACAACAATCAAAACAATAGACTTTTAACAGAAACCAACATTAAACCTTTAGAACTGTATAAAATCTAGGGGTATTCCAAGGATTCATCCTTTACTGACAGCTAAATCCAGATAACAAAATTAGGCTATATGGTAAAGAGGCTAATTTAATAGAAATAACATGATAGAAGTCATACACAGAGATAGAAGATTCAAAGCCAGATCCAAAAGTCTGTATTTTGAAAGCAGATTTTAAAGTACAAAGTTGCTTCTCTAGCAGATATTGTCCATCCTTAGTTACAGAGAAAAGAGCAGCCTTTATAGGGAATTCTACTTCCTAAAACATCAATGCCCACCTACTTCCCCAACGGTGACAGGCAGATTTGATCCGGAACCGACTTACAACATTTAATTCATCCTTACAGATAACTCAACATTGAAGGCAGAAGGTTTCGACAAGATAACTCAACATTGAAGGTATAAGGTTTTGACGATCCACCACGGTCAAACGGTTTAGAGACCAGTTTTGGGTCGGTTTAATTAGTCAATGCCAAAATTCGGGCAATCCCTGCCATTTTTGGGTATCTTCATGGTGGTTTTGGGCAGTTTGCACTGCGTTTGGGGCCTGCCAGGAGTTTCACTCCATAACTGGAGCAACAAGGTCTTTTCATGCCTTAGAAACTTTTGGGTGTTTCTGCTTTGGGTGTCGCTCCCTGGGTGGAGCGACAGAGTCCTTCGCTCCACTGGTGGAGCGCTTGGAGGGTTCGCTCCACTGGTGGAGCGATAGATACTTTGACTGCCTTGACTCTTCTATCAAGCTTGTCACTCCCTGGGTGGAGCGACAGAAGCTTTTGCTCCACTAGTGGAGCGCTTGGGACCTTCGCTCCACTGGTGGAGCGCTTGGCCCTTTGACCAAGGTGTTGACTTCTCCTTGCACTTAGTCTCATTTTTGCTCCACTGGTGGAGCGCTCGGGGGATTCGCTCCACTGGTGGAGCGCTTGCAAGCTTGACCAAACTTTGACTTGCTTTGCACCCTTTCCTTGTAAACGGTTTCTTTTTAGCTTTGTACCTTTTGGGACCTTCGCTCCACTGGTGGAGCGACAGGGACTTTCGCTCCACTGGTGGAGCGATAGGTCCTTTGACCCAAAAGTTTAACTTTTTGGGACTTGCCTTCGCCAAATGCTCCACTGCGCGCCTTTTCGGAGTGTCGCTCCATTGGTGGAGTGACAGGGATTTTCCCTCCATTGGTGGAGCGATTGAAGATTTGACCACTTTGACTTTTTGTGCTTAGCCATTTTAAACTATTTTTTGGTTAGAGCTCCATAGGTGGAGTGACTGGGGGATTCGCTCCAGTAATGGAGCGACTGCAGCCTTGACCTTGCTTTGACTTCCTTTGACACACTTAGCCATTTTTGTTTCTTTAAAACCCTTTCTAGCCTTTCGCTCCACTAGTGGAGTGACTGGGAGGTTCGCTCCACTAGTGGAGCGACAACACCTCTTAACAGAAAAACATGCCCAAAAATACGTAAGTGCTGGAAATCACTACCATATGCGCAGATATGAACAGAACTTTGCAAAAAATAGTAAGGAAGAAGACATCCATAACATCACCCATGCTAAAATATCTACAATTTTGCATGCGATACAACCAAAAAAGTATAGAAAAGATAAAGGAACCGCAAAATGTGAAAGAATACAATCTTAAGCTAAAGAGATAGCTGGTGAAAACACAAAAAAATAACGTCTTGACCATTTAAATGGAGAAAGAGAAGTTTGACAATGATTTAGTCTCAAAAATTGTATACAATATGAAATTTAACAAAATTTGGCAAAACTGGCAACACCAAAATAGATAAGATAGTGAAAGCCACTCCATACAACATCATGAATCAAATTATTATGTAAACATATATAAAAAAACCCTAAAGGCTCTCAAGGAAGAACAAAAGAGACAAAAATGCAAAAGAGAAGAACCTCTTGAATGAAGAAAATTTGCTTTCTCAGGAGCCATTAGTAGGTGGGGAACCCTCATTTCCTCTCAACAATGCCCTAGTTGTCTACACACCAACACTTTAGGCTTGGAGTCCATGCAAGATTCATTTGGTATAAAACATTATAAACTCAATAAAATGAAATTGGACACCAATCAGAAGGTTGGGCACAAAACCAATCAATACTACATAGCCAAGGAAAGTTGAAGGTAAGGTTAATCCCCTTACAATTTTTTTCACTCCTCGCTCCTCATGAGACTCATTTCATGGAATGTAAGGGGGCTTAAAGGTAGCCCCCCCAAACATAATGAAATTAAAAGGATGATACAAACAAATAAACCACATTTAGTCTTCCTTCAGGAGACTAAGCTACCAGTAATAGAGATGTAGACAGTGGTAAGAAAAATTTGGCCTATAAGTAGGGTGGAATCTCTTAGCTCCCAAAGTGTGTCAAGGGACATTTTCTATATTTGGGACCCAAATGAGCTTGTGGTGCATACGATCATGGGTAGCAGGGATATCCTTGGTTATCTTGGCCAATGGAGGCAGTTAGATAAAAAAATCTCATGTATCAATATCTATGCGACCATCTTTGTAGAGGAGAAATGGAAACAATAGAGTTATATCCAATACCTTCGACTCTAGTTTCCTACAACATATTTCGTTTTAGGAGGGGATTTTAATATTATTCTTTCTTTGGAGGAGAAAATGGGAGGGATTAGAGCATTGGACATTGCATCAAATCTAATGCATGAATATTTGAGGCATCTTCAATTGATTGATGTCAAACTTGAGAATGGTATGATGACATGGTCTAACAGGAGGTAAGGGTCAACATGCATTTTGGAACATCTAGACAGGTTTGTGATTTTGGATGACCTCCTTTTGGCTGGGTCAATAATGAAATATTTCATCCTTAATAATGTTGGTTTGGATCATTGGCATGTTTTGTTCGATCTTTGGAAGTTCATTCACAACTACACTCCTTTCAAATTCTATCTCATGTGACTCTAATATAACACTTTGGTCTAGCAATGGTGGAGGGAAGGCAAGCCAAGATTTTGTACCAAAATCTATTGTTTTGTGAAGAGAAGACAATTCCTTAAAACCAAAATTGGTAGGAGTTTAGTGATGTTAGGGAAAAAATGTGGATCTAGCTCTTCAACTTGAATAGGTGAATGAGAGAATCCGCTCGATGGGCCTCTCGAAGGATCTTAATCAGCAGAAAATACGATTATCTACTAATCTAGAGAAATGGAAAAAAAGGGAAGAACTTTTATGGAAACAAAAATCCAAGATTCAATGGCTAAAAGGAGATAGGAATTCTGCTTTCTTTTATAAATCCCTTATTTTAAGAAGAGCTTATAATTTTATATCATTTTCGAAGACAAACACTAGTACTTAGTTTATTCATGGGATGACATGAAGAATATTACTTCAGACTATTTTTAAAGAGCATGATATTTATTTTTATTTTAATAAGCTATGTGGAAATGAAATAGGTCCCACTCTCAAAATATTAAACAAATATAAATATTCAATATGATTGTTTTTTATTAGTTATGTGGGATTGGAACATTCTCACCTTATATACTTATATAATGACTACAAAAGGGTATTATAAAAGCTTGACTATTATGCATCTATCACTTCCTAAGATTTGGACATGGGTCTCCTTAAAAGTGGAGGAATTTAGCTGATTAAGCTAATGCCATTTGATAAGTTTTGAGCTAATATCATTTAATAAGTTCTAAATACGATTTTTTTATAAGAGTATAATTTTTTTTTAATTTTTTTTTGGTAATATTAAGATATGGGGATTTTGACCAGGAATCCCCCAACCTGTTACAACAACTCCACCAGGGAGACACACACCCACCTCCTCACACACTCACCCATGCCATGGTTTGAACCTTGGACCTCTCGAAGAAGAGCCAAAGCCCAAACCGTTGCGCTGCACCCCTAGGTGATATTTTTAATTTTAATTGATAATATGGGTTTGTAGAATTTTAACAAACTCCATACATAGTGGAAGTACAAAAAACTATAATATCATCATATTTATAGGAGTTGAAACGTAGTAGGTTTTACTAGCCAAACATTCTCATTCATTTTTTTGAATCGGTTATATAGGATTGAAACATGCCCTATCCATATTTCATTATGGCCATATGGTAATATTACAACAAGCTTGATAATACATGTTTTTTTTTGGAAAAATTCAAACCTTGATCTCCTCCTTAAAAGTTAAGGAATCTAACTAATCTAACTAGTTGAATTAATGTCATTTAATTGATATTCTCATTATTTAAATTTATTTTTATTTGAAGTCTGAAAAATATTTAAAATTTCTCTATTAAATTGATCTTATTAATGACAGTTTTATTTACATGAGTGATAGATGCTTCATTCCAAATAATTTTTCTTAATCTTACTATAAATGAGATTTGTAGTAAACCATTAAAAATAATTATATATTCTTTTAAATATATAATAAAAAAATCAATGCTCAAATGCAATTAGAGTGGCCAAAGATGGCTATATAAGTGAATATGTTTGGGTATTATATCCGTGTACTTGTACTTGATACATTTGAATATGGTAATGAAAATTATTCTATTCTTATTAATTTATGGTAGTAAGAGAAGTATTGAATATGGTAATTGAAAATTATTCTTTTCTTATTAATATTTGGTAGTAAAGAGAAGTATTGAATATGATACCAAACAATTAAGAATTTTGTTATCATGTTTGATAGGTGAGTTTGAAATTAGTTATACATTAAGCTTCATAGGTTAGTGAAGGTTAAATGTTTGAGTGTAATACAATGTTGAATTGTTATGTTATTTTGTTTATGGTTGAAGTTAGTTTTTTTTGAAGCGAATAACTTTTGAGGGGCGTTTTGGTTTAAGAGGAGACCACGAACAGGGGTTTTACACCGTCGATGTTACCCGGGGTTGCACCCAGCCCTGCCCGCACCAACATTATCAATTGGATTTTGGATACCCAATTCAGCTTTTTGATAAGGTGGAGATTTGAACCTGGGACCTCCTTTGGAGGATTGCCCTCTCCTCTCCAACTCACTACAACACCTGAGTAGTTTTTTAAACATATATTTAAGCTTAATTTTTTATAAATATATATAAATAAAATGTTAGTAGATTTTTGAAGGTCCTTCAGTAAAGTTAAATAAAAAATTAAAAAAATAAAAATATATATTTAATAAAAATAATAAAAGTGGAATTGTTATATAATATTATATAAAAATTTAAAAAACTATGTATTCAAAAATTGCTACACAGCTTGATCAAGTTTTCTTTTTAGGTCCGTACTATATCATGACTATATTAACAAGCTTTGAATATCATGACTATGTTAACAAGCTTTGAGCTGCGGTTTCCATCTTGAAAATGAATGTATTTAAAGCTTTGAACTGCGGTTTCCATCTTGAAAATGAATGTATTTAATTAGATGAGCTTTTTCAATTTAATAAAAGTTTAGTCAATTTTAATTATATTTTGTGATTTTTGAAAATTTAAATCATTATCATCTTTAAGGCAGTTGGGTTGTTAGAGGTAGAAACAATTTTTAGATAAATGAAATTGTTCATAAATGTTATTTAGTTAGAATTTTATAGGAAAGTTTTAGTATTTGATTTTTTTTTAATGATTTATTTTTTATTTTTTATTTGTACATTCATGATTTTTATTATCTTTGATAGTTGAATTTTCTGTTTACTAGTTTTTTTTTTTCTATTATTTTACCTTATTTTTTATTGATTTTCTTTCAATTTTTTTAATTTTTTTATTTTTATTAAATAGCTTTGATTAATTTTTTTTTCATTTATTACAAAAAATTTTAATTAAATAATTTTTTTTTCTCAAATTCTCAAGAAGAGCTTTGGCTAAATTTTTTCCCAACTATTGTGAAGTGAGACAATAAGCTTCAATTCAATGATTTTGTTTCAAATGGCACCCACATCTTAAGTATCCTAATGAAATCAACAAAGTTACTATAATGTTGTATTATTGGAAGAATCAAATGAAAAGAATCAATTGTAGAAGGAATCAAACAAAAAATAGCGAGGGGGGAGGGGGAGGGTCCTGCTCCCTCTCCCTGCTCCCTCTCCCCTAGTTCTTGCCCAGTCCCTGGCTCATCCCGGGTCATCCCGCTCTGGGAATGCTTTGTAGCAGATGATCTCCTTGGGGGAGATCCTTCTCCACTTTCTACTCCTTTCCCAACAGTTTCAGGGTTTCCCTACCTAAGCCTAGGGTCTGGTGCATCCTAGGGGTCTCCTAGGGTTCCCTGCATGCTTCAGGGATCCCTTCCTCGATCTCCCTCAAGATTCCCCCTAGGGTTTTTTGTAGATTTTTGCTTGGATCCGGTTCCCAGGGCTTCCTCGGTCGGTGGTGGTGGTAGGTTGGGTTTTAAACTTCTTCTTGGTGCATCCCGTGAGGTCCTCTCTGCTTCGGGGTTGGTCTGGGGGGGCCAGTTTCCTCTTCTGCTAGTGACTCCTCTCTGGGATACCCGTGGTTGTTGTTGGTCCCATCCCTTTGGGTAGGGCCCTTTTCGATTTCCTATTTGGAGGCTTCTTCTTGCTGGATCTGCTTTTTGGTGGACACCTAGGGCATTGGTTGGCCATCGAGGTGGGCCTCTTCCTCTACCTGGGTTGTTCCCAGCCCTAGTCCCAGTTCCCTAAAGCTTCCATGAGCAAGGATGGGAGGCTCTTGGTCCCTTATTCTAGGGTTTATGTTGCATGTCTGGATCTTGGGGGGCCCATGATCAGTGCATGTAGACCCTGGTTCCCCCAGGTTAGGCTTTCGAGGATCCCATCTTTGTGCCTGTTGTCACTCCCCGCTTGGGATCCTCAGGTTGTTCATTTAAGTTCCTACTCAGGGGCTTCTGGTCCTAGTTCCTTGGATGTGTTCATGAGCAAGGATGGTGGTTCCTAGGACTTTTTGCTAGAGTGGTGGGGGCTTCCTTCTGTATTCTCTAGTCTGGGGGGAGATCAGTGAGTTTGCAGTTGTGGTCCCTCCTTCCTCCTTTAGTTTTGGCTTCAAGGATCTTGTCTTTACACCTGTTGTTGTTTTCCTTGGATCCTTTCGGCTTCCTCGTATTTCTCCTTGTTGTGCATAGGGATATCTTGGCCTGTAGATATCCCTAGTAGTGTTGTTCCTCTTTTCAGGCTCAAGCGGAGGCATCCCATTTTTTTCTTTGAGGACCCTGATGTCATTTCCCAGGATGTCCCGTTGCTGATCCCTGACTTGTATCCCGGTGTTGCTTGCTGCTTTGCTCGCACGGCTGCTTGCTGCCCCGCTGCACCCCGGATTGCATCCCGTGGCATCCTTGGGCGAGGATCCTCTCCAATTTTCTAAATTTCCCTGCTTCAGGTTTTCGGGCAGGATTTCTAGTTGCAGGCTATCCTTGGCCTTCCCGCTCTCCCTGCGTAGGTCTGGGCAGATGTTTTGTTTCCACCCCTAGGAGGATCCCGAACTGCTGTATCCACCCCCGGGTGGATCCTAGACTACTGTATCCACCCCTGGGAGGATCCCAATCTACTAGCAATAGGAGGATGATACCTTGGCGAAGCGGGTCTCACTAATGGTTTCTAGAATCTGGTCTTTCTGCTGGATCAAGGGTTGTTTCTGGCCCTTTCCCTTTTAGTTTGTGTTTATTTTCATTTACTTAAGAATTGCTTTAAATCTCGGTTCTACGACCCTTTTTGTTATAAGATTTTGGGATCCCCTTAAAAAAACTAATTTATATATAAAATTCTAGTTACTTATAAAAAAAAACAAAAAAAATAGATTTTAATATTTTCGAACATTTTTCTAATATTAAGACCATGTTGGTTCACTTTATTATGCATTTTACACTTGCCAATATTCTTGCTCAATTGTTTCTATAGTTAAAAAAATAATAGAAAGTATAAAAAATGATAATCTCCACAAATAGATTTATATTTATAAAACATCATTTACTATTAAACCATCATGAAATTAACATCAAATTTCTTCAATAAATGACAATCTCCATCTCCAAAAATAGATTTAGAAAAAATCATATGCTTTCAGACCATCACGAAGTTAACATCAAATTTCCTCAAAGATCAAACAATCCCTCTTAATAGAATCTACCCAATCACCCCCTATTGTTGTATCTTAGAAGAAATCATATTAAGAGAATTAATTTTAATAACTTGATCGTCCTATGAGGATATTATAGTGGTGTGTCGTGAAGAATATTGTAGTACTTATATTTATAGTAGTATGTTGTGAAGAACACTGTAATGTCTGTATAAGAAGATTGAACCTACATTTTTTTCGTGTTAGAATACCATAGTGGTATGGCTTTGGATTTTCATCTAGAGACCCTACACAAGGGATTATGACCCTTTCAAAAAGTTGTGCTTTATCTTAAATTTTTACTTTAAAAATATAGTCTAGTTGGCAGCGGCTAGTGCTTGCTCGATGGGCTGGTGTGATTGCGGCTAGTGCTTGCTCGATGGACTAGTGTGATTTGATTCTTTGGATGATCAAGGATCCCATTAACTTCATATTTATTCAACGTTATAGAGTCCCATTAAATTTTTTATTATAGTTTCCTAAATAGCAACTTTTAATAATAAAATCAATTATTTTATTATAAACTATGATAATTTACTAATTATACACTTTAAATTTACTAAACCTATAAACTAATATTATAAGATCTATTTTTTATTAGATAAAAATTTCATGTGTTTCGTAGTTCAATTAATTTCTTCAATATGTAATCCTTTCTAATTTTATTTTTGCCCATCTTCATTCTAAATCTACTTTTATAGCCCTAAAATATTATAAATTTTAGACTTACTAAACCTATAAGCTAATATTATAAGATTTTTTTTATTTGTGGAAAACATCCCAAAAGGGATGCCACTTTCGGGTAAGACCCAAGGAGGCAGGGGTATCCATTCCGCCAAAAATGCCCAGGACTCGGACCTGGCCTACCACCTTTGACATACTCAAGGAGCAAACAAACACACAAAACCAATTTAAAAATAAGTAAATAAATAAGTAAATAACAACAAAAATAATAAAATAAAATAAAAAACATGCTCCTTGAGTGTGTCAAAAACAAAAGCACAACCAAACACACACACAATAAGATAAAAGAAACCACAACACGAACCACATAGAAAAACACAAGAACCACATAACAAAACACAAACAAGACAAAAACAACAGAACACTACAAAGACATAACCCAAAAAAAACATGAAAAATAAACACAACCAAAACCTAAAATATTAAAAAAATAAAATAAAAATAAAAATAAAAAACAACCAACAACAGACAATAAACAAAAACAAAAAACATAGAAAACACTCACACAAAAAAACATGAATTAACACAAACAAAGAGAAACACAAGAACAAGAATGACAAAAACACAAGAACAATAACAAAAAACATAAAAAACACAAAACAACAAAAACAAGAAAAAAACAACACAAAGAACACAAAAACAAAACAAAACAAAAGAACACACACACTTAAAAAACTAAACAAAAAAAAAAAAAAAAAAAAAAATGAACATAACAATGACCTATCTAGACCAGAAGACTATTAAGGCAAGAAACAACAAAGGAAACAAAAGAAAGAAAAGAGTGAGCTAGGGAACTAAAAAAACTTGAATGAACCAAAGAGAAGCAAAAAAAACAAGAAGAAACTAGGTACCTTCAGAACTGGAGCCATCCAAAGAAATGATAGAAAGAAGAGCTTCCCTAATTTGCGAAGCCCACCATCTAGGAGGGTGGCCATAACAAGTAAGATCACCTTTGTCCAAAGCCCAATTAGCTAAAGCATCAACACTCTTGTTTTGATCTCTGACCACATGATTGTAATCAACTTTCAAAAATCCCATCTGGATTAATTGAATCTTCTCAATAATTCTTTTTATTCTCCAATCAACCTTATGATTCTTGGAAGGAGTCTTCAAAATATTAATCATAAGTTGAGAGTCGGACTCAACTAACACCTTTTCCCATCCAACCTTAGTAGCCTCCTGAAGGCCTCTGAGGATACCATACCCCTCAACAAGGTTATTGGAAAGAATACCCAAATTCTCAGCAAAAGTAAAAACCAGGGAGCCATCCGAAAGTCTACCAATTCCTCCCACACTGGCTTTTCCAGGGTTCCCTCTAGAGGCTCCATCAGTATTGACTTTTCCAAAATCCTTAGGAGGAGGTTGCCAATTTCTTGTCCTATCCATCTTACTAATACTCACATTCCCTTTAAGTTGGTTGCCCTTAGAAGATTTAATCTTCAATCTTTGCATCACTTGATCCCATCTTTGGTGGGAGTTTTGGGGGTGATTAAGGAGTTGATGGACTGATTCAACTAAGTTGGCTATGGTATTTTGCCAAATATAGTGAATATCCTTCCTATCTTGATTAAAAATTTGGTTGTTCCTTTCAATCCAAATATTCCAAAGAAGAATGGTAGAACCCATCCAAACTAACCGCCTAATAAAATGATCAACACCCTCTTGATTAGGCCAATCCCTCCAAAGTTGTTCAAAAGTAAAAAAATTGGACCATTGTAAGCCAAGTAAAGTGGCCATTCTCCTCCATAGCTCAGAGGCTAAAGTACACTCAATAAAAATATGGTTGAGAGTTTCTACATTCTCTTCACACATCTCACATCTAAAAGGGCCATGAAAACCACGCTTCATAAGTTGCTCACCAGTAAGCACCCTACGATGCAATAAAAGCCAATTAAAGAACCTCACCTTAGGCCAGAGCTTTTGAGCCCACAATTGAGAAAATATGTCAGAAGAATGGTTGGGATTATTATGGCATAAGGTCAAATAACCTTGAGCAACTGAATACTCACCCTTAGTAGTGTTGTTCCATCCAAAACAATCTTTTTCATGGGACCAAGAGAGAGATCTCATATGAAGGATGCCTTGGATATCTTGTCTTTGCCTTTCTGGGATTTGAATAGGCCAGTCCTCAATAGGGATCCAATATCTACCAACCTTTGAATTACCAGTATGGTACCGACAGTAATTAGCCACCTTTATCCAGTTAGCTCGGTGAAGCTCCTCCATCCAAGGCCTCCAATCGGGAAACTGAGTTATCAAAGGCTTGTGACCATCCCAAGAATCTGTCCAAAAATTTGCCTGTTGACCATTATGAATGATCCAAAATAAATTTTTCTTTATCAAATCCTCACCAGTCTTAAGAACTGCTAAAATGGGAGAACCTTTGGTAGGAAGTTGATAGCGAACAAGGTCTTCAGGACTTTTGTTCTCAACATATTTAGCACGAAGATTATTGGCCCAAAGAGCATTGGGGTTATGCAACATCCTCCAATATAATTTAGCAGCTAAAGCTTTGTTGTTATTAATAGAAGACCGGAATCCTAACCCCCTTTATTCTTAGGAAGACATAAAGTGTCCCATTTCACCAAGGCCCATTTTCTTTTCTCCTTAGTACCACTCCAAAGGAAACGATGACTGATTTGATCCAGTTCTCGAAGAACAACCTTTGGAATATTCAACATGGAAGATACATAAATAGGAATAGCTTGAAGGACTGATTTTACCAAGGTGATTCTACCCCTAGAAGAAAGCCACCTGTTGGTCCACTTTCCAATTTTCTTCTTGACTTTGTCCAACAACCAATTCCAATATTTATTTTTCTGCCTTTGAATATTTATGGGAATACCTAAATAAGTGATTGGAAGGGAGGTCTTCTTATATCTTAATTTATCCAAGACCATGGATTCTGTCTAGCAGAGCAGTGAAAGAAAATAACTTTAGATTTGTCTTCATTGATCAACTGCCCAATAGCCTTAGAAAAACAGCTAATGATTTGCTTAATATTAGAAGCTTCCTTAATTGTAGCTTTACCTAAAAGAGTAGAGTCATCCACAAATTGAAGATGAGAGATAGGTCTAGCTCCATGAGCAATGGTAACTCCCTCAAGGGTTTTGTTTTCCCTCTTTTTGGTTATAGTCCTACCCAAGCATTCAACAAGAATGATGAATAAATAAGGGGATAGCGGGTCACCTTGCCTAATACCTCTGGAAGCTGGGAATGACTGAGAAGGCCTGCCATTGATAAGAACTAAGTAGGAAACTGAAGAGATACATCCCATAATCCAATCCATCCAATCCTTAGAGAAACCAAATTGCCTCAAAACTTTGATAAGGAAGTGCCAATCCACTCTGTCATAAGCTTTGGATAAGTCTAACCGAATGAACATGGAAGGAGATTTTTGCATATCCATGGAATGGATGGCTTCCTGAGCAAGAACTATCTCATCTACTATTTGACGCCCTTCCACATAACCCCCTTGCTCTGGGGAAATAATCTTATGCAAAAGAGGCTTCAACCTTTCTGCCATGATTTTAGTAATGATTTTGAGAAGAACATTACATAAAGCAATAGGTCTAAAAGCTGAGATATGATCAACCTCTTGAGCTTTTGGAACAAGAGTAATATAAGTTTTATTGATAACCTTCAAAATTTCTTTGGCTTTCCTGGCTTCTTCCACCACCTCTAATAAATCAACATGAAGGATATCCCAGAACTCTTGGTAGAACTCAATGGGAAAACCATCAGGACCCGGGGTTTTCCCTTTTTGCATTTTAAAAACTACCTGTTGAAGCTCATTGATAGTAACAAGAGCAGTCAAAATAGAGTTCTCCTCGAAGTGATAAGAGAAGGGATTGCTTGAAGAACATTTTGTTGAGAAGCTGAGTCAAGAGGAGTAGCAGCAAAAATATTGGAAAAGTAATCAACAACAATAGAGTTCATGCCATCCCAAGTATAAACAACATCTCCAGAATCTGATTTCAGGGAAGAAATAAAGTTGTGAGATCTTCGAGCTAGAAGAGATTTGTGGAAGAAATTTGTGTTTCGATCTCCTTCTTTGAGCCATTGAATTCTAGATTTTTGCTTCCATAAGATTTCTTCTCTTTTTTCCCATTCCTCTAACCGAGTTGTGAGTTTAATTTCATCTGCACTTCTCTTCTCTGTGAGGCCATCTAAACGGATTTTCTTATTCAAATTTTCAAGATGAGCAATAACTTCATGTTTTTTTATGAACATCCCCAAACTCTTTCCAGTTCCAAGTCTTGATTTTGGATTTAATGTATTGCAGTCTTTTGGCAAAACAGAACATCTTAGTCCCATGCCTAGGTTTACCTTCCTTCCACCATTGTTGCACACGAGGTCTAAAGGAAATGTCTCTAAGCCACATTAATTGAAAACGAAAAGGAGAGAAACTCACATTGGTTTTCCACATTTCCACCATGATTGGCCAATGATCCGAACCAACATTATTAAGAGTCTTCACTTTAGGAATGTGACCATGGATTAAGAAATTTTTAGAGAGCAAAAACCTATCCAATCTCTCCATTATACAAGCTAAGCCTTGCCTTCTGTTAGACCAAGTCATAAGGCCATTATCTGGTTGGATGTCCACAAGATGGAGGTTTGCAATATATTCGCTCATGAGGTCGGTGCTTTTGTCCAAATTTCTATTTCCCCCCTTTTCTCATCCAGAGAGAGGATGGTATTGAAATCTCCTCCGATCAAGATCCAAGCTTCAGGAAAATGAGAGATAATATGAGTTATATCCTTCCACTGTCTTCTTTTTTCCTCCAAAGCAGTCGGAGCATAAATAGTAATGCAGAGCATAATTTGGTTGGAATGTCTACTTTGAATAGCTATAGCCAACAGACCCCAACTGCCAACCATATGGTGAATAACTACCTCTTTTGGGTCCCAAAGACAAGCAATGCCACCAGAAGTCCCCCGGGAACTGAGGGAAACCACTTTTCCAGCTGGCCAAATTTTACTGGCAATTGAGTCCATATCCTCCATTGACATCTTTGTTTCTTGAAGGAAAACAAGATGTGGATGATTTATCTGAATCATTCTTCTAATTTCATTTTGTTTTGAAAGACTCCCTTTGAGTCCTCTAATATTCCAAGTGATGATCTTCATTAATACCAGGGCTAAAAAGTTGGGAAGGGCATTAATCTTACCTTCCTCTACAAGCTTTTCACCTTCTTTTACCATATGATATTGATTGGTCTTGCGACCTGCTTTTTGATTAGAATCCATCTTCAGTTTTTTTCCCTATTTCTTGACTTATTCCAATTGAATCCGAGATGGCTTCTAACCTTGAAGAATGCTCGTACACAACCAAAATTTTACTAGAGGGTTCAACGGAGTCTATATTGGGACCTGTATTATTTGAAGTTTTGACATTTAAAAGATTGTTTTTCTTGTGTAAATTTTCTCCCTTTTTTTTGTTGAAAACCTTTGATTTGTTGGTTTGTCTCTGAGTTCTTCCCTTCATATTTAAATTGTGTTTCTAAGATTTTTGTTTCCATTATTTCCTCTTCCTCACTTGGGACATCATTTGTGGAAAGGATTTCAAACATATTAGCAGATGACTTTGATTGATCCTTCATAACTGGTTTTTTTTAGTGTTCTTCTTCTTAGGCATTTGGAAACTTGTTGAGTTTATATCTTCTTTCTTTTGATCAGGAATTTTATTTGGGCAAGCACCGGCCAAATGACCATATTCATGGCAAATTCTACAACGAAAAGGAATGTTCTCATAGTCCACTACTTGCTCCCAAGTGTCTTCCCCAAATTGTAATGTGATCTTTTTAGGTAGGGGTTTGTCAAAATCCATTAAAACACAAATCCGAGCATAAATAATATGTTCAAAATTTTGAGTACAATCAGATCATCATAAAAGTTCCTAAAGAGTTTCCAATTGAAGAAAAAATAGTAGGATTCCAAAATTCAATAGGGAGGCCAAAGAGTCTAACCCACACGGGAGCTATAGAAGGCATCTCTTCTTCGGCTTTAAATTTAGTATGCCAGGGCTTCATGAAAAGCCCTGCCCTTCCAAAAAACCAAGGACCCCCTTGAAAAGTTTTCTCTCTATCTTCATTATTAGCAAATAAAACAAGAAAATAACCATTTGGATAAATAGAGATTTGTAACTCACCTTTAGTTTTCCAGCTTTTTGCAGCCCAGACTTTGAAAGCAGATAGGCTCGGACGAAAACCCACGAACCGACAAATTAGTCCTCTTTTTTCCAAATCTTCAATGCCGGTCTGAATGTTACCCATATCAAGCTTAACAATAGGAGTTCCATCAGCTGCTTTAAGACATCCTGACTCCATTTTCCTGGGATCAATCTTAGGCATTCTTAGAGGTTTATGGGAAGCCCTAAGATTGATATTAGCATTGGGCTGAGGCTGTCCACCATGGAGGGCATCCCTAAAATTCATTTTTGGGGCTGAGTTTTCAAAATTCTTACCCTTGACAGGGGTTTTCATAGTAGAATTATTTTGTGGGTGCACCTTAGCACCGGATTCACTTGAGATATGAGCCATTTTTTGATCAACTGCTTGAAACTTGTTTCGTGATCTCTTTAATCCTTGCCCTAGACGTCGTGGAAAGGTATGGTTTTCACTTTTCTTTTGTGCAGCAAATTGGAAGCCGTTGTCACTCAAGTTCACAGTATGATCTGTTGAAAGATAAATTTCTAACCCATATTGGATCCCCTGCAACATTTCCTGCTAAAATATTGAGCATAAACCACAAAAATATTGGCCGCTAGGGCCCGAAGGCCCTAAAAACCAACCTCTGGAGCTGCTTGCACTCAACCCGGATGAAACCCTCGCATAGCCGCTTGCCAAAAATCTCGTTCACACATAGGGATGCGCTAGGATCTGTGTTGCTCCAAATGATATGAAAATTGGTGGAGACGTTCTAGGGTTTTTCAGGCATCTACCCTCAAAATTTCAGCTCAATCCGAGTCCGGATGAGTGAGATATGGCCGAAACAAGTTCGATAGTTTGGGCAGTCCTGCGAAAAACGTCCCTCCTCTAAAGCAAATTTTTTTTGTTCCAATCTGATCTCTCCAATTACCTTCTTATTCTGCTTGTAAAAACCTAAGATCTATTTTTTATTAAATAAAACTTTTATGTTTAAAAATGAAATTAATTTCTTGAATATATGTTTTTTTTTTAATTTTATTTTTACCCATCTTCATTTTAAATTTACTTTTATACCTTCAAAATTTTATAAATTTAAGTAAACATAAATTTATAATATTTTGAAGTATAAACATAAATTTATAATATTTTGAAGTATAAAAATTTACATATGTTTACACAAACTTATTTTCCAACAAATTTACATATATTTTCAACAAAACTTTAACTATATTAATTATATTTTAATTTGTACTTTATGTTTTAGATAGTTTACTATGTTCACTTTATTATTGCGGGACATGGTTTGATTGGTGAGCAATAGTACTGGTTATTATACAGTGGAAAATGCAACCACTTCAGAACAAGCACGCAGGTTTATTAAAAAAAAAACAAGCACTAAGGTTTATTAAAAAAAATACTATGAAAATATTCGAATATTTTTTAAGATGTTTGAGGTTTAATTTACTTTTTATTAATATGTTTGTAGTTGAGATGAAAATGCTAATCTCAAAAATAAATAAATTTTAATATACACCTTTATATATTATTGAGAAAGACTTAACTCATGTGAATCACTATTTAGATGCTTTTACATTTTAACATCTTCGAACAACATTGAGGTGTTTACATGTGTTTAGGTGAGGATATGACAATTCTTCAAGAGAGGTCCTTGCTTCGAATATCCACCTTATTGTATGCAAAGCGGGTGCCCAAAATCCATAAGATTTGATCCAGCCTCGCAAAAGGTGGGTTTTCATACCAAAGTGACCCGGCAATAGTTTTTTTTTTTTTCGTTAAATTAAAAAAAAACATCTTCAAATAACTATTATTCTATAATTGGAATTCCATTCACGTTAATACCTACCTATCTATTTATCTATTAAATTTTACTTGACCTATTGACTTCTAAATGACATATCTCATTCACACCTTTAAAATTGGCTTTTTGCAAATAAATTGTCTTTCGATATATTTAGAGCCATCATTTTAATTGTAATTAATTTTTATATTTTTAAAATTTATATTAAATAGTGGAAATTTAATTGATTAAATATCTTAATTTTTATGAAAAGATTTAAACTCAGCTATTCATTAGATCTTTGATATAGCTTTGGTATAATCATTTACATTTTAGCTATTCATTAGATCTTTGATATAGCTTTGGTATAATCATTTACATTTCTTTCCTTAGATATTATATGTACATTATGATATATAGACTTTACATAATAAGTGATAATAGTACATGATTTACTTAGAATATTTAAAGCATAAACTCAGGTATTCATTAGATCCTTAATATAGCTTTGATATAATCCTTATATATTATATGTACATTATGATATATAGATTTTACATCATAGGTGATAATAGTGCGGGCATATTTAATATGTTTTAAGAGAATAAAATAAATAACGATTAGAGTATTAATTTTTTTTTGGTTTAGTTAGTGTGAGAAACTCTCACGATCAATATCACATGCATATACACAAGGTTCAACAATCTCTTTTCAACCATGATTTTTGTAAAGTTGAGAGCTATATTTATCAATAAGAAATTTAACACATAGTTAATATATACTTACCCCTCACACACTCATTGGACATCGCGGTTTGAACCTTGGACCTATCAAAGAGGAGCCAAAGCCTGAACCGTTGCGCTGTCCCCTAGGACTGTGGAGCATTATAATTAATTATAGGAACTGTTTTATGGTTGTTAGAAAGAAAATTTTAACATTCACAAGGCTATAGGGGACCATCCTTATATAGGGTTTTAAGTTTGTCTAACCTTGTTCCATTTAGCTCGATACCTATCACTTTAGCTTGAATACCCATGAGCATGATGTACTACCCCACCTTTTTATGGATTCAAACTTTAAGCCTTCTATTTGAAGGTTCAAAGTTTTCTTTGTTAAACCCATTTAAGTTATGTTTAAACCTTTTAATTGATTGATGATATTTATAATTAGATAAAGGTAGTAGTTAATTGTGGCCATGGTCTATTAATAAAGTTGAATGCAAGAAAGTTACTTAAATTATAATTCTCACATTTATTAGAGTGTTTTATAAATAAGGGAGTTTCTCTCCTCTCGTTTTAAAGAGAGCTTTAAAGAAACAAATGTCAAGTCCTTGTTGGAAGACTTTTCATTTTAGTTATGGGAGATTTTGATAAGAGTAAAAGAAAAAGGAGGAGGATTCATTTGGTGGTAGAAAGGAAAGAAAGAGCTCTACAAGAGGAGGAAGCACAACTTCATTGGATAGGAGTTTTTGAATGCTTACTATTATTAGGCAATTGAAGGCAAGTTCTTATATTCATTTTAATGTGATGATTTAATAGGATGGTATTTTCAATATGATGTTTGATTTTATGTTAAACGCCCGTTAATGCCTATTATGATAACATTTCCATTATTATCGTGCAATTCTTTTTAATAATTTTACAAATTTTATAAAATAACTAACTACTCTTTTATGATTTTGATATGATGACTTAATATGATGGCATTTAAAATATGATGTTTGATTTTATGTTAAATTATCATTAATGTCTAGTATGATAACATTTCTAGTATTATTGTGCAATTATTTTTAATAATTTTACAAATTTTGTAAAATAACTAACTACTCTTTTATGATTTGAGTGTTTAAAATGCTACCCTCAACGTGATCATCAAGGAGAAGATAGTAGATGCTAGACATCAAAATGGTAAAGAAAAACATCGTGCACTAGGGTTATACACAGTGGCGAATATTTGCAAATTGGGTGAATATTAGGATTTCCAAAATTAGAAATTGACAAATATGAGGACCCTCGATGTCGGCCCTTCGCCTAAAATTTTCAGGACCAATTTTGTCTTAGGGTCAATTCACCACAATATTTATCCAAACATAGGCATATTTGTACTTGTTGGAAAGATTTTTCTGAGCCTAATCTAATGGTGGTGCTTTTATGAAGTTAAAAGGTGATTGAATAGGTCAAAATCCTTACGTTTTAGGGCTTCGAATGCCCCAAATTTTGGTGTGAAGATGATTGATTTGATTTGCGTAGGATTCACCATGATTCAACTTGATTTTGATTAGCCATTTTTTGCAAGTACATTTCAAGTCCAACCCCTTATGCATAATCCTGTAATGCACACACCACTTAAGTGCACATTGCATTTACATTTCATTACGAGTATATGTGTTTGTTGCATTTGACTGTGTGCTTGTTGCATTTGACTTGGATAGCTAGAAGTGTTAGATTAAGGAAAATAAAGCATGCTATTAAATTCAAGAAATACAAGTTAAATATAATAATAAAATTAATAATCTAATAATAAAAGTTAAATATAATTAAAATATATAACATTATATGTTAAATATAATTAAGAAGGGTTTAGTGGTGGTTTATTATGGTGCCAAAATGTTAAAGTGCAAATTAAACAAAATTTTGTGAAGTTATGGTGTCAAAATATTAAAGTGCGAATTAAATAAAATTTTGTGAAATAAATGGTGTTTTATTATAGTTACCAAATTTTAAAGTGTGAATTAAATAAAATTTTATGAACTTATGTGGTTGTAAAAAAAATTGTCAATTTTTTTACATTTTCGATGAACCCTACAACATAGGTTTGAGGTAATACCATTTAATATCTTGAAATCCATGTTGTATGAATATAGATATCGTATTTGATGCGAACAATATGACATGGATAAAACACATTTTTTCAATATTTTCGATGAACCCTATAACATACATTTTTTCAATATTTTCGATGAACCCTACAACATAGGTTTGAGGTAATACCATTTAATATCTTGGAATCCATGTTATATGAATATAGATACGATATTTGATGCGGATAATAGGACATGGATAGAACACATTTTTCAATATTTTTGATGAACCCTACAATATAGGTTTGAGGTAATACTATTTAATATCTTGGAATCCATGTATGAATATAGATATGGTATTTGATGTGGACAATATGGCATGTACAGAACACATTTTTTCAATGAATTTACACAGGTTTTTAGGAGGGGTTCTGATCCCCTCATACTGAGAGGGGTTTTTATGGATAGAACAGATTTACTTAAGAACATGATATTTATTTTTATTTTAATAGGCTATATGGAATTGAAATGGTCCCACTATCAAAATATTTAGACAAATATAAGTATTAAATACAAAATTTTAATTGGTTATATGAGATTGAAATGGGTCTCACTTTATATCATGACTACATAGTGGTATTATAAGAGCTTGGTTGTTATGCATGTATTGCTTGGTAAGATTTAAACTTGGATATCCTCCTTGAAAGTTGAAGAATTTACTCAATTGAGCTAATTTTATTTAATAAGTTTGAGCTCCTTCAAATTGATAAGTTTTGAACTAATGCTATTTGATAAGTTTTAAATATGATTTATTTATTTATTTTATTACGAGTAAGAATTTTATTTTTAATACGGGGTTGTGGAATTTTAATAAACTGCATACACATAGGAATTGATACTAGTGGACTTTAGAGTCAAACATTCTTAATTGAATATCATTTTTTGATATTTGATTTTTTTATGTGAATACAAATATTCTAGAATTCAGCATCCTTCTTGACATTTTTCTATAGCATCTTTCACAATACAAAAAATTCACCTCTACTATCTATGCATTGCATTTAGTAGAGTAATATTTATAAAACATCACACTATCACAGTCTGCTTTACCAAATATGGATTGCTAGTTTCCAACCTGAAGCACAAGTGCAACCAAAAAATCATAATAAATAATTTATATGAAAACACATTAATGTTATAAAATAAAGCAAATATTGCCAGTGGAAAGGTCCTCCATCTTTGATAAATCACATCTCTCTTCTTTAAAGCTTGAAAGTTTATAGATAGATTCACTTCTCATCTTAATTGAGATGTTATAGCTAGAAACTTACACCATTTTACATAATTTTTTTGAATATTTGATTTTCAATTTTTGAATTTTAATTTTTTTTTTATGCAAATACAAATATTCTAGAATTCAACACCCTTCTTGACATTTTCCTATAGCATATTTCACAATACAAAAATTTCACCTCTACTATCTATGCATTGTATCTTAGTAGAGTAATATTTCTAAAACATCACACTATCATAGTTTGCTTTACCAAATATGGATTGCTAGTTTCCTTCCTGAAGCACAAGTGCAACCATAAAAATTATAATAAATAATTTATATGAAAACACATTAATGTTATAAAATAAAGCAAATATTACCAATGGAAAATATTAAAGTAAATCTTAATCATTATTTGATTCAGGTAGTCAACATTTTCTTGTGAGCTTCAGCTAAACTTACTACTTCCTCTAACCACGGAAAAGACTTTAACTTCATGATCATCAATTAAAGCCCCACTATTGGCTAGCCTATATACATATTTGTTTCCTTCCCTTAACGTATGTGTAAACCTAATTTCTTCAAACTCTTTAGCAATATCTTGAATTTCCATAATTATCTCTTGTATGTTCCATGGAGCCTTTGCTTTCCTTAAAATTGCAATTATTACTATTAGTGAATCACCTTCTTTCATACTCAGTTCTATTTCATTTGTTTGCATATTTTAAACCCTTATAAAACCACCCAAACGTCAAATTCATTATTTATCTTAAATCCACTATTGAAAGTGTAATAAGACAAAATATCTCCTCTAATATAACTAATTATTTCTCCCTCTCCTATTGGTCCCGAATTTCCTTTAGAAGCTCCATCAAAATTCAATTTAACCAACTCCACATTTGGTGGTTTCCACTTTATATTCTTTACCTTCTTTTTGTTTCTCTTGTACCCAACATCATAACTTTATTTAATGACTTGACTCCATCTATCAAGATTCTTAGCTTCCAAATTAGGAACTGGGTGAGTTGAAAGGGTTGGATTAGACACCTCTATGGTTAAACATATCTTCCTTTTCATTACCTGTAAACTACTTTCATTTCATTTAAATATTTTTCTATTCTTTTCTAGCCATATAGTCCAAAATATTATATCTTTTGATATATCCCAGATTGTCTATAAAGCTTTAGTTTTAAAAGTGCTCTACCATTGCTTTAACCATTCTTAAATTCTACCATTCATCACCATGTATCTACCAAACATATTAAGAATTCATTGCCATATTTTTTGGACTATTAAGCAATGTCCCAAGAGATGGCCTATACTCATCCTTTTTACAAATAACATAGTGTCAGGAGCCATGAAAATCCCTTTTCATAAGGTTATCCTAAGATAAAATTCTTCTATGACCTACTAGCCAAATACGCATTTTAACTTTAGGAATTCTTGGGCTATCCAAAATATCTCTCCATATTCTTGCGATATTCCTATTTTGTTGGTGCTTTACACTATATCCACTTCTTGTTGTGTATTCTTATAAGTTGTTCAACTCCCAAATCAATTTATCCTTGGATCCCCTCGAAATAATCATTGTTGTTATCTTTCTACTCAATTGCCTCCTAGCATCAATGTCTTGGAATCTTCTAAAAAAATATTCTTTACATTTGTATATTCCTTCCTGATACTTGTACAAAATGTTTGAAACCCTATCACCATATCTATTTTCAAGTAATCTCATCCAAGGTTTCAAAATTGGATCTAGATTGAGTGGTTTTTTATCACACCATGTATCCATCCAAATAGAAAATTTTCTCCAGTTTCCACTACCCATCTTAAACTTTTAATCACTAGATCATTATATTTTTTAAACTATCCCAAAGTTCAAAACCATTTGGTAGAGAGAAGGTAGTAAATATTAAACTTGGGTCATTGGGCTCAACATACTTAGAAGAATTCTTGCCCATTGTCTTTGACTCTCTTTGTATAATCTCCAGATTACTTTTTCCCTAAGATATAAGTTTGCATCTATAATAACTTTTAAACCGAGACCTCCCCTAAAATCATCACACGCCTTGCTCCATTTCACCAAAGGAAATTTCCTTTTATCGTGTAATCCAAACCATAGAAAGGATCACATAATATAGATTAAACCATTTTCTATTGATTTTGACATAGTATACTATGACATATAATATGTTGTAATGACCTGTAAGACTAACTTAATTAGCTACACTCTTCCTGCTAATGATAACCATCTACCTTTATATATTGATAGTTTATTTTGAACTTCACTTATAACTGGATTCCATAATTCTATCCTTATTCTCCCCTCAAATAAGGGCATCCCTAGATAAGTTGCTAATAAATTTACCTCCTCGATTTGAAGTAACTTGTAAATCCTTGCTTTGATTTTAGTTGGAGTGTTTAGAAAGTAAAGTTTAGATTTTGTCCTATCAAATTTTTGCCTTGATGCTCTTTTGTATTACTTTAATAAGTTATTCAAAGCTTTGGCCTCATTTATCCTTGCCCTCCCAAAAAGGGTAGTATCATTTACAAACTATTTATGGGTGATGTTGTTGATGTTATTACTAGCCTCAAGTCCTCTTATAAGCCCATATTTGTTAACCTTCTTCAATTTCCTACCCAAAAACTCTACCATAATAATGAACATATATGGTTATAAAGGATCTCCTTGTCTAAGACCTCTCTTGGATTTAAATTATTATGTTACTAACCCATTGACCAACACTGAAAATGAAACTGTAGAGACACAAGTTTTAATCCATCTAACCTATTTCTTCCCAAATCTAAAATTTTCTAATACTACAAAAAGAAAATCACATTTAACTCTATCATAGGCTTTACTCATATCAAGTTTTAAGATCATTGCTTTCTCTTTTATTGAAGTTGTTGAATGTATAACTTCATGAGTTGCTATGATCCCGTCCAAAATTTATTTCCCTTTCATGTATTTGAAAAGTTTGTTGCTTTAAATGACCTTAGACCATTTTTGGGCTTAGATGTATATCCATTATTTTTAATATCTTTGGAGGTTAAATTTGTTGTTTGCTAGTTGATTTATCCTATGATTTTACCTTACCCATTTATGATTCTCTTTCACCTTTTTTAGATCTTCTATGTTCATTCAATAGCTTTGGCTAGATTTCTTTCCACTTTTGACAAAATAAGACAATGAGTTTCAATTCAATAATTTTGTTTCAAATGGTGCTTTGAGTTACCTAACCAATAAAAGCTTTGGCTAAATTTCTTCCTACTTATTACAAAGTAAGACAACAAACTTTAATTCAATTATTTTGTTTCAAATGGTGCATCAAGTTACCTAATCCATGAAGAAATAAAATGAATAATTTTACAAAGCAAAATTTGATTTAAGTCCTCTCAAATAAATGGGTGAAGTCAAATTCATCTTGTGTGCTTGAATCTATCCAACTATTTAATCATCAATAATATTATATTATTGAAGGAATCAAATAGAAAGAATAAATCATAGAAGAAATTAAAATGAAATAATTTTAATATTTTGGTAAAAACTTTTTTCTAATATCAAGACCATGTTGGTTCACTTTATTATGCTTGCTATACTTGCTAAACACAAAATTTTATATTAGAAGATTTGCTTTTATTTTTTATTTTATTTTATTTAATTATTGTTTTGATTTTACATGGTGGAATCTATAGCCGCCATGATGATACGAGCATGTTTTTTATATTTTATGGCCACCACAATATTCTACACGGTTTTATCTAAAAGCTACCACACAATACTTCATGCAGTCCGCCCCTATAACCACAATGCCGCAATCATTTAAAACTTTTTACGCCACTAAAAGCACCAGGAAAGGGACAAGCATTCAATTTGACGAGGCCAAGATTTGAACCCTGGGTGTTCATCCCCAATATTTGAACCCTAGGTGTTCATCCCCCTTATGGGGCTTTGTTGCACTAATTGGTCTACACCTCAGACCTAGAAGATTTGCTTTTATTAAATAACATATTTTCTAAGTTAAATTGATATTTTTCAATGTAACTTTTGACTTTTTATAAATACATTTTGCCAGTATTCTTTCTCGGTTTGCTTTCGTAGTTAGAAAAAATCAGCAAGAAGTTTCAACAATGATAATCTCCACTAATATATTTACTAAACATCATTTACTTTTAGGTCATCATGAAATCAAACCTAGTTTTCTTAAACAAAAAATTTCAACAAATTATAATATCCATTAAGATATTTAGAAAAAAATATATGCTTCTTGGCCATCAAGAAATTGACATCGAATTTCTTCAAACAAGTGAGTAAGATAAGTCATCCCTCTTAATAGAATTTGGCCAATCACCATATTGTGGTATCTTAGAAGGAATCATATTGAGAGAATAAATTTTAGTAACTTGATCAAAATTGTTTCTATAAACTTATTTCTTCAAACAAGTGAGTAAGATAAGTCATCCCTCTTAATAGAATTTGGCCAATCACCATATTGTGGTATCTTAGAAGGAATCATATTGAGAGAATAAATTTTAGTAACTTGATCAAAATTGTTTCTAGAAACTTAGGCCATAATGGTTTACTAAATATACACTTTGGACTTACTAAACCTATAAGCTCATATTATAAGACCTATTTTTTTAGATAAAACTTTAATGTTTTTCTTAGTTCAATTGATTTCTTTAATATATGGTCCTTTGTAAAGTTTTTTTTGCCCATATTCTTTCTAAATCTACTTCTATAGCCTAATTATGAATTTAAGTAATCATAATTTATAAATTAGTTAGGGAGACATTTTTTTGAGAATTGATAATAATTTTGGATCTTATAAATTGCAATGTATTATCAAAACTAATATTTTTAGCTACACAATTTGAGCAAAATAAATTACAAATAATATGTGAAGTCTTATTGATTCACCCACTTAGTATGAGGGGACCGGGACCCCTCATACTAACATGTGCAAATTCATTAAAAAAAGTCTTGTCAGTTCATTTTATAGAACCTATCTTCCCATATCTATACTTTAAAATACAACTTATTACTAAACTTTGTTCTTTAAGGACTTTATTTGAATAGATTTTAGGGCATTACATATAAAGGAAAATGAGAATGAGGTATGGTCAAATATGTATCATGTGTAGATTTATTCATATCCATGTTCTTCAACTTTAAAACAAACTACAAAACTTGCACATAAACCATGGTAACATATGATTTCACTTTGGATAATTTACTTTAAATTTGAATAGATTTAAAAATTGTTACCCTTTGATTTACTTTAATTTTGTTGTTATACAAAATTATAACAACTTATTTAAATTTGGTTGTATGACTTATATTTTCATTTATTTTTTAGATATTCTACCATGTTTACTTTATTGGTATGGAACATAGATTGGTTGGTGAGCAATCATATTGGCTATTATATAGTGGGAAATTCAACCACTTCAAGAAAATTACTAGAACCATAGGAAACAAATTTAAGTTATATCAAACCAAAAAAATAAATTCTAAGGTTTTAATTTTGAAAACACAATTACTATACTCTAATCCTTTTTTTAATGTTAGTTAGAAATATCTTAAATCTATTTGATAGTGGGATGGGGTTTGTGACTAGTTAGAAATGTGAGGCTTTATGAAGGTAAGAAAATTCTAGTGATTCAGATACAAATGTAGATTAAATTCATTTTTGAAAGTTTAAAAATCTCCTCAAAACTAAAATTGAATAGGCATATAGGAACACTAATAGTGGATCCTATAAAGCCATCGATCTTCTTTGATGGAGCTTACTAGGGTAGACCAAGAAGGCATAGGGTAGGGGGAGCACTTTATTTAAATAAAAATCATAATCACTTTCAAGTAAGGTTTAGGTGAAGGAACAAATAATATGGTAGAATGGAAAGCATTGATCCTCTTGATGAGAATAGCAATGGAGCAAGGAATTACAACTTTATAGATTTATGGAGATTCACAATTAGTGATAAGTTGGGTTGTAGATCATGTTGATTTGAAAAACTTGCTCCTTAGTTCTTTCTATAAGCAAGTGAAGTTATTAGAACCTTCTATAATAGAAATTTTATACAAACACATCTATAGGGAACTAAATGTAGAAGTAGATGGTATTTATTTCAAAATATGGTTGGAACCTTCCAATAGTCACTTGGCAGAGAAAATAAGTGGTTAGAGGACTTAGGGTTTTCTACACAATCCTCCTCGTATTAAGGTGAAAGGAATTTTAGCTAACGTAAAATAACATTCCAAGCCCAAGATCAAAGAATATTGGAAAGCATCACAATAAAACACGAAAGAAGAATCTCTAAATCTGATTGTATTACTCAATGGAGGAGCCTTGCTTAAATAGGCAAGGGTGTATAATATCAACCATTCGATCATAACAGAAAAGAGAAGGGGTGAATATCCATCGTACAACAAGAGGTGCGATATGAGCCATAGATCATGAGGTAGGTATAACCGAATGGATCACAACCCTCTAAAGAATTAACAAACCAGGATAAGAACAAAATGACAACAAGAAAATAATATCTTTGAACACGTACTATCCTAGTAAACTTTAAATATACTCTATTATAAATATCATATCGGAGAACTGTTATTAGAAAAAAAAATAAAAAAAAAGGGTTTTGAAAGAGACTCTTGCCTTTATTATTTAGAAAGACAAGCTTCAAAATAGTATTTTTCTTCAGAATTGAAACTTGAGTCGTTTTAGTACTCAGGTAAAAGTCATTAAAAAATTGTGATTGATCAAAAATTTATTCCTACTTTCTACATGCTAGTCCTAATATTAGGATTTTGTTTCTAGATTGTAAGTTGACTATAACATATTATAGTAGGGAGGTCAATACTCCTCTTAGTTTATAAATTCTTGAGGGTACTTCATATCCGTAGCATTGTAATTTTTTTTCAAACTCAAAAATGAGAATTATAAATCTTTTTTTCGAGGAAGAAAAAAACATAAAGGATGTAAATTTTAAAATAATCCTTTATATACTATTGATAATATATACTTAATAATATTTGACTTGTGTTGAATAACCATATAGACACCTTTTACGTTCTTACATCTTCACAACGATACAAAGAGTTATAATTCATTATGTTTTACTTGACCTAGAAGAGCTATCATTCATTAGGTTTTACTTGACCTATTAGCTTCTAAATAATATGTCCACTATTTAGAATTTATTTTTTAAAAATGAATTGTCTTTGAGTATATTTAGGGCCATTATTTTATTTGTAATTGTTATTTTTAAAGTTTTT
Organism: Wollemia nobilis; assembly: GCA_028583015.1. NCBI lineage: Eukaryota > Viridiplantae > Streptophyta > Pinopsida > Araucariales > Araucariaceae > Wollemia > Wollemia nobilis. The sequence goes on along the minus strand of JAQPPZ010001836.1, from coordinate 1,756,650 downwards.
ATATTAAATATAATAGAGTTTGTATTACATGGTATGAGTTTAATTGATTAAAATATTCAACTTTTAAGGAGACCAAAGTTTTTTTTATGTCTCATTTTTCACACATTTGGACCATTGGACGCAATTTCTTGATTTTGTACTCGACTACTTTTTTGATATTTTTATCATGTATAATAATGATATATGCTTTTATTTAGGATATTTTATATGCTTTAATATTTAAGAGAATAAAATAGATAATGGTTACTCATATTTTGTGGAGAATTATAGTTAATTATAGGAATCATTTAATGGTTTTTGAAAACTAGTTTTTAACATGCACGAGGTCATAGGCCATATGGGACCATCCTCATAGAGGATGTTGTGTTTATATAACCATGTTTCACTTAGAGTGGATATACATCACCAAAGCATGATGTACAACCCTATGCCTTTTTGGATTTAAACCTTGGGCTTTTTATTTGGGGCTTCAAAGTCTTTATTGTTAGGCCCACTTAAGTTGTGCTTAAATACTTCTAATTGATTGATGGTATTTATAATTAGCTAAGGGTATTAGTTGATTGTGACCATGGTCTAACTATTAATAAAGTGTAACTTAGGAAAGTTACTTAAATCACATTTCTCATATTTATTAAAAGAGTGTATTATTAATAATAGAGCTTCTCTTTGTTCATTTTAAAGAGAGGTCCAAAGAGACACATGTCAAGTCCCCTATTGGAAGAATATTTATTTTAGATATGAGAGATTTTTATAAGAGTTAAAGAAAAAGGAGAGGGATCCCTTCTGCACTATGGAGGAAAGGAGAGAAAGAGCTATAGGAGAGGAGAAAGAACAAATTTATTTGAGTGGGAGCTTTTGCAAGTCTATCATTATTGGGTAATTGAAGGCAGGGTCTCAAACCTACTTCAATATGATGATTTCAGAGAATGAAATATTTAATATGATGTTTGATTTTATGTTATATGTTAATTAATGCCCAATATGACAACATATATAATATGATTATGAATGTTAATGTTAATATGCTTTTTTCCAAGCCCAAGTGCCAAAACAAACCTATGAAATTTTTGGTTCCACATTCTTGGAGATTGCTTCAAGCTCTAAAGAGACTTTTTGAACTTGCATACCAAGTTCTCCTTACCTTTTACCCTAAAGTATTCTGGTTGTGATATATATATATATATATATATATATATATATATATATATATATATATATATATTTTTTTTTATTTCATCAAGTTTACCATGTAGAAATGTTGTCTTTACATCCATTTATTCTATTTCAAGATAAAAAACAACATAATTAGCCAAAAAAAATCTAATTGAAGTTAGTTTAGCCACAAGAGAAAAAATCTCACCAAAGTCAATTCCCTCAACTTGAGAAAATCCTTTTGCTACTAGACAAGCCTTGTACTTCTCCAACTTTCCTTCTATATTATACTTCTTGAATACCCACTTACAACCAACCGATTTTCTTCCAGGGGATAATTTCACTAAGTCCCACATCTTATTTTTATCCAGAGACTATATTTTTTCCTCCATAGCCATTTTCCAAGACTTATTATCACTTGATTGAAGTGCCTCCTTTACAGTCTTGGGTTATTTTATCAATAACTGATATATCATATGCAAAACAAATATTTGAAGGGCTATACCTTTTTGGGATTCTTCTCACTTGATTTGATCTCCTCAAACTTACAGTTCCAGGTTTTGCATCTTCAACTTCCTCCTCACCTTCTTCCTATAAATTTTTCTCTTTAGACTCTCTTTGTAGTTCATCTTCTTTTATAGCACTAGGTTCTACCACAAGTTCTTCCTCCTATTTCAATTTTACTTGAACTATTTTAGGTTCTTTGCTTGGTTGCATTTCATATTTCAGAACCCATTTTGTTTCTCTAAAGATCACATTATGACTATAAACAATCTTCTATGTTTTTGGATTTCACAACTTACATCCTTTAATACCAATACTATAACCGATAAATATGCATTTTTTAGATTTATAGTTTAGCTTAGTCCTTTTCTCTTTTGTGAAATACATATCGCAACAAAAAAACCCTTATATGATTGAGAGAGGGTTTCTTACCAATCCACACTTCCTATGGAGTCTTGTCCATCAAAGCTGAGAAAATCTATTGATGAGGTAACAAGAAGTTAACAAAACTTTAATTTCCTTTCTAACTCTACACCACTTAGCATACTCTTGGCCTTATTCATCAATGTTTTGTTCACCCATTCTACAACTCCATTATGTTATGGAGTATACAGAGTTGTTTTTTACCTTTCTATTCCATAATCCTTACAAAATTGCTCAAATTCATTAGAGTAATACTTACCAACATTATAATTTATCAAAACCTTTATCTTTTTATCTATCTAATTTTCTACAAGAGCCTTAAACTCTTTAAATTTATTGAAAATATTAGATTTGTTTTGTAAAAAATATACCCAGGTATTTCTTGAAAAGTCATCTATAAATGTAACAAAATAGATAGATTTACCTAATGATGGTACTTTTGCAAGTCCAAACACATTACTGTGAACTAGATGTAAAATTCTTTTAGATATTGTAGCACTACTAAGAAACTTGACTTGGGTTTGCTTTCCAAAATACAATGCTAACAAAAATCAAATTTTATGGGCAATCAAAAATTCCTTTAGCCATACCTTTCATTTTTAATGTTCGAAGGTCTTTCTCACCAATATAGCCCATGCGTTGATGCCACAATATTGTCTTCACTACAAGAATACTCAGAGTCACTTCTATCATATTATTCTCCTCTACAACTAAAGAGTTATTGCAATCAATACACAAAATGCTAGTCTCAAGTTTGAACAAAGTTCTTGTATGAACTCCCCTTGTCAACACCAAGACTACATGAACCATCTTGCAACTATCCTTATTGAATACCATAATCACACCCATGTAATTCATCTTACTCACGAATATCAAATTCCATTTCCAAACCTGAAATATGCAACGCACCAAAAAGGGTTTTAATTCTTCTATATTTTAACCTCAACTTGACTCTTCCTCGACCTATTATTTTATATGTTAAATTGTCTCCCAAGAAGTCTTCACCTTCATTTATCTTTTCATATTCACAAAACCCCTCTTTATGAGAAGTCATATGAAAGGAAGCACCTGAGTCAATCAACCATGAGCCATGACATTCACTTGAGCATGTTGTAGATAAGAATAAGTCCCCCAAATATTCATTTGTAGTCTTCATTTATGTAGAAGTTTTTTCATCAGATGATCAATTATTATCAACCTTTTTATATCTATAGTCTCTTTTATAATGCCCTATTTTACCACACTTCTAACATTTTTTCTTTTCTAGAGCAATATATTTACCCCTAGATCTTGATTTCCTTTCTCCTGATTTCTTTTTTCTTTCTTCTTAAGAATGACCTCTCGCAACCAAGGCATACTTATGATGATAATCCTCAGAAGATGTTTATCTCATTTCCTCAGGTAACAATGTTCCTACTATATCCTCTACTTTCAATATAGAAGTAGTATTGTTGATAGCCATAACTAGGTTATCCCACGAATTAGGTAATGAACAAAGTAAAGTAATACACTTTTCCTCTTCATCCATTTTTACTTCAACAAATTTTAATTAACTTACCATAGTGTTAAAAGCATTCAAATGTTCAACCACAGAGTCACCATCATTCATCTGAAGCAAATACAACTTCTACCAGAGAATACCAATGACTAAATCTGATACAAAGTTCCTAGCTTATCCCATAAGTTCATAATAACTTTGCCATGGTATTTGTTGATACATTCAACAATACCAAATTAGATAAGCACAATTTGATAGAACTCCTTTCCTTCCTATCGATATTCAACCAATCCTCATCTGTCATTGATGTTGGTTTTATTATCGAGATCACAATACATTGATATTTATCAACCAATAAATCCTCCATCTTGAGTTTCCATAACTCAAAACTATGTCCATTAATTTTTTCAATCTCTACCCATGTACTTCCCATCATTTTTCTTCACCCAGATTCTTTTGCATACAACTCCAACTCAAGAATTAATTTATCATAGGGTTGAAACCCTTACTCCTCGAACAAAGCTAAAAAACCTAGCTCTAATACCAAATTAAGAACAAAAGGCCCTAATAAACTAAATCTAGAAAAACAATAAATACAAAATCAAAGGAAAAATAAGAATATGACAGATTCACACATAACACAGTATTTCACCTAGGAAACCCTTGCGAAAAAAAACCTAGCACTATAATATTTCCTTATTATATAAACTTAACCATCTCCAATATAATAAAGTTTCTCTCATATTACTTCAAACCTTGATGCAAGTGCAATTAAATAACAATAAAAGAACAGATTTTACAATATCATAGGTGAAAAACCATGGGTTCAAATAATTACCCCTAAACAACCCATATGGGTCTAAAAAAATCTTAAGGAACCCAAACCTCGATGAGGATACATGGAAAATATCCAGTACCTTTTAGAATTAACCCCGCCATAATAACATAGAAAATATTCAACATATTTTCAACAATCATTAACTCTATAATCTATTGATGCTTTACCTTTAGGTCTTTCTAGAGTTGACTTTGCCCCTCTTTGAGTAGTTATACAAGGTATTTGAGTTATTATTGGTTCTTCTTATCCCTAGCAAGTCAGGATTTAAGGCCCTTGATCTACTTCTTTAGCTGGCCCCTTTCTAAATTTCTCCTCTAAGGACCTCATTATGCTATTAAATTTTATCTCCCTATTTATGTAGATTTACCACTTCTTTCTAGAGATCTCATTTTTCTTCTAAGTTGTCTTCTAGGCAACCAAACTTTATGACTATAACTATGAGAGGGGGAATGGGAAATCATAATGGGTCTCTTAAGGGATATCTATGATGCTTTCCACTTCTTTATCACCTCAAGGATAGGGGCATGTTTACCCCATGAATGTAATCCATGTTCATCTATGTTATTTTACCATATAGAGCACATGAAGCAGGCCACATATCAAGTTAGGTAGGTAGGTAGGAAATTGTTGATGTACATTGCACCTTTGGCACCTAGTACATATGGCTCTAATATGATGTAATTATTAATTATATTGTAAGTAGGAGGTAATTTTAATGTAGCCATTACTTTAATTATAAATAGGATTTAATAACTTAGGTCCCCTCTTGTATATGGATTGACCCTTAAGCATTAGGATTAGGGTAAATAAGTGTCTATATAAGGGAATGAGTGGGTGTAGAATATATCTCATATTTTTAAATTATGTCAGAGCTCTACTTCCAAGTAGGTTGCTCCCTTGAAAAGGCCCATGATATTTAATCCACTTGATTAATATCAATTTATTGCATTTCAAATTAGTTTATTTTCTTAAGCACTTATGTTTTTTTATTATACTAGATAAATCGGTAACTCATTACAATTTTCTACGCCTCTTCGTGGGTTCGAATCTTACTTCTTGTCGCCACTATAACCTTAAGTTGAATCAGGTATACCTTTTATGTAGACAGCTACACTGACGCGATACACCCACCAATACTATGGGACCCGAGGGATTGGAACCCTGGTATCTGCGTTTCAACATAAGCATTTTGACCGTTGAACCAAGCCCTCAGATCCTAAGCACTTATGTTATTTCATTTTTATTTCTATTAATTACTACATTTTTATTGTGGTTATGCTTATTTTGATTTAAAGGTTCCTAATAAGTGGTATTAGACCCATTTCTAGGATATTGTAAGCTTTTATTATGGGTAATTTTTTTAATCCTAGGTCTATAGGTTAGAAATGATGTTCCAACCATTTTAAAATAATTAAAAGGATTTATCATTAGGGTAAAACACATTAGAATTTTATGATGGTGTGCAAAGGTGTGGGTATTGAAGACCCCAAAACCAAGCCATTAGATAGGACCCTACAATACATAAGTGAGCTCCCACATACATTGCACATATCAAGATATTATTACTAGACACCCTAAGACAAACCTTAAAATATAGGAAGCTAATCAAGTTAGGCATGTATTTATCCATAGTGCACCAATAAAAACACTCACAAATATTACCTTCACATATTGATCAGATAAGTGGGTAGTACATGCATGGTATAGTATAAATCCTCCCTGGGTAGTGGTATAAAATATTGGTCCATGCACTATTGATCACTGGTATAGTATATTAGAGGGCTATGGGAAGTACATATACCTTAGCCTAGACTAACTCCCTTCCCTGATTTTTGCTTGAGGTAGTTTCATATTTCCACTACCCTTATCATTAGTAAAATAGGAAACACAGAGAAATAGTGGGATAAAGATCTCAGTTATGCTAAAGTCAAGTTACAGTTGCAAAAAAAGAATAGTGTTGGTGCTCAAAAAATACTGATCCAATATATACATAATTTTTATCCCCTCAATGAGATGATCATTTTGGTATAAATCACCATAACAGGGTTTTGGACAAAGATCCTTATTAAAAATAGTAACTATTGAGCATGCAAATGACACATCATAAAGGGTAAGCCAACATACTTGGAACATAAACTTATTCCCTCTTGAAAGGGAAATATCTTTCCCCAAGGTTTGAGTATGCCAAGTCTTGGTTGGTGCGGATAGACTCAAAGGTTGTTCTTTTGTTGTTTTTTCAAGGGACCTTTGTTGGTTACGACTCAAAAATATAAGCTTCTTGGGTACAATAACTTTAGATCGAATGCTTAACTATCTAAAAATAACTCGACCACATTGATATTCCAATATATATGAGCTTATAAAAATTAAAATAGGTAAAGAAAGATGAATTTTAAGTTGTGTAAAATGTGATTGCCCAATCCATATCATTCATTGCAATTAAAATATATCGCATATATAACAACAATTATTATTGTGAAGATGTATAAAATTTTTAAATGCATTGTAGAAATATCAACTTCAATGCTTCAAACATAAACTAATCTACTCCTAATCTAAATGAGTTCTAAGAAAATTCAAAGGTTTAAGGGTAAGAGAAAATAAAAGAAAGCAAGCAAGCTCATACTGCTCTAAAATTCCATTTTGATCCAATAAAGCAACAAATACGATTTAAACCAATCTTGACCTGACCAATATTCACACAACTTGAGGTCTGAGATGGTGCAATCTTCAAAGGAGCAATAAACTATGAAATGGAATAAGTGCAACCACCATAAACATGTATAGATTGAACACAACAAATCTCAAAAGCCTTATATTAGAAGATAGTCATTGAGTACATTGTTTTAGATTTATCCACTTCAATGGATTACAAGAACAAAGCTCAAAAAACAAGAGCAACTTGGTTTAGAAATACCATCCGACTACAAAGAGAAAAAAAGAAAACTAAAAAGGGGCTAGCTAACAGATGGTTTTTGACCTTAGTAATTGGTTAGTGAGCCACTGTTTATACAATTTCTTGTCTTCACCTAACATTACATTTTGCTATTAATTGCTATCTAATTCCAAGACATGCCCCTTGGAATTACTTTCAGCCATACTGTGACCATGCCTCATTAAATATGCACTATTGGCCATACCTCATAAATTCTCCATTCACACAATGCTTGGGATCTCTCGAATGACCATGCCTTATTAACTCTCCATTACTTTGCAAATCTTGGGTTGGCCATTAATTTCATCTATTCGATATCGAGTACACTTGTACTTACTCAGTTTGTATTAGAATTCTATGTCCACCATATTTAAAGTAGCCATGAGCAAATATCTTATAAAAAAAAAAAGCAAAGGTTAGTATTTTGATATTATCATTAATTTTTATATATCTATTTGTAAAATTTTTAAAATATTTTTATTTATGTTTTCGGCATTGCATCGATACATCATGTTATTTTTTTAGCTTTTGATCGTGATTTTATAAATTTCTAGGCTTGCTTTTATATTTTCCAAGGCTCCTAGACTTGCTTTAATATTTCCCCAAGGTTTGCATTTCATAGCATCATTTATTTTTAGGGCATTAGCTAGGGTAGCTTTCAATTCCCAAGGCTCAATTTCTAAGTGTCGGGTAAAATTTCCAATTGCCATGAAAGGTCGGGATTTTCATCGAGATCTTTAATTTTCTATCAAAACACACATTGGGTTTTAATTTCCATTGTTGGGCTGAATTTTCACTTGTCGAACTCTTTGCCTTAGAATTTCGAATTTCCTCTATGTTGAATATTTTCCTTAGCCAAATTTTATTGTGCCAAACTTTTTCTTATTGATGATGACACCAACTCTTTAAGAGTCTAGCCATGCCTTAGAAATTTTTTGAATTTTTTGCATCAGAATTTTTCCTTATTGATGATGACATCAACATTTCAAAAGTCAAGCTTCATTTGGTCCTTAGCCAAAGTTTGGATCCAACGTTATGTTCAAGCTAAATTCCAATTGCTAGGTTTAACTTTCAATAGATAGACTTGTGCATTGCCAGAATTTTTGATGCTAATGCTTACATCAAAAATTAAAAAAGTCCAGCTTTGACTTACTTCTTATTTATCCAAGTTCAAATTTTAGCTTCTTAAGTCCGGGCTTTGCATTCACTTATTGGGCTTCTGACATTACACAATTTTGGAATTTCTAGCCCTTATGCTTACATCACCTTAGAAAAACTTCGAACTTGTGCATATTTGCTTCCAATTTATGGACTTTGGCATTGTTGGCCTTTTTTATTTTATTTTTGGCATTGACAATTTTGGCTTCATGCATTCTCTTCCAGCATTATGCATTTCAAATTTGTACATTTTGCATTTTAATGGCCCATGAAAGATTCCAAACATTTTCAATGGCTTAGAAATAAAAGTTTTAAGTCTATAATTGACTTTAATTGCTCCAAAATGGTTTTCAATTGCCCATAAATAATTTCCAATAGCTTGGAAACAAATTCTAATTGTCCAAAATCAATTTCCAAGAGTATAATTTATTTTTTTGATTGCCTAGAAATAATTTTAATAAGTCTGAAATTGATTTTATTTACATAGAATTGATTTTCTATAGCCTAAAAATAAATTTTTAATTATCTGGAATTAATTTTCAATAGCCTGGAAATGGTTTCAAATTGCCCAAAATTAATTTTCAATAGCTTAGAAATGATTTCAAATTACCCAAAATTAATTTCCAATATCCTGTAAATAATTTCCAATAGCTCAAAAATAATTTTTGATAGTTCGGAATGAACTTTCAATTGCTTGGAATTGATTTTTAAAAGTTAAAAAATGATTTTTAATTGCCAAAAAATTATTTTCAATTTCATTTGAGTGCTAGGGTTTCAAAAAATGCACAAGATTTTGAGTTGTTAGCAAATTTAACCTTACAGGCTTTTAACTTATTCTTAAGTGGCTAGACTTATGATTAGGACAATTTCCTTGCTTGATTTTCAAACTTACAACCATTTTGTTATAATTTTGTGGAAGTGACCTTGGTTGCAGCCTCTTGGACAACTTGCAGAAAGCAAACAATTTCGAGCATTAATTCTCCTCAAAGCATATGCAAGTTCATACTTTCTATTTATTTTTCTAGAGAGCATCTAATGGAAGAAGTTTACAAACACAACCATAGCAATAGTCATCACAAGCTCAAGGTACACGAAAAATTAGAGATGTATTTAAAATCTTTCAGCTAAAAACCTATATTCTAGATGATTGGAAATTGCAAACAAACCCAAGAAAAAATAAGAGAAGGCCTACCAAAATTTGAAAAAGTGGGTCTCCAATCCATGTAGACTAGGGTGTGTTGTGCAAGTGTAAAAAAAAATGGAGACTTTGTTGAAAAATAATCCTAAGCATTTTGGGGATAGAAAGAACCCTCCTCTAAAACTATAAAATTTTAAGATCAACAAAACTAAAAATTTGGCATCCATCTAAGGATGGGGTTAAGAAAATTTACCTAAAAGCAATACGCTATTTTGTTTCAATAAAAGTGTGTGTGTGAATTCATTTTTTTTCTAGAATCAATTAAAATTTGCCACCATAGTTTAGAAATTAGGCTAGTTCACCCCTAAGTGGACATTGGTCTACTAATGATGATCTTTTCTACATAGGTAGACATGTTACCAATTATCATACATTTCTCCACTACCAGCCAGACATTTATGGCCTCGACAGAGTTATCTCTAATCCCACTTTAGACCTTGCTTTACTGCAAAATGGGCATTTATAGCCTCGATAGAAGTTGTATGAATTACCCAAACACTTGAGCCTCTTTTTTTTCTCGAGCATAGAAAATTTTAAAAGCACTAGGGTCTACTTTTGGGTTGGGGATCACTATGGCAAATAAGAGGGTGAACAATTGAATAGCATTTTCTTGAGAACCAAACCACAATGGTTTCATTCCTCTTGATCTGGAATCTTCTTAAAGTGTTTCTAGTGTGAAGCTACACCATATTTTTACATTACTTTTTGGATTAATTATTTTATCCCAAATAATGGATAAACCAAATAACTGATTAAACCAATCTTAGCTTCATTGAATTTCAGAGTAGGACATTTCATCTCCATACAGTGTAGAAAACACTTCCAACATACAGTAACCAGAAGTTGGTTGTATTTGAAAAATTCGAGTAAAAAAGAAGAAAGTGCACGATAGAGCAAAACTAAAGATAAAAAAAAGCAAACAAAAATGAAAAAAAAGACCAAAACAACAAAAAACTCAAAACAATAAATTATATACAAGGCTTATTTACAAGGTGGGATTATAATTTTTTATATTTGAAGGGGTCCTAACCAAAGGGTCAAATTTCCTAGGGTCCCAAACATGATTACTTTAATTTAAGAGATGCTTGTTACGAGAGGCATACCGGTTTTTATGGGTATCATCCCATAACAACACTAGATATAAAATATTAAAGACCTTCATTTTACCTCTCTCACCTCATTATCTCAATTTAATCCCATTTCCACTACTATACTTGGACTTTGATCTATTAAACTTGAGCGTCCACAACTGGTCTTGAATTTTTTTGTTTATTGTGTGGGGTATCTACTATAGGATAATTACCTTCACTTATGGTTTCCACCACCACGATATACACTCCCATTTTTAGTTTAGGATATAGAATCTCTTTGATATTCTTGTTCTTAGTGATGAGTTCCTTTAGCATTGGATCTTTGTTTGAAAATTTAATTGTCATATAGCCATTCAATTTTTTGACCAATCACGACTAAGCAACATCCCATGTGTATCTAATATAGCCACAATGTGGATATTGATACATTGTCAAATCTTGGGTTCATCAACCAACTATATATGAGTTTGATTAAACACCTCAACAATATTAACCTCTATTTTATCTAGCGAAACAACCTTCTTGTTTGAGTGAGTAGGGGTCAACCCTAATCTTTTATCAACTACACATGACATCATATTGCCAGAAGCACCTAAATCCACAAGATAGATACATAAACTTTTACCAGTAATTCTAACAGTCAAGGAAAGGTGGAGATTCTATCTTTTATTTGTACATAGTCACCTGAGAATTAGTAACCCATTTCAACTCCTCTTCCTTTTGGTTTGAGAGTGTTTTAAACAACAAATCCTCTTGGTCAATCAACTGAGATACCTCAAATAAAGAATTGTTCTTATTTTTCTTAAGATATTCGATAATATTATATTTATATTTAAGTTTATTTTGAGATTTTCTCTATTTTCGGTATTGATATATTAACTTTTGGTTGCATAGGCATTGTGAGATCCTTATGTGAGACAAGGTTTTCATTGTTTTTGCACATCAGGTGGGATGTAAATTTCTTTGGGGGGTGTGAAATAAGTTAGTGATGCCTTACCTTTACTTTGGGAAATATAATTATTACCTTTCTAAAACTGTTGGTAAGCTTGCATATCTTCTTTTAAGCATTCTTCAAGTTCATATTCATACTCTTCTGAGGGTTCATATGTTTCTAAAACTAGGGTTGTCCCTGCATTTTGATTAGCTTGATTTCTACAATCCTTATTGGTAGATACCGACTCTAAAATTTTCATCTCTTTCTAGACCAAATCTAAAGTAGTTTTAAACTTTGGATAGTTAGTTTCACTATGTTGAGCAGTGGAATGGACCCTGCATCACTTGGATAGAGCAATATCAACCAAATATATAGTACCTAGGTTGTCATTTGTTTAATTACTACTAAACATTGGGACTCCTCCATTGTTTGGGCGAGTATCCCATTGGTGGTTAGTCCTTTGGAAGTTAAAGTTCCTATTTTGAATGTTATTTGTAGGTGGGTTTTGAGGAACTTGCCTTTGCAGTTGAAGCATATCATTGCTCAATTTTTGAACCATCCTTTGTAAGTTATCTAACTTAGGATTTGGGTTATTATATTGATTTGGTCCTCGTTGAGCCATTACATATTTGCAAGGCAGACATATTTAGAGTTGTGGGTAATATTGATTTATTATTTGCTAGAGGTGCATGATTAAGGATGTTGTTTGTGATTTTCTAATTATCCCAATATATTGAAATGGTTTGCTAGTTGCTGATATTAGGTACCATTTGATTCAAGAGTGCAAGATTGAAGGGTTGGTTCTAGTTTGGATATATGATTCTTGGTGATGGATTCAGCCTAGGAAGGTGTTGTGTAAGGGTCTAATTTAATAATTGTATCTGATTATAAGACCCTAGTTGTCCAAGGGATGGTAATTAACCCAAACCAAAGCCTTGAGGTATTAATTATTGTTCAAACATTATGGCCTCACTATATGCTTTGGGAAAGGATATAATTTGAGGAACTCTCCTAAAAAACATGGAATTTAATGGGTCCAAGGATCTAAAGTACATTTATATGGTTGCTTCCTATATCAAGGTGTAAGCTATCACCAACATGGTATATAATTTATGGAATCTTGTGTTGAAAAGTCTTACGGCTTCATTAGGTTCTCTATGGGTAGAGGTAAATTGATGATATACCATAGTAGGATCCATAGACAATCTAAAATGGTTGATAAATGCTGCTTCTATCTAATCTTAGGAAGTGATAGAGCCTAAAGGTAAGTTGATGTACCAATCATGAAAACTCATCTAATGTGTGTGGAAACATTTTACAAGCAACATCCTCATGCATAATTTGTAAACGTATTAAGGTGTCTCTATATGCTCGAATATGTTCTTTAGCTAACCTTGTTTCATCATGACTATATCAAGGGATATATATTTCAACATTCTTAGGCATATCATGTATAAACTTAGGTATGTTCAAAGGGTTGCTTCCTACCAACCCTAGAGAAAGAGCTATCATTAATAGAACTTGGAAAATGGTAAAAGGATCAATAAAAAGGATAATAGCTCTAGGAGAACTATTGGCAGTTTGAGGGGTACTGGGTTTGATTTTATTAGCTTTACATCTCCTGTATGGGAAAATATTGAGAAACTCAATGCCACCTACAAATGTATTGTGATGATAACTTTAGGTTCTAATTTTGACAATTAAGATGTATAATAGACACAGTGCACCTAGAAAATTTAATTTTAGAGTCTTGGCCATACTTCTAGCACCAATTCTATTAAGCATACAAATGACACATCATCAAGGGCAAGCCAACATACTTGGAGTAAAAATTTGTTCCCTCTTGAAAGAGAATCTATTTACCCTAAGGTTTGGGTATACCATATCTTGGTTGGTGCGAATAGACTCAGAGGTCATTGTTTTGTTGTTACTTCAAGGGGCCTTTGCTAGTTATGACTCAAAAAGATAAGTTTCTTGGGCATAATATCTTTAGATCGAATGCCTAACTATCTAAAAATAATTTTACTATACCAATATTGTAACATATATGAGCTAAGAAGAATTAAAATGGGTAAAGAAAGATGAATTTTAAGTTGCACAAACTATGATTACCTAATCCAAATCATTCATTACAATTAAAATATATCACACATAATGACAATGATTATTTTGAAGTTGTATGAAATTTTTAAATGCATCGTACAAGTACTAGCTTCTATGCTTTAAACAAAAACTAATCTACGCCTAACCTAAATTAGTTCCAAGAAGAGTCAAAGGTTGAAAGGTAAGAGAAAATAAAATAAAATAAGTAAGCTCATATTACCATAAAATCTTGTTTCGATATGATAAAGCAACAAATCTAATTTAAAATAATCTCGACCTAAACAATATTCATATAGCTTGAGGTCCAATACGATGCAATATTCAAAGGAACAATAGACTATGAAATGGATAGAGTGCAACCACCATTAGCATGAGTAGATTGAACACAACAAATTTCAAAAACCTTATATTAAAAGATAGTCATTAAGTACATTATTTTAGATTTGTCCACTTCGATGGATTATAAGAACATAGCTAAAAACAAAAGAGCAACTTGGTTCAAAAATTCCATATGACTATAAAGAGAGGAAAAATAAGAAAGCTAAAAAAGGGCCAACTAAGAGATGGTTTTCAATCTTAGTAAGTGGTTAGTGAGCCACTATTTATACAATTTCTTGCTTTCACCTAGTGTTACATTTTGCAGTTAATTGCTATCTAATTCTAGGACATGCTCCTTGAGATTGCTTTTAGTCATACTACAACCATACCTCATTAAATATGCATTGCTTTGGCCATGTCTCATAAATGCTTCATTTGCATGATGTCTGGGTTATCTGGAATAGCCATGTCTCATTAACTCTCCATTAATCTACAAATCTTGGGTTTACCATTAATTTCACCTATTAGCTACCTAGTATGCTTGTACTTACTTGGTTCGCAATAAAATACCATGTATTCTATATTTAAAGTAGCCACTAGAAAATATCCTACAAAACAATAAAAATCAAAGGTTAGAATTTTAATATTATCGTTAATTTATATATGTTTATTTTTATTTATTTAAATTTTTAAAATATTTTCCTTTTTTTGGCATTGCATTGATACTGTGAGGAGGTAGCATGCACAAATTATTCTCAGTAAATCCATTTGGGATGAGATCCCCATGGGGATTTATCCTTGCTTCAATTTGGTATGCTGATTTAGGGTTTGAGGGTTTCACCAAGATCCCTTTAAAGACTCACTCTAAGTTTGTGTAGGGGTTTTTAATGTATGTTTTGACAAACACCCAAGTTTGAACTTTGGGAACTAGGTTACTAAAGAAAAAAGTATATCTAACTAAGATGCAAGGAAACAAGTTATGCAAGAATACAAAACTAATATAATATGTTTTTTTTTGCTTTGAAAGACACTAATCCTGGGGTACAAAAGTAATTTTTTTTGTTTATTTTAGAAAAGGAACAGGAGAATGCACAAACATGACTAACCTAATGCATACTACATGCAAAATTTAATTTTGAATACCTAAAGAGAAGATAAATAAATCAAACTAAGTAGATTTCTTTTTATCCTTTTTTTTTTTAATTTGTCTAAATAGAAAACATAAACAAAATACAAAATAGTAAGAATAAATTTGAAAAACCAGATAAACAAATCAAATTAACTAGGTTCCTTTTTGTCCTTTTTAATTTTTTTAATGTCTAAAAAAAAATAAAAAATAAAAAATAAAAACAAAACATAGAACAACAAGAGAATAGATTTGAAAAACAACACCTATAGGATAAAAATAACACTTACTTGATTCTAGTTGTTATCCTAATTTTATGCCCTAGAAAATAGCAACCATGAATTCGAGTGAGTACCTAAAAAATGGGAAACTCAAATTTTGACATTAGTTTTTGGGGGCCTGCTTAGGCTATTGTGGAGACTGGGCTCACAAGAGAGTTAGTCAAGCCCCCCTAGGTCCTTTAGATGAAAAAAACAAGCATAAAATTGATGACCTTTGGTAGTAGGAAAAAAAGGTTAGAAAAAGAGAACATAAAAAAATATGTTCGACAAGAATTAGGGGAAAATAGAGGGGAAGCAAAAAAGGAAAGATAAAATTACCCCCAAGTCTAGAGCCAATTTTGCAGTCCTTTTGGATCGACCATGAAATTACATTGATCGAATTCACACCCTATAAGAGTGAACCATGAATTCAAGTGAAAAATAGGATTGAGGCAAGCTAATATACGGTTCTTCAAGGGCTTAAATAGAAAATTTAGCATAAGAGGTAAGACTGAAAATTAAAGACATAGAAATCTATAATGACAAAAGTGATAAAATAGAAATCATAGTAAGAAGACAATAGAAAGAAAAAAGAGGCAATAATCATTAGAGGAGTGGTCCTCTAAGATGAGCCTTGCTATCCCTCCTAAAAGCCTTACAAAATAGTAATGCAGAACTCAAGAACTTGACAAGAATTTTGTTAGCTTGAGAGCGACGGTAAGAGCACTTGAGATCAAATTTAATTGTGAAATCATGAGTATCTAAAAAAGGGATTCCAATACCTCTATTTATAGGGATTTGGGGCATGAAAAAGAGAGGGAAAAGCATTAGGGTTAGGTTAAACTTAAAAACATATTTAAAAAAATTGAAGAGGCAAGTTGGTTGTAGGGCTAGGGTTAAAAAGAAACCCAAAAAATACGATTTTATAGTCCATAAGGGCTGACCATGAAATCATGAAAAGTGAAGAAATTGGATCAAACTAAGGGTTGATGGGCTCAAAAATTGTATTTGGCAATTTTGATAGGATTCAAAGGCATCTAAGGAAAAATTGACTCATTTAGCTTGGTCAATTTTTGGTGTCTCTTTGATGCATTTATGTTGTAATAAACGCTTCAAAGAAAGTTGTAGATATTTTCAAGCTCAAAAAGGTAGGTACTAAAAGGGGTACAAATTTTAGGTGAAGGGACGATGCAAAAAATGATGTAATTTTGAACACTTTGAAATTTTACATGCTTTATGAGGCAATGATGGCATCAATGCCCCAAAGATTGGGGTGCCCCCTCAAGTTTCAAAAGGAAGGTGAACATCCTAAAGAAACTCAAAATGGTAGAGGGAGAAGGACAAAGAAGAAAGGAGGAAAGAAAGAAAAAATAGGAAGAGAGAGAAAGGGATGGTAAAAAGGAGGGAAGGATTTTAAGTTATGTATGATGATTAGATTATTAGATTTAGATAAGAAAAGTGATGGAAGAAAAGTGAGGAAAAGAAGAGAAGAAAGAGAATGAAAGACGAAAAAAAGAAGGCTACAAAATAGTCAAAGGGAATAAGTGCTTAGATCATGTCATCTGAATAAGCATAGATCTAGAGAGATTAGTGTGACCAAAATGACATAATTTTAAGTAAAATATGGAGCGATCCCCAACAAAGGTGAGTGCTTGAAAGTGATCAAAAGTGGAGTGATACCTAGTAAGGGTGTGTGCTTGTAAGTGACCAAGGATGGAGCAATACCTAGTAAAGGCGTGTGCTCGCAAAATGTCACAAGTGAAGCTATACCCAAGAGGGATGTATGCTCGTAAGTGGTCATAAGTGGAGTGATACTTTGGAGGTGTGTGCTCGTAAGTGGTCATAAGTGGAGCAATACCCAGGAGGGTGTGTACTCCCAAAAAATATAAGTGATTGAGCAAAGTAAAAGTGTGTGTGTGCATGTGATAGATACAAGATAGATAAAAGCATATATAAGATAGATGTAAGAGTAGAAAGAAAGAAAAAAGCAAGAGAAGGATGAAGAAGAGAGACAAAAAGCAAATAGAAAGTGTATATCCCTTGACTTGGAAAAATTGAGAAGAATATGATTATAATTACAAGGTCCAAGGATATACAAGAGATGAATAATAAGAGAAGATGAAAAGAGAAAGAATATTTGACTTGGAGAAATTTAGATGAATGTTATACTTACAAGGTCAAGGAATATAAAACTATATGAAATTATATATAAAATGCATATGAACAAAGATAAATTTTCTACTAGCACAAAATTACCCATGTATATATACAAGAGAGGTAATCATAGCATCCCGGTGGATAAGAAGAAGATATGTTCTAAGTTTGGGTATTTTTCAAGCATTAGTGACCTAGTGCAAGTGCAATGCATATGAGCTAATCCTAACTAGATGTCATCATTACCTCATTGAGAAGTCCCCGAGAATCTACATGAACAATCAGTCATATGCAAGTATGATCAAGAAGCAAAGTAACTATATGTCAAGCATAAGTGCAAAGGAGAATCATGTCAAGCAATTCATGCAAAGTATGACAAGCAATCATGCAGCATGAGCAAGTAGACAAATGCAAGTTGGCACAAAAGAGATCTTGGAAAAATTGGTAGAAGCAAAATAAGTGAGGTATGATGACAAAGAAGAAATATAGAAGAGAACTAGAAGAAAGATCAATATAGAGGAAAAATTAAAATTAGAAAAAAAGAAAAGAAGAAAAGAAAATATTATGCATAGTACCTTTTGAGGTGCATAATATTCATGGCTCCTTTGAGATATTTATCATCTAGGGTTGCTAGATGATAGGTTTCTGACCCAATTTTGGCTATTATGGCAAAGGGACCTATCCAATTGGATTGAAATTTTCCCTTCAGATCAGTTCGAGCATTGATGTTCCTTTGGTTTTTTGAGGATAAGGTCCCATACTTCAACAGAATGAGTGTAAAATTTCTTAGTATAAGTTCACTTTAGCCTATTTTGATAAGCTTGAAGATTATCTAAGGATTGAATGTGCTTCTCATCCAACAAATATAATTGGTGTAAGTGGATAAGGTGATACTCATAGCTGATAGAGGTATCTTGTAACAATATGTGCAAGGATGAGACTTCTAACTTGATAGGGAAAATACCCTTGATGTCATAGACCAAGAAATAAGGGGTTGCATGTGTAGGTGGTTGTATATTGGTATGACAAGGCTACAAAGTAGGATGACGTTGAATATGCCAGTCTCAACCAATCAAATTTTTAAGGATCTTAACTAAGGATTTGTTAGAGGCTTCGGCTTGACCATTACCTTGAGGTTAATAGGTGGTTGACCATTTATGTTGAATCTTGTATTTAGCATAAATTATTTGGACATACTTGTTCTTAAAATAAGTTCCATTATCAAGGATGAGGACAGAAAGGATTCCATATCAACAAAGAATTTGGTTAAGGATAAACTTAGAGACTTGAACTCTAGTGTTCATCAATAGCGACATGGATTCTACCAACTTAGTGAAGTACTCAATCATTATGATGATAAAATTATGACCATTAGAAGAAGTGGGATTGATATTTCTAATAATGTTAAATCTTCATATGGAGAATGGTCAAGGAGAAGAAATGAATTGAAGGTTTTGCGAAGGTGGATGAACAAGATTATCATGATGTTGACACTTGTCATAGTGTCAAACATAGTCACATGTATCCTTCTTCATGGAGAGCCAATAATATTGTATTCAAAGGAGCTTCATGGCAATTACATTACCGCTAAAATGGCCTCCACATCATATGTGAGGTTTTTTAGGAGGATACCCTCAAAAGAGTGTTGATATACGGTACCATCGATTATCATAAATTAATATGCTCTTTTGTGCAAAATATTTTTCTTGTTGTGATCAAAGCCTTTTAGGCATCATGCCATATTTTAATAAATTAAAGACATCTTTATACCAAGACTCAAAAGGAGAAGCTTTGATGTTCAAGATATCTAAGGGGATTTGGATAGAACTAAGGGTTATGGGATCTTAGAGTTGGCGAATGGTAATAATAGCTTGATCATATTCTAACTCCAAGGTGATAAGGAATGTAGTTGTGACCATGCAAACTACATGACATTTAGAGGATCTAGGGATAGAATCTATGGTTATGTTATCAAAGGTTGACATAATATTAGAAACAATATATTTGTATGGCTTCAAATTTTCATCTTTAGTATGATAAACATCATTGACTTGATTGAATTCAAGTTTAGAGTCACCAAAGATAAAAATGTTCTTGAATTTCAAGGCTAGGGAAGCCCTAATTTCTAAGATCAAGACTTCATACTCTGTAGTGTTGTCGATGCAAAAGTCAACTTAAAGGAAGGAGGGATTACTTGCTTTTGTAGGGTGACTAGAATGATTCTAGGTCCTGCACCCTTTAAGCAATAGGTTCCATCAAAATACAATATCCAAGAATCTGGGTCTTCTACATCAAGGCTAAAGCACTCATTAGAAAACTCTAAAAATAAGGGGTAAGTTGACACTAAGGTACTTGTAGCTAATTGGTCAGTGATAACCTGACCTTTTATAACCTTTTGACCAATGAAGGTTAAATCAAACTCACTAAGGGCAAGGACCCACTTGGTGGCTCGACCTGAAAGGTGAGGCTTTGACATTAAGTAGCAAAGGGGATCAAACCTTACAACTACCAATGTATTATGGCTAAGCATGTAATATCACAAATTTTGAGAAGCAAACACTACAATGAGGCAAATATTTTATAAAGGGGTAAATTGGGTTTCATAGTTGACAAGGATTCTACTAATATAATATATTGATATTTCTTTCTTTTTATCATGTTGTGCTAGAATAGCACCTAGCTTGGGCTATAACAACTATGTAGAGCAATAAATGTTTGGTTGGATTAGGTGGTATAAGGATAGGCAAGGAAGTTGTTATAATGGACTTGCCATTGAGCCAAAAGGTCGACCTTGTGGTTCTCGATACAAGCCAGAGTGTTAACCTCGAGAGGATGTTAAACCATGTCACGAATCTTGAAGGGGGATGCTGGCGATTAGTCCAACAATCCCCCTAGCGTTTCTTGAAGGGATTC
Source organism: Wollemia nobilis (assembly GCA_028583015.1). Classification (NCBI taxonomy): domain Eukaryota; kingdom Viridiplantae; phylum Streptophyta; class Pinopsida; order Araucariales; family Araucariaceae; genus Wollemia; species Wollemia nobilis. The sequence goes on along the minus strand of JAQPPZ010001836.1, from coordinate 1,736,045 downwards.
AAAGAGATCGACTCTGATACCACTTGTTATTCTCACAATGACACTGAGAGGGGGGGGTGAATCAGTGTAGCTATTTAAATTCAAATCTACAACTCTTAAAGTTGAAGCAAAGAGAACTTAAAAGCAGATAAAGCAATTATCACAAGAGAGCACACCATAACACACAATGTAACGAGGTTCACCAATTTGGCTACTCCTTAAGAATGACTGCTTGGACTACGGTCCAAATCTAGCCTTTGCAAAACACCAATTTTATAATCCGTTTACCAGCACCCACTGGAAGGAGCACCAACCCATGATTTATCTGCACCAATAGAAAGGAGCACCAACCCCTATCCAAGCACCAACTTGGATCACAGTTTTGAAAACTATATCAATGACATAAAAATTCCTTTGCTTTTACAAGACCCTGACTGGTCTACAATTTATCAAAACATAGTAAACACTTACGACTCTGCTTATCGCTCTCTTACAACACTCTTCTAACCCTCTTTCGATAGCATTTTCACACATTCAACAGCTCCTTATTCTCCATGCAACTGCCCTTTTATAACAATATTTTCATCTTGAAAGACCTGTTCTTCTATGACTTTCATAATCCTGCATGCACCCTATTAATAGAAACTTCTGAAAGTAACTCCTTTATCACACAGTAATTTGTACATGCATTCTATTAATAGCTCTGTTTCTTGTGTGGGACTTTCAGTATAACTGCCGCTCAACGGTTACACTACTTTACGGGCCCTGTAACTACCGTTTTGTCTTTAATGCACTGTGCTTATTTTAGCTGCATGATTATCTATTGTTCTGACTTCAGTTAAATCTGCTTATTTTACTTGCATGATTTTTCCTTTACAACTGCCCCTATAACTGTCATGTGACTTCAGTTAACTGTCCGTAATCATGCTGTTGTGACCTGTCGCGAAATCGTGACACTTCTGTCTCTTTGTACTCTTCTCGCCTTTTACCCGTGAAAACATGACATGTCACGATATCATGACATTTTTGCCCCTTTGACCTTTTATTAGCTGTTGACCGTGAAAACATGACATGTCGCGATATCACAACACTTTTCGCCTTCTTGTCCTCTTCTCGGCTTGCACCCATGAAAACATGACATGTCGTGATATCACGACATTTTTGCCCCTTTGAAATTTTCTTGGCTGTTGACCACGAAAACATGACATGTCACGATATTGTGACACTTTTTGCCTTCTTGTCCTCTTCTCAGCTTGCACCCGCGAAAACATGACATTTTGTGATATCGCGACACTTTCTGCTTCTTTGTCCTTTTCTCGGATTACACCCATGAAAACATGACATGTCACGATATCGTGACACTTTTCACCTCTTTGTCCTTTTCTCAGCTTGCACCCGCGAAAACACATGTCACAAAATCGTGACACTTTCGCTGCCTTGTGCTCTTCTCTGTCTTTTGCCCGCGAAAACACAACATGTCACGAAATCGTGACACATTCGCTGCCTTGTGCCTTTTCTTGCCTTGACCTCGTGAAAATAGAACATGTCGTGAAATCGTGACACTTTCGCTTTCGTACTCTCCTTCTTTCCTTTTGTCGTGATATCGCGACACTTTTTCTCCTTGGCGCTTTTCTTCTCATCGGGTCATGAAAACCCGACATGTCGCGATATCGGGACACTTTTTCTCTGCGAGCTCTTTCTCTCGAACCTGTCATGAAATCGTGACACTTTTTTGTTTGTACAATCCTTCTTGCAAATTGTCGCGAAATCGCGACACTTTTCTTTGCAAGCTCTTTCTCTCGAACCTGTCGTGAAATCGCGACACTTTTTTGTCCGTACAATCCTTCTTGCAAATTGTCACGAAATTGTGACACTTTTCTTTGCAAGCTCTTTCTCTCGAACATGTCATGAAATCATGACCTTTTTCTTTGCTTGCGCCTTCTCTCTGAACATGTCGTGAAATCGCGATAGTTTTCTTTGCTTGCGCCTTCTCTCCGAACATGTCATGAAATCACAACAATTTTCTTTGCTTGTGCCTTCTCTCCGAACATGTCATGAAATCATGATAGTTTTCTTTGCTCTTTCTCTCTCTTCCATCATGTCGTGAAATCGTGACAGTTTTCCTTGCGCTTTCTCTTTCTTCTAACATATCGCGAAATCGTGACAGTTTTCCTTGCGCTTTCTCTCTCTTTGAACATGTCGCAAAATCATGACATTTTTCCTTGCACTTTCTCTTTCTTCCAACATGTCGCGATATCATGATAGTTTTCCTTGTGCTTTCTCTCTCTTCAAAAATGTCACGAAATCGTGACATTTTTCCTTGCGCTTTCTCTTTCTTCCAACATGTCGCGATATTACGACAATTTTCCTTGCGCTTTCTCTCTCTTTGAACATGTCGCAAAATCGTGACAGTTTTTCCTTCTTACTCAACATGTCACGATATCATGACAGTTTTTCTTTCCGACCAAACATGTCACGATATCGCGACAGTTTTTCTTTCCGACCAAACATGTCACGATATCGCGACAGTTTTTCTTTCTGGCCAAACATGTCGCGATATCGCGACAGTTTTCTTACTTGTATTTTTCTTTGATCTTTTGAATGTTGGCCTCTTCTGTCTTCTTGGAAATTCATTGTACATGCTCTGACGGACCTCTGAACTCCTGTCCACTGCATCAACTGATCTATCTGTCTGTGTTGACAACAATGACAATACTATTTCTGCACCTTGCTCAAAAGCATATCGCAACAAAAGGAAATAAGGAGAGTATGGATATTTCAAGGGATATATTGAAAGAAGGAGGGTATGTTGAAAGAGATAACTTTTAGTTCATCAAAAGCTCTTTAGAACTCATCATCCCACTTATACTCCACATTATTGCAAATATGCTTAAGGAAGGTTTGGCACTTGTTAGCTAACTAGGATAATAAGCATATAATTTCTTGAATATTACCTTTCAAACTATGCAACTCAATAAGGTTGCATGGAGGAGGAATACTAATAATAACCAAAATCTTGGCTGGATCAACTTCAATGCATCACCTAGACACAATGAAACCTAAAAGTTTACCAGATGTGAATCCAAAGACACATTTAGAGGGATTAAGGTAAACTTTGTATTCTCTTAATCATTGAAATATACGCCTTAGATCTTGTGCATGAGTTTCTCGATGACCGAAGTGACCAAGAAGATCATCCACATAGTCTTCTATAATGTCATGCATTAAGTCAAGAAAAATATAAGTCATGGCCCTTTGATATGTGGAACTATGTTATTTAAGCCGAAACACATAACTTGACAATAAAAGGTGTCCCATGGAGTAATGCAAGCAATATTGGCTTTATCTTTAGGAGAAATTTTGATTTGGTTGTATCCTAACAAATAATTTATCAAATATAGTATTCCACATTTGACGGTGAAATATACAATCATGTTTATGTTGGACAAAGGAAAATCATCCTTGGGACAAGCTAAGTTGATATATCAAAATTCAATACATATTATGATTATGCCTTCTTTCTTGGTGACAAAAATGATATTCTATATCCAATCCAAATATTTGATTGCTTTGATGAAACCAATATCAAGAAGATTTTAAAGCTCTTCTTAGACCAACAAAGCAATCTTAGGGTGCATCCTTCCAAGGTTTTGCTTGATAGGATTGACATTAAGTCATACTACTAAATGGGGCATAACCAAAGAAGGATCTAGCCCAAGCATGTCAACATATGACCAAGCATATATATCTTGAATTTATTTCAATAAGTTGGTTAGCTACTCTTGCTCTTCAACAAAGAGGGCTTGCCATAATTTGAATATTTTAGGGTTTTCTAAGGGTCAAATATTACTGTCTATGGTATATTCAATAAGGATATGAGACTCACCCTCATAATGAAGAGGGGTTGGGATTACTCCTAATTTCTCAAGGTATTCAAAAGAGATAGGAATTTGATCCTCTTGAGGGTTAGAAGACTCAGCATGGATGACACAAGGGACTGACCCATCAAAGAAGAAGCTATTTCAAAGGATATATTCATGATTCATGTCACAAAAGGTATCTCTTTCAACATACTCTTTAGGGGTCACTATTAACTTAGTATGGTCAAGGGTAACTAATTTTTAAAACAAAATGGTGGATGAGGAAGGAGGTTCCTCATCTTGATCATCCCAATCCAAGCCATGATGATCCAAAAATTTAGCAAAAGTTATCATTTGATCATCATATAAATTAGTAGGTAAAGGTTTATTCTTGTTAGAGAGGTAGCTAATGCCACACCTCCTAGGACAAATATTAAATTCTAATGGTTTATCCTTGTTGTTGAGAGCCCAAACCTTTACCTTGATATACCATGTTGGTTAGGATTTGCTTGGGTAATGGGTAATCTTTAGAGAGATAACAAGTTGCAAATGTATTTTCTATGGGTAGAGGGTTACTACCACTGATATTTTATTTGTGAGAAGTTCCTACATAAGTAAACTTACACATGCTTATGTGTACTACTTCACCCTTATTATAGGGTAGACCCAAAGTGCATGGTGAAGGTGGTAGTGTTACTATATCTATAAAAGAATTTTGGATAGATTGATTGATTTGATCATTAGAAGAAGGGATGATTTGAGGCTCTTCATTGATTTCAAGATTTTTAACTTCTTTATGATTTTAGAAGGAGAAATTGAAGAAGAAGAAGATGAAAAAGAAAATTAATTAAGAGAAACTATAGGACAAAAATATGTTTTGGCTTGGGCTTGCTCAACCACTAAATAATATTGGAATGGATGAGGGTCACTCAGAATGGTTATAAGCTGATTTTAGAATTCATACTTGAGACATCTATGCAGAGTTGATGGGAAAACCCTCATGACATGAATCCAAGGGTGTCCAAGAAGAATGTTGAAAGAAGTTGAACAAGATACTACATAGAAGCGAGTGTCAAAAAGTTTTGGGTTCTACTTTAAGAGGAAGGGAGAGAATGTCATATGACTCTTGGGTTTCATTGTTGAAAGCTTTTATGATGATATTAGATTTTTTAATATCATCCTCCCCTAATCCAAATTTTTGGATGAATTGAAAACTACATATGTTAAGGGATGAACCATTGTCAACCAATATTCTCTTGATAAACTTATCCCCAATGTAGCCTGTAATATAAAGGGGAGTCCCCTTGTAAGGTTGTGGGAGGAAGATCATATTCATAGAAAGAGATATGATTAATCCTAAGACTACCAACAACATTAACAAGGTTATTGGGTGGAAGATCTTGAGGGAAAAATGTTTGCTTAATAATTTGATCAAGGCCTCTCTATGAATAGAAGAAGTTTGAAGAAGTTCTAGAAGGAAAATTTTGGCTGGTGTATTTGCAGGTTGTTGTTTGAGATCAGAAGAGGGTGTTGGTTGAGGTTTTAGAACTAATGGTGGTTTGTCAACACTTGTGTTTTTATTTTGGTTATTATTCAAGATCAATGGTGGTCAAGAAGGTTGGTTAGGAGTTGGGTTTTCTTGGGTTTGAGGTTATCAGGATGGATGTGATTGGGATTTGTCTAGTGGCGTCTGCTATTATGCCAACCATGTTGTCATAGGGAGGTGGTACAACATGATATAAAACTTGATTATTTGTTTGTTGTTTGTGCTTAGGCAAAGGGTTTTGGAATATTGCCATATATTTATTAGTGGATGGTGTGGGTTTGTAATCACATAAGACAAAGCGACCCTCATATAATAAATCTTGAACCACATTTTAAAGTATTTTACATTGGTTGGTGAAATGGCCATCCACTCTATGAAAATCACAATTTTGATTAGGGTTATACCAAATGGATATTGTGTTGGATTATCTAATATTGGGTAATTCAATAATTTTAGCATCCAATAGTTGTTTAAGGATAGACAACAAAGGTTGGTTGAGCTTTGTGAAATTCCTTGGTGGAGGTTTTTGTGGTTTGTTGAGAATAAAATTCTATAAGGTACTTGTAGTGTTGACATTGTTGGTTTATCAATTGTTAGTGACTCTGTCACCTACCACATGCTTATTATTATATTGTGGTTTTGTTGTCTTTTCCTCTTATTTCTTAGGCCTTAGTTGTCCTCTTATTATGAGGGCCTTTTATACTCTTCTTGCCAAATATATTGCTTGATCAAAGGATGTTATAGTTGTAGTTTCTAGCTCATAGGAGAGTTGTTCTTGTAGGTTGTTGATGAATATCTCCAACTTGAAAGCATGAGATTTCGGAATGAAAAACAGTATTAAAGATGCAATAAAAACAGAACCAAATTGATGCATAAAATAACACGGATAGAATTATATTAAAAACAGGAGCACAACCCTTCTTATTAATGTAATTCCGCTCGGTTACAATATGTCTCTTCACTGTTACGTATTTTTAAATACACCAGATGAATAGTGATCTCTCTTCCCGCATGCCCACATGCAAAATAGGCAGGCCAGTGTTGCTGCCGCTTATGTTAATTTGTCCTTGCTTGCTGCTGTATTTCCTGCGGTCAGAGAAACAACAAAACCATTTAGTAATACCTGTTGTTAAAACAAAGCATTCGGTCTTAAAAATACAGAACAACAGATTAAAGAAATCAGAATACTTTGAAACCTGCGTATTAGTGAGAATGAAATAACAGCACAACCCGCATGTAAATATGCATTCAATCTTAAAAACACATAAAACACGCATGGATGATTAGAGCAAAACACGTAACTAAAAATACACTAGGCTTTGTCGGCGAATGGGTGGATCATGGATCCAGACTCATGTTCTTCATATCATGTACGTAGAAGAAATGAATCGAAAGGTGCAGTCGGGTATCAAGTTCAACAGCACTTCGTTGCGTTTCTAATAATGCTTTTGTGTCTCCTTTTACATTGTATCGAGCCGGTTTTTTATAGAGGATTCGGCCTCTGAGAGCATTAATGTTAAAACCCTAAATCCGCAAGGGCCGCTTAGATTTGATCCTTATCGGGCCATTATGAGACATGGCTCGCACTGACAGATCGTAGTTATGAGGCGTGGCTTTGGATCGGATTTGTTTCGAAATGGCTTGTCTCATTAAAGTCCCGCCGCTTAGTTAAAATCCGCTTTAAATTGCTCTTGGATTTAATGTCTGCTTGTCTTACGTGGTCTGATGGTCTTAGTATTGCCTTTGGATATTTTAATGTTTGTCTTTTAATGCCTAAGACACAGGCGTATGGTGAGCGCTGTCACGATATCGCGACGCTCGCGATATCATGATATCGTGACCGCGCGATATCGCGACGTCGTGATATCGCGATCGCGCGATATCGCGATCGTCGCGATATCGCGACTGTCGCGATATCGCGATAGGCAACCTTTGTCATTTTTGCCTTTGTGTTTAAAATTGCTGTTTTGCCTAAGGTTTGCTCAAGGCTTTGAAGTTTGTTGAAGGTTTGACTTAAAGGCTTTGTTAAAGTTTGGTGAAGGCTTTGCTTTGTTGGCTTTTATCGACCAACTCTTCCAAACTGCTGTGCAAGTGGCCAAGACCACTGTTTGACCTCTAAAGGCTGTCCTGAAAGCTGTGTATGTCAATGTGACCAGTGTTTGTAGTCACTTAATCGAATGGTGCTGTTTTGGTGTCTACAGATGCCCCTTTTTGGGAAGCGCTACGGGTGACGCAGTGTTGAGCAAAAATATACGACCAAAGCACTAATGATTAGGGTTTCTTGGTAACCTAACCAACTCTTGATGCCCCAAGTATGGAAAGGGCATGCATTCTTGAATCCTTGCTTCTGACGAGCTAAGGAATTTGATTTCAAGTGTTAACCTATTTTGGTGAGGTGTGACTTGAGCTTGGACATTGATCAGTCATGATTAGGCAAAGGGCGCAACCTTTTATCCACAGGGGAAACCTTGTGTTCATGCTTCGGGAATGCCAAGTATTTGATCAACTTAATGATTGCTTGTTTACTGCCCCAAGCAGGAGCGTGATTGTCTTTGTCAATGATTCTTTGAATGCATGTCATTGCCTTGATTGGGTGTGTGGTTGTTGATTGGTGACTAAGTGTGACTACCCCCTCAAGCGACGAATCGATGAGGGAATGACCTTCGTGAGAAAAGCGACGAGTCGCTTGACCCAAGATGACTTAGGTTAGGGTGCCTTTAGATGTTTTACCATTTGAGCACGTGCAATTTCTCGACATTTGGACCTATTTTTGGTGGGTGTTAACCCTTTTGGTGATGCCATAATGGGGTGAAATCATCAAAAACCCATCTTCCCGTGGAGCGGTCCAGCTATGGTAGCCTTCTTGGGGAAGTAGGAGAGTGATAATTTGAGCCCCGACATCGATTTTCTATGCCAAGAGGTTAAGTGCAAGAGCACTTGTGTCCGGCAATTTATTGCTTATGTTTTTGTGTTGCTTTTTGTGATGTTTTTGTTGTTTTGATTTTCTTTCTTTGCGTATATGTCATGATTTTATGCACAATGATTGATGTTGGTGGGTGCATGCTACTTGATATGGATGGATGCATATGGTATGATAATTACCAATGTTGTATGTTGATTTATTTTGATGGATGCATGATGAATGCAAATGCATGTGATATGCAGAAATGAAATGGATGGATGGACTTGGTGATAATTGGTTATGGCACCATAGACTGTTTTAGAACTCCATTATTTTGCTATGTACAAATGTGGTGTTTCTTTTTTTTTGTATTTTTGGATGGTATTGCAAGGATGAAAAGAATGGCGCAATTGGTTTAGAAATGTAGCTAAGGTTTTCCGAGACTCAGACGGTTTTAACTCACTAGCCATGATTGTACTTTATCTTACAAGACTTTTGAACAAGGTATGAATCGGACTTGTTTTTGACCAAGTTATTTCACATCCCCGTGTGTGCAATTGAGTTCATTTATGTGGTATTTGTCGGGATACCGCCAGATGCCGGATGGGCTTTCAACCGAACTCGTACCGAGGATCACCTAATTAGCTCCACTAACTCCTTTGTTGTATGTAGTTAGATTAATCTGCGATGTCATCCAGGATACCATAAGCTAGCTCATCCACATGCAAACATTGATCTCGTACACAAGTTAATGTGATAGATATATCGTCATGCGAGAAGTTTACCGCCAGTGACCGATAGGCTATCAACCAAACCGGTACTGAGGCTTGCCTCATGACCTGTCAGAATGCTGAGAGTTCCAGGGATTCAAGGTCAACTCCCTTCTTTTCTTCAATTGTATTGGGATACTTGCTCTTTATAGTGATAATAATCACTGTTTATTTTAATTTGTTTTTCTTTTTCTCTTGAGCAAGGGATTTGGATATGGAGTGACGATAATCACTATTCTTTGTGCCTTTTGATATGTGCACTGTAGGATGTCAAATTTTGGAGCTTTGACATTTGCAAATTTTTGATGTTTTGCAACTTTGGGATTCTTAGGGAATTGGGTAGGGAGGATGCTTGTCCTTTTGCCAACTCTCAGCATTCTTGGGGTCATTCGCACAGGGGGATGAGCAAGATAACCGTTTCGCTTATGGTAACCTGGATTACTATGCAGGTTTCATCCTTCGTTCACACAACTCGGGAATTTTTATGTGTTTTAATTTGTGTTGGGATGTTACGTAACAAGGTGTATTGCAAGTGTAACTCTACCTTCGTAAAATCTGTTTGACTTGATACATTTCATTGCTAAAGAGCAAAATGATGACTGAATCACGAAAAACTCTTGATACATTAAAAGACCACTGACTCTAGTGTGGTAAAATGAATGGTGTTTTTGTTGTTTTTGTAAAATGGAACAGTGTGGAACAAGATGGACTAGTAGAACCATGACAGCCTATGGTGCCTTTGACCTATACGACCATGAATATGCAATGTATGGGTGCGATGCTTGAATGCAGCTATGTATTTTTGTATTTTTGATGGATTGATTTTGGTGAATATGAAGATGAATTGCGAGAAGAACTCTCTATTGATGAATTTGAATATGCCTAGAAATGAGATGCAAATTTTTGTTGTTTTTGATGATTTTTGTTGTTTTTGAATTTTCATGATTTTTGACCAAGTGATTGTGGAAATCCTTGGAGCGTTTTGGGATTGACCAAGCGATTGCAAGAATCCTTGGAGCCTTTTGGGATTGACCAAGCGATTGATATAATCCTTGGAGCATTTGGGATTGACCAAGCGATTGCAAGAATCCTTGGAGCCTTTGTGGGATTGACCAAGCGATTGTGATAATCCTTGGAGCATTTTGGTTTGACCAAGCGATTGCAAGAATCCTTGGAGCTTTTGGGGTGACCAAGCGATTGCAAGAATCCTTGGAGCTTTTGTGGGATTTGACCAAGCGATTGCAAGAATCCTTGGAGCATGTTGGCTTGACCAAGCGATTGCAAGAATCCTTGGAGCCTTTTGGGATATGGCTCTCTTTAGATATGAAATGGTCGCAAATGACTGATATTCAAGGGTTCTGTTTCCTTGATACCATCAAGAGAAGCTAGCCGGTATGTCCCGGGTCCGATTTTGCTATCAATGACATACGGACCTAACCAATTGGCCGCAAACTTGTCCCTTAGGTGGGATGGCAAACTGGAATTTTGTTGATTTTCCTTCAAAACCAAATCACCAACGCGAAAGTCCCTGAGGTGAACTTTCATGTTGTAAGCTTTCTTAAGTCGCTCTTGATAAATACGTAAATGCTCGAGAGCATTAACGCGTCGTTCGTCAAGCAACGTAAGCTGGTCTAACCGGGCTCGCCGCGCATAATCATCATCGATGAACTCATGCATTGATATGCGCAGGGAAGGAATCTCCAACTCTAGAGGCATGACCGCCTCAGAGCCATACACGAGTGAAAAATGGAGTGGCCCCAGTGGGCGTCCGAATGCTAGTGCGATAGGCCCATAGGGCAAGTGGGATTTGAATGTGCCAATCCTTATGACTGTCTGCGACGGTCTTTTTAAGGATGGCAACTAGCATTTTGTTTGACGCCTCTGCTTGTCCATTCGCCTGCGGATAATAAGGTGTTGAAAAGTTGTGCTGAATCTTGTACTTTGTGGTCAAAGCACGCACGTCTTTGTTCTTGAAAGGTGTCCCATTATCCGAGACTATTTTGGATGGAATACCAAAATGACATATGATGTTATGCAAAATGAACTCCACAATGCGGGGTCCTGTCGTAGAGGTAAGCGGAATTGCTTCCACCCACTTGGTGAAGTACTCTTGGCCGTTATGATAAACGTGTGACGGCCTGACGACGCAGGGGAGATCTTTCCAATTAGATCAAAGCCCCATTGCGAGAACGGCCAAGCAGACTGGACTGTCTGCAAGGCCTGAGAAGGTACGTGCATTAGATTGGCATGATGTTGACACTTCACGCACTTCTTGACATAGGTGCAACAATCTCGCTCTAAAGATGGCCAATAATAGCCCATGCGAAGAATGCGCTTTGCGATGGCCATTCCACTGAAGTGGCCACCACATGTACCATCGTGCGCTTGGGCGACTGCCCAAGTGGACTCTTGCTGGTCCAAGCAACGAAGGAGGATTCCTTCATAGCTACGACGATACAAGATGTCTCCTATCAAGACATACTTAGCCGCTTTCTGCTTGAGTGCTCATTTTGCGGCATGAGTCAAATCAAGTGGGAGACTACCTAACTTGAGGTAGTCTCGGATGGGTAAATACCGATCTCGTTGATCGAAACCTCGACAGTATGAACAGCTAATCCCTCCTGAAGTTCATCCCTAGCAAATGCTGAATGGGATAGAACCCGCAAGAATAGTGTTGTGTTGCTACTAATGGGAGTAGGGGAGAACAAGGACCCCCAGTTGGCGTGTTTCAGACGATCTCGGATTCGAGAGAACCTATCCGAGGATGGTTCAATTTGGATCATGTGGATTCCTGGCGTCAAGTCTGAGCTTGCACGCTCCATCGTGGATTGCGATAAGGTTTTGACTTGAATGGTTGTCATATCACCGAAAAGGTCCTACGGAATTAGTGACCCCAAGGAGGCCATTGTGTCCGCAAAACGGTTCGATGATCGAGGGAGTGCCTCGATGTCATACCACTCAAGTTTTACCAAGAATTTGTCCACAAGGGCTTTATAAGCCTTCAGAACTGGGCATTTGCATTGATATACCCCTTTGACTTGATTGACTATTAACAGCGAATCACCAAAGATGTTCAGTCTTTTGATGTTCATGGCGATTGTTGTCTGAAGACCTAGGAGCAAGGCTTCATACTCTGCGTTGTTGTTGGTGCACGGGAAGTTTAATTTAAATGACAGGGGCATTGGAGCACCCTGCGGTGTGAAGAATACAATTCCCGCACCACCACCTTGCTCACACTTAGAACCATCGAAGAATAGGGTTATGTCGGCCTGTGACTCAGGCTCATCAGAATCTGGCGATTCTGAGACATGAAAGACCCCATCGTCAGGCAGTTCTATGACCAGAGGCTGATCGTCTTCAAGAGGAGCCTCTGCTAGTTGATCGGCTATGACCTGTCCTTTGATAGATTTTTGTCCAATAAACTCTATGTCAAATTCCGTCAACAACATGATCCATTTCACCGTGCGACTACTATGATAAGTACGACTCATCATGTATCGCAATGGATTCTCCTTAGACACAACATACGTAGTGTTGCTCAACATGTAGTGGCGTAGCTTCTTGGTAGCAAACACCACCGCCAAGCGGAGTTTCTCAACGTATGCATAGTTAAGTTCGTAATCGACCGGGGTGCGGCTAAGATAGTATGTAGCCTCGTTCTTTGTGAAGTTCATTCTTCCGGGCTAGCATGGCGCCCAGTGCCACCTCGCATGCTGAGATGTATAAGTAGAACGACACTCCTAGTCTAGGTGGTGCCAATACTGGTGGCGAAACCAGGTATTGTTTGATCTCGTCAAAGGCTGACTGGCACTCGTCATCCCAATGAAATGTAACCCCCTTGTGTAATAATTTGTTCATGGGTCGGCACTTGTCAGATAATTGTGCTATGAAGCGTTTAATCGACGCGACCTTTCCCTGTAGACTCTTGAGCTGCTTGATTGTGGTTGGGGGAACCATTTCAAGGATTGCCTTGACTTTCTTTGGGTCCACCTCGATTCCTCGTTTTGAGACTATGAAACCCAAGAGTTTTCCAGATGTGACGCCAAAGACGCACTTCTTGGGGTTTAGTCTGACTTTATGCTCCATGAGGCGATCGAGGATCTTGCTTAAGTCAGCGATATGATTTGAGCGCAAGAGAGACTTGGCTAATAAATCATCCATGTAATCTTCCAAAGTTTTGTGCATGTAATCATGGAAGATATACGTCATGGCACGTTGGTAGGTGGCACCAAGCATTTTTAAGGCCAAAAGGCATGACCTTATAACAAAATGTCCCCCAAGGCGTTGTGAATGCCGTTTTTAGTTGGTCTTCAGGATTGATACGAATCTGATTGTATCCTGAGAAACCATCCATGAGGGAGAGCATTTCGTGACCTGTTGTAGCGTCTACTAACGCATCGATGCTCGGCAAGGGGAAATCATCCTTAGGACTCGCTTTATTCAAATCATGAAAATCGGTGCATATGCGAATCCTCCCGTCGGGCTTCTTGACGGGAACCATGTTGGACAACCATGGCGGATAATCCACGCAGATGACAAACTGTGCATCCAACAGCTTTTGCAATTCGTCTTTGACCATCAAGGCCACTGTTGGGTGCATCTTACGTAGTTTTTGCTTTACAGGCTTGATTGTCGGATCAAGCGTTAAATTATGCGTGACTAGCTACGGGTCTAGTCCTGGCATATCCTTGTACGACCATGCAAAAACCTCCTTCTTCTCTTTGAGAAGGGCAATGTAGTCGGCTTGCTCTTCGGGGGAAAGACTTACCCCCAGCTTGAGAATCTATGGATTCATTGGATCTGTGCCGATGTCTACGTCAGTCGTCTCCTCGACTGACATGTGGGATCCGTCCTCCAACTGATGTGGAGTCGGGATCAAATGGATATCATTAGCTGAATTTAGATCTATGCTTGGAACCTCAGGTTCCTCTTCAGCTTGAAAAATATCCTGAGTTGTCCTTGGGGTAAAATGAGGCATTTCACCGAAAGGCCAGTACTCTGCTGGTGATAGGGGTGAATTGACGCGATCCCAGTCGATGGCATCTATGTCTAGATGCAATGACCGTGCTGGATCGGCCGGATTGCGGATGGGTGCGGTCAAATCAATGGAGATCATGTGGATGGAATGAATTTGGTCTCCATTACCGCGGGCATGATAACACGATTCTTCTAGATGCCCCCTATACTCTGGATCTGGCTCTAGGGGAACGGGCACGAACGGATCGGCCCTATGTGCTAAATGGAGGACAGGGTCTTCCCTCGGCACTGTTGTTATGATAGGGTCTCGAGGTGGACGGTGCTCATCGTGAATGTGGAGCCATGGATCCAAGATCAGGTCCCACCCTGCTGGGTCGACCCACCATTCATGCCCTAATCTTATGCCCATCTGTCCCATTAGATCTTCATGAGTTAAAGCGCGATAATGTCATCGCGCATGTCTGAGATAGTCCATCTCAGTCTCATCTTCTGAGTCACTTTCGGAGATCCAAAAATGTTCATTCTCTTCAGCAACTATTGCTTGCGACGTTGATGGTTCTCCTTGTTCCAGTACGTTAATCTGGTCCCATTGCGGTTGTTCCACTTTTGGTGGAGGGACCCGACTCTCTTGACATTGTACTGACTCAACCGGAATCTCTAAGGGGAACAACTTCGAAAAGATGTCCGGACACCATTGATATTCTCTTTGGGGATGAGTATCCGAACTTTCGCCTCTCTCTAGCAAAGGAGAGGGATTACTGCTGTTACCAAGGGTGTTTGGTGACCATGGGAGGTAATCTCCCAATGTAAATTCTATATTTGGGTTGGCATAGAGATCTGGTGCCAATCCCCCCTTGTTGCCTATTTCTAGGTCTTGCATATTTTCAACCAAGATGTCCAAGGGCAGGGGGTGGTTGAACCCTACTCCTGACTTGTCATATGGCATCTGATATCTTGGTTGGCAAGGGAGACGCATCCCTTGCTCATATCTGCCTAGCCCATATCCATGCCAATGGCATTGGCCGAGATATTTGAGGGCAAATTGTGGGTTTGATAGATAATTAATGTTTTCAACAAAAGGTTCTTCGTCTGCTTCCTTTTTCTGACATGGTTCAAGACCATGATCAAGGCCCCCATACACAAAGTTTGTCTGGTTGGGTGGGTGACCTAGGGGAACAACTCGTTCCTATGGGAAGGCGAGGTCTCCCCATATCCTGTATCGACTCTAATGCGGGCGTTGCCACAACATTCTCGCACTATGTACTCCCCCAGGCCTGTACTAGCCATTTCAACGAGTGATTGTTGATGCTTCGGAGGGAGGGAACGGGAGTCCTTCCTGAGTCCATTCCATGTTTGGTAGGTTTGGAGTCTCAGCTCCCGTTGTGCTGGATATTTCCTCTGTTGATATCGTTGAAATTGTTGGCAACCCCTCTTCTAAGGGCTGAGCCTCTTCCATGATTTGTTTTCCCTTGTCCTTCTGTGTAGCCATGACAGGTGGCGTTGGTAATGAAGGAGTAGATGATGAGGGTTCACCTGGCTGGGATGTTGTTGTTTTGGTCACCAGTGGTGCCTGCGGTGTTGAACCCTTTTTAGATGGATTTAGCTGGAAATCCAAATGTGTTGAAGGGAGGGTCGACTGAGGCATTAGTTGTACCGCATTGCAATACTTGAAGGGTTCTAAGTCCATTGGGACTACGTGTATTTCACCTTCAAAAGCATACTTTAAGCACTGGTGAGCGATGGAAGGGACACACTTCATGTCCCGAATCCAAGGCCGCCCTAGCAATATATTGTAGGCCATCTCGCCTTCCAACACATGGCACAATGTTGGTGTTGTCTTTTGTCCTACCTGGACAGGTAGAACAACCGTGCCGACTGTCGAGCATATTGCATCATTGAAAGCTCGCAGTGTGTACGTGGAGGCTGTGATATGAGAGGCTGGCAGCTTCAAATGTTTTAGGGCTGCAGTGGTAATAATATTACTGGACGAGCCAGTATCTACCAACACTCTCTTATACGGGATCCCGTTGATCCGTGCAACAACATGCAGGGGTGGATCAGCCACGTCATTCGATATTGCTTTGACTTCATCCTCTCTGAAGGTGATGACCGGCTCAAGTACATCGTTTTACGTGTCCCACGAAGTTGTTGAAAGAATTTGCTTCTTGGGGCTGTAATTCGATGGTTTTTAAAATGTCCATAAGAGCTTCCCTATGAGGTGTTGATTGTTGAATAAGCTCGTAAATGGACAGCCTAGCCGATGTGGTCCGCAAACTCTGCGTGAGTTTGCTCCGTATCGTGATTTCTGGTCTAGGCGGAGGTGACTGTATAGGGTGTTGTTGAGGCTGTGACGTTGTCGGAACTTCCTTTGTGGCTGCCCCAGGGGCAACTGCTGAGTATTTTTTATTCCTCGTCACTATGCTGATCATTCCCACAAATCCTTGCATGGGAAGATTCTGGCGTACTTCATTAACTTGGAGAGGTTTTGCCTGTGCCTCGTGGGCAGGCAAGGGGTCCTTGAATACCCCCATTTGTTGGTTGTTTGGCGCTATGGGGTTGTCCACGGCCAATGTTTTATTTTCTGATTAAATCTTGGATGAGTCCTTTGAACTTCCAACATCCATTCAAATCGTGTCCCCTTCGCCTATGAAATCTACAGTATAGTTCCTCTCTATATCCCTTAGGTTTAGGAGCGTTAGGGTCTATAGTCGGGATCTCTGGAAGGGTTACTAAATTTGCCGCTGACAAGCGGTCAAATAAGGAGTCCCTAGACTCCGTGTAGGGGGTGAATTGTCGCTTAGGGCGACGCTGCTGATTCTGCTCCTGTTTCTTATTATCTTTCTCATAACTAGGAGGCACTGCCTGGTAATTGGCCTTTTGAGGCTACGTGTCTTGCGCAGGCTTGGGAACATTGATTGCAACTTGATTAACCGCTACGGGTTGTGATTGCGTATTCCCAGTCTTAGTGGTTTTATTCCACTCTTTCTTCTTAGGCTTGGCAATTGTGCCTTCGCCTATTTTAATCTCTTCTATGACTCTGGCTTGCGCCAAAGCTTCTTCTAAGCTGTCGTATTGCTGCAGCAGCAATAGCCCAGAGATTGATTTTAAGCAACTCCGTGCAAACATCTGAGTGAGATCAGACATAGGGGGACGGTAGGGTAGCCTGGAAAGCAAAGCCCTCCATCGGTTCCCGTATGCTGCTATTGTTTCCTCCTCATACTGCCTGAGGCTGGCCAAATCACTTAGTGATGCCTTCTTCCTTGTGTTGAAAGCAAAGCGTTCAAGAAATGCATCCACTAGTTGATCTAAGTTGTTGATACTGTGTTTGGGCAATTGTGTAAACCAATCCGAGGCAGGGCCCGCGAATGTGGTTATGAAAGTTCTAAGCAACAATGCATCATTGTCTTGGATGCCGAAGCATTGACTTAGGAACCTCGTGACATGTTCTTGTGCATCCTCCTCACCTTTAAAGACTGCCAATTGTGGCAACTTGAAATGTTCAGTGGTAAAGAGGTATGGGTACCGAGGGATGCACCGGATGACTACGGGAGTTGACGTAGTGTGGGCTTTTGATGCCCAGAAGCTTTTATCTCCACAGACTCCAAACGCTCTAATAGCGCTTTGTATGCATCGAAAGATTTTATTTCTTCTTCTTTGGTTTGCTCTCGTTGTGGGTCAAGGGAGACTGGAGGCCTATGGGGAGGTGGCCGATTGGCAGCCCTCCCGCCTTGATGGGGCGTGTCGGCCCGTTCTATTTCTGGTTCATACTCCTCATAAAACTCTTGAGGAGTCTCTAGGCGAGCCCTATGACCTTGATCGAGTCCCCGCTGAGGGTACCCATCATTGTTCCGGGGAGTGGCCTCCCTTTCGGGTCTATAAGGTCTCGGAGGCAAAGCTTGACGAGGTCGCGGAGACCTGTCCTGCACCAACGGGTTGTGCCTCTCATATTGTTGTGCTCTTTGGGTGCGAGGGGTTGGCACCCTTTCAGGTAGTTTATAGCGTAACTCATCTGCCTCGCGCTGCATGCGCTCTTTATTCAGGCGGTATAAGTACTCTAACTCCTGATGACCCCGCTCAAGCTGCGTGATTCGAGCTTGGCGAGCGGCATGTCTGGCGACTGTCGGGTCAACTGGGTCTGCCCTCTTTTGTTGAGGAGGCTTGAATGTTTTGCCTATGTGTTTGCCTCGATCTTGATGGTCAAAAATTTCAATGGGTTGCTTCCCTTTGTCGGGGTAGGCGACATTTGTTTGAGGTCCTAGCCTCGATGTGTGATCATGATATCTGGCAGGTGCAGAAACGCAAGGTTCCCACGCTGTTTGTTGTTCTCGAGGAATGTGATGATCTTCCTCGTACTCCCTTTCATGGGTGTGAAAGGGGCGGGCGGAGTTAGCTAGCCCTGTGTAAAGAGCCCTGCGCTCTGGATGTTGTTTTTCTGTTTTGATGGGAGGTAAATAAGGGACGCCATATCCACGTTGCCCCTCCAAATGGACAGTATGCCTCTCTAGCGCTTCATCGCGCTGTGGCCATTCAAATCTAGCCTCAAGAGGCGGTTGTCTACTTATATTGAGAGCTGCATGTGAACCATCTTCCCGAAAGGGGCTGTGTTGAATGGGTGTATTCCAATGAGGAGGTTCCCAATAGTTCCTTCTTGAAGTGGCCTGATGTGGACTTTGTTGTAGGCCAGACTGCCAAGATGGTATGGCTAGGTCCTCAGGGCTAAAGCGAAGGCGACTAGCGCCCTCTCTTTGTGTACCTTCCGTAGCGTCTGCCCTTGATTGGGCTTGGCTACGAGTGTACACCATTGTGATGCTTCGCTACTATCTAAGCAGATTTTATCTCGTTTATGATGATTTGTCTTTTTGTCTACACTAAGCAGAAATGAACACACACACATACACAAAGCCGTGATTATCTCTTTTACGGATTAAATAGTGTGTCCTAGACTGGTTTAGTGCATTTTGGTGTTTCGTTTTGTTTTTGCAATTTTGGAAGAACGTTTAAATGCATAATGTTGGCTCATATGACTCCCATAAATGGTCGCCCCTTCAATATACCATTGTCGGACCGATATACCAACCTCTCTATATACCCGCCCTTACGTGAGGGAGACTATAGGTACGTGAGAGCAGATGGTACGTGGAACATAGGCGGTACGGAAGGGGAATCACTCTGTTTATGACACCTACCATAGAAGACTTATCCTCGCGTGCATGGGAATCACCCCAGCAACACTTGGTCAGCTTTCGTCAGGATTTACGTCTAGCAACAGTCGCGATCGAGGTAATGGATGCAATATCTCAAGCCAAAGTGATGATGGAATCCACCTTTGGTCTTGCTCAAGGGTTGGGGTTTTACGACCAACGCCTTGGTTTAAAATACCACGTGGTGTGTGAGGTTCATTTTACTTTGCAAAATTGAAACAGGAAACCGAAAAAGAAATCTTTCCCTATGCTAGACAGATACTACAAACCGGAAAACAGCAAGTGGAAAATTGAAAAGAAATTTTCTACCTTTCTTTAACAAAATTTTTTAATTATTAAATGAATAATTACGCAGATAACTACATAATTAAATAAAGCAAGAAAAATCTTTAAGAAAAATTTCTCTACCTTATTTTAATAATTAAAAAGATTTAATTATTAAATGAATAATTACGCAGATAACTACATAATTAAATAAAGCAAGAAAAATTTTTAAGAAAAATTTCTCTACCTTATTTTAATAATTAAAAAGATTTAATTATTAAATGAATAATTACGCAGATAGCTACATAATTAAATAAAGCAAGAAAATTTTTTAAGAAAAATTTCTCTACCTTACTTTAATAATTAAAAGAAATTAAAATGACAGTAAATGAAATAACCCGAAACTTCGCAACAGAAAATGATATGGACGGCTAGAACCGTTACCTCCTTTCTGCCCGAAATTGTTGTTTCTGACCTCCGGCTAAAAAGAAGTACCTGTTAAGCACAAGACACAACAAGTTTAATTAACTTCTGTGATTTAAAATCTGGGAACGGTCCCACCGTGATCGCCACTGAAAGCATGAGATTTCGGAATGAAAAACAGTATTAAAGATGCAATAAAAACAGAACCAAATTGATGCATAAAATAACACGGATAGAATTATATTAAAAACAGGAGCACAACCCTTCTTATTAATGTAATTCCGCTCGGTTACAATATGTCTCTTCACTGTTACGTATTTTTAAATACACCAGATGAATAGTGATCTCTCTTCCCGCATGCCCACATGCAAAATAGGCAGGCCAGTGTTGCTGCCGCTTATGTTAATTTGTCCTTGCTTGCTACTGTATTTCCTGCGGTCAGAGAAACAACAAAACCATTTAGTAATACCTGTTGTTAAAACAAAGCATTCGGTCTTAAAAATACAGAACAACAGATTAAAGAAATCAGAATACTTTGAAACCTGCGTATTAGTGAGAATGAAATAACAGCACAACCCGCATGTAAATATGCATTCAATCTTAAAAACACATAAAACACGCATGGATGATTAGAGCAAAACACGTAACTAAAAATACACTAAGCTTTGTCGACGAATGGGTGGATCATGGATCCAGACTCATGTTCTTCATATCATGTACGTAGAAGAAATGAATCGAAAGGTGCAGTCGGGTATCAAGTTCAACAGCACTTCGTTGCATTTCTAATAATGCTTCTGTGTCTCTTTTACATTGTATCGAGCCGGTTTTTATAGAGGATTCGGCCTCTGAGAGCATTAATGTTAAAACCCTAAATCTGCAAGGGCCGCTGCGATTTGATCCTTATCGGGCCATTATGAGACATGGCTCGCACTGACATTAGAAGTTATGAGGCGTGGCCTCGGATCAGATTTGCTTTGAAGACGCTTGTTTCATTAAAGCCCGCCGCTCTGCAGATCCACGGGGTCTCCTTTGAAAGGGGCACGTAAGGGTGCCACGTTGCAGCCACGCCTTCCCGAGAGGTAAGAAAGTCCTCCACGACTTGGGCCGCCACCTGTCTTACGTCGGTCTCGATGGTCTTAGTATTGCCTTTGTTTTTAATGTTTGCCGTTACGTTAAATGCCTAAGACACAGGGCGTATGGTGAGAACTGTCGCGATATTACGACGGTCGCGATATCGTGACCGCGCGATATCACGACGGTCGCGATATCGCGGCTGTCGCGATATCGCGGCCGTCACGATATCGTGCGATCGCGATATCGCGGCCGTCACGATATCGCGACTGTCGCGATATCGTGACAGGCAACCTTTGGTCTTGCCTACGTGTTAAAAATGCTGCTTTTACTTACTGCTTGCTCAAGGCTTGAAGTTTGGTGAAGGTTTGCTTAAAGGCTTTGTTAAAGTTTGGTGAAGGTTTGCTTTGTTCTTTTTTTGACCTTTCAAACTGCTATGCAAGTGGCCAAGACCACTGTCTAACCTCTAAAGGCTGCCCTGAAAGCTGTGTATGTGCATGCGATCAGTGTTTGTAGTCACTTAATCGAATGGTGCTGTTTTGGTGTCTACACCAACATCCATAGGCAGTGGGATATATTGTAATCTTACAACTAATCATCTTCATTGGGATAAGAAATCTAAAAAACTTTCATATTTAGCTTGCTTGAGAAGGTAGAGGTCTTGGAGACTTACTATTTTCTCCACATATGCATCGAAATAATGGATAAACATCTTGATAGTTTATTCAAAGTTTATAAGAGAGTGGTGGGGTAGTTGATA
This sequence comes from Wollemia nobilis, assembly GCA_028583015.1. Taxonomy (NCBI): domain Eukaryota; kingdom Viridiplantae; phylum Streptophyta; class Pinopsida; order Araucariales; family Araucariaceae; genus Wollemia; species Wollemia nobilis. The sequence goes on along the minus strand of JAQPPZ010001836.1, from coordinate 1,714,292 downwards.
ATACCATTCTAAGGATGAACCTCCTAGAATTTTAGGGAAGGTTTTTAACAATAGCATGTCATCATAAGAGATGTCATGGCAAATTGTCCGAAACATTCTTATGTTCTATTAGATACTTCATACCCTTATAAATTGGTAGTTGGGGTGTAGGAAAATTCTTAGGGTATGGTCGACATGACACTATAGGATCCAAAGGTTGATTACACATATTATTATAGGAATAAGTGAAACTAGGTGCTTGAATTGTATCTATTCTCTAAGCAAGTTATTTCACTAGCGGTTAAATTTTGAATATCAGGATTACTATTGTGCAATGTCAAAGGTTGGGTTGGTATATTTGCTCCAAATTACCCAAGGGTGGATTATAATTATTTGTCATAGGATTTTGAAATGAGACTTGATTCATGTTTGAAACATTCACACTATTATGATAAGGAGGATGTTGAACAATATATTATGGAGGAACATAATGAGTATTTTGTGGAAGAGAAGAATAGTTGTTGATATTTGGTGGAAAGGAAACATTTGGATTAATAGAAGAAAATTTTTTATTAGGAGGATTTGAAGAAAATTGATAATGATTGGGAGGAACACTATTAGTCGGAGGTGGTTGAGAGATTCCCCCAAGATTAGTTGTGGTTATTGTAGCATAAGTCAGATTATGAATTGAATTGATATTGTGATTTAGAGGAGATTGTTGAAACAAAGGATTATGATGAGAGGTATGAAGAGGCATAGAACTAGGATGAGAAACTTGTTGATGGTTGGATGGTCCAAATTCATTGAAGTGGATATCCTTTTCTAGAATTTCAGCCATGATGTGCTTATTTTACCTTAATAAATTCATAATATGATCATGATATATAAAGGTGATTTGGCCATGGGGCCCTTCTATAGGATCATAATTATCATAGGTTGAGGTATCATCATCAACTTCAATGTTAGGGTTTTCTCTATCAAGTTGATCATCATCATTCCACAAGGGATTCTCGTTTGGGTCAAATACCCCCTTCTTGTTTTGTAGAGTAGGAGGCATGATTAAAAAGAGAAACTTAAATTTTAAATTTTGATTAAGGAATGGTAGCAAAGCTACGAATATTGGTTTCAAGGAATAAATATTGGTTTCAACGAACAAATTTGAAATACCAGACGAACAAATCAAATTAACTAGAGTCCTTTTTGTCCTTTTTATTTATTTGTGTTTAAATAGAAAACAGAAACAAAGCATAGAAAAATAAGAGAACAAATTTGAAAAAAATATGAACAAATCAAATTAACTAGGTTCATTTTTATCCCCTTTTTTATTATTTTTCTAAATTAAAAAGAGAAACAAAACACAAAACAACAAGAGAACGAATTTGAAAAATAAGACAACCAAATAAAATTAACTAGGTTCCTTTTTGTCCTTTTAAAACATAGAACAACAAGAGAACAAATTTGAAAAATAAGACGAACAAATCACATTAACTAGGTTACTTTTTGTTCTTATTTATTTATTTTTCTAAATAAAAAAATAGAAAAAGCCAAAGAACAACAAGATAATAGACTTGAAAAACAACACCTAAAGGCTAAACATAACATTTGATTTTGGTGGTTGTCCCGATTTTGTGCCCTAAAAAATAGCAACCATGAATTCGAGCAAGTACCTACAAAACGGGAAACATGAAGTTTGACATTAGTGTTTAGGGGCATGCTTAGGCTATTGTGGAGATTGGGCTCATAAGATAGTCAGTCAAGCCCTTTGGGTCCCTTAGATAATTGAAAAAAAGCATAAAATTGATGACCTTTGGTAGAAGGAAATAAAAAAAATATGCAAAAAAGGGTAGAAGTAGAGAACAAAAAAAGATGTTCAATAAGAAGCAGGGAAAATAGAAAAGGAGAAATATAGACTTGCCCCCAAGTCTAGAGCCAATTTTGTAGTCCGTTTAGACCGATCATAAAATTACATTGACTGAATTTACACCTTGTAAGAGTGGACCACAAATTTACGTGAAAAACATTATTGAGGTAGAAAGGAAGCTAATATAGGGTTCTTTAAGGCCCTAAACAACAAATTTAACACAAGAGGTAATATTGAAAACTAAAGATAAATAGAAATCTATAATGACAAAAGTGATAAAACAAATATCATAGTAATAAGGCAACAAAAAGAAAAGAGAGACAACAATCGATAAAAGAGTGGTCCTCTACGATGAGCCTTACTATCCCTCCTAAAATCCTTTGAAAATAGTGATGCAAAACTTGAAAACTTAACAAGAATTTTATTATCTTGAGAGCGATCATAAAAGCACTTGAGCACAATATTAATTATGATATCAGATTGGTATTTAAAAAAGGGAGCCCAATACCTCTATTTATAGGGATTTGGAAAACAAAAAAGAGAGGGAAAAGCATTAGGGTTAGGTTAAACTTAAAAAATAATAAAATAAAATAAAATTGGAGAAACAAGTCGACTGTAAGGATAGGGTTAAAGAGAAACCCTAAAAATATAGTTTTACGATCCATAAGGACCAATCACAAAATCATGAAAGTGACTATTGGAGGTCACCTCGATCAGCAATGATGCCTAAGAGGCTGCACGATTTTGTGGTCCATCCAAGAGGACCACAAATTTGGCAAAACTGAATAAAATGGCTCAAACTAAGGGTTGATGGGCTCAAAAATTGCATTTGGTAATTTTGAGAGGCTTCTAAGGCATCTAAGATAAAAATGACTGATTTAGCCAGGTCAATTTTCGATGTCTATAAATACATCATATTATATTTTGGGATTTTAATTTGTGCTTTTAATTTTTTCCAAGCTTGCTTTTATATTTTTGGTAGCTCCCAAACTTGTTTTAATATTTCCCCAAGGTTTGCATTTCATAGTGTCATTTATTTTTAGGGCATTAGTTGGGGTAGCTTTTAATTCTTGGGGCTCAATTTTTAAGTGCTGGGTAAAATTTCCAACTGCAATGAGTGGCTATGCTTTTTGCTGATATCTTCTAATTTCCTATAAAAATATACACTAGGTTTGAATTCCCCTTTTCAGGTTTAATTTTCACTTGTTGGATTCTATGCCTTAGAATTTTGACTTTCCTCTGTGCTGAAATTTTTTCTTAGTCAAATTTTGTTGTGTCAGACTTTTTCTTATTGATGATGACATAAGTGCTTTAAGAGTTTGTCCATGCTTTAGACAAATTTTGAATTTTTTTGTGCTAGAAATTTTTCTTATTGATAACGACATCAATATTTCAAAAGTTTGGCTTCACTTTTTCCTTAGCTAAATTTTGTATCTAGCATTGTGTCTGGGCTAATTTCCAATTGCTACGTTTAACTTTTAATAGATAGGCTTGTGCATTGCCAAAATGTTTGATGCTAATGCTTACATCAACAATTAAAAAATTTTGGCTCTGGCTTACTTCTTATTTCTCCAAGTCTGGTTTTTAGCTTCTTGATTCTAGGCTTTGCTTTCACTTATCGGGCTTCCCACATTGCACAATTCCAGAATTTCCAACCCTTATGATTACGTCACCTTAGAAAAAACTTTAGACTTGCGAATTTTTGCTTCTGATTTTTGAACTTTGGCTTTGTTGGATTTTTTATTTTTGGCATTGGTAATTTTGGCTTCATGCATTGTCTTCGTTGGCTTCCAACATAATGCATCCTGGCTTTGTACTTTTTACATTTTAATGGCTTGTGAATGATTCCAGACATTTCCAATGGCTTAGAAATGATTTTCTCATGTCCAAAAATGACTTTTAATTGCTCCAAAATGATTCTCAATTGCCCAAAAATAATTTACAATAGCCTAAAAATGATTTCTAATCACCCAAAATTAATTTTTGAGAGATCAAAATTGATTTTTTGATTGCAAAAAAATAATTTTCAGAAGTCTGAAATTGATTTTTTTGCACAAAATTGATTTTCTATAGCATAAAAATAAAATTTTAATTGTTCAAAATTAATTTTTAATAGCCTAGAAATGATTTCAAATTGCTCGAAATTAATTTTCAATAGCTTAGAAATGATTTCAAATTGCCCAAAATTAATTTCCAATAGCCTGTAAATATATTTTTTAATAAGCTATGTGTGGCTTCTATTTGGGGCCACTCCCATTACAAAAATAAAACATTAAGTTGCTCTCATTACATTTCTAACAAGTTCATTAAAGAATATCCAACTTTATCTTTCTATCGGAGATATTTTTCATTTACCCTTCTATCAAATATATTCTTCATCTTCCTCAAATTACAAAGTTTCCACAATCAACTCCTTTTATATCAAATTCCTTCAAAAATATAAATTTTGTCAAGATGAAATTCAACACTGGGAATAGCTAAAATATTTGTTTCCCATATTCTATATCCAAAAATATCTTGTCTATAACAACCTCACAATTTATTAATACCATTTTTTAGGGTTCTTATTCATTCCCCTTGTGTGACCTTGGGAAGCACGCACCACACTTACCTTACTTGCAATATTATTATATCAATTGAAAAATAAAGAAGCACACAAGAACATATAACGCAAAAGAAATAAGCAAAGAAAGGTTCTTTTATTAATGTTTCCAGGTCTCGATTACATGTATACCCCTCTAAGGGATACTCATTTTGATACAACAAATTACAAGTGGAATAACGATGAATGTATCCCCTGCAAGGGGATGGTGCGCCTCCGCAGCCATCTTGATATCGCACACCAAACTGTTCGAGGGCTTACAAATACCTCCTTCTCTTGATTTTGTACCATTGTGATCGCCATCTGTGCGACCCCGAGAAACGTGCACCACACTTACCCGACTTGCAATATTATTATATCAAATGAAAAATAAAGCACACAAGCACATATAAGGATGTCAAAGTAAAGGGACAAAAAAAGAGAAGTTGGGTTTTTATGATGGTTTGAGCAGCCTAAGCCAACTTCCCTTATTCAGCAACATACTTTAATGGTAGATGCTTATATTAGGAGATAATAAATAGATCAATGCCTACATAAATTCAAATATTGTTACAATAGAGATATTGATAGAGCTAAATTAGCATGTTGGCACAAATGGGATGAATAACCAATACAACTCAAAAAATGGAACCCATTTCTCCTTATATTATTTCCAATAGAGAGCACTAGCAATAATTGATGTAATTTTAATACTCAAACATAATTGGATAAGGGTTAGTTTTAGACCACCCATTTTTATCAATATTATCCTTCAATTATACTATGTTGAATCCCTTTATAAATATGAATTCATGGCATGGATGACTAGGCTCAAATATTTTCAAGGGTGCCATCATCAATCAATTAAATTCTAGGAAGTAGATCAATAATTTGATATAAGGTAGTAACTAGAGCAAGGAATTGCATGAAGACATGCATTATTGTAAGTTTGGAGGAATGATGAGGCCTCCAAATACCTCATCTAATGCAACAAAGAAACCATTCTTTACCTCTAATATACAAATTTATTGTGGACTAGGTTGTCATTGTGTTAATATTATAAATAAAATATAGCAAATGAGAGGATTTATTGTTGAAATTGTTTAACAACAAAATGATGGTATTTTGGTTTGGCATAGCATTAATACTCTACAATATTAAGGAGGATTTTTTGGATCTATGAAGCAAGGTGTTAATGATATCATATAGTAGGTAAAGGAATTATAAATACTTTAGAACATTATAGCATCAAAATATATTAGGTGAGCTCCAAAACTTAATAGTTAGGTACCAAAACATGACGGAGTAGCTCAAGAGTGTTGGGACAACATCAAAACATGATAGAGTAGCTCAAGAGTGATAGAACAGCTCCAAAATATGATATAATGATTTTGAAGTGGTTGAATGATTAGCAAAATAAATCGTGGTCAAGATAATGTGTCAAATTAGTGGACTCTTGAACTCATAATTTTGTGAATGCAAAGGATGAGGACAAAAAATGATTATCTATGTTTACAGATAGGCAATTAATAACAATGAACTGAGTGCCTCTACCATCTATTGAAAATATTCATATTATTATCCTCCCGATGGCAACTAACTTTACCACTTGATATATTGTCTATGTCCATCATCATTGATATCCTATACTGTCTAAAATGTTATTGGTAGTTGTTGAAATATGGAAATATATCTAGAACTTGGAATATTGGTTAAGTGACAGCATGTCTATAAATAATGCATCATGTATCAATATTGGGTAATGAATAATTAGAGAAAGCTTTTGTAAACATGTATTTCTAAATAATTCAAAGTCTTTAACTGTCTTGTTTGTCTTCTATTTTGGGTTGACTATTTCTTTCCATTAGGAAAAGTATGGGCTTGCTTCCCAACTTGGTGGAGGGATTAATTTAGATGTATGGTACAAGTGTGCTTGGCTTATTTATTTTGTAAACTTGTGATTTATTAGTTATTAATCATATATAATGTTGTTATGTTTATATATTTATTATCTAGAAACAATATTTGTGCAACTTCTAGTATAGGTATCGAATATTAGTTTTCATGGTATATTCTATATTTATGTATAAGTGTGATAATTTCATGTATAAGTGTTGATATTTATTTGTAAATTTGTATTTAATTTTTGAAATGGGTGCTTTAATTTTAATCAAGAGTGTTTAATTTTAGGTGCATTATTAGGAAACCTTAAGAGACCTTATTTCGAACACTAGTTTCTTTTGCTCTAATGCAGACAACCATAGGACACCATACCAAATTGATAAGAATTAAAATGAGAGCATAAAAAACACTCATAAGGACCATATTTAATTATTGAATACAAAATCACATATACTTACTTTAGGCTTATCTTCTACATAATCCTTCTTGAACCCTTGCTCTTGAAAATAAAAATTATACCTTACATTTCTCATCAAAATCAAAAGGTATTTTAGTTATTAGTTCTTGTTTGTTGTATTGCATGATGCATTTATAGCTAACTAGGACTAGATTAAGGTTAATCTTTGTCAAAGGAGATCTTAGAAGAAATAGCGGTGTTCTTATACTAATCCACTAAACCTTAGACTTAAACTCATAAATACCTTGCTAGGAACCTTTAGGTGAAATAAGCATAACCACAATAGCAGTGTGGGAATTAATGGAAGTATGAAATGAAATAATATAATTTCTTATGAAAAATAACTAATTGAAAATGAAACAAACTAATATTAATTGAGCTAATTAGCTACCATAGGCCTCTTCAAGAGGAAAACCTCCTTATAAGTAGATCTCTAATATAATTTAAAAATATGAGATACATTCTACTTTCACCCATGCCCTTATATAGACTCTTATTTACTCTAACCATAATGCTCAAGGGTCGGTCCAAATGCAAGAGAGGAACCAAGATACTAACCCCTATTTATAATAAAAGTAATTATTACATCATAATTACATCATGCTTATAATAAAAGTAATGGTTAGATCATATTGGGTTCATACGTACTAGGTGTCCAAGGTGCAACATACAACAACAATTTTCTACCTACCTATCTAACTTGACATGTAGCCCTCTTCATAGTCTCCATACTAAAAATAACTTAGACCAACATGGATTACATTCATGGGGTGCATAACATGCCATCCCCATTAGAAAATTTTTATCCTCAAAGATGAAAAGTGGGAAAATGATGCCAAAGCTCTTACAATGGCTTCCACATAGAATCTTATTGTCTATCAATCAAGGATGTTTGTTGGTTTAAGAAGAACATATCCTTCTTGATCTAGTTCTAGGAGGAGCATCCGTTTTATGGTATGTTTTCCTGCCACCTTCTTCAAACAAGACACATGGAAGACTGGGTGAATCTTAGTGACATAGGTATCTCTAATATATAAACAACTTTTCATCCAATGAAGTACCTTGTAAGGTCCATAGAACCTGGGTGCCATCTTGTGTTGACCTTTTTTTTTTAGGTACATTTGCTTGTAGGGTTGAAAGTAAAGGAAAATTATGTCACCTTCTACAAACTCTCTCTCAATATTATGTTGATATGCTTATTGTCTTATGCAATTTTGGATGGTTGTTAAGTCTTATTTTAGGGTAGATAGGATCTCCTATTGACAAGTGAAGATAGTTTTAACTACCTTGAAATTTTAACTTCCTAGATAGTAAGTGGTAAGTGTTAAAGGTGATTATTCATAGACTACCTTATAAAAAGTCATCCTTGTGGTTGTATGAAAAGTTTTATTGTACTAGCATTCTATGAGGGTAATCCATTGGCTCCACTTAGATTGGTGGTAAGTGATAAAGCATCTAAGTTATATCTCCAAATATTTGTTGACCACCTTAGTCTAACTATCAATATATGAATAATAATACATGCTTATTTTTAGCTTTATCCCTTAAATGCAAAGGAATTCCTCCCAAAACTTACTGGTGAATACTTTGGCATAGTCACTAACTATTGAGTGAGAGATCCTATAGAGCCAAAATATCTAGTCCATGAAAATTTGTTCCACTATCTTCATAGTCTAAGTATGACCCAAATAGAAAAAGTGAACATATTTGGTTAGCCTATCTACTACCATCATGATAACTATTTTTCTGTCTAATGGGGGGATCCCCTCAATGAATTCCATGGAAATATCTATCCATGTTGAATTAGGAATGGGTAGGGGTTGAAGGAGGTCTGGTATTTTAATTGTTTTCCTCTTTTTACATTGGCATGTATCATAGGTGTCCATTAAGCTATTTTACCTCAACCTTCAAACCAAGCTATTAAAACCTATATTTGACCCTTTCATAGGTACATAAGAAACTAACATCCTATTGGTGAAGAATGAAGATCTATTAAAATTGAAGACCTAAGTCTTGAGGTGGATGGGATAACAACCCTCAACTTGTAGTAGAGTATCCTCTTATTCCATGTGTAGTTAGGATGATCCCATGTTTCTATCTGAAGGTTATGAATAATTGTTGTGAGTGTGGGGTCACCTTACCACTTTGACTTGAGCTCCTCTAGCCAATCAGCCTGGATATAGACACCATATAGAGAATGTTCTATATTTTTGAAAGTCTATATAAGGTGTCAGCTCTTATCATTGTCATAGACTATCTCATAGTCAAACCCTAAGATCTTAGTTACCTATTTTTACTTCTCTAGGTAATAAACCCATTATTCTAAAAGATATTTTAAGCTATGATGATTTGTATTGATAGTAAAATGTTACCTTATCAAATATGGTTGCTAATGAAGAACCAAAACTTTGATGGTCATCATCTCTTTTTCATAGGTTGATTTGGCCAAATTTCATCCCAATAATGTCTTGCTAATGAATTCAAGGGATTTGTCTTGTTGCATGACCACGACCCCCAATCTAACCCCTAAGGCATCACTCTCTATCATGAAAGTCCTAGAGAAATTTGAGATTTCCAAAATTTAGGTGTTGCATATAGCATTTTCAACATTAGTCCATACAAATGCTTCCTTATAGAGCATAGCTATAAAAAACGCTACAATATTACTATAAATTTTGATAAATTTATGATCATATGTTATGTGTCTATGGAATCCTTGAAGGCTCTTAAAATTTTTAGATATGGATCATTCCCTCATGGCATAGGGTCCACATGCACACTAGCCCTAGCCACAATGTGTTCCAAATATCCCATTTTTGTCTCCCCAAAAGTACACTTAGAATATTTGACATAAAGTTGATTTTCCTATAGTAGCTTCAAGACCTAGTTGATTTGTTGGAGTGTTTGTCCAATATTTTATTGTATATCAAAATTTCATCAAAGAAGACTAAGGTAAATGTCATCAAATTATTAAGGTCCTGGCAACTAAAATCAAACAGTTTATAACCGTGGATCCATCCACCTGCAACAAAACAATAATATTATGTGCAACAGTCTATGTTAATGTGAAGCTAGAACAAGACAAAGTGGGAAAAGTGAGTATCAAATCAACGCTTGGATAATGGGAACAAAAATTTGAATATGAAAATTTTTCGGTATACTATAAGCAATATAAAGTGTTTGGACATGTGGAGGTGAAATTTCATCTACAAAGATAAACTAAATTTACTAAAAAGTGGCAACAAAATGAGAATCAAATAAACCAGAAGACCACAAGCATGGAAAAGGAAACTTCTAGCCCACAAGAAAGGTCACAAGAAAAGGAATTAGGAAATTTACCAGGAGGTAAATGAAGAGGCAAAAAGTAAAATTAGTAATGTATGTTCTATACAGTACAAGGAAGAACATCAGAATCCTAACAAGACAATGGAGTATGCAGGTAAATGCACAAAGTTAAACTAGCAAGCAGATGAAGAACATAATGAGAAACAAAACTTGATTGGTTTTGGGAATAACACTAATCAATGAGAGAATAGTATCAATCAATAATATGGTAACCATAAGATGAAAATAAATATGATTGAAAATCATATAAATCTAGCTACCAAGACACAACAACAAAAATTGATTGCGATCAGCATAGAGAATGCATACATTAATTTGGAAGTTGAAGAAGAAAAATTAGTAGATGATTCTAAAATGGTAGAGGATACCCCATCCACTAAAATGGACTCATAACATGATAAGGATCATATTGAATGAGTTTTGGGGTTTAAAATCAAAGAAATAGAGGGATGTCAAGGATTAGATCAAGTTTTAAGTTCAAAGAACAAAACTAAAAAAATTGAGGAATATAAGGATTTAAACATAATAGAAAACTCAAAGCATTCTAAGGAGGATATGCAAACAAGATTCAGCAAAAGATAAGAGTTGGGTAAAACAACTCAATCAGCATAAAAAGAATCTTCGATAGGATATAATCAAATGGGAGAGAATGATCCTCCTAGAAAACATACAAAGAATATAGGTAATTATGGGAAAAGAAAGCAAGGAAGACCCCCCAAACAAGAAGAACAAAAAGCACCAGAGAACAGGGGACAATAATTAGATCCAAATGAAGAATGGATGGGTAAGGGTAAAATCCCACAAAACAAAACCAAAAAATGAAAATACTTTCTTGGAATGTGCAAGCGCTAAATTCCCTTGGGAAAAGAAGAATTGTTAGAGATCTACTCATGGAAGTAAAACCCGATATTGTTTGTCTTCAAGAATCTAAATTGACACAAAAAAAACTTGACATTATTCAAAAAGAGGTTTGGTTGAATGTTGAATGGATCATAAGCCCAACACAAGGTACTGCTGGAGGTATTTGCATATTTTGGGATAGAATGAATTTTGAGGGCACTTTAATTGTTCAAGAAGAGAGATTTTGCACAGTCAAATTGAAGAACAAAAAAACTAACTTTTGTTGGGTAATGATAGGGGTTTATGCTCAAAATGATGATCGTGAGAGATTTCATCTATGGAATAAGCTATATTTTTAGAGGAGTCTCTTCATTAATTTGCATTGGACGGTTTTGGGTGACTTCAAAACAATCTTAAGAATAGAGGTAAAAGTGAAGGGATGATTAACATCACTCAAGGTATGCAAGATTTTAATAATTTTATTCAAAATAATAAGTTGATTGACCTGGATATGTGTAAAGGTAAGTTTACATGGACAAAAATAAGGATGGGAGATAATCACATTCAAAGGCACCTTGATAGAGTTCTTATTTTTGATAATTGGCTAAGTATAAACAGTATTCATAGACTTACATGTATGCCCATAATAGGATCATATCACAATCCCCTTTTGCTGGATATGGAAAAGGAGGGGAAGTAGGGAGGAGTACCCTTTAAGTATGAGCTCATGTGGAATATGCACCTAGAAATTACAAAAAAAAATCAATATTGGTTGCAGGAGGAGGTTCAAGGATCAACAATGTATAGATCTACTCAAAAATTAAAGAACATCAAGTATCGAATAAAAATTTGGAATAAAGAGGTTTTTGGTAACATCAATTAAATAAAACAACAACTTAAAAAGGATATCCAATATATAGAGGAAACAATGGATAGGGAAGGGAGAAAACTAGAGTGGCATGAAAAGAAAAAACAACTCCTCACAGAGTATCATAATACCATTACCCAAGAGGAAATTTATTGGAAACAGAAATCCAGAGTTTTGTGGCTCAAGGAAGTTGATATAAACACTAAATTCTTCCATTTTTCGACTATGAGATAGGAAAAATAATAAAATCCTCTACATTATTGGGAAATGTGGTAGAAAGTATGAGGATTTAAATGATATTAAAAATCTGGCCATTTATTTTTTTAGAACCATCTTAGCAAAGAAGAAATAGAGTGCAACATGGAAATAGAAAGCATCATTAACAATGTTCCCAAAGGTGTTAATGATAGCATGAATGAATATCTATGCAATATAATCTCTAAGGAGTAAATTAAAAGAGTTGTATTATCTATGGAAGCATCCAAGGCTCCAGGACCAGATGGTTTCCCATCAGGTTTTTTTCAAAATCATTGGGATATTATTGAATAAGATGTAGTCAATGCAATCCAAGAAGCCCAAGAATATGGTAAGATGCTAAAAGAATGGAATAATACCTTCCTTGCTCTAATTCCCAAGAAATATGGGGTAAATAAATTACAAGAATTTAGACCAATTAGCCTATGTAATACAATTTATAAAAATTTTACTAAATTTTTGGCCAATCGGTTGAAAAACATCATCCCCTCAATCATTAATGAAGATCAAGGAGGTTATGTGGTAGGTAAGTAGATTACTGAAAGCATCATTTCCATTTAAGAAATAGCACACTCTCTTCAAAGGAGGAAAGGGTCAGGTATGTTCCTTAAGTTGGACATGAACAAAGCCTATGACAGGGTTTCATGGTCCTTAGATAAAATAATGGAGCAAATGGGTTTCAATGAAAAATGGAGGGCATGGGTTGGTATGTGTATTTTTAACCCCATATTTTCAATCTTGATCAATGGACAATATTCTGGGTTATTTCCTTCTACCAGAGAAATCAGGCAGGGAGATCCATTATCTCCATATCTCTTTATCATTATGGCAGATGCCTTGGGAAGAACTTTGGAAAGAAAGAGAAAGGATGATAATATCAAAGGTCTAAAATATTCATCCATTGGTGAAGCTTTGTCTCATCAATATTTTGTGGATGATACTTTCTTGCTAGGGGAATCTACAAAGGAAGAAACTTTGGAGTTTAAAAAAGTCCTTGATTCTTATGAAAAAGCTAAAGGCCAAAAAATAAATTATGAAAAAAGTAGGATTATCTTTTTAAACATGGAGGAAAGTATAAGATATCAAATAGTTAAAGTGTTGGTTTTTTAGGAGGAAAAGTTCCCTATCACCTATCTTGGTTTGTATTTGTTTATACGCAAGATGAAATATGAACTTTGGAATCCAATTATTGATCAATTTAATAGGAAACTTCAAGGTTGGAAGGGATCTCTATTATCCTCTGTAGGGAAAGTACAACTCATAAAACACACGCTTCAAAGCCTCCCTATTTATTTCATGTTTTTCCTAAGGATGTCATGGAAAGTGGAAGAGACTTTAGAAAGACTACATAAAAACTTCTTATGGTATGGCACTGAATGCAAAAAACGTATACATTTGGTAGCCTGGGATACTTGTTGCCAGCCTTTATAAAATGGGATTCTTGGTTTGAGGGAGTTGAGAGATATAGATAGATCCCTTCTAGCTAAACATGGTTGGAGGCTTTGCACTGGAGCATCATGGAAATGGGCTAGCATTATCCAAAATAAATACTTGGATGGCAAAGACCACTTTATTAGTTATTCTAATCCTCCACATGGGTCTATTTTTTGGCAAAATATAATCAATAGCAGGAAATTTTTATGGCAAGGTCTAAAATGGAGAGTAGGTAGGGGAGACAAAATTAACTTTTGGAAAGAGCCTTGGATTCAATAGGAGCCTTTAGCAAACTATAGAAAGTTCAAATATATTAAATAACATTTAACCAAAACCTATGGTAAGAAAAATAATGGTTACATTCATAGGGTGGGTGATTTTCAGGAGTGGAAAATTGTGCAAGAAGATATGCAAGGCCAGAGGGGTAAAGATCTGCAAAACATCCTAAGGATTTATTATTAAGGTAGATTTTTAGAGGAGGATCAAATAATTTGGGGAAGAAACCATCAAGGCCAGTACTTGGTGAAGGATGGATATAGAGTATTGGGTAAAGTAACCTCAGAGAAACTAGAGCTTAAAAGAATTTGGAAGCTAAACATCATCCCTAAGGTTGCTATGTTTTTTGGACTACCATTCTCAATAAGATCCTTACAAAAGACAATATGTTCAAAAGAGGAATTGTGGTTCCAATTGTTTGTGTCTTATGTAACAAAGCGGATGAGTGTGTGGACCACCTATTTGAAACTTGTGATTTTTTTCATGATATCCTAAATATGTTATTGAGAGAATTTAATGTTGCTTGGGTCATTCCAGATTCTCTAATCAGTATTTGGGAATAATAGCACTTAGGAAGTAGTATTTTTTAGCAAAAATGTATTCCACATATATGTTGGAGGATTTGGTTGGAAAGAAACAGACGAGTGTTCAAAAATAAAACCAGAGGAATAATCAAGGTTTATTCTAGGATAAAAACATACCTATTAGAGGATTGTATTAAAATTATTGTTGGCCAGGAAAATCTTGCAATGATCCTCTCTATAGAAAAATACATCTTAAATATGGATAAAATCAATAAGGTGAGACTAGATACTAGATGGGAATGTCCTGACAAATACTGGGTAAAAATTAACTTTGATGGAGCTGCAAAAGGTAACTCGGGTCATGTTGGTAGTGGGAGACTTATTAGGAATGACATAGGTCATGTAGTGGCTGCATATGTTGAGGATCTAGAAATTACCATAAATCACCAAGCTGAAGCAAGGGCAATGCTTACAGGCCTCCGAATTGTAATGAATTTGGATTTTATGAGAATTGTTCTTGAGGGGGATTCCAAGAATATTATAACTTCCCTTAAAAAAGGGGAGTTAAATATTTCTAGAATTTTTCAAATAATTACATATGTGAGGAATATTTTGGTAAACCTAGAAGAAATTCAAGTTAAACATATTTATAGAGAAGGAAACAAAGTTGTCGATAAAATGGTGAATATGGCAGTTAAATCTGAGAATTTTAAGGTTTGGTCATATGCTCCCATGGAGTTGGAAGATATTATAAGAACTGATAATAAATCCAGAATATAAAGAGGGCAGAGCAAAGAAAAAGCACACTAAATTACATTATTGTCAGTATTTTCTTTATCAGTTATGTAAAGCATTGAGCACTGCATCAGCCATGTTAAATAGAAGGATAGCAGGAGGAATTTTATTTCAGCTTCTCCATCTATAATTTTAGCCTAGGTTTTTTTGTTTAAATAAGATAGGGCTATCTTGCATTTGTATGATCTTCTCTTCTTTTTTTCTTGTACATATTTTGAGCTTTGTGTAAAGGGTCAGGGCCCTTCAACCCCTTATTTTTATCAATACCAAAAAAAAAAAATAGATAAATGGCTTGAGGACTGTGTTCATCAAACCTTGGATTTTTTTGAATAAAAAATTGGGGGCATATTAGGGCTATCCTTCTCATAAATTGAACTTGGGTATCTATTAGGAAATCCCAATGCCTTTTGCCATTATGGTGTCACTTTTGGGACATCATACCTTTGAAAGTTCAAGGTGCATCTGTGAGATTAAAAGATGTAAATAATAACTCATAGTGTCCCTCATGATTCTTAAAGGATTATTTGGCTATTACTTCCTAATGGATGTGAATTTGATGGTATCTTGACCAAAGGTCCAACTTGGTAAAATATTGTACCCCATGTAGTTCATCTAATAAGTCATTGATTATTGGTATTGGAAAATTGTCCTTGATAGTGATATTGTTAAGTTCATAGAAATCCACACACATCCTCCATGACCCATTTTTATTCTAAACTAAAAATACTAGAGCTAAAAATGGCCTCATACTTGTACAAATAAATCCTACATCCAATAATTCATTCACCATTTTTTTATCTCATCCTTTTGGTGGTAGGGATACTTGTATGGCCATATGTTGGGGGTTAACTACCTAGTATCAAATTTTTCTATGGTCCTCTGGTGGATTGGGAGGTAGCTAAATTAGCTCATTGAAAACCTATTTTTTTGTGAGGATGCATAAAAATTTTTGGGGTAACTTCTTGACATGTATAGCACACATCAACATTTGATAAAATCTTCCAACTATTGCCCTTTGAACCTTTTTTGTCAATTATTGCATTTGATGTGATGTTATGACCTTACGGTTTACATTATTTATTCTATGGAGGGTGTGTATCCCATTGTTAATATTTAACCTCATTTAAAGTTCTAAAAAATCACATAGAACAAGCCCTAGAGTCCTCAACCAGGTGCAGCCCAACATGATGTCCACACATCCTAAGGTACCTATATAGAGATCGGTCTAAAATTAGTAATCATCTATGAATAGATGAGCATTTTGATACCACTAATTACAAGTCATGATGTATCCATTAGCAATATTGAAATTAATTTGGTCCTATCCATATATAAAATAATCTACCCTTTTTGTTGTACTAGGACCTATAAATTTATGTATTATCAGAGTCCACTAATATCAACACCTTGTACCCTTTGCAAAAACCCTAGTTTGGTATACATTGGGATGTTGAGATTTCTACTATGGAATTCAAGGAAGGTGTAGGTGCTTCCTCCATGGGTCCTTTGGATAAATATTTGTAGTCCATTGAATCAATATGTTCTTTAGTTGAGTCCACAAATTCATACCCTATGTCTATAGAGAAGGGTGAAGCAACGCTCATGTCTAGAAAATAGAGGAATTATATTTTATATTTATGCTAAATGACCCATTTTCATTGTAGTTATAAAATATCCCCTCGGCTCGGTGGGTCACCATCTCAATTGGTGTTAGCATATTTACTATAAATACTCGGTTGATAGTAAAGCAAGGTCTAGAGTATTATTAGAGATAACTTCATCAAGGCTATAAATTCTTGGATGGTAGCGGAGCAATTTTTGGTAATTGGTGACGTCTACTTATGTGGCAAATATCATCATCAGTAGACCAATGTCCACTTAGGGGTGAACTGCCTTGATTTCCAAACAATGATGGAAAATTTTAATTGATTTTGGAACAAAAGTAAATTCACACACACAATTTTATTGAAACAAAATAGAGTATTGCTTTTAGGTAAATTTACTTAACCCCAACCTTGGATGGATGTCAAATTTTTAGTTTTGTTGATCTTAAAGATTAATTGTTTCAAAGGAGGGTTCTTCTATCCCAAAAATACTCAAGAGCATTTTTAGCGTATTCACCATTTGTTGTTGCACTTGCACAACACGTCCCAATCTACATTGACTAGGGATCCACTTTTTGAAATTTTGGTTGGCCTTCTCTTATTTTTTCTTGGATTTGTTTACAATTTTCAATCATCCAAAACTCAAATTTTTAGCTAAAATTTTTTAAATATGTCTCTAATTTTTGTTGTACCTTGAGCTTGTTGTGATGACTATTGCCATGGTTGTGTTTGTAAACTTCTTCCATTAGATGCTCTCTGAAAAGAGCTTTTCAAAAAGTATGAACTTGCATATGCTCTGAGAACTAATGCCCAAAATTTTTTACTTTTTGCAAGTTATCCAAGAGGTCGCAACCAAGGTCACTCCCATATAATCATAACAAAATGGTTGTAAATCTAAAAATTAAGCAAGGAAATTGTCCCAATCATAAGTCTGGCCACTTAAGAAGAATTTAAAAGCATGCAAGGTTAATTCTGCTAGCAACTAAAAATCGTGTGCAGTTTTTAAAATCCTAGCACTCAAATAAAATTGAAAATCATTTTTCAAAAATTAAAAATTATATTTGGACTATTGAAAATTAATTCTAGGTAATTAAAAATTATTTTGGACTATTAAAAATCATTTTTAAGCTATTGGAAATTATTTATGGGCTATTAAGTGCAATAGTGAGTGTGAGCACGAGCTGAGAGTAAGTGTAGCAACGAGTGCGAGCGTGAGTCAAGAGTAAGTGCAGCAGCAAGTTCAAGCATAATTTGGGAGTAAGTGCAACCAAAAGTGAGTGTGAGTGAGTGCAAGTGCAAGCTGAGAGTAAGTATAGTAGTGATTCCAAGCACGATCTTGGAGTGGGTGTGCAATCCAAGAACAAATAAGATCATAGAGGGAGTGTGAACCAAGAGGGAGTGTGATTCGAGATTTAATCATGGAATAAGAGTGTCAAGTTCATCTAGAGTGCATCAATGCTTCAAACCCTTACCATGAATGTGTTGAACATTATTTCCAAAAAATTGTTGAAGCCAAGGAACGTTGGAAAAAGAAGAGACAAGGACAATTGTGATCCAAGAGGGAGAGCAAGTTGGGAGTGAGTGCAAGGTTGGAGAGAGTTTAAATCAAAAAGGAGTGTAAACTAAGAGGGAGTGCAATTCAAGATTTAATCTTGACAAAAGAGCAGTAGGTTCATCCAAAGTACATCAATGCTTCAAATCCTTACCACAAATGCATGGAATATTATTTCCATAAAATTGTTGAAGCAAAGAAACACCAAGCAAAAGAAAATACATGGGAAATTGTGAACCAAGAGGGAGTACAAACCAGGAGCAAGTGTGAGGTAAGAGAGAGTGCAAGCTATAAGTAAGAGTGAGTGTGATTAGAGTGCAAACCAAGAGGGAGTGCAAGCCAAGAGCAAGCCCCATTAGCTATTGTGGAAGGAAAGTCATTTTTGAAAGCCCTAATGGAAAGTCAAGATGCTCTAGCTAGAAATCAAAATACCCTAGTTTGAAGTATGAAGGTCCAAGCTAGAGATAAGTAGAAGAGCAAATACATGGCAAGCTTGATCTAGGTAGCAGATGGTACACCAAAATTAAGTATCAAGGGTGAGATGATTAAGCATTATATAATGGTTTTTAAAACTACAGAGCTAATATGTAAGTTCCATAGATCATGGCCAGGGATTTTGGAGATTCAAAATTGGATCAAGTGGAAGTGGGGATTGAATTCAAATTATTCTATGACTTTTCTTCCTAAAGATTTTTTCATCATCTTTTTGAGTTTAGAAATTAAAGATAAAATAATGGTTAGTGGACCATGGTTTAGGGGAAGAGAAAAACTTTATTTGAGACCATGGAATGATAAAAAATTGTTGAGTCATAAACTATTAAGAAGCTTCCAGTGTGGGTTAGGCTTTTTGGACTTCCATATTAGCTTATAAATAAGGATGTTTTAAAAAATATTAGAAATACCCTAGGGGAATTCATCAAGGAAGGACCAACAACTAAGGAACGAAAGCATGCTATATATACTTGAATATATGTTGTTATGGATATTACAAAACCTTTGCCACAATCCATTAGGATTAAATCTAAATCGAGAGAATGGGATCAACAAGTAGATTATGTAAATATTGCATTTCATTTCCATAATTAGTTTGAGATTGGACACATGGCAAGAGTTTGCAAAGTAAAAAACTATGAATAAAGAGACAAAAATTTACAGCCATGAGATAAACTTTAAGATGAAGTAAGAAAATCATTTGATAATAGAAGCTAGATCAGATCAAGGATATTCCACTCCAAAAGAAGAGGTAAATAAATCCTATCGACAATATCAATTGGTAATTTTAGAAGGAATTAAAGGTGTAAAAAAAGATGTGGAGATAAAACCCAAAACAAAGACAACAAAAACGGTCAAGTCTATTCTAGGTAAATCATATTCATTTTTTTCAAGTAGTATAGAATCCTCTTCATGTAATAAAAGTGGAAGTGGTGAATATGTTATCCCTTGCACTTTAATGTTTCAAGAGAAAAATAATATAGAAATGAGGTTGGAGGAAATCCATAACAATTTAGGGTTTTTAGGGTAAAATAAAAAGGTAATTTCTAAAAAAGAGCATCCTTGCACTTTAGGATCTCTAGGGAAATATAGAAGATTGTGGTTATGAGGTTATTCCTTGCACTTCAGATCCTTCAAAACAAGGCAAACCTAAAGATGATAAGTCTTACTTTGAGCAATGTGAGAAGATTGAAGAGATAGATGAAGATGAAATTATTGCTAGGAATGAAAATAAAAAGGAATACCCAATAAGCAAAAACAAAGAGAAAAAGAAACACAAAGGGATATTGATATGGAAAAACAAAAGCAAATATCACAAGTGTTAACAAGAAGTGGGCCTAAACCCACAAATAAAATCAAAAAATAACAATGAAAATAATATCTTGGAATATTAGGGGTGTAAACACCTAAAATGTGTCATGTTTAGGAGACTACCCATATGGACACATTCGAAGATCATATGGACCATATTGGACCTTTCAAGAGCAAGCAGTGGTTCTAACCACTCAAAAATGACAGTTCTAGCTCATTTAGGCTTAGTCGCTCTCAGGCAGAGTGGCCACCACATCTAGTCGTTAATAGCAGCTAGCACCATACACAATTTGGCCATGAATGTGGGCCCAAATCACGTAGTCTGATTGCACCTTGTATTGCTTATGGGCATATTTTGGTGAGGAACTCCCAAATTTCTTCCTAACTGCCCCTTCAATGCCAATTTGTGACTGATGCTTCCCCCCCCCGAGATGGTCAGTTGCATGCAATTTGAATTTTGGATTCTTTAGGAAGCGAAGATCCAGATATGAAATAGGGATGGTCTACATATGGACTGTCCCAAGAAAAGAAAAATACCAGTGAATATTCAAATCTTGTGTAGTAAATCCCTGGCCGATCAGAGAGTGAATTCACACCCCCTTTGAGGAGCAGTAAAGTGTTGTCCAGCTGAGCTACATCTATGCACTTGCTTTCAGATCCATTTATTATTCATCGCCCATCAGTGTACCAAACACAACAAGCGACCCTTGAACATCAATTGGAGCAAAGAAGATAGTGCTACAACCCTTGATTCATGAGGAGAAGAGCTTCATTTCACGGTTGTCTCAAATAGTGGCCCGCAGGAATATCTTAGGGTATTAGACATTATTTTCCTTTGTTCTAGCTTAGATCCATTACTACTTTGATTTATTAATTAGTCATAGCTCATATCTGATTTCTTTAACGCATTTACATCGTATTTCTAAGCTTTCTATGCATTTATTGCTTTATTTATGCTTGTTCTTCAATATTATCATGATAGTTTATCTTATTTATCAGATCTGCTAATAAGATCCTCCTTTGAAGAGGTGACCTGTACTACTTATCGTGCTTTGTTGTTTCCACGCATGCAGATACAGGTTCATAGGATCAGTTTAAATTATCCAGAGCACGAGATCCCTCTAGGACAAAATTAGGAGGCATATGTAAGCCCTCAAACAGTTTGGTATGCGAGATCGAGAGGCCTGCGAAGGCGCATCGTCCCATTTTGGAAGATACATTCATCTTTATTCCACTTGTAATCTATTGTATCAAAATGAGTATCCCTCAGAGGGACGTACATGTAATCGAGACCTAGAAGCATTAATAAAAGAATCTTTCTTTGCTTATTACTTTCACATTTTAGAGGGTGGAGGTAAAATATTGTAATTGTACATCTCCAATATAAATATAAGGAATAAATTGCACATCCTTAGGTAGGGCATACTTGTGCAAATAAAATTTAAACAACAATTTTTTTTGTTTATACAAGGCTATGCAAGAAAGCATCAAGAAAATACTCAACAATAGCTATTCCATAATTAAGACCAAAATAAATTATCATTACCTACCAACAATAGAATTGCACCTATAGGAATAAAATATAGACTCTAGATGGTTCTCTATATTATAAAACCCTTTCTATAGTATGGCAAGAATCCTAGAGGTTACTTTGGAGATTATCTAATTCTCTCTCTTGGTCTATACTTTTCTCCTCAAGGTTTTTGAGGGTCTTGAACCTCTAGGTGATGGAATCACCTCATCCATGTATTTAGTGTGAGACTATGGCCACATAGTGTTACCATCCCTAGAGGTGCAATTACAATTGGCATTGGTTCTACTAGGGGTTCAATTAGTATCTCATATTCAACATATTTTGGTTCTAATTCAACTGATTCTAGTATTACCATTTTGATTAATATTGTTGGATTTAGTGCTTCCTCCTATTGATTTTATATTTTCTCTAGTAATAACTATTGATTTGGCACCATTTATACTTCTTGCTATTCTAACACCTTTTTTGGTACCTTTTTCTATCCATCTAGTGTTATCCCCTATTCAGGCATCATTTCTTTCTCTAGCACCATCATTTGTTCTGGTGTCATTCTTGATATTTTTCAAATGTGATTACGATGCCATTTATAGGGTCATTCTTGGTTCTCTTCCAATTGGATGTTGTGCATATATTAGTTTAAACCTCAACTCAAGAAAAATGTTTATGATATTGGGGTCCTACAATTCATTGTGTAAGCTACTAGGTTGCCTCAATTCTTCCAACTCTTATAAAAGAAATACCATGTAAGCAATTTGGGAGGTTGTGTATTCATCATCACATGCTTTTATGGATTGTGGTGTGATCCAACATGATGGTCAATAACCATTATCTCTACATGCCATATCCTTAATATACCATGAATGCACCACTGGATGCTATTGACACATGCCTACATAACTATTTGCTTTTTATACTAAATACACACATGTTTAAAACATCACTTCTTCCAATGCACATATGCCCATGTTATCACCTTCTTCTCATGGTAAATATATACATGCCAATAATTGCTCCATTTTCCAATGTTCATATGCCAATAATAATATTTATAACCGCACTTCTTCCAACCCAAAAACTGACATGTCCCCCATGATGTCAACCATCAAAGCCAAAACATGTTTGGAATTAATTTTTGTACTTCCTAACATGGTGGTAATAATTACCTATATGGCTATTCATTATCATATCACATGTGGCATTAAATAATGACTTCCAACTATATTGCTGATGTGGATTCCACTCAACCATTAACGTGACCCAGATAGAGCTGCACATTCTTGATTTCACATGGACTTATTTTTTAAAATTTTCTTTAAGAAAAATAGTGATAGAAGGGTACAAAAATAGTGGTACATGACATGTGGTTCCAGAAATATATTACCATTATTTTGGTACTGACTGAAATATTCCAGTGCTCAAAGGATAAGGCACTAGATATTCATAAAAATGGTTGACACTGGTTGAGTAGCTAAAGTAAGCTAGTATTGTTTAAGTGTAAGAAGATGTAAAAGTGTTGTAATATGATATAATGTGGACTAAATATAATTATACATAATACTAAAACTTAAATAAAGGTAAAATAAGAATGCATACCTTGTTACTTAGATGACATGATGCTCCATTATAGTATCTATGAATGTTTACCTTCTAAAGTCTCCGTATAAGATAAGGAAGAATGAGGTTGTAAGCTGCATTCTTGAAATTATGAAAATTTAAAGAACAAAAATGATGTTAGATGTCATCATTTCTAGTTTTCAACCATCTTTTGCCTTGATTGTGTCCATAAGAGATTTTCATAATCAAGTTTTTATTTACAAGGAAAACATACCATGCAAGCCTTGGTTCAACAGTGCCTCGGGAGAAGTTTTCACTATTTAACTATTATTATTATTATTTTATATATAATCACTAAATGGTTGATGTGGAAGAGGAAGTCTCTTCCACAACATGCAAATTAGATTGTGAAAATAATTGAGATGAAAACTTCTCCTTGGTGATTGGTTTATTATACAACCTCAAGCGATGCCCATTAACCAAGAGATGATGTTGAGATCCATCAATGGGTAAGATTCATACCACACCATTATCAAAAAATTTATCAATTTCATATGGCCATAACCATCTAATACACAATTTACCAACAAAATCTTGATAATGGAAGTCAAAGAGAAGTGCCCAATCACCTAGTTTGTACTTGTTATTTTGATATGACAATCATTCCACTCTTTCCTTTTCTATTGGGTGATTTCTATATGGTGAAGAGCCTCCAATAATATTTTGTCTAACTCATTTAGCTTCAAGGTCCTCTCCCATTGTGCCTTTGACAAGTCCATGCCTACTTCAAGTATCATACAAAGTGTTTGAAGTTTGAACTCAATAGGAAGTATTGGGTTCTTACCATACCCTAATTTTTATAGGGTGAAACTTGTTTTTGACTTCAATAAAGTTTTGCATGTCCATGCAACATTAGTTCACATATTTACCCAATATTATCTATGAGAAGCCATCATTTTTATCAAAATAGTTTCTAACTCCCAATTAGTGACTTCCACCTATCCATTAGGTAATGGGTTGTATAGAGATGCTTTCCTATTATTTACCTGGTAGAATTCTATAAATGCTTGTATTGCCTTAGACATGAACTATGGTCTTTGATCTAATACAATAGTATATGGAGCACCAAATCACTAAACAGTGTGTCCATATAGAAAATACATAACCTTATCCTCATGAGTATGCTTGAATGCATGAACATTTGCCCACTTAGTCACATGATATGTACAAATTAGAATATGTTATTTACCTTAGGATAGTAAATAAATTGGGCCAAAAAATCAAGCCCCCACTTCTCAAATGGCTCTAAAACCACTTGAGGCTACAACAACATCTCATATATAGTAGTAGGTTTTTCCATTCGTTGGAATTGATCACAATGTCACACATACTTTTGGATATCACGATGGAGTGAAGACTAGTAATATCTTGCACCAAGAAATTTTTTGAATAGTTATTTTTATAGACTAATGCACTCCTAATGTCTCATCATGACATGCTTGAAGGATGTCAAAAATTTCATGCTATTGTACACATCTTTGCAAAACATAGTCACGACCACATTTAAAAAATATACCATTAATCCATTTAAAATATGAATTTTGTTGAGTTAAATGTTTCTTTTCCTTATGAGAGAAGTGTAAAGGAGTCTTACCTATCACTAAATAATTGGTAATATTTGTAAACCATGGAGAATGTGATGATATTGCAAAAATATGCTCATTTAGGGAAGGTGTCCTCTACTGGCTCTTGGTAACCTACATTCTTTAATTTTGAGAAGAAATCAGCTGCAACATTAGCTTTATTAGGTATATCAATTATTGTGATATCAAATTATTGGAGTAACAAAATCCATTGTATAATTCTACCACTATTTATTGATTTTTCATTAAATATTTTATTACTAAGTGATCAATTTGAATAAACACATGATACCCAGTAATATAGTGGCAAAATTGGTTTATGGCATATATTACCACTAAGAATTTTTTCAGTAGTGGTGTAATTATTTTTAGATCCTATTAAGTTTTTGTTGATATAGTAGATGGCATAATGTTTACCGTCCTCTTATTGTCCTAGGGATGCACCTACTGTAGTAATTTATGCATTAGTTTGGATGTGAAATGAAAGTTTCCAATTTGATCCTCATAGGAGGGGTAGTAAGTTTTTTTAATTTATCTATCAAATGCATTTTAACATTCATTGGTCCATCTAAATTCAATATCTTTAGCTAGAAAAGCATATATAGGAACTATGATTGTACTATAGTATTTGATAAAGCATTGATAGTAGCTTGTATATCCTAAGAAACTTTGTATGTCTACTTATGTTTTGGGAGGAGGTAAATTTAAATATGATTTCAATATTTTTTGGATCCACTTCTATCCCACACGAGGAGATATGATATCCAAAAAAATATCGTCATCCATCATCATTACACATTTTTGTGACTTAGGGCTATATTATGTTCCTTACAATGAGCAAGGACTTTGTCAAGTTTATGAAGAGCTTCATCAAAAGTCTCTCCACATGCACTACAATCATCAATATAGACTTCAATGCACTCATTTTTTAGGTCAACAAAAATAGTGAGAACAACTTGTTGGAAATTTGTTGATGGTAAATTAGCAATTCATTCATTGAGGCAAGAGCCTATTTAATATATGTCTTAGGGTTACAAACTAGAATATCAATACTCCCAATTAGGATATTGTTACATGCAATACGTATTAATAAAATATCCTAGATAATAATGCATGATCTAATAATAATGTAATAAAACATCCTAATATTCTCCCTTATTACATTATTTGAGATAGGAAATATTAGGACCCTCTTTAATTTAAAGGAGTTTAGGCTCTTGATCTTAGCTCTTGCTAACTCTGGCTCTTGTCTCTTGGCTAATATAGCTCTTAACTCTAGCTACTCTAGCTCTTGGGAAAATATCTTTAGGTTTGCCTTTGGGTCTAGCTCTAATTCTACTACCTTTGGGTGTGTTACCTCTAGGTTGACCACTGGATTAGCCATTGGATCGACCATTGGGCCAGTCATTGGATCTACCACTGGCTTTACCTCTAGGTCTATCACCTCAAGGTTAATCTTTGGGTTTGTCACATTTGGGTCTTCCTTTGGGTCAACCACTAGATTAGCCTCTATTTTTACCTCTGGATCTGCCACTTGGTCAACCACTAGATCTACCAATAACTTTACCTCTAGATATACCTTTGGGTCTACCTCTAGGTTTGCTATTGGGTCTACCATTGGGTTTACCTCTAGGTTTGTTAGATTCTATTATACAATCTATTCAATGTTTATTTCATGCCATTACATTGTGTCATATTTTCCCATTCATAATCAATATGTGCCTTGTTCGTCATTTTTTGTTTATGCCAACATATGGTTATAGGAGTTACATAGGTTTCTAATTTAATGAACATAGTCACACTTCTTTTGGTTTGACCATTATAACCAAGGCCTTCATTATTTGGATTTATATTTGGTATTATAATATCTCTTATGCCTTACCAATATTTTTCCAATCCTATCCTATTTTAGCCTATTTGCTTATTAGTTTTGAGTCAATTCCTTTGGTGTGCTTTTCAAAGCACCCAAGTTATTGTTCTTCAACATGGATTTCAACACCTATACCATTATCATAAATAGTATTCAACTCAAGTATCACAAGATAAATCTATATTAGTGATAAGATTGCTTGTGTCATAATAGATATTTATCATTAAAGGCTTAAGATCACTTGTGTCACAATAAGAATATGCCACCATGGACTTGTCCTAAAATTGCTCCTTTATGTCATTTTATTTTATATGCTTCTAGATGTCAAGTGTGATTAACACCATGTAGATTGTCCTTACAACATCTATAGGAAATGTAACACTAGTATGAAGATTTTTATAAATATCAATATCTTTGAGAATTATTTGCAAACAATTCCTTAGAGCGATGAATTTTCCATCTTCATAAAGATCCTTCCCTTATAGGAAATAAAGACCCTTACAACCCTTATCTAGTGTGACACAACCATAAAATTTTGGTGGATTCTTGCCATTGTTTCTCTTTGCCTTTCCCATGCTTGAAGGTGTCGGTCTTTGTAGAAAATACACTTTTTACAATATTTGATGAATTTTGCACTGATATAGCACCTTTTACAATCACATTTTTTTTACACCTTTAAATCAATGACAATAGAGGTCAAACAATATACTTTTACATCCTTATTCCTCCTAAATTATCTTAAAAATAAAGCGCATAAATTTTTTTTTTTTTAAATATTTATCTAATAAAAAAGCAAACACGATTAAAAATAAATCCTCCTTTTTATTTTTATTTTAAAACTATACTCATTAAAAAATATATTTGTTCATTTATTAAATAAGAAAAACATGCACAATAAAAAATGATTTTTTTTTTATATATATATTTAAGAAAAAACATTCTTTAAAATTTAAAAACACCCTTTCTTGCATTTTTTTTTTAAAATTAAAAAGCACATTTTTATTATTATTAAAATTATGCATTTTTTTTAAAATTATAAAAACATGCTCTATTTCTATATGTTGGATTTATGTGTCATGTAAGGGTTGTTCTTGTTGTTAGTTCCTTCAAAAAAAATAAAAAAAATAGTTGATTATGGAAACTTAGTAGTTTGAGGAAGAAGGAGAATATCTTTGATAGAAATGCAAAGATGGGTATGCTTCAATTAATTTGTTAGAAATGTAATGAAAGTAATGTAATGTTTTGTTTTTGTAAATGGAAGTGACCCCCAATAGAAGCCACACATAGCTTATTACATAAAAATGTGCTCTATTTTTTAATAAGTATATTTTTTAACTAAAAGATCTCCCTTTTAAAAAACCACATGTCCTATTATTATTTTTTAATTTTAAAGCAATGAAAAAGAATACTTATGGGTTTCAAGCCTGGATGGTTTGGTTGCACCACATGCTAATTCTGGATAGAGGTTGGCTCTACTATGGGTGGGGGCTTTGTTGTGAATTGGTTAGAAATGAGTGGGCCACACATAACAATTTGTCCTTGCTTATGATGGAGAATTACTGGAGTGGGATGAAGGAGGTGTGCAAGATTTCAACCTTAATTTTTTTTGACTCATGGATGTCTTTGTCTCCTACATACTTTAGCATTAATGCTTGGTAACTTCTAGGTAAAATTAAAAAAATTTGTTTTAATTATTCACAACACAGTCATCCTACCTAGTCATCAATCCTCCCATCTATCTTCGCATGCCTACTCTCATTGAAAATTATATCCACAAAAGTCGCCTATCAAAACCTACATGTATAAAATGAGTAAGGGCATGTCATCAAATGACAATAATTTTTATTTCTATCAAAAATCACACACACTCTCGATGGTGGCTTGGATCTAGAGCCAAGGGTTCCTTTTTTAAAAACCAAATCAACTTAATATTGTAGGTGTAGAGCATACTTGGAGTACCCTACTATGATACCAATGATGGCAAATTAGTAATTCATTCATTGAGGCAAGAGCTTATTTAATACATTCCTTAGGGTTACAGATTTTAATATTGATACTCTCAATTAGGAGATCATTAAATGCAAGAAATATTAAAATAATCTCCTGGCTAATAATGCATGATCTACTAATAATGTAATAAATATCTTAACAGTTGTTGGGGCATTACAAAGATCAAAAGGTAACACATGATAAGTAAATTTGCCTAAGATCATATAAAGATTATCTTTTCTTGGTCTTCTAATGCAACTTGACTTTGGTTGTAATCACTATATCCATCAAGAAATAAAATATATTTATTTCGAGTAAGTGTTTCAAGTACCTAATCAATAAAAGGTAAGGGAAAATGATATTTTTGTCTGGCTTTATTGAGTTCTTGGTAATCAACACACACACTATTTTCTATTATTATTAGGGATAATTACCAATGGAGAAGCCCACTAACTATCCAAAATAAGGTAAATAAGTCCTACTTTTAATAATTTCTCAATTTTAGTTTTAACAATGTCATGTAAAGCAGGATTCACCCTCTATTGAGGTTGATGAATGGGTTTCACATTGTCAGTATAGATGTGATGAGTGTAGAGGTCAAGATGAATTCCATCCATATCACTATATTCCCATGCAAAAGCCTCATAATGCTTACTCAACACATCAAACAATTTGGATTCTTGTTTGTCATATAGCTAGCTATTAATATTTAAAATTTTACCTATTTGAATTTCTATTTGTTTGGTGCTAGGATACATCAAGTTGATTCCTTCAAACTTACTAATGAATTTTAAGGATAATGATGAGGCAATCAAGAATAAAATATTCTAGTATTTTCCTCAAAATTTATTCCAAAATAAATGATGGTCCTTAAAAGACATCAAAGAGAAGAAAAAGAATTTTTATTGTCGTCCATGTGCTAGATTGAGTGGACTATCTTGTAATAAATGTTCAGATTCTTCTTATTCATCCTTCCAAAAATTTTTATGAACAATAACTTGATAATTATCAAAGCTATATTTAAATCAAGTGTTTATAAAAATAGTCTCATCATTAAAAAAATCTCCTTCTAATGGATCTAATTCTTCAACATACTCTTTCATAGTGATTGTGGCTAAAGATGAGATGATGTCTTCTTCTTGTCAATTGATCCATAATTTTCTAAAAATGCCAATGAAGGTTTAGTTGGAGGATATAATGAGATTATTTTCAAATATACCTCTTTTGATATGGTTATATCTCTTCATCAACAATCAATAAATGCAATAGTTGTTGTAAGCCATGACCTACAAACAATCAATGGATACTCATTAACCTTAGCTATAGGTTGCAAAATCATGAAGTCGACGAGGTATTCCCATGAAACAAAGATTATAAAAATATCCTCTACTATTCCCTCAAATTTTGCTATCGATTGATTTACCATTTGTAAAAATATGGAGGTTGAATGTATATCAGCTAAACATAGTTTATTCAACATTTTTGTAGTCAAAAAATTTATTATAGCCCCAATATCAATTAATACATTTGGAATTTTAGTAGTGCCTACAAATGCTGCTACTACCGGGCTTACTAGACTTCCATACTTAGGTGGAACTAATTTTCCAACAAGTAAATTATCAATTTACCATCCACTTGTATGGTTTTAGGATATTGTTTTCTTTTCCTTCCAAGTTTCTTAATACACAAATCCCAAATAGTGTTATTAATAATAGACACATCTCTAATGGATTTTAATAAAGGAATCATAACATTTCATCATTTTAGTTTTATTAGTAGATCAAGTTCTCTAGAAGGTTCTTCTCAAGTCTTAAGTGCTTAGGATAGGGTATTGGATAACAAGAACTTGGAAGATTATTTCACAAGGTGTTTAATCCTCTTGAGGAGTCTTGGTAAAAGAAGGAATTTCAAATTTAACCTCATTCTCTTGAAGTTATTTTATAACGGAAGAAGCTGGATCAAGAAGTGTTTTTTCTAAATGAAGTTTAATATTATCATAGTCTATCACATTGAGTTCGATTGTTTCTTCTACTTTAGCAACATAGATAGGTTTTGTCTGTATACTATTATTAAGATTTTCCATAGGTTGTACTAGGATTTGAGGTTTTTTTTCTTCTTATGGCTGAATTTTTTGTGAAGCATTAGATGGACTAGGCAACAATACTTGTAGGTTTTGATACCTTCACTGCCCTTGATATTATTGGTTATACGGGGGTTGTGATACCCATTGTTGGTTATGCATATATTTTGGTATCCATGGTTGGTTTACTATGGGTTGTGGTACCCATTGTTGGGTTGACCAAATTGGAGTGGACCATTCTTGGGGTGAAGACCAAGATTATTGACCCCATTGTTGTGTAGGTGGTGGGATAGACCCATGGCATAGACCAAGGGTTAGGTATCCAATTCATTGGAGCTCATGGGCCTTATCAATAAAAAATATTTTCTTGTCTTTGCCTTATGAAATTAAGTTCTTTAGTGGATTGGATGTTCTTATCTATGGTATTTTTGATATCTAGAAAAAATTCACAATGATTTGTACAATACCCCTTTTCATAGATACTACAAATGATGGTCTTATTTAGGTAGAAATATTGTAGTGCATGCTTCTTTCTACACCTATGGAAATACATAGCTAGAGGTTCATTAGATTTATTCTTCCCTTGCATATCATCTAAAATTGTATTTACATGTACTATTATATCTATTCCATGGTTTGCAATTTTTTCTATAAGATCAATTATGTCATTGTTATTTTTACCAATTTTGTATGTTCTAATTCTTGCCCTTGTATGAGAGTAATTCCTATAAAGTTTTGTGATGTATGCAAAATCAAATTTATTGAAATCACCTTTTCCCATTAGGTTCAAGGCTTCTTGTGATTATTTTTGTAGAACTCTAAGGAATATTATCTTGCTAAGTTCATGGTTGATTCCTTATCCATACCTTCTATGGATAAATATGAAACTATCTAGATAATCTTCCAAATTTTCACTGTCTAATTATTTTATTCTAAAGAGTTCCTTTTTTGGTTTTCACCCTACAATATTCTTGGTATTTAGTTAAAAATGATATTTTTATTGCTACCAATGTGTGTATTGAACTAGGCTCTAACCCCATGAAACCATGTAGTGTTGAATCCGAGTGTAGATGGGACCAATTCAAGTTTTTGATGATCGCATCCATAGTTGCATGTTTGGAAAAGGACTTTGAACTCAAACAAAAATTGATCTGGGTCTTCAATTGCAATCCACCTAAATTTTGATAATATTTATATGGAAATATTTTTCATTGGATCCTCTATGCCAAGAGTCAATCCGATGGGGTATGAAAATGTCCTTGTGGGATTATTGATTTCCCCTAGATGGTGTGCATCACTATGCCTATCCCCATCATATTGTTTATTCACCATAATGATTTCCTAATAAATATTATAAATTTTATTGAAAAATTTGGGAGCTACTAACTTGTTTGACATAGGCAACGGTAAACTACTTGATTATTCCTAAAACATTTTGAGCTCCAAAATTTCTAAGACTCTGGAAGTTGATGATTTTTGTCTTTCCTAATAATTTTCTACTTCCTCAAGGATCTGGATACTACTTGTTGGGGGTTTTGACTCACAAATATTCCTCTTCGATCCTTGGATCTATTCATACATTTAAATTAATAAATAACTAAAAGCAAAAAATCTTCTAATTCCTAAAGGACATAATATTTGATTTTTATTTCACATTATAAACCAATAACTTAACTACTTTCTTAACAACACTACTAGTCCTATTGTAAAATATTTTCCTAACCTTTCATTATAGTACTTAGGTATCTATTATTTGATGAAGGTAGTATTTCATAAAAGACAATAATGTTGAATGACTAAAGCTTCTCTAAAAACACCTTGTGTTCCTTAGCAAAGTTCCAAAAAGTGACGAGTGTTGTTGATGCTCTTACTTTAATTCTTATCAATCTAAGGTGGCATTTTATGGTTTTCTGTGTTAGAGAAAATGAAACTAGTGTTTCGTATAGAGTCTCTTAATATTTCCTAATAATGCACCTAAAATCAAACACTCTTGAGTGAAATTAAGGCACTCCTTTCATAAAGTAAAGATACATAGTTGCAAAAAAAGAGAGCAACACTCATACATGAAATTATCATGAAATTATCACACTAATACATGAATATAGAATATGTCACGAAAACTAATATTTGATCCCCACACTAGCAGTTGCACAAAGACTATTTCCAAAAAATAAAATAAACATAACAACATTCTATATTATTACTAACTAACAAATCATAATATTATAAAAAATAAACTAAGTACACTTATACCATATGTATAAATTAATCTCTCCACCAAGCTAGGAAGCAAAACCATACTTCTTTGCCCGATGGAAAAAGTTGGTCAACCCAAAATAAAAGAAGACAAATAAGACATAATAAAAGACTTTGAATTATTCAAAAATATTCTTATAAAAGGTTTCTCTAATTCTTCATTATACAATATTTTGATACAATGTGCATTATTTATATACATGGAACCACTTAACCAATATTCTAAGTTCTAGGTATATTTTCAATTTTCAACTTTCAACAACTACCAACACATTTTTAGACATAGTTTGGGATATCAATGATGATTGGGATAAACAAGATCTCAACAATTTATGAAGGTAGTTTCTATTAGGAGGATAAGCTTATGAATAATTTCCATAGACAATGGAGGTGCTCAATCCTTTGTTATTAATCACCCACCCATCAACATAGATAACAACTTTTCATCCTCATCCTTTGAATTCATAAAATTATGGATTTAAGAGTCCATTGGTTTGATATGTTATCCTAGCCACCATTTTCTCTACTAACCATTTGATTTCTTCCAAGCCACTCTATCACATTATACTGTTATTTTAACACTTAATGCACTTTGTCATGTTTGGCACTGTTATGACTCTTTTGAGCCACTATATCATGTTCTAGCACTATTATGACACTCTTGAGCTACTTTGTCATATTTTAATACTTGACCAATAATTTTCAGAGCTCATTTTATATGTTCCAATGCTTAAATTTTCTAAAGTGTTTTTGATGTCTTTATCTCTTGTACAATACCATAAATACCTCGCTTCATAGCTACAAAACATCCTCCTTAACCTTGAGGAGCATTAGTGCTATACCAAACCAAAATACCATCATTTTTCTATTAAATATTAAATTTATTTCTAAGATCACATAAAACCATTGCAAATAATTTTAGCAACACATTCTCTCATTTACCATATGTTAGTTATAATATAACTACAACCTAGTGCATAATAAAATAGTATACTATATGGTAAGGAATTGTTACTTTTCTATATTAGATGAGGCATTTTGAGACCACATTAGGTTCCCTAAATTATTAATACTAACTAGTTTCCTTTCCTTTCCTTTTATCCTTAATGCATAAACAAAAATATAGTAATAAAAATAAGTGTAGATAAAATAGTAAAATCCTATGATCTAAATTCTTAAAATGAAGGGATAGGATTAGAAAAACTTATTTTTCTACCAGAGGCAAAAGCACTTTAATATTATAAAAGCATCATTGATCCCATGAAAGTCTTGTTGACACTACTACTTCCAAATGACTATTTTTTTCACCTATAAAATATATCGAATAATGATGGATCAATACCAAAGCGGCCTTTCTAAGCTAGAGGAGAGTATATGGATCCCTTGACCAAAATCAAACCCCTATTTAGAGATGATATTGAAAAGTTGTAAATGATAAAATAGGTACTGTGTGCTTAGTGGAAAAAGTAGCACTAGGTGAGTGATATTGTTATTAGTTATTTTGTTGTTTAACAACACATTCACTTTCTATGACTATGAATTTATGTTTGCAATGGAGAATGATAGTGCCATAGAAACTATAATTCAATAGTGATTTTGTCTATGTGAACAACAAAATAATGCTTAGATGATGACTTTATAATTTTGTAAGTGATGCAATGAGCATCCTTAACTAGGAGATGTAGAAGACCTGATAGATGCAATATGACAATGTGATTATTTATGCAAAGTGTAAGCTAGATGATATAAAATACAAGATGACAACTAAATGCAAGTATCAATATCAAAAGAAAAATTAGTAAACTTATGAAATGATCATTATTATATAACTACAAAATAAATATAATGAAAAAATCTAAGGGGAGAGAGCAATACCCAAGAAAGCTTGTAGCTTCAAGATGCCAATATTAATATCCCTTTGTATTGAGGAAGATTTATGATTTTAGTTTTTGCTTGAGGTGCTTGAGATCTCAAAATATTTTACAAGATCATGTTAGTGGTTTTGATGTAATATTTCCATGCTTGAATATTGATTGCTATGAATTTTGACAAAGTATTTTTTTTAACTTTTGAAAACCATATTAATTGAGCTCCCCAAGTTCTAGATTTAGAGGAAACCATGGATTCTTAGGGGATGGTTTCATTGGAGATGATAGGATTAGAAAAGGTAAGATTTTGAAATGGGTTTATAATGCATTAATGGATTGAAGATTGAAAACAAAAAATTTTGGGCTTTGAGTTTCAGCTAGACCTATGGATAAAACTAATGTGATTATGTCTATTTTTGGTGGGTGGCTTAGAAGGTATTAATAATAAAACTTTATCTTTTTAGTGTTTGAAAATAAATAGTGCTATAGGTGATAGTGTTGACAATGCTAATGCTCTAATACATTTTCCAAGATGAACATTATCAATTAAATTGGGTGGAAAATGGTCAAAAAAGTTAAATTGTACAAAAGCACTACCAAGGAGTAAAAATATTGACAATGCTTTTGATCATGTCCTAGAACTTTTATTTTTAGAGTAATAAATACCTATGGTGTATAATGGAATATATTTGACCATAGAGGATTGAGGAATATCATCCTCATGGAATGATATAGTTGTATGGTTAACCCCAATGGATCCTACTAAGTGAGATCATTTGGGTTCAAATATCTAGGATGACTTGTTCACTCAAACTTATAAGATATGTCAATGAGCTAGAGAAGACCTATGAAGTTTAAGAAGGGAAATTTTGGCTAGGGTACTCTCAAATTTTTTTAGTAAGTCAAATGCACCCTTAGCCTTGGTGCCTAATTGAATGACTAGAGGAGGTCCTTTGGTTGGAGATTTTTTTTATATACAAAGAACCAATGGGGGTATTGAAAGTTGATCAGATATTGGATTTTGTGTTGTTATCTAGTTACAACATAGATGTGATAGATATGATTAAAATAATGAAGAACCCCAACTATCCCTTGATTTAGAGGTGGGATGTTCCTGTAGTGAATGCCATTCATTGCATTTTGATTTTGATTGTGATTAGGCAACGAATTCTAGAAGATTCCTAGATCTTGGTTAGAAGAAGATTGAGAATTAGAGTTATTAAAAATCACTTAACCATTGTCAATTAGGTCTTGGATCACATTCCTAAGGCTCATGCATCTATTAATCGAATGACCATTGATGTAGTGGAAGGCACCTTTATCATTAGGACAAAATCAAGGAGTCTTTTGCCTTCCATATTCAACCGTTTGATAGGTGGAAGATCTATCATTTTGGATTTTAGGAGATAATCTAGAATGACTAAAAGAGGTTCATATAGTTGGAAGTACCTCTTGGATTTTTATTGTTGAGTCTTCCCTACGACAAGCTTTTGAAGTTTTATGACAACACTAACATTGTTGGCCTAGTGTGAGTCCATAAATCCATTTCCTACAAAGTGTTGGTTCTTGTACTACCCCTTTAGGTTAGAGGAATTATCTTCCTTTATGAGACTTGGTCTTTAATTGCCCTCTTTTGATAAGAGTGGTCTCTACTCTCTTGTCCATGTTAATTATATCTTTGAAGGAAGACACTTTAATTGTCTCTACGTATAAGGCCAATTGCTCATTAAGGTTTCCTATGAAGATGTATGGCAAGTCTCTAAGTGGAGGGACATACTATAGTCTCCCCACTACAACTTACCATCTTACCAAGAAGTTTGAAAACTTATTGTCTTTAGACTGCTTGAGTTGATATAGGTCACTAATGGTCACATTTTCCTTGAAGTAGACAAAAAATTGCTCAACACATGTTTCAAAAGATCCATAAATATTTTTAAATATTTACTTGGTATTTAGTAGTACCTTTCCAAGGCAAGGCTATGAATGCTCTTAGTTTAAGAAACAATGTTTCATCATAAGAAATATTGTTACAGGTGGTTCTGAACAACCTAATATGGTTGATAAGATCCTCCTTCCCCTTTTAAATTTGAAACTTAGGGGTTTTAAAGTTAGGAGGAAAATATGACTAGCTATAAAGGGATATATGGGTTGTTTGCATAAGTCATCATATGAATACTTGTGACTAGACGAAGACAATTATACGATGATCATTTGTTGTTTCAATTACTCTAGTTGAGAAGGTGTTGTGGTTGATCCACAACACACCCCAAAATTGGGGACCCACCTTTTTGCAGGCTTGCAGAGAAGAATCTCGGTGACCCAGATGCTAAAATTGAAGAAAAGAGGAAAAAATGC
Source organism: Wollemia nobilis (assembly GCA_028583015.1). Classification (NCBI taxonomy): domain Eukaryota; kingdom Viridiplantae; phylum Streptophyta; class Pinopsida; order Araucariales; family Araucariaceae; genus Wollemia; species Wollemia nobilis. The sequence continues at coordinate 1,677,067 of JAQPPZ010001836.1, read as the reverse complement.
CTAAGTGTTGAAAAGTGTCGCGAAATCGCGACATGTCGCGAAATCATGACTTGTCGCGCCATCGCTGCTGAAAATAGGAAAGTTGTCATGAAATCGCGACATGTAGCTCCATCGCTGCCGAAGAGGAGAGAAAAGAAAATTGAAAGTTGTCACGAAATCGCGACATGTCGCTGAGGAGAAAAGAAAAGGTGTCGCGAAATCGCGACATGCCGTTGAGAAAAAAGAAATGGTGTCGCGAAATCGCGACATGTCGTTGGAAAAGAATGAAAATGGTCACGATTTCGTGACGTGTTTTGCCGAAGCGTACGGATGATGAAAAGTGTCACGATTTCGCGACGTGTTTTGGCAAGGTGTACGAAAGCGGAAAAACGTCGCGATATCGCGACAGGAAACAGCTAAAGGACTCGAAGAGGAAAGACGTCGCGATTTTGTGACCGATTGCAGCAAAGGTGTAGGAGTAGTTCAGGCGTACGGAAAGAAAAATGGTCACGATTTCGGACGTGTTTGGGAGGCGTACGAAAGAGAGAAAGCGGTAGCGATATCGAAAGGGAGTGAAGGTCGAGGTGGAAAAACGTCGCGATATCACGAGGTTTGCCAAGGCGTACGGAAAGAAAGGGTAGCGATATCGCGATTGTTTGGGAGTAAAGGCGGTAGCGATATCGTGACGGTTTGTCGAAAGAAGGCAAGAGAGTGATAATGGTCGCGATGTCGCGACGTAAAGTTGCCAAGGAAGCCCGACGGAGAGATGGTAGCGATTTCGCTACAGCTTGGTGAGAAGGAAGCCCGACGGAGAAATGGTAGCGATATCGCTACAATTTGTGGAAGGAAGGCTCAAAAGTAAAAATGGTCGCGATATCGCGACAAGATGCTGCCGAGGATGTACGGTCGGGAAGAGTGTAGCGATATCGCGACATGTCGCGATTTCGTGACATGTCGCGTTTTCGCGGCCGAGAAGGTGAACAGGCGGCATGCAGTTTTTGTCGGGTTTTTCGTAGAGTGGCGTTACAGAAGGCGCAGAGAGCGTGTGACACGTGGCATGCAGGTGTCAGGTCTGCAGGAGCGTTACATGCAGCGAAGGATTTTAGGCGTTTTGGCGTTAAACATGGGATAAAGACAAGGAAAAGGCGGGAATTCGAAGGGTCACATGCGGGAAGGTGAAACGAAGTGACCAGGGAGAATCGAAGAGCCACGCCAGACAAGATAAATCCAGAAGCGCAGATTGAAGGAAGGGTTGGAAATTGCCGATTGCGAGTTGCAGAGACAAGAGCTTCGTGCTATTCCGGGCCTGCACTTGGGCAATTTCCTTCTTTTTGTTCTGGAATATTTTTGCCTGGAACATTCTTTGAATGTAATTGACATATCATTTAATACAAAATACGAGTATTGGCATCTCACTGATGAGAAAGAAGGAGTCATTTTGTGCATGCATGATTTAATGCTTTATCTTTCATTCCAGATTTATGAGGCTTTTAGGTGAAGTTTAATGCAAGTGTGCTTGGTTGCTTCATGCGAATGCCTAAGTCTGGAATTACAGTAGAAACCCTAGAGACGAGCACCTAATTTATTTGGATTGTGCGAGTTTGCGAGGTTCATTAGATTAGGTTGCATGCATAAAACCTCAGTATCTTCGGTTTCATCAAATCGATGGCAGCATTCTGACTGTAGTTTAGTTTCTCTGCATTTACTTTTCTTTATTTTTCAAACCCTTGCTTTATTTTCTGCAATTTAATTACTGTATCCAAATTAATAACTGAAAATCCTTCAAAAATCCAAGATCAATGTATATTCATTCACTTTGAGTCCACTGTAAATTCAAATTAAATAAACCACCAGTGCCCCTTGTTAACATCCACTTGCAAACCCTAAGATATTCCTGGCATTTCATTTGAACAACATTATTTAAGCATAACAGGAACCTTGGAAAAGTTACCTTCTTTGCAAGCGAGAGGATTTTTGGACTCGAGATCCTCACGGAGAGTGTGCTTTCACAACCGGGTGAAAACACCACTCAACAGATTGGCGCTAGAAGGAGGGCCGAATCGGTTTATCTATTTCGATTTTCATATCTGAATATTTTGTTTTTGATTTAATTTTGAAATTATTTACGGCTAAACTGCAACACTTGTTTTTGTTTTTGTTGCAGGTTTTCTTCGAAATAGCCGAGGGTTTCCTCGGGCGAGTTGGACCCACCACGCCGTATTGCGACCGGGTCTCAAACAACCGGAGAAACCATTTTCACGACCTTACTGGTACTCCCAAGGGTAAATCCAAGCAAGTCGTAAGCACACCGGTTGCAAAAGACTTATTTTCTCTAGGAACGTCGAGTGGACCTACGCCAGTAATATCCGTTGCCCCTAGTGTGCCTATAGTTAGTAATATTTCTACTGCTATTGTAGGTCTGTCTACATCAATTCCGAGTCAAATGGCTCAAGCTCCAGTGGCTCCTTGGTATGGAGCTAACAATACTCCTTTGAATATTTTTGGGGATATCCATGAAATCCCCAAGAACATTGAAATATTTTTGCCTAAATACAAGCTAGATGGCCTAAGAACAATGAGAAGAACATATCCAAGCCTATAGGGATGTTTTAATTAGGTTGCAAGTTCAGCATGAAGATGTAGCACTGTAGACTTTTCCCCATGAGCTTGGATCCAATAGCATATGAATGGTATATATGCTTGCCAGCTGGTTCAATCACCTCTTGGACACAAATGGAAAATGCCTTTGTCAATCAATTTAGGTCACCCTTAGATCCCGCAACTATTTACAATCAGTTTATTACATGCAAACGGGGCCAAGGGGAACCAATCCGAATGTTTAATCGAGAGATTCCAAAAGAACTATAACAGAGCAATTAGACATTTTGCCATCGATCCTGCAGTGGCTTTGCAGATATATTTTGGGGCATTGGACCCCATGACAGCTATGTTTGCAAGGCGTAATCCTCAGGTCACCACGTTGGCTTTGGCCTATAATGAAGCCATGACTATTGAGCAGCAATTGACACCGCAAGGCTACGGGTTTACCCAGATGCCTATGTTGGGACAGTGTGCTCCATATGGTCAAGCTCCCCAGGAAAATCAACTCATGGCACCACAAATGCCAAGTATGAACGCCTTCCCATATCAGCAGCCGTATCCACCAGCACCCGCATATGCACCCATTCCAATCCAACCAATCACGGCCATTCCACCTGTTCCTGCATTTTTGCGGAACAGTCAATCAACTACGCAGGAAACTAGTCAAGTCAATCCTCAAGCCATAGTTCCTTTTCCGAATCCAATCCCGATTCAAGGTATCAATCCATATGGGAATCAAATTCCTCAAACCCGACCCAAATGTGGAATCAAGACCCCATCAATTATGCAAATCCAATGGGGGTTAACAACAATGTGGTTCCATCGAAGGATGTTTTTCGGAAGTCGAAGAGCTCAAGAAACTAGTGCATAAACTAAGTAATGATAGGGTTCAATAGCAGAAGCATGAGTCCCATGCCCCTCACCCAAATCAGAATTTTAACAATAGAGGGAGGCACTGGAACACCAAGCCAAACAATGGGGGAGTTCCTGCTCCCATTGCTAATCAATTAGATGCTTCTACAGGCCCTAGCCAATCCAATTCTCTTTTGAATCTTTCAGATTTGGCATGGGAAAGGGGTGCGAGGTTACATAACACAAAAGAACACAATGAGAGGAATTGTCCTGAGATTGCTAGATACACTCATTGTCTTGAGGCACAAGTTGATGATTTGGAGCTGGTATCAAATGAGGATCCATCGTATCATCAAGATGAAAATATTATGGTGATGGAAACGGTATATCACCAAGAGGGTGAGAGCGAGGAGGAAGAAGACGAAGTTTTGGAATAGGGAGGTGCAAGCTTTTCGAGATTTCAGAAAGGGGACTCATGGGTACCATTTGAGGAGTAAATCTAAAGCCCCTAAAACCTCATCAACACCTCCAAACAATTCTATTCTTCCTCCGAGATACAAAGGCAAGTAACAACCCTCCCCCTCCACTCAGAAGAGAAATGTCTAATGACGTCCGGAAGACAGTCAAATTCGAAAAACCAAATTATGACGTAGTGGAGGATATGAAGAAGTCCAAATCTAGCCTTTCATTCTTGGACGCAGCTAAATTGCCTGGTCAAAAGGAGGCGTTGATAAGAGCTTTGAACTCACCTGATCCGATGTGGAAGGAAAAAAGAGCTGAATCCCATCTGATTTTGCGAAAGGAGAGAAGGGATGTCCCGCCATTCTTATTGACTCTGAGAATTGCGGGTAAGAACTTGCATAATTGTTTGGTGGACACGGGAGCCACGAGCAACCTCATGCCTACGGAGATATGTCAAATGCTTTGGGTCTACAACCGGTTTCATCCAAATGCACGGTCTTGCAATTGGACCGTTCGAGGTAAATGTAGTAGGGACCTTATATGATGTCAAGATTCAATTAAATTCTGAACCCAGGGTCCAGCGAGGTTGTAGACATTTTGGTGGTTAACATCCCAAGTAGGTATGGAATGTTACTTGCGAGAGATTGGATGAAAACTCTGAATGGCTATTTTGCAACAGACTGCTCGCATATGTGGCTGCCATGGAAGGGCATTGCTAACCAAATCAGAGTGGAAAACGAACCGAGGCTTAAGGAGATTATAACGGATTTTAACAAGCCGAATGAGGTTCAGTTTTCTGAGCCAGACCTAGGGGTCTATGCTCTTGATGTTGAGAAAGCTATTGACGAGCTTAAAGAAGAAGTGTGTCATGGTGGTTCTTCTGAGGAAAAGGATTACACGTGGTTGCTCAAGTTTGATGGATCAAAGTCTAGACAGGGAGCAGGAGGCTGGAGTCGAGCTCATCTGGTCCGGGGAGGTAAACCATTATTGGCTGCCTACGGACTGCAATTTCCTTGCACAAACAATGTGGTAGAGTACGAGGCATTGATCTATGGTTTACGTCTAACATTGAGCAAACATGTTAAATGCTTGAAGGTTTTGGGAGATTTCGAGTTGGTTGTCAAGCAAATCAAAGGACAGTATACATGCCACGACAAAAGGCTGAGCCTTTATAGGACTAGGGTTATGGACCTCATGGAGGAGTTTGATGCATTCAACATAGCCCTTATTTCTAGGAGAGGAAATCGAATAGCAGACTCTCTTGCAGTCGCCGCGGGCATGTTAAACCCGGTGGATATAAAAAGATGTAAAAAGTTTTCCATTGAGTTGGTTCCTTGTCCATCAATACCTATAATGTGAAGAATTTCCGAGGTTTTTGAATGTGACAGGCACATCTTCAAGTTTGTCACAAACTCGGGTATTTTTGAAAATCGGGTGATTGATGAGGAACAAAGGTGGCGAGGATGAAACGAGAAGAAAGTGAAGCTGCGTATCAATCCAACAAAATTCCTAAAGACGTGGTTTCATTAGAAAAGATGTTCGACATGGAATGCAAGAACAAGAAAAGAAAAAGAGTCCCACTCCCCAAAGATGCATGCGATTCAATTAATCTAGGGAGTGGAGACAATCCAAAGGAGGTGTACATAGCAAAGGCATGTACAGAGGAAGAAAGGAGCAATATAATACGAGGCTTTGAAGCATTACATAGATTGTATTGCTTGGAACTACAATGAGCTGAAGACTTACAACCAGAACATTATCACACATACCATCCCTTTGAAGCCAGACTCCAAGCCTTTTAGGCAAAGACAGCGAGTTGTTAACCCGCTATTGGAGCCTTTGATCGAAAAGGAGGTTAAAATATTATTGGAAGCGAAGATCATTTTTCTGTTAGGCACTCAACCTGGGTGGCCAACCTCGTTCCGAGTAAGAAAAAAGAGTGGAGAGATTAGAGTTTGTGCATAGATTTTCGAAATCTTAATAAAGCCTCTCAAAAAGATAATTATCCATTACCATCAATCGATGAAATTCTGCAAATGGTAAATGGATCTGAAATGATGTCCTTTCTCGATGGATATTACAGGTACAACCAAGTTCTTATACATCCGGATGACGGGATGAAAACAGCCTTCACTACCAAGTGGGGGACATTTGCATATAAGAGAATGTCGTTCGGATTGTTAAATGCTGGTGCAACTTTTCAACGCGCCATGGATTACGCATTCAAAGGGCTAATAGGCAAATGCATCATCGTGTATGTGGATGATATCCCAGTTTTCTCGAAGAAGAGAGAGGATCATGTTAAAGATTTGAAGAAAGTGCTTCAAAGATGCAAAGAACATGGAATTTCCTTAAATCCCAAAAAGTGCATTTTTGGAGTAACGAAAGGGAAATTTTTGGGTCACATCATTTCAAAAGAGGGCATATCCATCGACCCAGAAAGGATACAAGCTATCCAAAACCTACCTCTCCTGAGCAGTAAAAAAGAGCTGAGATCTTTCTTTGGGCAAGTCAATTTTGTGAGGAAGTTTATCTCTAGCTTTCTTTGAGATAGCCAAACCTCCGAACCGGATGCTCAAGAAAGATGTGGATGTAAAATGGAACGAGGAAAGTAGAGTGGCTTTCCAGGAATATCAAAGATGCCATTTCAGAGCCCCTGTCCTTATAAGCCCAGATTACTCCAAGCCTTTTTATATTTACGCTTTTGCATCAGAACACTCCTTTGCGAGTGTCTTAACCCAAAAAGGTGAGGATAGTGCCGAAAAACCCATTGCATTTTTAAGTGCCCCTCTGAAAGACGCTCAATTAAGGTATTCAATCCTTGATAAGCAAATGTACGCACTTTTTAAAACTGTGAAAAAATTTAGGCACTACATCGTGCACAGCAGAATTATCGCCATCGTGCCCGATTCTGCTGTCAAGACCATGTTTTTACAGAATGAACTAGGTGAGAAGAGAGGAAAATGGATTTCAACCATCCAAGAATTTGATCTCGAAATCCAACCAATGAAACTAGTTCGAGGACAAGGACTGGCGAAGGCGATCGCAGAAAATAATCCGCAAATAAGAGGTCAATGCTCAAATACAGAATACATGGCTAAGGACGGCTGGTATGTTGATATTGTGCAATTTTTATTGGTGGTAAGTGTCCTTCTAATCTGAATTCAACACGAGAGAAGAGCCTTAAGGCTTAAATCCATCAACTATCTGATAAAATCTGGTGTGCTTTACGGGAAGAATCATGAAGGCATCTACCGAGGTGCTTGAACAAAGAAGAAGCTGCCGGGGTGTTGCGGGAATTTCACGGGAAACATGGAGCTGGTCATGGTGCGGCCAATGCTACGGCACATCAAATCCTGAGAGCGAGGATACTACGGCCACATATTTTCAAGGATGCGCATACCCATGTACGATCTTGTCACATCTGTCAAGTGGTCGCAAATAGAGAAAGAAATGCGGCCATGCCGTTGCGACTTGTAGTCGAAATGAGACCGTTTGCACGGTGGGGACTAGATTTCATTGGGGTTATTAACCCAAATTCTTTTGATTCTCACAAATTCATTTTGATGACTACGGACTATTGTACAAGGTGGACGAGAGCGATTCCTACTAAACATGCCACCACGGACGTTGTGATTAAATTTCTTGAGGATCAAATTATAACAAGATTTGGAATGCCCGATTCCATTGTCGGTGACAATGGTAAAGCTTTTATTTCTACACAATTTGCAGATTGGGCATATGATAACAAAGTGAGCTTAAAGTTTGCATCCAATTACTATCCTCAAGGAAATGGGTTGGCCGAGTCTTCAAATAAGAATTTGTTGAATACTATTAAGAAGTTGCTTTAAAAGAACCCTCGGGACTGGCACGACCAACTAAAGTTTGCCCTTTGGGCGAGATAGGACCAGTGAAAGAGTCCATAGGGAATACTCCCTATCATTTGGTCTATGGGCAAGACCCGATATTTCCAGCAAATTTGAAGTTGCGAGACCTTACATTTCATACAAGAGTACTTGGGGACGAGATGATCAAGTTGAAGCCGAGGTTGAGCCGGTTGTTGCACCTTGATGAAAAGAGAGAAGAGGCCATGAATCACATGAATAAACACCGAGCGAGTTGTCAAGAGGTGGTTTGACGAGAAGGGCCAAAGTTAAATCATTCAGAATTTCAGATTTGGTATTACTATGGGACAAAAGACATGAGGAAAAAGGGAATCATCAAAAGTTTGATTGTCTTTGGTTGGGCCCATATCAGATTTCGAGAGATTCTTGGGAAGAATACCTTCGAGGCTAAAAACATTAGAAGGGGAAGATTTCATGCTACCGGTTAATGGGCAGATTTTAAAGCATTATTTTAGCCCTTAGGTTGTGAGACTTTGATATTATTCTTTTGGTTTTGGTGGGGGATTTTCAGATTTTGTTTTTATTGTTTAGGATTGTTAGTCTAGCTAGGATTTTGGTTATGGATTTGATTTCAATTGACATGTGTGTTAATTTTGATAAAAAATAAAATATATATATATATATATATATATATATATATATATATATATATATATATATATATATAAAAAATAAAAAATTGAGATGTCAACTTATGCTTAAGGATTAGGAGAATATGAAATATTGGAATTGTCTTGTAAAAGCTCCACAAATAGCATAAAACATTTTTAAGTTATATTGTTTGATTTTGTGATACATGAAAGAGTCAGTTTTGCATGACAAATCATTTCATTTGCAATTCAAGAAATAATGCATTCATGTTCCATCTCACCTTACATACATCTCACCTTAGTTACATATGCATCTTAGGTACAAGCCATTAAAGTATGTCAAATCCTCTTAGGGTTGTGTTATAACATATATGTAAGTAGCTCCTAAGGTTGGAAACGGAGTCTTGAGATATCTAGAACCAAGCACGTCTCATACATTAAAAAGGATCTTGAGCAAAATGATCAAAACCTAACTTGGAGGAAAAGGTTGGGCGAAAGAAGTTATTCATGTCTATCCTATTATGCAACATGATCCTTAAAGCAGTGGTTTTGACCACTTCCATTAAGCTTAAAGCCTAAAATCAGAGTAGTAAGGATAGGGTTAAATCCTCATCGAACTTAGGTTGAGGATCCAATTCCCCAAAGCTTTGATTTGACCCACATGGAGTAGTAAGGATAGGGTATAAATTCTCATCTCGGTTGGTTGAGAATCTGATTCCCCAAAGCTCTTATGTCTCATTTCATAATCAGTCTTGGATTGTAAGGATCGTACTATTTGTCCTCTAACCAGGATGGGTAGTCATCCCCAAGGTCTAAGTAACAAAATTAATATTTTCCATTTACATCTAAAGTTTGGATTGTAAGGATCGTACTACATGTCCCTAACCAGGATGGGTAGTCATCCCCAAGGTCTAAGAATTAAAAAAAATAAAATAAATAAATAAATTTTTCCCATCTCATCTTTATTTTGGATTGTAAGGATCGTACTACTTGTCCTCTGCAAGGGATGGGTAGTCATCCCCAAGGTCCAAAGAAATGGAGATAAGTTTTGGATTGTGGGGTTAGATATGCCCATGCATGGCATCATGTCTTGCCTAAAAAACAAGACCACCGATTGTCTAGAGGGTTAGACTAGCATGACCATTTCTTCCATAGCTGGTTTAATTATTTTGCTTAAAGTGAGGTAATGAACTCTAAATCAGAATAGTAAGGATAAGGTTAAACTCTCATCTCGGTTGGTTGGGAGTCTGATTCCCCAAAGTTCTGATTTCACATTCACTTGCACATGGGTTCTAGATAGTAGGGACTCATAACCAACTTTGGGATACAATAAGGTAATGAATTAGTGGATCCTAAGAGGGTTTGGCAATCTTGAATGCTTGTACATAGTAATAGAAGAAGGACCATGCCTTTTATGGAAGCAAATCTCCTTGCACATTCATTAGGGTACACAAATCATTCACCATCCCACATATGCATTCATGCAAAACTGATAATGGAATGTTGATCAATTTCAAACGATAGGGAATGAAAACACATTGCACACATTGAGCTAATACTTGATAATTCTGATGATTCATGTACTTCTGATCTTTGGGCATTTGTTATTTGGCTTATGTGCTAATATATGTTTGCGAGTTTGTGATATGTTTCGAGGTTGGGTTCTTACTAAAATGCTCAAGAGCATTTGACAATGAAGTCGCCATTTGTTGTGGTTGATCCACAACACACCCCAAAATTGGGGACCCACCTTTTTGCAGGCTTGCAGAGAAGAATCTCGGTGACCCAGATGCTAAAATTGAAGAAAAGAGAAAAAAATGCCTAAGTGTTGAAAAGTGTCGCGAAATCGCGACATGTCGCGCCATCGCTGCTGGAAACAGGAAAGTTGTCACGAAATCGTGACATGTAGCTCCATCGTTGTTGAAGAGGAGAGAAAAGAAAATTGAAAGTTGTCGCGAAATCGTGACATGTGGAGAAGAAAAGAAATGGTGTCAGCGAAATCGCGACATGTTGAGAAAAGAAATGTGGAAAAGAATGAAAATGTTCACGATTTTGCGACGTATTTTTTCGAAGCGTACGGATGATGAAAAGTGTCACGATTTCGGACGTGTTTTGGCAAGGTGTACGGAAGCAGAAAAAGATCGCGATATCGCGATAGGAAGCAGCTAAAGGACTCAAAGAGGAAAGACGTCGCGATTTAGCGACGATTGGCAAAGGTAGTATTAGTAGGAAAATGGTGATGATTTTGTGACGTGTTTTGAGAGCGTACGAGAAAAAAGCGGTAGCGATATCGGATGAAGGGGCATGAAGGTGAGGGGAAAAATGTCGCGATATCACGAAAGATTTTGCCAAGGCGTACGGAACATGAAAGTGGTAGCGATATCGCGACAATTTGTGGCAAGCAGGTTCGGGGATAAAGGCGGTAGCGATATCGCGACGGTTTGTTGAAAGAAGGCAAGAGAGTGATAATGGTCGCGATGTCGCGACGTAAAGTTGCCAAGGAAGCCCGATGGAGAGATGGTAGCGATTTCGCTACAGCTTGGTGAGAAGGAAGCCCGACGGAGAGATGGTAGCGATATCGCTACAATTTGTGGAAGGAAGGCTCAAAATAAAAACGGTCGCGATATCGCGACAAGATGCTGCCAAGGATGTACGGTCGGGAAGAGTGTAGCGATATCGCGACATGTCGCGATTTCGCTGTCGAGAAGGTGAACAGGCGGCATGCAGTTTTTGTCGGGTTTTTCGCAGAGTGGCGTTACGAGAAGGCGCGAGAGCGTGTGACACGTGGCATGCGGGTGTCAGGTCTGCAGGAGCGTTACATGCAGCGAAGGATTTTAGGCGTTTTGGCGTTAAACATGGGATAAAGACAAGGAAAAGGCGGGAATTCGAAGGGTCACATGCAGGAAGGTGAAGCGAAGCGACCGGGGAGAATCGAAGAGCCACGCTAGACAGGGATAAATCCGGAAGCGCAGATTGAAGGAAGGGTTGGAAATTGCCGATTGCGAGTTGCGAGAGACAAGAGCTTCGTGCTATTCCGGGCCTGCACTTGGGCAATTTCCTTCTTTTTGTTCTGGAATATTTATGCCCGGAACATTCTTTGAATGTAATTGACATATCATTTAATACAAAATACGGAGTATTGGCATCTCATTGATGAGAAAGAAGGAGTCATTTTGTGCATGCATGATTTAATGCTTTATCTTTCATTCCAGATTTACGAGGCTTTTAGGTGAAGTTTAATGCAAGTGTGCTTGGTTGCTTCATGCGAATGCCTAAGTCCGGAATTACGGTAGAAACCCTAGAGACCGAGCACCTAATTTATTTGGATTGTGCGAGTTTGCGGAGTTCATTAGATTAGGTTGCATGCATAAAACCTCGGTATCTTCGGTTTCATCAAATCGATGGCAGCATTCTGATTGTAGTTTAGTTTCTCTGCATTTACTTTTCTTTATTTTTCAAACCCTTGCTTTATTTTCTGCAATTTAATTACTGTATCCAAATTAATAACTGAAAATCCTTCAAAAATCCAAGATCAATGTATATTCATTCACTTTGAGTCCATTGTAAATTCAAATTAAATAAACCACCAGTGCCCCTTGTTAACATCCACTTGCAAACCCTAAGATATTCCTGGCATTTCATTTGAACAGCATTATTTAAGCATAACAGGAACCTTGGAGAAAGTTATTTTCTTTGCAAGCAAAGGATTTTTGGACTCAGATCCTACCGGAGAGTGTGCTTTCACAACTGGGTGAAAACACCACTCAACAGAAGGTAAGGCTTGAAGTTTAGGGTAAATAGGATTTGATGGTATAAAAGGTATGTGTTAAGAGATAGAAGGGATTTTAATGATGATTAATATAAAAATAAGGTTGATACACCTAGCCATACAATGTCAAAATTGACATTGTATAATTTGATCATAAGGAACTTGAGATAAAAGGATTAGAAGATGAAGGATGAGACATTATGCGGTCAATTTTTTCTATGAAATAACCACATTTGTAAGATTAGATTGAGGATTATTGGTGATATTAAGATTGGATATTGGGATACTTAGTGGTACACTTTGGTTGTAAATATAGCTTGTCCCTACCTATTGAAATATAAGGCAACTAACATTATCCTTTAATAATTACTCAAGGGTAGACAAAGATGAGTGATGTTCCAAAGGAGGTAGAAGGGTTTATCTCCTAGTATCCATGGATGTGGTGATAGTAGCAGGATCTAAGTCAATGAAATGAGATGTTGTAATGTGGGAAATAACTTGCCTATTTTATTCATTGGTAAAATTTAAATAGGTAAACTATACAATAGAAGAATATCTTCCAAATCTCAATGGATGTGAAAATTATAAGAAAAAAAAACACAATTGATAACTAATAGCTAACTATAGCTATAGTTATCCAAATATTCCTAACAACTAAAAAATTTAGTTAACTAAATCTAAACTAAGCCTAGCAACTAACAACTTATTAGGTTGGCTAAAACAATTGCCAACTGGGAAGCCCATGTGAGTAATGAACGCTCACAAATTATCACATAAATAATATTGATGCTAGCTAAAATAATACACTTAGGAATTTAAACTAATCATAAGACCTAAAACTACATGGTGTCCTCATAATACCTCCCCACAATAGAAGCATTGGACTCCAATGCTTTTACAATAGAAGTAAGAGGGTGAGTCACCAAATGATGAAAACATATCCCAATGCTTTTACAATAGAAGTAAGAGAGTGAGTTACCAAATGATAAAAATATATCCCATTGATAGGATGAAGTGAAAGTTGAGATGCCACATCATCATAAGCTTAGGTAAGGTCGATGATGCCACTAGATGTCGGTGCTAGGATACAAATTTTGGTTACAATGAAAGCAACAATGACCAAAGGCCTATTACGAAAGCTATGGAGTTTGTTGTAAAAAAGGAATATGTCTAATTGGAGGAGGTTGCAAAGAAGATGACCTTTCAAGACTAGGAAAAATAGGTGTAGCAGGAGTAGTAGGAGGAAGAACTAATGAAGAAGGAGGGATCACCTCCTTACAAAGAGAAGGTGATGCAATTGGAGCTAGTGTGTTCTATGGCCTACTAAATATTAAAGTAATATTTTGTGGTTGACTAGAGCGAAGCAAAAGTATGGTATTTTTAAGGACACAAATGAGAAATATATTATTTCTGTGATGCAAGGTATATGTATTGTTATATACATCATATTAAGTCTGGTTGTTATATTGATAGGATTTGCCAAGAATTAGACCACAACAATCCATCAAAGTCACATTGTAGGTGACTCGATCCACAAAATGTATGCCAAAAGCAAAGGATATTATGCAAGTTTTTATGATGTATGAGGTTGAATTGTTGTCCTTCTACCCAAGTGAGTATGAACAAGAATGTGGTTCCACAAATAGCTACAATCTATCGACAATGAATCTCACAATCAAGTTCTTTTGTGAGCCCTTTTCAATGATACAATCCACAACAAAATTATGAGTTGGGCTTTCATGATAAACAAACTAGAATGACCACCTTCATACAAATTATGAGTCATAAGGGTAACATTGTTGAGTTTACCCTTCAACTCATCATATGCTCAAACCTCTCCTATAATATCAATGGGACCATCTTGTGTTTCCTCATTTGGAGATTGTATAATAATGTTCTTATTTTGAAAGCAATCAACTTCTACATGTTCTCTTCTTTTATAATGATTACAAAATTTATCGCTATTAAAAGGAGGATGAGGAGGAGAAGGAGAAGAATAAAAAGAGAAGGAAGAAGGCATATTCGTCTTAGGTAGTTGTTGCTAATTCAAAGGTATAGAAGCTCCCTTTGATTAAGTCGTAAGCTTCTCTTGTGCCAATTGTGCTTGGTTGAACACTGCATCCATGATCCAAGGTGGTGAGGGGGATATATTTCAACTCCTTGAATATTGGTTCTTGCAAACCACTCTTAAATTTTATAATGAGTCCATTAGTTGAATCCTCCATGCTAGTTAAGATTCTCAATTTGTTAAATTGGTAAATATAATCTTGTACATTCATGGTGTTTCCCTGTCTTAAGTGAATCCATTTGTAGATGAGGTATTTTCTATAATTAGAAGGATAAAAGGTATCCTTCAATGTTTTTACTAGTTGGTCCCAATTTTCAATGGGATTTTGAGTGTGTTAGCAGTCAATTATCAAAACATGTTTCAACTTTGGAAATGTGACTCTCTCATCTTCAGGAATTTGGCTGTAAGCAAACCAAATATCCATGTCCTATGGCCTACTAAAGATTAAAATAATATTTTGTGGTTGACTGGAGCGAAGCAAAAGTGATATTTTTAAGGACACAAATAAGAAATATATTATTTATGTGATGCAAGGTATATGTATTGTTATATACATCATATTGAGTTTGGTTGTCATATTGATAGGATTTTCCAAGAATTAGACCACAATAATCCATCAAAGTCACATTGTAGGTAAGTCGATCCACAAAATACAGGCCAAAAGCAAAGGATATTATGCAAGTTTTTGTGATGTATGAGATTGAACCGTTGTCCTTCTACCCAAGTGAGTATGAACAAGGATGTGGTTCCACAAGTAGCTACAATCCATCGACAATGAATCTCACAATCAAGTTCTTTTGTGAGCCCTTTTCAATGATACAATCCACAACAAATTATGAGTTGGGCTTTCATGATAAACAAACTAGAATGACCACCTTCATACAAATTATGAGTCATAAGGGTAACATGGTTTAGTTCACCCTTCAACTCATCAAATGCTCAAACCTCTCCTATAATCTCAATGGGACCATCTTGTGTTTCCTCATTTGGAGATCGTATAATAAGGTTCTTTTTTTGAAAGCAATCAACTTCTACATGTCCTCTTCTTTTATAATGATTACAAAATTTATCGCTATTAAAAGGAGGAGGAGAAGGAGAAGAATAAGAAGAGAAGGAAGAAGGCATCTTTGCCTTAGGTAGTTGTTGCTAATTCAAAGGTCTAGAAGCTCCCTTTGATTGAGTCGTAAGATTCTCTTCTACCAATTGTGCTTGGTTGAACACTGCATCCATAATCCAAGGTGGTGAGGGGGATATATTTCAACTCCTTGAATATTGGTTCTTGCAAACCATTCTTAAATTTAATAATGAGCCAATTAGTTGAATCCTCCATTGAGTTAAAATTCTCAATTTGTTAAATTGGTAAATATAATCTTGTACATTCATGGTGTTTCCCTGCCTCAAGCGAATCCATTTGTAGATGAGGTCTTTGCTATAATTAGAAGGATAAAAGGTATCCTTCAGTGTTTTTACCAGTTGATCCCAATTTTCAATGGGATTTTGAGTATGTTGACGGTCAATTATCAAAACCTTGGCTACACCAAAAAGTTTCAACTTTGGAAATGTGCCTCTCTCATCTTCAAGAATTTGGCTGTAAGCATACCAAATATCCATGTTAAGGATCAAACTGTTTAGGACCTCAAGATCTCTTGAACCATCATAAATCTTGACCTTGAATTTTGTTTTGAAGCATAGGTCATTGTAGTAGATTTTAACATCACTAGGGCCACTTTGGACCACTATATCATTTACTTTGTTGGTCAAAATACCAACTATAGTAGCTAAAGTAGTCATCTGCTTCGCTAAATTAGATACCTTTTAAAAATGGGTATAAGCCAGATATGACTACCGAATTTGACACCTAAGGACCAAAAGAGTCTTTACAAAATTTTGCCCCTTTACAAAATTACAATGAAAAAAGTTTTCCTATACTTACATGGATAGAAAAACTTTAGAAAGCCAATTAAAAGTGCCTAAGGTATATGAATTATACTTGCATAGATAAAAAACTTTAGAAAACCAATTAAAAGTGCCTAAGGTATATGAATTTAAAAAAAAAGCAACTACATATTTAATTTAATTATTTAATCAATTAAGTGTTTGATTTTTTTGTTTACATAGGAGAGTTGGTCACAACCACACTATTTTTAGTAATTGATAAGAGCAGGGTTCAAATCACAGAGGTTGCTTCCATCAAACCTATTCCACCTCATTATTGTTGATCCAATGTGAAGGGGACCACCGGTCTCTCGGGATTCGTATTATCATCATCTGTCTAGTTGCTCCCACCATACCTATTCCGCCTCGTTATTGTTGACCCATAAAACCAATTAAGAGTGCCTAAGGTATATGAATTGCAAAAAAACAACAATTACATATTTAATTTAATTAATCAATTAAGTGTTTGATTTTTTGTTGGTTACATAGTAGAGTTGGTCACAACCACACTTTTATTTTTAATAATGAACAAGCACATCGTTCAAACCACATGGATTGCTCCCACCAAACCTATTCTGCCTCATTATTGTTGATCCGGTGTGACGGGGACCACCGGTCTCTTGGGATTCATACCACCATCATCGGTCTAATTGCCCCCACCAAACCTATTCCGCCTTGTTATTGTTGACCCAGTATGAAGGGGCCCACCAAACTCTTAGGATTCGTATCATCGTCGCTCAGTATAAAAAAGACCACCAATCTCTTGAGATTCGTACTGTCGTTGTCAGTCTAACATGTACTCACAACCTCGATATCTTCTTGAAAACAAATGCTATTCCAAACCTACGCACCTACGATGAATTAGATGCAAAGGATAACGTGCCTAACGGTCAGATTTTGACCGTGGTCCAAGCGGCTAACAGACATCTACCACGTGGTATAATTTCTCACAAACTTAAACGAAAAGCACCACTGGGACTGGTCACCAAGCGTTCATTTACCACATCAATGTGGGATTATTGCCTCCACTGACCAAAAATTGACAAACGATCCTTTCACGATGTGGCCAAATTGCAGCTTTGTTCGGGTTTACTCCTGGATGTTGTTTGTCCTCGTCAAATGGTGGTGGCTGAAAATGCCTTCACGAGCAATGAGCAATTAGAAAAGGTCATGTGTGCATCAGGGAGAGCACCATATGGTCCACATTGTAGGACTGTTCATCTGGGAAATGGAAGGCCCTTCGTCGACTGGCGCTGATGCCAAAAAATAACAAGCTTGCCTTGGGCAGCATACATGACACCAAAACTTTATGGGCTGGCCCTGCTTTGGATTTTGTGTTTTTTTATATCATCAGTTTTATTACACACATTTTTTTTTCAGGTTTTTCCTTGAAACTGGTTTTATAACTCCTGCTTTTCATGGCGTTTATCAGTGGTTCAGGGTTGAAACGCCATCGTCAAGTTAACCCGCACTCAGCTACTACCTTTGCTCTTATTAAATATGCCCTGAGACTTGAACCTAGGTCTATTAATAAGTGTCCAAATTCTTTGAAAACTCCAAAATTAAAAACTTTACGGTTTCATCTGGTTTCAATGAATATGCACAAGTCGACGTCAACTATCCGTTGGATGGATGTTTCCAGAAACAAAACAACTCCAAAAACGAAGAAAGTTTTACACTCATCGAAGTCGTCATTACTGGGAGGCCCGTGATGCTGACAAATAGGTGATGGACATGACATCGAAAAGTGACACCTTATCATCCTTTGTTGGTGAGCTGCATCATCGATTGCCTTATTGTCCTTTGTTGGTGGGCCGCATCGCCGATCGAAACTTGTTGCATCCACTATTTTGGAGCTGTCACGGGAGGGATCTGTTACATTGCATGGTCCTCCTTGGAGCTGTCACGAGAGGGATCTGTTACACTGCGTGGTCCTCCATGTAAATGGCAACTGTTAATAGGAAACTAAGTCAAACTCACGCATCAACAATATTGTTATGAATCTCTGTTCTCGTAATCATAAATCATTCATTAATTTGTACAAATATTAAACATGTATCCACAAATAAATTGTACAATAATAATTTACACAATAAAAATTCATAATGGCGTTGAGGTAGGACAACACTGTACAATGCTCCGAGGTAGGTTGAGGTAGGACAACACTGTACAATGCTCTGAGGTAGGTTGAGGTAGGACAACTCTGTACAATGCTCCTTATCAGAAGGAATCCACTCCACAAGATCTCCATGCTCCTTATTGGAAGGAATCCACTCCACAAGATCTCCAATCCACTAGCCAAACTTCTACAAGAAGGAATCCACTCCACAAGATCTCCAATCCACTAGCCAACACTTCTACAAGAAGGAATCCACTCCACACGATCTCTAACTCCACGAGCCAACAATTTTACAAGAATACTTTATATTTGACTTTTTTTTACAATGGGTGTACATCTCTTTATACAAGAATGTGATGGTTCACCTTGTGTGAGTGACAAGATCACTCATGTGGTGGTTCACCTTCCATGAGTTACAAAGTGTATGTGGTGGTTTACCTTCCATGAGTTACAAAGTGTATACTAATATGATAATATTGCTTGACAGTTAGATATGACAATATTCATTAATGATTACATATATTATATTATGACAATATTCTCATACCTATTGTTAATTTGATCTATTTTTAATTTGATATGTGGCATTCCTTACTATTTTTAATTTGACTTATTTCTAATTTAACATGTGACCTTCCTTACTAATGATTAATGGTTACATAAATAACGTTTATATCACATGTGGGGGAGTTGGAGAGGAGTGGGTAGTTGAAACTCTTATGTTGGAGAGGCCTTAGGTTCAAATCTCTCCATCTCACATGTTTGCGGATATGCTATGTAATAGTTTACTAGGGACCCTACTGGTGGTGTGTTTATCCACCCGCTTGATGTAATAATGAGCTTAATGAAAGATCAACCAACATTTAAAAAAAAATCCACATTACCCAAATTTTTCATGTATTGTTGAATACAATATAATATTATTAAGTAGCTATCTTGGGTGGCTACCTATCAAATCTGCCATGTTATGTGTCATGTGATGTTATTTTGCGCCCACACAATCCAATCCGTACATGTCCACACTAGCCAAAATTCAATCGTTTGTTAGCCTTTCAACACCACAAAATTTTATTTACTCCAGACTGTACCATGTGGTAGTCCAACCATTTAGGTCAATTGAATTTTCACAAAACAACGTGTGGTTGACTTCTCATGGCACACAGGGGTTTGGGCTTCACACATTTCATTTGGCAAGATTGCAACTATGAAACTATGATTTTTCAGGAAAGTTTTCATGCATAGTTGGAAATAGTGGATTTGTACATAGGTATAGCTCTAGTCCAAAACATGGTTAGGCATTAATGTGCTAAAAAATGCACCCCCTCTCAAGCCAATTGAAAGTCATCAAAAAAATGCTAGCTAGTGCAAAAACTTACTATGATTGAACTGAAGCTTACTGAATAAAAATGGTTGAGAAAAGGTTTAAGCATGCAATCTAATTGTTCTACACTAGGAATCAATTCATGAGACTAAAGCATTCTCTAAGTTATGAATGACAAAGCATCAAAACTAGGCCTAGCCTAAGCGATCAGAATGAGAGCTCTGGTAACAATTTGATGTGGGAAATTACCTGCCTATGGTATTCATTAGCAAATTTTAAATAGGCAAATTGTACAATAGAAGAATATCTTCCAAATCTCAATAGATGCGAGAATTGGAAGAAAATAAAACAAAATTGATCACTAATAACTAACTATAGCTATTGTTATCCAAATCTTCCTATCAACTAACAACTTTAGCTAATTAAAGTTAAAACTAAGCCTAGTAACTAACAACTTATTAGGTTGTCTAATACAACTACCAACCAGGAATCCTACATGAGTAATGAAGGCTCACAAATTATTACATAAAATAATATTTATGCTTAGCTAAAATAATAGACTTAGAAATTTAAACTAATCCTAAAGCCTAAAACTACATGATATTCTCATCATGTTGATACATTATGGTTTGCACTTATAGATCCAAAGGATGAGTCCAGTTGATTTAATAGAAAATTATGTGAGTTAGGTTGTTGGGGATAGTCCATGAGTGAACCATCCCTTATAGAGATGCCTAGGGTTTCATGACCTTCCCTAAGGAATACCTCTATAGTTTCCCTATGCTTCTATAAGAAATAGGTGATAAGAGTTGTAGAATGGAATACCACCCTTTCATATTTGTCATAGGTAGGGCATAAAGAACTTGAAGGTGTGGTGAAATTATCTTCTCAACCAAAGGTAGGGTTCTCAAAGGTGGGTTAGACATTAATGCCCCTCTAAAAGAGGATCAAGGTTAATAGCCAACTAGTCAGTGACACTATAGGTTATTTAACTATTTATAGAGTTTATTGAAAAGAAAGAGAATACATTTCAACAACCTTTTATGCCCTTCCTTTAATAAGCCAAATCTGACCTAATACTTCAGGGGCCTCCCTATGTACTGAAGGTCTTGATATACTTGACTTCTCTCAATATACATATTGATACATGAGAGAAAGTCATGGTTATGCATAAGGAGTAGTACCAAAAAACTAATTATAAAATCGAGGTGAATCTAGACTAATGGTGTATAAACATTAGGGCATATTTTTTAAAATTTTGCAAAAAAATTATCAAAAAATGGTAAATTCGCTTTTGTCAGTCACCTTGTGCTAGTCGCTTCTATCATTCACCTTTTGCCAGTCGCTTCTATCAATTGCCTTGTGATAGTCATCATTTAAAATTTTTGAAAATTTTGCACATGAATTTTCAAAAATTTTAAATGATGACTATCACAAGGCAATTGACAAAAGTGACTGGCAAAAGGTGAATGATAGAAGTGACTAGCACAAAGCACAAGGTGACTGACAAAAGTGACTGGCACAAGGTGACTTATAGAAGCGACTGACACAAGGCAAATGGCATAAGCGACTGTCACAAGGTGATTGTCACAATGTGATTGTCACATGGTGATTGTCACATGATGACTAACATATGGTGATTGTCACATGGTGACTATCACAAGGTGATTGTCACAAGGCGATAAACATAGGGCGACTGAAATATGGTGACTATCACATGGTGACTATCACAAGGTGACTGTCATAGGGTGACTGACATATGACGACTGACAGAGGGTGGCTATCACATGGTGACTGTCACATGATGACTATCATAAGGTGACTGATGGATGGCGACTAACATACGATGACTGTCACAAGACGATTGGTAGATGGTGAGTGACTTAGAGCAACTAATATATGGTGATTGGAAGAAGGCGGGTGATAGATGGCAACTAGAAGATGGTGACTAGAAGATGGTGATTGGCAGATGGTGATTGGTAGAAAGTGACCACCAAAGATCATCAATAAGATACTGCCATGTGTGCTCACCTCTACCATGTGTCATGCATCCATCGACTTTAGCCATGCAAACTTCTATAAATAGAAATGCAGGGTCATTTTTCACCTTTTGCATATCGTTTTCCAGAGCAATTTCAGAGTGTTTTCCAGCATTTTTAGAGCATTTTTTACAGCGGTTTCAGAGCCTTTTCAGACGGTTTTCAGAGCATTTTCCAGGGCATTTCAAAGTGTTTTATAGGGATTTTGAGAGCATTTTCTAGGGCGTTTCAGAGCATTTTCTAGGGTGTTTTAGAGCATTTTCCAAGGTGTTTCTAGACTGTTTAAAGACTATTTTTAGAGCCTTTTTCAGACCCTTTCAGTGTAGAAATGGCTAGCTCTTCCTCTCCTCTGCCTTCCAAAGTGACATTCAAGAACTACTATTGCCCCAACATCAAGAATATTTTTAGCACTCCTAGGAGAGATTTTGAATGGCTTTACACCTTCGAAGTTGCTGGAGTAATGAAGATGCCATAGTTGGACATCAACGTCCCCCTGATGCAATGGATAGTTAGTTGCTACAACCATGATGTGTCCACTGTTTAGATCAAAGTGGATAACAAGGATATTGTTTTTACTATGAACCCCTCGGATGTGCAACGACTAATAGGGCTACCATTTTTGGATGGTCACCTAGTGAACAACCAGTACGCCTTGATCGAGGATGACAAATCAAAGCTAGCATCCAAATATGCTGTGAATTCAGACCATTTGAAAGGTATGTTTTTAAAATTTAGTTTTTATTTATCTTAAATTTTGATGTATTGTAGTTTCCATTCTCTAATAATGTTCTCCCTATTGTAATTTTTGTTTTCTAATAATGTTCTCTCTTTTTTTAGTTAATTCTTCTAAGTCGAAAAGGGGTTTAAACATTTCCAATGTTGTAGACAAATTTCTTTATGCCTGCATTGAATTTTTCCTAGCAAGGCTTATTTTGTAGGGGTGACCAACATAAATACCATTTTGGGCATTATCATTATTGATTCGATGTATTGATGCAGGCAGATATGATTGGTCCACACACATTTCCAACCGACTGAAACAAGACCTTCTTAGTGCCCAGAAAATTCAATCTGCATATACAATGACAACCAACAACTTTATTCTTTATCTTTTTAATGAAGCATACTTCAATCTTCAAAATAGTAATCCTCCAACTGCATTGCACCCAAGTTTGTTGGCTATTGGCATGACTGAGAATGAAATACAGGTAAAATTATTTATTGGAATAATCTCTCTTTTCTTTCTTTTCAATCAATCTTCTTATTTTCTAATTTTCTTTTGAAAATAGAGAAGAGTAATGCATTCTTCCAGTAAAAGGGATGTCACCATGAGGATTCAAGAAGCATCTATCAATTCTACATGTAATCACAATCATCACCAATAACTCCCATCGATAAACGTAAGAGGTCTCCTATTCAACAACATACACGTACGACTCCTGTTACTTTTGGATATGCATATTTTGTAGTCAACGTTGAAGAAGTAACCTCTAACTCACAAGGTAACCTTATTATTCAAAAGTACTATTTCAAATAATGTATTTTAATGATATAAAATTATATTTAGTTTGAGAAAATATTTTAAATGTTTTTAGAGCAAAGGCAAATGGATGCATCATCAATGACAATGGTTGTAGAGTCTGAGTCTGGTATGTTTAGTTAAAATTAATCTCTTTTAATGGTATTGTTTTTAACACTAGTTTTAATTTATATTTTCATGTGAAATTTTGTAGAGGGATCGGCTAGATTTAAAATATTGAGAAAATAGATGCCTCCATCGGTTGCACAACCACAAACATAGCAACAACAAGTGCTAGTGCCACCGCAAGTCCATCCACAACAAGTCCATCCAACTCCACCCTCACAATAGGTACCACTAATGAGGAACCAATCTCGCATGCATGGGAAATAGTTCCTCACACCACCACCTCCGGGAACCAAAAGTCAGGTTGAGACATAGACTCAGACTATGTCTCAGTCTCTTGTTTCAGCGTTTCCAATGTTAAACCTTGAGAATTTATCAAATGTAGAGAGCACATCTTAGATGCCCTCTAGGAATCTCAATGAAGATTTTCTTTATCAGGATATGAATAATTTCCCACTAAAGGTAAGTGATGTGCTTCAGGGTCTAGAGATCGATGATGAAGTAGAGGAGAATGTTGAAGTAGATGCCATCGGAGTTTCCTCTTCCCCCCACCAGCAAGTCGACACCCATCATCATCCGAATGATGATGATAAAGTTAATTTTTTAGAAATTATTTTATTAGCTAATAAATGTAAGGCTACAATTAAGAATAGTCTACTTGTAGATATTGATACATTAAAAGAATGGGAATATCAGGCCAAGGTTTTGATAAAAGCAATAAATGGTCGATATAAGAATTTTGCACATAGAAAGGAGTTGTTTTCAAAGGTAGAGAATGAGCCACAAAAGCTCGATGCTCTGTTACGTAAAGCTGAATCTAGCACCGTGCAGGTCGAGTCTACATACAGTGATGAAGTTTTGGCCATTATGTTGGATCGATTAGAGAACCTCAATGCCGAGGCCCAAACATATTTCAATGAATGGGAACTAGATAAGAAAAAAGTAGCAGTTGCAAAAACTGCAAGACTTACCATTGATGTAAGTTTTACATATAACTGAAAATCATTTTTTTCTTAAATATATTTTGTTTATAAATATTAACATTTTTCTCTTCTATTTTGTAGTCTAATTATCAGCACTTAAAGCAGCAAGTCACTGCCATGAAAATGTTGATCAAGACTACAAAAATTAGTGTGAATAATGCCATTGAAGTGAAGAAAATATTACAATACATTGTTAGAGAAAATAATTGGCTGAAGAAGTTTATCAAAGATAAGGGCCTGGATGTGGAGGTTGTATTAAAATAAAATGAGAAAGTACTGAATGCACCGTTTAGAGAAGATCCAATGAAGGAAGAAGGTTTATTGCTATCGGGGATAAACACT
This sequence comes from Wollemia nobilis, assembly GCA_028583015.1. Taxonomy (NCBI): domain Eukaryota; kingdom Viridiplantae; phylum Streptophyta; class Pinopsida; order Araucariales; family Araucariaceae; genus Wollemia; species Wollemia nobilis. The sequence goes on along the minus strand of JAQPPZ010001836.1, from coordinate 1,652,457 downwards.
ATAATTGAAATTTTGGTAAGGGTTGGTGCATTGGAAGCAAAGGATATTGAGGTAGATGCAACTGAAACTTCATGCACTATGTAGGAAGAAAAGTAGAACTATTGCTTTTTTATTTGAGGAGAAACCAAACATGTTGCATAGTTTTTTTTAAATTGTAAAAGAATCGTATCATTTTGAAATCAATTAAAGAGACAATTTCCATAAATTTTGTATTACTTTTTGATATTTTGTTTTCAATATTGTGATGTTTTGATTAGTTGTGTGGATGCAATAAATAATTTTGAATTATGTGGATGCAATAAAATGTTCTTTTATGTTTTATGAAATAATTTGAAATGACTAAAATGTAACACAAATATTGTGATGTTTTGGTTAGTTGTGTGGATGCAATAAATAATTTTGAATTATGTGGATGCAATAAAATGTTCTTTTATGTTTTATGAAATAATTTGAAATGACTGAAATGCAACACAAATATTGTGATGTTTTGGTTAGTTGTGTGGATGCAATAAATAATTTTGAATTATGTGGATGCAATAAAATGTTCTTTTATGTTTTATGAAATAATTTGAAATGACTAAAATGTAGCACAAATATTGTGATGTTTTGGTTAGTTGTGTGGATGCAATAAATAATTTTGAATTATGTGGATGCAATAAAATGTTCTTTTATGTTTTATGAAATAATTTGAAATGATTGAAATTCAGCATAGATATTTAGTTTGCCATACATGGTTTATTCAATACAAATCTTCTAAATAATTTGAATATCATAGACTAATAATCCAAATATGTGAAATCAAAATACATGTGAAAATCAATAATATCTGTAATCAATATTCTATTGAAAATTGATAGCAGATCTGTAATCAATATTCTATTGAAAACTGATAGCATAATATGTGAATTTGAAATCAAAATATCATGTTCCAAAATACATGTCTCAAAATATAATCAAATCTCAACATTCTGTTGAAAACTGATAGCATAATAAGTGAAATCAAATCAAATGAAAGAACCAAATCTCAATATTCTGTTGAAAATTGATAGCATAATATGTGAAATCAAATCAAATGAAAGCATCTTTGCATCATAATGCTGGAAGCTGGAACAAACTCTTTTCAGATTGTACAAAATATTCTGCACTCATACCCAAAATTTTTGTCATCACAGTCTGATCAGTGTTACCATTATCCTCATCATCCTGAGTATTCGTGACACCTCTTCTCTCTACCAGAGATTTCCAATATGACAAAGCTCTTTCATAAGGAAACTTCTCTACCTCATAGGTCAACACATATACTCTCAAATAATTTTCCAAATTTTTGTCCAACCTATTTTGAACTTTAGATTTTACATATGATAATGCACTAAATACCCTTTCATCTTCCACAGATCCTAAAATCATCATTTGACATAATTCATATAAATTAAAATATTCACTCATAGTATGTTGTAAGATACTACTGGGATGTAATTGTTTCCACAAACGTGAAATAGAACCTTTTTCATGATGGTTAGTGAGTTGTGAAACTTGAGCAAACATTGTTGTTCCAAAATAGTTTGATTATTTTGTCAAGAGATCTTTGTTGAGAATGCCATTGATTTCAATACCATTGACTACCACACTTTTAGTGAAATGGCTAGCAAGAGTGCCCATGTATTTGAGAAACAAACCATTTATAATCTGGTATTCATTACAAGGATCCCAAAACATCGGGTTAACCACACCCATAGCCTCAAGCAATTCATCTCTTTGAAATCGATCTCTAATTTCTTTTGTCAATGATTCTGCTATTTGTTTCAATTTAATTTTTGTATCTGTTACAACTACATGAAATCTGTTGTATGTTATGGGTATTTGTTCAACTTCATTTGTAGCTATATCCATTCACTGACCAAAATAATATAAAGGAATTTCCTTTCCGTGGACATTAATACATAGATGATCGTTTATATTGAACTTCAAAAAGTTCTGAGGATCATTCACGTTTGTCAATGCTCTCCAAATCTCAAACATGGGATCCATAAAACTTTGACCAGATGCGTACATTGTATCAATATGTATGCAAATTTATTTTCTCACCCTGATGAAATCCACAATATAAATCGATCTTTCTTGTGCAATTTTGATCAAAGTATTCATTTCTTCCAACATTGGAAGAATACCACACAATGTGAGAAGTGTTTCAAAGTCACTCATTCGAAATAGCAAATCTTTAGCCTTATCAACTGCCCTACGATTTGCATACATAAACCTTGCCAAGGATTGATATTCTTTGAAAACTCTATATGTCGGTTGATACATCAAAATCCACCTAGTATCTACATCTTTTAAGAGTTTTTTACCTTCAGTAACTCCTAGTGCAAACTATTGAAACTCTGAAAAATATTTTTGGATTGTACGAAAAATAATCATGAATTTCATGGACAAGCTCTTCCACTCTTGCTACATTTGTAAATGTATCCACAATTTTGTATGCAAGATTCATTCTATGAGCCATGCAATGAATAGGGATCAAATATGGGGTAACAAATGTTTGTAGTCTAACACAAAGACCATTCTTGTGTCCTTGCATTGTAGCAACACCATCAACTCTGACACATATTAACTTAGTGGCTATTTCCATTTCATTCATTCCTGCTATTTCCTTTAAACTAGATACAACAACATTGTAAATATTTTCTGCATTGCAATTTTCCACCATCTTGCGTAATCCAAGTAAATGAGGTTGCCTTAAATGATTTTCCAATGTGTAAACATGCATGCAAATCCAAGATGTGTTGTCAATAGTAGTCACCTCATCAATTGAAAGTGAAATAAATTTGGCCTTTTTTACTTTCTCTTTGAGGTCATCCTGCTCAACCAATGATAGACATTTTACCATTTTCCAACCACTTCGATCTGACCAATGGGCATTGGGTAAGTTCTGCACATCAGCTAGTCAAAATAGAGATTTATAATCAATGAAATCAGATATAGGTCTACCCTTTTTAAGAATAGTGAGTACAATAACAAACTATAAACTTTTTGAAGCTAAAGTGCACTTATTCATTTTTTGAAATTGGGCTTGAATCATTGCACCCTTCTCAACCAAAGTTTGCTTTTGTTTCATTTCTTTATCATATTCTTGTGCATATCTGATATGTGCACACTCTGATGCATCCTTCCACCTATAATTTTTTTGTTTTTTTCCATCACCATCACTTTCTTTTATTTTTATATAAACCTTTCCAATATGTTTTTCTACTGTATCTTTCTTAACTTGCAATCTATGATCCTTTCCATGTTTCCAACTGCAAATTACGCATCTCAATTCTGTTATTACCTCATTACTATTCTCTGGCAGTACTGGCTCAATAAATGGAAATTTTGAAACCCAATCAGGTTGAAATGATCTGTTAATTGTCCACCTAGATAACCTTGCACGTTTATGTTTTTTAGAAGAAGATTCTTCGAAAGTAGGGACTGCATAAGAACTACTATTTTGTTTTCCATTTGGCGTGTTAGTTTTAGGAATCTCTTCATGTTGTTGTTCCATTTCTTTAAGAAAATTTTCATCTGTGGACTTTTCATTATCGTGGATATGTGGAAGTGGAGGCATACCAGGGTCAATAGTGTTTTCTATAGAGATAATACTAGGGTCATTATGATTATTCCATTTAAAAGCATACCTTCTATTAAAAAATACAGATAAACAATGGACAAAGCCATCAACCAAAAAGCACCCTTCTTAATGAATGAAGATATTATATATAAAATTAACAATGTTCATACCTTCAATTTGTGCAGATGTTGATGGTTGACTAGATTTTGAAATATTATGAAAGTATTTGAGGATACTCCTTTTATCGAAAGATTGGCCTCCCTTCTTTCCACTACTAGTAGGTGATATTTTACCTGTATAAATAGAAGAGTAACATGAACATCATTTTGAAAAATGAAAATAACTAGTAAAAGAGAGAACTACTGTTCAAGACAACATAATATCTGACCCAAGCAGGCTTGAGATTGGTGCCCAAATAATAGGAAAACCTCCTTATTGAGTGTCCATGAACAAAAATGATTAAAAAAGGAATATTAATGGTAAAAGAAACTTATCGGTAAATGGCTTCTACCAGTTGCCTTAGGCCTACCTTCTACTAATCACTTTGTGCTAGTCACCTTGTGCTAGTCGCCTTGTGTCGATCACCTTGTGTCAGTTACCTTGCGTTAGTCACCTTGCATCAATCACCTTGCATCAGTCACCTTATGCCAGTCACTTTGCATCAGTTGCCTTTTTCTAGTCGCCTTGTACCAGTCACCTTGTGCTAGTTTCCTTGTGTCATTCACCTTGTGCTATTCACCTTGTGTTCATTACCTTGCATCTGTCGCCTTGCATCAGTCACCTTGTGTTAGTCACCTTGCATCAGTCGCCTTGCATTAGTTTCCCTACTTCAGTCACCTTGTGTTAATCGTATCCTACCAGTCGTCTATGTCAGTCGTCTTCTATCAGTCACATTTTACAGTCATCTATGTTAGTCACCTTATGTCAGTTGTGTTGTGTCAGCCACCTACTTTGTATCATTTGCTATCGAAGAAAATTAATGTTTTAATTGTATGAGTGTCATTGTCAGGGTTACCTATATATAATGGGGTACAAGAGGTGAATTGGGTGGGATAATTTTTTTTATTAATTTTAAGGTGAAAATTAGGTGGGAAACCTTATGGTACCGGGCGAATTTACCCTAAAAAATTTGATCCCAAAATTTTTGGGCGAATGGGCCGACCTCTAGGGTCCCAAAATTTGCAAAATTAAAATTGTGAAAATCCGAATATTCACGCTAAATTGCAAAATTTGCCCCTATGCATAATCCTGGAGAAAGTCGATACATGGCATTCCAACAACATGTGGAAGTAGTCTCCTAAATTTATGGCCAATATGGTATGTGATGGGTATATTATACCTTCATATGACTTCCACTAGGCTATTGCAATATAGTCCTTACTAGGCATAAGTATGTTCAAGACCCTATGTGGGTGGTTGGCAACCTGAGCTTGTTATATACCCAATATAGCCTAGTAGCTCATATAGTAGTTACTTAAAGAATCATAAATATCCTTAGTAGGACTAGTAATTTGTTATATTCTTGTTATCTAGACTTAATGTAATCTAATATAAGAAAACAAGATTAAATATCTTGATTAAATTTTGATAAATTTTAGTCTGATTAAGGTTTGGATTGGTCAAGAAAAATCTTGGGATCAATAGTAGTGTTCACATTCGGTTTACCAAAATATAAGAAGGGGGAATGGGAAATCATCAAGGGCCTCTTAGGTAATCTATCATAATGCTTCCCACTCCTTTCTCACATCAAGGATAGGGGCAATTTTTGAGCTTAAGTCTAAGTTTTAGTGGATTAGTTAAAGAACACTTGCATTTATCCTAAGATCTTCTTTGACAAATATTAACCTTAATCTAGTCCTAGTTAGCTACAAATGTATCATACAATGCATTAAACAAGATATGATAAAATACCTTTTGATTTAGATGAGGAATGTATGGTACAATTTTTTTCAAGAGCAAGGGTTCAAGATGTATTATGCAACAAAAAAGCCTAATGAAGCTATATGTAATTTTACTTTCAAGTATTAAAGATGTTCCATTAAATGATTAAGGTTAACAAGTTTTATTTCCTTTTCTTTTATCCTTAATGAATAAATAGAAATAGAAATACAAAAATATATGTATAGAAAACAACAATCCTATGATCTAAATACTTAAAATGAATGGATTACATTAGAAAAATATAAATGTTCTTCCAAATAGGTGGAAGCACTATAGTCCTATGAAAGTGTTGCTGGTAAAAGCATTGCTAGTAGAAGCATTACTGGTCTTACAAAAGCGTTGTTGGTGCTACTACTTCTTAAAGGTACTTATGTTTACCTATAAAATAGATAAATATGATGGATCAGTAACAAAGGGGTTTGTACAAGCTAGAGGAGAGTATGTCTCTCTATTGACCAACATGAAACCCTTATTTAAAGCTGAGATTAAAAAGTTTTAAATGATAAAAATTGGGACTATGTGCTCAATGGAAAAAGAGCTACTAGGTGAGTAATAGCATTATCAGTGCTTTTGTCAATTAACAATGCTTTTGCTTTTTGTGACTATTTATACAACAAAGAGTGATAGTACCATCAAATCTATAATTTGATAGTGTTTTTGCCTATGTGAATAATAGAAATATGCTTAGATGATGACTTTATTATTTTGTTAGTGATGCAATGAGGGTCCCTAACTAGGAGGTGCAAGGGCCCTAATAAATGCAACATGACAAATATATTATTTATGCGAAGTATAAGCTAGATGATATAAAGGAAAAAATGATAACTAAATGCAAGTATGATGATCAAAATCAAAGTAAGCAAATTTATGAAATGATCATAATAGAAGAATTAAATAACAAAGATAATAATAAAAGCTAAGAACAAGAGAGAGCACAACCCAAGCAAAGTTGCAACTCCAAGATGCTAATATTGAGATCCAATTTTGTTGTGGAAGCTTGAGAGCTTGAGATCTTGAATGCTTGAGTGCTTGAGTGATGGATTTTTAAGCCTTATAATACCACAAAATATCACAAGTTATATCATATAGGTCCCAAATATGAAATAGTTACAATATAATAATAACAAGGTCAAGATGATAATAATATGAGTAGAATAATATGAGAAAATTAATATGTATATCAAGGCTTATAATAAATCAAATTACCTTAAATAATACGTTGTAATATTAATGTAAATAGCCTGAAATCATTCATGTACTATGCATGAAGAATAACTTACAATATTAATTGCTCATAAATGTATACAAGATTTATTACTCCTTCCCTTACAATGATCACAATGATAGTGATATTGGTCTCTTTTCTTTTCTTGTTACATTATTATTCACTTCTCATTGATCATGTAGCCATATTGATATGACTCTTCAAGTACTAGACTATTGCTCTCCATATTCCAAGTCTCATGACTCTTGGCTTCTCTACTTGCCACTTGCATACTTGATGAACACTTGAAACTATAACATATGTACACCTATACATGAATCTTACAGTTCTATTTGCACTCTCTAATCTAGGACACTTGTGCACATATTTACATTATTAATTTATACTCTTACATATAAGACACTTGTGCACATATGCTCAACTTACACTTGCACTCTAACTCACATGACACTTGTGCATTTCATGCATATTACAAATTTATATGACACTTGTGCATTTCATGCATATTACAAATTTATATGACACTTGTGCATTTCATGCATATTACAAATTTATATGACACTTGTGCATTTCCTATACATTCATACTTACATAAAAAGGGGAAATATAAATTGCACTCTAAACTATAACTCAACTCTAACCTATTATTTACAAATATACCATGAAGGTACCATGGGGGTACATTAGCATGTACCAAATAATCTAATATACTCCAACACCCCCCTATATTACATTATTTTATTATTGAAGACTTTAGTCTTCAATCATGGTCTTCATATTTGTCTTCAATCTTCAAGTGAGAATCTTTAGTATGTGATCCATCAGGTTCTTGTTCTGGTACTTGTTTTATTTTTGCTATCTTTTTCTTTACTTTTATGATATTCTTCTTTTGCTTATTTATTTTTTTATTTTTAGCCTTGGTGTTGCTTTTTCTTGATTGTTTTCTTGCAATTTCAACAATTGTATTTTTATATTCTATAACATTAGTACCATTGATATTGATGTTGTTGAATTTCATGACCTAAATTTCCTTTTTGATTTCCTTCTTTAAATTATAACTGTGGTTGTTGCTAATGACCATATTGATACTAAGAATGATATTGACATTGTTGATATTGAGATTGAAATTGTTGTTGTCATTGAGGATTGTATTGATATTGAGATTGATATTGTCTTTGTTGTACTGGTTTATTTATTTGACCTCCTTGATTCATATTCATTTGATTTCCTTGATATTGATTTCTTTGATTGTATCTACAAAAAATTGTACTATGACCCCTTCTCTTACATATTTGACAATATCTTGAATTCTAATTAGATCTGTATCTTGAAGTTGAAGCAATATTACCTTGTGTATTATCTTTTGATACCAAGGCATTATTTTTTTTAAAAGTTAAAATTTTTATTGAAAACGGGTTTTGGCAGGATCCCAAAACCTGAATACAACATAAATGATTACAATAGAAACAACATAACAGAGCACACCTACTCAATGAATAACAAAAAATAAGGGGACACAGCCCCACAACTGAGAGAACAAAATACCCTTATGCAAACAGGAAAAAGGGCAAAAGAGATGAAGCCTGAGCATACAAAAAATAACACTAAGACCATTAGGCCTAATCTCTATCTTCAAAATTTGTGTCCTTGAGTTCATCCTTCATGTCATTCTCACTATCATCCTTGTCATTGACCAAAGCAATAGGAATCCCACCATCGTCCTTAACCTCATTCACATATATGTCACATTAGAGGCCTTCTTTTGTACTGATCTATGTATGCTTACAAATGAGCTAGCTTATAATGGCTTCAATCACAATTGGTCAATATAAACTTGATAAAAATTAGGAATGCACATCACTACACACACTTTGGTATTTGAGCAACTTGAATAACATGGCTAGTCTTAGTATATTCAAATATCTATTTTATTAGTAGATGAGTTTGATTGATGTCACTAGGGTGTTTGAGTTTCTTGAAAGCACTTCTAGATTATTCCTCCCTAAAAACATGTAAATATATAAGTTATGTCACTTTTGTCTTCATAATGTACCCATATTTTACATCATTGCATTCACCTATTTCCATTCATTCCACATATATGTCAATACCATGGTTGATGCTCTTGATTAATCGATTAAAGTCATGAATAACAATACATATCTAAGCATTTTTTAAACAATAATCAAAAGTATATGCATACATTTCTATCATCCATCACATTCATTAACATTTAATGATTGCATAAATCGTACCATTGTATCAAAATCATACAAAAAACACATAAACATGAATAAGATGCATCATATGTATATATCATTAGCAAAAATAAAATTACATATTGTGTCTCTCCCGCAGGCTACATATATTTGATTTCTTAGGATCATCCTCATAATCAATACATGTACAAAGTAAGGCATAAAAACTAATACATCCCTCTATATACACACTCACTATCCATCCATGTCAGTCTCATCACTACCCTTGGCTTGGTCTCCTTGTGACTGTCCATTACCACTCTCACACTGTCGACTCTCTCCATGAGATGTATTGGCTCTTGATGCCTAGGAGGTGGTAACCCCTGTAAACCAAATAATAGGTGGGAAAAATGAAGGACCACCTGAAGCTCTAGTTTTTTGACTCTGATATGATTGAGAGAACTATGAGAGCAACAATATTGCTATACCATTAAGCAATAAGGTGTTCTCCAATAACCTCACCTTATCCCTCTCTTGCTTTAGTTGAGCCATCACTACTCCTAAACCCTAACTTCCCATAGGTACATGTACTTGCTCTATCCTAAACACATCTCACTCATATCATAGATCATCCCACTTAACCCTCAGTATGTCTTGATCTACTTATAGTGCATCTTGCTTTGCCACACCCCTAGCCCTATCGATCATAGCCTAGTCTTACTTTGTGACCAACCTATCCCTCTCTTCCTGCAAACTCTACACCTACCCCTGTAGAGTATCCTACTCCTCCTCCCAACCCCTCCATATCTATCGTTCACTCTTCCATTGGTTATTCTCTAGATCCATGGTAGTGTCTCTATCCACCATTTATCACTCCAAAATTTGCAGCCGATCAGCCATAGCAACATACTCTTCTATAGAGTCACTACTCCATTTATCTCCCTCATCCCTCTCACTATCCTCTATGATATCCTTCCTGACCTCCTATGATGATCCTACTCCAAGATCCATTTGATGTTTTACCTATCACCCTAAAGGCTCCTTAGGTACATGCTCACCGTATCCCACTGCACTGCCCTCTAGCTCAGGCTTGAATTGTTATCTCCCAAATCATAGGTTGTAATCCAGCATCATGCTAGAATACTTGACATTTGCATTTGATGGCACCACATCCATATCTTCATTGACTAGCTCATACTAAAAATTGATGACTAACTCATTTTTTTGACGTCGATACACTACAACTAGCAAAGGAATCCCCTGAGGTACTCCAAATTATTGCAACACATGAGCATACTAAAAAACCTCATACTATATCCTATGGAGATCCACCACCCATATCCCCCATTGCACTCGTGCTAAGTGATCCCCATCCTCCCTATAATTCGATGCTCCCATCCATGGTCTCCATATCACATCCTTTGGATGCAACTATGTGAATAATACCTTATATTGCACTAATATCCCTAAAAAATATCAACTCCTACACTCCTAAGCCTTACACCATTTCATGGCATAACGTGCATCATCACCCATATATTTTTGAGAAAGCCAAGGAAACCCCTTTGGTCATCCCACTCAAAAATGCTCCCATGCCCACATCTATAATAGTAGATTACACCCTAGCCTAGATCGACCCCATAATCATACCTCATGCAACTTCTTGTAAGTCTAAGATAGTAGTATTGGAGCTCATACCATCACCTAAGGCTCCTCTATCAGGTCCTCTACCAATATCAGAAGGTTCCATGGGAACCATATTCCTGATGAATTTGATAATATAACATTAGATATCAATGTCATAACAATAGCATGCCTCATCATCAACCATCATTATTGATAGTACCTACTGAACTCCACCCCATCATTATCCACATCAATATACTGACATCATCCTCCATATACCTGCTATAGCAGGGTGTCTTTTTGAGAAGTGGGTATTGTCTGAATATTATCACCCTCCACTAGTTATCAAAATATATGATACACGTCCTCTAATGTCATCATAGTCTCCCTAGTTGGCATGCAGAACATACATGTATCTATGCCCCACCTATTTACCAATGTTGTCAGATAAGCATGATTTGCATGAATGTTCTCCAATCTAGTTGTCCCTTGCAACCCAATCACCTCAAGACACTCTCAATCCTTTATCAACATTCATCGTCATGCCTTGTAAAACACACTCTTGAATTGATGCCTTGATCTCAATAATATTTGCTACATAATAAACAAATACACAACCATCAACACCATTTACACATTCAAAAAAAAGAATTGCATCCAACCATATTTATCTAATATCCATACGGTCAAATACCATGACCGTCTAATAGTTGAAAGACCACATACAACCACCATTTGGCATCATAAGGTAAAAAAAACATTTCCACAAAAAAAATTCCCGCTCAAAAAAAATCACTCCCACTCAAAACAAAATATCATCATTCATCATTCATCATTCATCATTCATCATTCATCATTCATCATTCATCATTCATCATTCATCATTCATCATTCATCATTCACCCACATCACCAACCATAAAAAAATTACAATGATCGTCTGAATTCTGGACGACCACAATCCACAACCATCCAACATCTAGATGGCCACACACAACCACCATTTGGACTTTAGAAAATCACAAAACCATATTAAAGTACAAAAAAAATAATCAAAATCTTTCCAAGAGAATCATCACACTCATAAAAAAAAGTAAACAAATTTCATTCCAAGGAATTAAGGAAAGGTACAATTAGTTGCTTATGGATCCTACACTCTTGCCAAATCCAATCGCTCTACTTCCTGATGCCATTCCATGACTTCCACTCACAAATTGGCAAAACCTCTAAGTCAAATTATGCCTCTCTCCCTTTGTTCCTCGTTGCCAATGATGAAAATGATATCTCGTGCATCACAATTTTTATTTTATACCTTTCGATGCATGACCACCTGAGATGGTTTTGAAGCATTCTCATCTCAGATGATGAGCCTTTTTAACCATCTAAGATGGTCATATAATTAAAAAAAGAGAGAAAAAGGAACAAACATGAAATTTTCAAATCAATCAAAATTCATCAATTCGGTACATTCCCTTTGGAGTCAATCACCTCATCACTGTCATCCATTCTATCTTCCACCTACTCGTCACTTAAGGGGGTAGAAAAAATTTGCAATATTTTATCTCACATAAGATCAATACTTGAACACCTATTTTGGACTCGATTTTTGTCCAAGAACTTTATCAATGACCATCACACATCCTATTCTATTGGGTCTAAATGCAAAATTTCTATTCTCTACACAAACTCCAATAAAATTCAAATGGCTATGCACCAAGTCGATGTTTATAAAGGTTTACATACCTATACTGCAATTGAAGTGGAAAATCTAACCGACCACTTATGATCGATTATAGCATCGTGAGAACACTTACCACATGACTAGTTTATTTACCAAAACCAAGGCACTCATAAATTTATCAACAACAAAGTTCAAAGATATTCATCATTTCTATCACTGGGGCATCCTAAATTATCCTTGGTTTGGGGTAAGCTAAACCTCAATCTCCTCAAGCCAAAATCTATTTTCATCACTCGCCAACCATCATCATCCATTCATCACTATCCATCATCAATATAACATGTATCATTTATTTTTGCATTGCATTGTATTTTCACGTAATACGATACAAAAAGGAGCTATAGCATCATGAGAACATTTACCACATGATTGGTTCATTTACCAAAATGAAGGTACTCATCAATTTTTCAACAATAAGATTCAAATATATTTATCGTTTCCATCACTAGGGCTTCCCAAATTTTCCTTGATTTGGGGTAAGCTAAACCTCAACCTCCTCAAGCCAAAATCTATTTTCATCACTCGCCAACCATCATCATCCATTCATCACTATCCATAATCAATATAGCGATATATATCATTTATTTTTGCATCACATTGTGTTTTCATGTAATACGATACAAAAAGGAGCATCTATAGACACCAAAATCAAACACATTCATTTAATACTAATTAATTAATTAAAATTAATTAGTATTCCTCTACCTAAGTGTTAATTAATTAATTACACTTAGGCTACCCACTTCCACCCCCTAAAAACACCCTCCTATGTCTAACCCATAGACATTACGAGAGTGTTCCCCTATCCAATCCCACATGCACATCATCTCCAGTCCACTTCAGTTCCAATTCACCCTCATTCCATCTCCACTTCACTTGCCACATCTCTCAGTTTCACCTCCATTCTCACCTCTCCTTGGATATTTTAATACACACACATATTTGGTGATGATTCCAAGGTGCACATCCAATTTAATATGCACACATATTTGGTGATGATTCCAAGGTGCACATCCAGTTCAATATGCACACATATCTGGTGATAATTCCAAGGTGTCACATCCATATTAATATGTATGCACACCCTTGGTGATAATTCCAAGGTGTGCACATCTAGTGATAACTCCAAGGTAAACATATCCTCTTTTGTAGATATACATCCTTTGTGATAATACCAATGCAAAGGAGAAACTCCAAGTTACACCTATCTTAACTGGCCCTCTCCACCACTTAACTGGCCAAGTCACCACCCTCATCCATTCCCCTTGTAAATTCTATAAATATACCCCTTCTTCCTCCATTGAGCATGAGGATGGTATACATGCACAAGCATTGTCAAAACCCTGAGCCAATATTTCATCATACAACATAATCCATCATTTGTAGTCATCCCCATACCATGCTTACACTTCATCATGAAAATCCATAAAAGCATTTTTCATCCTCACATCCTATTCTTTATGTTGCACGACAACCAGATGATAGTTCAACACCATATCAAGACCAAAAATTGATTGCACCTTTCTGTAGGTCCATACCCAATCTCAACATCATCATTATAGTACAAGTCTCAGTCATCTAGCCTTAGACTACTTTTAGTCACAGTCATCCTACCCCAGATGGTCTGTAAACACAATCATTAGTCCTTCAAATGATTGAGAACCAAAGGTGATCTACGCATAGATTTCAGACACAGGCTAAAGTATCACAACAACAACAAGGTAAGAAAGGTAAGATAATATGTTTATTTGTAGTTTGATGTTTCTTTTTATATCTTATCATAAGATTTTTGCATAACAATTTATTATCTTTTCAGATTTGGGCCTCATCTCGAGAGACCCAAAAAATATTATTGATTATTGTCTAGTGAGCATGTGTGCAGGTATTTAGCAGCGGTAGAATATTATAAGCAATAGCAAAAAATCTAAAATATCCAACAGTGGTCATGGAAAATCCACTTCGATAAGGAATCAACACAAACAACTGTGGTCACAAAAAAAACACTTCAACATAGATCCAACACAAAAAAGTGGTGGTCATAGAAAACCCACCGCCAAATATTATAGTAAAAGAAGATGTGGTGCATCATTGGTTATTGAATTTGTAAAGGTATCAGATCCCTCTACTACTCATACAATATAAAGCACCATGAGGGTTTGCTTGTAATAAGAAACTAGTGGTAAAACATAAATCTCATTGCAGTATTTCTTTCCATTATATTTGCTATGGTGTTGTCTTTCTTTTATCTATAGGAAACTTATCCTTGATAATGATCTTATTAAGAAGATAGAAATCATGACATATGTGCCAAAATTTATCCTTACATCGTACCATAACCATTGAAGAGGAATATGGACTCATGCTTGGACTATTTCATGCTCTAACATTTCTTGGACCAACTTCTTGATTTTTTTCTTTTGGGGTTGGGGATACACAGTGGGAGGTTAACTTCCTAGAATCATATGAATTGCATGATCATGTGTTTTCTTAGGAGGTATATCCTTTGGCTCACTAAATACCATCTCATAATGATCCACAATAAGTTGAAGATCCAATGGAAGAGCTAGAAGATATGGATTTGAAGATTGAATCTCCATGCAATTGACTTGGGCAAAGAATCCAAGACCACCCTTCCTCAATTTATTTTTCATGCGATGGAAACTAACTACATTGGAGGGAGGGAGTTGAATTTCTTGTAGATAAATTACCCTTCCATTCATGTATAATTTTTCGTAGATTTATAGTAACATCATCTAGCTAAGATAGTCATTGTGCTCCCAAGATAACATATGAACTTCCTAGATTTATAGCAAAGATATTACCCACCCAAGTATAATCTCCCATTTGGATGTTAATTTTAGTTGTTTGACCCACACACTAAGTAGTACCCCCATTACCCAAATTTCCAATTAAAACTTGAAATTTATGTCGATTTAAAGTATCGATATACAAGCCCAAGGATTATGTTGTCTTAATATCTATAAAGTTATGTGCTACATGAATCAATCAACACATTGACATGATTTTATTTGGTAAATTCCTATATCTTGATAGTGTGGTGAGCTTGGAGATAAATAAGTGCATGAGTAGAGAGCCATAGTATCATTCTATTTTTCTACTTCATCCACTTTTGTTGGTTGTTATCCTAGTTCTATTGATTGTTCATGCTATAATGAATCTTCATCCTAAAAAACTAATGCACCTCCATATTCTAAGAGAAAGTTATGACATTATTAATGGGTATGATATTATGGATAGTTTGAATAAAATTTGAAGTAAAATAATCTCATGGAATGCTCAAAATTGTAGTAAGGATGATGAGAGTTGAAATCACATCTATATGAAGTACCAAAATCTTAGAGCTTTTTTTTTTGTTGCTAGAGCTATACGATGTGCATAATCAAGAGTATAAGGATTGTGCATGTCAAATTCCTTTTGAATTTTATCCTTAAGGCCATAGCAAAAGGAAAAGACCACCACTAATAGACTCAATTATTGGGTATAGGTGAGGAGGCTTGTGAACTCAAAGTAATAGTATTCCACTATTTCCATTTGCTTAGTTTACATAAGGCATACCACACATGATGTGGAAGATCCCTTATCAAACCTTCAAAGAAATTATTTCATGAAGTCAAAGCATAAAATATGGCCACCATGTTGGCAAAGCTACCATAACAACCATTGATAATCTTAGGTACTCAATTTAAAATTTGCTAATGCAACATGCCCTATTTTTGGAATATGGTGCAAATGGATAAAGCCTTTCATTTTTTCCAACCATCCTTTAGGGTCGACACCTTCAAATGTGTGAATATCGATGTGAGGAACCTTAACATCATGAGGTCATTCTAGGAAATTTTAAGCATCGTCTATCTAAAAGTCAAGATCAAAGACAAAGCCTATGTCATAAGAGCCAAAATTTAGAGGATTATGACTAGGTGGTTGTTGTGGAAGAATATTAATATTTAGTGCTTGATGAAAAGTCAAAGGTTGGGGCTTGATAGTTTATTGTGACCCTTGGACTACCTGAATCAATCATCACATTACCACACTGTTTTTGATAAATCCTTGTATCTTGATAGTGTGGTGAGCTTATAGAACCATAAGTGCAGGAGCAAAGAAATCCATGGTGTCATTCTCTTTCTCTACTTGATCCACTTATGTTGGTTGTTGTCCTAATTCTATCAATTACTCATCCTATAATGAATCTTCATCCTCCAAAATTGATATATCTCCATATACCAAGAGAAATCCATGACATTATTCATAGGCCTGATCTCGGGGATGGTGTGAATAATATTTGAAACTAAAAAATCCTATGGAATGCTCAAAATTATGGTAAGGATGATGAGAGTTAAAATCATATCTATATGGACATCCATAATCTTGGAGATTTTGTTCTACTGCTAGAGCTATACATTATGCATCATAAAGAGTATAAAGATCATGAATGTTGAATTCCTCTTAAATTTTATCCTTAAGACCATAGCGAAAGGTAGAGACCACCACTAATGGATTCAATTGCTAGGTATAGCTTAGGAGACTTATGAACTCAAAGCAATAGCTTTTCATTATTCTCGTTTATTTAGTTTGCATAAAATATACCACATATGATGTGGAAGATCCCTTGTCAAAACTTTGAAGTTGTTCCTTGAATTTAGGCCACAAAAGAGGGCCACCATGGTGAATCTTCCATAACAACCATTAATAATATTGGGTACCCAATTTAGAAGTTGTTAATGCAACACAACCTATTTTCAAAATATGATGCAAAAGAATAAGGCCTTCTATTTTTTCCAACCATCCTCAAGGGTCAAATATTCAAATGTGTGAATGATGATATGAGAAACCTTAACATCATGAGGTCATTCCAATAATTTGGAAGCACCACCTATCGAGGAGTCTAGATCAAAGACAAAGCCTAGGTCATAAGATCCAAAATTTAGAGGATTATGAATAGGTGGCTATTGTGAAAAAACATTAATATTTGGTGCTTGATGAATGGTTAAAGGTTGGGGATTGATAGTTT
Source organism: Wollemia nobilis (assembly GCA_028583015.1). Lineage (NCBI taxonomy): Eukaryota > Viridiplantae > Streptophyta > Pinopsida > Araucariales > Araucariaceae > Wollemia > Wollemia nobilis. Next base: position 1,635,091 of record JAQPPZ010001836.1, on the reverse strand, counting down.
GTTGTAACCCTTGGACAAGAGGAGGCATAGTAGTGGATGAAACTAGGATTCCTTCAATTCTATTCAAGATGTTGACAATGGTATCAACCTTTTATTCTTGTTGTGAAAGATATTGATGCAAACTAGGGTCAATATTACTAGGAAGAGGAATATGACTTGGAGAGGTAGCGAGGGACAAGGATAGTGGGAGGAGGAGAAGAAGAACTAGATGTGTTGGGTGGGGGAGAAGCCATGGCATTTAAGGAAGAAATATGTTGATCAAAACTATTGATATTAAAGGGAGTGTTGTGATGATTACCAAAATTTCTAGGTTGGCACTTCTTTCTGCTCATACACAAATCCTTTGAAGCAATAGTATGTTGTAATCGACTGTTGACTTGTGTCCAAACAATATTCAACTTGAAGAAACAAACACAAAAAAATATATTTTCTACAAGGATTTAATTACAGAAGTACTCTCATATTTCTCCTCATATATATATATATATATATATATATATATATATATATATATATATATATATATATATATTTTTTTCTTTCTTTCTTTTGTTTTTAAGATAAATATTTTATTTAAATAGTTTTATTACTTGGGGATAAATAGTTTAAAAAAGAAAACTAACATGAGAAGGTGTTTATTAAATAAGATCAATATGAGAAAGAGATAAAAATAAATATGGGGGTGTGTTTAATAATTAAAAATAAAATAAAATGTGAAACCATGGATACACGGGGAGAAGAACAAAAAGATAAATGAAAAGGGGATGCTTGCTCTCTTTATTAATAATTAAATTTATTTATTTTAATTATTAATATAAAGTAGGGATAAGAGTTGAGCCCAATAATTAAAAAAAAAAACTAATTAACTTCGAGAAATAAAATGTACCTTTTTGAAAGAGATTACTTTTGTTTCTCTGCAAAAAAATGAAAACTTTATACTTAGGGCACCAAATATCTTTGTTAATTTTCAATGGTTTTGAAATCGTGCTTTGATACCACTTGTTATGATATTACATAAACATTTAATATCTACAACAATACTTCAATTATAAATTATTATTTTTTGTTAAATAAACTATTTCATTTAAACCGGGTTTTTCAGGTTGACCCAATTTTTTTTACAAAAGTCAGCCTTAAGACAAGGAATCAAAACTTAACCAAACTGAGGATCCTCTGTCCTCTACCTAAGTACACCTTCCTTTACTGGTAACCTCCATACTAATTATCCCACCCTAGACAAGACCCAAAAAACAAAAATAAACCAAGGTTCTTACAGACCCAAAAAACCATAGGCATCCAACCCAAACCCTGAAGCTTACCCAAGAACAGACCAACAACAAAAATAGATAAAATCTCTGCCTTGAGACAAAACGAAATTTAGCAAAGATGATCATAAACATTTTTAGCACCACAAAACCTCAAAGCACCATAACATTAAGGATGTCCCTAGTCCTCCTCTTCTTCATCCTCCTCCTAGTCCTTGTCTTTGTCATCCTTGTTGTCGTCCATCTTCGAATTGTAGACCACAAGTTTGTTACTTTAGTAACCCTCATTGAAGAAGACCTTGGTCAATACTTCTTGAAGTTCCTGCATCTAGTGGTTAATGTTGGCTATTGTGTTCAGTACAAACCTCTTCAACTCCATAATTGAAGGTTTGGGACCCTCATCCTTAGAGGTAATCTCCAAGGTTTTGCCACTTCCCTATACCTGTTTGTTTTTCAATATCAATGAAGACCTAATGGCCAATCCCTCAATCCTCAACTTTTTCCTTATCGAACATCCCTTACCACTTGATTCACCTTCTCTCTTCTTGGTAGGGGAGGGTTTGGGCAAACTAGGGTTGTCTCTCCCCCTTGAAATATCATCGTGTGCTGCCAAGGGATCATCTTGAGTTGGGGTAGGGAGTTTGGATTGGGGAACACTATTAAGCACATATTTGTAAATTACCTTAAGAAGGCCTTGTTGCATAGGCATGGATAAACCTTTCTTGCTATGGGAAGAGGTTATGGTATGGTTTAGAGAGTTCATTAGGAACTGGGGAATGCTAATCGTGTTCTCATCTCGAAAAAAGTTGACAAAGGCATAATGGAAACTTAGTAGCACTTTAGCAGGGTCCTCCGTCATGATGAATTCTAGAACATTCTTCATAACCGCGTTCCAAAGGGTTGGGAGTTTTGTCATTGTAAGCTCGTTCTTCGCCTCCTTGAAAATTTTTGGGTTATCCTTAAAATATTTTAGCTCCACCTCCCAGTGGTGCTTCTGTTTGTGAATCGACCTCCCCTTAACCGTCTGACCAGTAATCACAACCAACATATTAACATCAATAACAATTTCTCTTTCTTAGATCTCCACTTTACCATATTCCCATGTCTCCATCACTGCCAGCATAATATCCTCCTCTACACCTGAGAATAGGTCAAAGAACTGGGTAAAACATCTATCGATCAGGATAGCCTGAGCTTCCGGCTCCATGACAACAATGCTAGGCTCAATATCGATCATGATTTTGATGTTTACTATCAAATTCCTCTCTTTGTTAATTGGAGGCTTAATGCTCATGGTTCTTGATGACCTTATGCAACAGTGATTAATAGTAAGGTGGTAGTACCTTTGGTTACCTCGTCCAACCACTTATGGGTCCTTGAAATCGATGCTAAGTCTAGAAGCGTACCTCCAATCATCTTTATCTTGAAAAGATTACCACTTCAGCATAGGGATCGTGCTATAGTATCCCTCATTGCATCTATTAGGATCTTTTATCTTAGTAATTATGGGAAGGTTTGACAAAAATTGCTTGGCAAAAAGCCAACGCCTCTCGAGATGAGCATGGCCGCTCTTACCGATACTTGGAAACTTCCATCGTCTTCCTCGGGACCACCTCCTCGCATAATTATCTTTTTTAGGGGTAAAACCCACTGCCTCATATTCTGACTCCTACTTTTTCAAAAAACCCATCTGGCCTTGGGTTTGATCTTAGCGATTTTCAACCTAACCACAACCAATGAGAGAGGTTTTTTGTTTTGGGTTTGTTGGCACCCTCTAGTGGGATTCCCAAAAGGGCACATGATCAGACCTAGATTGAACCACGTGGGCCTTGTCATAGTATTTCACCTTGTATTATTTCCTCCATGTCATGCGATACCCCTTGTGTCCACCTGACAAGCCCGTCAACCTCAATACCAATGTTCGTCAACCTGTCAACTGCCTTGTTGGCTTCGTGAAACACGTGTTGAGCAATTTTCTCTTCCCTAGCATAAAAAAGAATCATTGCTTCATTTATGAGGACCTCGATCCTCCAAGGAGGTTTTATTTCATTGTTAAGGAGGTTGCTGATATTTAAGGAATACCCTTCCACGATGCATCTACCTTGGATCTCCTATAGCAACTGCAAACCTCTCCATAATGCCCTGGCTTCAGCCTCATTATTAGTATTGGTTCCTATATTTTTTAGAGAAGGCCAAAACTACCTGCCCTAGATTATCTTTGACCACTCATCCAGTCCCTGATTTACTCGTATTATCCTTGGATGCCCCATCAAAGTTGAGTTTAATCCAATCCACTAGGGGGGTGATCCACCTGGTTTCCAATCTTGGATGAGGCTGCCTAACGCCTAGGGTTTCGTCTAAAGTGATATTTAAGGACTGGGCAAGATTTTTATCACTATAAGGAATGTATTGAGGCCTCGAGGCAAAGATAATAAGGTCTTCTTTAGAAAAGGCCAGAATTTTATTGATGATTGACACCGGTTCAAGGTTGGAATCATTGAAAGCTCTATGGTTCCTTTCTAACCAAACTTGCCAGAGATAGTGATGAAGGCAGATCTTCCAAAGGAACCTAAGTTGCAAACTGAAAAATGGACTAAGCCATTGTTGGAATAGATCATTGACCATGGCTGGGATTGCCCACTAAGGATGACGATAGACCAGGGGCACTCTAGAAAAATATGGTGAATTGATTCCCAACTAGTCCTGCACAAATAACATCTGTTAGGCACAATCATACCTCTTCTTATCATGTTGTCTATTGTCAGAGTTTTTCCTTGTATAACGACCCAAGAAAAATGGGCCAATTTTAGAATCAAGTTGTTGATCCACACCAAATTGGTTTGAAACGATGGATCCTCAGGATCAAGAAGCATCTTGTAGGTGGACTTGACTGAAAATTCCCCACTTTCGATCGTTGCCCACCTCAGGTGATCCTCTGCTACTCTTAAAGAAATGAAATGTTAAGCTAAAATGAATTCTAGTTCCTTGGATTTGCCTTCCAGTCCCTAAGTCTTGATAGGCTTCCATCTCAGGTTCCCTCCCTCCTGTCTCAAAAAATCTGCCACTAGAGGTCCAAAGTTGTTATCGGTGAAAAGTTTAAGCCTTACTAAAATGGGGTCTAAGGCAAGAGCCTCCTACCTAGCCCACCTGTCATCCCAAAGCCTAATATTCATGCCATTTTAGACCATCCATATCATGCCTTATTTATAATCTCTCTGATTGCCAAAATTGCTTTCCATAAAGTTGATCCTCTTATCGGAATGGAGGTGTTCAAAAAGTCAGTTCCTTGAAGGTATTTCTTCTTCACAATAGATATCCACTCATTCTCCCCATTTGTGAGGACAAGCCATGCTTTTTTAGCTAGCAGAGTTGTATTAAGGTGGGAGACTTTCCTCAGTCCCAAGCCTCCATCCTCTTTGGGGCGACACACCTTACTCCAACCAACTAGGTGGATCCTATGCTTGCCTTCCGATCCAGACCACAAAAAGTTTTTTTGCAACTGCTCAATTTTCTGGAAAACTTGAGTTGGGGCCTTAAAAACTGATAAGAAGTAAATTGGAATACTCTGAAGTGAAGCCATGGTTAGGGTAGCTTTGCCCACTTGGGAAAAAAAGTGACCTTTCCAACCAGCTAACTTTTTTTGGATTCTTTCCACCACATTATTCCACATCACTTCCAAGGGGGCCCCAGTAAAGAGAGGTAGGCCCAGATAAGATGTTGGAAAAGTGGATATAGAACACCCTAGAATCCCTTCAATATTATTCTGCCTTGGGATAGGGGTGTTGAGGAAGTATATCTTACTTTTATTGAAGTTGACCCTCTGTCTAGTTGCCTCCTCATACAATATTAATATGGGTTTGATTATTTTAGCCTCTTCCATGGAAGCTAAAGAAATCTTAAGTGAATCATCCACAAATTTTTGGTGGGTAATAGGTGTGGTTTGGGACGTAGATTTGATACCAGAGATGAGGCCTACAGAACAAAAAACTTTGATGGTCCTTCCCAAGGCTTTGGCCACTATGATGAAAAGCATGGAGCTTATAGGATCCCCTTGTCTAAGACCCCTCTGACTTTGAAAGTACCCAGCTGGTGACCCATTAACCAGGATAGAAAACCAAGGCTTGTGGATGCATCCTCATATAAGCTTGACCCACTAAAGGTGGAATAAAAATTTGATCAACAAGGCCTATAGGAATTCCCAATTGATGCGGTCAAAAGCTTTATTCATATCAAGCTTAAGGGCAAAGGAAGATTTCTTGGTTTGTTTGGCTGAATGAAGGGCTTCATAGACTGTGATAACCCCATCAAGAATGGATCTCCCTTGGACCGAGCTACCCTGATATTGGTCAATGATGAGGAGCATAATACCTTTCATCCTATTTACAATCAATATGGTAAGGATTTTGTATGAAATATTACAAAGGCTCACTAGTCTAAAATCAACCATAGTGTTTGGGGATGATCCTTTAGGAATCAAGGCTATAAATGTGGATTTGTAGCTTTTAGGAATGTGTTTGGAGGACTAGAATTCCCTAATAGCTGAGTAGACATCGGCCCCCATAGTATCCCAGTAAGTTTGAAAGAACCGAGGTGAGAACTCGTCAGAACCTGGGGCTTTTTTCGAATCCATAAAAAATATGGCCTCTCTAATTTTGTCATCTAAAAAAGGATCAATGAGTTTTCTATTCATGTCACTGTCAATGGGTTGAGGAATAACTTGCAGGAGGGAGTCTCTTGCATTGGCCTAGCACTAGGCCTCCTCTCCCAGGAGGTTGCTGAAGTAAGCCACTGCTTCATCTCTAATTACATGAACATCGTGATTGGTGGAAGAATTTAGAGTTAGAGTCCCCCTCCTTGAGCCATAACACTCTTGATTTCTGCCTCCAATACATTTCCTCACAAGCCAAAATATTATGATACTCGACAAAAAGGTTTTTCTCCTCTGTTCTGGTTGCCTCATCATAAGTATCAATTTCAATGATGTTTTCGATGATGCTCAGTTTATCACTCACCTCTTTCTTTTTTCAAATAGATTTCCAAACACTTCCTTGTTCCAAATTCTAAGGTTATCTCTCACCATCCTCAGTTTCTAGAAAATTTTGAATGAGGGACTGCCTTGAAAATTGTGACTCCACCATTTATTAATTCTTTCCTTGAGGTCCTTCTGCTTAGTCCACATCACCTTGACCCAAAAAGGCTTCTTCAGGCATGAATCTTGGGGAACCTCAAGAATGATAGGACTGTGATCAGAGGCTAACTTGGGAAGAGAATGCAGGGATGAATCCCCAAAAGCCGTGATAGCCTCTTTAGATAAGAGAACCTTATCCAACCTCTCCTGAATTAAATGATTCCCAACTTGGTGGTTGCTCCAAGTATACTTGGCTCCTCTTAACTTGACATCCATTAATTCATTTGAATTGACAAACTTATTGAAATCCTGCATGCTTCTGGAAGGCAGGCTAGATCCTCCTTTTTTATTAGACGGATATAGCAGAGTATTGAAATCTCCAACTATCACCCAAGGAATGTCGCAGAATGCTTCACTCAAGTGGCTAAGATATTCCCAAAGTGAAAATTTATCTTACACAGAATTAGAAGCATACACATTTGAAGTGACCCAAGACCTATTATTGTTTAGATAATGAAATAGGACACTTAGGACCCTATCCTCGGCCTGGATGACGTTTCATTCCACTTTTGAGGATCCCACATAGTCAAGAGTCCTCTAGAAGCTCATCTCACTTGCTTGAAGGCCATTTTCCCATACTTCCATACTCTGCAGGCTACAAGCTTTGATTAATCCTCATCCATTTTTGTCTCTTGAAGTAACATAATTGTCGAGTTGACTATTTTCCTTAATTACTTGACCATCATTTGTTTGACTGGGCCATTAATGCCTCTCACATTCAATGAGAGGATCTTCATTTATATTGCTTTAAGTTCTTCCCTCTCCCCTTGCCATGAGGTGGGGGAGATTTGTTGTTTTTTCTATCATCCTGACTTGTGATAACTTATTGTAACAGTGTCCTATGTTTCCCATTTGCTATTTCATTGTCTATCTTGAGTTTATAATGTTCTACCTCTGACATTCATCCTCTCTTTTTTTTGCTCCTAAAATCAATCGAGGATTTCATTGAACTTCTTGTCTGTTTTGGGCTAAAATTAGGAGGAATGATTTGTTGCAGGATGGGGCTGAAAACTCTAGTATTCCTTTTGGTACTTATTATGTCAATACTTGACTCTACTCCCTCCAGGTTCAATATGTATTCACTGGGGTTCTGAGACACACTTTGAGGGTTATTCAGACCTTGTGAAATGGCCTTGGATGACCCTGCTTTTGAAGGAGATTCAAGGCTTTCAGGCCACTCTAACTGACTCTCGTTCTCCTCCTCATTATCATCATTTGAAGCCCTATCCACTAAAAATTCAAACCTATTAGAACTTAGGGTTTTGGGACTTACCTAATCTCCCACTTTAGTTTGTTGCTTTCCTTTCTTCTTTTGCTTGATTTGGGCTTGACTCTCACTGTGGATTTGATCGTTCCTTACCTTCCTGTAAACTCCTTTGCCTTTTGGGACCTGAGGCCCTTGGTTTCTACTAATCCCTCTATCATTCAACCCTCTCAGATTTGGTTTCTTCAGACCTTCTTTGTTGATGGCAAAGGTTGGACATTGATTTCTAAGGTGGCCCTGGTTTTTGCATTAAGTGCAAAAAGTCAATTTGTTCTCATATTCAACAGGTTGATTCCTCACATAGTTTTTGTATCCCAACTCAACAAATGCTGGCAGCTTTGATTCTAGGTTTGAATTTACACAGATCCAAACCTGAGTCAATCTTGTCCTTGCCAGAGTGGAATGACCAATAGCAACAAGTTCTCTTATTATTTTTGCTATTCCTCGAAGCCAATACTCATTGACGAATTGAGTAGGTAAATTCTAAAGGCGGACCCAGATGGGGGCCGTGTTAATATTTTACGTCTCTAGGTAAAAATCATTAGAGTTAAAGTGCACTATGCCTTCACCTTGACACTTGTCAGTTTCACTTGACAAGTGTCATGTGTTGAATATAGGCTTATGCCTATATATTGTAACCACTTTTATCAATGAAATCAATCCCATAAGTTTTCCCTCCTAACATTTGGTATCAGAGCGGGCTTTCCCTGCCTGTGAAACCCTTGAGGGGGGATTTCCCTCATGGAAATCCTCCCTCCTCTCATTTTTTTCCCATTTTTTCTCCAAGCCTAGGGAGTATGCTCTCCATTTTTTAAAATGGATCAGAAACCAGATAGCTTGAAAATTAATGGTTGCCCCCAATTTTTTTTTAGATTTGTTTTCCCATATGTACCCGTTCGCTGTTCAGCTGTTTCAGAGTCCATGCTATTTTTGCGGAGGAGAAGTGGATGCCTGCGTGAGGGGTTTGCCCGAGACGGATTTCTTCACAGAGTGAATATTTTGATGCCAATCGCCCGCGTGAGCCAACTATAGATGATGTTGATATTGACCGCAAAATTATTTATTTTTATTTTTTTTAGTTGTTCGTGTTTGGAGGGCTAAGAATCGTGAAGGATCCGTCGATGTTGTACTGTGCTAGAATGGTGATGGAAATGGTGGCATTGTAGCTTGCAAAGGCCGAAGCCTCCACGAGCATAAAGACGTCCGGGCAGAGCGCAAAGAAACTGAGCCTGCCAGTATTGCAATCCCGAATGAAATGCGACCTTGGTGACGATGCCGGATCTATTCCAAAACCCGGTGATGCTGGTGGGAACAGTCGTGCCTGGGATGATTTGTGCGAGCAAAAGAACGATGACTCGAACACCTGGAATTGAAACGGAGGCCATTGCTAGTGTGGATGAGAATATTGTTGGGCTTGAATTAACTGCAGTAAATGCAAGCACTGTCATCGTGGAGGCGTCACTTCATCCGATGGCAAATGTTGGTGCAGGCAATCCATTCGTGTGCAATCAAGTTCCCTGAGGTTGCCAGCACTGTGGTTCATCTGCTTATGGACTTCTTGGGGGACAACAATCTGGCATATGTCGTGGATGTGGTGCTCTTTGTACGGGAGATCATCCAGACTAATATCCGAAGACCGTGAGAAGCTCGACGTCGTGGAGTTATGCATGACAATAACTGACGAAGCAGAGGTGGTTAACTGGAGATGAGGGCAAGCTAATCGTGGAGATTACTGTGCCCTGTGTGGAGATGAGGGAGGCGCTAATTTTGGAATATCATGATAAGGTACTGATTCCACTTCTTCGGCAATAGCTTGAACTCGACGTCATCGAAGCTCGCTCTCTCCGACCATACGTCTGTGTCCAGAATGCATTTGACAGCAACATCTGCTACGAATGGAGGATACTGTGTGACAATCTACTACCGACGACTATTTTTTTTTAACCTCCACAGGGTCCCAGTTGCGGTGATTTGACCATAGTTCACCTTGTTTTTTATTAATGCTTCTTGGAAGTAATGAATGGCGGCAACAATCTATAGTTCTCGGGGGTGATAAGTGCCATGGATGTGGCGATCGGAATGCAGCACCTATTCCTATCCTTTTCAAAGTAGCCGGCGAGCAATACTGTGTGTTTTTTATTGATGCGATGTCTTCACCATAAAATGGTGCGTCCTAATGCAACCCAAAGATAGTGGATAAAAACATGATCACCTGTATACTCTTTGCAAATGAACAGATGTGTTTTCTCAAGTTTGCCAGGGAATTATCAGATCTGTCTAGCACGTAGTGTATTCGGCATGGTTTCCAGAAATTCCCCAATACATCTTGCTCGCAACCATTTGATGGAATTTCTAAACTTGATTTTTCTATTCCTACGATTGCGGCAGCTGCGCTGCGTCGGGGAATTGGAAATATCTGATGGTGGAGCTTGCTGTGAATGCAATGGAGGAGCTTGTTCGCCTGGCGCAGACCCACGAGCCCCTGAGGATGAAAGTGATTCCAGTTCTGTGACGTCGTGGGCGTAAAGGCGATCTTCCTCGTCGAGCATCTCTTCTAAATATTTGAGGGAATCACTGTTATTATCTTGCTGCGAATGGTCATTTTTCTGCCCGCGCACTACTAGCCGTGGTAATCTGCAATATTTTTTCTTTTTTGTGGCTATTGGTGAACGAATTGATGCGGCCACTATTGATGAGTGCAATCATATGCTAGTTTTTTGTTATACATTATGATGGGTGTGGGCCTTGTGAATCTGAGAGGCGCTGCGAATTCGGGGCTATGAATTCAAGATCTGTTGCATGTCTGGGGCATGCCAAGCACATCAATTAACAAAGCCCGACGTAGGAGAGGCGGGTGCCGGAGGAAGCGTCGATAAAAGCAATGTCTATTCTTTGGTGGTGGATTCACGGTTGTGCGGTGAGGTGACGACAAGTGTATCGGTGTGTACTGCAGACGAGTGTAGACCGGAGTGTACTTGCATGATTTTTGAAACTATATTGACCGGAATACCGGTAACCGGTCAAAGAGGGTGACGGCGGAAGAAGTGCAGGCGAGGTTTCGGAGGGAACGACGAAGACGCAGATGATGGCGATGGAGAAATGGAGGGGGAGGTCGCCGGCATGTTTTTCTGGGCAAGGGATGAATCATTTGCTATGCTGGACGGGTGCATTGTTTTGAAAATCGTAAGGCGGGATTTTTTTTTTTATTTTGCCAATGTTCTAATTATGGTGGGCCCCCGCACTAATTGGATGTGCATGTGTCAAGTGGATGGGCATTTTGTTTAAAATGCAATATGACGGATATTTTTTATTATATGCCCATAAGGATAGTCAATGTGTTTTTCCATGTGAAGGTGGAAGTGAAAGAATCCGTCCATAATATCTTACTTTTCATAAGATTTGAAATGATGTAATTTTGCCTTTAATCCGCCACAGTGCGATGCCAGGAATATGATATTCCTGAGGTTTATTTTTGTTGCCTTAGATAGGCATGATGATTGTTCCACATGATGAAGGCCCCTTTGATAGTCCCCTATAAGGGTATTTATAGTCGTCGGAAACGTTTTTCCGTGACGGACACAATGGTGGTGTCAAATTGTAATTTTGAGGCTGTTTCACTTCAGTTTTTTAGCCTCAAAGTATTTCTACCTTGGAGTGCACTTTCGGTTGAACCCGACACTCCCAAGGTCATTTTATATGTGATCCTTGTACCTAGTGATCTTTTCTATACACTTGGCGAATGCAGCGGCTGGTTACCCATGCATTTCGATGGGATGACATGGTCACCATAAGGACACTTATACTAGGGACTACAAACAAAGACACCCTAGACTCTATCCGAGGTTTTTTCCGGATCTACTTTTGAAGACTACAAACGAAGACACTTCAGAAGATTCTCTTCTTTTCTTCTCTCCTCCTATTTGGATCTATGGCTCATTTTATTGTATTGAGTGCATTTTCGGCAGAGACCGACACTCTTATATGGCTCGTTTTTCCTTTCATTAGGTGCATTTTCGACAGAGACCGACACCTTCTAGATTGAGTTCACCATGAGGAGGGATTTCATACTCATGGTGAATCTAGTTAGTGACCTACGAGTGGCAACATCCTTTGAGGATGACCTGCAGAGGCAACAAACCCAGATGTGGCTGACCCTGAGGCACCCATGATGACCCTGAGGCACTTAGACGGCTGACCCAGTGGCAATAGACCCGTTGAAGTGGCTGACCCAGTGGCAATAGACCCGTTGAAGTGGCTGACCCTGAGGCAACAGACCGAGATGTATACACAGTGGATCTAGCATTATTCATAGTTGGAGAGCCAAGCGCAAAGAGCACGAGCCTAGACCAAAACAAAGAGGATGATAGGTTATTTTTTAGAGAAGTCAACATTAAGGGGGAATGTTACCTAATGTTGACTTGCTTTGTTTTTTCTTTAGTTAGGATAGTGCACTTTAAGGGGGAATGTTAGAGTTAAAGTGCACTATGCCTTCAGTTTGACACTTGTCAGTTCATTGACAAGTGTCATGTTCATCATATAGGCCTTCTGCCTATATATGTAACACATTTTTATCAATAAAATGATCCTTCAGTTTTCCCTCTGGGGAATGTTAGAGTTAAAGTGCACTATGCCTTCACCTTGACACTTGTCAGTTTCACTTGACAAGTGTCATGTGTTGAATATAGGCTTATGCCTATATATTGTAACCACTTTTATCAATGAAATCAATCCCATAAGTTTTACCTCCTAACAAAATCCTCATCCCAATGTCTAAGGAAGAGGTTGCACCTGCCTAGGAACCATGACCCTCTCGTTAGGACCCGCTCTGCATCTTCCTTGTTGTTCAATCATATTATGAAAACCCCCTTGAGAGAGCCACAATCTCCATATTATCCACAGTTTTCTATTTGGTCCACGCCCAAGCCCTTATAGTCTCAATGTTAGGCCTTCCTCCTAGGAACTTCCCTACCAAAGAGTGCTTCTCGAGAGCCAAAAACCCATCCATAATATTTTTTGGAGCTATAATACTATTCTTTTTAGGAATCAGGGGTGGGTAATCCCTAAAGAACTCATCTCTTTTACCTTTTAGGGTTTTAGCAAACGTCCAAACATTTTTGAGCCTCGTAGCTCCTTCTTGGACCCCTTTGTCAGGATCTTTGTCTAGAGGTTCAGGCTCTCTGGTCATGCCTAATTGCTCGGATATTGCATCATGACCATCCTATGCCTTAAAACCCCCCTCTAGATCCTTGCCTGTCCCTTTCTCAATATTCCTGCCTACCACCACTGCACCTTCCTTGCTCTATCACTGCTCCTCCATTATACCAATTCTTGGTATTACAGTATATATCCTTTAATGTTAAATTATTATTAACAACATGCAAACAATAATAATTCATATATAAATGCCATGAAAAATATGTAAATATCAAATTCAAAAATAAATTAATGCAATAGCAAATCCACAACCACTCAAAGAGGGCAAAGTCTCATAGCCACTTTGAGAGGGCGAAGTCTCTTATGTGCATTGAGGCAACTTAAATCCAAATTATTTGATGATCCAAACTAATAAAATATTCTTCCTATTTATAGATGAAATCGATAATAACTTAACCCTAATTCTCAAGGACTGACCAACTAAATCTATGGCCTGTGATAAAAATAATTAGCCAAAATAGCTATATTAGGATCGTTACAATTGAACTAATTTATTTTTTAACCTTCTTTGTTTATGGACCTCCCATATAATGATAAGTGTTAACTACTGGTTGAGAAAAGCCTTGAAGAGGTCAACCCATAAACTCTACAACTCCAAAGTGAATTCACACTGGAAGAGCAAATAATCTATTGTCTTCTCTTGGATATTGCACATGATACATTTAAAGGGACCATGAAAACCCCTCTTCTATAATTTATCATAGGTGAGGAAGCTTTGATGAATAACTTGCTAGCCAAAGAAATTGATTTTTGGCTAGCCCTTTGCCAACCATACTCTATCCCATTGAACATCCAACAACATCAGTGGGGGAGGGAGTAATTTATTATAACCATATTGAATTGTATAGATGCCTAAATTTCCATGACCCTAAACTATACTACCCTCTTCCTCTTTCCATGTAAGGTGATATTGCTTTAATATCCTCTCTATTAGCAGCACCAAATTTAGAGAGATTGAGATTGGTCACTCACTCTTCCCACCACTTTAGTTACATAAGAGAGGTATCAATATTCCTTGTTTATAGATAGCATGTTGTATAGCCTCAAGGCTCTATTCAAGGGGCTGCAACTATAGAAATTGAAATTAAAGGGGGGTATTGGTCCAAAAAATGGGTCTAAATTTTGCTTTATCTCCTCTACCCACTTTCCAAAATAGTCTTGGTTTTACCACTTTCTCTCCTAATTTCAACACCTTCCAAACAATAGAACCTTGTCCACTCATAGGGATGCAGTATACTTCCTCATGGGGAATGTTGCCCAAATACTTACTAGTAATAACTTTACTAAAAAATACTTCCTAATTAGAGATCCATATCCAATAAATTTTGTCTACTAGAGCTTGGTTATTCAATGTTGCTTTTCAAATTCCTAATCCTTCACTTGCTTTAGGTCGGCATATTTTATCTCAACTTACTAGAGCCCATCACCTTCCCATCCATGGGCCATCCTAAAGGAATTTTCACATTAGTGAATCAAACTCCTTTAGGATTCCAATTGGAGTAGCTATGACAGAGAACTTGTAAACTAACATTGCTTGAACCATTGACTGAAGAATAATCACTCTTCCTCCAAAGAAAATCCAACAATATGTCCAATGATTTACCTTTACACCAATTTTATCCACTAGTATTTTTCATTCCTCCACCTTTATCTTCTTATAGTGGAGTAGAATCTCCAAGTAGTCTAGTGGGATGGAGCCCTCAAAGAAACCTAAGATTCTTTGAATCTGATCTTGGATCCCCTATTTGGTATTAAAAAACACTACCTTGGACTTGGCTACATTCACTTCCTAGCCTATGGATTCTAGATAGGTATTTAAGGTAGCTTTGAGTGCTTCTACCTCCATGACATTGGTCACTCCAAGAAACTTTATGTCATGTACAAATTGTAAATGGATCAGATTCATCAATGTCACTTAAACTCTAGAGATAACCCCTTATTGCTTGTTCCTTCAAAGAAATTTTCCCAATCCTTTAAAAAGAATAATAAAGTGTTAGCTTTTGAAGCTTTAATACTAATGTAAATCTCATAGGAAAATAATCATAGGATCTAATATAATGAAGTTGCAATATAATGAATCAAATAATAACTCAAAATATAATATCAAAATAGAATAACTCATAAGAATACTCATAGAATAATCACATAGACATGCTCACAATATTGCACATAAAATACTAAAAATGCTATTGAATAAATGTCTACTAATGCAAGCATAAAGCTATGCATGTTTGATGATTATAACAATGATTTTTCATAAATATATAATTGTATGTGACTCCTTGTATGTTGCACTCTTGACCTTCATTATTCTCTAAACTCTTTACTTTTCTATTCTAAGGACACACGTGCACACTTACATATTAGACACTTGTGCACATTTACACTCATAACACTTGCACACATATTTACATGACACTTGTGCATTTTTTGCACACTATTACATTACATAAAATATTAATTTACACTCTAATCTAAGACAACCCTAATTTAAAATTTACAATGATGCACCAAGGTGGTACATTGTCATGTACCATATAATGTAATATTCTCCAACACCCCCATGTGTTACATATTTGATTATTGAAGACTTTAGTCTTCAATATGATCTTCATCCAGATCCTAAAGCCTGTGATGTCTTGCTTTCTTTAGTCTATTCCATTTTTGTATTTTGGTCAAAGTGAATGATTAGTATCTTTCAAAAATTTCATCTTCATAAATTACTAATTTTGTTGAAAGAGTTTTTGACATCGTTTTCTTCAATAGTTTCTTCTAGTTCTTAAATTTCCTGGATTTTTTCAACTAGATGACCCTTTTGATTTCCTTCTCTATCTTGTAGTTGAGGTTGATTATATTGATATTAAAAAGGGGACTGATGTTGAAGTTGTTGATGTGGATGATACTGAGTTTGATATTATCTTTGTTGTATTGGTCTATTTGTTTGACCACTTTGATTTATCTAATTTCCTTGAGACTAATTCCTTGGATTATATCTATAGAAATTTGTATTATGATTTCTATTTCTACATATCCGATAATATCTATTATTCCATTTAAACCAATCTTGAAGTTGAAGCAACATTTCCTTGTGAGTTATATTTTGATACTAAGGTATTGTTAGTCATTTAATCTTTTATTGAATTCTCCACTTCATACTCTTGTAGTATATTGATTAACTCATCAAATGAAGTATCTTTGCTTAGAATTTGCAAATATGTAACTAGATGCTTATAGTTTTTTGGAAGAGCTCTCAAGATTACTTGAACACGAAATTTGTAATTGTCCTCTACCTTTTCTCCTAAGTTTAATAGCTTTGCTTTTAAGTATACCAATTTTCTTAAAAATAGTTCAATCCTTTCACCACTATTAACTTTTAAATAATGCAACTAAGTTTAAGTATTCAAAATAGTAGCTTTATTCTTTCCTTCATATATCTAAGTAAAAGTATCCCATGCTTCTGTAAAGGTTTCTATTATGCTTATGTAATATTGTATTTTATCTATATCTACAAATGTTATTATCATAAGAGCTTTGGCTTCTCCATATTCATATTTTTGAATTTCTCTATCATCTTCAGTAGGTTTCATTTTTGTTCCACTAACAATGTCCCAAATTTTTTCTACTATCAAAATTGATTTCACTTTGTTTTTCCATGAAGCATAATTAGGACCTTTCAAAATTTGAGATTCTGAAAGAAAGAATTTGTTGTTTGACATAGTGGCACTCATATAACCTTTGAAATTGACTTAGGTTTTGAATAATAATTTTCTAAGTTTCTAAATTTTTCAAAAACCTATGAAATTGAATTCCTTATATCTCCCTAATTTATTAGAAACTAGAATTTTGAAGTGGACTTCCTTATCTCTCCAAAATTAAATAATTTGCAAAAATTCTATAAGATTTTGTATTTCAAAAAGTATTAAAATAATACTTTCAAAATTTTTAATAAAACTTCTCAAAAAAACCTTAATAATCAAATAACTTATCACTATAACTACTTATCACTCCAAAATAATCAAAAACTTGATTAATCTAACAATAAACCTTATCACTCCTAATTAATATTAATAATAAACCTTATAAAATAAATAATTAATAATAAAACCTTATAAAATGATAATTACTCCTTATGTCTCCATATAAAATTTAATCAAAATTCAATTTTCAAAATAATATTAGGCTTTCAAAAACCTATAATAGACATTGCTTCTATCGCACCGACGTCTTGGGAAAACTAACACTTGGCACTTCTCCTCTCTGACCAAAGGGTATTTCTCTATCCTCGAAATTTGATGTTGTACATGTAGATGATTCTCTGAACTCCTTGAAATAATGTTCCACGTTGAATCATTTCTCTTGGCTCATTGATGTTTCATTCTTTTCAACATGGTGCTTCACTATCTGAAGATTTTCCAATTTAGACCACTTTAAAACGTTCACCTATTAACGTTACAATCTCCCATCAATGTTCACCTACCAACGTTTCATTCTCCCATAATGTGAAATTCAATGGCATTGGCACATTCGATATATAGTGGAGTTATTCTCAAGTGGCACTAATTAGAATGACACTTTGTTTCGAATGACTTTAGACTTGCAAATACCGATTGAAATAAATTTACTTTGTCCTTTCAACTGCTTTGGATATAGTGGCACTTCACTGTCTTTGAATGCTATCACCCCTTTGGATGACACTTCGATGTCTAGGATATTGCTCAGATGGTGTTTCATTATCCAAATAAATTCTTGGATGATGCTTGAATGTTCAAATATGTTCTCCACTTTAGGCGCTATGGTGTTGGTTTTGTTGTTGAGTGTTCCCTTTTCTATGGCTCTAGCTTCACTATCGAGTCTTCCCTTTGTTATGGCTCTGACTTCACTGCCAAGTCTTATTTTTGCTTATGACTCTAGCTTAGCTTTCTTGATGTTTCTAAGACATCGAATTCTCTTTCTTGATACTGGTTTTCCTTTTCAACTTGCTCCTTACTTAATATCATTGTGTTGTAGAATGCTAATGCTATGGCACTAATTTTTCATGGAGCTACTTTGGCATTTTTGTTTCTTAGTGATGTCGAATGCTACATTCCATTCATAGTGCTAATGGAGACTATGTTGTTATCCTTGCAGTTTTCTTATTCTCTCTTCCTTATGTTGTTTAACTTTGCATATGTTGTCTCACTTTGTTATTTCACTTGCAGGTGCAAGTGTAGGATGTGATGGATTATTGAAATATGGATTCCTTTAAAACCATATTGACTACCCTTAAATTTTACTATAATGATGTTATTTTTTAGGCTTTCTAATGCTTCTTAGTTTTCTACCTTCTAGCTTGAAACACACTCAAATATTGTTGCATTTTGCAATACTATCTTAGATTTCTTTCCAATGTTAAAACCTTGTTGCTTGCATTCTAAATATTGCCTTTAATTTATGAACTCGTTGCCTCCAAATGCAAGCTTTTTAACTCTTAAGTTTGTTGCCTCCAAATTGTTATCCTCAATATTTATTTCCTTTATCTTGTTGCCTTGATGATGCCTTCATAATAATCATTTTTTATCTTCAAATTTGTTGTCTGCAACTCTTGTTGTTCTACATAGTATAATTTCCCCTTAAACTTTCTTGGCCAAGTCTTCTTGTACCAAGAGTATGTTGACTTCTAGTATTCTCTTCTTGCTTTCTATCTATGTAGAACAAGCTAGATTAATGGTCTCTTCTCTTACTAAGGACCAATAAACTCTTATGATGGACCTCTTTCAAATGGGTCTCATTCCTCTAGGACCTCTTTCAATGGGTCTTCTTAATATATGTCTTCTATGGAACTTCTTCTAATGAGTCTCCTTTCTTTGCCTTCAATGGGACCTATTCAAATGGAGATCCTTTATATCTTGGTTCTTTTCCTAGAAATTTTCTCCTTATAACTCATTACCAATCAAATATGGCCTCTTTTTCTTTAATAAGAGCCACAAACATGTATAAGGATCTCTTTATCTTAAGGGTCTCAAATCTCTGGTTCTCTGAACTCTATCTTTTAATATTGGTCCTCTCTTAGACCAACTTGTCAAGGTCTATAGGACCTAAATCACTAAAACATTTTTTCAAGGTCTTTTATTTCAATACCTAAATCAATAACTTTTGTATCAAGGTTTGTCCCCGAGACTAGAAATAATAATTTCATAAACCACCTTCTATTTCAAATATATTCCTGGAATAGGTAAACTCAATCTATATTTTCAAGGTCAATATCTTAATGACCTGAAACTTTTATCGAGGTCTATTTATGAGACATAAAATTATATTAGACTATAACTTTAATGAATGCCTCCTTTCACACTTGGAGATGAAAGTCTTCTCTATCCTCTGTAGGAAGCTTCTCACTTCTAAAGATCAATTTTTACTGCAATAATATCTTAGATAGCTTTCTCTAGTATTACCTAAGAATCCAATATCTAAGTCAGGATGACAATATCCTAAATGATCAACTTTCTCCTTAGTTGGTTCTTCCTACAATCTTCAATATACAAATATTCAATCAATAATTATTCTCTTTCCTTGAGAGAAATATCAATATCAAGGGATTCTTGTCCCTTCAATGTCCTTTATCAATGTCAGGGTTATCTATTCCTTGAATAATCAACTATCTTCAAGTTGATTTCATAGTCTTCATTGGTTATCATTCAACCTAGTGGAAATAAATTCTAGCTAAGTCCTAGTCTTCACTAGCTATTCCTGCAACTGTGGAAAGACTCTAGCCTTACTAATTTTTGCAACTTAACAAATCCTATGCAAGCAATCTTGTTGTATCTCTAATACCACTATTAGCTTTTGAAGCTTTAATACTAATGTAAATATCATAGGAAAATAATCACAAAATCTAATATAATGAAGTTGCAATATAATAAATCAAATAATAACTCGAAAATAATTTCAAGATAGAATAACTTATAAGAATACTCACAGAATAATCACATAGACATGCTGACAATATTGCACATAAAATACTAAAAAATGCTATTGAATAAGGGTCTACTAATGCAAGCATAAAGCTATGCATGTTCGATGATTATTACAATGCTTTGTCAAAAAATATAATTGTATATGACTCCTCATATGTTGCACTCTTGACCTTAACTCTTATTTACAACTCTTCACTTTCCTATTCTAAGGACACATGTGCACACTTACATATTAGACTATTGTGCACATTTACACTCATAACACTTGCACTCATATTTACATGACACTTGTTCATTTATTGCACAATATTACATTATATAAAATATTAACTCACTCTAATCTAAGACACAATCCTAATCTGATATTTACAATGATGTGCCAAGGTGGTACATTATCATGTACCAAATAATGTGATATTCTTCAATATAAAGAGGTATGGGGATATAGGATCTCCTTGTTGAATTTCTTTAGAGGTTTAAAAGGGAGCTGATGGAATACCATTGATGAGGACTAAGGAGGCCAAAGAGACACAACTCATGATCCACTCTATCCAACCCTAAGAGAAACCAAAATTCTTTAACTTAGTTTCTTTAACATTCCCATAAACTACCAAGGGACTCCATCATAGGCCTTGGACATGTCTAATTTGATAAACATGCCTCTTCAACCTTTTTGATGCATTGTGTGAACTACTTGTGCCCAGATTACTCCATACAGAATTTGTTGATCCTCGACAAATCCTCCTTGCTCTAGAGAGATAATACTATCCAATACCTTCTTAAGCCTTCCATCCATCAATTTGGTAATGATCTTGTAGACCACATCATAAAATGCAATTAGGCGAAAGTCTCCAAGGTTGGAAGTCACTCCCACTTTAGGAATCAAAGCAAGGAAAGTGTGGTTCATAGCCCATAATATGCTTTTATTTGCATGATTTTCTTCCACTACCCTGGTTACATTCTCCCTTATGCCATCCCAAAAATTCTAGAAAAATTCAATTGGGAACCCATCAGGGCATGGGGAATTTTTGGTTCTCATGTTGAAAATTATGCCTCTCACCTCCTTTAGATCCACAACTCTGAAGAGGACCTAGTTTTATTTGGATTTTATAATATGTGGGATACAATTAAGTATCTCTTGTTGCACTACAAAATAAGGTTGAGCAAAAGTAGAGAAAATATTTTCAAAGTAGATACTTGTAGCTTGCTACATACCTGGGATAGTGTCCAACATATTACCATGAAGGCCTTTGAGATTGGGCAATGTGGAGTGTCTTCTTGTCGAGGCTAAGCAATGGAAGAACTTAGTATTTTGGCCCCCCTCTAGCAACCAAGAAGTTTTGGCTTTTGTTTCCAATAGATTTCCTCTTATTTGTCTATCCTATCTATTTTTTTTGACCAACTCATCTTCCTGTTTCAAGTTTTCAATGATTGTTTCAATCCAGAAGAGTGTGGTTAGCTCCTTCATCCTTACATCCAATGGAACCTTCTAAATATGAAAGTCTGATTTGCAATTTTTTTCTAGATTTTGAGTTTGGATTTAACATGTTGAAGTTTTTTAAAGACTCTAAACAATTTTTTCCCATGGACAGGGTACCTCTCCTCTCACCAAGCTAGGATTTTATCCCTATTCTTCTTTTCTAGCCAAAAATTCTCATACCAAAGTGGTCTAGAGAAATATTTATGGCCCATACTGGAAAGTGGTCTGATTATATATGATTGAGGATTTCTATTTTGAGTGACCATCATAGAAAAGCCTCTTCGAACACCAAGAATCTATGTAGCTTTACCTTCTTTTTTGTCAATCTTGTTTGTTTGTTTATCCAAGTATGATAATGCCTTGCATACTGGACATCAATCAAATTGAGCTAATTTACTTTATAGATCATAAATTTGTTCCCCTAATCCAAATATAAGATGCTCCCTTCCTAAATCCCTAACTAAAAGCTTAACATTGAATTTTGCAACCACTATCCAATTCACCTCTTCCTTTCCTATCCTACTTGCTTGTAAAATTGCCCATTGGAGGCGTTGCTCCCCCAATTTTTTGAACCATAGAAATTTGAAATCAACAAAAATTCTCCCAAACTCTTACTCTTGAAGAGAGATGTGAGAACCCTCCTTGTTGCAACATGGTCAATTTTTATCCATTTTAGAGGGTTTCACCAAGTCACTATACCCCCTAAATCGCCTTAGGACACTACAACAATATGCTCTATCTATCTCCATATTTTCTTGGTTGTTCTATCCATCACCTATATTGAAGATTTTGTATCTTGAAGGAGAATGAAATATAAATGATGACTTTCAATTAAACTATAAAAAAAAATTTGATGAGACCTATTTTTTAAGCCTCTAATATTCCATGATTGTACAATCATTGGGAACCCAAAACCTAGTAAGTATCAATCTGCTTTACGCTTCCCTAGTTTACTAGTTGGTCATCCTCCATTGCCAGCTTCTCTTGGTTTGAATTTCTTCCCACACTCTTGGCTTGGGTGTATTTTAATATTGTTTGTTTATTCAATTCCAAAAGTAGGCTTACCTATGTCTTTCATTGAGACATCCCTATCAAGACCATAGAAAGGTTGAGGTTCTCTAAAGTTTTTATGGCAATATGATTCGAGATTGGTTGGATATTGGTCTCCAATGTTGTTTGAGTTACTTCTAAATTTTTAGAGTGCAAAATTTCCCCTTGTGGTTCCCCATTACAACCATCTCATTATCCATGTCCACTAGGGTATTAAGAATTTCATACTTGTTTAGGTTTCCCTCTTTTGTTTGGTTTGATCACAACACATTTTTCTTTTGCTTCTTCTTCCTATTAGGTGCTTCAAAACCCTCTTCTAGAGTATTTATATTCGAGGTTGTGGGCTAAGCTTCTACCTTCTTCTAAGGCATCTCGTTGTCATTGACATTAGCCTCTAATGAGATGGGCTCATTCTGGATAGTCTCTGGGTAGAAACGGGTAAGGTGTTCATGGTATGATAAATCCTAAACTGAAAGGGGATTGCTTCATAACCTACTTGTTGAACCTAGGTTAAATCCCCCATATCTATTTCCATTTAAAATGGCAATAGATGATTAAGATCCATCTCAACATAGATCCGATCATAAATGGTTGAAACTCCCATCATCGTATCTTTGGTTACTCCTAGATAGTGTCCCAAGAAATTGCCTAATTTCTCAAAAAATTGTTCACACCAATATTCCATTGGTAGAGCATATAATTGAACCCAAACAACCACTATAATGGGTTCCATTCATGAATCAAATCTAATCTTCTAGGGTTGCATAAAAAGACTTGATATTCCATAGCTTCTCTTCCTTGATTCAAAAGCTTTATCCTTGTCTACTCTTGAAGAGAAACTCACTATATATTATCCATTACTAGTGAAGACTATTGAAATATCCCCTAAAGGATCCTAATTATTTCAATTCCAAGAGGTCATAAACCCGAGAGACTGTCTCATGCTAACAAATTTGCAAATTAGATCATGATTACTCCTGTACAAAATGTTTTTAGCCACCAAAATTTGTTCAATAACAAGCTTGGGATGGTGGGCAACCTAGAGAAAACAACCATTAATTATGGATTGAAAACCTTTATTTATTGACTTTTTGATAGCAAAAAAGATGGATTTTAAGGCAACACTTCTCAAAGATTCATTCTTAGATTCTTGTCTCTTCCTCACTGTATTTGCACAAAATCTTTTGGGAGAAAAAGAAAAAAGAGGACCCCAAAAGGACCCTCACATGCAACTATGGGTAGGTAGAGAGCATATCTATGAGTAGGTAGATAATAAAACCTTGAACCTCTCGAATAATAGTTCGTCTATTTGCAATTTCTTTTCCTGAACCCAATTCTATATGTTTAACACTCTATAAAAATTCTCAATTAAGTTATAAATTATATTAAATTATTTATATAAAAATTATTATTTATAATTATTCCACACTATTTCAATTAGTAAACCATAATATACAACCTTACATCTCCTTAAAAACTCCACCATTAACCATAATAGCATAATACATGGATTCAAAGGAAACGACGATACTGTAGCTGGATTTAGAGGACAGTACGGGCTTTTAACCATCTTCCAGTTTTACTGCAAGCCCTATGCTTCTTAAGACAAAAACGGGCCCAAAGATAAACTTACAATGTTGGCCGCTGCTCTTCTTGCCATGAGTATTAAATGATTGAAAGCCTATAGTCTTCATTCTTAATAGTTGATGGGGATATTGTTGGAAACTCTCGTACAATATTAGATTACTCTGGCTCTGCTTTCCGTGTGTTCATCATTGGAAATATACTTGATCGGAAGCATATCGCCTTACACGTAAGTTTCTTAGGTGTCCATTTCTTTTCAGATATGGGACGACGAACCGTGTTGAACGTGAACTCCCTTTCGAGGGTCCCCCCAACGAAAACAGTGGCACCCTCCTTTTGCTTTTTTTCGGTTCTTTCCTTGGCAGAAGGCATATCGGACGTCAGTCTGAATGAATTTGTCGGAACAAAGCACGGAAAACGAAACAACGGGCCAGAACTTCAGATAACTCCAAAAACCTATGAGGACAAGGTTTAAATGTTGATGACGCTTTAAGAAAAGCCTGGGGTTTAAATGTTGACGATGCTTTAAGAAAAGCCTGGAGTTTCAGTTGTATTGGAAATGGAGGGCTGCTTCAAAGTTGGTTACCCTCTGGTCCTTGCTCTTGTATTCTTCGGCAGTTTTTGGTTCTTTAATTCATTGGATCTCAACCTGCTTTCCCTCCCTCGGCAGCTTAATTCTTCCTTTAAAGCTACCAAAAGGAATAGTACTTCTTCTGCTTTAAATGGAAAGATGCCTGCGGTCCTTGATCTTAACAGGACTGTCTACAATTTAACATCATTTAATGTCACCGAACAACCGTGGTTGCGGTCGGATAATGGCGGTGTAAAGGAGAATGTCACAGAATTGACAGGGTTGAGGTCAGCTAATCGTAATATCTCCGTGAGAGAGATTCAAGTAAGTATTGCTGTATTTTTAAGCTTGTATGATATTCTAAGGGAAATATTTAACCGGCGGACAAATTTTTTGGAAATTTAATTAGATGCAGACAAATTTTATGGAAGTTTAAGTAAATATTGCAGTATTTTTGAGTTTGCATGATATGCTTGAGGATACCTGGTATTAATGTGGAACGAAATTCTGTCATGGGAATATTTAATTGCAGACAAATTCTATGGCGGTTTTAAGTAAATACTGCAGTATTTTTGAGATTGCATGATATGCTAAGGGAAATATTAAACTGAATGCAGATTCTAAGGGAAATATTTAAGTGCACACAAATTTTATGGAAATCTAAGTAAATATTGCAGTATTTTTGAGATTGCATGATATGCTAAGGGAAATATTTCAGTGCAGACAGATTTTATGGAAGTTTGTTTAAGTAAATATTGCAGTTGTTTTGTGATTTGCATTACCTGCTACAAATTTTATGAAGGTTCAAAGTAAACGTTGCAGTATTGAACTGAATACATATTCTAAGGGAAATTTTTAAATGCACACAAACTTTATGGAAATTTAAGTAAATATTGCAGTATTTTTTAGATTGCATGATATTGCTAAGGGAAATAGTAAGTAAATATTGCAGTCTTTTTGTGATTTGCATTACCTGCTACAAATTTTATGGAGGTTCAAAGTAAACATTGCAGTATTTTTGAGCTTGCAGGATATGTGAGGAGAAACATTTAACAATAGCTTTATGAATTATATTGCAGAAGGTGAGGAGGCGCGTTATTTCGAAGATGGAATTAGAGCTGAGACAGGCGAGGGCTGCCATAAAAGATGCCGATCGCTTTTGCAACGTCACATTCCACAACACTGTCTACGTTCTACGCGGCGGCATCTATCGAAATGCCTGGACATTTCAGCAGTATGTGGACTGTGGACGTGCTTCACCATTTTGTATTTTAAAAAGTGCTTGAAGAAATAATATGATGGAACGTTTGTTGTGTGTGTTGGCAGGAGTTATGCGGAAATGGAAAAGAGGTTCAAGATTTTTGTATACCCTGAGGGAGAACCGCCTCTCATGCACGACGGGCCCTGTAAGAGTATTTATTCTATACAAGGGAGGTTCAGGTTCATTCACGAGCTTGAGATAGGGAACCCGTTCCTGACATCGAATCCGAAAGAGGCTCATGTTTATTTCCTTCCTTTCAGCGTGACGAGGATGGTGGGGTACATTTACAGGAGAGATACTCATTACATGACGCCCTTGCGGCGCTTTGCCAGTGATTACATCCACGTGGTTGCCAACAAGTATCCGTTTTGGAACCGCAGCCTCGGAGCCGACCACTTCATGCTGTCCTGCCATGACTGGGTATTTTCTGTCCCTCAAAATTCTATTTATAGATTTAATTAGAGATTTAGTGTAAAATCTGATATTTGACTTCTATACATGTCATGACAAGTGCTTTTGATATTTAAACTACTCAGTGTATTAATTATTTTGATATTTAAACTAGTCAGTCTGTTAATATTATTTATTTATGTTGGGGTGAGTAGGATAGGATGGCAAAATAAAGTTCAAGACTGGGCCTCGCTGATAGCGAGATGCCTTGAAATGGTGTTTCCAAATTCCTTAATGTGGGACGGCGTGCAAAGACCATTAAAATAAGGTTTTAGTGTCGCTTCAGTGAGTTTAACCCTTTCGAGTATAGGTCATTGACTGCCAGGGTAGTTCCTTCACAAAGATTGTCCCTCTTAGTTCATCTTACTTCGATCAAAGGAATATGGGAAGTCATATAAGATAAAGGAAGGTCAATTGCTTGAGCTAGTGATTTGGTTTTTCTGTTGGGCAAGCAAGTTTTTATAGCTGTTGATATAACAAAGTCTAACATTTTAACCCATTATTTAAAAAAACAAAAATAATAATTATTTAAACTTAAAAGATTGCAGGTAAGAGAAAGTTGGTTGTTTCTGTCAACTGATAAAAAGCAAAAATAATAATTATTTAAACTTAAAAGAATGCAGGTAAGAGAAAGTTGGTTGTTTCTGTCAACTGATAAAAAGCAAAAATAATAATTATTTAAACTTAAAAGAATGCAGGTAAGAGAAAGTTGGTTGTTTCTGTCAACTGATTTGATTCTGCTGGTTTTGTTTTCTGGAACATCCAATAGTTATGATTTTAATTGATATAATAAAACCCAAACAATTTTAACTTAATATTATTATTAAAAAACCAGTCATTTAAAAAGAAAGGAATGCTACTTATACATGCTAGTTTTTTTTTGGGGGGTGTTGGCACCCTACGTATATGGAGGCAGGCCTCTGAAGGGATCTTAAAAAACTGATTTTAAAAGATCAGATTAGTACTATGGACGGAAATTTCTTAGCTGTGTGATGTCTTATCGCGCGCGCTCTCTCTATATAAATATATAAGTGTAGGAAGAGCAACACTAAATTCAAGTACAAGAAGATGGCTCAGAAGCGATTTACGGCAGCTTTGTGCTTGTTCTCTCTCCTCTTTCTGGGAAGCATGCTTACATTTCCCGTTGCAGAGGCATCTCGCCACATTCCCTTCCCCTTCAAAGTTACAGTGAAGGGCGGTGCTTTTACAAGCACTTCAACACTATCAGGAGAAAAGACGCCAGAATGTGTCCCATGCTATTATCATGGACCATGTTGTGACTTTTAGAGAGTCTTGTGCGGAGGAGTAATGTTTCTTTGATATAAAATGCTTAGCCAATTTAATATTTGTGCATGCTAAACAATTGTAAGATCTGGTCTATGGTATAGTTAATAAATAAATACTCGCTCGCCTTACTGCTAAAAAAAAAAAAAAAAAAAAAAAAAATCAGATTAGCAACATTCATAGCCCATCGAATGAGTTTTAATTTTGCAAGTTTTACTTCGGAACCTTGAAGTGAAGTACTAGTATAAATTTTCTTTTATTAAATTTTTTAAATATATAGTTTTAATTTTGTAAGTTTTACTTCCGAACCCTCAAGTAGTAGTATAGATTTTCTTTTATTAAAATTTTTAAATATATAATTAAAAAATATAGTTTTAAATATAAGGAATTTTTGCACAGTTCATGTTTAAAAGAGTGAAAAGTTGGTCAGTTGGTTGTTTTAAATTTGTAATTGATCTTAACAAGGTTATTTTCACACATCTTGTTTAACTTAGGTCTTATAGAAGAAAGTCCAAAACCCAAACCGCTCTCACATATCTGTTTAACTTGGGTATCTAGAAAGAAAACCCAAAATCCAAACTACTACAATGTCCCATAGGGATGTACACACATACACACCTACTAAGGTATTGTCTGACAGGAATGCTCGTACATACACATTCGTTGTAGTTTGAACCTAAATCTTTTCTCAAACAATCTAAACACTATAATGTCCCACAAAAACTCTTTATTATATTATTTATTTAAACTCTTTAAATATTTATATCAAAACTTCTTATACTAATATTAAAATATATAAATTATATTGATGTGTTTTTATTTTAATAAACTCGTATAAAAAAATAATAGGCGCATAATCACATAACGATTTTATATTTAAATTAAAAATGATTTTAAACTTATCCGGAAATAATTTCATGAGCACAAGTGTTTAAAAACTTGGAGTTTCAATGCAAAGATCTAGGCAAACAGGTTGCACAATTACTAATGTTTATATTTAAATTAATTTTTTTTTTCAACCTATACTGAAATAATCTCAGGAGCACAAGTGTTTACTACCAGCTCCTCGGAATCTGTAACATCCCTTCATCAAATCCAGCTCCTCTCGTTTTAATTAGAACTTGGTTTGTTATAATTTAACGATCTTTGTTCAGAACTTGTGATGCTACTAAATAGTAAAAGTCAGATGGGTCCTTAGTTTAGATGCTGGAGTGTACAATGTACCATGTGAAAATATATTTTTTTCTGTGAAATATTGACGAAATTTCGAACATGGAATTTCTTTTCGTTGTTATTACTTGCAGGGGCCATATGCTTCCGCGGCAAATTCATATCTGTACTACAACTCCATTCATGTTCTATGCAATGCAAACACTTCGGAAGGATTCAATCCTGCAAAAGATGTGTCCCTGCCAGAGGTGCATTTAAAAACAGGCTTAATGACTGGTTTGCTGGGTGGTCAATCTGCTCTCCGAAGGACTCTTCTGGCTTTCTTTGCAGGGCGCAATCATGGACCGGTGAGACCATTGCTCTATGAGCATTGGAAAGACAAAGACGACGATATACAAGTATACGAATACCTTCCCAATGGAATGTCTTATTATGACATGTTGAGGAAGAGCAAATATTGCTTGTGCCCCAGCGGATATGAAGTAGCCAGCCCCCGAATTGTGGAGGCAATTTACAGCGAATGTGTGCCTGTCATACTTTCTGATCATTATGCGCTTCCTTTCAGCGATGTGCTTAATTGGGATGCATTTTCCGTGCAAGTTCCATTGTCTGAGATACCCAATCTCAAGACAATCCTTCAGTCTATCTCTGTGAAGAAATATGTGCAGATGCAAAGAAGAGTGAAGCAAGTCCAGAAACATTTTGCAATCAATCAGCCTCCCAGACCCTTCGATCTGTTCCACATGATTCTCCATTCCATATGGCTCAGGAGACTAAATGTTCAGATTGTTCAATAAATAAAAGCCATGATTATCGATACTAATATGTTAGATTCTCCACAATGTCAACGTCTAAGGCTTGAACGCAAAATTAAGAATTCAGAAGGGCAGTGAAGGAGATCAATTCAGCTTCTTTTATAATGTGCTTGTAGATGTAGTTTACACATCATTTTGTACAAACACAATGGTGAGTGGATGATTTGTAAAGCTTGGTGTTTACTGATCTCCAGAGGTGAGAAGTTCAATAATGTTAGATCATCTAAAGCCACTAAAGGAGAGGAAGGTGCAGGGGAAATTTTTTATGTGATCCATTCCTTGTAGGTAGTTAAAGCAAGCAAGGCCTTTACTCGAACAACATCCATCAACCAACCTTATTCAGTGGGGTCCCTTTTTTGTGCATCTCCAATAACTTTAACAATGGTACATTTTTTTCTTCTGTTCTGTTCTGTTGCCTGTCTGTAAAAGTGTAGATCTGACAAGGGTTTATATGTACCCATTGGTAGCCTATAAATAATGTTGTTATTGTCATCATTATCATAAACATCCTGCTCCTCCTCATTATTGTTGATGTTATTATTATCACTTATCCCTATGGATGTGCCTGAACACAATTTTAGAGAAGTGATCTAATCAACAACTTTTTGTCCATTTGACATCTTAATTTCTAGTCTTGAAGAGTTCCTGAATTGATTGCTTCAATACCAGAGTTTGGAATCTAATTGTCTTTGTTCTGCTAGGTGCATTTGAACTCTAAGTGCGTCACACTCTGATTGGTTATTCATTTCCCCTCTGTTATCTTCAGCATCAGTGATGATGCTTACTATTTGACCTTTCTGATCCCTCCATAATCTCTTGCTTCTGCTGGTCTAAGCTTGCCACATGCTGCCCCTCCAAATTTTACTTTCAGCCATCCTCCTTGTCAAGGAAAACCCATTTCAAGCTCTAGTTTTAAACTTCTTCGCTTGATATGTGTCTCTTCTTGCTGATTTTCTTCTTTTAAGAGTCCTCTGTATCTCCTCTAAAGCTGCTTTGTGTAGGATTCATAACTGATCCACCTCATCCTCTTCCCCATTAGAGATTCTTAATTTTTGTTCTCTCCATATGAAATAGGGAAGTAGGGATTTTGCTCTCTCCCATCTCAATCTATTTTAATTGTCTCATAATGGAACTATCTCAACTTACACATAGATCCTTCTGAGGATGCTCCAAGGGTTCCTTAAAATGCATATTTGATTTTACCACATCTGGTTCCCGAATTGATTTTTAGCTAACAGGTGATCCACCATTTTATTCATCTCTTCATGCACATAGCACTATGACAGGCCTTAAGATGTTCTTTTACTTAAGTTGTCATGCGTCTATATTCTGTTTGGGCATGTTACCCATAACAAACTTCGGATATAGGCCACACCCTTCTTTTACAGATTGTCAATTAAACTGAATATCCTCGGACAGAGTAGACAGTTGTCTACAATCCATTTTAACAGTATAGTTTCCGGTTTTAGCCGCTTCCCTCCTCAACTCATCTTCGCCTTATTTTCTCATCCCTTTATGAATATGAGGATGCTTTCTAATTGATTTCAGCTCTCTGAAAACGTCTGGAGGAGAAATTCCTTCCATTTCCGTCTTACTGCCCGGTGCATTTCAACATAATACTCACTTTATGAGCCAAAGCTGCTTCAAACGTGGTCGTATAGCATTCAAGCTTCCACCTGAAGGGAGGGAGGCAATACCCAAAGGGTCTTTCCAAAATATTAACTTATCTTCTCATCTGACATAGGATGTCAGATGTTTAAACTGCAAATCATCACAATTCTGCGGTTAAAACTTAAAAATATATAATACTTCCATATAGCTGACCCATCACTGTTATTCTTAGTGTGATCGTTTGAATAGGATTCATATTATCCATATACCTGTGTCATAGACTCTTTGTCTTAATGCATTTCAACAGAATACTCATTTTATGACCCAAAACTGCTTTGAACTTGATGTATAGGTTTCAAGCTTCTGTTTTCGGAGAGGAAGGCAAGACTGAAAGGACCTTCAAAAATTTTGATTCGTCTCCTCTCCTGACATCCCATGTCATATGTTTAAAAGCTTCCATATAACTGACCATATGCTTGTCATATACCATTGCCATATGCTTGTCATATACCATTGCTGCACATTCTATCCTGTCTTTTATAGATTCTCCAAATTACTTATGCTCCCAGAGCTTTCTTGCTCCTCCTCCTTCCATTTGCTTGATAAACATAACTTTTCCATTGCATAGCTGGGATCTTTGCTATTCTGTGTTTTGCAAGAAAACACATTTGGATTCTTGGATTCTCACAATGCAATCCTGGATCTTTGTTGGCTTGCTTGATAACGATAAGTTTTCCTTAACAAAACTGGGCTCTTTGCTCCTCTGTGATTTGCAAGAGAAAACACTTTGGATTCTTGGATTCTCACTATGTGATCCTGGACTTCGTTGGAATTTAAATTATAAACCAATAAAAAAAAATGGTTTATTACATTTTCGTAGTATCAAGAGCTGCTTTATCTCAGGGGTGTCCATCACAATGTAGGGATTTGAAGTTGGGTTGCACTCATATGATTGCATCCCATTGTGGACAATCTGCACACATTATTAATTTCTTAAATTTGAAAACAAATATCGTTTGTTGATATTTTTGCGTGCACCAAGTTACAGAGGCTTAAAATTTGATTATTGTAGAAGATTATGTAATAACACTTGTAACTCTTTGTTAGTAAATTTACATTGCATATATGAAACCTTCTTGTTTTAAGGGGATTGGACCCTCTGTTATACTCTTACAAACGTAACTCACGCCATAGCCTTTTGGATATTATAATTATTATAGTAGTAGTAGCAATAGTAAAATTACTAATACTGTTTGGATGCAGTTACCTGTTAGTGGGTCCAGAATCCTTTTTCTTATTTAGTAGTGACTAAAAAAATCAGTTATGTAAGTTAGGCCTGGTTATTTTTCTTGGTATATCAACTATGTATAAAGAACGAGAATTGCACATAGTCTTTGCTGGAAATTCAGCCGAAGCAAAGTAATGAGGTCAAAGACTTTCTTTAGCAGAGTGGAAGGATGCATATTGGTGAAGATAAAAAGAAGCAAGGATGTTGTCAAGTTCAAGATGAGGTGTAAGAAGTACCTGAACACTCTGCATACATGACTTTGGAGAGGCCGACATCCTCAAGTAGTCTCTGCCACCAGGTTTGTTTCTACAACCCTTGTTCTCTGATTGGATTAGTCCTGTGACTTGTGGGAAGCATTCACTTGTTTGATGTTGAGTGGTTTAAAGAAGAAGTTAGGGATTATACTAAAGTGGTATATAGATCATTGTCAGAATTAGGGAAGAAACTATTCAACATAGGTACCCTGCCCCATTTCATTGAAAAGGTGATAACAGATGTATTATTTTCATTCCTTTTATAATTCAGTGGCTACAGAGGTGATTCAAGCAACTAGAATGAGGCCCTGTTAGTCTCCAGATCAATTTTCAGGGTTGCAATTACAAATCAATTTACACTATTTTGTAATACACAGATTTAAAATATCATAAGGTTTCTTTCCCTGTGTGAGGGTATTTGAATTGCTAAATAATTGCATGTGCTTGCATAGACTAGCTGTATTCTTATAATTCTCTTATCAAGGTCATGATCCAACCCTGGTTTTGTTGAAGCCTATTTTCTTGTACTGAATATCGTCCAAACCGTAGTGGAATGTTGCAACCCTTGGATGAGTTGGCCATTCTATTATGTAGTATTTTATACCAAATCTGAATTATTGTTCTGTGAATGCTGAAATTTAAGCTTATTTCACACAGGTCTAGATCTATTCTTTCTACTATTAGCATTTTATTTGTAAATATTGAATTAGTAAAAATGTTTTAAGCAATCCCCGTGAGTGTGGTTTACCGGCAAGGACCCCACTTGCATTATCCGTGATGTGACCTGGGTTCAATCCTCATAGTGATGGATGTGTATAAAAAGTATTACTTAAAAAAAATAAACTTATAACTCTAAAGGATAGATCTATTCTTTCTGTCGGTAGCATTTTATTTTTTTATCAATATTTTTGGATCCTGGTCTTCGATAATGCAAGTCCTTGTCTGTAGAAGTAGCATTTTATTTATAAATATTAAAATAACAAAAATGTTTTAAGCATAAGATTTTGAACTTATAATACAGGCCGGTTGGTGGTAGTGGTCGATTAAATCCGGGTCTCCGATAATGCAAGTGGCATCCTTGTATGTAGAAGTAGCATTTTATTTATAAATATTAAAATAACAAAAATGTTTTAAGCGTAAGATTTTGAACTTATAATACAGGCCGGTTGGTGGTAGTGGTCGAGTGCTTGCACGCTGCATTTGGTTAGATTTCCAAATCAGATCAGGCTAGGGCTTATAGAGGTTTCCTTATATAACCCAACAAAAAATAAATAAAAATAATAAAAATAAAATTAAATGTATAAATATATTAAAATAAAAATATATAAATAAAGTGTTTTGAGAGTCGTTACTAATATGCCTTTGGATTTTCATAGGCCGGTTGGTGGTAGTGGCCGAGTGCTTGTCACTGCGTTTGATTAGATTTCCGAATCAAATCAGGCTACAGGCTAGGGTTTATAGAGGTTTCCTTATATAACCCAATAAAAAATAAATAAAAATAATAAAAATAAAATTAAATGTATAAATATATTAAAATAAAAATATATAAATAAAGTGTTTTGAGAGTTCTTATGCCTTTGAATTTTCATCAAGAAATATAAGTTCAAACAAGGGACCAAATCTCTTTCAAAACCTCATTTTTACCCTTAAAAACAAGAAGTGCATTTTATTTATAACTATTAAAATAACAAAAATGTTTTAAGCATAAGATTTTGAACTTATAATACAGGCCTATTGGTGGTAGTGGCCGAGTGCTTGTCGCTGCGTTTGGTTAGATTTCCTAATCAAATCGGGCTAGGGTTTATAGAGGTTTCCTTATATAACCCAACAAAAAATAAATAAAAATAATAAAAATTAAATTAAATTAAATGTATAAATATATTAAAATAAAAATATATAAATAAAGTGTTTTGAGAGTCCTTACTGATATGCCTTTGGATTTTCATCAAGAAATATAAGTTCAAACAAGGGACCGAGACCCTTTTTAAAACCTCATTTTTACCCTTAAATAAATTTAAAGGGGTCTAAACCTTTTTAAAAAGGGTATTTTATCCTAAAAGAACTCAAAAAGGGGTAGGCCAATTGTTAAGGGTCAAGTGCTTATCCATAGACTGCCATTGTATTTAGAGTTTTTTTTTTTAATGGGTTATATGGGATTGAAACGAGTTTTACCCTATCCGTGTATTGTTTGGCAAAATTTGAACTTGGGTCTCCTTGAAATATTGAAAAATTTAACCGGTTGAGCTAATACCACATGATATGTTTAAAGTTTATTTTATTTTTATTATTTTCTAAATAGGTTATACGTGGCTTCTACTCGGGGCCACTCCCATCAAAATACCAAAATATTACATTTGTTATAGCATACATTTTTATGATGACTTTTTCATTTATTTTTTCTCTTAAATATATTCTTCAACTTCTTTAAAGTGTTGTTTCCACAATCAACTCCTTGACATCATTTTGATTAAGATATAAAATTTCACTTGGTCAGTTGCCTTCTAAAGTTTGAATTTCATCAAGATGATAATCAATACCATAATTCATAATTCGCTAATTTATCTGCTACTCGATTTCCTTTTCTATAAAATGCTCACACTGCTAGGAGATTGCCTCTAGTAATAGACAATGAATATCAACAATTATATTATTTTATATCTAGTCTCCACATCCGTTTTTGTTAATAGCATTGATGATAATTTGTGAGTCCCCTCAATTGAAATATATATTCATTTTTTTATGTTGCAATTTTAATCCCTATAAGAAGTGCCCTAGCCTCTACATAGTTGTTAGTTGAAGTTCCATATGATTCTGAATAAGTGAGGAGAATTTTGCTTTCACTATTTTTAAAAACACCACCTCCACCAACTTTTCTTGGATTTCCTTTAGAAGCATCATCAAAATTAATTTTGATAAACCTAATTTCTGGACATTTCCATTTTACCATAGATCAAAGTAGATCCTTTGTTTTAATTTCATTGTCACATATGACTCTTCGATGAGTGTTCAAATATTGTAGCCAAGTTATTAGCACCTCTTTTTCTTTTTCTGCAATTGAGAGTTCCCATGATGAGCACCATATTTTTAGACATTATGCAAGAGAGGCACTAATACGATTCCAAACTTGGGCATGATTTTGATATTTATTTTTAAAAATTCTATTATTCCTTTCAAGCCATAAATTCCAACAAATAATGGCAGAGCCAATCCTCCAAAGAATACATAATGCTTTAGCTTTATTATAATTTATCCAACATTTTATTAACTCTTTCAATGTTGATGGAGCTGCCCAATATAATTTCATTTTTTTTTAATATAACCCCAAATGGTGTGAGCGAACAGACAATAAAGAAGTATATGGTTTGACATTTCTAAATCCTTCTCACACAAGGCACATCTGAAGGGTCCATAATATCCTCTTCTTTGTAGCCTCTCTGGTAAGAATCTTACATTGAACTGCCAACCAAAGAAATGTTGAGGCCTTATGGAGAGCCTCTAATGACCAAACATTCTTCCCAGGAAAATCATTGGGAGAAGGAAATTTTGATTGTTCTAAATCATCATATCTCAACTTGATTGAGTATCCCCCATCCTTTGATAAATTCCAAACCAACTCATCCTTTCGTGTAAAAATTGGTAAATAAAACTCTCGAAGCATATTTTGAAGTTCATTTGCAATTTGTTTGAGTTCCTCTCCTTTAACCAAGTTACTAAAAGAAATCCATGTTATGGAGTTTTTGCTCATAATAATATAATCTTTGACTTTTGGACCTTTACATGCTACGCACGCTTGAGCCAATGGTTTCCATTTTGAGTCAGAGATAAGAGGATAAGGCTTCAACCAAGCATCAGACCAAAGATTTGCATAACTCCCCTCATTGACTAACTATCTAATATGTTTCTTTATGAAGTTCCATGTTGACATCCTTTGGGTAGAGTTCTTTTTCTAAACAATTTCATTGCATCAAAAAGAACCTATATATTTTTGAAGTAATATTTTTGCCCAATTCTTTCTTTGATCTTTGAATATTCTCCACCCAAGATTTTCTCCAAATGCCAAATTCATTAAATTACAATTTCGCAAGCTTGCTCCTCTAATATTCTTTCCTTTGCAAACCTTATCCCACTTACAAAGAGGAAACCTAAATTTTTCCTCACCCATTTTTGAAGCAATACCTGTTGGCAGTCTTGAAAGTGACATCATATAAATAAGAATGGATTGTAAAGTAGTCTTTATGAGTTGTAACCTTCCTGTCATGGTTAAGAAATTACCTTTCCAACCTGCGAAGCAAGCTTTCAGTCTATCCAAAAAAGATCTTTGCTCCAAAGCTCTTTTTTTTATTCCCTTTATCAGACAAAGGAATACCAAGGTAGGTTGATCAAAATTTTTCAATTTTGAATCCTAAAATATTCACAATAATTTATTGTAAATATAGGGCAGTATTAATGAAAAAAATCCTAGATTTTGAACTATTTATCAATTGTCTAGTAGCCTTATTATAACATGATAATATTGATTTGAACTCCATGGCCTCACTGACTAAGGGATGGCCCAAAAGAAAAGTATCATCAAAAAATTGGAGATGAGATTCAAAGGGACCATTTTTTGTAACTTGAATACCCTTGATTTTTCCTTCCACTTTTGCCTTTGAAAAGGCTCTCCCTAATGCTTCTGCTAGAATAATGAATAGATAAGGAGAAAGAGGATCACCTTGATAAAGTCCACAAAATGACTTGAAGTAACCAAAGAGGAGAACCATTGATCAAAATAGAAAATTTTGCATTGCTATAACAACATTTAACCCACTAACACAAACTATAATCAAAGCCAAATTTTCTAAGAATAGCATGTAGAAAATTCCAGGAAATCCTATCATATGATTTGTTCATATCTTATTTCAAAAGCATACCTGGTTTTTTCATAGAAGGAAGAGAATTTATGGCCTCTTGTGCAATAATTATACCATCAAGAATTTGTTTACCCTGAACAAAGCCACCTTGTTCCTCTGAGATAAGACACCCTAGAATGCCCTTTAACCTGTTTGCCATTATTTTTGAAATGTACTACAAAGGCTTATTGGACGAAAGTTATCAAAATATTTTATCTTTTTTGGAACCAAGGTAATAAAATTAGCATTGATCTCACTTATTATAGTCTTTCATTTTCAAGCCTCTTCAATTGCATATAACATATCACTCTTCAATAAATCCTAAATTTTTTGAAAGAAAATTGTAGGAAATCTATCAAGGCTAGGTGCCTTGTTAGGATGGAAAGAGAAAACTGCTTCATGGAGCTCCTTCATAGAAATATTCTTCATCAAGCTTTCATTTTATCCCTAAGTGATAAGTTATGGAATATTTTGCAAAATTTTTTCTTGTGCCTCCTTATCTTGCCTAGAATCTGATAAAATATTTTTGAAATAATTTATTGCTTCCTTATATCTTCTTCATCCTCAATATTTCTTCCATTTGGAGTTATAATATTTTTAATATGACGAACAAAAAAATTTGTTTTTGCTATAGCATGAATTTTTTTTGTATTTCTATCTCCTTCCTTGAGCCATTTCTCTCTAGATTTTTGGAACCAATATGACTCATTATTCAATACATTATGATAATCAGAAAGTAATTGTTTTTCTTTCACATCAGAATCTTGGTCCATTTCATTAATTTCTACTATCTCTTGTAAATTTTTGATCTTGGATTCAATTTTTTTTTCTTTAAAAATGTTACCAAAAGGTTTGATATTTCGCATATTCATTTTCTCTTTTAAATATTTTAACTTTTGAACAAACTTGTACATATATGATCCTTCAAATTTTGATTCATCCCACCATAACATAACCATCTGGAAAAAAAAATCAGGGTCTTGGAGCCACATAGACTAGAAGTGAAATGGCTTTGGATGACCATTGTTAGGTGACTTGCAAGTCAATATTTAGAGTTTATTTTTATATTAAATATAATAATAATTATTATTTTTAATATTAATCTTAAAAAATTGAAAAAGATATAAGCCATGCCACTGAAAATGTGTACCTATGTGGACTTTTAGGGAGGAGACTTGTAAATGTTGTAGTGCTTATTAATCAATATATATAGTACCCTATGAAAGTGGACTATTAGTGACTATTAATTTAATATAACATAATTTCACAATTTTATTGCAATGCTACAAAGTTATCATCATTTAATATAGGTGGTTGTTGTCCCTAAGGACTATGTGGATTGGTGTCAACTCGTTCGATGATCATCGAAAGTTGCTTGTCTCTATTTCCTACTAAGAAAAAAAAGTATAGCCCTCCCTTGTCTATCTAGCTAGGCACTTACCCAGAAGAGACCTAGGTTCAAACCTTGGGGGTATGCCTATTTGCAAAGGTAGTAGTCTACTCTAAATCCTTTGAGTGTGCATCAGACTGACTATGATAGTACAAATCCTGAGCGATCGATGATCCTCTTCACGTTGGGTTATAAAATAACAAGGTGGTATAGGCTTGATGGGGACAACCCCTGTGGTTTGAACCTTGCACTTGGTAGTTACTAAAAATAGTGTGGATGTAACCAACTCCCCTATGTATCCCAAAATTATAGGTGGTTGACATTTCAATATATTTAATTATTAAAAAATCATGACATTAGTTTAAAGGGGTAAACAATAATATGGGCTTTTCATCATGAAGAGATATAATTTTTTTTTTTTTATAGAAAAAAACTAGATTATATAAATTCATTAACCGAAACATTACAATATTATGGAGCTAACATTATCCACCATTTAAAAAACAAAATGAGGTGGATAAGGAGTAAAACATCTATAACTAAATATATATAAGAATAGAAGCTAATAACAACAAAAAGACTATAGCTATATAACACTCATCCATGGGAGAGCTTGTTATATGGAGAAATTATGGGCATGTCTTCCATGATATCTTCTAAAGTCTTCAAAGAAGAAATAGAAGTAATCAAAACCTGAACTTGCTCATCATTGTTAACTGCCTTCTTTTTAGTTTCTTGTTGGACCTTTTGAAGATCTTGAACCATATGAGAAAGCTAATGAAGTTTGTCAATAACATATCGAGGTGTGCTAGAAGTCCCATAGACTTGGGAATGAATGTGTCCCACATGTAACAAAATATCAAAGGTCAAGTCTACTAAAACTATATCCCATGGAGGAGCAGATCTAGTAAACACTTTTTTACATTTGCACTTCCAAATGTGCTTGAGAAGGATGAGTCTACAAACATCCTAGAGTTTGGGGCATTGATCCAACTAAGAAAAACCAAGCAGAGAAAGCTTCCAAGATCTAGTGAAAGAGGGAAAAAAAAGTGTAGAAGACATCCCAAAACTATTTAGCCATGTCACAAAACCAAAATAAGTGAATAAGAGTTTCTAAATCATTACAAAAATTGCATTGAGGGGAAATGTGTAAAATCGAGGCTAGACTTTCAGAAGTTGGAAGTTTTTGATGCAAAATTTACCATCCAAGAAGTTGAGTTTTGGATTCAACAGGAACTTTCCAAATTTGAGTAGCAAGAGACTACCATTGGGCATTGGTAAAATTCACTTGCCACTTGACATTGAGCTTAGAGTCTAAATAAGGAGGACACAAAATATTTTTGTATATCCAACTAGAAGTAATGGAAGAGATTCTATGACCATTAAGCCATCTCTAGTCATTCCATATATTATGGGTAGTTGTTCCCAACTTTATAAGGACCTCACAAGGGATGGAAGCCACAACTAAGCCATAAGACTCTTTGAACCTAGAGAGAAGGGAGAAATAATTGCAGATCTGGTTCCAGGTAAGAATTGAGCAGCTACTCGAATCCTAGATATCTCTAATTCTATTAATTCTTTTCTTCAAAAAAGCTAGACCATGAATAACATTGCATAAAGCTAAAGGTTTATCATTATGGAGGATAAGTTTATTCCACCAAAGACTATTTAGATCGATGCTCAGACCATGTCTCAAGGAGTCAGACTTCCAAGCCAATAAATGAGAAACTGATTGCCAAAATTTCTAGTTTTGGGTAACTGGAATAGATCCTTTAACCGTAAAGTAAGGTGCATTAAGGACCTTATCCTCCCAAGGGGTTTCTTTCCATTTACCTTTGTGAGTAGCTAGAGAGATTCTATAATGAAATAGGTGTTTCCAGTTTTCATCACCAATGATGGCTCTAGCAACCCATTTTGCAGCCAAACTTTTGCTCTGGGTAAGAGGATCAATGATGCCTAGACCTCCTAAAGCCTTAGGTTGAGTACAAAGTTTCCAAGAGATGGGTGTCATTCCCACCTCCCCATCCCATTTGGTCCATAAAAATTTATGAATGGTCTGAGTTAATTTGTTATAGGCTACCTTGGGGGCCATCCAACAAGAGGAGTAATAAACATGAGAGGCTACCATAATTTTATTCACAACTTGAATTCTTCCTGCTAAGGAAATAAACCGAGTTGGCCAAGCATTAAATTTTTTTGAAGTCTTTCCATAACCCAGTTCCACATATCCTTAGGAGAGATATTAATCCCAAAGGGAATTCCAAAATAATGCACAATCATACCATGAGGGATGATCTTCCACTCAATTGAGGAGTTGCATCCACGAGGAGAGGAAGAGGTATAGAAGACTTCAATTTTAGAGTCATTGATATGAGAGCTAGAGACATCACAAAATAGTTGAACAATCTCTTTAGTCGTTTCCACCTCTTGTTGGATATTTTGAAGAAAAATAAGGGAATCATTAGCAAAATGTGAGTTAAGAGCATGCTTATCCCCAGGAAGTTTAATACCTTGAATGAGGCCATCAGAATGAGCCTTATGAAGAAGATAACCAAGATCATTGGTAACCAAAACATACAAAAAAGGAGCAAGGGGGCAACCCTATATGATAGACCATTGAAGAGGGAAGGAGGGGGAAAGAGCTCCATTAACTTGAACACAAGTTGAAGCATCACCAAAGAGCATACCAATTTGATTATAGAATTTTGGACTGAAACCAAGCCAAGAAAGCATACTAAGAATAAAATCCCATTTGATTCTATCATAAGCTTTGTCAAAATCTAACTTAACCAAGAGGGCATCTTGATTGGAGTCGATAGCCCATTGTGAAGTTTCCCAGGCCATCATAAGATTATCTAAAATATAATGACCTTTAAGAAAAACAAATTTTTAGGGTGAAAAATCACTTGAGCAACAATTTTAATTTTTAAAGCTATAGCTTTAGCTATGATCTTGTACAAAATATTGAGGAGGGTAATAGGTCTCCAATTGAAG
The DNA here is from genome assembly GCA_028583015.1 of Wollemia nobilis. NCBI lineage: Eukaryota > Viridiplantae > Streptophyta > Pinopsida > Araucariales > Araucariaceae > Wollemia > Wollemia nobilis. The sequence continues at coordinate 1,593,116 of JAQPPZ010001836.1, read as the reverse complement.
ATTTGGTTATGAGTCGTACCTTTAGGAATCAACTTGATAAGCCCTACATTGATATAATCTCCGAGGGAATTGTTATGGAGAGCTTCTAGGTAAACATGATGAATATCAGAGGAAATAATATGCCAATTTTTTTATAAAACTCCATTGGAAGACCATCCAAGCTAGGAGCTTTGTCATTCTTCATAGAAAAAGAGCAGTTTGCATATCATTCATAGAAATAGGATATTCAAGTTGATCTCGAATAATGGGGTCTACTAGGGAGGGAATATGTTCCTTCACATATTCCATTAAGATACATTGGATGTCATCCCTTGGCTTTGCTGCAAAAAGTTGAGAGAAATGAGCTACAAAAAGATTCATGATCTCTTTAGAGTCGGAAAGAGAATGACCTAAAGGGTCCTCCAACTCAGTGATCCTTTTCAAAATATTCTTATGTCTGAGGTAGTTAAAAAAATATTAGTTCCCTTGTCTCCTTGGGAGATCCAATTGAGGTGAGATCTAACATGTGCCCCTCTAGCATGATAAGACTCATAAACTCTGGCATGATTTTCAACATTAGCTAGAGTGCATTAAACAATAGTGTTAGTAGGGTCTTTCATAAGCATGGAACAAATATGAGAGATCTCATTATGAAGGTGACTCTCTTGAATCTTCTTCCTCTTGGAAACAAAGTGCCCATACCATCTAAGGGATGAAACCATATTGGAAATAGTTGTTTCAAACCATTTTATCCAACCAATATTACCAGTTGGTCTAGGAAATCTATTCCAAACATGCTCTATGAGGCAACAACAGGCAGGACTGTCAAGGTGGGACACATTTAATTTGAAAGGAAGAAACATGGAATTAAGAGAGATAGAGGAAGTTTGGATAGAAGATAAGATAGGAAGGTGATCAGACAAAGTTGTGTGAGAAAGGATGTGAACTTGCTCGTGGATGGAGAATTTATTAGGAAATAATTACTAAAATAAAATTTGTCTAGACGAACAAAATTCCTAGTAGAACCTTGACGGTATTTGGACCATGTAAACCAATAATCTCTATGATAGGAAGATTTACCAAAGATATGTTCATGCACACCTAAATGATTACGATAAAACAACCAACTACCAAATTCAGCATTAGAAAGGGGTCTACTACCAGTCCAACTTTTGTTACTAGAATTCTCAATCATATTAAAGTCACCTCCAAGGATCAATTATACAAGAGGGATAGAAAAAAATAACCATTCCCAAAGGGTTATAAGAATAGGAGGGTCATTGGGAGCATAGATAGAACAAAAATCCAATAACCTGAGAGTTGAGAGCCAATCTAACCCACACACAATGGTGAGCAAGGTCTTCTCCATGGTCTAAAATAACATAACAAAGAGACTTAGCTATGGAAAGGGAAACACCTTCTTTACCATTAACATGAGAAGTAGTAAAGGTAGATGCATATACACCACCAATGATGTCCATATAATGGGTGAGAGTGTGACCAATGACTTTCAGTTCTTGAAGGAAAAAATAAAAATATATTTTTCAGCACTACTTTTCAAACTTGAAACTTACGATAAGAGAGGGAGATCCCCTAATATTCCAAGACAGAAGATTTAAATTCATGAGGGGTGATTTAGAGGTTTCTTGACCTCGTGAATTAGAGCCTGGAATATATTTTCACTAACTGGCAACAATTGCCTATTTTCCAAATGGGTTTGTTGATCACTATCATAAGACTATCTTTCAAGAGTTGTGATGAAGGAATGAGAGCTAACTCAAGACTTATGGTTGAATTTGGTGGGGCTTGTGGATTAATAGGAGTATTTGAGGATTTAGTTTGAGCTATGGAAGAGGCAAGAGGGTTCTTGGGGGGCACGACCTAAGAAGGAGAAGGTTTTTATAGAACAAGGGGGTGTTGAGGAGCACCGATAGGGAATTTCTTGGCTAAATTTTTAGTTGCACCTTCCATATGAGGGCCATTAGCTGAGATTTGTTTTTACAATTTTTTTAGCAGTTGCTTCCATTTGTTCCTTTTAGCTAATTTTTTTGATCAAGTGTCCAATTTTGCTATAGTAAAAACATGCATTAGGTAATTTTATGTAGATAAGAGGTTGACTAACATGGAAACCTAGCCCATTGAGGTCAAGGGAGGGGGGCAATGGATTAGATATGTCCAATTCTATGAAAATACACTATACCAGAAAAGGTCTTTAACGATGGCTAAAATAAGATGGTTTTTTACAACGGTAAAAAACCACCCTCATAGATCCTAAGAGGGTAGTTTAAAACCGCCCTCTTAGGGCTAAGAGGGTGATTTAGGCAACCTTAAGAGGGCGGTTTAAAACCACCCTCTTAGGGTCTCACAAAAAAAATATAAATATTTTGGGAAAAGCAAAGCATGTATTTATTCTATTTTGCTCAAAGGTGGTGGAGCAGCAACACAATAGATGGAGGGAGGGAAGTTAAAGTTGATTCTTTCTCTGTTTTACCCGGTGAAAGGAGCTTTTAAGTGGTAAGCACTACTCATGCTTTGAAATCTGGTTATCTTTCATCACAATTTGTTATTCGAGTTTCTAGGGCTTCCCAAAATTTTTATTTCCAAATATTTTCCCCTATTTGCCTTCCCAAAACTTTCACTTCCATAAAATTTGGCCTATTTGGCTTCCCAAAACTTTCACTTCCATAAATTTTTGCCTATTTGGGGCCTTTCCAGAACTTTCACTTCCATAAAATTTTGCCTATTGGCCTTCCTAGAACTTTCACTCCCACCACAAAATTTCACCTATTTGGGGCTTACCAGAACTTTCACTTCCAATATTTCTCCTATTTGCCTTCATAGAACTTTCACTTCCAAAATATTTCTCCTATTTGCCTACCCATAACTTTTACTCCCACAAAATTTTTCCTATTTGGGGCTTCAATATTTGTCTATTTGCCTTCATAGAACTTTCACTTCAAAAATCTTTCAAGGTTTTTTATTTTGGGGTTTGACTGGCCATGTTGGTTGGAAAAGATTTCATCATCTCTATCTTAAAATTAAGGATCTGTTTTGATTTCTCATGCCTATTTGCCTTCACATAATTTTCACTTTCAAAATCCTTCAAGATTTTTTATTTTGGGGTTTGACTGGCCATATCGGTTGGACAAGGATTTTAGCATCTCTGTCTTAAAATAAAGGATCAGATTCGATTTCTTGTGTATGGACTTGTAGAATTTGATGGCCAAAGTTTTTGTTTTATCTTTATTTTTCTCTCTTTTGTATCTTTTCACTCTTTTAAACAAGAAGTGAAGTGTCTAGTTGAGTCTTTGCGTTTGGGTTACAAGATGCAAGAGAATGTTTCCTTCTTTTCTATTTATTTTTAAAAATATCAAGGTTAAATTTCAAAAGGTAGTATGTATACTCATTAGAATATGTATGTCTCTAAAGGAATAACATAACACTTCTCTATATACAATTAACCTATATAAAATAATGAGTCAAAATTATTGTAGACTGGTGACTATTACCTCCGCTCTTCTATCCTTTCCTTTCTTTTTATCATAAAATACCTATGTTATAAATCATAATGGTTCTATTGAATTCCCTACGATTTTTCACCACTAGGACTAGGTTGGAACTAAAACTTATGAAAGCTAAAAGCTGATGAAAGTTCAAGGGTCGTCCAAAAATACCTTGTCATTCATGGATTTTGTCTTCGTTTTAATAAAAATGTTGTTATGATAGATGCTTTCCTGGAGTTTTATAAATATTCTTTTATGAATCGTTGGTGATAGCCATTACATCGAGATATTGCTCTAGGACAGAAGGGGAGAAACAAAATAATACATGAAACAATTTATTTTATTTAATAATTTAAAAGTACATAAATTTTCTGCACGCCAACTTCGACCAAAACTTATGGTTGTAAAGGCAAACATAATGAATTTTCAACCAATATAAATCACATAGCAAAAATTGAACCCATGGAAAAGATAGTCGGATTGAAATCACCAAAGATGACACCCATGAATGATAAAAGAACCATGGATCTCTCACAGGAGAAGCCATGCCATCATCATCTTAATTTGGTCCTATTGGTTTCTGACTCTCACACGAACAACTCATGAAGCCATTGCTCTCAAGTTTCCTATAGTTGAAGATGCATTCCTTCTACCCAGGTGTTGTAGGTGAGTTGGAGAGGAGAGGGCAATACTCCAAGGGAGGTCCCAGGTTCAAATCTCCACCCTACCAAAAAGCTGAATTGGGTATCTAAAATCCAATTGATAATGTTGGTGCGGGCAGGGTCGGGTGCGACCCCCGGGTGACTTTGACGGTGTAGAACCCCCTGTTTGTGGTCTCTCAGACCAAGGCAGCTCCACAAGGGGTTTTTTGCTTAAAAAAAAGAAGATGCAGTCCTTTACTGCTTAGAGGTAGTAGGACCAAAAATAGGCTGGTCCCTTTGAACTCTATTTCTTATTCCCCCTCAACCTTCTACTCTGAAACTTCTCATGAGCTCTTTTTGTTGCAGCCTTGAGGCCAACGTTGCATCTAGTTCCTTTTGATTATCATTTATTCTTCCTTCTATTGTCTCATTGGTTTTCACAATGATTACTTTTGGTTTATTTTCTTCCAATTCTGGTACTGAAAGCTCTATTCCTTGAATAGACATGGCTAAATATTGGAAGGCTCTCTTTAAGTTGCATGAAACATTTCAGTTAGCCACCTAGCATTAAATTAAAACCTAATTTACTGTGGAAGAAATTTATATATGGGAAAGGAATTTGAATTAATTTTACTATGGAAGATAAATTGTAATGTAATTGTCATCATATAGATTTACGAAGACAATTCTAAGTCACTTTGTATTCTTCTACTCTGTTCTTTTTGGTATTGCATATCATGGCTATGAAGAAAATTCTAAGTCACATTGTATTCTTCCACTCTGTTCTTTTTGGTATTGCATATCATGGCTATGATTTTGTTTATTTAGGACTTTTACTTGGTGGTGCATCTTGAATTTTTGGTAGCTTCCGATAGTGGTCATGTTAGAGTTGTCATATATTCAAAAGATATGTTCAGTATTGTATTTTATGCAAAGGGGGTTTACATTGTTTATTATGTATGAATTTAAATTGTTATTTGTACTAAACTGTTACTTTGTTTTATTTTTTTATTTTTCTTTGTAATTTTACTTCATTGTTATGGAAATTACTATGCAGTAACAACTATTGAAAAATGATGTATTTATTTATCATAATGCTTGTGGAATGTGAGTGCATTAAACTATTTTGGAATTGAAGGATGGAAACAAATTCCTTCTCTGAAGCAAGGCTTGGAGCTAGTTGCTACCATTATAGGGGTCGCTCCAAGTGCATGGAAGATGTGTGCATCAAATGAATAAGAGCATCTTATAGTGAGCTAATTGTATCATAGGTAGGATTGAATGTGTGAAATATAAATACACACAAAGTTGAGAATTTTTTTTGAGAGTTGCCATAACATTTGTTGGTTTGGAGCCTTCATATTGATACATATACTATAGCAACCAGTGACCTGTGCAATATTTTGTACCTTAGTTAAAAGCAAACCTAGAAGGGAAAAAAGAGGAAGGGAAATCATTATTGTTGTAAGGCCATGTTTCCTTGTTTGGAAGTTGTGACTTGATATCTATCCTTAACAAATTGTTAGGGGAAATAACAAGTGTCAACAAGAGGAGTTCATTATAGTGTCATAGTCTTGTGTTTCTATTTCAAGGGTCTAACTTGGTAGGGGACCATTGCTAACAAACAACACATCCATGTGACTATCTTCTTGAGGGTGTTTTGGGTGGCAAATATGCAATCCCCAAAGTAGTGAAATATTCTAAAAAGGCTTCTAGGGGTATAGGAGTACTTGGTCGATTGTACATAGAATATTACCTCATTGTAATGAGCTGGTGCATATGTTCAACCTTATTGTTCATATTTTTGGCTTCATTCTAAATCTAGAGTATCAGGTATGCTAGGAATGGGTGTCCATATGGAAACAGGGAGAAATGTCAAGAACTGCAAAGTTGAATACTAAATGCAATGTGTACAAGCTTAACACAAAGCAAAGAAGAATATCTTTTGGGGTTACAGTTTTAATTTGTTACGCTCAGAAGCTTATAAAATCACTTTATTATTTCATAGTTATTTTCTCCTCAGTGATCTCAGTTATGTGTCTTTTTGTATTTTTGAATTGGAAAAGAAAATTGGCAATACCTGGTGCTTTTATTTATTAGTTTATTTTCATGTGGTTGATATTTTATTCGTTTGTTTTTGTTCGTATTTATTGATGTCTAAGGCATCATATGATACTTAACATGGGCCAATAAAGTTGATGGATATTTGATAGTCAATCTTCAACAAGGGTATTATTGCCATTTTGGTAGATTTAAAAAATCGAAAAGCGGTAGCACAATTGAGCACTATTTTGTCCATATTAGTTTTGCTCTATTTGTTATCCGTTTCTAGGGGAACTTATTGGCGGGTTTTAATATTTAATATTTATTGTCATTGCAATGATTTTAATATGCCTTTGCCTTCATCTCTTATTTTCCTATCTAAGTATATTTTATGGAGACACTGATCCCTGAATTTGTTGTCCTTGGCATTTTGTGGCTTTACAATGGGGACATCTTGTCCCACTTTTCAAGCCTAAGGTAGGGGTCATTCTAAGATGTTTTTTCCTCTTGGAATGCTAGTATTTGAAAGGGGGATTTCCTAGGATGAGGTTGTCTAGATGCCTTGGAGTCCTTAAGATATTGTGACACTTCTATAACACCTAGGGTAATTCCAGTGCATCTTGTAGTGGTTTAGACTTCCATATTTTATTTTGATTATGATTTTGGATAGTTGTATTAACTAAAATTTAGGCTCTCAATTGCTTTCTTCTATGGTTTTAGATGTAGGTTGTCTCTTGGTTGTTTGGTTGTCCCATATGTGTCCCCTAAAATTAGGTTTAGATCTTAGCAAAACGTAGCTTCTTGTCCCACATAATCCTTGTCTTAACTTTTAAGGAGCACAACATTCTACCATAAAATTTATTTAAAGTTGGGGCATTATGACTACCTTGTGCCCTTTCTATTTAATTATGAGGGAAAAAGATGATGTGTCAACACTCAAGATTGATATGGGATAAAAAAAATTACTATAGTTTGGGCACGACAAGGAGTGATGTCTAGATGCCGCAATATTTTCATGGTTTCCTTGTGAGTGTTTGTCAAAGGTAAAAATAAAAGTATCCATTCAGTTACTTGAAATTGTGCTGTGTTGTACGCAGGAAGGGACATTGCTAAGTTTTGACTGTAGACACACTAAATTTTTGTACTTATTTTTTGCTTTTCCAATTAAAAAATAATTATGCCTTCAATTAAGAAATGTTATATCAGAAACCATAATTTTTTTTGATACCCAAGAGAGGATTATTGGATCTTTAGCACCCATTCATTCTAATTTGACTCATTAAAAGATGTTCGGACCATGCTGGTTGAATATACTCTTTGTTGCACTCAAGGTTTCATGTCACCACTAATTTGTAGCTGGTACAACTAGGGAACTACGGGAAGTGAATTGGGCTCTAAATGTATGATAGTACTTGACATTTCATAGATTTGAATGGGCTAACAAAGGGATATATATCATTTGTTCATTAGATTTGCATATGTAATCAGGCCATGTAAAGCGTTCATTTGAACATATTATCCCTTATTCCTTTATAGATATAAAGGTATTTAAAAAATAAAAATAAAATTAGGATTTTGAAAGTGTTTCCCTTTCTATTTTACATTGTTTTAGTCACATTGTGCTATTTGGTGGCATCGATATTTGAACCTTGGTGTGGGCTATGTCAACTATTTGTCCCAGTCGATGATCCAAGGATCCATTGGCTATAGATAAATTGATGGAAGGGGAATAGGCTGCCTAAGAGCTTGCTGATCATTTATTTTTAAACTACATAGGTCAAGACGTCTATTAAGGAGGTCATACACATCTTATTGATGTAGAATTACATTGTACCTATGTTTACAATTTTTTTAATTAATTTTTTTGGAGAATATTGCATTATTTGGTACCTTGTAAATACTTTGTATCTTGTTAATATTTAGTTTTATGTAATCATTAGGTTTTGTTATTATTAGAAGGTTAATAAAATATTTTCCATATAAGAAATATGTAGTCATATCTCGTGAGTTTGATAGGAGATATAAATAAATAGTTGAAGATGAAATATCAAGAGAATATGTAATGGCTATTTGTGGGGATAACATATGAGATTGTATTGTATCGAATTATCATGCATCTTTTTGTATTTTAATGCATTTATCATCCAATTAATATAGAATATGTCTATTCACTTAGATTCATAGCATGAATATATGTGTTGCATTTTGGTGTATGAAATTGGCTATTAATCACAATTTTTTAGGGCTGGACTAATCAATATAATAATATTTGTAAGTTTTTTAAATGTTTGTAAGTGCTTCAATATGTCTGATATTTTGATCAGTGTTATCTCACATGTTTGTATAAAATGAATTGTCAATTTGCATATGGGTTTGCATGCCAAATTAAAATTGAAAATTATTATGGCCACAAGTAAAATGCAATATGCAGTTGTATGAATGTTGAATCAAAGATAAATTTTACCTTATCTGTGATGTGGCTAGGTATAAGATCTTCCATCAAGTATCATGGACAAATATTGGCTAGGAGAAACCAAGTATTTCAACTATGTTATCTCCATTAACAAAGAAAAGTTGTGCTTTCGATCAGATCTACCCGTATAACTATACTTTCCTTTTTTGGGGGGGGTTGTTTGTAGAAACAACGAGGAATATTATTGTGGGGTTCACTAATTATTGAATTTCACAAGAAAGAATTCAACTGAACCTGAAAGAACTAGATGTCCATGTCAAAAGTGCTCAAATATGGAAACTCTTAGTTTTTCAAAGGTTCATGACCACTTGATTTGGCATGGGATTGACAAGACATATATCGAGTTTGTTTTGCAAAGAGAATAACCCTCTAGTTTTGATAAATATGTATCAAACATGTTCTCTACCACTAATGATGGTTCAATTATTAAATATGTACAAGATGACATCGTTGGAATGGTCAAATGCATACAAATTGTTCAATATCAATTGCTCAAAGAGTGGACAAGAACTTGGAGATAATGATGTTGAGTTCCAATCGTCTTATGAAGTAGTTACTATTGATGAATATCATAGCTTACTCGAATATGCAAAACAACAATTATACCTAGGATGTACAAAGTACACAAAGCTATCGACGATTGGTAAATTGTATAGTCTCAAAGCAAAACATGGCTGGTTAGACAAAAGCTTTGGTGACTTACTAGAGTTGTCGAAAGATATGCTCCCAATCGACAATACAATTTCAGAGTTCACATATACAATGAAGAAAATGATGAGACCATTAGGATTACATTATGTAATGATACATACATGCATCATTGACTATATTTTATATTGGAAAGATCATGAAAATAAGCAAACTTACCCAATATGTGGTGCATCTCGATGGAAAGTTGACCCTCGTTCACAAAAGGTATGCATTAATGTTCTTGCGAAGGTGTTGAGGTATTTTTCAATTATATCGAGGTTGAAAATAATGTATAGGTAAGGGATTCTATTATATTATTAGCTTTTTTGTGTTTGTTTCTTTCAACATTGTTAGACATGGTTGAAGTGAGTTGCTTTCTTCCTATAGCTCTACAAAGGTTGTGGAGAATATAATGTGGTATTCCTAGCATAGGAGTTTAGATGGCAATATGCGACATCCAGTTGACTCCCTAGCATGGAAATCTATAGATGTTAAGTGGAAATATTCCATCGATGATCCACATAGTGTATGACTTGCAATGGAAACCGATGAGTTCAACCCTTTTGCTAACTTTAGTATTGCTTACAATTTTTGGCCCATTGTGTTGGTCACTTACAACCTCCCACCATGGATGTGGATGAAGAGGAAACATTCAATGCTCACCTTGTTAATACCTAGTCCCAAGAAACCAGATAATGATATTGATGTTTATCTACAACCATTGGTTGATGAATTACACGAAATATGGACTAAAGGAGTAGAAATGTATGATGTATTTTCCAATACTACGTTCAATATGAGAGAAATTATGATGTGGATCATCCATGACTTTCCTACTTATGGAAACCTATTAGGATGTATGACAAAGGGAAAGGAAACATGTCCAATATATGGGGAGAACACTTATGCAAAATATCTTAAATGAAGTAGAAAGATCGCTTAAATGGACCACATAAGATTTCTTCCTCTAGATCATCTGTTTTATCTTTAGAGGACATATTTAAATGGAAAAAAAGAGCTCGATAAACCACCCAAACCTTTAAATGGGATGGAAATACTAAAAATAGTATAGGGAATTCCACCAAATTGGGGAAAGAGCAACTCAAATAAAAGGAAACGCAACACGGATGAGGATAGCATGTTTGTTCCTATAGTAGGATGGAAGAAGAAATCTATATTCTTCAATATACTATATTGGGAGGTACGACATGCAACTTTCTTTCTGTATTTGTTGTTATGTCTCTCAATGTCGAGTAATTTCTATTTGATATTAATATCTATGAACAACATCGTCTAGTTCATCACAACTTGGATGTGATGCAGGTAGAGAAAAATGTGTTTGAAGGCCTATTTGGAACACTGCTAAGTATCGATAAAAAGTCAAAGGATGGTAAAAACTCCCATGAGGATTTAAAAAATATGGGTATCAGGAACACATTATGGCTAGTAATGAATAGAAACAAGACATATCTTCCACCAACACCCTACAATCTATAAAATATTGATAAAGAAAGGTTTTGTCGTACACTATACAATATGAAAGAACCAAATGGATATAGTTTGAATATTAGAAAACATCTCTATGAAAGAACTTAAAATCCAGTGTTGGTTGTGGAGCTTGATTCACTCTCTAATCCAAAGGCCTTGTTTTTAGTCGCATTTGGACCCCCTCCACGAAGGGGGGTGTAGAGGGGGCAACACCCCCCTACTTGTGTCATTTTGGGGGGTCCAGGGGGGCGAAAAAGACAAAAATAGATGTTTTTTATCTAGGTAAATCTGGACCATTTATTATTAGGTCACAGATCAAACGACGAATTTTAGGTAGTTTTTTTGCCCTAAAATTGTAACATGTTTTTTTTATAAAGAGGATTTCATGCGGCAATTGAATGTATAAGCACACATATTGTAATTGATGGCGATAGAGCGAAGAGGAAGTTACAATGGGTTTGCTTTAGGTTGTATCCCTTTGCTATTTTTTGGATGAAATAAAAGGCCTGGTTATTTTCTCCGTGGATGTAGCCCATATTAGGTGAACCACATGAATTTGTGACTCATGTATTGCTTTATTCTTTTGCATTTTATTTTCGCATTTATTTGTTACTAAAATTTTATTATTTAATCCTAAAAATTGATATCAGAGCCTAGGGTTTGAAAAAATGCACTGGAAAGAAGGGTTTCTTGGTTCAAGTGGAAGTAATCGAAGAAGAAGGTAGGTTGAGGGTTGAGAAGTTTAACGACCAAAATTACCAGTTTTGGAAGATGCAAATAGAGGACTATCTATATTAGAAATATTTATACCTACCATTAGGAGGAAAAACAAAGAAGTTGATGAAGTTATCAGATGAAGAATGGGAAGTTCTTGATAAAAAGGTACTAGGAACAATATGGTTGTACTTAGCAGTGTTGATGGCCTTAAATATTTCAAAGGAAAAGACAATGGAGGATCTAATGAAGGTATTGGCCAAACTATATGAAAAACCCTCAACTTCAAACAAAGTATTTCTTATGAAGTGTTTATTTAATATGCAGATGTCAGAAGGCGAGTCTATTACTGATCACTTAAATGAATTTAACATGGTTACCAATCAGTTAAATTTTGTATTAGTAAAATTTTATGATGAGGTTAGGGCTCTTTTGATCTTGTGCTCATTTCTAGAAAGTTTGAATGGCTTGGTAATGGTTGTGAGTAATTTTATCTCTAGTTCAAATACTTTAAAGTTTTATGATGTTATTGGTGTTATCCTTAGTGAGGAAATGTAATGAAAAAGCACAGGTGAGAAATCTGGTATTCCTTTACCTATGGAGAACAAGGGGAGACAAAGGGAGAGAAGAAAAATCCCAAGGAATTATGGAAATTCAAAGAAAGGCATATCTAAATCCAAGGGAAAGTATATGGAATGCTGGCATTGCAGGAAGAAAGGACACCTAAAAATATATTGTTGGACTCGAAAAGAAAAAAGGAGATGAAAAATAGGATAATAATCAGGAAGCAAATGTAGTAGGTTATGTGTTGCAATATGCTTTAATACTTTAATTAGATAATATTAATTATTTTTGGGTGCTTCATATCATGCCACACCCCATAGGAAATATTTTCTAGACTATGTTTAAGGTGATTTTGGATAGGTTTATCTGGGAGATGATCGATCATCAATTTTTTTTGGAATGGATAAAATATAGATAAAATTACCAAATGGAAACCAATGGTTACTGAAAGAGGTAAGGCATATTTATTATTTGAGAAGAAATCTAATTTCCATAGGGTAGTTGGACAACGAAGGATGTATAGTTACATTCTTAGAAAATTCGTGGAAGGTTGCTAAAGGATCATTGATATTAGCAAAAGGAAAGAAGGAAGGTACATTGTATGTATGTAATGGTAATATTAATTTTTCTATTGCTTTAGCCTATATGAGAGCAGATATAGGTTTATGCCATCATAGGCTTGGGCACATGAGTGAGAAGGGGATGCAAATTCTCCACTCAAGGAAATTATTGTCAGGTTTGAAGTAGGTTGATTTGGACTTCTGTGAGCACTACGTTTATGGAAAATGGAAAAGAGTCATATTTCTCATAGTTGGGAAAGAAAAGAAGAGTGAAAAGCTAGAGATTATGCATACAGACGTATGGGTACCAGCTCAGGTATTATCTCTTGGTGGCTCTTACTATTATGTTATGCTTATTTATAATGCAACTAGAAAAACTTGGGTTTATTATATTCGAAAGGAATCAGATGTCTTTGATACTTTTTAAAAATGGAAATCTTTGGTTGAAAAAGAGACAGGAAATAAGTTGAAGTGTCTCAAATCAAATAATGGAGCTGAGTACTGCAACAAAGAGTTTGACAGATACTGTTTATACCATGGGATTCATAGAGTGAAGATGGTTCCAATAACTCCATAAGAAAATGGTGTGTCAGAAAGGATGAACATAACTATCATGGAACATGCTAGGTGTATGAGATTACATGCAGGATTGCCCTTACATTTTTGGGTAGATTCTATGGATACTATTGTTTATTTAATAAATAGAGGGCCTTCAAGTTATCTGGAAGGTGGGATTCCAGAAGAGGCATGGATAAGTAAGACTATTAACTACTCATTTTTGAAGACTTTTGGTTATGAAGCATTCATACATTGATAAAGAAAATAGAACTAAACTTGAGGTAAAATCCAAGAAGTGCATTTTCATTGGATATGGAGTTAATGATTTTGGTTATCGTTTTTGGGATTATGAAAATCTTAAAATCATTAGGAGTAGATATGTGATATTCAATGAGAAAGTAATGTATAAAGACTAATTGCAATAAAAGAAACATGAAAAGGTAAACACAAAATACAAGTACTTAATGAAATTGAAACTCCAAAGGTTCTAGAAAATCAACAACAACAAGCACCTCAAAATCATGTAAGTGTTGTTAGAAGATCTACCAGGTTAAGTAGACCACATGATCGTTACTCTCCTTCATTATATTATGTATTATTGACTGATTCCGATGAACCAAAAACATATGAAGAAGCAATGCAGGTAGAAACTAGAAAGAAGTGGGAACAAGGCATGGAAGAGGATATGGACTCTTTGGTACATAACAGGACTTGGGATTTGGTTCAATTGCCTGTAAGAAAAAGAGCATTGCATAATAAATGGGTTTACAGGGTGAAGGAAGAATATGGAGGTAAAAAGAGGTATAAGGCTAGATTGGTTGTCAAAGGGTTTGTATAGAAGAATGGTATTGATTATGATGAACATTTTTCTCCTTTATTAAAATGACTTCAATTAGAACTATTTTAAGCCTAGTGGCTATAGAGGATTTGCATCTTGAATAGTTAGATGTAAAAATAACTTTTCTCCATGGGGATTTGGAGGAAGAGATTTATATGCAACAACTATAGGGATATTAGATCAAATGGGAGGAGAAATTAGTATGCAGGTTGAAAAAGAGCTTGTATGGCCTGAAGCAAGCTCTAAGGTAGTGGTATATGAAATTTGACAGGTTTATGTTAGAACAAGGTTATAGTATATTTTATTCTAATCATTGTGTTTATTTTAAGAGATTGGATAATGGTAGCTATATTATCCTATTATTGTATGTAGATGACATGCTTGTTGTAGGGTCTAACATGCAAGATATAAATGTGCTCAAAGTAAAATTGGCAGATTATTTTGCAAGGAAGGATTTGGATGCTACAAAGAAAATCCTTGGTATGAGAATAAGAAGATATAGAAAAAATCGTAGATTAACATTGTCTTAAGGTGAGTACATTTAGAAGGTGTTGGAAAGATTTAATATGCAGGATGAAAAAATAGTTAGTACACCTTTGGCCAATCATTTCAAAATGACCAAAGATATGTGTCCTAAGACACATGAGGAGATAGACTACATGTCCAAGGTTCCTTATTCATCAATAGTTGGCAGTTTGATGTATGTGATGGTGTACACAAGTTCAGATATAGCACATGTAGTGGGAGTTGTGAGCAGGTTTATGAGCAACCCAGGAAGAAGGCATTGGGAGGCAATGACGTGGATTCTCAGGTATTTAAAAGGTACTGTCACTCAGGTATTATGTTTTGGAGGTCCTAACACTATTTTATAGGGATATTCTGATGCAGATATGGATGGTGATATAGATAGCAAAAGGAGTACCACAAGATATGTCTTTATTGTAGGTGGAACTGTAGTAAGTTGGATTTCAAAATTACAAAACGTTGTTATACTTTCAACAATGGAAGCAAAGTATGTTGCTGTTACAGAGGCTATTAAAGAGATGATTTGGTTTCAAAGGTTTGTGGAGGAATTGGAAAAGAAGCACGAGAATATAATATTATATAGTGACAGTCAGAGTGCCATTCATCTTCCAAAGAACTCAGCATTCCATTCTAATACTAAGCATATGCAAACCAAGTACCATTTCATACAACTAGTTTTAGAATATGGACAGTTGAAGCTGGAAAATATATACACCAGCTAGAATTGTGCAGACATGTTAACAAAGGAAGTAACCAAGGAGAAACTAAGTTCTTTTTCAATTTTAGTTGGTCTTCAAGCATGACAGTAAAGGTGAGAAAATTTATAGGCATGTGCAGTAGTGGTGGAGTTACTATGATCGTATCCAAGTGGGAGATTGTTAATTATGGAATCTGATTCACTCTCTAATTTGGAGGTCTTATTTTCAGTTGCATTTGGACCCACTCCATGAAGTGGGGGTATAAGGGGGTCAACGTCCCACCACTTGTGTTGCCACCCACCTGGAGAGGGTTTTGGGGTAGCACCCTCAAATCCAAAAATAGATGTGTTTTCTCTATGTAAATTTGGACCATTTATTATTAGGTCATAGATCGAATGATGGATTTTAGGTAGATTTTTTTGCCCTAAAATTGTAACACATTTTTTTATAAAGAAGATTTCGCATGGTGGTTGAATGTATAAGTGTGTGTATTGTAATTAACGACGATAGAGCGAAGAGGAAGTTACATCAGGTCTGTTGTAGGTTGTATCCCTTCATGATTTTTTGGATGAAATAGAAGGCCTGGTTATTTTCTCTGTAGATGTAGCCCACATTGGGTGAACCGTGTAAATTTGTGTCTCGTGTATTGCTTTATTCTTCTATGTTTTATTTTTGCATTTATTTATTTATCACATTTGATGGATGTACCCTTTTGAGAGGTTTGTATGCGTTCATTAGTTTCATAAAACACCATTATTCTAATTTTTGTAGTGTATCATATAATCAATTTTTTTTTTTTCATTTATTAGAATTTGAATATTTTTCAGGGCTATGTAAAGAACCGATCTAGGCCTGAAGGTTGTATTGTTGAACATTATCTTGTCAAGAAATTTGTTTCATTCTGTGCAAACTACATGAGATACAAAAATAATTGGAAATCACCTTGGTTGCAACGAGGTATGGAGTGATGAGGAAAAAAAACTATAATCAATGGGAGGCATTTTTCTAGTGGTGAAGACTTTGATTTGGATAAAACTTCTTATGAGAAAATCCATCAATGCGTTCTCTTTAACATGGATGAATTTCAGCCTTGGATAGAGTAAGTAGATGTTTATTTATTGCTGTTATATATAACATAATATTAATTAGATCCAACTAAGCTTAAAAAATTTGGGTCAAATCAGGAAGCACCTAAAGAGTATCAAGGAATCCAACCCCCATGTAGTGAGAGATGAAGGGGTGTTGCAAAAAATCTAAAATCGAACATTCATCACTTGGCTATGAGATCAGGTTATTGTCTGCTCTCTTGAATATGATCTTCGATATTTATACTGATTTTCATGTACTGAAAATCATGTAATGTTCTGTAATCATCTTTAAACTATTCTTCTTTGTTTCAATTTCATGGAGATGGAATGCAACATAATGGCAATGACTTTGATATAATAAAATGGTTGGCACATGGTCCAAGGAAAGCTGCAACCAAACATTCAGGCTATTTGATCAACAATTAAAGATTTCATATCAAAGATAAAGAGGAACAAAGAACAACTCAAAATAGCAATGTGTGTATCGATGCTACTACTTTGTGTAGAGCAAGCGCAAAAGACACAAACCCAATGCTTCAAACAATCACATATTATGGTGTTATTAGAGAAATAATCTTGTTGGATTACTATCAATTTTGATACCCCTTGTTCAAATGTGATTGGGTGAATATTCTTGATATGAGGAATGGATGTAGAAAGGATGAAATGGGATTCACACTGGTCAACATGAACAAATTACTTTGTCGAGATAGACTAAAAGATGATCCATTTATCCTAGCATCGCAATCCAAACAAGTCTTTTATGTACATGATCCACTTGATACCAGCTGGTATGTGGTTTTCATATCACCTCCAAGAGGTATCAAAGACACTAATGCATACGAGGTAGAATATGTGTGTCTCTAGAGCAACAAATTTTTTTGGACCTAAAACTACACAAGATGAAAATGCAAATGATGACAACATTCAATATGTCCTTGAAGAATATGAGGGTACATGGTTGGAAGCCTAATTATTGTACTTCAAAAGTAGTTATAATTAATGGAAATAAATTAATAATTAATGAGTGTTGTTAAACATTTTTTATTATATTTTTAGAAAAAAGTTAATATATAATTAATGGGCATCCAAGATAGGAGAGAGGCAAGTAGGTATCTTGAGCATGAGGTTGGCCAATCAGTTATAAGAAGGTAATTTGGTAAAATAAAAAATAGAGAGAATGCAAGTGTTGCTAGGGCATAGGATTAAGAGTCTAATCATGCATACATATTGTATTGTGTTGAAATGAAGGTTTCTTGTGTTGAGTGAGTGTTAGTTATGAAATTGATGTTTCATGTTTGACTCTTAGTCCTAGTCCTTAGAAATAGTACTCGATTTGCATAAATAGATATTTATGTATCTGATGAAAGTCTTAGGATACCCTCTCGTATCATCTTTGATGGTTGGGATGGGTAGGGATGTTTAGATGTCTGCTCTTTATATGGAGAGCTCAGGTTGTCCATTCACCTATATATGTAATTAAGAATTTTCCATTTACATATATAATCATAACTAATTTTGCACTTGAAATAAGATTTTTTCATTCATTTAGCATTATTACAACCATGATTTCTATTTCTCCATTGGGCATGATCCATTTCAAGCATATCTTGGATTTCAGGCCATATCAATTAGAGTATCAAAACATTATCAAGTTTTTAGTTTTCGTAGAGCACTATAATTTAAACAATACTTAAGTGAATTTTACGTCAGAGATTTGAAGGTCAAGATTCACTATTTGTAGATTTCAAAGGTTGTGTTTGTGAAGCACCATTCTAGTTTTTGTATTAACATTGGCATGAACATAAGAAGGTGAAGGAGGAGAAGATATGGTTGTATATTATTTTCTCTAGGAAATTTTAAGTAAGATGAAATCATTCCTCCCAATATTCTTTTGTTCTCATTTGTATATGGTAGCCAACTTCATGTTTGTTGAAATCTATAGACCATGATTTATAAATAGCTTTAAATTGTGCATGTCTCATGTTTTCCTCATACATGCAACTTAATTGTATATAATATCAAGGTCATGTTTAATTTCAAACTATATGGTGAAGGTGGTCACTTTTGGAAAGGTAAACCTAATATGATATTATCTACATTACATGAACTCAAATCATGATATAAGCTATTTACCTCTCAAATCAATGTCATAGTTTGATGAACATCAATGAATTTTTAGAGTCATATGCACTACAAGAGATTACAATTAAAAATTGGCAGAAAAAACAAGACACAAAAAGAATAAAATAATATCAATACAAGAATATCCTTGCATAAACAAAGCTTATGAAGCCTATGTTTGTTCATTATTTTAACTCAAAATTAACAGTTTCAAAGTGCAATAAACCAAACTTACAGTTCTTGTAGTAGAGTAAGGTTACCAAGCTCTGAAGGCAGAGTCCCATTAAGACTGTTTGAGGAAATGCTCCTGAAATGACAAAGTTAGGTTGAGAAATATTTCATGTTTTCCTTATTTAATGCTAGTTTGAACAATCATCAAAAAACTCAGCAGTTTTGAACAATATAAAAGGATAAGCATACAATGATTAAATGAAATCATTTAACTAAATGTACTTTTTATGAGATGTTTTCTAAAAGGCATAGGATACACCCATGCAAAGATAAATTGGTTGGAAGAAAATAGGATTGCATAAGGCTAAAATTTAGTTCAAATTTTATCTTTTTCTATTTTCTTGTTCATTATTCTATCAGAGTTGGAAAACTACATAGTGTCTTGCATTCTCTTCCAGTAAATGCACACATAGATGCACACACCCAAGAGGGCACCCCCAAGAATTTCATCTTCATCAATCTCTTCTATTTTTCCATATTGTTCATAATGAGAGTTATCTTCTAAATATTTATGCTACCATAAAGAATATAAAATGCAAATATTAGCCTCATAAACACATTCTTCTTTATGTCCTTGTAAATTCATTATTCTTTATTTTTGTTGCAATTTTATTTGATCATTGATCACAAGGTTAGTCATAAGTGGAGGAGTTTTTTGTTAAGAGATTGGAAGGTTCATTTTTTTGAACACTCTTGATAATACCTTCATGTGTATATAAAATATTTAGAGAAAAAAAGAACTCTTGTCTCTTGGTTTTCCATTAGTAGAATGGGAGACAAAGAAGTCGAGCTCCATGCAGTCAAATATTTTGAGCCTGACCATTCAAATGAAGCAAATAATGAAGTTGGCAAGCGAGTTAATGAAGTATGGAAAGGCCATAGTATAAGTTTTATTTTTATGACACTACTTTCATTGCTATATATTTATATATTTTTGCAAGTATATTATATTTCTTAATTTGTTTTTCTATTTATCATAAATTATAAAATTAGTTTTCTAATATATAAGCAAACTCCTATATACATAGCAGTTACAACACAACATCAAACTCCAGTGACATCCTACATCCATATTGGTGTCTATATAGAGACTTATCAACTCAAAAATTTAGCTAATTTCATAGCTCTTGTTGTTATTCAAGTAGCCCAAAAAGTAAGAACAATGCAATCGTTTTAATGCAGGGGTAAAACAGTGAAGTAGTTTTCGAGGTATTATATAGAGGATTTTTATGCTATTTATTTATTATGTGTTTATGTATGTATGGATTCAAAAATATTAGAAGGTTTAAAAAAATTAACTTTTTATTTCAGCTGTACACTAATATTAACCTTGTAGAGCTTTTACAGTAAGGATATAGCGGATATTTATCTTTTGTGTATATGATTGGTTTTTGCCATACTTTTCTATTGGGTGAAAGGTTGATATTAGCACACAATAGCCTGAGGAGATTGATTTTAATATTGTTTGGGATCATCATCCCAGTTGTAGTATTCTATGTTTTAGTAGGGAGAAGCTTTGTGGAAATACTTCCACATGGGTTTGCAATTATGGTTATCACAGTTGGTTTCACAACATATGTGAGTATGAAACCTTTCTACCTATATATATGTATGGCTAGTTACTCACTATTTAGTTGTGTGTCATCCTAAGTGGGGTTTGGTAAGCATTATCTGATTTCTGGTTGGGTTTATGTGATTCTTGTTGTTAATAAATGCTAAGTTTTTACAGGTAGCATATATTCAATGAAGAAATTTGATCCATTGGGGTGTGGTAAGCATTATCTAATTTTTGGTTGGGTTTATGTGATGCTTGTTGTTAATAAATGCTAAGTTTTTATAGGTAGCATATATTCAATGAAGAAATTTGATCCACTTCAATGCTCAGCCTAAGTGATAGGAAAGATGTGGGGATATAAATAAATATTGTGAGATAATTAGTTATTATTATTATTATTTTTAATCTCCTTGCTTAAAAAAGTGAGACTAATGTTTCATGAGTCCTATAGTCCATAGAATTTAAATGGACTAGCAATAATACAAGCCCTTAATCATGCTTATAGATTTTATCACTCTAATCAACACTGGATTTCAATATGGTGAATGGTTGTAGTAAATATATATTGTCTTGGTGTGTTGTGGGTATAGTAGGTCATCTTGCCTTGCACTCAATATTTCATTGTTATGTAATACAACCTATTGTTACAATAGATGAAATTCCTCACTCTATCAACATTATATTAAATTTTTATAAGATCCCTTACTACTATTAATATCACTGTATTAACTTTATGTAAACAATATTGTATCAATGTTGTTTGTAGTGGGCTTATTGCTAGTTTGGTGTATGGTAAATATAGTGGTTTTTTGTGTTTTGCATTAAGTGTGTCTCTGAGATGTATGCAATTTTTTGGTACAAGTCCATTGTTTGCATATGACATATTTTCAATTAGAATTCTTGGGCTGATAAATAATTACTTGTGTTGCTTTAAAGTTCACATTTAAGCATGATTTTTTTATAAGACTATCATAAATGTTTGATTTAACTTTTAGTTATCACTGCAAAAAATGAGCACATTTGAAAAGTAACTTCAATTTATTTTAATATATTTGTTTCTAATATGAAATGAAATTAAGATGTGATTTATGAACACAAAAATTATTATTATGCATGTCGTTTCCAAAGTTACCAAAGCTCGGCTTTGCTTTTCCCGCATCCTTTATATATATATTTTTAGGTGAGACCCTAAGAGGGCAGTTTTTTGCAGTGATTTTTATCCATCGTCGTATGACATAGACTTTTTATGATTTCATCATAGATGATAGTTGAATAACCACCTTTAAAGGTCTTTAAAGGGGGTTAGAAATCACTTTTAAAGATCCTTTTTGGTGTAGTGATACGAGGGTGCACTCTATAATTAGACAATTTTTTTGACATAGGGTGAGACCACAAAACCTTACCAAGAAGAGCAACAATTTTATTGAAAAATAGGTAAAATAAAAGAGATAGAAAGGACAACTCTATCAAAAGAGGGTATTTTTCCCTAGAGGGACCCTCTAGATGAAAATCCAAAGACCAACCTTGTAGATAACAAGTTTTCCCATAACTCAAGTTTTGTATTGGAGGGATTTTTTGGCATGTTCAAGATTTGCAAAGGAGACTGCTATGTACTCCCTTACCAACCCTTGAATAGCTTCAACTATTGAGCCTCTAGTATTTTTCCAAATACCCCTAAACCATTTGAGAAATTCAACCTTAAGTGGTATCCCCCGTAAAAAAAATAAAATTATAGTATGTTCAAACAAGTCATTAGCTACTTCAACAAAGGAATCAGGAAGAAGAATTGAAAGGGGCTTACCTTGCTCTACATGTGGATGGGGTGTTGATGGATTAGCGTTTGATGGATCAATAGTGTAGCCCTCTAGTAAGCTCCTCTCACTCTCTGGATTTGCAAGCTTCTCCATGGAATTGTTTGCAAGGTTCCCAAGGGGATTAAAGGGAACCTAAGATTCAAGATCATTGAGGGATGGAGTTTCAACCATCATAGAAACCTCACATCCCATGAAAACTATTTTTGTAGCCAAATGCTTCTCCACTACAAAGTTGGGCTTGTCGTTGGATGACAACAAATATCCCAATTCTTCACTCTTAGCCCTAAAATATGCACAAATTTTGGCAAACTCCAAAGATGGGTAAAAACCCTAAAAATAACACAAAAGTGCCCTAATTTTTTTCACAAATCTTTGAAATGTTTGGATGTTCACTAGTGGAAGAAAAACACCCTCAAAATATTGAAAGCTAAAACCATGAGTGCTTCTGAAAGCAAAAGCGAATGCGGAAGGGCTCTACAACACCCTATTCATAAAGCAAAAGTAGTTGCAGAAGGGCTCTTCAAAATCCTTTTCATAATATATGTTCAAAAGATCTAATTTTAAATATGTAATATTTTTTTCTTCAATAATCATTATATTTATTTGGTATTTTTTCAAAGTTTCAATAATGGCCTAATAATTGATCATTTAGACATTAAAACTAGTTATCTTTATTAGGCTAAGTTTTATTTCTATATACTTTTTCAATTTATCAACCTGTTTTTTTTTTTTTATAAGTAAAAAACCCCTTGCGGGGCCGCCTTGGTCTGAGAGACCACGAACAAGGGGTTCTACACCGTCAAAGTCACCCAGGAGTCGCACCCGACCTTGCCCACACCAACATTATCAATTGGATTTTGGATACCCAATTCAGCCTTTTGGTAGGGTGGATATTTGAACCTGGGACCTCCCTTGAAGGATTACCCTTTCCTCTCCAACTCACCTACAACACCTGGGTAACCTGTATTTTTTAAATCATTAACTTTTGAGTTTTTTGAAAAAACTGTTTTAATTGTGCTTGCTTTCACTAAAGTGAATTAATCCCTTAGATAAATATATGGACTAGTTGTAAACATATGTATTAGTTGTAATGCATTATCTTTATTGAACCTGTACTATGCAATATTACTATAGGAATCATTGAAATAGGGAGGTGATATGGTGATAATGTAATATGGATATAACCATGTCAATTTTATATCTAGAAAAGTAATGAAAAATTAATAAACATGACATTAGTTTTAAGTGATTACAAAATAATATAAGCTCTCTATTTTTGAAGAGATATAGTTTTAAATATACAATATTATTATAATTCATGAAAATATTAAAATATTATAATAATGATGTAATATGAATAAATTATATTATCATTTTTTATATAAATATCATTACATAGTCTAATGGATTTAAAATACAGAAAAAAGCCTTAAATTCCAATCTCATTAAGCTTGCCCTTATAGGTTAAGGTCGGTATCTCATAGGTAAATTATAACATTGGCTGAAAGTATTTTGGAACAACTAGTAGATTGCATGCAATGGAGTGAAAAAGACCAAGTTCAAAGCTTAATATTATGACGGACACCTCAAATGGTTTATGCTAATAAGATAGTATATAATTATCCTAATATTATTGAAATACCATTTCAATTTACCATTGGAATACATGGTCATAATATGACATAACAAGGATTCTCTAGACCTCATATAACTAAATAGAAAAAAATTATATAAAGATAAAGAGGTTAGAGTGCGGAGATAAAAAGATTAAACTTATTTTTTATTGATCATCTATGTGGGTATGGAATTGTAGTTGCTCAACCTCGTGAGTTTATAAGTGCTTTGGCTTTGGATTCGTTAAACAAATAGCTTACTTCATTGACCTTTTGTTATTTGGATTATTTTGATGGCATTCACGTTATATAATATGATTATGGATTTGTAGCAAATTCTAAGTGAATACCTAAAGGTGTGTCGACATGTGAGACAATAATGAAAAAGAAAAAAAAGTAACATACAAAAATCAATCATTAGGTTTATAAGGTTGTGAGGTAGTGATGTTCGCATGTTTTTGTGTTCATTTTACAATATTTAAGATATCCAACATAGTGACGGCCATGGGTGATTATGAAGCACTAGTATATTATGTTTTCTTAGGAAAAAGTATTGTAGGTTAAAATTTTTGAAGATCCTAAGCTTATAATCTAAGAAGACCTCTTCTTTTGTTCAAGATTAGTATTGGAATGCACTAAATCTTTAGATTTTAGATTGGGAAATATTTTCTTGGAGTAAAAAATATATGCTAATGTTAGACCATTAATTATTTTAAATAGGTTCAATATTCCTTCTTAAAATGATTATGCATTTGTTATGAATACAACTTAAAACTAAGAGTTATCGCAATAAATGGAAGACTATTTTCTATAATAATTTAGCATTTATTGGTTAAAGAAAAAACAAGAAATATTCAAGCTATCTTTAAATATAAAAGGGTTGAATTAATAGAGGAAAGTAATGAGTGAATTGTGCTGCTCAATTGAATTGGCAGGAGAAATATGTTTTTTTTCTTTTTTGGAGAACAAGGGATTATACTTGGGTCCCTCACCCTTGACAAATCACAACTCTCCTTTAGAGCTTGAGTTTACAAATATATTAAATTCTCATCAATTGAGTTGTTATAGCTAGATGCATATATCATTTTCATAAAAAGTATGAATTCTTGATTTTCATTTTCTAGATCTTCAATTTTTTGTGAAAACAAATATTCCAAAATTCAACATCCTTCTTCTTAGCATTTTCTTGCAACAACCTTCACAATACCAAAAGTCGACCTCTATTGTCTATGTATTGCATCTTAGGAGATTAATATTTCCAAAACTTTGTGTCATCAGAGTCTACTTCATCAGATCTAGATTGCTTGTTTCCTTCCTAAATTACAAGTGCAACCACAAGAATTGTAATAAACTGTTTATATGAAAACACATTAATGTTTTAAAATACAACAAATATTATCAATGAAAAACATTAAAGTAAATATTAATCATTATTTAATTTAGGCAGCTAACATTTTCTTGTCAGCTTTAACTAAACTACTACTTCCTCTAACCATGAAAAAGAGAATTTAACTTCACAACCCTCAATTAAAACTCCTCTATTGGTTAGCTTATCTGCACATTTATTTTCCTTCCCTTAACATATGTCTAAGTCTGATTTCTTCAAAATTTGTAGCAAGGTATTGTATTTACACAATTATCTCTTGTATGTTCCATGGAGCCTTTGCTTTCCTCATAATTGTATTTATAACTGTTATTGAATCACCTTCCATACATACTCTATTTCATTTCATTTGTTTGCATATTTTTAACCCTTCCAAAGTTGCCCAAGATTTAGCTTCATTATTTGTATTAAATCCACTATTGAAAGCATAATGAGATAAAATATCTCCTTTATTATTTCTAATTATTCCTCCTCTTTCTGGTCTTGTATTTCCTTTACAAGCCCCATACAAATTTAATTTGACCAACTCCACTTTGGGTGGTTTCCATTTTATATTCATTACCTTCTTTTTGTTTCTCCTGTACCCAACATCATAAATCCATTTGATGAATTGACTCCATATATCAATCTTATTTGCTTCAAGATAAGGAATTGGGTGAGTTGATAGGGTTGGTTTAGACTCCTTTATGGCTAAACAAATCTTCCTTTTCATTACCTCTAAACTAATTTCTTTTCCTTTAAACATTCTTCTATTCATTTTCAACCATATAGTCTACAATATTGTATCTTTTGATATATCCTAGATGTAAAGCCTCACTTTTAAAAGTGCTTTGTCATTGCTTTAACCTTTCTTCAATTCTATCATTCATCACCATGTATTTACCAAACATATTAGGAATTTATTGCCATAGCTTTTAGACTATTGAGCAGTGTCCCAAGAGATGGTCTATCCTCTCCTTATTTTTACATAGAACACATTGTGAGGGTCCATGAAAACCCCTTTTTATAAGGTTATCCAAAGATATTTTTTTCTATGAAATGCTAGCCAAACAAACATTTTGACTTTAGGAATGCTTGGGCTATTCCAAATACCTCTCCATATTCTTGCAGTATTCCTATTTTGTTGGTGCTTTACATTATATGTGCTTCTTCTTGTGTATTCTATTGAGCTATTCAACTACCAAATCAACTTATCCTCAACTCCCCTTAAAATAATCATCGTTATTTTTATGCTCAATTGCCTCCTAGCTCAATGTCTTGTATACTTGTAAAAAAATATTCTTTCTATTTGTATCTTCCTTCCTAATCCTTGTACATAATGTTTGAAACCTTATCACCATATTTTTCTTGAAGTAATATCATCCATGGTTTCAAAATTAGATCTAGATTGAGTGGTTTTTTATCACACCAAGTATCCATACAAATAGAAATTTTTTCTTTAGTTCCCACCACCCATATTAGACCTTTAATCATTAGATCAGTTGATTTTTTAAAATTTTTCTATAGTGGATAACCATTTGGTAGTGAGAATGCAACAAATATTAATCTTGGGTCATTGGGATAAATGTACTTAGAAGAATTCTTGCCCATTGTCTTTGACACTCTTTGTACAATCTCTAAATTACTTTTCCCCTAAGAGCTAAGTTTGCATCCGTAAGAACTCTTAAATAAAGACCTCTCCTATTTTTATCATCACACACCTTACTCCATTTCACCAAAAGAAATTTTATTTTATCATGTAATGTTGACCACAAAAGTGACCACATAGTATAGATTAAAAATTTCTATCGATTTTGGCATACTATACAAGGATGTATTATATGTTGGAATGGATTGTAAGACTTATTTAATTAGATAAAATCTTCCTACTAATGATAACCATTTGCGTTTCTATATCGATAGTTTATTCTGAAATTTACTTATAATTGGATTCCACAATTCCATCCTCATTTTCCTCTCAAATATAGACATCCCTAGATAAGTTGCTGGTAAATTACCTCCATTTGAAGTAACCTGCATATCCCTGATTTTATTCTAGCAAGAGTGTTTAGGAAGTAAATTTTGGATTTGTCCTATTAACTTTCTACCCTGACACTCTTTCATATTCCTTTAATAAATTATTCAAATATCTAGCCTTGTTTATCCCTACCCTCCCAAAAAGGGTTGTGTCATCAACATACTATTGATAAAAGATGTTGTTGATGTTATTACTAGCCTTGAGTCTACTTATTAGCCTATATTTGTTAGCCTTCTTAAAGTTCCTACCCAATACCTCTACCATAATAATGAACAAATATGATGATAGAGGATCTCCATATCTAAGACCTCTCTTGGCTATAAATGATTTTGTTACTAACCAATTGACCAACACTGATTATGATATTGTAGAGATAAAATTTAATCCATTTGACCCATTTCTTCCCAAATCCAATTTTTTTTTTAAACTTCGAAAAGAAAATCCCATTTAACCCTATCATAGGCTTGTAGGCCCAAAATGGCCACATGCTTAGTACAATTTTGCAAAATTTTGCCTAAGGGATAAAGTTATCATTCCGCACATCTTGTAGTACGTTTTGGAGCGAATCCGCAACAGGAGGTATGAGCTTGCTCAACACTTAGTTATTTTTTCATGCTTAAAGCAATTCCACTAAGTTTATTTCTAGCTCCGGATTGGTGGCGAGCTTGAATTCATAAAGTTTTGAGAAAGCAGTGACATCAACTATGAAAAAGTGTGGATTGACATATTTGCAAACGACTAAGTATTGAAATTAGTGATTTTTGGAGTCTTCTTTGTTTTCGTCTCCGAATTGGCAATGCTATGAAATCTGCAAAAGTTTCAAGGAAACTGTAACATCAACGATAAAAAAGTACAAATTGACAACTCGGAGGACAAATGAAGTATTTTATTCTGGAATGGTGGTAGGGTGTTTTATCCTAAAAGCTATCCAGAATAGAGAAGGAATAACTTCACACTATGATGGGCACGGATCGACAATCACGTGCTAATACACTTGTTCTACCCGAAATGAAATCCAAAAAAATGATAAGGAAAGGATGACGTTGTTTATATTCTAGTGTGAATTGAAGGAGGCTAAGGAACAAGAGCAGATTCGATCATGTTTAGCTTTCAAAGGTCCAAATTGGAGATTCTGTAGCTTTTGATACAGAAGGATGGCGTCACCTAAATTATAAGAAAAATGGTGTTGTATTCTCCCCATAATTTTTTATAATATTATATCAGATTTAATCTAAACCATATAATGATGATCAATGGTGGAGATTGTGTTGACAAATCTTATATGTTTAAAAAACATTTCTTCACTGAGATTGGAACAGTTAGTTGGACTATGAAGCGTCGAAGATTTTTTAGAAGATCTAACCAGAGGTGGTTACAAATCGACAATGGCAGATGGCCTCCAAGAAAAATAAACGGTAATGAATGACTTCCAATGACCCAAAATCTAGTTTTATCGAGTGACTAGCAAGTTGTAGAGACCCGAGCTACCATGGTGAACCATTTTCATCGGATTTCCCAGAGGATGCACTAGTAAGCAGATGCCAGCTAGATCTCTCTACTATACTGTCAAAATAAGATCTTTGTAATGCTTATTGATTATTTTAATTTTGCAAAACTATAAGTAGAGGTCAAACCCTCATTTTTAAGGGTAAGCTCTAGCATGTTTGCCTGTACTACTATAAATATTCTTGGAAATCTAATGGAAGGAGCATTACATTGATCTTCGTCTCAAATCTATGTTCTCATGCTTGATATCAAAGGTTTAGATTCTTTAGTTGTATTTTTGTAAATACTTGAATGGTTAGTTTGTGCCTAATTAATGGATTACTAGTTGTTAGAGTAATTGAAATCTGCTTCTGAGTTTGTTCTTTATTGTTGGGGAGTGTATTTTTGTAAAATTTAGGTTTTGGTGAATTCTATTATTTGGATTATCATTGCCTGGATATTGAAATTTCTTGCTGCAATATTTCTTTGCTGTGCGTTATTGAATGAGGAATAATCTAATTTGAGATAATTTTTATTTGAGTTATGTGTCTTTGGTTTGTTTTTTGGGAGATTTCTATGGTGTTGCAATGCTGTTAACCTATCCATATACTATTATTCTCATTTATCTAACCCTAATCTTCCCTTACCCTAAACTTCAAACCCTAAGTGAGCATAATTGAATCAACGACCTGTTAAGTTGACAAGGAACCAACCTACTCTAAAGGTTGGATCGAAAACCCCTATTGTGGTGCCTAGTATGCAATGACCCCCATGATTCATAGTCTTGTGTGATGTATCAACACCATGTTCAACAAGCTATGGATCAAGCTAAAAGAAATCAAAAGGGAAGAGTCAATATGTTATGGAACCCAGATCAAATCATGGCTAGGGAAAGAGCTAGATGAGGAAAGTCCAATTGCTGTTATGACAAGGTCTGGGAAGAAATATTTGCAAGTAGATCCACAAAAAATGGGGCATTTCCAAGTCCCTTCTCAGAAGAAAGTAGACTCCCTTCCACAAAGCAGTGATACCTTCCCTATTCCTCTAGCTAAGGGGAAAGAGAAGACAAATAGTTTTCCTAGGAGACCAGAAAAGGAAACAGAGGGAGATCGAATGAGATCTAAAGGTGAAGATCAAGAAAGGCTTAGGTTCCCCTCTATTACTAAAAGACAAAGGTTAGAGGCCACCCAAAAATATAAAAGAAGATATGGTGAGCCAGAAAGAGGATTGGAAAAACTCTCTTTGACTAAATCTGAATACAACATTGTTGAAGAAATGAAGAGAATCCCCTCAAAAGCTAGCTTGTATGACACTCTGTTCATTCCTGGTCAGATTGACTTACTTAAATCTTCCCTCAGTAAAAACCCATAGAATAGTTTGGCCACTACAATCCTTAGTATGCCATCAAAAAAGAAAGAAATGACACCTGTTGTGCTAAAGAATAAACCTCCCCCTTTCTATATATCCCTAAGAATGGAAGGTTGGGTAGTCCAAAATTGTATGATTGACTCAGGAGCATCAACTACAGTAATGCCTAAAGTAGTCTATGAAGATATGGGTATGGAGTATACCCGATCTTGTCCTAGAGTGTTACAACTAGATGGGACACCTATCAAGATAGTTGGAGTTATTAAAGATGTACTGATGAGGTTGCACAGAGCCCCTGAGGTGACAGTGGTGCAAGAAATAGTGGTGGTTGATTTAGAACCCTATTTTGGATTATGCCTCTCAAGAGAGTTTACTACAAAGCTAGGAGGATGTATGTACATGGATTATTCTAGCATGGTAATCCCTTTTAAAGGGAAAAGGATAAGGATAACACCTAAGAAACCAGTAGCTTATCATATTGAAAATATTGAAGAGGATATGTGTAATATTAACCCTTTGGAGGAATTTGAGCTAGTAGAAAATATTGAGGAGCTAGACATTGAAGATGAATTACCTTTCAGAGAAGATTATAGTCAGTTTGGAACTGGTATGGGTACATATAGCATCACAACTGAATCATAAAAGAAAATTCCTGCTATATCCAACCAATCCCTGAGGGAGAAAGAAACATGGGTCATGCACTTTGATGGTGCTAAATGCAGAAATGGTGCAGGAGCCGGTGTGGTCCTACAATCCCAATCAGAAGGGACAAATAATTTTGCTTATAGAATGACATGGTCATGTACTAACAATGTTGCAGAATATGAGGCCCTATGTCTCGGATTGATACAAGTTGAAAGCATGGGCATCAATATTTTGAACATATATGGTGATTTCGAGTTAGTAGTCCATCAGGTAAGGAATAGGTGCAGCAGTAAGCATCATTACTTGAAAGCTTACAGAAATAGGGTATGGGATCTAATGGAATCATTTGATGCCCTGAATTTAAACTTTGTTCCCAGAGAAAAGAATACCTTGGCTGATTCATTAGCAACAAAGGGTGCTAACTTCAACCCTTCTGTAGACTTTGGAACCAAGAAGACCAAGGGAATTAAAATGATTTTCAGGCCTACAGTACCAGACAAGCAGATTTTTTGGTAGGTTTTTGAAAGTGATGAACAAATTCTTGACTTTTTGGTAAGAGAAGCATGTCTCTCAATGGTCCAAGAGGAGAATTTGGAGGAAATTGATCAGCAAGACATTATCCAACTAAGAAACAATCATATCCCAAGAGGGTTGGTCACCCTCGAGAGTTTGTTCGATAATGAGGACAAAAAGAAAGTCAGAGTTGTGAAGGTCAATGAAAAAATTTATAAAGAAGTAGAGGTTGGAATAGAAAAGAGGTTGAATGTTGGAGTCCAATGCTCACCTGAGGAAGCAGAAGATATTAAAGCTCTATGTTTGAAATACCCAGACATTGTGGCTTGGTCATATGAGGACCTTAAGGTGTATGACAAAAAGGTTATCCAACATACTATTGAGTTAGAGCCTGATGCAAAACCATTCCGATAGAAGTAGAGGCCTGTCAATCCAAGGATAGAGGCCATTATGAGAGAGGAGATCTTAAAGTTGTTAAAGGCCAAGATAATATACCCAATAAAACATTCCACTTGGGTAGCCAATTTGGTACCCGTAAGAAAGAAGAATGGGGATATACGCTTGTGTGTAGACTTTAGAAATCTGAATCAAGCATCCCTTAAAGATCACTACCCCCTCCCTTAGATTGATCAGATCTTATAGGTAGTGGTAGGAGCAGAGAGATTCTCACTACTGGATGGTTACTCTGGATACAACCAAATTTGGGTAAAATATGAGGACCAGTTCAAAACCACATTTACCACAAAATGGGGTACATTTACCTACCAGAGAATACCTTTTGGGTTGTCCAATGTAGGAGCTACATTTTAGAGAGCCATGGATTATGCCTTTGGAACACTGATCAACAAATTTATTCTGATTTACCTAGATGACATGACTGTGTTTTCTCATAATAAAAAGGATCATCTGTCTCATTTGGAACAAGTTTTTCAAAGGTGCAGAGAATTTGGCATTTCACTCAATCCTAAGAAGTCATTCTTTGCAGTTCATGAGGGAAAAATATTAGGCCATGTGGTCTCAAAAGAAGGCATGGCCATAGACCCAGATAGAATTAGAGCAATTCTTGCTCTTCCCTTGCCTACGAACAAGAAGACTTTGCAGTCTTTCCTAGGCCAAATCAACTTTGTCAAGAAATTCATTTCTGATTTTGCATAGAAGGTAAGGCCTATATCTGAGCTACTCAAGAAAAAGGCTGAGTTCAAGTGGACTAAAGTTAGGAAATAAGCTTTTGAGGTCATCAAGCAATCCATTGCAATAGCTCCAGTACTGATAAATCCAGACTTTAGCAAATATTTTATTCTTTATGCATATGGAGCTGAAGAGAGTTATGCCTCAGTACTCACCCAGAAATATGATCAAGGGGATGAACACCCTGTGTTCTTTTGGAGCCAGACACTGCATGATTATCAGGTCAAATATAACTTCATTGAAAGACAAGTGTTTGTTGTGATGAAGTCACTGAAGAAATTTAGGCAATATCTGGTACAGAGCAAAACCCTGGTGTATGTGGTTCATCCAGATGTAAGAAGTTTTATCCTGCAGGGTGATCTAGGAGACAAAAGAGTTGGTTGGATTACCAAAATCCAAGAATATGATGTGGAAATACATCCCACCAAGTTGGTAAGAGGTAGATCCTTGTGCCAAGGGTTAACATAAGCTGCAACATTGGTAGAAGTAACAACTTGCTAGGCAGCAGAAGAAAACTAGGTGGAAATGGTACAAAATGTAGACTCTGATTGGATCGACCAGATGATCAGGTATTTCCAAACTGGAGTATGCCCTCCTAATATGAATGCATCTCAAAGAAGGAGATACTGGCTTCATGCTTTGAAATATGTATTACTACCAGAGGGCTTATACAAAAGAAACTTGGATGGAGTTCTTTTAAAATGTTTAAAGGATGATCAACAAAAAAGAGTCATGGAAGAATTTCATGGAGGATTAGCTGGTGGACATAGCTCAGGTAGGGTTACAACTTTGAAGATCATAAGAGCAGGCTATTATTGGCCCACTATATTCACTGATGCTTTCAAAACTACCCGGGCTTGTGACAAATGTTAGAGGTATGTTGGAAGAACAAGGAATGCTTCATCCCCCCTGAAGCCTATACAGGTTGAGGAGCCTTTTCAACAATGGGGGCTAGATTTCATAGGGGTTATCAACCCAAATTCTTCAATAGAGCATAATTTTATCTTAACTACCATAGATTATCTTACCATATGGGTAGAAGCCATTCCTACCAAGAAGGCAGACCAGGAGGTTGTGATCAATTTTATGGAAAATTTGATTTCTAGGTTTGGAGTCCTAGAAGCCTTGGTGAGTGACAATGGCCCAAATTTCATAGGATCCAAGTACATTGAATTTTCTAGCAAGTATGGCATCACTCTTAAAAATACTTCAAATTATTATCCACAAGGTAATGGACTTGCAGAATCTACCAACAAAAACCTATTAAGGATTTTGAAGAAATCTCTGGAAGGTAACAAAAGAAGTTGGCACCTATTGTTGGACCAAGCTCTATGGGTAGACATGATTACTATTAAAAATTCCATTAAGACTTCTCCTTATGCACTGGTATATGGCAAAGAGGTGGTGTTGCCAATTCATTTAGAGATTCCAGCACTTAAGCTTGTCAGTCCAGAAGAAGGGTCAGAGGAAGATCCTGTGAAGACTAGGTTAACACACTTGCTGCAGTTGGAAGAGAGCAGAGCTCAGGCATATGATAGCTTTCAAAAATATTCATCAAAAATTAAAGCATGGTTTGATAAGAAATCCAGGTTCAAAAAATTCCAAGTTGGGGATTCAGTTCTCAGATGGAATGTTGACAGAGCAAAACTAGGCAAGCATGAAAAGTTTGATTCTTTTTGGGATGGTCCTTTCAGAATAGTGGAAGCTAAGGAGTCTAATGTATTTCAGCTGGAAGGTCTAGAGGGAAACATACAACCCATTCCGGTGAATGGTTTTCACCTCAAGCTCTACCATGGGTAAGAAGTGAGCTCATTGTAACATATGTATATATATTGTACAATAATTTCCCCTCCTTTCTACAATTTCTATTTTGAATTCTTTCTACACTTTGTAATTGGTTTGTTTCAAAAAAATTTGAAAAAAGGAAAAAATTACAAAAAATGACTAAGTACGGGCAAGAGAGCACGGTAATGTTCCATTCCACACTGAGTACTATATAAACATTTTTTAAAATGACGTTCCGCTTTTGAATCCGCATCAAAATGCATCGGATTTTGGCAGAATGGTGTACAGGTTTCTATCCCGCATAAAGAAGAACAAAAGTGGCACCAATCCGGGGACCTCCCAAAGCTAAAGATAGCCAGAGCAAAATCGAGGTGAAATTTCATGCATAATATTTCTAAGTATCAAGCAGACTCAAAGGGCTCTTAAGCCGTCAGAGCGAAATCAAGCCGGAGCCAAACGACAAGTTCAAACATAACATGTGGAGGCTAGAGAGTGCTCCCACATTCAATTCTAATGAACTCACACCAGAATCAAAGAGTAGCCGAAGGGGTGTGATGAGCTGGCAACACAATTTGAAAGTTTGACCAATGAAAAGATAGGATGCCACCATCGAGCCATCAAAGTGAATGATGGAAAGGATTGGAAAGTGTGCCAATAGAGATATCATGCAACAGCTACATTAATGGTGGAAGATACGCATGCTCCAAAAGATAAAAGTAATGAAAAGCACATACAAAGTCCATTTGAAAGCCCTTTACATCTACAGAACAGTAAGAAAGCACAATGATACCTTGGAGGATTTACTGCAAATCGAAAGAACAAAGTTTACCACTATCAGAATGGCTCCCAAAAGGTCATCCACTAAATCATCGAAGATAGGGACAAGACTGCAGGTTCATGTACATCGGACCAGTCGAGTTGCAGATATAGTAATGACAAGAGTAAGGAGGACCCGCCTGAGGACAGGTTTCAAATTTCCATACTTTGAAGGGAAGCCAATGCATCGACAAGGTACTATAGCTATAAAATATTTTTTGTTCTCTTATATCTGTGATTCTGTACATCACTACCCCGAACTAGTCTCTGCTATGATTCAATTCTATGATTCTAAAAATAGAATAATTAGAACCCCTGAGGGCACTCCCCTATTCTCCATTACAAAAGAGCTTTGCTATGAATTATTCACCGTAGGGGTAGGACCACCCTCAAAATCTAGACCTTTTAGCATAGCAGAGCTAGATAGGGCTTACGCTGCAATGGTAGCTTTAGAAGAAAAGAGAGAGGCGTTAGAAAAATGGTTGCATCTTAATTTTAGAAGGATAAGGAATGAAGACGAAATGCCCGAAGTCCCTATTCACATTGATGAATTTGCAAGCCCCGAATTATTTTCTATGTTGGCTTGTATGGAGGGTTTGGACTCCGATAGAATGGTTCATGGTTGGAAAATTTCCACAGCATATTGTATCTCTAATGAAAATATGTATAAGAAAGATGCCAGAGAGAAGGGTACTAGAGTGATTTATTTTGATTGGCCAGCTTTTCTCGCACAGAGGATACATGAGCAGCTGGTAAACATGAAAAGGGGCATTGATGCTCCCAATTTTAGGCATTGCTCAAGTCTGGTATGGATGTTCTATGCAGCCACCAAAGATAGAATGCAATGGATTCCGGCCAAAGATAAAACCAGTGATGGGGAACCCTTGTCGGTGTATTATTGGACAAATCATTTAAAGAGTAGTGAGTCCTATTATAGATTCAACTTGGAATTTTTGGAACCTACCCTAAAAATAATGTATAATAAGTGCCCTAGGTTGCCACCCTTAGCTGAACAGATTCTGAGAAAGAAGGATGCAGAGGAAGGGGATTGGTATTTTCTAACAGAGGGCACAGTAATCAGGTTATATGGTTTCATGGATAAACCCTTTCTCCTACCCCACTTCATTATAGAGAGGCTTTTCGCCCTAGAGTATTTAAGGTAGGTGGAGTACATTGATGCGAACTATGGTTCGGGGAGGAAGAAGAAATCTTTACTTACTTACCACCCTATGAATGGTATTACTATCACTAAGTGGCAGAGCCAACAAATTGACCAATACCTTGATAGGTTAGGTCTATTTTATATTCCCCAAAGATGGAGTTATGACCCTGATGGTATTTTCACTGCAAGAAATAAAACCCTAAATGGAGATAAGGCCTATAAGTTTGAAAAAAGGCCTAGGGCTAATTTTGAACAGGGAAGAAATAATGATGAGACTACTCTTTTGGAGTGGAATGTCTCAAATATGGATCAGTTACCTCCATGGTTGGATTTTTACGAATAGATTGTTGATTTCGATCCTGACCATAAGCTCAGTCATCGGATTTCAGAGGATATAATTAATAATATTAAAGCTGAATCTACAAAAATGAAGGACACTCCTCCTGAGGAAGAAGTCGTAGAGAGAGGAAGAGAAGAGGAGAAAAAGGGACCATGGAAGGAAGCAAAGATTACAGATTGGTGGCGTATGAGGGTCGAAATTGGAAAACCCAAATCAAAATTTGGAATGAAAATTGATAAGGAATTTTCAAGAAGATATAATAAGAACATTGAAACCTGGAGACCAAAGGATGTCAGACATATAGTATTGATGGTTGAAAAACCCCAAAATGGCTTTGAATCCCTCCCTCCTCCTACACATCAAGAGACTCGAAAAAAAAAGCTAGAAGCTTCTTTGATCATGGCTGAGGTACTCAAAACTTTTAATCCTACCACTGAGCAGGTGGAGAAGTTTCCTAAGGGGGCTAAGTTGATGAGCAAAATGCAATATTCTAAAGAAAAATTTGTTAGTACCCCAGTAATTGAAACAATATCTAGGCCTAAATGTTTAGCTCTAGGAGGATAGCCTCTAGACATAGATATTTATTGGAGAGAGGGATGAAAGTTTTAGGTTTTGACCTCTTTCTTTTGCCCCTACAACATCGATTGAATTACGACCTATTTTTGAGCAGTCACTACTTTTGGAGTAGTGCAAGAAGATGTATTGGAAGAAGATTTTGAAGATGAGATAGTTGCTTTTCAATTAGTTTATAGAAGGACTAAGAGAGCCCTAGAAAGAGAGGAGAGAGAAATTTTGAAGAAATAGAAAATGGATATGGAGGAAATTGCTAAAGAGGTAGATGATTTGGCCATGGAAGAATTGATTGATCAAGAGCAACAACTAGAAATAGAAGTAGAACAAGAACACCCTACATCTGTAGGTGAAGGTATGGCTTCTAATCCCTCTTCTCCTCTTCATCTCCATGAATCCCCAAAGGAACCTCCCTCCCTTTCTAATCAAGAAGATGTGGCAAATGTACCTCCTCTCTCTCACAGTCCACCCCATGTTTCATCAGTAGCTATGGAGGTACAGGTCAGTTCTATTTTGTCACAACCACCTCAAACCCCACCTCCCACTTCTGAGGGTCCCACTTCAACATCCACCATCACTCCACTTCCATATTTTTCATCACCACCATCAATGGGACACTATGTTCCAAGTACATCCACCCATTCCACTATTAGTCATGTATCTATTTCTTTGAGTTTACCTATTTCAACAATAACAGTAGTTATAGAGTCCACTATTGTAATAGAGGTTGTTGTAACTATATCTTCACCCCCACCAACAACAAGTTAGTCCACCCTTTTGTTTTTGGTATCTCCCCTGGCTATTGGTCTTTCAAAGCCCTTGACTATACCAAAGGAGTAGGCAGCCACTCAGAGCATAAATGACTACTGGGTAGAGAAGCTTACTAAGCCTTCTAACAGGATGGTTGTAAGAAGAAGTATGTATGTTGACCCTATTTCTAGGTAGAGGATATCAAGATCTATGACTCCACTAGTGAGTAAACCTGAGACTGAAATGACAGTTCAAGATTATCGAGTGGAGGAGGTCATAGAAGATATTGACAAACTCCCTGCTGAAGATGAGCTAGGGATAGCCAAGGCCCACTTAGATACCTTCTATGTAAAAAATGATATAGTCATAGAGAAGGTGGATAAGCTAGAAAAAAAGGTTGAGAAGCTTAAAAAGAACCTCAATGATCAAAAGGAGATAGAAAAATCTCTGAGGAAGGAGGCCAAGGGTTGGCAAGAAAAGTTTCAAAAGGCCAATAAGTTGAAGGACCAATTAGAAGAATAGAAGAAGCTGAATGAAGATCAGGCAAAAGAAATTCAGAACTTAAAGCATCAGCTTCAGATTGAGAAAGCTAAGTCCTCAGGATTTTCTAAGGATGAATTGAAAAATATTAAGGAGTTGCTTTCTAAGGTTCAAGAAAAGTGTTCAGGACTTCAACTTATGATTGATTACCTTGAAGATGCCAGCCGATTACTCTCCACCATTCAGAAATATTTGAATCAAATCACTAGAGAGTTACAACCTATGGTGATTCCAGCAAGAACAGATGTACAGGTTGGTTGATAGCAGACTCAATGATTCTGCTAAACCAATTCCTAATAAAGAATGGAATCTGGCTAGAGTTGCTAC
Source organism: Wollemia nobilis (assembly GCA_028583015.1). Classification (NCBI taxonomy): domain Eukaryota; kingdom Viridiplantae; phylum Streptophyta; class Pinopsida; order Araucariales; family Araucariaceae; genus Wollemia; species Wollemia nobilis. The sequence continues at coordinate 1,554,527 of JAQPPZ010001836.1, read as the reverse complement.
CAAAATAGTGGTTAAAAAGCATAGGGCAATTCAAAGGGCCTGGCTATTGGTTGACAGGATGGAGAGGGGGATTAAAGATATTGTTGAAATAAATGAGGAAATGATTCAAGTTGGTTTTAAAGGACTCTGGAAGGAGGATCACAACTTGTTATCTATGGAAGAGATCCAACAAAGCATCAATGAGAATTTACAGGATGAAGCTGGAATTGATTCTTTAGAAGAGCCACTATCCCAAGAACAAGCTGCCAGACTGATCATGGACTGTACTAGGTTGAGAGACCTCATGGAGGATCTGGTGACTAGAGGGAATGCTGCTAACTATGAAGATGTTGGAGAATTATAGTATGTTTATAAGCAGCTTAAAGAAACATCAAATCCCTCTAAAGAAGCCTGGAAACAGGCTCTACAATCTCTAGAATTGATGATCCAGTTGTTTGGAGATACCTCTGGTGAGGGTAATCATAAAATACCTACTCTGAAGAAGAAGAAGCAGATGAGGAGGCCGAGGAAGAGGCCCATGAAGAAGGAGAACAAGATGGAGCAGTTACAGGCCCAGAAGGGGCTCACACTTAGTTCATTTTTGTTTTGTACATATACATAAGTTTTGTATTTCTATTTTTACTCTAACAATTTGTCAGAAATAAGCAATAAAGGCATGAAGCCCATAGAGCAGCAGATTTTGTGTGAAGGCATTCTTTGAAATAAGGCCTTATAGAGGAGGTAGAGTTGTGTATAGTCCTTGAAGATAGTAGCAATAACTGGTATTTTTGATATAGTCTCTGTATGAGCGGATAAGTGCTATGTATTTTTGGTATCACTTCGATATGAACCTCTACTCTCTCAAGAAAATTGGTAAAAATTTTAGAGAGTAGTGTTTGTATGGAAGTTATTCTATAAAGTATATTTTTGAAGAGAAGTATATTTGACTCCTAAGGCCCAATGGATAAGACTCTGAGTTCGATTGGCTTTGCAAGCAAATCCACCCGGGAGGCGCCAGAATGTAGGCCCAAAATGGCCACATGCTTAGTAAAATTTTGCAAAATTTTGCCTAAGGGATAGAGTCATCATTCCACACACCTTGCAGTGCACTTTGGAGTGGATCCGCAATAGGAGGTATGAGCCTACCCAACACTTAGTTATTTTTTCATGCTTAAAGCGATTCTGCTAGACTTGTTTTTGGCTCTGGATTGGTGGCGATCTTGAATCCATAAAGTTTTGAGAAAGTGGTGACATCAGCTATGAAAAAGTGTGGATTGACATCTTTGCGAATGGCTAAGTGTTGAAATGAGCGATTTCAGGAGTCTTCTTTGTTTTTGGCTCAGATTGGCGATGCCCTGGAATCCGTAAAAGTTTCAAGGAAATAGTGATGTCAGCGATGAAAAAGTGCGGATTGGCGACTCGGAGGATGAATGAAGTATTTCCTTCTAGAATGGTGGTAGGGTGTTTTATCCTAAAGGCTATCTGGAATGGAGAAGGAGTTACTTCACACTATGGCGGGCCCGGATCGGCGATCACGTGCTAATACACTTGTTCTGCCCGGAATGAAATCCAAAAAAATGATAAGGAAAGGATGACATCATTGATATTCTAGTGTGGATTGAAGGATGCTAAGGAACAAGAGTGGATTCGATCCTATTCAGCTTTCAGAGGTCCGGATTGGAGATTCCGTAGCTTTTGATACAGAAGGATGATGTCACCTAAATTTTAAAGTGGAATGGCATTGTATTCTCCCCGCCATTTTTGATAAGCTTATATCAGATTGAATCTGAACCATACAATGAGGAGGATCAATGGTGGAGGTTGTGTTGACGAATCTTAGATGTTTAAAGAACATTTCTTCACCGAGATTGGAACAGTCAGTTGGAAGATGAAGCGTCGAAGGTTTTTCAGAAGATCGAACCAGAGGCGGTTATAGATCGACAATGGTAGATGGCCTCCAAGAAAAATCGATGGTAATGAATGACTTCCAACGGCCTGGACTCCAGTTCTATCGAGTGACCAGCAAGTTGCAGAGACCCGAGCTGCCATGGCAGACCATTTTCAGTGGATTTCTCGAAGGATGAACCAGTAAGCAGATGCCAGCTAGATCTCTCTATTGTGCTATCAAAATAAGATCTTTGTAATGCTTCTTGATTATTTTAATTTTGCAAAACTATAAGTAGAGGTCGAACCCTCATTTTTAAGGGTCGGCTCTAGCGTGTTTGCCTGTACTACTGTAAATATTCCTAAAAAGCTAATGGAAGGAGCATTACATTGATCTTCACCTCAAATATATGTTCTCATGCTTGATATCAGAGGTTCGGATTCTTTAGTTGTATTTTTGTAAATGCTTGAATGGTTAGTTTGTACCTAATTAATGGATTACTAGCTGTTAGAGTAATTGAAATCTGCTTCTGAGTTTGTTCTTTATTGTTGGGGAGTGCATTTCTGTAAAATCTAGGTTTTGGTGAATTTTGTTATTTGGATTATCATTGCCTGGATATTGAAATTGCTTGTTGCAATATTTCTTTGTTGTGCATTAATGAATGAGGAATAATCTAATTTGAGATAATGTTGGTCTGAGTTATGTATCTTTGGTTTGGTTTTTGGGAGCTTTCTATGGTGTTGCAATGTTGTTAACCTATCCATCCACTATTATTCTCATTTCTCTAACCCTAACCTTCTCTTACCCTAAACTTCAAACCCTAAGTGAGCATAATTGTGTCAACAACCTGTTAAGTTGACAAGGAACCAACCTACTCTAGAGGTTGGATTGGAAACCCCTATTTTGGTCCATCCAATGTTGAGTGTTGAGTTGTAGCTATCGGGTGCAAGCCTGGACAAAAAATAGGAAGATAGATAGCCGTAGTATCGAGTGAAAACTTGGTGCAATTCAGTGCCCAACAAGGTTTTACTCATACCAAGTTTTAAGATTATTGCTCTCTCTCTTTTCTTGAAGTTTTTGAATGCATAACTTCATGATATACTATGATCTCGTCTAGAATCTATCTGCCTTTCACAAATCCTCCTTACTCTTCTAAAATAATTTTGTCTAACAATGATCTTAACCAATTTTCTATCACTTTGAAGATTATCTTATATGCCATATTATATAGGCTTATGAACATGAATGAATCAAACAATTCTACATTCTTCTTTTTTGGAATCAGGGTAAGATATGTTGCATTTATTTTATAAGGTATATACTATTTTTGCCTAGACCGTTCAATTACCACCAAAAAAGAATCCTTCTCTATTTCCCAATTATGTTGATACAATGCTACAGAGAGCCCATCCAAACCTAGGGATTCATCCTTATCAAAAGAGTGTTAGATTTTAAGCCAAACAATCTCAAGTTCCAGTATAATAAAGTAACAATATCCTAGGCCTTAACATAATTTAAAAAGAGTAGAATTAAATATAAGAGAAATAAAAGTATAGCCAATATAAATTACAATAACATTCACTGTAACATAAAATATGAATGTAATTGGCCAAAATCATTCACGTACTAGCATAAAAAATACTTGCAATAATATTGCTCAAAATTTGTATACAAGACTCCATGTTATAAATGCTTGCTATGGTGATTATTTATAGTTTGTTTTCCCAATACAATATATGGAGCTTTATCTCCATAGTATAGAGATAGAAAGGTGACTCTTCCATACTTGACTCTTGCAATCCTCACATGTCTAGGAGTTGCAACCTTTCCTATTCTTTACATAAGACAAGACTCTCATGTTCTTTGGCTTCTCATATTGCCACTTGTATACAAGGCTCTCTATTCTCTACTTAATGATTCTCGATATATTTTAGGTTTTTATGATTCTCTATTGAAGCTAACATAAGCTTCATTCAAATCATATGTCTCACAACTGAGATCCTTTTTCTCTTGTCTTTTTTCTTAAGAGGTCTCAAAAGTGAGTACAGACATATACATCCTTAAACATTCTGCATGAAAAATATGATGATGTTTTGTGAATTCCACCAGGTTCAAAATTATTTTCCATTATGTAAGCTTATAAGAGTTGTGAATTTTTCATTGTGTAAGCTTATTTGACATTTTCTTTCTTTCAGTCATAAACATCTATCAAATTTTGCGAATAGAATTTTAGCTTATTGATCATTTCTTCACTATCTTTATTGAATGCATTTTTAATAATTTCGTCAACTTTTTGCAATTCAATGATTCAATTCTTGTGAAGTTGAAATCCTTTTTACTCCAAAATTTAATTAATTAAAATTTTTGAAAAATACAAATTTAAAATTTCCATTCTTTTCTAAATCCTTTGAAGTAGCAAACCTTTTATGTGCTAACTTTGTTATATTTGCAAAATTTTCAAAACTTCAACTTTCTAATTTTCTTCACATTTCAAATCCACTGTATTCAAAAATCAAAAACTTTAACTTTCAAACATTTCTCAAATTCTAAATTCAAATGGTTTTTTAATATCCTATTTGGATTAAAAAAACCTTATCACTCCAAAATTTAATAAATATTAAAAAAAATTAAAATATTAATTTTAGAAAACCTTAAAACTCTCACCAATATTTCTTCATAATCCTTTTATCTCCTTCTAAATAAATTCTAGTTTCTATGTTTTAATGCTTCGCATGATACTTAACTTACAACTTTAATTAATTGTAGAAAGGTAACGTTGCTTACCTTACCTTCCACTTGGCATCTTAAGACTAAATCACTAGTTAATGTTACACTACAAGAACTTTTGATTATTGCAGAATGTGTGAGGAGGATTGATTACTCATTCAATGCTAACTGTGCAAATTTAAATTCAATGCACTCAAACCATACCTTATAAGATGTTATTGGATTATCTTAAGAAAACTCTTTGTTGTTTTCTTTTAGAGATGCTCTTATGGAGGTGTGTGCTCTTCTGTTATCCTCTGGAGATACTTTTTTGGAAGCACTATCTTCTAGTGAATTTTGGACTAGAGATATTCTCTTATGGTGTCTTTTGAACTGGAGACGTTCTTCTAGAGACACTCTCTTATGGTGTCTTTTGGACTGGAGACATCCTTCTAGAGACACTCTCTTATTCTTTTGGAGACACTTTATTATGGTGTCTTCTTGAGATACTCCTTTGTTGTTTTCTTGACTAAATACACTCTTCTAGAGGTATTTTCTTAGGCATTCTTCTTAATATACTCTATTCTGGTGTCTTCTTGAGACACTCCTTTGTTGCCTTCATGAGCCACTCTCGTGGAGATGTGTTGTTTTAACTGCACTTTGCTTTAAGCTTTGTTATGATTTACCTTCCCTAGCTAAGACTTGCTCTCCCTAGATAAGATGTGTTCTTCCTAGCTAATATGTGTTCTTCCTAGCTAATATGTGCTCTTCCTTGGATGAGACATGCTCTTCCCTAGCTGAGACATGCTCTTACCTAGATGAAATGTGCTCTTCCCTTGCTAAGATGTGCTCCTAGACTGCATTGTGCTTCACTTTTTCTTTTATACATTCTTTCATTGCTAGCCACTTTGATTCCTTGGCTACTTATACTCTTAGATGCTAGCCACTTAGACTTCCCAACAATGGTTGCTTAGATTGTTAGATACTAACTACTTAGAATCCTCAATGCTAGCTACTTAGACTACTCAATGTTGGCCACTTATACTGCTCAATGCTAGCCACTTAGAATCCTAATGCTAGCCACTTGCTTTTTTGGTGGATGATAGCTCCACTAACTAGACATTGATTATGCCTTACAACTTTTTGCTTGTTGTCTTGACTGTGCCCGACCTCTTCTTACTTGTTTTTATTATGCTTGGATTCTTATTACTAGTTTTTGACTATGCCTAACCTCTTCTTACTTGTTTTTATGATCGGTTTACTTCACTACAACTCTTTTTTAAGATTACTTAACCACTTTAGTCAGCTTCATTTCAATTTTCTTAGGCTATTGCTTTACCTAGCTGCACAATGCTTAAATGTTTGCATTAATATTGCAATTAATATATCTTATAGAAAGCTTCATTTTTTTATATCTTTCCACTATACTCTAGATTTTATCTATGTTTTATATTCTATTCATCACTCTCTCAAATTCTAATATGAATGTAATATGTGATTCTCCTCCTTTCTTGAGAATCCAAAATATTATCAGGGTGACTTTGAATGTCCCCTCATAGCTAACTTTTTTTGAGTTGGCTCTCAATCTATTTAGCTAACTCCTATATCTTTACTGAATCATGGCTAGACTCTAGAATTTAAATCAAGGTAACTGTTATATGTCCCCTCAATATCTACTCTTTATGACCTTATAAAATATATAGTCCAAGTCTTCACTACTTTTAAAGTGGACAAACTCTAAAAATTTGACTCTATCAAAAATGGATAGAGTTAAGAAATAGCTCTAATACAATTGTTGGCTTTTAAGCCCAACTATATCAAGTTATAGTATAATAAATTAATAATATCTTAGATATTAATATAAATAATAAAGAGTGAGTTAAATATATGAGCAATTAAAGTATATATTGGTCAATATAAAATATAATAACATTCACTATAATATAAAATATAAATGTAAATGACCAAAATAATTCATGTACAAGTATGAAAAATAATTACAATAATATTTCTCAAAATATGTATATGAGCATTAAAATTATAAATGCTTGCTATGGTGATCATTTACAAATCATTTTCCCAATACATTGTATGGAGTTTTATCTCCATAATATAGACATAGAAAGATGACTCTTCAATATTTGACTATTGCACTCCTTACAAATATGGGAGTTGAAACATTTCCTATTCTTTACTTAAGAAAAGACTCTCATGTCCTTTGGCTTCTCATATTTCTAGTTGTATACATGACTCTTCACTCTCTACTTACGTGCACACTTAACTCTATGACACTTGCACATCTACATGACAATTACTCTCTTGCATGCACTCCTAATACATGAAACTTGTGCACATCCTCACATTACATATTTGTACACTTACATACATGACATTTATGCACTTCATCTCATTATACACTTGCACTCTTACTTACATGACACTTGTGCATATCCTGCATATTACACACTTACATGACATGTGCATATCCTGTATATAGACACATACAAGAATATAAGTCACTATATTAAACTATAGAATCAAAATCTAATTTGTTACACATTTATATTTATACCATAAAGATACCATGGGGTACATTTGCATGTACCAAATAATGTAATATTCTCCAACAAAGAGAAAAAAGCTAAATGAACTTCTTCCAAAGCAATAGGCTCCATCAATTTCCTATTGTCTTCATATGTTATAGTTGAAGGTACTTCTTGTAGTAGTTTATCATTAAGAACTTCAAATTCCTTTGATCCTACAACATTCTGGTAAAAAAACCTTACCTCATTTTTTATTTCACTCTGGTCTTCAATCCAAACCATTTCTGATTTAGTTTTACTAATTCTAGATGTTGATATTTGTACTATTTCCATCCTATAATTTTTTTTGTGTTTTTGTCACCTTATTTTAACTAAGTTTGTCTCGATTTTAATCTCCAATATTTCTCTTCCTTGCTCATATTATGATATTCAGTAAGCAAATTTTTTCCTCCAATATTAGATGATTATGCTCACCTTTTTGGAATTTTAAAAGTTTATGTTTATTTCTTCTTTCTTCTCAAAAATATTTTTGTTCCATTATTTTTTTCTAGATGTCATTGATTTAATATGTTTTAGAAGTGTACAAAACCCACTATTTCCTGAATAATTCCATGTTTGTGTTATCATATCAACAAATTAAGGATAGTCTTCCTGCATATGCTCATATTTAAAAAATATTATATAATTCACTTACTGCCAGTTTAACTCTTATTGGCTAGTGATCTAAAAAAATCCTTGCCAAGGTATTCATTTTAGCACAAATTCCTTCATCTAGCCAATTATATAAGAGTATGCATATGTCTAACTTTTTTGCTATTAGGTTCTGGCCTATCCTATTGTTGGTCCATGCATAATTTTCCTCTTCAAACTCAACCTCACATAGATTATTGTTTTGAATTAAAGCTGAGAAATCTCTCATACTTTGGGTTATTTTTCTAATTCCCCCAAATTTTTCATCCAGGTTGGTTATGGCATTAAAATATCCTATGACCATGAGTTGGGTTTCTTGGTCTTTACTTTTTATAAAGGCTTCAATCCCACTCTAAACATCTAATCTACCTGATTGAGTTGTAGGACCATAGATATTAATAAGGATGAAATGGATATCTACAAAACAACATGTGACTAATGAGGCTATCTAGTGTCTAGTTTTATGAATAGTTGCACAAGAGAATCTAACAAGATTTGGTGTAGATCACGTTACACAAGCAACACCAAACAAATGATACACAGGTATTTTTCCTTTGAACAAGTCAGAGAATCAAACCTTTCATTACTTTCATGCCAAAAATAAGGATACAAGAGAAAAGACCCCTTTACAATTTCGAAAATTCCCTCAAATACCCTGTTTTCCCTTTTTCCCACCTAAAACCATTAAAATTCAAATTTGAATTTTGGGGGCAACTTGTCGAGGTCATAACTTCGCACTCGTTGACCCGATTGACTATTACAACATGTTTTTGAAAATGGCATGAAACGAGCTAAGCGGGGCAAACCTTGGCTCTTCGTGCCAAGGCTCGCGTCTAGCCAAAAATCCTCAAATTCGACCTCTAAGACCTTCAAAAATCTCCTGCAAGTTAAACTAGTTTTACTAGTTTTACAAAATTAAACAATTACAATTTTTTTTGGGTGATGCAAGATCACTCTTACACCACCTGGATGCTCCTGCATCAGACACCCAGGGTAATTTTGAGAAGTGACCTTCACTTCTCTATTGTTGGAAGAAAACCAAGGCATTCAACCTCAGCCTTCGACAACCAAGATGAATCTTCAACAGGTCTGCCTTTCCACTTAACCAGATATTCTGCATACTACCTATTTTTGGTACTTTTGTCGATGCGTGTATCCAGGATCTCTTCTATCTCTTCCGTATCTGGAGTAGATGCTAGAATATTCCACAATTCTACTATTCCCTCACCATTGTCTCCTTCATGGTATTCTACCAAATCTAAAATGTTAAAAATAGGTGATATGTTAAGCCCACTTGGCAATTCCACTTCATATGCATTGCCTGAATCCCATTTTTCTATGATTTTGCATGGTCCAAACTTCTTCATTTTCAGCTTGTTATAGGTTTTAGCAGGAAACCTTTCTTTTCTCAGATGGACCATAACTTCATTTCCCACTTCAAATTCCTTAAACCATCACTTCTGGTCTACCCTTGTCTTATATTGAGTATTCATCTTAGTAATATGCTTCTTCACTTCTTCATGCAAGCTCTTCAGATGCTCTGCAAAGTCCTCAACCTCAGCACTGCACTTTTCCCCTGTATCCATCTTCCTCAACTCAGAAGCATTTCTTGGACTGCTCCCATATATTATCTGGAATGGAGATTTGTTAGTACTCCTATTGATAGAATTATTGTATGCAAATTCCACCTATGGCAAAACCAAATCCCATCCCTTGGGCTTATCTCCTATCAAGCATCTCAATAGATTACCCAAACTTCTATTCACCACCTTTGTTTGTCCATCAATCTGTGGGTGGTATGCAGAACTAAATTTCAAATCTATCTTCAATTTCTTCCATAAGGTTCTCTAAAAATACCCAACAAACTTGGTATCTCTGTCAGAAACTATACTCTTTGGTAGACCATGAAGTCGTACCACCTCTTTGAAAAATAAACCTGCAACATGAACTGCATCATTAGTTTTCTGGCAGGGAATAAAATGTGCCATCTTTGAAAACCTGTCAACCACCACAAATATGGAGTCATTTCCCCTCTGTGTCCTTGGTAGGCCAAGAACAAAATCCATGTTGATGTCCTCCCATGGTCTCTCTGGTATAGGTAATGGCTGATATAATCTAGTGTTCTGTCTCACACCCTTCGCCATCTGGCATACTCTACAACTTTGCACAAATCTCTTCACATCTTGCTGCAACTGTGGCCAATAGTAGTTCTCACTAACAAGGGCAATGGTCTTATCTCGACCAAAGTGTCCAACCAACCCTCCACTGTGTTTCTCCTTGACTAGATTCTCCCTCATTGAACTCCTTGGAATGCATAATTGATTTCCTCTAAACAACATTCCATCTTGGATCAGAAAATCCAACCACTTAGTCCTGTCCAAAGTAACAGGTGCCAAGCAAGCCCTCCAAGCCTCTACAAAATCAGGATCTTCAAGGTACAAACCCTTAAGTTCATCAAACCCTACAACTTCCACCTTCATTTCTATCAACAAACATTACCTTCTACTTAAGGCATCTACAACTCTATTTGACTTTCCACTCCTGTGCTTCAACACAAAGGTATAACTCTGTAGAAACTCAACCCACTTCAAGTGCCTCTGATTTAGCTTCCCTTGGCTATTAATATACTGTAAGGCCTGATGATCAGTATATAGAACAAACTCTTTTGGCAACAAATAATGCCTCCACTTCTTTAGAGCCTGAACTATAGCATAAAACTCTTGATCATAAACTGAATACTTCTTCCTAGCATCATTGAGTTTCTCACTAAAATAAGCAACAAGTTTACCTTCTTGACTCAATACAACTCCTATGGCACTACCACTAGCATCACAATCTACCTGAAATACCTTATTAAAATCTGGAAGTGCCAAAATAGGTTGCTCTGTGACCTTCTTCTTCAACATATCAAAGCTCTTATCTGCTCCTAAGGTCCACTTAAATTCTTTCTTATCCCCTCTCATTGTTTCTGTAAGGGGTGCACAAATACTTGCTAAAATTTCTAATGAATTTTTTGTAAAAACTTGCTAGACCATGAAATGATCTTACCTCAGTTATGCTCCTTGGAGTAGGCCATTCAATGATAGCCCTCACCTTTTTTGGGTCCATTTTTAGACCTTCGATTGAGATGACAAATCCTAGATACACTAACTCCTTCTTCACAAAACTACACTTCTTCAAATTAATCAACAACTGCTCCTCCCTCAGCTTCTCAAAAACCCTTCTGATATGCATCAGGTGCTCTTCCAGGGTCTTGCTAAATATTAAAATGTCATCCAAATAGACAATGACAAATTTTCCTAAAAACTCCTTCAATACCTCATTCATCAGCCGCATGAATGTGCTTGGTGCATTGGTTAGCCCAAATGGCATGACCAACCACTCATACAAACCCTCTCTGGTCTTGAAGGTTGTCTTCCACTCATCTCCTTCTCTGACATGAATCTGATGGTACCCACTCTTCAGGTCAATCTTTGTGAAGTACTTGGCTCCACTCAAACAGTCCATAATGTCATCCATCCTTGGCAATGGAAATCTGTATTTTATGGTGATCTTGTTAATAGCTCGAGAGTCTGTACACATTCTCCACTCTCCATATTTCTTTGGTGCTAGTACTGTAGGTACTGCACATGGACTCAAGCTCTCCCGAATCAGTCCCTTTTTTAGCAACTCTTGGACTTGCCTGTTTAGCTCCTCACTTTCTACAGGAGTCATTCTATGGGCTGCCTTATTGGGTAAACTAGATCCTGGTACCAAATCTATATGGTGACTGATCTTCCTCACTGGTGGTAAACCCTCAGGCACATTATCTGATATAATATCTAGAAATTCTTCTAACAGACCTAAGACTTCTACTGGGGTATCTTTGCATTCTTCTTCCCTAACTCTAGGAATTAATGCATAGCACATATGCTCATGCTTCAAACCATCCAAAAACCTTCTCCCTTCAACTAAATAGATTCTGGCACTGCTACATACCTTTTCATCCACCTCCTTCAGGGGCTTCAACTTATGGCGCACTCCATTCTTTGTCAAGGAGTAAGTGTTGGCATGACCATCATGCACTGCACACCGATCAAACTGCCATGGCCTTCCCAACAACAAATGGCAAGCATCCATAGGTAGGATGTCACATAGGACCTCATCATGGTAATTCCCAATATTAAATTTTACCAAGCATTGCTCACTGACCAAAGCCCTATGGTCCTTCTGCAACCATGCAATCCGATATGGATGCGGGTGTCTCTTCCTCTCTAATTGCAATTTGGTAACCATTCCTTCTAAAACTAGGTTATCTATGCTACCATTGTCTATGATAATATTACAAATCTTACCTGCACATTTACACCTTGTGCAAAATAAGCTCTTCCTCTGATCTGGGTCTCTCTCCTCATTCAACAAGGCTCTCCTTGTGATTAGCACTTCTCCTCTTTCTGCTTCTTTAGAGTGCTCAGATTCAACACCTTCATCAATGATAGTAGCTCGGGCATTACCTTTAGGCCTCTTATTTGTCCTCTCTTGGTGTTGTGGACACTCGTATGCTCGATGTCCTTCTTCCCCATAGTGGAAATAGGTTCCATGAAATCCTCCTCTTCCAAACCCTCATCCAGACCTTCCTCTTCCTCTCTGGTAACCATTGTTCTGATCACGGGGGTGGTAAGCATTATCTCCCTTTTGGTCCTGACTACTGCTAGCTTCTCCATTCTTCTTATAATCTTCATTTCATCCTCCATTTGTTCTTCCACCAGTTCTTCCACCATGACCTCTTCCTCTTTGCTTGCTCTCAAACCTTCTGTTCAACTTCTCTTCAACCCTCAAGGCAAACTGGTAAGCATCCTCTATGGTGGTCATCCTGACCAGACTTAACTCCTCTTGAATACTTGCTCTTAACCCATTAATATAATGGGCTACCTTCTCCTTGTTGGCCTCTGAATGGCCTGTTCTGATTAAAATTTTATAAAACTCCTCTGTGTATTCTTTGATAGACTTACTTGATTGCCTCAAACCTTACATTTTCTTTAGCAGATCCAACTCGTAGTCACCTGGAATGAACTGCCTCTTCAACTTCTCCAACATCCGCTCCCATTTTGTTATCCTTTCTTTTCCTCTTTTATTTCTGTCTAGCTGCACTCCCTTCCACCATATGTTGGCATGACCCTTCAGCTTGGTCTTAGCAAACTTGACCCTATCAGGATCTTCAACCTCCTCATACTCAAAGTATTCTTCCAAATCATTGATCCAGTCAATCAACTCCTCTGGATCAAGATTTCTAGAATACGTAGAAACCTCCATCTTCGGTCTCTTTCCAATCTGAGATATGGCTCTGTATAACCTAGCTTGTGCAGGATCTACTACCTCTTCTTCTTCCTCAAACTGGTCCTCTTCTTCTTCAACTTCATCTTCACTACCTTCTTCTCTCCTTGGCTCAAACCCTCTATGTAGCTCCTCTTGTAGAGCCTGAACTTGCCTCTACAAAGCTCTAAAATCTTCCTCTGGCACCATATTTCTCCCACCACCATGGTTTCTTCATGGAGGCATTCTGCTCACTTCTCTCACAAACCTTAACCATAGATCCTGGTGTAAACTGCCTCACGTCCGATGATCTATTTACACACTCAGGAACTCCCGCTCTGATACCACTTGGTGTAGATCACGTTACACAAGCAACACCAAACAAATGATACATAGGTATTTTTCCTTTGAACAAGTCATAGAATCAAACCTTTCATTACTTTCATGCCAAAAATAAGGATACAAGAGAAAGACCCCTTTACAATTTTGAAAATTCCCTCAAATACCCTGTTTTCCCTTTTTCCCACCTAAAACCATCTAAAATTCAAATTTGAATTTTGGGGGCAACTTGTCGAGGTCATAACTTCGCACTCGTTGACCCGATTGACTATTACAACATGTTTTTAAAAATGGCATGAAATGAGCTAAGCGAGGTGACCTTGGATCTTCTGCCAAGGCTCGTGTCTAGCTAAAAATCCTCAAATTCGACCTCTAAGACCTTCAAAAATCTCCTGCAAGTTAAACTAGTTTTACAAAATTAAACAATTACAATTTTTTTTGGGTGATGCAAGATCACTCTTACACCACTGGATGCTCCTGCATCAGACACCCAGGGTAATTTTGAGAAGTGACCTTCACTTCTCTATTGTTGGAAGAAAACCAAGGCATTCAACCTCAGCCTTCGACAACCAAGATGAATCTTCAATAGGTCTGCCTTTCCACTTAACCAGATATTCTGCATACTACCTATTTTTGGTACTTTTTTCGATGCGTGTATCCAGGATCTCTTCTATCTCTTTCGTATCTGGAGTAGATGCTGGAATATTCCACAATTCTGCTACTGGTCCCTCACCATTGTCTCCTTCATGGTATTCTACCAAATCTAAAATGTTAAAAATAGGTGATATGTTAAGCCCACTTGGCAATTCCACTTCATATGCATTGCTTGAATCCCATTTTTCTATGATTTTGCATGGTCCAAACTTCTTCATTTTCAGCTTGTTATAGGTTTTAGCAGGAAACCTTTCTTTTCTCAGATGGACCATAACTTCATCTCCCACTTCAAATTCCTTAAACCGTCACTTCTGGTCTGCCCTTGTCTTATATTGAGTATTCATCTTAGTAATATGCTTCTTCACTTCTTCATGCAAGCTCTTCAGATGCTCTACAAAGTCCTCAACCTCAACACTGCACTTTTCCCCTGTATCCATCTTCCTCAACTCAGAAGCATTTCTTGGACTGCTCCCATATATTATCTGGAATGGAGATTTGTTAGTACTCCTATTGACAGAATTATTGTATGCAAATTCCACCTATGGCAAAACCAAATCCCATCCCTTGGGCTTATCTCCTACCAAGCATCTCAATAGATTACCCAAACTTCTATTCACCACCTCTGTTTGTCCATCAGTCTATGGGTGGTATGCAGAACTAAATTTCAAATCTGTCTTCAATTTCTTCCACAAGGTTCTCCAGAAATACCCAACAAACTTGGTATCTCTGTCAGAAACTATACTCTTTGGTAGACCATGAAGTCGTACCACCTCTTTGAAAAATAAACCTGCAACATGAACTGCATCATTAGTTTTCTGGCAGGGAATAAAATGTGCCATCTTTGAAAACCTGTCAACCACCACAAATATGGAGTCATTTCCCCTCTGTGTCCTTGGTAGGCCAAGAACAAAATCCATGCTGATGTCCTCCCATGGTCTCTCTGGTACAGGTAATGGCTGATATAATCCAATGTTCTGTCTCACACCCTTCGCCATCTGGCATACTCTACAACTTTGCACAAATCTCTTCACATCTTGCTGCAACTGTGGCCAATAGTAGTTCTCACTAACAAGGGCAATGGTCTTATCTCGACCAAAGTGTCCAACCAACCCTCCACTATGTTTCTCCTTGACTAGATTCTCCCTCATTGAACTCCTTGGAATGCATAATTGATTTCCTCTAAACAACATTCCATCTTGGATCAGAAAATCCAACCACTTAGTCTTGTCCAAAGTAATAGGTGCTAAGCAAGCCCTCCAAGCCTCTACAAAATCAGGATCTTCAGGGTACAAACCCTTAAGTTCATCAAACCCTACAACTTCCACCTTCATTTCTATCAATAAACACTACCTTCTACTTAAGGCATCTGCAACTCTATTTGACTTTCCACTCCTGTGCTTCAACACAAAGGTATAACTCTGTAGAAACTCAACCCACTTCAAGTGCCTCTGATTTAGCTTCCCTTGGCTATTAATATACCGTAAGGCCTGATGATCAGTATATAGAACAAACTCTTTTGGCAACAAATAATGCCTCCACTTCTTTAGAGCCTGAACTATAGCATAAAACTCTTGATCATAAACTGAATACTTCTTCCTAGCATCATTGAGTTTCTCACTAAAATAAGCAACAGGTTTACCTTCTTGACTCAATACAACTCCTATGGCACTACCACTAGCATCACAATCTACCTAAAATACCTTATTAAAATCTGGAAGTGCCAAAATAGGTTGCTCTATGACCTTCTTCTTCAACATATCAAAGCTCTTATCTGCTCCTAAGGTCCACTTAAATTCTTTCTTATCCCCTCTCATTGTTTCTGTAAGGGGTGCACAAATACTGCTAAAATTTCTAATGAATTTTTTGTAAAAACTTGCTAGACCATGAAATGATCTTACCTCAGTTATGCTTCTTGGAGTAGGCCATTCAATGATAGCCCTCACCTTTTCTGGGTCCATTTTTAGACCTTCGACTGAGATGACAAATCCCAGATACACTAACTCCTTCTTCACAAAACTACACTTCTTCAAATTAATCAACAACTGCTCCTCCCTCAACTTCTCAAAAACCCTTCTGATATGCATCAGGTGCTCTTCCAGGGTCTTGCTAAATATTAAAATGTCATCCAAATAGACAATGACAAATTTTCCTAAAAACTCCTTCAATACCTCATTCATCAGCCGCATGAATGTGCTTGGTGCATTGGTTAGCCCAAATGGCATGACCAACCACTCATACAAACCCTCTCTGGTCTTGAAGGTTGTCTTCCACTCATCTCCTTCTCTGACATGAATCTGATGGTACCCACTCTTCAAGTCAATCTTTGTGAAGTACTTGGCTCCACTCAAACAGTCCATAATGTCATCCATCCTTGGCAATGGAAATCTATATTTTATGGTGATCTTGTTAATAGCTCGAGAGTCTGTACACATTCTCCACTCTCCATATTTCTTTGGTGCTAGTACTATAGGTACTGCACATGGACTCAAGCTCTCCCGAATCAGTCCCTTTTTTAGCAACTCTTGGACTTGCCTGTTTAGCTCCTCACTTTCTACAGGAGTCATTCTATGGGCTGCCTTATTGGGTAAACTAGATCCTGGTACCAAATCTATATGGTGACTGATCTTCCTCACCTTGTGGTAAACCCTCGGGCACATTATCTGATATAATATCTAGAAATTCTTCTAACAGACCTAAGACTTCTACTGGGGTATCTTTGCATTCTTCTTCCCTAACTCTAGGAATTAATGCATAGCACATATGCTCATGCTTCAAACCATCCAAAAACCTTCTCCCTTCAACTAAATAGATTCTAGCACTCGCTACATACCTTTTCATCCACCTCCTTCAGGGGCTTCAGCTTATGGCACACTCCATTCTTTGTCAAGGAGTAAGTGTTGGCACGACCATCATGCACTCGCACACCGATCAAACTGCCATGGCCTTCCCAACAACAAATGGCAAGCATCCATAGGCAGGATGTCACATAGGACCTCATCATGGTAATTCCCAATATTAAATTTTACCAAGCATTGCTCACTCGACCAAAGCCCTATGGTCCTTCTGCAACCATGCAATCCGATATGGATGCGGGTGTCTCTTCCTCTCTAATTGCAATTTGGTAACCATTCCTTCTGAAACTAGGTTATAGTGCTACCATTGTCTATGATAATATTACAAATCTTACTTGCACATTTACACCTTGTGCGAAATAAGCTCTTCCTCTGATCTGGGTCTCTCTCCTCATTCAACAAGGCTCTCCTTGTGATTAGCACTTCTCCTCTTTTTGCTTCTTTAGAGTGCTCAGATTCAGCACCTTCATCAATAACCGTAGCTCGGGCATTACCTTCGGGCCTCTTATTTGTCCTCTCTTGGTGTTGTGGACACTCGTATGCTCGATGTCCTTCTTCCCCATAGTGGAAACAGGTTCCACGAAATCCTCCTCTTCCAAACCCTCATCCAGACCTTCCTCTTCCTCTCTGGTAACCATTGTTCTGATCATAGGGGTGGTAAGCATTATCTCCCTTTTGGTCCTGACTACTGCTAGCTTCTCCATTCTTCTTATAATCTTCATTTCATCCTCCATTTGTTCTTCCACCAGTTCTTCCACCATGACCTCTTCCTCTTTGCTTGCTCTCAAACCTTCTATTCAACTTCTCTTCAACCCTCAGGGCAAACTGGTAAGCATCCTCTATGGTGGTCATCCTGACCAGACTTAACTCCTCTTGAATACTTGCTCTTAACCCATTAATATAATGGGCTACCTTCTCCTTGTTGGCCTCTGAATGGCCTATTCTGATTAAAATTTTATAAAACTCCTCTATGTATTCTTTGACAGACTTACTTGACTACCTCAAACCTTACATTTTCTTTAGCAGATCCAACTCGTAGTCACCTGGAATGAACTGCCTCTTCAACTTCTCCAACATCCGCTCCCATTTTGTTATCCTTTCTTTTCCTCTTTTATTTCTGTCTAGCTGCACTCCCTTCCACCATATGCTGGCATGACCCTTCAGCTTGGTCTTAGAAAACTTGACCCTATCAGGATCTTCAACCTCCTCATACTCAAAGTATTCTTCCAAATCATTGATCCAGTCAATCAACTCCTCTGGATCAAGATTTCTAGAATACGTAGAAACCTCCATCTTCGGTCTCTTTCCAATCTGAGATATGGCTCTGTATAACCTGGCTTGTGCAGGATCTACTACCTCTTCTTCTTCCTCAAATTTGTCCTCTTCTTCTTCAACTTCATCTTCACTACCTTCTTCTCTCCTTGGCTCAAACCCTCTATGCAGCTCCTCTTGCAGAGCCTGAACTTGCCTCTGCAAAGCTCTGAAATCTTCCTCTGGCACCATATTTCTCCCACCACCATGGTTTCTTCATGGAGGCATTCTACTCACTTCTCTCACAAACCTTAACCATAGATCCTGGTGTAAACTGCCTCACGTCCGATGATCTATTTACACACTCAGGAACTCCCGCTCTGATACCACTTGGTGTAGATCACGTTACACAAGCAACACCAAACAAATGATACATAGGTATTTTTCCTTTGAACAAGTCAGAGAATCAAACCTTTCATTACTTTCATGCCAAAAATAAGGATACAAGAGAAGAAACCCCTTTACAATTTCGAAAATTCCCTCAAATACCCTATTTTCCCTTTTTCCCACCTAAAACCATTAAAATTCAAATTTGAATTTTGGGGGCAACTTGTCGAGGTCATAACTTCGCACTCGTTGACCCGATTGACTATTACAACATGTTTTCGAAAATGACATGAAACGAGCTAAGCGAGCGAATCTTGGCTCAACTCGCGTCTAGCCAAAAATCCTCAAATTTGACCTCTAAGACCTTCAAAAATCTCCTCCAAGTTAAACTAGTTTTACTAGTTTTACAAAATTAAACAATTACAATTTTTTTTGGGTGATGCAAGATCACTCTTACACCACTGGATGCTCCTGCATCAGACACCTAGGGTAATTTTGAGAAGTGACCTTCACTTCTCTATTGTTGGAAGAAAACCAAGGCGTTCAACCTCAGCCTTCGACAACCAAGATGAATCTTCAATAGGTCTGCCTTTCCACTTAACCAGATATTCTGCATATTGCCTATTTTTGGTACTTTTGTCGATGCGTGTATCTAGGATCTCTTCTATCTCTTTCGTATCTAGAGTAGATGCTAGGAATATTCCATAATTCTGCTACTGGTCCCTCACCATTGTCTCCTTCATGGTATTCTACCAAATCTGAAATGTTAAAAATAGGTGATATGTTAAGCCCACTTGGCAATTCCACTTCATATGCATTGCTTGAATCCCATTTTTCTATGATTTTGCATGGTCCAAACTTCTTCATCTTCAGCTTGTTATAGGTTTTAGTAGGAAACCTTTCTTTTCTCAGATGGACCATAACTTCATCTCCCACTTCAAATTCCTTAAACCGTCACTTCTGGTCTGCCCTTGTCTTATATTGAGTATTCATCTTAGTAATATGCTTCTTCACTTCTTCATGCAAGCTCTTCAGATGCTCTGCAAAGTCCTCAGCCTCAACACTGCACTTTTCCCCTGTATCCATCTTCCTCAACTCAGAAGCATTTCTTGGACTGCTCCCATATATTATCTGGAATGGAGATTTGTTAGTACTCCTATTGACAGAATTATTGTATGCAAATTCCACCTATGGCAAAACCAAATCCCATCCCTTGGGCTTATCTCCTATCAAGCATCTCAATAGATTACCCAAACTTCTATTCACCACCTCTATTTTTCCATCAGTCTGTGGGTGGTATGCAGAACTGAATTTCAAATCTATCTTCAATTTCTTCCATAAGGTTCTCCAGAAATACCCAACAAACTTGGTATCTCTGTCAGAAACTATACTCTTTGGTAGACCATGAAGTCGTACCACCTCTTTGAAAAATAAACCTGCAACATGAACTGCATCATTAGTTTTCTGGCAGGGAATAAAATGTGCCATCTTTGAAAACTTGTCAACCACCACAAATATGGAGTCATTTCCCCTCTGTGTCCTTGGTAGGCCAAGAACAAAATCCATGTTGATGTCCTCCCATGGTCTCTCTGGTACAGGTAATGGCTGATATAATCCAGTGTTCTGTCTCACACCCTTCGCCATCTGGCATACTCTACAACTTTGCACAAATCTCTTCACATCTTGCTGCAACTATGGCCAATAGTAGTTCTCACTAACAAGGGCAATGGTCTTATCTCGACCAAAGTGTCCAGCCAACCCTCCACTGTGTTTCTCCTTGACTAGATTCTCCCTCATTGAACTCCTTGGAATGCATAATTGATTTCCTCTAAACAACATTCCATCTTGGATCAGAAAATCCAACCACTTAGTCCTGTCCAAAGTAATAGGTGCCAAGCAAGCCCTCCAAGCCTCTGCAAAATCAGGATCTTCAGGGTACAAACCCTTAAGTTCATCAAACCCTACAACTTCCACCTTCATTTCTATCAATAAACATTACCTTCTACTTAAGGCATCTGCAACTCTATTTGACTTTCCACTCCTGTGCTTCAACACAAAGGTATAACTCTATAGAAACTCAACCCACTTCAAGTGCCTCTGATTTAGCTTCCCTTGGCTATTAATATACTGTAAGGCCTGATGATCAGTATATAGAACAAACTCTTTTGGCAAAAAATAATGCCTCCACTTCTTTAGAGCCTGAACTATAGCATAAAACTCTTGATCATAAACTGAATACTTCTTCCTAGCATCATTGAGTTTCTCACTAAAATAAGCAATAGGTTTACCTTCTTGACTCAATACAACTCCTATGGCACTACCACTAGCATCACAATCTACCTGAAATACCTTATTAAAATCTGGAAGTGCCAAAATAGGTTGCTCTGTGACCTTCTTCTTCAACATATCAAAGCTCTTATCTGCTCCTAAGGTCCACTTAAATTCTTTCTTATCCCCTCTCATTGTTTCTGTAAGGGGTGCACAAATACTACTAAAATTTCTAATGAATTTTTTGTAAAAACTTGCTAGACCATGAAATGATCTTACCTCAGTTATGCTTCTTGGAGTAGGCCATTCAATGATAGCCCTCACCTTTTCTGGGTCCATTTTTAGACCTTCGACTGAGATGACAAATCCCAGATACACTAACTCCTTCTTCACAAAACTACACTTCTTCAAATTAATCAACAATTGCTCCTCCCTCACCTTCTCAAAAACCCTTCTGATATGCATCAGGTGCTCTTCCAGGGTCTTGCTAAATATTAAAATGTCATCCAAATAGACAATGACAAATTTTCCTAAAAACTCCTTCAATACCTCATTCATCAGCCGCATGAATGTGCTTGGTGCATTGGTTAGCCCAAATGGCATGACCAACCACTCATACAAACCCTCTCTGGTCTTGAAGGTTGTCTTCCACTCATCTCCTTCTTCGACATGAATCTGATGGTACCCACTCTTCGAGTCAATCTTTGTGAAGTACTTGGCTCCACTCAAACAGTCCATAATGTCATCCATCCTTGGCAATGGAAATCTATATTTTATGGTGATCTTGTTAATAGCTCGAGAGTCTGTACACATTCTCCACTCTCCATATTTCTTTGGTGCTAGTACTACAGGTACTGCACATGGACTCAAGCTCTCCCGAATCAGTCCCTTTTTTAGCAACTCTTGGACTTGCCTGTTTAGCTCCTCACTTTCTATAGGAGTCATTCTATGGGCTGCCTTATTGGGTAAACTAGATCCTGGTACCAAATCTATATGGTGATTGATCTTCCTCACTGGTGGTAAACCCTCAGGCACATTATCTGATATAATATCTAGAAATTCTTCTAATAGACCTAAGACTTCTACTGGGGTATCTTTGCATTCTTCTTCCCTAACTCTAGGAATTAATGCATAGCACATATGCTCATGCTTCAAACCATCCAAAAACCTTCTCCCTTCAACTAAATAGATTCTAGCACTGCTACATACCTTTTCATCCACCTCCTTCAGGGGCTTCAGCTTATGGCGCACTCCATTCTTTGTCAAGGAGTAAGTGTTGGCATGACCATCATGCACTGCACACCGATCAAACTGCCATGGCCTTCCCAATAACAAATGGCAAGCATCCATAGGCAGGATGTCACATAGGACCTCATCATGGTAATTCCCAATATTAAATTTTACCAAGCATTGCTCACTGACCAAAGCCCTATGGTCCTTCTGCAACCATGCAATCCGATATGGATGCGGGTGTCTCTTCCTCTCTAATTGCAATTTGGTAACCATTCCTTCTGAAACTAGGTTATCTGTGCTACCATTGTCTATGATAATATTACAAATCTTACCTGCACATTTACACCTTGTGCGAAATAAGCTCTTCCTCTGATCTGGGTCTCTCTCCTCATTCAACAAGGCTCTCCTTGTGATTAGCACTTCTCCTCTTTCTGCTTCTTCAGAGTGCTCAGATTCAGCACCTTCATCAACGACCGTAGCTCGGGCATTACCTTCGGGCCTCTTATTTGTCCTCTCTTGGTGTTGTGGACACTCGTATGCTCGATGTCCTTCTTCCCCATAGTGGAAATAGGTTCCACGAAATCCTCCTCTTCCAAACCCTCGTCCAGACCTTCCTCTTCCTCTCTGGTAACCATTGTTCTGATCACGAGGGCGGTAAGCATTATCTCCCTTTTGGTCCTGACTACTGCTAGCTTCTCCATTCTTCTTATAATCTTCATTTCATCCTCCATTTGTTCTTCCACCAGTTCTTCCACCATGACCTCTTCCTCTTTGCTTGCTCTCAAACCTTCTAT
The DNA here is from genome assembly GCA_028583015.1 of Wollemia nobilis. NCBI lineage: Eukaryota > Viridiplantae > Streptophyta > Pinopsida > Araucariales > Araucariaceae > Wollemia > Wollemia nobilis. Next base: position 1,531,654 of record JAQPPZ010001836.1, on the reverse strand, counting down.
TCAACTTCTCTTCAACCCTCAGGGCAAACTGGTAAGCATCCTCTATGGTGGTCATCCTGACCAGACTTAACTCCTCTTGAATACTTGCTCGTAACCCATTAATATAATGGGCTACCTTCTCCTTGTTGGCCTCTGAATGGCCTATTCTGATTAAAATTTTATAAAACTCCTCTGTGTATTCTTTGACAGACTTACTTGATTGCCTCAAACCTTACATTTTCTTTAGCAGATCCAACTCATAGTCACCTGGAATGAACTACCTCTTCAACTTCTCCAACATCTGCTCCCATTTTGTTATCCTTTCTTTTCCTCTTTTATTTCTGTCTAGCTGCACTCCCTTCCACCATATGCTGGCATGACCCTTCAGCTTGGTCTTAGAAAACTTGACCCTATCAGGATCTTCAACCTCCTCATACTCAAAGTATTCTTCCAAATCATTGATCCAGTCAATCAACTCCTCTGGATCAAGATTTCTAGAATACGTAGAAACCTCCATCTTCGATCTCTTTCCAATCTGAGATATGGCTCTGTATAACCTAGCTTGTGCAGGATCTACTGCCTCTTCTTCTTCCTCAAACTGGTCCTCTTCTTCTTCAACTTCATCTTCACTACCTTCTTCTCTCCTTGGCTCAAACCCTCTACGCAGCTCCTCTTGCAGAGCCTGAACTTGCCTCTGCAAAGCTCTAAAATCTTCCTCTAGCACCATATTTCTCCCACCACCATGGTTTCTTCATGGAGGCATTCTGCTCACTTCTCTCACAAACCTTAACCACAGATCCTGGTGTAAACTGCCTCACGTCCGACGATCTGTTTACACACTCAGGAACTCCCGCTCTGATACCACTTGGTGTAGATCACGTTACACAAGCAACACCAAACAAATGATACACAAGTATTTTTCCTTTGAACAAGTTAGAGAATCAAACCTTTCATTACTTTCATGCCAAAAATAAGGATACAAGAGAAAGACCCCTTTACAATTTCGAAAATTCCCTCAAATACCCTGTTTTCCCTTTTTCCCACCTAAAACCATCTAAAATTCAAATTTGAATTTTGGGGGCAACTTGTCGAGGTCATAACTTCGCACTCGTTGACCCGATTGACTATTACAACATGTTTTCGAAAATGGCATGAAACGAGCTAAGCGGGGTGAACCTTGGCCCATGTGCCAAGGCTCGCGTCTAGCCAAAAATCCTCAAATTCGACCTCTAAGACCTTCAAAAATCTCTTGCAAGTTAAACTAGTTTTACTAGTTTTACAAAATTAAACAATTACAATTTTTTTTTGGGTGATGCAAGATCACTCTTACACCACTGGATGCTCCTGCATAAAGATTCCAACATGTTATAATTTTCTCCACTACTCCTTTAGAATCCATAGTATCCCCTTCACATCTTGCCTATACTGCTTTCATAATTTTGGAATTTTTTTCTTTGTCATTTTAGTTTTCTGGATACAAATAATATCAAGCTTATTGCTTAAAAATAGATCGTTGATAATCCTTTGATTTGAGGGGGAAGTAGCATCCCTTATTATAGGCTATTGGTCCCACCTATGAATTGCCAATATGATTTTTTTTTTTTTGTAAAAAGAAGTTCAACGAACTTAGATTATGTTCCTTTCCCTATGTTTGCTCTTGCTTCCCTCACTTTCGCTTGATGATTTGAAGGTTTTCCTATTCTTGCCTTACCTATATTAGGAGTTCTTATTATTCTATTCCTCAATATAATTTCACAACTTTCCTTTTCATTAGATTTATCCTCTCTTGGCTCTACCATGGAAAATTTTGACTTGTGCTACTCATTTTTTTGTATTTCCTTATTAATTTTAGAGGTATTAACATTTAACACTCCATTTTATCCACCACTTTTCTTCTCCTAAATGGTGCATGGTACTTCAAGGGAGTCTTCAAAATCTAATGAGGCACATTGTAGGAAGATGTTAGATACTTAAAAACATGTTTTTTTCTTTTCTTGAAGTTGATATTTATGGATAAGGGATGAGAGTTTGGTCTCATTGCTTTAGTGAAGAGTTGCTTGTTAGAATAAAAAGATATGATAGGGATTTATAGTATTGTATTATTTGTTATATCAGATTTTTAGGGATAAATTTTTAGGATTTGTAGGTATAACTTGTTAGGATTTATAGGTATAACTTAGGATTTTTAGGGTATAGTTTTAAAAACACCAATTGATTACCACATTGTAAATCATATAAATTGGAGCTTTGAAATGTAAATAAATAATATCGTTTTAGATTCTGTTATGGTATGAAAGCCACAAAAAGGAGAAAGGAGTTTGTCTCACATCATTCATTTCAACCAAGTTAATTTTTTAACTTAGGTAGTTAGTTTTCATTATATATTGTTACTTTACGGTTACTCTTGGTGGTGTTGTATTATCAACGAAGGTTTTCTCCTACATTGTATTTAGATTTATTGAATCTGATAGATGACATTTGGTGTTTTCATATTTGGTATGTGGTGGTTTTCCCTTTATTTGATAAAGTAGTTTATTGTGACATTCAAATATTGGCTAGTCTATGGTAAAGTGTAACTTGAAATTTTCCCATGTTTCTAGATTGGGAAAAATATTAGTTTGAGGTTGCTCATGTTTCTAGCTTGAGAAAAGTGCAACTTGAAGTTTACCCAAGTTTTGAGAATGGGTGGAATAGAGTTTAGAGTTTGGCATTTGTTGATACGAGTTTGGAATTCAAGGTATGTTTGTGTAGACACAAAAATCAAGCACATTAAATACTAATTAATTAATCAAAATTAATTAGTATATTTAATATTAATTAATTAAAATTAAATTAAATATCCATTCACCTAAGTATTAATTAATTAATTAGTTAATTAATACCTAGGCTACCCATCCAATCACCCCTCCTCATAGGAACATTACCCTTTTCCATCCCCCTTCCACATCATCTCCACTTCATCTTTAGTTTCACCTCACATCCCTCATTTCAGTCATGCATGAGAAAAGGATTACCCTTCAATATTGTACACCTAGTTTATATTGCACACTTAGATTAAATTTACACATCCAATTTAGATTGAACACCTAGTTTATATTGCACACTCAATTTAGATTGCACGTCCAGTTTAGATTGCACACTCAGTTCAGATTGCACACCTAGTTTAGATTGAACACCCAGTTCAATTTGTACACTTAGTTCATTATGCACATTCAGTTAACTCTGCATATATGTCTGGTGAAGATTCCAAGGAAGCACATATATTTCAATTTGCATGCACATTTTGGTGAAAAATCTAAGGTGTGCACATCTGGTGATAATCATGAGGTAAGCTTATATTTATTTATAAGCATGCACTCTCTATGATAACATCAATGCAAAGAGAAGACTCCTAGTTACACCACTTAACTGGTTGAGTCACCATCTCATTAATTCCTTCCAAAACTTCTAAAAATGCACCCTCTCCTCCTTCGTGGAGCATGAGGATGGTATATGATCTGAAGCACTACTAAAATTCCCAAGCCCACTTTTCATCCAAACACCTTAGTTATCACATGCAACCATATCCATCCCATGTCAGACATCGGTTACAACATTCTACAAGCACCGATCTAGCTTCTCGCAATGACAAGTCGTCATAGCCCATGATCGTCTGATCCTGGATGGTCTCAGGTCATGATCATCCAAACCCAAATGATCAACATCCAACCCATGTGTAGACTTCTATATGCAACACAATGTAGCACGATGCAACATAACAACAACAACAAAAATATAGGAAGATAATATTGGTAAGTTTTACATTTCTTGCATAGATTTTGCACTCATTTATTATAAATTTTGATTTTAGTTTATATTCTTGAATTTAAGCCTCACTTCGGGAGGTCTGACATGTACTACTAATATATTTGTAGTTGACATATGTACAAAAACAAATATTCAGAGCCAATGGATCTAGATACTGATCTAGATATACTAGATCCAGATGTAGACCCCTCACATTTTCCAGATATAAATCTAAGTAGTAGTAGTAGACTCTAGTTATCGATCATCTAACCTTAGACAATCATAGGTGTTAATCATCCAGATCCTAGATGATTAGAAGGTAAAGTTGTCACACCCTGAACGATCAAAATATAGCATCTAGATGTAATCCAGTCACAGATCTAGTAGATCCATATGATTCAAATATAAAAAAGAGTCAAATATAGATACCTTAGACCTAGCAAACCTAGATCTAATGAAATGATGGTCATGAGAAACCCGTCCATACAGTGTTGTAGCGATAAGAAGACAATTGTACCATTTTTCACTTATAAAATGGAATCAATACCTTAATGATTGTACAACCTCGCAAGGGTTTTATATTGTAATCAAAAAAGAAAAACAAAGAGCATAAAATCTATATTTCCTTTTTTTTAATCATATTTGCAATGGTGCATATTTTTATCATCTACAAGATGACGATTACGGTGGAACATATAGATGGAACACGTAAATATGATGTCTAGATTTAGTCTTTAAATTTGGAATCGAGTCTAGGCTAGATATTTTGGATATGAGTACATGCACACACTTAAATTGCAAAACTATCAATAGTAACTATCAGTCCTCCCAAAATGAGGTCTATATCTAAAAAGAAATAAATTTAAATACAAAAGATTTATACTGATACACAAAGTAAGATATTAGATAAACAGATAAATAGATCTCACCTTATTATCATTGCGTTATGTTGCATCATGCTCTATCAAAAGATCTATGTGCAGGTCACCTCTGGATGTTGACCTTACAAGGGATGGAAATTGCATCTTCAAATTGCCTAGGTCTGGATGACTGTGACCTGAGGTCATCTGGGGTCTAACAATTGAGACCTGTGGTATCTTGTTTTTGTCAACAATTAGATTCAATCCTATGGAATGTTGTGATCGATGTATAGCATGTGATAGGGATTGTGGTGTGTGACAACTAGAGTGGTTGATGTTAATTTTACTCAAAGTTTCATCAGCATGCATTTATGTGTTCTACCTCACCTTCCCTTGATGATTTTATTCCATACAACCAATTGCTCCACCAAGCCAATTTCTACATCCCATCTACCTCATCATCCTATCTGTATAATATTTATAACATTGATATGAGTGACACCGAGTCACCCATTTTTGAAAATATAGTAGATGACATCCACCTCATTCCCACTCCTCACCAATTAGAGGAGGGTTCCCACATGCTCATCGAGGACACCATCGATGTAGACCTCAACATCGATTTGGACCACCCCCAAATCATCAAAATTGGAAAGAGCCTTCCTTTCGAAGAATGAGAATATTTTTTCACCCTTATCAATGAATACAAAGAAGTTTTTGCTTGGTCTTACAAAGACATGTCGGGTCTTGACCCTAATTTAGTGGTCCACAATCTCATCTTGAGCCCTGATGCAAAACCAGTGAAGCAAAAACTATGGAAGCTTTATCCTCCCATAGCCTTCATGGTTAAAGATGAATTACAAAAAATGTTAGATGTTTATTTCATTCAACCCATTAACTACCCAGAATGGATTTCTAATATGGCACCCGTTAGCAAGCCTAGTGCGGGGATACACATTTACATAGATTTTTGTGACCTCAACAATGTTCCCTAAGGATAACTTATCACTTTTGAACATGGATATACTCTCCTTGATGGATGGTTTTTTGAGATATAACCAAATTGGAGTTAATCTCGATGGCCAACATAAAATAACTTTCACAACACCCTAGGGGACATTTTTCTATAGTCATACCATTTGGCCTCAAAAATGTGATTTCTACATATAAATGTGCCATTACTTATATCTTCCATGATTACATGCATAAAATAGTTAAATATTATGTAAATGACCTCTTGGTCAAATCAAAAACATGTCACGATCACATTAACATGTTGTGACAAATATTTGAATGATTACTCAAACATAAGGTGAGACTCAACCCCAAGAAATATGTTTTTGGTGTCACATCAAGAATTTTTTTAGGGTTTATAGTCTCCAATCAAGACATACCCTAACAAATTTAAAGCAATTACGAAGATTCCATCCCTAATGAATCTCAAAGAGCTATGCAACTTACAAGAAAAATCCATACGATCCATCACTTTATCACTCAGTTGTCAAATAAATGCAAATATTTCAATCATCTATTGAAAAATTGAGTTACCTTTGCATGAATTCAAGAGTGTCAAAATGCTTTTGATGCCATTAAACAATATCTTATATCCCCACTTATATTGACACCACCTCGACCAGGTGTCCCATTTCATTTGTATATTTCTACCATTGATTTTGCCCTTGGCACCATGTTGGCACAAAAGAATGAATCTAACTAAGAACAAGCCATTTATTACATCAGTAATAATTTTGTAAGTTATGAGACTAAATATGTGTACATCAAGAAGCTATGCCTAGTTGTTGTCTTTGTAACTAAAAATATTTGACACTACATGATCGACCATACCAACTATGTTGTACCTAAAGAAAACCTGTTGTGTTATATGATGAGTCACACATACAAATAGTAGAACGTCCAAATGGATAATTTTTTTGATAGAATTTGATCTTGAATTTATTAACTAAAAATCCATCAAAGACCAAGTAATTGTAGACCAACTTGTAGAAGCTCCAACACTATATGATCAACCACTCATAATATAGCTACCTGACTATTTTATATTCAATATCACAAAGTAAGAATAACATGTTGAACCTGAGGATGATGTTGATGTTGTCCTTTTATTTGATGATTCCAAGTATGATCAAGGGGGAGGTGCTAGAGTTATTTTCTTCACACCTCAAGGAGTTCCTATGCCCTTGTCATTGAAACTAAACTTTCCTTGCACTAATAACAATACAAAATATGAAGCCCTAATCCTAGGCCTCTAGACTGCTATTGCCTTAGGCATAAAATAGATCAACATCTTCGATGACTCCCAACTCATTGTTTATCAAGTCAAGGAGATCTACCAATGTAAATGTCTAGTTTTGAAGCAATTCAAACAAATTGTTGATAAGTTTTTTAAGCACTTTTAATGGTATGAAATTGATAACACACCTAGGTTGACCAATCATTTCACAAACACTATGACATCTCTTGGATCACTCATACCATAGAATACTATCGATAGCATTACATACATCAATATCCTCACACTGTATTAATCATCTATTGAACAAGAATATTCCTAGATCGAAGGTAATATTAATTTCATTCAAATAGAGCTATACAATGATGGCTTCTCGTAAATAAAGCATTTCATAAAAATGGGTACTCTACATACAGATTTATCCTCAACCACTAAACACATGTTCAAATAAAAAGTAGCTCATTACATGCTTTTAGGATATATAATCTATCATCATAGCTATGATGTCATTCTCCTATATTGTCTCAAATCTCAAGAGACAAATTGGGTCATCTCTCAAGCCCATGATGGAACTTGTGGTGGTTATTTTAGTGGATGGCTATCGTAAAGCATATTTTGTGCATGGGTTATTATTGGCCCACCATGGAATGTGATTGTTGCACATATATCAAGAAATATTCAAAATGTCAACATCATGCCAATTTAACCCATGTCCCATCACATAAATTACAACCAATTCATGCCCTTTGAATTTCTCGCAATGGGATCTCAATCTTGTAGGAAAAATATCTCCTTCCTTGGGTACCATACATTTATAATCATAGTTACTGAATATTTTACCAAATAAATTGAGGTGATTTCTCTTACTATCACAATTGGAACTCAAATTATGGAGTTCATACACCATCATATTATTTATCGCTTTGGTATACCCTCAAAGATCATATCTGATATGGCACACTTTTGAACATGGATACACTCTCCTTGATGGATGGTTTTTTGAGATATAACCAAATTGGAGTTAATATCGATGGCCAACATAAAATAACTTTCACAACACCCTAGGGGACATTTTTCTACAGTCATACCATTTGGCCTCAAAAATGTGATTTCTACATATAAATGTGCCATTACTTATATCTTCCATGATTACATGCATAAAATAATTAAATATTATTTAAATGACCTCTTGGTGAAATCAAAAACATGTCACTACCACATTAACATGTGACAAATATTTGAATGATTACTCAAATATAAGGTGAGACTCAACCCCAAGAAATATTTTTTTGGTATCACATCAGGAATTTTTTTAGGGTTTATAGTCTCCAATCAAGACATACCCTAACAAAGTTAAAGCAATCACGGAGATTCCATCCTTGATGAATCTCAAAGAGCTATACAACTTACAATAAAAATCCATACGATCCATCACTTTATCACTCAGTTGTCAAATAAATGCAAATATTTCAATCATCTGTTGAAAAATTGAGTTACCTTTGCATGAAGTCAAGAGTGTTAAAATTCTTTTGATGCCATTAAACAATATCTTATATCCCCACTTATATTGACACCACCTCGACCAGGTGTCCCATTTCATTTGTATATTTCTACCATTGATTTTGCCCTTGGCACCATGTTGGCACAAAAGAATGAATCTAACTGAGAACAAGCCATTTATTACATCAGTAATAATTTTGTAAGTTATGAGACTAAATATGTGTACGTCAAGAAGCTATGCCTAGTTGTTGTCTTTGTAACTAAAAATATTTGACACTACATGATCGACCATACCAACTATGTTGTACCTAAAGAAAACCTGTTGTGTTATATGATGAGTCACACCTATACAAATAGTAGAACGTCCAAATGGATAATTTTTTTGATAGAATTTGATCTTGAATTTATTAACTAAAAATCCATCAAAGACCAAGTAATTGTAGACCAACTTGTAGAAGCTCCAGCACTATATGATCAACCACTCATAATCCAGCTACCTGACTATTTTATATTCAATATCACAGAGTAAGAATAACATGTTGAACCTGTGGATGATGTTGATGTTGTCCTTTTATTTGATGATTCCAAGTATGATCAAGGGGGAGGTGCTAGAGTTATTTTCTTCACACCTCAAGGAGTTCCTATGCCCTTGTCATTGAAACTAAACTTTCCTTGCACTAATAACAATAAAAAATACGAAGCCCTAATCCTAGGCCTCTAGACTGCTATTGCCTTAGGCATCAAATAGATCAACATCTTCGATGACTCCCAACTCATTGTTTATCAAGTTAAGGAGATCTACCAATGTAAATGTCTAGTTTTGAAGCAATACAAACAAATTGTTGATAAGTTTTTTAAGCACTTTTAATGGTATGAAATTGATAACACACCTAGGTTGACCAATCATTTCACAAACACTATGGCATCTCTTGGATCACTCATACCATAGAATACTATCGATAGCATTACATACATCAATATCCTCACACTGTATCAATCATCTATTGAACAAGAATATTCCTAGATCGAAGGTAATATTAATTTCATTCAAATAGAGCTATACAATGATGGCTTCTCGTAAATAAAGCATTTCATAAAAATGGGTACTCTACATACAGATTTATCCTCAACCACTAAACACATGTTCAAATAAAAATTAGCTCATTACATGCTTTTAGGATATATAATCTATCATCATAGCTATGATGTCATTCTCCTATATTGTCTCAAATCTCAAGAGCCAAATTGGGTCATCTCTCAAGCCCATGCTGGAACTTGCGGTGGTTATTTTAGTGGATGGCCATCATAAAGCATATTTTGTGCATGGGTTATTATTGGCCCACCATGGAATGTGATTGTTGCACATATATCAAGAAATATTCAAAATTTCAACATCATGCCAATTTAACCCATGTCCCATCACATAAATTACAACCAATTCATGCCCTTTGACTTTCTCACAATGGGATCTCAATCTTGTAGGAAAAATATCTCCTTCCTTGGGGTACCATACATTTATCATCATAGTTACTGAATATTTTACCAAATAAATTGAGGTGATTTCTCTTACTATCACAATTGGAACTCAAATTATGGAGTTCATACACCATCATATTATTTATCACTTTGGTATACCCTCAAAGATCATATTTGATATGTCACACCTTCAAGAATAAGAATGTTCGAGCAGTCTACACTAAATACAACATCCAACATAGTTTCTTGATACCTTACTATCTGCAAAGTAATGGACAAGTTGAGGCTACAAATAAGCCTATCATAGCTTTTCTAAATAAAATAGTGAAAGAAAATCATAAATATCGGTATCTCCAACTCCCCTTGGCATTATGGGCTTATCAAACAAGTATTCACACACAAACTGGGACAACATATTTTTCACTAGTCTATGGTGCCAAGGCCATCATGCCCCTTGATATTAAAATCCTATCATTGCACATATCGTTATAAGAATTCATCGATGATGACATCGTATGGCAAGTGCACCTCGATCAATTGAACCTACTTGATGAACAATGAATGAATACTCTAGATCATCTTCACATTTATTAGGATAAGATCAAACTTACCTACAATAACAAAGTTCATCCTTAAGAATTTCAAGTGGGTGATTTAGTTCTCAAGGAAAATTAGTAGAATTTAAACCTCCTACCTCATTTGCGTAACAAGTTTTATACCAAATGGCTTGGTCTATTTATCACACAAATATTCAAAACTAGAGCATACAAAATTGCTACTCTTAAGGGAATTAAGGAATTTGAACCCATTAGTATCCTTCATTTATGTGTCTTCTATGCCTAGATCATAGCTAGAATTGTACATACACAAACAAAAATACAAAAACATCACAATCATCAAAATCACAAAAAAGTACCCAGGTGTTGTAGGTGAGTTGGAGAGGAGAGGGCAATCCTCCAAGGGAGGTCCTAGGTTCAAATCTCCACCCTACCAAAAATATGAATTGGGTATCCAAAATCCAATTGATAATGTTGGTGCGGGTAGGGTCGGGTGCGACTCCCGGGTGACTTTGACAGTGTAGAACTCCCAGTTCGTGGTCTCTCAGACCAAGGCGGCCCCACAAGAGGTTTTTTGCTTAAAAAAAAAAAAGAAAAAATCACAAAAAATTAAACAAAATAAAAAATACAAAAAAATGGACCTTCGGCACTTAGATGACCATGACCAATAACTGTCTTCCCCTAGGATGGTCATATTGAACAACTATCTAATCGTCAGATAGTCCCAAAAAAAAATCACAAAAATCATAATCACTCACACATTGCTACACAATGCATTGCATTAACACACATCTCATTAGTCCATAATCACTGATAATACTTTGGTTATCATTCGATCCATACAACCATTTTATAGGATTTATTTTGTCACATTAATCAAGGGCATATTTATTATGGTATCTATATTGCATCATCCCTTATTATACATAATTTTGCTACATCTACCACACCCCCCCCTTCATTCACCCATTAATAATACCCAGATGACATCTTATCTTTGTAAATTATCTTGTTTGGAGACTCTTTAGGTTCTTTTGATCATTCAGCCATACCTAGTGTCTCTCTCAGACTCCATTGAACATCATTAGTCCTTGAAATGTTATAGGTCTTCCTAGCGATCTTAAGTTTTTTGAAGACCATGCACAAATCACACATTAATAAAAATTTGATGCCTAGGAAATATGAAATCATGAGTCAGTATCACCATAAAGTGAATAATTTCCCCTACTCATCCTATCATGCACATGATATAACTCTAAAAATTAGCAAAAGGAAAAGCACAAATTCAAAAGATAAAAGTCTTTAAAAATAAAATAAAAAGCTTGAATACCTAGAATTCTCAGGTCCTTAGATCATGGGGCTAACCTCTATTGGGGTGATGTACGCTTGACTATTAGTGGAGTACATCCTACGTGGTGACACATCTATCACATTACCGATATTATTTTGTACACACCTATGCACGCTTGTGTATGAGCTAGATTATTGGTGTAAGTCACAAATGATGAGTTCAACCTCACTCAAAATTGGAAATGAACATTCACTGCACACACTTTGGTCTTTGAGCAACTTGAATAACTTGGTTGATCTTAGCATCTTCAAGTGCCTATCTAATTAGTATATGAGTTTGATCGATGTCACTAAGGTGTTTCAACTTCCTAAAATCACTTTCAGATTCTTTTTTCCTAGGACATGTGAAAGAACAAGTCATGCCACTTTTGCTTCCATAATATCACATTTATTGCAAACCATTCCATCACATCCATTCATATTCATTCCACATATATGTCAGTACCATTGTGTTGACGCCCTTGATTAATTGATTAAAATCATGAATAATGATACATGTTTAAGCATTTTTTGAAATATAATCAAACGTATATGAATACATCTATTGCATCCATCAGCATTCATGCATACCATAAATAATTTCATCATATTACATACATAAGAAACACATTACATAAATAAAATGCTTAATAAATAAAGTGCTTAATAAATAAAGTGCTTAATTTCATCATCATAATCATTATCATTAAAAAGGTACATATCGAGTCTCACCTATAGGCTACATATGTCTGAGCCATCAAGCTCATCAAAATAAGCAAAAAGAGATACAAGGAAAATACACAAAAAACTCATACATTGCTCAACATGCCCATATCACCCCCTACCCTTATTACTCTCACTGTTACCCTTAACATAATCTCCTCGGGACTACCCACTACTATTCCCATGATCATGAATTTCTCCACAATATGTCCCTACCCCTAAGGCCTAGGAAGTTGATGCCATTGCAAACTGAGGTACCATTAGGGTAGTTGATAGACCCCTTGATGTCCCACTCCTCCAACTTTGAGATAAATAAGAGGATGATGGTACTGATGGTACTATTATACCATTCATCAATAATATGTTCTCCAACAGCCTCACCCCATCCCTCTCTTGATCGAACTAGGCTAGCATGACTCATACTTCCTAACTCTCATTGGTCCCCTATGCCTATCCTAACTGCAGAGCATCTTTCTCTATCCTTAATGTATCTTGATATACCTATAGAGAATCATGCTCGACCCTCATCACATACTGCTCTACTCTTAGGGCATCTTGCTCTACCACACTATTGGATCTATGATCAAGGATTGATCATGATCCTTGAATAGCCTATCATGCTCCTCCTATAGGCTATACACCTAATCCCATAGCGTATCTCACTCCTTCTTCCAACTCCACCATATTTGGTGCTCACTATCCCACTGACTACACTCTTGTGCAATGATAGTATCCAACTGCACCTTTTGCCTCTTTAAAACCTACATCCAATCAGACATAGTATCATACTCTACTATAGAGTCACTTCTCCTATTATCCCCCTCACTTCTTAAGCTACCCTTCATGGATTCCTTCCTAGCCCCTCATGATGGTCCTACACTAGGATCCATCCAATATTGTACCCACTACCCTACAATATCCTTAGGTCCCTCATATTCATCACTTACGACATCATCCTTTATATTTGGGTGGAATTCCTAGCCACTGAACCATACATCATACTCTAGAGTTATGCCAACATCCTCCAAATCTACGTCTATCAGTACAACATCCACATTTATCCCAATTGGCTCATACTATGGATCAACGATGGCCTTATTATCTCACCGTCTATATACTACCAATGGTGGAGGGATGCTTTGTCACTCTCCAAACTATCATGACCATAGTAAAAGAACTCATATTCTATCCCATGATGACTCACCACCCATATCCCCCACCACACCCATACCAAGCGCACCCCATCCTCATCCCACCTCAGACCTCCCCTTTATGACATCCATATTACTTCCTCAACTTGTAACCACAAAACAAAATCATCATAATATGTCCACACCCCTCCAAAGGGTCAAATTTGGCCCTCCTTATAATCGTTACTCCATATCATGGTGTAAGGAATATCACCCTTATATCCTGATGTGCTATCCAAGGCAACCCCACTAGTCACCTAACCATGAAGTGCTCTCACGCCCACACCTATAGCAACAAATTGCATCCCAATATAGACTTGCTCCAATGTCGAATCTCATATAACTCTTGATAAGTATGCACCAAAAAAATTAGAGCCCATACCATCACCTTGGGCTCCTCTATGAAGTCTTGTAATAACCCAAGCATTTTTCATGGAAACTAGACATTTGATGAATTTGAAAACACAATGTTGTAAATCAACATCATCAAATTACGTGCCTCATTGTCAACCATCATAAATGGTAGTGACTATCAAACTCCATGCTGCCACTATCCATGTTGATACTTTACCATCTATTCTTGTACACCCACTATAGGAGGGAATCCCTTTGATGCATAAATATTTTTTGAATCATTGCACCCTCTACTAGTAGCCAAAATATGCGATACACATCCTAAAGTGTGATTGTAATCTCCCCCATGGGCATGTGGAAGGCACACATGTTTGGATACCATATATCTACCAATACTATCATATATGCATGATCATCATGCACATTCTCCAATATAGCTATATGTTGTAACCCAATCACCCCAAACCATGTTAGGAAGTGAATTTACTATACAATTTTATGGACAATAAAATATAAGCTACAACATATGGCTATACTACTACTAGACATCTAGGTTATATGTCTAGGCAGTATATGTCTAGATCAGATGTTTGGGATGCTAGATGTCTAGGCCATATGTCTAGGCAATAGGCTAGATGTCTAGGCTAGATGTCTGGGCTACTAGATGTCTAGGCCAAAAATCTAGGTAGTAGATGTCTAGGAAAGTAGACATCCAGGATAGATGTTAGGATGCAGAAGATGAATCGTTTCAGTTGCACATGGAAATAAATAATTTTGTGGAGGCTTCCTTTGGGAGAGGAAATGAATGGTTCAGGGTCTTCACTTTTTTCTCCATAAAACGGACTTGATCCCTTACATATGAAAGTAATGTGAATGTAAATTTTTGCTAAAAATAATAAAAAGGAGAAGTTGCCATTACCTCATGGTTTTCTTACACATTGTAGGTTTCCATATAAATATTTGTGTTACTTATGTTGCTATTTTCATTCTATGTCATTATGTTTCTAACTGCAGATATAAAATCTAAAGTTCTTCTTAACATATGGTATCAGAGCTCAAGATTTTGTGCGAGTGGGAGTTGCAACAATGATAGGATGTGTTATAAAGTTTGAGATTGAGAAATTTGATGGCAACAACTTCGCTCTATGGAAGATGAAGGCGGAGGATTTGCTAGTTTAGGATGACCATGCTTAAGCCTTGAAAGGGATCATGGGTAAACCGAGCATCATGAAAGATGAGGAGTGGGAAAAACTAGATAGAAAGGTGGTTTTTATAATCTGTCTCTACCTAGTAGACTTTGTCTTGTTCAATGTAGCTAAAGAGAAGACCATAGAAGCCCTTTGGAAAAAGCTTGAAAAGTTGTATGAAATAAAATAAGCAACAAATAAGGTTTTTATGAAAAAGCAACTTTATAGCTTGAGGATGAAGGAAATTTCATTTGTGGTAGATACTTTGAATGAGTTTAATACTCTTATTAGTAAACTGGTTTTAGTTAATGTGAATATGGAGGATGAGGATAGAGCTATCACCCTACTTTGTTCCCTCCTAGACACCTAGGATCATATGGTGATGACCATCAATAATGCATCATCAAGAACTCTAAAATTTTATGATGTGGTAGCCGCTTTATTGATAGAAAAGATGAGGTAAAAAACATCTTTGGAACTCTCAACCAATGAAGCCCTATCTGTGACTGGTCGATCTTTTGAGAGAAGTAAACAAGGTAGAAAACAATCCAAATATAAGTCTAAAGGACATAAGCAGAAAGGGAGGTGTTGGCATTGTGGGAAGCTAGGGTAATGAAAGGACTATTGGCAATTAAAGAATGGTGAAAATCAAACTCAGCCATTAGCTAAGACAAGTACAACAGATTTAGGAGATATGAAAATATGTGAAGCCTTTTGTATTAGTAACAACAGATCTATTTTATAATACCTAGGTTTTGGACTCAGGTGTATCTTTCCACATGTCTCCCCACAGAGACTGGTTTGAAAAATATTAGCCATACTATGGTGGAATGGTCTACTTGGCTGATGATCATCCTTTAGAAATTATAGAAATAGGGGATATAAGGATCAGGTTGGACGATGGTAGAGAAAGGATGTTATGTGATGTACGACATGTGCCTGATTTATGAAATAATTTACCCTTAATCAAGATGATGGATAAGCTAGGGTATTCTAACACTTATAGTAAAAACTACTACAAAATTACTAGAGGATCTCTTGTAGTATCAAAGGGATAATCTAATGGGACCCTATGTTATTTATGTGGTGATAAGGTGATAAACCATGTAGTAGCAACAACTTCTATTCAGGATGTAGTAATGCTATGGCATCAACGCCTAGGCCATATGAGTGAAAAAGGTCTAAAAATTTTGCATGATAGAGTTATGCTTTCTAGGATTAAGTCTTGCAATTTAGACTTGTGTGGGCACTGCATTTTTGGTAAATAAGAGAGAGTTTGGTTTACTGCAAGTCCTGGTAAGAGTTCTCGCTTTCTACAACTTATACATTCGTATATATTTGGACCAGTCTCCACTTAGTCCTTAAATGGTGCCATCTATTGTTTTACTTTTATAGATGCTTATTCTAGGAGAGTGTGGGTTTATTTTCTAAAGAAGTCGAAAGCTTTGCAAAAGTTTAAAGAGCTCAAAGCATGGGTAGAGAAGAGTTTTGGCAAGTTGATTTTATGTCTAAGGTCAGATAATGGGGGTGAGTATTAATCCAAGGATTTTGATAAATTTTGTATGTAGGAAGGTATTAAGCACTAGAAGACTATACCATATACTCAAAAATAAAATGGTGTGCTTGAGTGGATGAATCGCACAATCATGGAATGTGCAAGAAGCATGTTCAGTGCAACCATGTTGGATAAAAAGTTTTTGGTAGATGCTATTAATACTACTGTTTATCTTATTAACATGTCACCTACAACTATGTTGGATGGACAAATATCATGGGAGTTTTGGTGTTGTAAGCCAATTGATTACTCCCATTTGCGTACCTTTGGTTGTGATGCGTTTGCCCATGTACCCAAAGAAAAAAGGTCCAAAGTTGACCCCAATTCAAATAAAGTGTTTTTCTTGGCTATGGAGATATAGTGAAGGGGTATAAACTATGGGATCCTACTACCCACAAGGTAATTATTAGTCGGGATGTTATTGTTGATGAAAAATCCATGCAAAGGAAGGAGGTACAACAAACTCCTAATGTTGTACCAGTTGAACTATAAATGTATGAAGATGAATGCGAAAATTAGTTTTTGATCAACATGTAGAATAGCAAGTAGAACAACAAGTAGAGCAGCCACAACGATCATAAGACCAAGAGCCACAATCAACAGATCATTGGGTTAGAAGATCTACACATCCAAAAAAGTGTCTGAAAAGGTATTTTGATGTTTATTAGTCCTCTTTTGCTTTGTTAACTAATGATGGTGAACCTAGTTCATTTTAGGAAGCTAGAGAGTCCGAGAATGAAAAAAATGGAGGAAATCCATGGAGGAGGAAATCGAGGCACTTTGCAAGAACAAAACATGGGAACTTGTGGATCTACCACCTAGAAGAAATACTTTTGGAAACAAGTGGGTGTACAAAGTGAAGAAGAACAGTGATGGGTTGTTAGAACGCTATAAAGCCCATTTGGTGGCAAAAGGCTATGTGCAAAAGTTAGGTATTTAATTTAATAAAATTTTCTCTCCAATTATGAAGATGACTACTATTAAAGTTCTACGTACACTTGTAGCTGCACAATATTAGAACAAGAGTAGCTTGGTGTAAAGACTACTTTCTTGCATGGTGATATTGAGGAAGATATTTATATGGATCAGCTTGAGGGCTATGAAGAAAGAGGTAAAGAGCATTTGGTTTGCAGACTAAATAAATCACTGTATGGGATGAAACAGGTGCCAAGGATGTCATACATGATATTTGATACCTTCATGAAGAGCTAAGGTTTCAACAAGAGTGAAGTTGACCATTGTGGATACTATAAGATGTTTGATGATGGCAGTATTATTATTTTGTTGTTGTATGTTGATGGTATGTTGGTTGAGGTCCCAACATGAATAAAATAATTAGACTTAAGGCTCAGTTGGCTAGGACATTTGAAATGAAGGATTTAGGAGCAACAAATCAAATTTTAGGTATGAAGATACACAGGGAAAAAAGAGGAAGAAAGATTTGGTTAAGTCAAAATTCATATGTGGAAAAGATTCTGTAGTGCTTCAATATGTAGAATGCAAAACCATTTAGTACCCTACTTCTTTCACACTTAAAAATTGTCTTCCAACCATTTTCCTAGAAAAAAAGCAAAGAAGACAAGCATGCCTGGTGTACTGTATTCATTAGTAGTAGGAAGCTTCATGTATGCCATGGTGAGAACCATATCAGATATTGCCCAAGCAGAGGGAGTAGTCAGTCAGTACATGGAAAATCCTAATAAGGAGCATTAGAATGCGGTGAGGTGGATATTCAAATATTTAAGATCCACTTAAAAATGTTGCCATTTACTTTGGATCGATAGATTTGCAAATTAATGGTTTTGTGGATTCTGATTATTGTGGAGATAGAGATGGGAGAAAGTCCACTACAGGATATACCTTCACTCTTTTTGGTGGAGCGGTGATTTGGGCTTCTAAGTTACCGTTTTTGGTGGATTTATCAACCATTGAAGCAGAATATATTATAGCAACTCATGCTAGTAAAGAGGCAATTTGGATAGATCAACTTTTGGATAACTTCAAGGTAATGCAAGATAAAATTGCGTTGCATTGTGATAGCCAAAGTGCTATTCAGTTAGTGAAGAACCCAATATTACATGATCACACGAAACACATTAATGTCAAGTACACTTTATAAGAAATGTGGTGGAATAAGGTAGGATCATGTTGTAGAAAATTGATACTAAAGTGAATCCTACAGATATGCTTACAAAGACGATCAAGGTAGAGAAGTTTGAGTGGTGCAAAACTTATCTAGGCTTTCTTAAAACATAAAAAGAGCAGCATTGGATAATTTGCACTGGATGAAAATATTTGGTAGAATAATTCTTGAATATTGACTTCAAGTGGGAGAATGTTAGGAAGTGAAGTCACTATACAATTTTATTGACAACAAAATCTAAGCTGCAACATATGGCTATACTGTTGCTAGATGTCTAGACAACATACATCTAGGTTAGACATCTGTGCTACTAGGCATCTAGGCTAGACATCTAGGTAGTAGACCTCTTGTGGCTGTTCCACAACACACCCCAAAATTGGGGACCCACCTTTTTTGCATGCTTTCAAAGAAGAATGCAGTGGCCCAAATGCTAAAAAATCAAAGGAAGAGCAAAATACAACATAAGAAAAAAGTGTCATGATATCACGACGTGTTGCTCTATCGTGGCTAAGAAAAAGAAAGTGTCGCGATATCGCGACGTGTTGCTGCTAAGAAAAAGAAAGTGTCACGATATCGCGACGTGTTGCTGCTAAGAAAAAGAAAGTGTCGCGATATCACGACGTGTTGCTGCTAAGAAAAAGAAAGTGTCACGATATCGCGACGTGTTGCTGCTAAGAAAAAGAAAGTGTCACGATATCGCGACGTGTTGCCACTAAGAAAAGAAAGTGTCACGATATCGCGACGTGTTGCTACTAAGAAAAATAAAGTGTCACGATATCGCGACGTGTTGCTACTAAGAAAAAGAAAGTGTCACGATATCGCGACGTGTTGCTGCTAAGAAAAAGAAAGTGTCGCGATATCGCGACAGGTCACGTTTTTGCGGCTCAGACAAGCGAAGTGCAGTGGAACGAAAAAGTGTCACGATTTCATGACATGTCATGTTTTCACGGCCAAGAGTAACAAAATGCAGCAGGATGAGAAAATGTCACGATTTCGCGACGTGCTGTGAAATCGCGGTCAAAGCGGTCAAACAGAACAAGATGCCAAAAATGTCACGATATCGCGACATGTCTCATTTTCGCGATGCAGGACAAAGAATTAAGTTGAAGACTCAAAGTTGTCGTGATATTGCGATGCACAGCCAAGTACAAAAATTGTCGCGATTTCGCGACATGTCATGTTTTCGCGACTTGTCATGAAATCACGGTTAAAGCAGGGAAGAAGAAGTGTTGACCAAAAATGTCGCGATATCGCGACATGTCATGAAATCGCGGTTCATAGAGGAGAGAGAAGATAAGGCACCAGAATTTTTGCGATATCGTGACATGTCAGGTTTTCGCGACATAAAAGTGAGGAAGGAACAAATGAAAGAAATTGTCATGAAATCACGACAAGTTGCGTTTTCGTGATCTATCGACGGCCACAAGAGGTGAAGATAGAAAAATGTCACGAAATCATGACATGTCTCATTTTCGCGATTCATGACGACTGACAAGCTAAGCAAGGGAAATGTGTCACGATATCGCGACATGTCACGTTTTTGCGACTGAGAGCAACCAAAATGAACGTAGAGGAAAAAGTCGCGATATCGCGACAGGTCGCATTTTCACGGCTAAGTACAACAAAACACAACAAAATGAAAAGGTGTCACGATTTCGTGACAGGTTGCATCCTCGCGATACGAAAGAGAAAAATGTCATGATTTCATGACAGGTTGCATGAGAAAAGAGAAAAAGTGTCACGATTTCGCGATAGGTTGCAGCGGAGAAAGAAAATGTCATATGGAATGATTTTGTGATAAGGCGAACAAAAGAAAAATGTCGCGATATCACGACATGTCTCATTTTTGTGATGCATGATGACGAACAAGGCTGATAAAAATGTCACGATATCGCGACATGTCTCATTTTCGCGATACAGGTAGAGGAGCAAAGCTGCATACATAAAAATGTCACGATATCGCGACATGCTATTTTTTGTCATGATTTACAAGGGGCCATTATGGAACATGCAGGGAAGCGCTGAACACATGGCATAAAGGTGTAAGGGTTACAGAAGGTTACAGTTAGCAAAGAAGATCAAACGTTTCGACGCTCGAACAAAAGTCAAAAATAATGAAGAGGCGAGGAAGATGAAACGAAGCGATCTGGGAGATGAAGCGAAGCGTCACAGAGCAAAACAGAGAACCACACCAGAAAGTTTAAAAGCAGAAGCATAGGACAGGTACAGGGGTCGAAAACCGCTGCGAGCAGGGTTGCAGAGCCGAAGGCGATAAGCCATTCCGGGCTCGCTTTTGGAGCGTTTTCCTCCACTTTGTTCTGGTTTTGTAAAACTGAGAACATTCTGTCATTGTAAACTGATATACTTTTTTAATACAGAATTTTAGAGAGTTGCATCTCATTGGCAAGAAAGAAGGAGTTATTTTCTGCATGCAAGATTGAATGTTTATCTTTCCCCTTTCAGATTTTTAGGCTTATAGGTGAAGTTTAATGCAAGTTCTCTTGGTTGCTTCATGCGAATGTCTAAATCTGAAAACCATAGTTAAAACCCCAGAAACCAGCACCTAGCTTATCTGGATTGTGCATGTTTTGTAGGTTCAATAGGTTAGGTTGTATGCAGAAAACCTCATTATCTTCGGTTTTGTCAAATAGGATCGTAGCACTCTGAATGTACTTTAGTTTCATTTTCTTTACATTTATTTTCATTTCTTTTATTCTCGCATTTTTATTTCCCCGAAGTCTAACTTTTATTTAATTTACGGTCATTGAAATAAACAACTTGAAAATCTATCGAAATCGAAAAAAAATAATTTTTATCATTAAGATTGATTCACATTGAGTTCATTCTGATTAAATGAACAATCATTAAAGTTTCAAATAAAATAAACCAGTAGTGCCCCTTGTTTACGAGTTACTTGCAATCACTAAGGTATTCCAAGCATTCAAATTGAATATTATTATTTGTGCAAAATGCTAACATAGCGGAGACCTTGGAGAAGTTACTTTGTTTAATTTCTTTGCAAGAGGGGATTTGGAACCCAAATCCTATTGGAGAGTGTGTTTTCACAATTGGGTGAAAATACCACTCAACAGATTGGCGCTAGAAGGAGGGCCGAATTGGTTTACTTTATTTTGATTTTCATACAGAAGTAATGTGTTTTTGATTCGATTTTGAAATTATTTCTTAAATCTCATTAACGACTAAACCGCAGCATTTTTTTGTGTTGCAGGTTTTCTTGGAGATATCGAGAGTTTCGTCAGGCAAGCTGGACCCACCGCGTCGTATCGCGACTAGGTCCCAAACAATTGGGGAAACCATATTCCATGACCTTACACTCACTTGTACTCCAAAAAATAAAACCAAGCAAGCTGTAAACCTACCAGATAGCCTTGTCACAAAAGATCTTTCTGCTTCAGGAACATCGAGCGGACCTACACCGGTGGTATCAATTGCCACTAGCGTACCTATCGTCAGTACCATTTCCACCGCTCTTGTAGGGTTGTCCTCATCAATTCTGAGTCAAATGGCCCAACCTCCAGGAGCTCCTTGGTATGGAGCTAATAATATCCCTTTGAATATTGTAGGGGATATCCATGAAATCCCTAAGAACATAGAAATATTCTTGCCCAAATATAAACCAGATGGCCCAAGGACCGCGAGAGGAGCATATCCAGGCCTATAGGGATGTTTTGATAAGGTTGCAAGTCCAACATGAAGATGTGGCTTGCAGAATTTTTCCCATGAGCCTAGACCCAGTGGCCTATGAATGGTATATTTGCCTACCTACTGGCTCGATCACTTCATGGACACAAATGGAGAATGCCTTTGTCAATCAGTTTAGGTCACCTTTGGATCCCGCAACCATCTACAATCAATTTATTACATGCAAAAGGGGCCAGGGTGAACCAATCAGAACCTTTAATCAGAGATTCCAAAAATGTTATAATAGAGCAGTTCGACATTTTGCCATAGACCCCACAGTAGCTTTACAAATCTATTTTGGGGCATTGGATCTGATGACAACGATGTTTTCCAGGTGAAATCCTCAAGTCACCATGCTCGCCTTAGCTTACAATGAAGCTATGACCATCGAGCAACAAATGACACCACAGGGCTATGGGTTTCCCCAGATGCCTATGATGGGACAATATGCTCCATATGGTCAAGCTCCCATGGTAAATCAAGATCATGGCACCGCAAATGCCAAACATGAATTCTTTCCCATATCAACAACCATATCCACCAGCACCTGCCTATGCACCCATTCCGATCCAACCGATCACATCCATTCCACCCGTTCTCGCATTTTTGCAAAATAGTCAATCGACTATGCAAGGAACCAGCCAGGTTAATTCTCAGGCTATAGTTCCTTTCCCAAATCCAACTCCGATCCAAAGTGTAAATCCATATATGAATCAAATTCCTCAAAATCTGACTCAAATGTTAAATCAAGATCCCACGAATTATGCAAACCCAACGGGAACTAACAATAATGTAGCTCCACCGAAAGAGATTTATTCGGATGTTGAAGAGCTCAAGAAGATAGTTCATAAACCGAGTAATGACATGGTTCAAAAATAGAAGTATGAGTCCCATGCCCCTCACTCAAATCAAAATTTTAACAATAGAGGGAGACATTGGAACACAAAGCCAAACAATGGAGGAGTACCTGCCCCTATTGCCAATCAACTAGATACTTCTGCAGGACCTAGTCAATCCAGTTCCCTTTTGAATCTTTTCGATTTTGCATGGGAAAAGGGGTGCAGATTGCACAATACAAAAGAGCACAATGAGAGGAATTGTCCTGAAATCGCTAGATACACTCATTGTCTCCAAGCCCAAGTAGATGACCTGGAACTTGTGCCAAATGAGGATCCACCCCAACATCAAGATGATAACATTATGGTGGTGGAAACTTTATACCGTCAAGAAGGTGAGAGTGAGGAAGAAGAAGATGAAATTTTGGAACAGGAGGTGCAAGCTTTTTGAGAGTTTAGAAAGGGGAATCACGGATATCATTTGAGAAGTAAATCTAAAGCCCCTAAAACATCATCAACACCACCAAATAACTCTATCCTTCCTCCGGATACTAAGGCAGATAATAATCCTCCTCCTCCACTTAGAAGAGAAATGTCTAATGACATGCAAAAGACAGTCAAATTTGAAAAATCAAACTATGACATAGTGGAGGATCTAAAGAAGTCCAAATCAAGCCTTTCATTCTTAGAAGCGGCCAGATTGCCTGGCCAAAAAGAAGCATTGATAAAGGCTCTGAACTCACCTAATCAAGTGTGGAAGGGAAAGGAAGTTGAGTCCCATTTGATTTTACGAAAGGAGAGACGGGATGTCCCGCCATTCTTATTGACTCTGAGAATTGCTGGTAAGAATTTGCATAATTGTTTGGTGGACACGGGTGCCACGAGCAATCTCATGCCTTCAGAGATATG
Source organism: Wollemia nobilis (assembly GCA_028583015.1). Taxonomy (NCBI): domain Eukaryota; kingdom Viridiplantae; phylum Streptophyta; class Pinopsida; order Araucariales; family Araucariaceae; genus Wollemia; species Wollemia nobilis. The sequence continues at coordinate 1,507,317 of JAQPPZ010001836.1, read as the reverse complement.
TCAAATGCTAGGTCTACAGCCTGTTTCATCCAAATGCAAGGTTTTGCAATTGGACCGATCTGAGGTAAATGTGGTAGGGACCCTATATGATGTCAAAATTCAACTAAATTCTGAACCCAGGGTCCAACAAGTGGTCGACATTCTGGTTGTTAATATCCCAAGTAGATATGGAATGCTACTTGCAAGGGATTGGATGAAAACTTTGAATGGCTATTTTTCAACCGATTGCTCACATATGTGGCTACCCTGGAAAGGAATCGCGAATCAAATCAGAGTAGAAAATGAACCGAGGCTTAAGGAAATCATAACAGAATTTAATAAGCCAAATGAAGTTCAATTTTCGAACCAGAGTTGGGGGTTTATGCATTTGATGTTGAAGAAGCTACCGAAGAGCCTAAAAGGGAAACATTTCATGGTAGCTCTCTTGAGGGAAATAATTTCATATGGTTGCTTAGGTTTGATGGATCCAAATCCAAACAGGGAGTAGGAGCCGGAGTCGAGCTCACTTGCCCGGGAAGTAAACCATTATTGGCTGCTTATAGACTACAATTTCCTTGCACGAACAACATGGCAGAATATGAAGCACTGATTTTTGGTTTACAACTGGCGTTGAGCAAAAAGGTTAAATGCTTGAAAGTATTGGGAGATTCTGAACTGGTAGTCAAACAGATTAAAGGACAATATACATGCCGCGATAAGAGACTGAGCCTTTATAGAACTAGGGTAATGGACCTCATTGAGGAATTCGACGCTTTCAATATAGCCCTTATTTCTAGAAAAGGAAATCGCATAGCAGATTCTCTTGCAGTCGTCGCGGGCATGTTAAATCCAGTTGATATAAAAAGGTGTAAAAAGTTCTCCATCGAATTAGTTCCTTGTCCATCGATACCTGATAATGTCAAGAATTTCCAAGTTTTTGAAAATGACAGACACATATTCAAATTTGTCATGAACTCAGGTATTTTTGAAAACCAGGTGATTGATGAGGAGCAAAGATGGCAAGAAGAAGCAGAAAACGAAAGTGAAACTACATGTCAATCCAACAAAATACCTAAAGACATAGTTTCATTGGAGAAAATGTTCGATATGGGATACAAGGCCAGAAAAGAAAAAAAGGTTCCACTCCCCAAAGATGCATGTGATCTAATTAATCTAGGGAGTGCGGACAATCCACGGGAAGTGTACATCGCAAAGGCATGTACAGTTGAAGAAAGAGAAAATATAATACATGCACTAAAACACTACGTGGATTGCATTGCTTGGAATTATAACGAATTGAAAACATACAACCAAAACGTCATTACACATACCATCCCTCTAAAGCCGGACTCCAAGCCTTTCAGACAAAGACAACGAGTTGTTAACCCGCTATTGGAGCCCTTAATAGAAAAGGAGGTCAAGAGATTATTGGAAGCAAAGATTATTTTTCTTGTTAGGCACTCAACTTGGGTTGCTAACCTCGTTCCAATAAGAAAGAAGAGCGGAGAGATTAGGCTATGTATAGATTTTCGAAATCTTAACAAGGCCTCTCAAAAGGATAACTATCCATTGCCATCCATTGATGAAATTTTACAAACAGTGAATGGATCTGAAATGATGTCTTTTCTTGATGGATATTCTGGATATAACCAAATTCTTATTCATCCCAATGACGAGGATGAAAATAGACTTCACAACCAAATGGGGGACATTTGCCTAGAGAAGAATGTCGTTTGGACTGTTAAATGCTGGTGCAACATTTCAACGCGCCATGGACTATGCATTCAAAGGGCTTATAGGCAAGTGTATCATTGTGTATGTGGATGATATTCCAGTATTTTCAAAGAAAAGAGAAGACCATGTCAAGGATTTGAAAAAGGTTCTTCAAAGATGCGAGAGAGCATGGAATTTCTTTAAATCCCAAAAAATGCATCTTTGGAGTAACAGAAGGAAGACTACTTGGTCACATCATTTCAAAAGAAGGTATATCCATTGACCCAGAAAGGATAGAAGCTATCCAAAACTTGCCTCTCCCGGGTAGTAAAAAGGAGTTGAGATCTTTCTTCGGGCAAATTAATTTTGTGAGGAAGTTTATTTCAAGCTTCGCTGAGATAGCCAAACCGTTGAACAAGATGCTCAAGAAGGATGTAGATGTCAGATGGAACGAGGAAAGTAGGGTGGCCTTTCAAAACATTAAGGATGCCATTTCCAGAGCCCCTGCCCTCATAAGTCCAAACTATGCTAAACCTTTCTATATTTATGCTTTCGCATCGAAACACTCTTTTGCGAGTGTCTTGACCCAGAAAGGTGAGGATAGCGCAGAAAATCCCATAGCATTTTTAAGTGCTCCTTTAAAATATGCTCAATTGAGGTATTCTATCCTCGATAAGCAGATGTACGCACTCTTTAAAACGGTAAAAAAATTTTGACATTACATTGTGCACAATAGAGTTTTTGCCATTGTGCCTAACCCTGCTATCAAAACTATGTTTTTACAGAATGAGCTAGGTGAGAAAAGAGGTAAATGGATTTCTACTATCCAAGAATTTGATCTTGAAATCCAACCCATGAAACTAGTTCGAGGACAGGGACTTGTGAAGACGATTGTTGAGAATAATCCGCAAACGACATGCCAATATTCAAATGCAGAATACATTTCTAAAGATGACTGGTATGTTGACATTGTACATTTTCTATTAAACGGTAAGTGCCCATCCAATTTGAATTCCACTCAAAGAAGGGCTTTAAGACTTAAATCTGTTAATTATCTGATTAGATCCGGTGTTCTGTACAAGAAAAATCATGAGGGGATCTACTTGAGATGCTCGAATAAAGAAGAAGCTGCCAAGGTTCTACAGGAATTTCATGGGAAATATGGAACTGGCCATGGTGCGGCAAATGCTACAGCGCATCAAATCCTGAGAGCAGGATACTATTGGCCTCACATTTTTAAAGATGCACACGCTCATGTACGATCTTGCCACATTTGTCAAGTAGCTGCCAACAGAGAAAGAAACGCAGCCATGCCATTACAACCTGTAGTTGAGATGAGACCATTTGCACAATGGGGATTAGATTTCATTGGGGTTATTAACCCAAATTCTTCTGATTCCCATAAATTCATACTAACAGCTATAGATTATTGTACAAGGTGGACTGAAGCGGTTCCTACAAAACATGCCACTACGGACGTTGTAATAAAATTCCTTGAGGATCACATCATAACAAGATTCGGAATGCCCGATTCTATCGTTAGTGATAATGGTAAAGCTTTTGTTTCCACGCAATTTGCAGATTGGGCATACGACAATAAAGTGAGTTTAAAATTTGCATCTAATTATTACCCTCAAGGAAATGGTTTGGCCGAATCCTCAAACAAAAATTTGTTGAATATCATTAAGAAATTATTGGAAAGGAACCCTCGAGATTGGCACAACCAGTTAAAGTTTGCTCTTTGGGCAGATAGGACCAGAATAAAAGACTCAATAGGAAACACACCCTATCATTTGGTCTATGGACAAGACCCAATATTTCCTGCAAACTTGAAGCTGCAAACCCTACATTTCATGCAAGAATACTTGGGAACAAATAACCACACTGAAGCCAGATTAAGTCATTTATTGCACCTCGATGAAAAAAGGGAGGAAGCCATGATTCACATGAGTAAACACCAAGAGGTTGTTAAAATATGGTTTGACAGAAGAGCTAAAATTAAGTCCTTCAGAATTTCAGATTTGGTCTTACTGTGGGATAAAAGACATGAAGAAAAGGGAAATCATCAAAAATTTGATTGTCTTTGGTTAGGCCCTTATCAGATTTTGGAAATTCTAGGGAAAAATACCTTCAGGTTGAGAACTTTAGAAGGGAAGGATCTGACGTTACCAGTTAATGGGCATGTTTTAAAGCACTATTTTAGCCCTTAAGTCGTAGGAGATTGGTATTATATTTTTTCGGTTTTGGTATGGATTTTCAAATTTTGTTTTGTTTTTTTAGGATTGCTAGTCTAGTTAGGATTTAAGTTGTGTGTTTGATTTCATTTGACATGTTTGGTTTGTTTATATAAAAAAAAAAATGATGAAAAAATTGTTTTTGAGATGTTAACTTATGTCTTAGATCAGGAGAATATGAAACATTGGAATTGTGTTGTAGAAAGCTCCACAAGTAACACAAGCACATTAAAGAATATCGTTTGGAACTTGTGATGCATGAAGTTGTTAGTTTTTCACATTATGGTAAATTAGGTGATATATACTCCATCCGCATTTCAAAAGGAGCAATGCATTCATATCTCATGTTACATTCCACACTGCATATATATGTCATCTCAGTTGCATCTTCATTTCATGTACAATCATTGAGAAGGTGTCGAATCCTCTTAGGGTTATTACATAACATATATTAAAAGGATCCTAAGGTTGGGAACTGATGCCCGAACTATCTTGAACCAAGCACGTTCTATGCATATTAAAGAGAATCTTGAGCAAAATGGTCAAAACCATACTTGGAAGAAAAGGTGAGGCGAAAGGAATATTTCATGTCTGTCCTATCATGCAACATAATCCTTAAAACAATGGTTTTTACCACTCCCATAATGCTTAAAGCCTAAAATCAGAGTAGTAAGGATAGGGTTAAATCCTCATCTCACTTAGGTTGAGGATCCAATTCCCCAAAGCTCTGATTTGACCTTCATGGAGTAGTAAGGATAGGGCATAATTCTCATCTCACCTAGGTTGAGAATCCGATTCCCCAAAGCTTCCATCTTTCATTTTATCATAAAACTTGGATGGGAAGGATCGTACTACATGTCCTCTGCAAAGGATGGGTAGTCATCCCAAAAGTCCAAGAAACAAAAATAAAATTAATATTTTCCATCTTTCATTTTATCATCTTGGATTGGAAGGATCGTACTACATGTCCTCTGCAAAGGATGGGTAGTCATCCCCAAGGTCCAAGAAATAAAAATAAAATTAATATTTTCCATTTCATCTTAATATTGGATTGGAGGGATCGTACTACATGTCCCTAGCAAGGATGGGTAGTCATCCCAAAGGTCCAAGAAATTAAAAAAAAGAGAAGAGAATGAATGAAGCCAAATCATGGATTATGGGGTTAAGTATGCCCATGCGTGGCAGCATGTCTTGTCTAAAATAAGACCACTGACTGCTCAAATGGATAGACTAGCCTGACCATTTCATCCATAACAGGTTAAATCATTTTGTTCAAGATGAGGTAATGAACTCCAGATCAGAGTAGTAAGGATAGGGTTAAATTCCCATCTCGCTTAGGTTGGGAATCCTATTCCCCAAAGTTCTGATTTCACTTACACTTGCACATGGGTTCAAGATAGTAGTGACTCATAACCAACTTTGGGATCTAATAAATTAATTCATTATACATATATTTATTTGGTCCTAAGAGGGTTTGACAGTTTTAATATGTTTGTTCATGATATTAGAAGGTTTGAGCCTTTGCAAAGCAGGTTGTTATATCTTTAGCATCTTCATCATACATCAAATCCTGCACAAATCATTCATAGCCTTGCATACAAATCATAAGTGAAACTGATAATGGAATGTTGATCAATTTCAAGCGATAGGGAATGAAACACATTGCACACACCGAGCTGATACTTAATGATTCTGATGTTTCATGTATTTTTGATCTATTGGTATTTGTTTATATTTTATGTGCTGACGCCTGTATCTAAGCTTGTATATTTCAGGTTGGGTTCTCACCAAAATGCTCAGGAGCATTTGATAGCAGAGTCACCATTTGTTGTGGCTGATCCACAACACACCCCAAAATTGGGGACCCACCTTTTTTGCATGCTTTCAAAGAAGACCGCAGTGGCCCAGATGCTAAAAAAATCAAAGGAAGAGCAAAATACAACATAAGAAAAAAGTGTCGCGATATCGCGACATGTTGCTCTGTCGCAGCTAAGAAAATGAAAGTGTCACGATATCGCGACATGTTGGAACGAAAAAGTGTCACGATTTCATGACATGTCACGTTTTCGTGGCCAAGAGTAACAAAATGTAGCAGGATGAGAAAATGTCACGATTTCACGACGTGTTGTGAAATCGTGGTCAAAGCGGTCAAATAGAACAAGATGCCAGAAATGTCACGATATCGCGACATGTCTCATTTTCGTGATGCAGGACAAAGAATTAAGTTGAAGACTCAAAGTTGTCATGATATCGTGACATGTTGTGTTTTCACGATGTTTGATGGGTAAAACAACCAAGTATAGAAATTGTTGCGATTTCGACATGTCATGTTTTCGCGACTTGTCATGAAATCACGGTTAAAGCAAGCAGGAAGAAGTGTTGAAAAAATGTCATGATATCGTGACATGTCATGAAATCGCGGTTCATAGAGGAGAGAGAAGATAAGGCGCCAAAATTTGCGATATCGCGACATGTCAAGTTTTTGCGACATAAAAGTGAGGAAGGAACAAATGAAAGAAATTCATGGTGAAGTCGCGATATCGCGACATGTCTCATTTTCATGATTCATGATGAATCGAAAGCTAAGCAAGGGAAATGTGTCACGATATCGTGACATGTCATGTTTTCAGATTGAGAGCGACAAAATGAACAGTAGAGAAAAATGATATGTGACATGTCACGTTTCATGGAGAAGCAAAAGATACAAAATGAGAAAGGTGTCACGATTTTGTGATAGGTTGCATCTACACAGCTTGAAAGAGAAAAATGTCATGATTTCGTGATAGGTTGCATCTGCATAGCTCGAAAGAGAAAAGTGTCATGATTTTGCAACAGGTTGCATTTTCTCGACCTGGAATAGAAAAATGTCATGATTTTGTGACATGTCTCGTTTTCGTGATGCATGAAGATGGAAAAGGGAAAAATGTCACGATATCGTGACATGTCTCATTTTTGTGATGCATGATGATGAACAAGGCTACTGATAGAAAAATGTCACGATATCGCGACATGTCTCATTTTCGCGATACAGGTAGAGGAGCAAAGCTGCATACATAAAAACGTCGCGATATCGCGACATGCTATTTTTTGTCATGATTTACAAGGGGCCGTTATGGAACATGCAGGGAAGCGCTAAACACGTGGCATAAAGGTGTAAGGGTTACAAAATGGTTACAGTTAGCAAAGAAGATCAAACGTTTCGACGCTCGAACAAAAGCCAAAAATAATGAAGAGGCGGGGAAGATGAAACGAAGAGATCTGGGAGATGAAGCGAAGCGTCACAGAGCGAAACAGAGAACCATACCAGAAAGTTTAAAAGCAGAAGCACAAGATAGGTACAAGGGTCGAAAACCGCTACGGGCAGAGTTGCAGAGCTAAGGGTGATAAGCCATTCTGGGCCTACTTTTGGAGCGTTTTCCTCCACTTTGTTCTGGTTTGATAAAACTAGGAACATTCTGTCATTGTAAACTGATCATAATTTTTTAATACAGAATTATAGAGAGTTGCATCTCATGGGCAAGAAAGAAGGAGTTATTTTCTGCATGCAAGATTGAATGTTTATCTTTCCCCTTTCAGATTTTTAGGCTTATAGGTGAAGTTTAATGCAAGTTCTCTTGGTTGCTTCATGCGAATGTCTAAATCTGAAAACCATAGTTAAAACCCTAGAAACCAACACCTAGCTTATCTGGATTGTGCATGTTTTGCAGGTTCAATAGGTTAGGTTGTATGCAGAAAACCTCATTATCTTCGGTTTTGTCAAATAGGATCGTAGCACTCTGAATGTACTTTAGTTCAATTTTTTCTACATTTTATTTTCATTATTTCTGCACTTTTATTTTCCAAAAAGTTTAACTTTATTTTAATTTACAGTCATTGAAATAAAATACTTGAAAATCTACCGAAATCTAAAAATAAAATAATTTTATCATTAAGATTGATTCACATTGAATTCATTCTGATTAAACGAACAATCATTAAAGTTTCAGAATAAAATAAACCAGCTGTGCCCCTTGTTTACAGTTACTTGCAATCACTAAGGTATTCCAAGCATTCAAATTGAACAATATTATTTGTGCAAAATGCTAACATAGCGGAGACCTTGGAGAAGTTACTTGTTTAATTTCTTTGCAAGAGGGGATTTGGAACCCAAATCCTATTGGAGAGTGTGTTTTCACAATCGGGTGAAAATACCACTCAACAAGACCAGATGTTTGGGCTTCTATACATCTAGGCCATACATCTAGGTAACATATTTCTAGGCAAAACGTCTAGGCTGCTAGATGTCTAGGCAAGACATCTAGGCAGCAAACGTCTAGGCCAGACGTCTGGGCTGTTAGATGTCTAGGTAGTAGACATCTAGGCTAGAAATCTGGGATGCTAGACATATAGGCCAAACATCTAGGTGGCAAAAATATAGGCAAGTAGATGTTTAGGATAGACGTTAGGATGCAAAATATGAATCGTTTTAGTTGCACATGGAAACGAACAGTTTTGCAGAGGCTTACTTTGGGAGAGGAAATGAATGATTTAGGGTCTTCCCTTTTTTGCTCTATAAAAGGTACTTGATCCCTTGCATATGAAAGCAATGTGAATGTAAAGTTTTTATAAAAATAATAAAAAGGAGAAGTTGCCATTACCCCATGGTTTTCCTGCACATTGTAGGTTTCCATATAAATATCTATGTTACTTGTGTTATTTTTGTTCTTTGTCATTGTGTTTCTAATTGCAAGTATAAAATCTAAATTTTTTATTAAAAAGCCACCCATAATCATCCTTTGAGAGCCACCATCAAGATTTGTAGAACACACCCTTAAACTGATACCTCAATCTTAACAATTTTTGCTACATAACAAACAAGTCATAAAATAATGAAAACTATGTCATACATGTGCAAAAAAACCAATCATCACACAATAACTATCTACAAACATGATGACCATTACACATAATCATTAGATAATTGGATGAATGATCAATTCAATCATCTGAGAATAGGATGGCCAAATACCATCACTGTTCGATAATCGAACGGTAAAAACACAACGTTTTCAACAAACATTATCATCAATTTGACCGTTCGATAGTTAGACGGTCTCGATGATCTAGATGATCATCAAGGATCACATCCAAGCATGTAAAAAAAACAAATTTTTAAAAACCACAAACAATCACATCACAACAAACATTTTTTATCAAACAAACAAACAATTGGGCTCATTTTTATCCAAAACAAAAATGTGAAAGGGTAACTTATGTTACTTATTGGCCCTACCCTTCCTCGAAATATAGTCACTCTACCTTCCATAGCCATCCAATCACCTCCATTCACAAATATGTAAGACCTCTATGTCAAATTTGCCTTCACACATCTCACTCTCCACTTTTTCCTCATCTCCTCCAATGAAAATGACTATTCATGCACCCAAAACTACATTTTATATCTTTCGATATGTGACCACTCAAGACGGTCATGAATATCAACTATCTCAAATTATCATGGAATTTGCAAAAAAAAAAAACCACACCAATTGCCAAACCTCATCCATCCAATCATTTCTAGTTCTAATAAGGTCAATCACCTTATTGTCATCATATATTTTATCCTCTACCAACTCGTTGCTTGATATGGTAGACAATACCACCAATATTTCATTCCAAACAAGATCAACAATCAAACACCCATTTTGGACTCAACATTTATCCAAGAACCTTGTCAATGACTAATCATACACCCTACTCTACCAGGTCTCAATGTAAACTTTCTCTTCACAAATCCAAGTGGCTAACATGTCAGGTAAATGTATATAAGGGTTTATATGTTGATGCTATAATAAAGGTGATGATGTTGATTGTCCACTTATAATCGATTATAGCACATGAGACCCCTTACCACATGTGAGAAAAATATTACCCTTCTCCAATATTGCACACCCAGTTTAGATTACACACTCAGCTTAGATTTGCATACCCAATTTAGATTGCACACTTAGTTTAGATTGAACATCTAGTTCAAATTGCACACTCAGTTTAGATTGTACATCTAGTTTAGATTACACACTCAGTTCAGATTGCACACCTAGTTCAGATTGTATACCTAGTTCAATTTGTACACTTAGTTCACCATGCACATTCAATTAACTCTACATATATGTCTAGTGAATATTCCAAGGAAGCACATCCATTTCAATTTGCACACCTAGTTCATTTTGTACACTTAGTTCACCATGCACATTCAGTTAAATCTGCATATATGTCTGGTGAAGATTCCAAGGAAGTACATCCATTTCAATTTGCATGCACATTTTAGTTAAAATTCCAAGGTGTGCACATATGGTGATAATCATGAGGTAAGCTTATCTTCCTTTACAAGCATGCACTCTCTATGATAACATCAATGCAAAGAGAAGACTCCTGGTTACACCACTTAACTGGTTGAGTCACCACCTCATCCATTCCTCCCAAAAATTCTATAAATGTATTCTCTCCTCCTTAATGGAGCATGAAGATGGTATATGCCTCAAAAAAGTGTTAAAAATCCCAAGCCCAGTTCATATCCAAACACCTGAGTCATCACATGTAACCATCCTCATCCCATATCAAACATCAATCAAAACATTCTATAGGAATTGATCTAAATTTTGACAGTGATAGAACACCACATCCCATGGTTATTCAACCTTAGATGGTCTCAAGTCATGATCATCTAGACCCAGACAGTCATCATCCAACCCATGCATAAACTTCTAGATGCAGCACAAAGCAGCATCATAGCAGCAACATCAATATAGGAAGGTAATATTAATCTATTTTACATTCCTTCCATACATTTTGCACTCATTTACTACTAATACATTTTGCAATTGAATTATGTGTAAATAAAAATATTCAAGGCCAATAGATCCAAATATCAATCTAGATCTACCAGATCCAGATGCAGACCCTTCAAATTCACCAGAAGTGGCTCTCAGCAATAGCAATAGACTCCAATTAGCAGTCATCTGACCTTAGATGATCACAGGTCTCAATAGTCAAGAACCAAAATGATCAGAAGGTAAAGTTGTCACCCCCTTGATGACCAAAATCTAGCATCTAAACATAATCTAATCATAGATCCAACATATTCTAATGATCCAAACACAAATGTAGACTTAGATGTAGATACCTCAAACCCAACAGACCTAGATCCAATGAAATAATGGTCACAAGAAACCCACCCATCTAATGCTATAGCGAAAAGAAGATAGTTACACTATTTTCACTTGCAAAAGGGAATCAATCCCTCAATGATTGTACAACCCTATAAGGATTTTATATTGTAGCCAAAAAATAAAAACAAAGAGCATAAAATCTATATTTCCTTTATGTTTTAATCATATTTGCAATGGTGCATCTTTTTATCATCTATAGTTTGGCATTTGTTGATCTGAGTCCGATGTTTAAGGTATGCTTGGAATTCACCATTTACTATTTGGGGTTGTCATTAGTGGAAGAATGTAAAATATTTGACTCGAATTCTTTTAGATTAACAAAAACTATTTGGAATAAATTATAGTATGTGGAGCTATAAGATATAATTTGTGACTATCAAGGTTTGATAAATATAGTTCTAAAAAAAAAACTAGACTAGAATATGATGATGATGATTTCAATGATTTCAATGATGTTTTTCAAATTTTATATTATAGATGAAAATTCATTTAGTTCATAATGAAGATAATGTTTCAATATTGTGGACAAAGTTGTAGAATAAGACATCTAAACTAGAGTATGTTTTACCTTTGAAGAATATTTTCTATTCTTCCTGGTTGGAGGAAGGAGGGTCTATTTCCAAGTACCTTATGCATCTAAAGGATCTAAGAGATCAATTGACTACAAAATATGGTCGATGACGATATGTGATTGCATTATTTTTTAGGTTTGCCTTTGTCTTATGAGTCTTTTTTTGAGTCTCTACATTTACTTGTTGAGACTCGAACTCCTAATTTTGAAAAGATGTCTTCTTTAATTTTATAAAATGAGAGGAGATAAACAAATGGAAGTATTCACCTTAGGGAGTATAGAGAGTGCATATGTTTCTAAAGCCAAACATGAAGGCAATTAGAATTCCAAGCATTCATCATCTAATCACAAGCAAGGTAAAACTTCTAATATAAAGCAGTCCCAAGTCATATGTTTTACTATAGGAAACTTGGTCATTTCAAATTGGATTATAGTAAGTTGAAGAATAAATAAAATCAATGAGAGAAGAAACAAGTAAATGTTGTTGAAAGACTAGTATATTAATTTCATTGAAGATCTAAGTATAAATGAATCTATGTCACTTGGTGATGGTTGATCATAATTTATAGAAGGGTGAGGTGATGCTAGTGTGATGTTGAATAAAAATATTACATACACCTTCAAGAATGTTTGGTATGTTCATGATATAAAGAAAAATATATTATCCATCAGTGAAATCACCAAGAATTCTCAACTTGATATTTTCATAAAAACAAATGTGAGATGATGCATGCAGGTAAAAGACACTCATTGTTCTCAAAGGTAAGGGGCTATAGAAGTTAGTTTATTCCAAGTATAATAACTAATTTTCTTGGAAGTCAAATACAATAGTTTTTTTCTATGGCATGGCAAATTTTGTCACCTCAGTTATAATTATTTATAAATTCTCACTAACATGGTTCAAGGGTTACCATCTATTCAAGAGCAATAACATTTATGTGTAGGATGTCAACTTGGAAAATAGATTCATCAACAATTTGAGATGGTTAAGTCTTGGTGTGCACAAGGTGTTTTGGATTTAATTCATACCGATTTGTGTGGTCCAATGAATACACCTTCAATTTATAGTGCAAAATAATTTTTGTTGATGATTGGTGATTACACAAGGAATATGTGGGTATAATTCATTAAGTATAAATCTAAATATATTTCATACTTAGACTTTTAAGGCCCTTTTAGAGAAATAATTTGGAACGTAAATTAGGGTCTTGGGATAAAATAACGGAGGTGAGTTTATTGTAAAATAATTTCAATACTTTTGCAGGTATAAGAGTATACATATAGAATATATAACTCCTTACACTCCACAACAATATGGGGTAGTAGAGAGGAGGAAAAGGACACTCATGAATATGGTTAGACCATATTGTTATTGGGTAGAAGCATTAAATATTTCATTCTCAACAAGTGCCCATGTAAAGCTTTGTAAAATATTACTCTACAAGAAGCTTGGTCTGAAAGAAAGTCTTTAATTAGTCATTTATATTTTTGGTTGTGTTGCTTTTGCATTTATTTCTAAAGATAAAATAACTAACCTATATGTAAAAAGTAAAAATTTCATGTCTAATGGCTATAGTGAACAATATAAGGCATACATATTGCTTGATGTCTCTACTAATAATATTGTAATTAGTAGAGATAAATAATTTTTTTATTATGGTGGAAGAAGGGGTTTTGAAAGGATCCCCAAACCTTTTACAAGAAAGCACCTATAAATCTCCTAAAAATATCAAAATTGAGACATCACAAATAAGACAACCCATAAAACTAAAATATTCCAATGTGCAACAGTCCACAAAGTGAAATGGTCTACCAAGAGCAAACTAAACAGGAACTCAAAAGAGCAAAACACCCACAAGCAACTAGATTAAAATCCTATAAAACTCCACATTAGACTAATACAATGGCCAAAGAATTGGTTTTGCTCTTAATGTCCTCCATCTGGGTGACATGATACTCAAATATATGGTCCAATATCTATCTCAATATCCTCCCAGACTCAAGCATGTCCTTAAGTATCAAGTAACTCTGATGTAAAACTTCCAACGAATGCTCCAATGGGAGACCCCCAATCAAACATTTTTTAATTATAAGTATTTTCCAAAAAATCCCTTGCATCAAAACCAAGTAAGCATAGGGGATAGGTGAACCTCTATTCTCAGACTCAACATGGTTTGCATTATCATATTTTTCCTCTTGCCATGAGTGCCTTTTTACTTCCCCCACCCAAGGCTATTACGGTTTGGATTCCATTGGAAATATTTTTATCTCTCTTTTTCTTTGATTTTTTGATTGGAAGGTCTCCCTTGAGATTTAATAGTGCCCACATAAATTCCTAACTTCTCTGATGTCTAAATTTTGGATTTTGGGAAGCTTTTTCTAGATTAACTAACTTTCCTATTTTTTTAAAAATTGATTTACCAACTTTGTTAAAATTATTTGGTTCTACTCATCTTCACCTTCCTCATTTTCTACCTAAATATTTCCATCATATGCATTTTCCAATAATCCGTTACCTTCATCTCCAAAACTAATCTCGAAGCATATCAAAGGAATTTGAAGAAAGAACAATATTAATTTCTAAGGAGGTTAAAGTATCTATAACAACCAACCAAACCAAACCAAGAGAGATCTTTTTTTGGAAAGTAAGGGTTCACAAAAAAGTACCAATACTTCTCAACATTTTAAGGCATGCCACATTTTGAGTTTGATGTCATTGTATACGACACTCAAGTAGACATGAGTGGCCAACATCCCATATTTCTAGGGTTCACCTTTCCAAACCTCACCATTTAGAAAAGATGTCAATAGTGGTCTCCCCACATTTCCTATAACCTCATCGGTATAGTACAACTTGACCACGATGTAAGGATTATCATTTAAGGCCCATAACACTTAAAGTGTAACACATTTTTCCTAAACCTATACATAAGGCCATCTATGTAGGGCTATTATGGAATAATGCCTTAGTGCTTAGTTACCTCACCTTCGTAGGCTAACTAAGACCATTGCCACTCACCTGACAATAAGCATGGTAACATGATCCTCACTGTTCAAGGTGCCACCACTACTGCCTTATGAATTATTTCTAAAAGCCTCACCACTTTGGGTACACCTGAGCCTCATAATTCAAGGTGTTTCATTCACAAGCATCTAGTTATTGCATCACTACAACTCCTTCCAAATATATACCTTGTTATTGAATCATAGTAACTTCTCTCAAAATTGGGTTATATTCTTGAATCAAGGGTTCTAATATGGCTCTAAATCTTACCCAAGCCCTCCCACAAAATCCAAGAATCATATAACAATTAAACCATAACATCTATCCCCAAAATAAATAAAGTGTTATATTAAAATATGCTTAAATATAATATGTTGCTAAAAACTAGAATCTTAATCTCTTCCAATTAATACTAGCATTTAGCATTCCAAAACAAAGAATGAACATTATCAAAAGAATAATAATCCATTAAACCATAAATTGAAATCTAACACATTCTTTCTATTCGATCATAACTAAGCATTCCAAATACTTTTCATAAGGAATAATAACAATATTTAATCTTCCTTTTTGCATATAACTCCTATTCCAAGATCTTAATGAAATAATAACAACATATAATATTTATTTATTTTTTTAATTCTTGAAAAACTATTCAAGAGTAATTACAAGACATATTTTCTCAAAAATACTTCGATCCCAACTTCACAATAACTTGACATATAGAATAACATCACTTTTATTTTCTTCTTCAAATACATTAATGCAATTCCACCTAAGTGGTTCCTAGCATCATCTTCTTCCCACGATCCTCTTCATTAAGGAAAATATACCATAAAGTTTGAGAAGAAGCTTATGGATCAAGACAAATCATGATTTGTGTATGCAAGTCTAACATGCACTAAGAAACAAAACATGCAATCATGCAAGACATGCATTTAAGCAAAGAATTTCCATGCAAACAAGGATAGGATCCCATACTTCTCTCCATAATGAATTCTTTTATCCACTCAAGCCTCAGGAACCCATTATTCAAATAATTCATATCTAATTTTCCCATTCTTAAATCCATTACAAACTTGCATTTATACAACACGAATAGATAGTCGTATCTAATATTGAATCTATAAATAAACACAAGATTCACTTTATCTAATTTTATTTTAAAAATGAAACTAGATGATTATAACCTTAAACAATACTTGCTAACACAATTAATCTACCATTCCACTATTTTTTTCCATCTCATATCTTTTTAAACCAATCAAATTAAATAACTAAAAGCATCAATAAAGTCTTTTATTATATCCTTTTATTTTTCCATTCCATGGATCCATTTAAAAATTATATATAATTTAACTAAGCTAATAATAATTTCCATCCATTTTCATATAAACTTGAACACTACGTTCTAAATAGCTATAAAGCCAATGTAAGAAAAAGAAACTTATTAGCTATGTAAAACCAAGGACAAGGCTCTATCCAAAATGAGACAACAATAATAAAAGCATAGTAACCATCGAGTAATCCTTCCAAAGCAATATTTCAAAACATAATACTCTCTTTCCAACAAGAATGGAATAAATTAAATACAACACACACAACCATAATGAAATCCAAGTCAAATAAAAATATTTGCAAGAGCTTTGGTTCAAATTAACCTAAGAAAAGAGAAAACAACACCTGTTATCCAAAAGACATAATCACAAGAAATATACACCACCTATGTTCAACCATTTAGGGAGAAGGTCGGGTGCTATAACACTCAGAAATATGACTTTCTACAGATTGAATAATGACTCCCAAAGCATAAAATAGATACAACTAAGGTCAAACAAAGAACTACACTTGCTAGCAACCTCAAATATGTACTCAACCAACAGACTTGATTGTGATCAAAGGAAACAAAAATGAATTAGTTAGAAATCAATCTAAAAATACCAAAAGAGACTATGTAAACACATGTTAGAATCTATAAAGTACCTTTGGCATTAAACCATGCTAAATCACTCTCAGTTTACCAAGACAACCGTTGAATGAGACAAGGAATGCTTGATTGGTACAAGATAAAAACATGAATATATAGAGTCTATCCTACCATGAATACACTTAAAAAAATGTTCTAAAACACTAAGACACAAGGAAGAAAACAACCAAAGAGAAAAACCATAAGCTTTATGATCAGAAGAAGCAGTAAAGATAAACCATTTCGCAAGACTTAGATCTAGATCTCTACTAGAAATAGAAGAATCTTGGAGGTGAATACCTTTTCCCATGGATTATTCCTTTCAAGTCTTGTTCTCATGTCTTTTTTCTCAACTTTCGATTGTGATCCTCCTTTCAAAACCATAGCGAATCCCAAAAATTTCCCCCCTCTTACCTGAAGAATAGGTAAATATACTAAGGTTTTTGTAAAAGAAAATTTTCTTGAATCCATTACCATGTTGGTCATCTCTTCCAAGAATTACCATCTATTACCAAAAGAAGGTAAAATATCCAAAAGAAACTTCGATCAAGTAAGGTTTAGCTTTCTAAGTTAACATTAGCCTACTAACACTCATAAATAGAAATATTTACAACAAAATCATTCCTTAGCATTAATAGCTAACATTTTACAATAATAATGTTCTTTAGATTAATCATTAAATCATTTCCTTCTTATTAATCCATTTCCTCCTAATGCTACCAATAATAACAATTAAACTAATTATTAACCAAATTAATAAATCACTATCAAATGCTAATATCAACCATTAACATCAATATCAAACAACACATAAAGGCTCTTGCTAAGTCATCCATATCCATCAATAATATGCACAACAAGTTTTTCCCTTGAGTAGAAGGCTTTATGATAACTACAACACTATCACCCTTCTACTAAGGATGGCTCTTTTGCTCAAATAGCAACCTCCTTGCCCAATGGTGCATTCAAACATAAACACATAAATGCAATGCATCTATATGAAGGGTTTTCTTTTACCCTTGAGTTATCGATGAGAATGTCATCCATCATTTCTCTTTTTCTCTCAACTCTGGTGGTTGTCCCATACCAATCCACCTATGAGAGTACCTGGTCCTGCAACCACAAATTTCATTAGTAGTACCATATTCCAAAAGTAGTATAATCAAAGCATAAAGTGCATCTATCAACACATCTTGATAACATAAAATGATATTATGCATTAGATATCCACACATCAATACATAAATCAAGTATCAAGAATAAGTCCTACCAAGGAGGGTTGTTACATACTCCCTCCCTTGGACTAAACACAATCCTCTATGTTTCTTAAAAATAAAGCATATATATTTCATTCAAATAAATATGGGAATTGCTTTCTCATTTCCTCAACATCTTCCCAAGTTGCACAATTTTTAGAATAATGGTCCCACTAGACCTTACATTGATCTAGGGTTTATTTCCTCAACATCTTGGAATAAAACCCTAGAATCCTTACCGATTGCACCTCAATGGTTGAGGGATCTACCATCTATAATTTTGAAACATTCCAAACATGAGAAGGATCAACAACATATTTTCTAAGTAGGGATATGTGGAAAGTATCATGGATCTTTGATAGGTTGGGTGGCAAGGTGAGCCTATAGGCTACTGGACTAATCTTATCAATGATCTCAAAAGGCCCAACATAATGAGGATCCAACTTAGTTGACTTGATGGCACTTTTCATGGGTCTTACCCTCAAGAAGACTTTGTCTCCCATAGATAATTCTCTTGGTGATATTTTTAGATCAACATAGCTCTTTTAGCGATCGAAAACTTCCTTGAGCCTTTATCGAATCACTCTGAGTTGCTCCTCCATCTCTCTGATAGTGTCTGGTCCGATCACCACCCGATATTCTAGATTGTCCCATGATAGAGGTGTTCTGCATCTTCTACCATACAAGGCCTCAAATGGAGCCATTCCCAAGGATGCATGGTATCCATTATTATATGCAAATTCAACCAGATGCAAAAGTCTTCCCACTTAGACTTTTGATCCATGCAATACATGCAAAGCATGTCTTCTAGGACTTGGTTCACCCTCTCCATTTTCCCATCTATTTTTGGATGGTAAGCAAAATTGATATTCAATTTAGTGCCCACTGCATGATGAAGAGCCTACCAGAATTTTGATGTAAACCTAGAATCTCTATCTGATATGATCACCTCAGGAAAACCATGTAACCTAAAAATTTCCTTGGAAAACCTATTTTCCACAATCGATGCATCATCCTTGATGTTCCTTGGTATAAAATGTGTAACCTTAGTCAACTTATCGACCACCACAAGTATTGCATCATGTTGGTACCTAGTCTTAGGTAAACCCACAATAAAATCCATAGATATAACCTACCACTTTTGAGTAGGTATATCATGTGGGTACAATTTTCCTATTGGATGTTGATGTTCTACCTTAACCTTCTAGCATTCCAAACATCTAGCAATAAAACTAGTGATATCTTGTTTCATTCCTAACCAATATAAGGTTTTTTTCATGTTTTCTCTCATATTTGCACCTATAAAATGAGAAAAATATGGATAAATATACACATCTTGAATAAATATTCTTCTTAAATCACCAGTTTTGGGTATGACAACCCTATCCTTGAAACATAAAAGTCCATATTTTATGTTAAAATCCTTATTTTCCTCAGGATTTCTCTCAATTTTAGCCTAGATTTCAATGCAATACTGATCTTGTAGCTGCATTTCCTTGACTTTATCCATCAAGTCTATATGACTCTAGGTCAATGTTGCTATATGCCTTCTCCTACTTAAGGCATCAACAACCTTGTTTTCCTTTCCTTTGATATACTCAATACCAAAGTCATATTCGGCTAGGAACTCTATCCACCTTCTTTGTCTTGCATTCAGCATAGGTTGGGTAAAGATATACCTTAGAATTTGGTGGTTTATCCTTAGCTCGAATGGTTTCCCCAAAAAATAGTGCCTCCAAACCTTTAGTGCATGCACAACCACTACCAACTCTAGGTCATGTGTAGCATAATTCAACTCATGCTTCTTGAGTTTCCTAGACTCATATGCTACTATAGCTTCATTTTGGGATAACACCCCTCCCAAACCTTCTAAGGAAGCATTTGTACATACTATAAAATTCCCAAGAGGATCCAATATCCTGAGAATTGGTGTTGTAGTCAACTTATTCTTTAGAGTTTCAAAGGTAGCCTCACACTTATCCATCCATTTGAACTCTTTTCCTTTTCTCTAAAGGTTGGTGATAGAGTAGGCAATTTTTGAATAGTCCTTCACAAAATACCTATAATAACCAGTGATCCCCATGAAGCTTCTAACTTCTGACACATTAGTGGGTGCAGGCCAACTCAAAATAGCCTCAATTTTCTTAGGATCTACAACAATCCCTTCTGTAGATATAATATACCCCAAATATTGAACTTGTGAGGCATAGAACTCACATTTAGACAACTTTCCATAAAGTTGGTTTTTCCTCAACACCTCTAACACTAACCTCAAATGTTGGTCATGTTCCTCTTTGGTGTGAGAATATATCAAGATATCATCTAGAAATATCAAAACAAACTGATCTAGATATTTTCTAAACACACTGTTCATCAGATTCATAAAATTTGTTGGTACATTTGTCAACCCAAATGGCAATACTGTGAACTCATAGTGTCCATATCTAGTCTTAAAAGTTATTTTGTGAGTATCCTCCTCATGAATCCTCAATTGATGATATCTTGATCTCAAATCAATATTTGAAAATATAGTGGCATCCTTTAATTGATCAAAGAGATCATCAATCCTTGGCAAAGGATACCTATTCTTGATGGTCACCTTATTCAACATCCTATAGTCAATGCACAACCTCAAGGAACCATCCTTATTTTTCATAAATAATATTGAAGCACCCTAAGGTGACACACTAGGTTTAATCAAACCCTTCTCCAACAAATCTTGAAGTTGCACCTTTAACTCTTGCAACTCAATAGGAGTCATTCTATAAGGTGTCCTTGCAATAGGTTCAGCTCCAGGCATTAGTTCAATGGTGAAGTCAAATTCATATCAAGGTGGTAGGCCTAGGAGATCTTCTAGAAATACATCCCTAAATTCATGCAAAATTGGATGTCTCTTAAATATTTCCTCATCCCCATTATCACCTATCTTACCATTTATCTTTACTACATACAACATACCACCTCTTTTGATTGCCTTCTTTAGTTGCATAGCTGATAATAAATATGGTCAAAAATACCCTTGCCTACTTTGAACCCTAACTCTCTTCTTATCCTTATCAGTATAGTCCATCCATATTTCTTGGAAGTTGATTAGGGCTCCATGAGCCTTTAACCAATCCATCCCTAGGATAATATCAAAGGCATGTAGTGATGCTACATATAAGTGCCAAATAGTGGATCCATTGGGTAAGGTGATCTCAGTCATAGGCAAACATTGATCCACTGAGTAAGTCTATCTAGACCCATACTCAACTTTCCACCCTTGTGCCAAAAATCTAGGTCTTTTTGGCATATCCCCAATAATACTAGTGGAAATAAAACTATCTGTAGCTCCACTATCAATTAAAACTTTAACATTCTTATTAAACAACTTACCATTCAGTAACATAGGAGTTGCTTGTCCATCTAGGTTCTGACTTCCTATGGCTGCATAGATTCGGTGTGGTTGCTCCTCGGCTCTGTTACTAGCTATTGGGGACACTTATTTGCATAATGAGGACCCCAAAAATGAAGCAACCTATCCTGGGTGCCTGAGATATTTCCTGCCTTTTCTCCCCTGTTTCCTCTTTTTTATTTGTGTTACTCGAATCTTGGGGTTGGAATGTGGAATCATCCTTTTTTGGAAATTCTTCTTATAATTTCCTTGATTCTCATTGTTCCTTTTTTGAACTTTGATCCTTCTCTTAATTTTCCTTTTTCTTTCTCATTTTTGGATTCCTATTCAGCCATTATTTCCAACATTCTTTGTTTTTGCTCCATCTGCTCTTGAAGAAACCTAACTAATGACATAAGTTGCTCTATTTACTCTTATAGAAACTTAACTAAATATACAACATTTGTCACTCCTTTGGAAGAATCCTTTGTTCTTTCAGGTTTCCTACTAGAGTCCATTTTTCATCTAGATTTTTTATTGGAGTCCATTATCCTTCCAAACTTCTCATTAGAGTCTATTGTTATTCTAGTTCTCTTGTTGGATTCCATTACCCTTACAGAATTCTTAATTGAGTCCATTATTCTTCTAGTTCTCTTGCTATATTTCATTACCTTTATAGAATTCCTTTTGGAATTTACCATAACTTCCTCCTATCTAATTGACCCTACCTTCTTGGATGATCTCAAAATAAGTACCATCTCCTATCCACACAAAGGAGTTGGGTAAGTTATAATTTCTCCCAAGTTGTACTTATCAATTAGTTTCATTTTCCCCATGAAATAACTTAGACCATTATCACTCACCTGATAATGATCATGGTCACACTTGCCTCACTGTAAGGTACCATCCCTAATAAGAAACTATACTCCCTAGGATTTTTACTCCTTGGTCTGATTGGTCCAAACATATTTGCAATACCCATCTTATCCTAGATCAAGTTAAGGTCCCTAGAAGAGTAAGTCTTCCCAAAGTAGCACATCAAGTCAAGGCTTATCCTAGGTTCTCTCCATGGAAGCTTCTAGTCCTATGACCTAGAGCTTTGATACCAATTGTAACAACCCACCAAACTAACCCAAGAGAGATTTTTTTCACAAGGGTCTACAAAGAAGTCCCAATATTTTTCAACATTGTAAGGCATAACCATATTTTGAGTTCAATGTCATTGTAGATGACACTCAAGTGGACAAGAGTGGCCAACATCTTATACTTTTGGGGTTCACCTTTCTAAACCTCACCATTTAGAAAGGATACCAATAGTGGTCCCCCCACCTTTCCTATACCCTCACTCGATATAGGACAACTTGACCATGATATAAGGATTATCCTTTAAGGCCCATAACACTTAAAGTGGGATACCTTTTCCCTAACCCTACATAATTCTATCTATGTAGGATTATTTTAGTGTAATACCTTAGTGCTTAGTTACCACACCTTAATGGGCTAACTAAGGCCATTACCACTCACTTGGAAATAAGCATGGTCACCTAATCCTCATCGTTCAAGGTGCCACCACTACTATCTTGTGAATGATTTCCAAAAGCCTCACCACTTTGGGTACACCTAAGCCTCACCATTCAAGGTGTATCATTCACAAATATCTAGCTATTACATCACCGCAACTCCTAGTTATATACCTAGTTATTACATCACCACAACTCCTACCAAAATTGGGTTATCTTCTTGACTCAAGGGTTCTAATATGGCTCTAAATATTTCCCAAGCCCTCCCACAAAACCCAAGAATCATATAAAAATTAAACCATAACATATATCCCAAAAGGAAATGAAGTGTTATATTTAAACATGCTTATATATAACAAATTGCTAAAATCTAGAATCTTAATCTCTTCTAATTAATACTAGCATTCAAAATTCCAAAATAAAGAATGAAAATTATAAAAATAATAATAATCCATTTAACCATAAATTGGAATCTAACATATTATTTCTATTCAATCATAACTAAGAATTCCAAATACTTTTTATAAGGAATAATAACATCATCTACTCTCCCTTTTTGCATATAAATCCTATTCCAAGATCGTAATGAAATAAAAACAACATGTAATCTTTCTTTCTTTTTTCAAGTCTTGAAAAACTATATCAAGAGTAATTACAACACATATTTTCTCTAAAATACTTTGATCCCAACTTAAGAATAACTTGACACATAGAATAACATCACTTTTCTTTTCTTCCTCAAATACATTAATACAATTCCACCTAAGTTGTTCCTATCATCATCTTCTTTCCACAATCCTCTTCATAAAGGAAAATCTCCCACAAAGTTTGAGAAGAAGATTATAGATCAGGACAACTCATGATTTGCTTATGCAAGCCTAACATGCACTATTCAACAAAATATGCAATCATGCAAGACATACATTTAAGAAAAGAATTTCCATGCAAACAAAGAGAGAATCCCATACTTATCTCCATAATGAATTGTTTTACCTACTCAAGCCTTAGGAACCCATTATTAAAATAATTCACATCTAATTTTTCCATTCTTAAATCCATTAAAAACTTGCATTTATACAACATGCATAGATAATTCTATCTAATATTGAATCCATAAATAAACACAAGATTTACTTTCTCTAATTTTCTTCTAAAAAATAAACTAGATGATTAGAACCTTAAACAATACCTGCTAACACATCTAATCTACCATTCCACTAATTATTTCCATATCATAACCTTTTAAAAAAATCAAAATAAATAACTAAAAGCATTAATAATAAAGGTTTATATTATATCCTTTTATTTTTCCATTCCATAGATTCATTTTAAAAAATATATACTTTAACTAGGCTAATAATAATTTCCATCTATTTCCTATAAACTCGAACACTATGTTTTAAAGAGCTATAAATCCAATGTAAGAAAAATAAACTTATTAGCCATGTAAAACCAAGGACAAGGATCTATCCAAAATGAGATAGCAATAATAAAACATAGCAACCATCGAGCAATCCTTCCAAAGCAATATTCTAAAACATAATACTCTCTTTCCAACAAATATGGAATAAAGTAAATTCAATACACACAACCATCATGAAATCCAATTCAAATAAAAATATTTGCAAGAACTTCGGTTCCAATTAAACTAAGGAAAGAGAAAACAACGATCGCTATCCAAAATATATAAGCACAACAAATTACACCACCATTTACCTTTTGCTCTCAACTCTAATGGTTGTCCCATATTGATCCACCCATGGGAGTACTTGGTCTTGCAACCATAATTTTCATCAATAATACCATATTCCAAAAGCAATATAATTAAAGCATAAAGTGCATCTATCAACATATCTTGATAACATAAAATTATATTATGCATTAGATATCCATCCACCAATACATAAATCAAGTTTCAAGAACAAGTCCTACCAAGGAGGGCCATTATAGTATCACATACCTTCATATTTTCTACCATAACTTGATTTTCAAAGGAAAAATTATTTTGTATATCAACTTTACTTAATTTTCGAGGAATTCAACTTCCAAGATATCTTCCTTTCTAGATCCCTCTAAGGATGATACCTTCTGCTTTTTTGTTTTACAAACTTTGATCTTAGGATTTTCAACTTCCAAGATATATTTCTTCCTAGAACCCTCTTTTTCCATTTGCTTTGGTTGTTAGAATTTAAGACCTTGGGAAGAAGGCTTCCAATTTGGGCACACCCAAGCCAAATGTCCTAATTTCTTACAAACCCATTATTAACAGGTGTATACTCATATTTTAGAGGCTGATTCCAAACTCCCAATATTGATACCAACTGAATCAAATCTATTAAATTTCCCTCCAAATCCATATTAAAACATATCCTGGCATAGACGAGGTGATATTTACACTTGATGGCTAGATCCACAACAATCAATTGGTGTATTTCCCTAGAAATAGCAACAAAAACCTCCTCATTCTAGTAGTGAAAATGGAGATTTGGAAATCACACCCAAAATGGGACCTACAAAAAATTTGGGTCCTTGGATTGTAATCAGGTCTCCATCTCTTTAGAAAAATATTATGCCTTCCAGATAACCAACCTCCCCATAAAATTCTCTCTAAATTAGCAAAACAGATCAACTTCACAATAAAAAAATCCCCTAGAGAGGGTAATAATCTCCATATGACCATTAAACCTCCATTTAGAGAAGCCCATTTTTTGACTACATCAATGTTAGGTCTAACCCCCATAAATCTTCCAACCAAGTGATGAGAACCTTGTTTAATGGCCATATTAACTAAGTCATCCAAAATAAAAATTTGGCCCTTTTTTGAGATCAAACTTGATCCCTGGGGACTTAGGCTTGCCCAAAATCACTTGAGACCAAGATCATTTTCCCTTATCTATCGGGTGACACCTTGAGTCTAAATATTGACTTGATATTAAGAGAGCTTCCTCCAAAAAAGCTCAAGGTCTGGACCCAAAATGTCAATGTTGTAAATAAGGTTTGCACTATCTAACTCTATCTCACCATTACTAACACCATTGAGCCTGCAACTACTACCAGCTCCATTCTGGTCACTTCTTCCTTTTTTGCTACCACTACTAGAGCCTAACCCATTCCCGCTCACCATCGCCCTCTCCATTATTAGTAGAGATATCATTTTACATATGAAGACTCCTTTCTTCTCAAATTATTGTAAACCTAATGATATTTATTTATGTTCTAGAACTACTATTGGTACTACAATAAGTAGTGAATTTCACTTAGACTCAAAGCTATTGATGATAAAAAAATATTTCAAAACTCATCTAGATTGGTGTATTAAAAATCCACTTTGAATGACCTTAGAGAATAAATATTTACAAAGATACATCCATGTGAATTTCATCAAACTTAAGAGCCATGTTAACGACTAAAATGTATACACAAGTAATAAAAGATGTCAAGGAGGATGAGAATGTGGTAGTTGGGTAATTCAAGCGAGCTAGAAAAGAGCCTAGGCATATGAATGAGTAGGTGAATTTTTCTTTAGTTTCATAGTTTTTGAACTTCATATATATGAAGAGGTTAGATGTAAACCATATTGTGAAGCTACCATGGAGGTCGAATTTGACTCATTGATGAAGAATAAAACATGATAACTATATGAACTACCCATGGAAAGAAACCCATTGGTTGTAAATGGGTTTAAAAGGTAAAATGTAGTTTGTATGGTTTAATTAAAAAATTTAAAGATCATCTTGTTTCTAAAGGCTATGCACCAAAATAAGATATAGAGTATGGAGAGACATTTTTTCCAATAGCAAAGATGGTGGTTTTTTACTAGTTCTCTCTATTACACCATAGTTTCATTGGAAATGATGTCATATTGATGTTAAGAGTGTCTTCCTAAATGGATATTTGGAAGATGAGGTCTACATGGTGCATCCATAAGGGTTTAAGGTACTGATAAAATAATATCTAGTTTATTAGACTATTTAAGTCCCTATATAGACTTAATCAAGTTCCCTAAGCCTGGTATTTCATAATTGATCAGCATCATAGAGATTTATGATTCAATCTAAGTTTTTTAAATTCTAATATCTACATAAAAACTACAAGTAATGATATTGATATTCTTATTGTGTACGTTGATAACCTTGTTTTTACAGGTAGTGGAGCCCACTTGATTCAACAAGTTAAATATAATTTGTGTCCAATTTTTGATATGATATATTTAGGGCTCCTTCATTATTGCCTAGGTGTATAATTTTGGCAACTTGATTACACTACGTTTATATCACAAATCAAGTATGCCAAAACATATTTGGAAAGATTTTAGATGACAAATTATAATATGATATTTACACTTATGGATGTTGGGATGAAATTGTTAGCCTACTCTAATTTATCTCTGGATAATGAGTCATTATATCATTAGTTGGTTGGCAGATTGATTTATCTTATGACCACTTGATTGTAATTATGTTTTGTAGTAAGTTATTTGTCTTGTCATATTAAATCCCCTAAGAAATCATTGATAAGATACAAAATGTATTTTTAGATATATCAAAGGTACCCTTGACTTTGGTATATTGTACTAGCAATCTAATAATTTTTAGTTGGTTGGATACACTAATGCAAATTGGGTAGGATCAATTGATGATAAAAAATCTACTATTGGTTATATGTTTGATCCTATATTAGGGGATATTTCTTGGTAGAGGAAACTTTAGCATACGATTTTTCTATCGTCAACTAAAGCAGAATGTAAGGCAACATGTAGTGCATGTTGTGAAGTTATTTGGTTATGATGCATATTGTATGATATTCAATAGATTAAATAACATCAACATCACTTCATTGTGATAATCAAAGTATACTTAAGTTGGTTATGAATCTAGTATATCATGTCAAAACAAAACATATTGAAGTTCATCATTACTATATCCAAAAACTAGTGAAGCATATAGAAATTTGTGTAAATTATTGTCCAACTTTTGAATAAATTGTAGAAACGAACAATTGACCGACTTTAGTGGGAAATCTTCCCTAAGCTCTTTGGGAGACACTTTAGACTTTCCTGGATTCTCCCCTCATTTTTTACCTATTTTCTCTCTCTATGCAAAATCGTGCTCGCCCTTGATAGGGCATGACTTCACATAGGTAAAATCATGATCAGCCTTTATGGGGCATGATTTTGCTTTTTTAGGGTTTGTTCTAAGAAAATCCTAATTCTTCAGATTTGACATGTTTTATGTCAGCCCTCCTTGGTTTTCTTGCCCATATCACCTTCAAATCCACTATATAAGGAGGGTTTAAATTCACTTTTCACACACAAAAATATGCATGACAACATTTTATGATTTAATTCTAATGATTATTATTCACAAAGTGTTCTTAGTATTCAGTCCGCATACTTCTTTTGCAAGCAATTTAATTTTGGAGTGTGAAGTTTGATTGGATTTCTACTGCATTGGATTTTTGATTGCTATTGCTTGCTCTTGGTGGATTTGTGTTGAAGCCCTAAGGAGAGATCAACTATCAGGGAGGTCTCAACCCTTCTTCCTGCTTCCTCACTCTCTTCTAGGTGAAAGTGCTATGTTGCATGTTTGTTTTTGTTCACTACACTTAGGATTTATTATCTCGCTTTGATTGAGACATTTCATCTCACTTCTGTGAAATCGCTCCTAGGTCTCTACGAGGCACGATTTTACCTGAACCATATCTGGGGGCAAACTGCTATTCCATATTTCATAATTATATTTTAGGCTGCATTTAGAGCATAGTACTACATTTTTTCTATGGTTTTATTATTTTATTTTGTTGTATTGTGATATGCTTGTTTTATTCCAAAGGTCAAGTTTCACTTCTGTTTATCCAAGGTCAGCTAAAAGGACCTAAGGAGCTTGACTGTTGCACCTCTAAGAATTGCTATACAGTGGCCTAAGTAGGCCCCCTAATGCTAATCATATTTTTTAAGTGTTTATCAAGTTATGTTGCAGGAACAAGAATTGTTGATAGCGTTGGATAAAGGGGTAAAGGTAAGGATAAATCACTAGATGGGCTAAGTGTTTCGATTAGTCTTTAGGCTGCTTGTTGAGTGCTTTATATTTTTGTTGTAAACCCTATATCTAATTTATAAGAAATACATCTAATTAATTTTTAGGCATTTGAAAGATAAATAGCATATAATGTGCACTTAGGATTAATTCTACTTGTGCATATCTTCTTGAGACCTTGCTTAGAGATTATCTGTTTGGAACCCTAGGGTTAGAAAAGCATTCAAAGAAAGAATCATTCTAGGGTTAGTTCTTGTCTTCTTGCATTCTATATTTTTGCATTGTTCTTTATATTTTATAGCATAAATCTAGAAAGTCCAAATATAGGTGTTTGTATTGAATTGAATACATCAAACATTCTTGAAAACTCGAGGACTTGGAGTGAGTCCTTAAACTCATCCTGGTGAACCCTTCCCTCCTAGAATCGATTTTAGAGAACAGCATACCCCCGTGGTTCACCTCAAGGATTTCTCTTGTGGATCCAACCTTCAATAATTATACATATAGGGCAGTTTTCTCCCTTTACATATTTGGTGAACCCGACATGATCACTTTCTTTATTTTAAAAACATATTAATCAATATCACTAAATTTGTTTGTGTGGCTAAAAAACCTTAATAACATCTTTAATTTCTTTTTTCTATTGTTAGTATTCTCTTCTATCCTTTCACTTTTCTAATGGCTCCTTTCCTTAGAAGTTAGTGGAAGCACCTTGAATCTGATTATGTTCCTCCTGAATATGATCATATTGATAGAGAGGATCCTAACATAGATCCAGAAGAACAAGATAATATGGAAACTGAAATGAATTTTGATCCTTATGAGGGACCTAATGGTGGGTTCATATTTTCATCATTTGATCATATTTGGGGCTTTATGAAAGCTAATAGGGATAAAATATTGGGAGGTATGGAGTGAGAAGCTCATCTCAAAAGAGGTGAAAATCCTCCATATCCTCCTCCAATAAGCTCTCATATGCTTGACCAAAATAGCCCATTTCCTAAATCAATTCATCTTGATAATTTAAACTAAGCTATTGATACTACTACAACCACCAACATTGGAAGGAATTTGCAAGCCCCTCCAATTAGTAGTGTCACTCAAAAGTGTTTTCAATTTCTTCCTCAATCCTCTAATCTCAATACTTTTGCTTCTATCCCACCAAATGTTAGTTGTCCATTTTGACAAGGTGCCACATATAGCAATAATATTCATGCATCCAAATTGAATCAATATTTATCAAATTAATGAAATA
Source organism: Wollemia nobilis (assembly GCA_028583015.1). Taxonomy (NCBI): domain Eukaryota; kingdom Viridiplantae; phylum Streptophyta; class Pinopsida; order Araucariales; family Araucariaceae; genus Wollemia; species Wollemia nobilis. Next base: position 1,477,203 of record JAQPPZ010001836.1, on the reverse strand, counting down.
TGTACCTACTTATAATGAGAAAATGAAGATCCATAAGTTCATTATGGGAGTGGACCCTAGAATTGGACAAGAAGTGGATATGAGGGAACCTGGAACTCTACAAAAGGCCTATGATTTAGCTAGGAAAGCTGAAACATATCTTAAACCCATATTCGATTATGAAATATTAGATGAAGAGGGTAAAGAGGCACTAAGAAAGAGAAATAGTGCAGGTTATGTAAAATGGGAAGAGAAACAGGCAAGCAAGAATATCTCTCAATAGGACCAAGGAAATGATAGGAAGAAAGGGAAGTTTAGGAAAAGGTTCCAAGGGAAGAACCAATATAACAACAAGGGTAACAATAGACAGTTATAGGGATAGGCTAATTCTCCATCTACAGAAAGAGTAGAAGAGGGAAAAAAGTGAAAAGAACATCCAGGACCGAAAGAAGGATGTTATATTTGTAGAGGACCACATTATGCTTCTAATTATCCACAAAGAACATAAATGAGTTCTAAGGGAAAGGAACCAATGTACAAAGAAATTGCACCTAAAGAGTCCCATGCACAAGATCTATGCAACTACTAGAAACTAGAATCTTGATGGTCAAGCCATGCCACTAGTGATTAGAGGTAATATTTTTGGTAGAAATGTTAAAATCTTGATTGATAGTGGTGCTACAGATAGTTTTATTTCCACTAGTTTAGCTAAAGATTTTTTAGAAAGGCCAAGAATATTGGCTCATGGGTGGAAGGTTGAGTATGGTTCAAGATAAACCTACTCTATTAATCAATGTTACCCTATGGTAGAAATAGCCTTACCTAGTGGTACAACTATAGGATGTTTGTATGTAGCGCCTCTGCATGCTTTTGATATAATCCTAGGAATGGATTGGTTGCAAGTGCATAAGGTAGTACTCAACTTTTAGGATAGATGGATTGAGTACATAAATGATAGGGGTGTTGTGTGTAGGATGTATAGTCTTCAAGGGGATTTTCAACCTCAAATCTTGTCAATAATGCAACTTAAGAAGGCCATAAAGAAAGGGGGAATGGTCTATATAGTGAAGATAAATGAAATGGAAAAAGAGAAGAAGGAAGAGGTGTTGGAGAAACACCCAATTCTCTAGGAATTTAGAGATGTCTTTCCAGAGGATTTACCTGGAATACCCCCTAAGCGAGAATTTGAATTTTCTATTGAGCTTCAACCTGGAACAAAACCCATTCATAGATCTCCTTATAGAATGAATCCCATAGAAATGCAAGAGTTGAAGGTGCAATTACAAGGGTTACTGGAGAAAGGATTGATTAAACCAAGTGTATCACCTTGGGGAGCACCAATACTATTTGTAAAGAAGAAGGATGGTTCCTTGAGATTATGCATAGATTATCGAATGTTAAACAAGGCAACCATCAAGAACAAATATCCTTTGCTAAGAATCGAAGATCTCTTCGATCAACTCAAGGATGCTACAGTATTTTCAAAGATTGATTTGAAATCAGGATATCACCAATTGAGAATCCATGAGGAGGATACTCATAAGACAACTTTTAAAACTCGTTATGGATATTATGAGTTTGTTGTCTTGCATTTTGGTCTAACAAATGCTCCAGCAACATTTATGAATTTGATGAATAACATTTTCAGGAAGTACTTGGATAGATTTGTCTTGGTATTTTTGGATGATATTTTGATATATTCCAGAAACAAGGTAGAGCATGATGAACACCTCAGGGTCATGCTAGAGCTATTAAGGAAAAATTAGTTGTATGGGAATTTATCCAAATGTGAATTTTATGTGTCAGAAGTGCAATATTTGGGACACATTATTTTAGTTGAAGGGATCACAGTGGATCCTAGAAAGATAGAAGCCATTTTGAATTGGCCGCCACCTACAAATGTGATGGAAGTTTAAAGTTTCATGGGTTTAATTGGATACTATAGGCGATATGTGAGGGACTATGCCAAGATCACCTCACCAATAACCAACCTTCAGAGAAAGGAGAAATAATTTAAGTGGATAGATAAATGTGAGGAAGCCTTTGTTTTGCTCAAGCAAAAGCTTACCATGCCTCCTATACTAAAGGTACCTGATCTGCAAGGAAATTTCTCTATCTATACTGATGCTTCATTAGAAGGATTGGGAGGAGTGCTCTCTCAAGATGAAGTAGTGGTAGCCTATGGATCTAGAAAATTAAAAATACATGAGGCTAACTATACCACCCATGATTTAGAGTTGTCAGTTGTAGTGTTTGCGCTCAAAATTTGGTAACACTATTTGGTTGGGAGACCCTTTGAGCTAAGGATAGACCATCAGAGTCTGCAATATATATTTACTCAACCATTACTCAATGCTAGGCAAATAAGGTGGATGGAATTCCTTGTGAAATATGATTTTGGCATTGAGTATATTAAAGGAAAAGAAAATAAAGTTATCGATGCATTGAGTAGGAGAAGACATATAGCAGTATTGTCTCGCATCCATGTCGACTTGATGGAACAAGTCAAGGAAATGCAAAATCAAGATGCATATTGTAACCAAATTTGGGAAAGGATGGAAAGGAAACCTGATGAAAACAAGGACTTTGGCATCAAGGATGGTTTCTTATGTTTTAAGGATAGGGTAGTAATCCCTGAGATGGGGAATTTGAGAAAAATGATTATGAATGAAGCACACAAATCTCCATATTTTTCTCATCCAAGAGGAGCAAAGATGAGGGAGAATATGAAAAAGATATTCTTCTAGCCAGGAATGAAGAGAGACATAATTGAATTTATCGCTCAATGCCTCGAGTGCCAAAAGGTAAAAGTAGAACATAGACATCTTGTTGGTTTGTTGTATCTGCATGATGTGCCTATGCAAAAATGGCAAGTGATTTTGATGGATTTCATAGTAGGGCTACCCAAAAATAGGTTTCAGCATGATGCAATCCTAGTAGTGGTCAACAGACTGACCAAGGTTGCATATTTTATACCCGAGAATACCAAGGATGATGTCATAGTTGTGGCTAATAGATTTTCCAAGGAAATATTTTGGCTACATGGTTTTCTAGAAGTTATCATATCAGATAGGGATCCAAAATTTACATCAAAGTTTTGGCAATCCTTGCATCGCACCATTGGAACTTGATTAAACATCAATTATGCATACCATCCAGAGACTGATGGGAAAACTAAAAGAGTGAACCAAGTGCTGGAGGATATGCTTCGCATGTATTGTATGGATCAAAAAACCCATTGGGAGGATTACTTGCATTTGGTAGAATTTTCCTACAATAATGGACACCATTTGACCATAGGCATGGCTCCATTTGAAGCTTTGTATGGTAGAAAGTGCAGGACACCATTGACATGGGATAATCCAGAAGATCAAATTGTGCTTGGACTAGATATGGTCAAAGAAATGGAGCAACAACTGAAAGTGATCCGAGAAAGGTTGAAGGAAGCTACAGATCGATAGAAAAGTTATGTTGATCTTAAGAGATCACCATGAGAGTTTGTTGTGGGTGACAGAGTGTTTCTGAGGGTGAAGCCAAGGAAGAGTGTGATCAAATCCACAAAGCTAGATTCTCACTTTGTTAGACCCTTTGAAATCATAGAAAATATTAGTCCTATGGCATATCGACTTGCCTTACCACCCAATTTGTCCAAGATTCACAACACCTTTCATATTTCTTTGCTTAAAAAGTATATTGCTAACCCAAAGCATGTGTGGGATTTTTCTAATTTGCATATGGTGAACCCAGAGGCTATAGAGGTTCAACCAGTAAGAATCCTTGAGTTTCGATCTAAATCAATGAGGAAAGGAACTTTGGAGCAGTGCAAGGTCCAGTGGGACCGTTATTCTAAAAGAAATGCTACTTGGAAAAAAGTAGTGGACATGCAAAAACATTTTCCATTTTTGTTTGAAAATGTTGAATAGATTGTACTTATGTTTAAAAGTTAAAACATAGAGGACTGTGTTAAGCCTAAGGGGGGATGATGTCATGACCCACCCCTTGGTAGAATTTTTATTTTGCTTGAACATATGTTTTGGATAGATGTCTTATGGATGAGATATTTGACTATGTGTTTATTGCTATGAAGACATATGTATGTTGTGGAAAATGTAGACAAATCCTTAATGAAATATTAGACTATTTCATGTTTGGTTCATAACTAAATGAATTTTGTGAAAGGATAAGATGTTGCTAATGGATTTCACTTTTGCAGGAATAGGTTCCTTTATGGTGGTAGAAAGAAACTAACCACCGAGAAAAAGGATGCCTTGGGGAAATGATGTGATGGGTTATTTGTCGGATTAATTGAAGAGGCAACATGGAAAAATACCCCTTTTCATGGAGATGCATATCATAATTTGCATAAGAATAAATATATCAAGTTTTAGTTTTCTCTTGGTAGGAATTTTACTTGATTTATTTCTTGTTGCAAAAGAAAAATGAATGCCTTAGTTCTTTAAATTTTATTAAGGGTTCATTCTTGTTGTTATTGTATTGATTAGAAATAAGGTTATGATTTAATTTAAAATGAAAAGAATGAATATTTTCCATTGTTTTTATATGGTAAATATTTAATTGAATGCCTTGCATAACTCAAGTTATATTCTAGAATCCAATGAAAGTAGCTTGAACTTGCACTTTAGAGAACCATAGTTGTGAGCTAGAAAACTATTGTTCTTGAATTAGAGTAAAGATGAGAAGTAGTCATTGGTCGAGATAGAGGCCGACCAATAGACTTCTCATCAATGAGAAGAGTAGTGGAAAATTCATTGTGTGGAGAACGGACGTTGAAGACTTTGGGTGACGAGTTGGATAATGGAAGTTAGGCAAAAGCATTGAGGGAGAGCGATGGGGAGAGACAACGATGAAAAGGGAGTGAAGGAATTCTGAGAGGAGGAGTGCTTGGATATCTATGAAAGGAAACCAGGTTGATTTGTATTTTTGTTGTTGTTGCCATGTTGATGTGTTATTTTCTATTTTAAGATACGTGCTAGATTGCTTTCAGACTCATATAGAATAGAGTATTCGAGTCTTACTTGGAAACGTAGACTCTAGCTAGGGAATGAACAATATTTGATGCACTAATAGTTGGAAATAGTTACTCCTTGGTGATAGATAGAACTTAAATGAATTTAGTGCTGGACTTCTCTATTTGAACAAGGGAAGGACCGTGCCCATGAGTTCTTTTTATTATATAGAATGTGGAGCTTAGGGAAACTGGCCACAAATGGATAGGAAACTTGGAGTATCTCTAACATGATTGTTGTTATATTTTATGGAAAATAAAAAGAGAGATAGATTCGTAGGGAATGTAGAAAGTAAATTATCTACTGGAATGGAATGAAACCTATGTTAACCGAATGTGTTTTGTTGTATGATGGCTACCTGTATGTAAATGAAAGATGTTTTTCTGCTATCTATCTCCTTTATAATGTATGAAATTGTATTCTTATTTTATGAAATGGGTTTCATATTTTCATTGTCTGTGATAAGGAGTCGATGCTCTGTTGAGAAAGAAATCTAGAATGAATTGAAATAGGAAATGTGTTGTGCTAAAAATATTTCTAGAATGTAGTTTTTGGAAATAGGATGAATGATATTGAATGTTTCATTCTGTTGATAGCATGAATGTAAATATAGTGTTGATTGGTAAGGAAGATTTGGTTTGTCAATGAAACGTCTTCTTTATATCAACTTTGAAAAATAAAGCATGCTATGGTTTGTAATGATTCTGTAGTGACAGTATGATTGAGTCATAGTGTTGTTTGAAAAGAATATTTTGCTCATTGTTGAAACATCTTCTTATTCTACTAATTTTTGGAATGAGAAAGGAATGCTATTGATTATAATGATGTTGTAGAGATGTTATGATTTGGGGTTATAGAGTTGTTTGAATAGAGGATCCTGTTAATGATGAAACATCTCTATACTTGTTTTTCTAGAATTTTGAATGAAAGGAAAATTGCTTTGTATTATTTTAAAAATCCCAATTGAAATGGATATGGTGAAAAGGGGGTGTGGTTGAAAATATACCACTAGGAAAAATGAATTGCCATATAGAATTGGAGTCGTCGTTGATCCCCAATAAAAGGCAACTTTACTTGGTGGTTAGTGAAGCTGCTACAAAGATGAAAATGATGACTTCGTGTGGGCTGATTTTGTTGGAGTGGTGACCAGAAGTGGAACTTTTGTATCTTGTAACCAACCCAGGTGGAGCATGTATGAGCTTGGCACAATGGAAGATCTTGCGATGGATGGTGGACCTATTGAAGGAATGACTATCCAATTAAGGAAGTAGATATGAGCTCATTACAGTGTAAGCAAATAAGACAACACTAAATAATAAAATAAAGGAACAAGCAATGTACAATGGAAATGATCTATATATTAAAATTGAATGGAGCCTTGATCTCCATTTACAATGTTTTTTCCTGACTATGCAAGGGTATGATTACACTATGCTTGCTCTCATTTTATAATGGGTAGAGAAAGGGGGAAAATATCACTTTCTGCTAAAACCAAGTGGTGTCTTTGATCTTCTTTGCTACAACCAAGTGGTGAGTGGGCTTGTGTATCCTATGATGGGCCACTCTAGCTTTAGTAGCTGCTCAAATACCTGTATCTTGCACACATGTCCTACCAAAAGAGGGTTAATAGCATATGAAATGTTTCCATGATGTGAATCCCATTTTAACATAAATGGAAAGCTATCAAACCCCAAAAGTAAATGCTTGTAGAATATGTAAAATAATGCAAAAGATATAAAACAATGAAATAATATACCTTTCTATTTTTTTATGTCTGATCTATATCTAGAAGTACTAAAAATGCTTTCCTGAGTAACCGCGGGTACGTGTGTGGGGCTGGCCAAACGCGAGTGGGCGATTGGGTCTATGTTGCTCCAAATGGCCTAAAAATTTGTGGGGATGTTCTAGGGGATGTTAGGAAATAAGACAACACAAAAATTCAAAATCTAGTCATTTGCATTCACCAATACTTGGATTGGTGAGGTGGACTACAACTTGAGTTGGCTGGGATGTTGATGATTCAGGTGTTGGTGTGAAGGCTTCAATGGTGGATTGTGGTTTGGATGGAGGTGATGGATCACTCAAAAATGGTTCTTATCTAATAGGTGATCCTATCTGTGAGATAATGGGTGGCAAGGTTTGAGATGGATTTGGTTTAATGGGTTGTGGATTTTGTTAGGATGAAAAGGTGAAGGGTGTTTACGAAGTGGGAGGTGTAGTTAATGAATATGATGGTTGTTTGGAAGGATGATCAGGTGTGATGTAAGTATGGGAAGATGGTAAGTGTAGACACCAAAATCTAGCCACTTGTCCTCCATCCATGCTTTCCCACCATTTCCACCACCAAAACATAGCCACTTGTCCTCCATCCTAGCTTTCCCACCATTTTTACCTATTATTTATATATATTTATTATATATATTTAAATAATAATATTTTATATATATTTAATAAATATATATTTATATAAATAAATTAATCCTAGCCATCCGATTTCATTTAATCTCATCCATCCATTTACCTCAATCCATGCCACACCCTAAATTTAATATCCACCCTTAGATATGCTTTAATCTCAGCCACACGATTAGTGTCATTGAAACCCTAGCATGCCCTAGGTTGGATTATAAATAGGAGCCATTTTGATGGCTCAACCCCTAAGTGATTGAATTCCTTGAGTCCCTGAAGGTTCTCAAGCTTTCAAAGTGCCTTAGAGTTCCAACCCAGCCTTTGTGCCCTAACCCCACTCCATCCATCATATTCCCTATTCCCTCGCTCACCGCCATCATCATTGCATCCCTCACCTTCATATGATCTACTTTTTTAGATCTAACCTAAATTATCGAGTGCCCTACTACTCTTTTCCATAGTCCCGAGTACCCTGCTACTCTCCATCATAGTCTCGAGTGCCCTACTGCTCTTCGTCGTGCTCTCAAGTACCCGACTACATTTCAGATCCCTATTCTGATGACAAGCGATATCTTGAGTGTCGCTAGGGCACACCTTCACCATCGACCTACAATAGATCCAACCATCAATAGACAACAAGCAAGGAGCAAGGTAAATCTATTTTATTTGGTTATATTTCATATTGTTTAATTTTGTTTGCATTCATACTATTATAGCTAGGGTTTTAGTTATGATTTTTGAGGGCTCACATAATGGAGCCCTCATTATTATTACTAACTCTCTGGTGTTTCTTTGTGTGTATATTAGATAGTATATCAGAAGCATTGGACAATTGATTAAGCTGGAGTGGCCCAACATCGGATACATAGAAGCCCACTCACACTTGTTGGGAGCAAAGATACAATTGAAGACACCACCATTTGTTGTAGCTAGGGTTTCAGAGAACCCTAGAAATATTTGTAAAAATTGTATCAAAGAGGATTCTTAAATCCACTATTGTAACAATAGAGTTTTTAGGCTCCCCTATTTAATATAAATCTCATTTGTTGTGCAATATCTGGTTTATTTGAATTCTATTTTATTTAGCATTGTTTGGTGTCATGTTTTTAGCTCTACAAATGGTGATCATGGTGGGACCCCCTAAGGGTTTCATTTTTGATTTATCTTGAATTCTAACTTGTTGTTTGTTGTCTTATTTTGTAGATTTTTAGGAGCATAAATCATGTATTTTTCTGATCTAGGGTTTTTAAGAGTTGCAAAAATTGTAGGAGGTGAAACTACACTTGAGGATCATCCAAAAATACCTGAGGTGATTAAAGAAAGTGCCTAGTATTATTTTATAGTGATTTGGAGTAGATACGTAGGTTGTCTAGTAAGTCCACTATCTAAAATCCAAGTTTTCTATTTTACGTATTTTGGGTTCTTTGATGTATTTTTCAGATTTCAAGCATAAAATGAACAATCATTAAGTAATCTGGAAAATAACTCATCTTAGTTTGCATTTTAGGTTTCTTTTTGCATCCATTCACACATTCTAGTTAGGGTTTCTATTTTTGATGTATTCACAAATATAAAATGTTGCATTCTGATTGCATTTGAATTGATAATCTGCATAAATTAGAGTTGCATTTTAGGGTTAGAAGTACCTTATTTTATCTATCTAAGTAGGAACATCATTAGGGTGCCAAGAGTATTCTTGCCATTGGGTGATTCTAGGTAGAGGGGTGGATGAACCCTCCGGTTGTCTTTGATAGGGGGTCTTAAGCGGTGTACTTCACACCCTTTGGAGAAATTGGCATTCTCTTGTTGGCTTCTGATTTAGATTTATGAAATTAGTTGCTCCTAACATTGTTTGTCCACATTAATAAATAAAAACTTTAAAAGGAACAATTCACACACAACACGTTTCACTCAAAATAGTAGTGGTTGGATTTCATCACCAACCATTGCTTGAGATTTGGTGATGGTGGCATTCATCTCCATCCACCAATATCTACCCATAGAAACCATAGGATACCCCCAAGCAAACTTGTTGGATTTCATCACCAACAAGAATCTCGTTGCCCTATCTTCACCATAGTTTTTACCTTTGTTTCATTAAGCAATATTAGAACATCAAAACACACAAGACTGACACTTAAAATGAATACACATTAAAAAGGAGATAATCAATGAACAAGGTAAGCCACACTGGTTGAAACTTAGCATTGGTTGTTTGTTTCCTTTTTGCTCCTTAAAGATTTTAGTTTTGTGTTACATTTGATAGTTTAATCTGTATTTTGATTTATTTTCTTATGGTATTAACTAGAAACCAAAAGAAAGCTATAAGTCAAGATAACTTAATGGAACCTTCATCCACCTTCCCCACCACTTCTATGGTAGATTCCCTGAATGTGACACAGGCATATTTATCTGTAGGTCCCTCACATTCCTTACCATCCATAACCTTCCATATGGCCATGCCCCAAGAGGATTCAACCTCCCCTACCATAGACAATCACATTACCCATATAGACATGGCAAGAGTAGAAGCTTTCATGAAGTCTTCTAGTTATGTCTTAGAGTCCATTTCCAATTCACCTAGATAGGATTCTACTTTACAGCAAGAGCCTATTTATTCCTAGCCCCCATCCACCTTTACCTAGGTGTATACTAACCCTCTTTTTGAGGCATCAGTTGCACCTTCATCCCATATGTCCATTCCCCAACCTTCATGTGCTCCTAGCACCTCATATACCTCCACTTACACCAACCCCTTGTATGAAGCACATGTAAATGTTGCTTCACAAGTTCTAACCTCACAAGTTGCCATACCTAGTGTAACTTGTACCCAAGCCACATATTCCATACCATCTACCTCCATACCCTTAGCCTCTGATAGAGATATTAGTGAGGCATGGGAACACCTAAACAAATTGCTTAGATAATATCAAAATGCTCAATAACAAGTACAGGTAAACCCTAAGCCTTTACATAACTCTACTCAGACTATCCTTGTCAACTAGGGTCCATCATGGGCACCATAGTATTCTATGGTTTCTATCCCTATTCCCCCACCAAGCCATACCATTACCCATCCTATTCCCATTGGCCAACCTAGCCATAACCTTCATCCATCAACATCATTCCATAATTCCCCATATTTTCATCAACAATCTCCCATTCATCAATTTCCATCTAATTCACCTAGCCATCATTACCAATCTCCTCATCACTTAGTCACTCCATAACATTTCTCCACTCCACCACAAAATCATCAGGTAATTTAGGGCTTCCACATTCCTAAGGAAGACCCTCGAATTAAGGCCATGTAAAAATAGATAGATCAATTGATTCAATTTACTCCTAGTTTTTCAAACCAGAAACCAACCTTACACTAATTGATCAATCAACCAATTCATCCTTCGGTACCATCACCACCATATCTGATAGATTTTATGGTACCTAAGTTTGAAAAATTTAAGGGAACTGAGGATCCCAAAGAACATGTGAGCACTTTTGTACATGCTTGCTTTAGAATTCAAAATGATAATGCTCTCATGCTTCAAAATTTTCCTCAAACATTAGGAGGGGATGCCATAGAATGGTACAATCAATTGCCAAGCCATAGTATCTATACTTTTGAGCAATTGATTGATCAATTCTTTGATCATTTCATCCTAAATGTTAAAAATAAGATCTCATTGTCTGATGTCTATGCTTTAAGACAACATGATGATGAATCTATCTATGATTTTAGAAACCGTTGGAGGGTTATCATCACTAAATTGCCATTCACCCTACCAATGGATGAGCTAATTAAGTTATTCACCAAGATTTGCTTAAAACCTATCTCTTGGATGCTTCAATTATGAACTTATCAATCATTTGAAGAAGATTTAGCTCAGGCTAGTGTCATTGAGGATATCAAAATCCAAGAAGGTATATTAAAGCCTAAGAATAAAGAATGGTAAAATAAGGGCCAATACAAAAGCAACTATTCTGGCCAACAAAAATCAACATAGGCTACCCCACCCACTCAATCCAATCAAGTTAATCAAGTGGTCATGAGCCAGTCGATAATGGCTCAACAACAACCTATGCAACAAACACCACAACAAATTTCATATCATGCGGTCCCCTCAACAACACAAGCTCCAATAGTGCAAAACATAGTGCCAACTATGGAAAACCATCCTCGATGATAGTCTATCTGACAAAATCACCAATATACCCCTTTAGCCGAGTCATATGCTTCCCTTTTTAGAAGGTTGTATGAGACAAATAAACTTGCTTTACTCAACATTAGACCGGATGATCCCACTAAATATGGGAAACATTATCGAGAACATCTATTTTATCCTTATCATAGGCAAAATGGGCATGACATTAACAATTGCCATGTATTTAAAGACATAGTCCAAGACCTCATTGACTTGGGGGCGATCAAGCTTGATAATCCCCTCGCTCAACAAAACCAAAACCTTGGTATATTTCAAACACCACTTCCTCATCATGAGGAGGTGCAACCAAATGTAGGGGGGCTAACACCAAAACTCCTCCTAATCAATTCAATCACATACAACAATACCAAGGGTTTGTAGGGGCCATTCATGTGGTCACTAGAGGTCAAAGGAATAACCAACAAAGGCAACCACCTCAAGAAAGTGTGTCACAACCTTCTACATCACCACCCATCCAAGTTTCCCCCAATCCTTCATCACCCATCCATATCCCTAGTCAATCAAATCCTCCAAATCCACCCATCAATCATCCACCTCGACCAATCATCTCATTGAGTAGCCGATTAACTACAAGTCTAAAAATGGCTTCCACCAAATTGTCAATCTATGAGCTAATCCAACAATCTCCTCCACATCGTGAGGCATTAATGGATATTTTGAAATCCATCGAATTACAATCACAAGATCCTAATACCTTCAACAACTTTGTGGGGAGCATCCAAACATGCATGGAGCCTTCCATAACATTCTATGACTTTGATATTAAGCCAATCTCATCAGAATCAATAGACCCTCCATTGCATATCATGGCTCTAATTGACAAGAAGCCTTTTAAAAGAGTCCTAATTGATATCGGTTCCTCTATCAACATCATCACCACATCCACTCTTCATCATTTGAACCTTCCTCCATCTCACATCACCAAGTCATCCTTCACCCTCAAAGCATTCAATGATGCTTTGTGTTCCATAGTTGGCACTATTGTTTTGCCCATCGAAGTAGGGGTTAAAATATTGCACACAATGTTTCACATCTTGGAAGGATCCATGGTATACAATGTACTCCTTGGAAGACCTTGGATGAGGGAAATGAGATGTGTCCCTTCAATACTACATCAATGTTTGAAATATGTTCATGAGGGATAAGTACATTGCATACCGATGGATGTTGAGCCATTTAAGTATTGCAATTTCATCTCAAATCCTTATGAGTCCATGCTTCCTTCCACTCACCTTTTTCTTTCACCATCATCCAATCCATCCACCACTTCACCAATCTCTTCATCAAAGGATCCCATTCCTGAAGAGCTCCCTATCACCAACCCTCATCAAGCTTCCACACCCCCATCATCTTCATCATTGACTACATGCACATGTGGTCATAGTCAGTCCACATCATCAACATCATTGCCATCCACATCATCATTATCCATTCAGCAACCTTCCCAATCCAATCCATCTCCATCACCTAATGTTTCACAAGTCAAATTGATAGATTGTGAGATATCTCCATCTTCACCATTTCTCGATCCATCATCTGACCATAGTCCTCCCATGTCATCCCAAGTCGAGGTCCACCTCACTAATCCTAGTATTGGTGAATATATGGTCCAAGACATCACCATCATACCCCTCACCATCCCTAGTGCTAAGGATTTTGGTCACCCACATGACCCACCTTTAGCAATAGGAGTAGTCTATAACATGGGTTCAACTCCAAATAGCATAAATTTTGTATATGGGGGATTGATTCTTCATCAAGTCTATCTCCCATAGAAGAACCCAAAGAACCGATTCTTGCCAACATTCCAAACATGACGGGATTTCCATCTCGATATTTCCACATTGTCAATTGGTAAGGCCATGGCCTAGGATTGCATGAACAAGGAGTGCATCAACCTATCGATGTTCCATATCAAGAGGTGCATGACCGTTCAGGTCTAGGTTACCACCCACTTTCCACCACCTCTTCTCTTGAACAAGCCTTCCAAAGGCTTAATCTCAATTTAGGAGAAGAAGCCCTCCATCTCGATAATTTTGATGATGAAATCTATGAAGAATTTGAACTTATATCGATAATTTTAGATGAATCTAAAGAAGAATCGGAGCCCATCATTCCCCATACCAAACAAGATGAGTTTTATCTCAACATGTTCCCCATCCATGAGCCCATATTTCACTTGCTTCTTCCACAAGAGTGAGCCACCCCTACCGGTGAACCACCACCTCCATTCCATTAAGCCATTCCATAAGCCAACTTGTAACATATGTACATAACACAAAAATAATGGTTTTCACCACTACCAAAAAAAAAAAAAATCAACAAAAATATTTTATTTCTTTGCATTGCATATGTATATATCATTTAGACAAATGCATTTATTTGTGTTGCTTGTTGTTGTTCAGGTTAACCAAGCCCCTAGCATCGATTCTTAGGTTCCATCCATTCCATCCAACCTTATCCACCTTACCCATAAGTCAACATGAATCCTATTGATTTATTCACCCCACTCCGTAATCCATATGATCCGACTAAGCCAATTCCAATTGACATAAGCCTTATTGATATGGATCAGATTTCCTCACCTCCATCCTTTGCCAAATTTGTCTTGTTCGAGGAATTGTTAAGGGCTTCTACCAACTACATTCCTCCATCCCCTCCACCTTCACCTTCACCTTCACCTTCGGATCCTGAGGTTTTCTAGGAAGAAATAGATGAGGATAAGCTAGAAGAGTTTGATGACATCTTAGATGATATTCATTTGATCCCTACACCCCATCAGCTTGAGGAAGGTTCCCACATGTCTATTGAAGATACCATCGATGTGGACCTTAGTTCAGACAAAGACAATCCCCAAATTGTCAAGCTTGGAAAAATTTTATCACCCGATGAACAAGAGCAATTTATTGCTCTCCTCAAGAGGAAGAAGGGCATATTTGCATGGTCCTATAAGGACATGCCTGGTCTTGACCCTAGTTTGGTTGTCCATAATCTCACCTTACAGCCTGATGCTAAGCCGATCAAACAAAAACTTAGGAGAATGCATCCTACCATGGCCCTCTTGGTAAAAATAGAGCTTCAAAAACTCTTAGATGTGAACTTCATAGTTCCTATCGACTATCTTGAGTGGCTTTCAAACATGGTACCCATTCGTAAGCCTAATGGGGTGATACACGTTTGCACTAACTTTCGAGATCTTAACAAAGCGTGTCCTAAGGATGACTTCCCTCTCCCAAACATCGATACTCTTGTCGATACCTATGCTGGCCATGAAATGCTTTCACTCATGGATGGTTTTTAGGATACAACCAAATTCGAATAAATCTTGATGACCAACACAAAACAACATTCACTACACCTTGGGGAACTTTTTGTTACAAGGTGATGCCCTTTGGCCTCAAAAATGTAGGTGCCACTTATCAACGTGCCATGACATACATTTTCCATGACTACATGCATAAGATTATCGAAGACTATGTGGATGATCTCTTGGCTAAATCCAAAACTTGACAAGAACATATTGGTGTATTGGAGAAAGTTTTTGACCGACTCCTAGAGCATAATGTAAGGTTGAATCCCAAGAAATGTGTCTTTGGTGTTACCTCAGGAAAACTTCTAGGATTCATTATCTCCAAAAGAGGCATTGAGGTGGACCCTAACAAGGTCAAGGCTATCTTGGAGATGCCTCCCCCAACTAACTTAAAGGAATTGCATAGTTTACAAGGAAAGATCCAATCAATCCATCATTTTATTACGCAACTTTCTGACAAATGTAGGCCATTCAATCACCTACTACAAAAGGGGGTGCCATTCTCTTGGATAGATGAATGTCAAAAAGCCTTCGATGACATTAAGCAATACCTAGCTTCTCCACCAGTCTTAGCTCCTCCTCATCTGGGGGTCCCATTTTATCTTTATATCTCAGCAATGGACTTTGCATTAGGGACAATGCTTGCACAAAAGAATGAACAAAATCGAGAGCAAGTTGTCTACTACATTAGTCGAACATTGGTAAGCTATGAAACTAAATACACTTATGTAGAAAAATTATGCTTAGCAGTGGTTTTTACCACTAAGAAACTTCGACATTACATGCTTAGCCACACAACATATGTCATAGCTAGAGAAAATCCTCTGCGTTACATGATGTCCCACACTTACAATAATACCCACACCGCTAAATGGATAATGCTCCTTACTGAATTTGACTTGGAATTCATTAGCCAAAAATCCATTAAAGGTCAGGTAATAGCCGATCAACTTGTGGAAGCTCCACTACCTAGTGATCATCCTTTGATTATTGAGCTCCTAGATGATTCGGTATTTGCTATCACTGAGCAAGAAGAAGATGTCATTCCGGAGGAAGACATCGATATCACATTATTATTTGATGGCTCTAAGTGCATGAAAGGTCAAGGTGTTGGAGTCATATTTCACACACCATAGGGGGTACCTATCCCCTTGTCATTCAAACTCGACTTCCAATGCACAAACAACACTATAGAGTATGAAGCCTTAATCTTAGGTCTTCAATCAGCTATAGCTATGAGCATTAAGCGTATTAGGATATTTGGTGATTCTCAACTTGTCGTCAAGCAAATCAATGGAGAATACCAATGCAAAGAACCTACCATTAAGCTTTATCATGAAGTAGCAATGAAATTGCTCTCTAAGTTTGATTGGTATGAAATCAATAGCTTGCCATGTTCGACTAATAGATTTGTAGATGCGATGGCCTCCCTTGGATCATTGATTCCAAAAGACTCCTTTGGAGAGGTACAACCCCTTATCATTTCAATAGTCTCTAAATCTGCAATTTCTCGTGTTGAGTCTAAAGATGAAAAGGATGTTTGCTTTATCCAATCGGATTCATATGAGCCTTGGTCAAGCCAAATAGTAGCCTTTCTCAAGTTTGGAACACTCCCATCTGATATGTCTCGAACTACCAAATGCACTTTCAAGCAAAAGGTAGCTCGTTTCATTCTCTTGGGGGATGTGTTGTATAAACATGGTTATGATGGAGTCCTCCTTCATTGTCTCGAGGCTAGTGAGGCTCAAAGAGCCATAGCTGAAGCCCATGATGGTACTTGTGGTGGTCATTTTAGTGGAATGGCCATTGCAAAGCGTATTTTATGCATGGGTTATTATTGGCCCACAATGGAATGTGATTGTTGCACATATGTTAAACATTGCAAAAAGTGTCAAGAACATGCTAATTTAACTCATGTACCATCACAAGCTTTACAACCTATTCAAAGCCTTTGGCCCTTTTCACAATGGGGCCTAGATCTAATTGGTAAAATTTCACCTCCTTCCTCGGGACAACATACATTCATTATCACAGCCATTGAATACTTCACAAAGTGGGTTGAGGCAATTCCTCTAACTAGCATGACAGGACCTAGAATTGTGGAGTTTATACTTCATCATATCATTTATCATTTTGGTATCCCCTCAAAAATCATTTCAGACAATGGCAAGTCTTTCAAGAACAAGGATGTTCGAGCACTTTGCGAGAAATATAACATTCAACATAGTTTCTCGACTCCTTATTACCCACAAGCAAATGGACAAGTTGAAGCTTCCAACAAGACCTTAATTGCTATTCTCAAGAAACTTGTCAAAGAAAATCATAGAGATTGGCATACACAAATTCCCTTGGCATTATGGGCTTATCGAACAAGCATCCACATGCCTACAAGGGCAACACCATTTTCATTGGTCTATGGAGCTGAAGCAATCATGCCTCTTGAGCTCGAGATCCCTTCCTTGCAAATTTCTTTGCAAGAATTCATAGATGATGACACTACTAGACAAGCACATCTTGACCAACTCACACTTCTTGATGAGAGGTGAGTCAATGCTTTAGAGCATTTACGAGTTTATCAAGACCACCTCAAATGTGCTTACAATGCCAAAGTCCATCTACGTGAATTCCAAGTAGGAGATCTTGTCCTTAAAGAGAACCAACAAAATACCAATGCATTACTGCATCTTCGTGATAAATTCATGGCTAATTGGTTAGGTCCATACATTGTTACACAAAGAGTGGGTAATGGTACTTATAGGCTTGCTAGTCTAGAGGGAGAGGAAGAACCCGAACCACTTAATGTTATACACTTGAGAGCATTTTATGCATGATTTGATTACTATATATGTATATATATACATGGCTAATACACAAAAATATTTGCATACACTTCATTCATAACATTGCATTTCACTTGCATCTACATTCCAAAAACAATGCATTCACCCACATTTCATATTGCATTTCACAAAATTGCATGTCATACATTGCATTCACATCCACATTTCATATTTCATATTAGGGATCATTTATTAAGTTCAAGGTCTTAATTGGTCCAACAAAAGTCATGTTGCCTTAATCAGGGGCACCTTCACAATGTCATCCACACAATTCCACCAAGTCAAATTGCCATTCGCACAAGCCACATTCACAATTCCTAGGTGTTTTCGGTCACTCAACCACTCCTAGTGTTTTAAGCAACCTCCAAAATACATGTCGAGTTCTTTTAGGACCATTGCACATATACACTAAGAAAATCTTGAGTTTTGGGAATTGACTCCAAAACATTCTTGAACCAAACACAATTTCACATCTTAAAAATATCTTGTGTCAAAGAGGGATAACACCATACTTGGTATGAACCTTGAAGTGAAAAGGGTCATCCTTGCTAGTCCCATCATGCAACATAGTCCATAAAAATAGTGGTTCTCACCACTATCACAATTCCAAAAATAAAATAAAGAGTAGGGAAAATCCCTAACAAAAACTCTAAATATTTTACATCACACACCACTGATCAATTGGGTTGTAAGGATCGTACTACATTTCTAGTCAGACGGTTAGGTAGTCATCCCCAAAACTTAAGAGATCAAAAACAAAAATCATGGACTATGGAGTTAGCCTCCATCGGAGCTATAGACGTGTTGGGTGAATATTTTTCCCTATAGAAAAATGATCACCACAACTAGAGTATCAAACAAGAAACTCTCTCTTACAAAGAAATTTAAGTAGCATTATTCATTTCTCCAAGGTTCTTGTGAACAAACATTCATGTGCATGTAATCAATCAAGACTAAACAAATAAATGAATGTATACCAGAATAACTTAAACCAAGCAAGTAACAGTTAACAAGGGGCCTTTAATGATTCAAATCAGTACTTTGCAACCATAATCCATTAAAACAACCAAATGTGAAGATAGCTTCTTTTAATATTCTTGAGATTAAAGTGGTCTACTCGAAACCCAGTTAGTAACCTCTTTTATCTTCAGCTTAAACAGATTCCAAATGAGAAAGTGTGTGGTATAAGACACTTCATTTTAAGCTTCGTGCCTTTAACATGAGGTTCATTTTTAGATTTAGCGAGTTCTTTTTATCTTCATTTAAAAGTGTTCCACTATCCCTATGTTAGCATTTGGGGTAAGTAAAGTTAGCAATGTTAGCATTAAATGTTAGCAAAAATTAGTAAGTTAGAAATTTTGGATTCATTCACTTGATCTGACTTAATGTGCATTTGGAATTAGTAGCCCTCCTAAACCCATGTTTTGTCTGAAAATTAGATGAAGGTGTTTGGATATGCAAGAATGAAAATCTAAATTTAAAAAGTAGATCTAGAAGTGGCTTTCTCTTCTCCGTTATTAATCCCTGGTTTTCTTTGGGAAACACTAGATTTGTAAACAAACCCTTCTAATTTTTGGTGCGAGCAGATCGCTTTCTCAAGCACAGATGCAGAACATACTCTTGGCATATTTATTTACCTTCTTTATAACTTAGATTATTCATGACAATAAATGAACTATTTATGAACATAAATTATGGAATGGACCAGAATCAAGAAATAAACTACATACAAAAATTTTGGAATGGAGCAGAATAGGATGAAAACAAATGCAAATTTTTTGGAATGGACCAGAATCAAGGAACAATTAGCAAAAATTCTGGAATGGACCAAAATAGAATGAAAACAAATGCAAATTTTTTGGAATGGACCAGAATCAAGGAACAATTAAAAAAAATTCTAGAATGGACCAAAATATAATGAAGACAAATGCAAAATTTTTGGAATGGACCAGAATCATAAAAGTAGCTTTTAAAATAAGATTAATCTAAATATTAGCAAAAAGAAAACAAAAATATTATCTACAAAAGTTAGCTGGAAAAACAAAACAGAACATTAATTTGGTTAGCAATCTCCTCCCTGCAAAACCCCAAGTTATGAGATGAAATTCTAAAACAACCTGACCTAACAGACTCGCAACATAAAAATAGTTAGATTAGATCAGATGCAAGACTCTAAGGAAATAAATAATTGCATCATTCTATCATTCACCTATCATAACCCACTTTATGGCATAAACGAATAGATACAAGAAGCAATAATGCAAAGGAAAGATTTACAGAAATAACAACAGTCTTAGTTTCAGTCTCCTTTTGATTTCACACACAACAGTTGCTCTTGCCAAATAAAATCTCCTTTATTCCAAAAGATAGTTTTTTCTCCCCTTTTCTAGCCCCCTGTTTACAATGGCTCCCTTGAGTGTTTAAGGGTGTAAAAATCCATTCGTTTCAACTTCCCCATCACTTTCCTTTCCACCCTTATAACTCCCACAAGGCCCTCTAATATAAGGTTAAAACACCTTTATCAAAATCTAATAAAAAAATTCAAAATTTTATATTATATAATATAAACTTTAAGGACCTTTATTAAAATTTAATAAAAGAACTTAATATTTTATATTATATAACCTAAATTTCAAAAATATTTATTAAAATGTAATAAAGAAGCTTGTTATTTTATATTATACAATATATTAAAAAAACAAAAAAAACTTTCATCAAAATCTAATAACGAAATTTAAAATCTTATATTCTATAATGTAAAATTTAAAAACCTTTATTGAAGTGTAATAAAGAAATTTAAAATTTTACATTATAAAATATATACTTTAAATACCTTTATTAAAATCTAATGAAACCATTATATACCTTATATCATATAATATAAACCTTATACCATCCGATATATAGCCGAAGAGATTTCGAAGTGGCCAATATTAAGATTTGAAAACCAAATACATGAAATTTTAACCATGTTCTGGGGAATAATATTTAGCCTCAGCTTCTGCACTGTGACCGCCCCTTTGATGCATATTATAACAATTCAAATACCTTTACCTTCATCCACAACGACAAAGAGCAGCCAACGCTTCCATCTGTTCCACAGCGCTGCAACGATCAACACCTCTCAGCATCGGACCCGTTCTCCATTGGCAATAGAGACTCTCTTGGCCGCCAATGTTCGAAATCCATTCTCTGTCCCTCAGGATATGGTGTCTTCACTGTTTATCCATGTGAACTCTCCACTAGTGAGTTAGAATCAACAAACGAACATCGCCCTCTCCCGGATTATCCTTTATAAAACAAACATTACATTTTAGGGTTTGCTGGCGATGAAGGTGTTATGGTTTTCTTGTCCAATAAAATTTGGCATTACCCGATGGGATGATCACCCTCATTACTGGTTCCTATCAGGATGTCATATGCATTTTTTTATTATTCTTCGTTAGGTTTTGCAAACTGCCACTTGTTCCAATTTAGGCTTCACCTCGCTGGACATCCGTAGTGTAACCGCTCACCAAAACCTCTGTCTCACTGGTTGAGGCAATAAATATTATTTACCTCCTCAAATTATGCTAAACTACACCTACCATTCTACCAACTAAAAATATCTATGCTGATGCTGCTTTCAGTAGTCTCATTTAAGTTTTGGAATCCACGCGTTGGTGATGTTTGTCTTGATTCGTCCACATTTGGTAGAATTCGACCATGTTGTGAAATGCTTAGCCTCTCTAAAACCTGCGCCCATCCCGTCCTGAACAACATTGCACTGTCTACTTGAATCAACGCTTGTTTCGCCTGCTATGTCTGAAAAAAACTCAGTATAGCCTTATGGGAAATATCTTTGTCATGATGTATTTTCTCTGTAGTCTGCCATGTCGCGATGCTGTCGAGGCTATGCACTACCATCCATGGTTCTGATGCTATCACACATTGCCTGATTTACCTACTGAAAACCCATGATTTTTTTTGCTTGATGATGCTTCTAATTGCCACGTCAGACATCATTTTACACCCATATCACATGAGATGACCCCAAATCCCATGCTACGCTGGTATCTATCAAAAAATTCCCTGGTCGTACACCTTGGATGTGGCTCTCCGCTTCCTATCAAATGTTGTTGGCCTATCATCCCCATGCCAACCCAGTGCTTAACCTATACACATACACAGTGGCTCACTGGCGTATCTCCTGAGCTTAGGCCATGCTTACCATAGGGTGCCCCATCAAATGCATTTTTTGTTGTCGTTCTATTTGTTTCCTAGCTCATTGAATTCTTGTAACCAAAATGAAAATGTCCTCATGGTGTCTATGTCAGTTTAGGCTTTGAAATTTCTTTTCAACTTTATCGTATGCAATATGCCCTGCCAACGTGGGCCCCTTCATGTCTGCATCACGTTGTAATACACCTCACCATTTGTTGTGGAGCAGCCACAACAAATGGCGACTCTGCTAGGGAAATGCTCCTGAGCATTTCGGTGAGAACCCAACCTGAAAACCTACAACTCAACTGCAAGCGTTAGAAAATATCCAAAGAATGTAAATAGACCAAAAATACATGAAACATTAGAATCATTCAGCATCAGCTCAATGTGTGCATAGTGATTCATTCTTTATCGTTTGAAATAGTTCCACATTCTATTGCCAGTTTCACATGAATGCATATAATGAATCATGGAGGGTCTATGCAAGATTGAATGTATTGCCAAAATAATAAACTATGACTGGCCTGCTTTGCAAGGACTCATAAACTCTTAGTAGCATGAGTAGAAACATTAAAACTATCAAACCCTCTTAGGACCAATCATGCATGTATTGAGTTCATATACCCAATCTCAAGGTTGGTTATGTGCCACTACCATATTGAATCAATGTGCATGTGTAAGTGAAATCAAAGCTTTGGGGAATCAGATTCTCAACCTAAGCGTGATGAGAATTTAACCCTATCCTTACTACTCTGATTTGAGTTTATTACCTCATCTTAAGCAAAATGATTAAACCTATTATGGATAAAACTGCCAGGCTAGCCTGTCCGTGTGAGCGGTCAGAGGTCTTGCTTTTAAATGAGACATGTCACCACGCATGAGCCTACTCCACTTCCAGTTAGGCGTCTATAGCCCCGATGGAGATCAACCCCATAGTCCGGGCTTTGGCTTTGGCTTTCTTGAATTTTAGGGATGACTACCCATCCTTGTGAGGGACACGTAGTACGATCCTTCCAACTCAATGGTGAGTGGTATGATGTAAGAGGAGCAAAAATGTTTGCTTTAGATTCCTTGAATTTTATGGATGACTGCCCATCCTTGCAAGGGACATGTAGTACGATCCTTCCAATCCAAATGATGATATGATGGAGGTGGAGTAATGATGGATTCCTTGAATATTAGGGATGACTACTCATCCTTATGAGGGACATGTAGTACGATCCTTCCAATCCAAATGATGTGATGGAGGTGGAGTAGTAATGGCTTCCTTGAACCTTAGGGATGACTACCCATCCTTGCAAGGGACATGTAGTACTATCCTTCCATTCCAATAGTTAATGATATGATGGAGGTGGAGTAATGATGGATTCCTTGAATCTTAGGGATGACTACTCATCCTTATGAGGGACATGTAGTACGATCCTTCCAATCCAAATGGGTTTCAAGTATTGTGGGAGTGGTGAAAACCACTGTTTCATGGACTATGTTTTGCATGATGGGACAGACAAGAAAAATTCTTTTCACCTCACTTTTTATTCCAAGTATGGTTTCAACCATTTTGCCCAAGATGTTCTTTATATGTGCAAAACGTGTCTAATTCAAGACAATGTGGCAATAGTTTCCAATCTCAAGACCTTACTTAATGTTTATTGTGCAATGATCCTAAGAGGGTCTAACATGCTTTTGGTGGTTGTCTTTGAAATATGGAATGGAATGAGACTCAAAGTTATTATGCAATGCATCCTGAAAACAAATGAGTAAGATGGATTATACAAAATGCTTCACCCTATCTTGCAAAATTGACAACTTTCATGTATCCCAAATTTCAAACGATATTCTTTAATGTGTTTGCAGTACTCGTGGAGCTTTCTGTAATACAATTTTGTTGTTTCATATACTTCTAGTCTTAAAACATTGATAAGGATACAAACTAACATCTTTGCTATCCCCTTCTCTTTTCTTTTTTTTTTTATATCAAGCCCAAAACTGGTCCCATGACCAACACACCAAGCTAAGAAAAAGAACAATGCAATCAAAATGCCTCAAAACCTTATTCAGAACAACCTCATCATGCTAAAATAAAGGTTGAAGGCAAAATCCTAAAACACACCAAAAAAATCAAATCTGCACACACAAAACAAAGCATGACATATTTACATATAATACAAGGCCTTGCCATTTCAGGCCTGGAAATAGTGTTTTAAATGCAGCCCATTGACGGGTAAAGCCAAATATTTTTTGTCCAAGGTTTTTAATCTAAAGTTGTTTTCACCTAGGACTTCTGAAATTTGGTAAGGACCCAACCATAAGTAATCAAATTTATCATGATCTCCTTTCCTCTCATGTCTCTTATCCCACAACAACACTAAATCTGAAACTTTAAATGTTTTGACTCTAGACCTTTTATCAAACCACCTTTTTACTACATCTTGGTGTTTACTAAAGTGAAGCATAGCCTCATCCCTCTTTTCATCCGGATGCATCAATTGTGTTAGTCTAGTTTCCAGTTTATTATCAGTTCCAAGGTAATATTTCATGAAATGTAATGTTTGTAACTTAATATTTGTGGGAAAAATAGGATCTTGTCCATAAACTAAGTGGTAAGGAGATGTTCCTAATGATTCCTTGATTCTGATTCTATCAGCCCAGAGAGCCAACTTAAGTTTGTTATGCCAATCTCTAGGATTTCTTTCAAGCAACTTTTTAATGACACATAACAAATTCTTATTAGAAGACTCAGCCAAGCCATTACCTTGTGGATAGTAATTGGAAGAAAACTTCAAACTCACCATGTTGTCGAATGCCCAATTTGCAAATTCCAGAGAGGAGAAAGTGGAACCGTTATCACTTACAATGGAGTTAGGCATTCCGAATCAAGTGACAATGTTATCCTCTAAGAATTTAATAACAACTTCTGAAGTGGTATTTTTAGTGGGGATAGCTTTCGTCCACCTTGTGCAATAATCTGTAGCTATGAGAATGTATTTATGGGAATCGGATGAATTGGGACTAATGATCCCAACAAAATCCAAACCCCATTGTGCAAAAGTTCTAGACTCAATTACAGATTGTAATGGCATAGAAGCACCCCTTTCTCTATTTGCCGCAATTTGACAAGTATGACATGACCTCACATGAGCATGAGCATCTTTGAACAATTGAGGCCAATAGTAACCAGCTCTAAGGATTTGATGGGTTGTGGCATTAGCAGACCCATGTCTTGTCCCATACTTACCATGGAATTCCTCGAGTATTTGTGCTGCCTCTTTTTGATCAACGCAACGAAGGTAAATTCCTTCGTGGTTTTTCTTGTATAATGCACCGGATTTGATTAGAAAATTAGCAGATTTTAGACGCAAGGCTCTTCGTTGAGTAGAATTTAAATGTGGTGGACACTTACCATTTAGTAAAAAATACACAACATCTACGTACCACTCATCTTCAATTATATCTGCTATTTCATAATGCTGACATGAAACTAAGGGATCATTTTATGCTATGGCCTTAACCAACCCTTGTCCCCGCACTATCTTCATAGGTTGAATTTCAAGATCAAATTCTTGAAGAGTTGAGATCCACTTACCTCGTCTTTCACCCAGTTCATTCTGTATAAACATGGCTTTAACTGCAGGATCCCGGACTATAGCAAACACCCTACTTGGACTATATAATGTCTGAATTTTTTAACAGTCTTAAATAGGGCATACATTTGCTTGTCCAAGATGGAATATCTCAATTTTGCATCTTTGAGAGGAGTACTAAGGAAGGCAATAGGATTTTCAATGTTGCGTTCACTCTTCTGAGTTAGAACACTCGCAAAGGAATGGTCTGAAGCAAATGTGTAAATGTAGAAAGGCTTCACATAATCAGGACTCACTAAAACCAGGGCTCTAGAAATCGCATCCTTGATTCTTTTGAAAGCATCCCTATTTTCATTTGTCCATTTGATTTGGGCCTCTTTCTTCAACATATCGTTCAAGGGTTTTGCAATTTTTGAAAAACCTGAAATAAATTTTCTAACAAAATTAATCTTCCCAAAAAATGATCTTAATTATTTTTTGCTATTGGGAAAAGAAATCTGTTGTATGGCATCTATTCTTTCAGGATCAATGGAAATTCCATCTTTGGATATTACATGTCCCAATAATTTTCCTTTCGTTACCCCGAAAATGCACTTCTTTGGGTTGAGTGAAATGCCATGTTCCCTACACCTTTGGAGAACTTTCCTTAGATCCTTGACATGATTTTCCCTGTTCTTAGAAAAGACAGGAATGTCATCTACATAGACAATAATACACTTACCGATGAGCCCCTTAAAGGCAAAGTCCATGGCTCGTTGGAATGTGGCACCTGCATTCAACAATCCAAAAGGCATTCTCCTATATGCAAAAGTGCCCCATTTTGTGGTGAAGGCGGTTTTCATCCTATCATTAGGATGGATGAGGACTTGATTGT
Source organism: Wollemia nobilis (assembly GCA_028583015.1). Classification (NCBI taxonomy): domain Eukaryota; kingdom Viridiplantae; phylum Streptophyta; class Pinopsida; order Araucariales; family Araucariaceae; genus Wollemia; species Wollemia nobilis. Next base: position 1,450,757 of record JAQPPZ010001836.1, on the reverse strand, counting down.
ATCCCGAATAACCATCTAGGAATGACATCATTTCTGACCCATTTACCTTTTGAAGGATTTCGTCAATGGTAGGTAGAGGGTAATTGTCCTTTTGTGAGGCCTTATTCAGATTTCTAAAATCAATACATAGCCTTATCTCTCCACTCTTTTTCCTCATAGGGACCAAGTTAGCAACCCATGTGGAATGCCTAATAGGAAAGATGATTTTAGCTTCTAATAGTCACTTTACCTCTTTCTCTATCAAGGGCTCTAGTAATGGATTGACTGGCCTCTGTCTTTGCCTAAAGGGTTTGGAGTCTGGCTTCAAAGGAATTGTATGCATTATAACATTCTGATCATAAGTTCTCAACTCCTTATAGCTCCAAGCTATGCAATCTATGTATTCCTTCAATGCATTGGCAATGGAATTCTTTTCATGTTTGGTACATGCCTTTGCAATGAATATTTCATGAGGGTTTTCTACACTTCCAATATTGACTAAGTCACAAGCCTCTTTGGGAGGTGGAAATTTTCTCCCTCCTTTCGGTTGGTATCCAATATCAAACATTTTCTCTAATGAGGCCATCCCATTTGGCATCTCATTCCATTTTCTAGTAGCTTCCATTTTCAAATCTGCCTCTTCTTGCCCCCTCTCGTCTTCATCAATAACCTGATTTTCAAAGATACCAGAATTAGTGACAAAATTGAATATATGTTTGTCACTATCAAAGACTTGGAAATTCGTGATGTTATCAGGTATCGAGGGGCAAGGGACTAATTCTATGGAAAATTTCTTGCACTTCTTGTGATCCACTGGTTTAAGCATGCTAGCAACTACGGCTAAAGAATCTGCCAAATGATTGCCTTTTCTAGAGATTAGAGATATGTTAAAAGCATCAAATTCATTTATTAAATATCTAACTCTGGTTTGGTAAAGGTTGAGCCACTTGTTCTTACATGCATATTGTCCTTTAACTTGTTTTACGACCAATTCAAAATCACCTAAGACCTTGATACATTTGATTTTCTTTCGAAGGGCCAATTGGAGTCCAAAAATCAAGGCCTCATATTCTGCCACATTGTTGGTGGTCGGGAACTGTAATCTATAGGCAGCCAACATAGGTTTTCTGTCTAGACACGAAAGTTCAATACCAGCTCCCGCCCCTTGTTTGGACTTGGATCCATCAAATCTTAGAGTCCAAACCTTGTGGTGTTCTTCAGAATCATTGCATCCAATACTTCCATTTTGAGAATTCTCAAGAATTTCTATGTCCAAGCAATAGGCTCCTAATTCAGTTTCAATGTATTGAATCTCATTAGGTTTGTTGTATTCTGTTATCATTTCCTTGAGCCTAGGTTCACTATCAATTCGAATTTGGTTGGCCACTCCTCTCCAAGGCAACCACATATGTGAAGAGTCTGTTACAACGTATCCATTTAGGTTCTTGCTCCAATATCTTCCCAACACCATGCCATATTTGATAGGAATGTTAAGTACCAATATATCTATGTGATGTTGAACCCTAGGTTCTGAGTTGACCTGAATAAGAATATCACTTAATTCTCCCACTGCCTCCATGGCCGATCTATCCAGTTGCACCACCTTGCTTTTAGAAGGTTTTGGTGTAAGTCCCAATTTTTGATAGATTTCTAGGGGCATAATGCTAGTAGAGGCCCCTAAATCTATTAGACAATTGTGTAGATTTCTACCAACAATTCTAATGGTTATAAGAAAGGGGGGTACATCTCGTTTTTCCCTTTTCAAAACCAATTGGGACTCAACACCCTTAGCTTCATGAACTTGGGTAGGTGGATCCAAACATTTTGGTGGACTTACTTCTTGGCCTAAAAGTTGGGACATATCATACATTGAGACATTGGCCTTAGTTTTCTTCATGTCTTCTATCAAGTCATAAGTGGGTTTTTCCGAATTTGACATGTTTTGCACCAACTTAGACTTCTCCACCATTGATGGAGGAGGTGGATTGACATCTCCTTTGAAATCAGGAGGAAGTAATGGGTTGTTTGGAGGGGTAGAGGAAGTTTTGGGATCCTTAGAACTCCTTGTGTAATACTTGTGATTCCCTTTCCCAAAATGTTTATTGGCATGAACTTCCAATGTTTCTTCATCTTCTTTTCCAAAAACCTCAACATCCTCCTCTTCTTCACTTTCTTGGGGATGTATAACTTCAGTCAATATAGACTCCTGCTTTCCATGGCAATAGTGTGGGCAATCATTATCACAAGATCCTAACTCTCCAAAATATTTCGAGACATCTTCCTGATTGGCTACGGGATTGGGTACTCGTCCATTATTAGGATGTGTGTTGTATGTTCCTTTTCCTCTATGGTTATGAGGTCGGTTATGACCAATGACTTGGTCAACTTTTTTATTAACATTTCCCACAGTAACCAAAAATTTGGCCAATGTTTCCTTCATGTTTTCTATCACGGATTTAGGCCCTTGTGGTTGGGGCACTATAATTCTGGGCCCAGTTGTATTTGCTGCATTAGCCACCTCTGGAATAGGTACAATGGCTTGGGTCTAGGCACTTTGATTCCATCCTGGATTCACACTTTGAATAGGAGTGATTGTTGGATAAGTCGTTGGACTTGGCATACTAATCGGAGTAAACCCAGGTATAGTCAACAAGTTATTGCCCATACTGAACCCAGGCAAGGTCATCAGGTTATTTGGAATCAATGCCTATGTTGGAACAGAGGCATTAGGATAAGTGGGAAATGATGCGACTTGAGATGGTTGTTGGAAATTGTTCATTGTTGGAACTTGTGGTGCCATTAATTGATTCATCATGGCGAATTGATTATATGGACCGTATTGTCCCATCCCAGTCAATTGAGACAACCCTACTCCTGGTAAATTCATTTATTGTTCAAGGGTCATTGTCTCCGCATAAGCTAACGAAAGCATCGTAACCTGAGGATTCCTTCTAGTCAACAAAGATGTTAATGGATCTAAAGCTCCAAAGTATAGTTGCAGGGCCACCGTAGGATCTACTGCAAAGTGGTGAGTCAAATTTGTATACAATTTTTGGAACCTCTGATTGAATGTTCTTATGGGCTCATTGGGTAACCTTTTGCATGATACGAATAAATTATAAATTATGGAAGGATCCAACAACATTCAAAATTGGCTAATAAAGGTAGTTTCTAATTGGGCCCATGAAGTAATGGACCCTGCAGGAAGATTCATGTACCATTCATTGGCCGTATTGTCTAGACTAGCAGGGAAAATTTGACAAGCGATATCTTCATGGGTAACTCCTTGTCTAAACATGTAATCCTTGTAAATTTGGACATGTTCTTCGGCTGTTATGGGACCATCATGCATGAATTTAGGCAATCCCCTTTCAATATTTCTAGGCAAGTCATGGACTACCCCAGGGATATCCAAGGGAGAACTTTGTGCACCATACCAAAGGGTAGGTGGTTGTTGTTGTTGTTGGGCCATGTTATTCAAGGGTATCGACCCTATAGGAACAATAGCAACACTTGTAATGATGGGGATAGACACACTTGGTGTAGCTATCACGTTTGAAACTGGGGGCTCAGGCCCACTAGACGTACTTGAGTCTAAAGAAGCTCCTAACTCAAGTATACTGGGTGGTATTTCGATCTCTAATGTTTTGTTTCTCGGCTTCCTAGCAGTGGGAGAAAGGCTTTGGAAAATAGTTTCCCCTGTGGTTTTGGACCTAGTAGCTATGTACTCAGGTTGGGCCAACTTGAAAACTCTAGAATTCTAAAAGACTTCTCTCAACTTACTTGCAAAAGAAAACAAATAAATGTTATACCTGCAAGCACAATAGGTGGAAACAAAACTACCCACGTTAATCATTAGAACAGATCACAATCACAAAGCAATAAAGAAGGCCCTCCTTCTAGCGCCAAAATGTTGAGTGAATATTTTGCCCTATAGAAAAATGATCACCACAACTAGAGTATCAAACAAGAAACTCTCTCTTGCAAAGAAATTAAGTAGCATTATTCATTTCTCCAAGGTTCTTGTGAACAAACATTCATGTGCATGTAATCAATCAAGACTAAAGCAAATAAATGAATGTATACCAGAATAACTTAAACCAAGCAAGTAACAGTTAACAAGGGGCCTTTAATGATTCAAACCAGTACTTTGCAACCATAATCCATTAAAACAACCAAATGTGAAGATAGCTTCTTTTAATGTTCTTGAGATTAAAGTGGTCTACCCGAAACCCAGTTAGTAACCTCTTTTATCTTCAGCTTAAAAATATTCCAAATGAGAAAGTGTGTGGTATAAGCCACTTCATTTTAAGCTCCGTGCCTTTAACATGAGGTTCATTTTTTAGAGTTAGTGGATTCGTTTTATCTTCATTTAAAAGTGTTCCACTATCCCTATGTTAGCATTTGGTGTTAGTAAAGTTAGCAATGTTAGCAAAAATTAGTAAGTTAGAAAGTTTGGATTCATTCACTTGATCTGACTTAATGTGCATTTGGAATTAGTAGCCCTCCTAAACCCATGTTTTGTCTAAAAATTAGATGAAGGTGTTTGGAGATGCAAGAATGAAAATCTAAATTAAAGAAGTGGATCTAGAAGCGGCTTTCTCTTCTCCACTATTAATCCCTGGTTTTCTTTGGGAAACACTAGATCTATAAACAAACCCTCCAATTTTTGGTGCGAGCAGATCGCTTTCTCAAGCGCAGACGCAGAGCATACTCTTGGCGATTTATTTACCTTCTTTATAACTTAGATTATTCATGGTAATAAATGAACTATTTATGAACATAAATTCTGGAATGGACCAGAATCAAGAAATCAACTACATACAAAAATTCTGGAATGGACCAGAATAGAATGAAAACAAATGCAAAATTTTTGGAATGGACCAGAATCAAGGAACAATTAGCAAAAATTCTGGAATGGACCAGAATAGAATGAAAACAAATGCAAAAAATTTGGAATGGACCAGAATCAAGGAACAATTAGCAGAAATTCTGGAATGGACCAGAATAGAATGAAAACAAATGCAAAATTTTTGGAATGGACCAGAATCAGAAAAGCAGCTTTTAAGATAAGATTAATCTAAATATCAAAAAAAAGAAAACAAAAATATTATCTACAAAAGTTAGCTGGAAAAACCAAAATAGAACATTAATTTGGTTAGCAATCTCCTCCCTGCAAAACCCCAAGTTATGAGATGAAATTCTAAAACAACCTGACCTAACAGACTCGCAACATAAACACAGTCAGATTAGATCAGATGCAAGACTCTAAGGAAATAAATAATTGCATCATTCTATCATTCACCTATCGTAACCCACTTTATGGCATAAACGAATAGATACAAGAAGCAATAATGCAAAGGAAATATTTACAGAAATAACAACAGTCTTAGTTTCAGTCTCCTTTTGATTTCACACACAACAGTTGCTCTTGCCAAATAAAAGCTCCTTTATTCCAAAAGATAGTATTTTCTCCCATTTTCCAACCCCTTTTACAATGGCCCCCTTGAGTATTTAAGGGTGTAAAAATCCATTCGTTTCAACTTCCCAATCACTTTTCTTTCCACCCTTATAACTCCCACAAGGCCCTCTAATATAAGGTTAAAACACCTTTATCAAAATCTAATAAAAAAATTCAAAATTTTATATTATATAATATAAACTTTAAGGACCTTTATTAAAATTTAATAAAAGAACTTAATATTTTATATTATATAACCTAAATTTCAAAAATATTTATTAAAATGTAATAAAGAAGCTTGATATTTTATATTATACAATATATTAAAAAAATAAAAAAAAACTTTCATTAAAATCTAATAACGAAATTTAAAATCTTATATTCTATAATGTAAAATTTAAAAACCTTTATTAAAGTGTAATAAAGAAATTTAAAATTTTACATTATAAAATATATACTTTAAATACCTTTATTAAAATCTAATGAAACCATTATATACCTTATATCATATAATATAAAACTTATACCATCCAATATATAGCCGAAGAGATTTCGAAGTGGCCAATATTAAGATTTGGAAACCAAATACATTAAATTTTAACCATGTTCTGGGGAATAATATTTAGCCTCGGCTTCTGCACTGTGACCGCCCCTTTGATGCATATTATAACAATTCAAATACCTTTACCTTCATCCACAACGACAAAGAGCAGCCAACGCTTCCATCTGTTCCACAACATTGCAACGATCAATAACTCTCAGCATCAGACCCGTTATCCATCGACAACAGAGACTCTCCTGGCTGCCAATGCTCGACATCCATTCTCTGTCCCCAATGATATGGCATCTTCACTATTTAATCGACTAGTGAGTTAGAATAAACAAAGGAACATCACCCGCTCCTGGATTATCCTTTATAAAACAAACATTACATTTTAGGGTTTGCTGGTGACGAAGGTGTTAGGGTTTTCTTGTCCAATAAAATTTGGCATTACCTGGAGGGATGATCACCCTCATTACTGGTTCCTGTCAGGATGTCATATGCATTTTTTTTTTTTTTTAATTCTTCGTTAGGTTTTGCAAACTGTCGCCCGTTCCAATTTAGGCTTCACCTCGCTGGCCATCTGTAGTGTAACTGCTCGCAAAAACCCCTGTCTCACTGGTTGAGGCAATAAATATTATTTACCTCAAATTATGCTACACTACACCTACCATTCTACCAACTAAAATGATCTATGCTGATGCTGCTTTCAGTAGTCTCGTTTAAGGTTTGGCATCCATGCGTTGGTGATGTTTGCCTTGATTCATCCATGTTTGGTAGCATTCGGCCATATTGTGAAATGCTTAGCCTCTCTGAAATATGCGCCCATCCCATCCTGAATAGCATTGCACTGTATACCTGAATCAACGCTTGTTCCGCCTGCTATGTTTGACAAAAACTAGGAAAATATCTTTGTCATGATGTATTTTCTCTGTAGTCTACCATGCCGCGACGTTGTCGAGGCTATGCACTACCATCCACGGTTCTGAAGCTGTCACACATTTTTATATACAAAATTATTTTTATTATTAAATTTTTTTATTGTTTTCATTATCTAAACCACCCACCAACACTCGACAATAAACTTGCTAAAAACAAAAAAAAAAATGTTGACAATAAAATATTGTCGGCAATAAAATATCGTCGATAAGAAAAAGTCATCGACAAGAAAATGATGACAAAAGTCATCGACAAGAAAATGACGACAAAAGTCATCAACAAGAAAAAGTTGTCGACAATAAAATATCATCGACAAGAAAAAGTTGTCGACAATAAAATATCGTCGACAAGAAAAAGTTGTCGACAAGAAAAAGTTGTCGACAATAAAAAATCATCGATAATAAAATATTATCAACAAGAATCGACAAAAATTGTAAAAAACACGACAAAATGAAGGCATAGACCCTTAAAAAAAATTGCAAACATAAAAATTTCAAAGCAAAAAAGGTGGGTCCCCAATTTTTTGGGGCTCGTTGTGGAGCAGCCACAACAAGACGCTTGATTGGCAGTGAAATACACTCATGCATGGTGACATGTCTCTTTTAAAAGAGACCTCTGATCGCACATAAGGATAAGCTAGCTTCTTGGTTTTCATCCATAATAGTGAAATACGCTCATGCATGGTGACATGTCTCTTTTAAAAGAGACCTGTGATCGCACATAAGGATAAGCTAGCTTCTTGGTTTCATCCATAATAGGTTTACCCAATTTACTCAAGATGAGTTAATGAAATCACTTACACACATCGGTTCTTGATTACCTTGAGTCATTAGTATAATCTTGATTCGGTAAATGAATCCACTACACACACATTTTGTCCTAGAGGAATTAGGTAGTGTTAGTGTGTTTGTTTGATACCACTAGTATGTCTGAGTCTCTACAAAATAGTTAGTATTCCATATCAACATCCATATCTTCTTCCATATATTCTTCTATATCAACATAAATATCTTCTTCCATATCAACATCCATATCTTCTTCCATATCAACATCCATATATTCTTACATGTCAACATCCATATCATTTCATGAGCCATTATCTGCCACATCCCATCAAGTTTGGTGCCCCTGATTAAAATGCTAAACATGGCCAAAGCAAAGATCTAAATAATAAATGATCATTATCATGCCATATTACATTAATCATCCATAACATAGCATATGCATTCATCATTAATAGAAAACATGCATAACATAAAAGCATTCACAAACACAAAAACATAAAAAGGTAAAATCCATGTATATATATATATATGCATAAATATTGCATGTACAATAAGTTTCCAAAGGCTACATACAATACAACACCAAGGCTCATATACAAAAAGTGCATCTAAGCACTAGATAATACCTATGAGTGGACCCATGTGACCTACTAGGAGCCCTAGACCTAGAACTCTACCTAGACTCAACTGGTCTAGTCGACTACATCATAGAGAAAAATGGAGGATCTGGCAACATGATATGATTAGCCATACATAAATCCTCTGAGGATTGCACATATGCATCACTCACCTGAAGTTGCCGCAAGTCCAGCCCATGTCAATTCTCCTTGCCTAGAAGCTCTACCTAGAGCCTTACGATCATCTCCTGATCATCTCCACCAGCTCCTCACATTGCTCTCTGTGCTTGTATCTAAGCTATAGTTGCATCTTATGCATTAAGATTTGCTCATAGCTATGTTATAACCTCATCATGATACTACACTAGAGCCTCCTACTTCACTCACAAATACTCCATCTCCACCCGTAGCCTCACCACCTCTGATATCCCCCCATATCATCATCCTTCTCACCATCCTCTTCACCAGCCACAAGAGTCTACTACCCTACACCTCTCAAATTCTTCCTAACTACTATCTTGGATGTGTCTTGATCACTTCAAAGTCTCATCAGACTCCTCAACATCATCCTCACCATCAGCCACCACCTTAGGTACCCACATTGGTTGGGCACCAAACCATATCACATACTTTGGGGTCATCCTCGAATCACCCATATCATGAACCTCTAGCTCCTCATAAACCTCAATCGCCTCCCTCTATGGATATACACATGGAAGTACCACCTCCTCTTGATACCTCATATAAAGTGCTGACTCATCTGGTACTCCCTACAGTAATCCAAACTACCACAACACCCATAAGAATTGGAAGTACTTCGCCTCGCTCTACCTCCTCCCAACTATCCACTTCAGCTACCTCAACCACCATAATTGTTCCCTATCCCTGGTCCACATGGTCCCCCACCAAGGCCTCCACATCACTTGGTGGATGTTATTCAAGCCCACATATCCTGATACCACTGGCTCAATCACACCAGATGACTTAGTTGTACCTCCTCTACCATCGCCCATCTCCTAGCATAGGGCTACAACCCATCCCACTCCTCATAGGATAGACCCTCTGATCATTCCATATTGAAGTGCTCCCATCCCCAACACTGGAGAAGAAAGCTACATCGCAAAACTTTCCTCTTTCACCATGTCAACTCATATAACTCCCAGTACACCTGCACCAACAAAGCAGCTGCCCATGCATATTTTTGCAGTGTAGTGAGTAAATCACTCACCAATCCCAATAAGTTCCATGGGAACCTATAGCTAGTATTGTTTGGGATCATTATGATCATTAACATGAACATCACCAAGGTCAAGAGGATCTCTAACTCATTCACCACATACATGGTCAAGTATGGAATCCCCCCACACTCCACCTTCACCTCCTCCCACCTATCCCCAAACATCATGCTCAGTTGTGCCTTCTTATCATAGCCTACCTCCACCTTCAACCCCTCCACTGGCACCTTGAGAATGTGATACACATCCTCAAGGGTAATGTTCACCTCCTCAATTGGTAGCTAGAATATCCCCCTATCTGCATCCCATATTTCAGCCAAAGCTGATAGATACCCCTCATCCACCCTCACCACGTCTATTCGAGTTGCACCTTTTATCCCCATCGCCTTTAGAAAATCCCAATATACCTCCAATAACAATTTCCTCATCCTAGGAACAAAGGAGAAAATCAATTCTAGGGCTCCAAAATTTGCAACTACAACAATCAGCACATTTCATTAGTAGAAAAAAAACAAAAAAACAACAAAACAACAAAATTTTGCACAACACAAAAAGTCTTCAAAAGCATTACCTTGGCAAATCTTGCCTCCGCTCCAACCACATAACTTATTCCTTCCACTGTCATAGCTTTTGTGCCAAAATTCCACTACCTCACTTCACTCCTCACTCCACTCCACTCCTTAGATGCAACTTCTCAAACTTGAAAACGCACAAATGATCTCCATTTTCCAACCTACAAGCTATTTATAGCAATTGCAGGTGCACTGAAGTGTCTTGCAGTTTTTCAGATAGGCTGAAGCATGCATGGGTATTTTTAGGAATGTTGAAGCATGCAAGGGTATTTTATGTCACCATGAAGCACACTTGGGGGTTTACTGCACCTTAGAAATGCATGCGGGCGTTTTACACGTAAATTAAGAAAAGGTAAAATCAATAAAATTGGTAGCTTGACTCCTCCAAATTTCACCAAATTTCACCCACACATCAATTCCATCATAAAATTAGGTTTTGAAAACAAAAATCAATTTGGACACATAATTTTTGTTTGTGACCAAAAGTCATAAAAAGCACAATTCCACTTACAAAACATATCAAATTGGTCCAAATTTTCACAAAATGACCATATTCATCATTTGCATCTTAATTTCCATCATCCCACCAATTTTTGTGAAAATATGAGTTAATTTGACCGAACAAATTGAATTTTATGCCCAAAAAGATGTAAAATTGACCAACATGTTATCGAATGTTCGCCAATCAGTTCTATTTTTCACAAATCATCATATTTCATCCTCAAAATTTAAAATTTCACCAAAATCATACTCCATCATCCATTTATTTCCACATGTGCCAAATTTTAAGTGAATCTTGTATGTAGTGGTTGGTTCTATGTACTGGCGATTGCAACGATTTACGTCCATGCAATTCGGTAAGATGAATGAATTACCATAAGAACACTAGGTCATCATCATCATTCCATATCTACTATTTCAAAAGAAAAATCAAATTTGGTTCCTCACACTTCAAGTGAACCTTTGAAAAGATTAATCTTGCTAAAAAGCTATCATTGATGGGCTAGTTCATGGGGTTTAAAACATGAACAAAATTACATGACATCATTCCCAATTCCCTTGATAGTCATCATAGTGATTGGCTCTAGCTAGGGTGATTGGTTCCATTTGAAAGGAATTATCCTACAATTACTAGTAGGGCCTCCAAAGTTGACTCCTTTTATTTTTGCATCTTCATATTGCGTATCAATGAGGCCATATGGAAAAATATATTCAACATCATGGCATCACCCCAAATTTGGGGTAACCAAATTTAATTCCGATTTTCCCACAAAGGGATACATATCAAATGATCATGAAATTTACACTTGGTACAAAATCCTTTATCTATTAGGTCAAAAATAGATGCAATCATCATCATCATTTCTCCCAAAACCCCTCATCTATTGGGGAAAAAATAGACGCATTTATATTTACCATTCCACAAATCACCCTTCAACCGTTGGGGTCAAAAATGGTTGCACATTCCATGATCCCTATTTTTTTCATAACATTTTCTTCCATTCATTCTTTTTAAATTGGCTCATGAGATTCATCTATAACTCATTCACCAATTGAGGGGGTAAGCTACGCAATAACTCCAAATTCTTTATTCTTTTGCCTTCAATTTCATCTTCACATTCCAAAAAGAGAGAGAAGTTGCTTCTATGCCTAGCCTGACTAGGTGTCTCGTATTTTTGCACCATATTGTGTTTCACACAACATGGTATAAAAAGGGGCATCTGTAGACACCAAAATCTAGCCACTTGTCCTCTATCCTAACTTTCCCACCATTTTTTGCCCATTATATATATATATATATTATATATCTAAATAATAATATTATATATAATAAATATATATTTATATAAACAAATTAATCCCAATCATCTAATTTCATTAATCTCATCCATCCATTTACCTCAATCTATGCCACACCCTAATTTTAATATCTATTCTTAGATATGTTTAAATTTTAGCCACACGATTAGTGTTGTTGAAACCCTAGCATGCCCTAGGTTGGATTATAAATAGAAGCTATTTTGATGGCTTAATCCCTAAGTGATTGAATTCCTTGAGTCTCCTAAAGTTCTCCAAGATTTCAAAGTGCCTTAGAGTTCCAAACCAACCTTTGTGCCCTAACCCCACTCCATCCATCATATTCCTTGTTCTCTCACTCATTGTCACCACCATCGCATCCCTTGCCTTCATCTGATATGATTTTGTAGATCTGACCTAACTTCTTGAGCATCCTGGTACTCTCTACCATAGTCTTGAGCACCCTACTGCTCTCCATGATATTCTTGAGCACCCTACTACTCTTTGCTATCCTCTTGAGTGCTTAATTGTGCTTCATAGACCCTCCAAGAACTTGGCTATGTTTTAGAGCCCTATTCTAACAACAAGCAAGATCCTCATGTGTCACTAGGGCACACCCTTGCCATCAACATATAATAGATCCAACCATCAATAGACAACAAGCAAGGAGAAAGGTAAATCTATTTTGTTTTATCATATTTCATATTGTTTAATAGTCCGTATTCATACTGTTATAGCTAGGATTTTAGTTGTGATTTCTAAGGGCTCACATAGTGGAGCCCTCATTATTATTACTAACTCTCTAGTGTTTCTTTGTGTGTAGATTGGACAAGTATATTAGAAGCATTGGATAACTGATTAAGTTGGAGTGGTCTAGCATTGGATACACAGAATCCCACTCACACCTGTTGGGAGCAAAGACGCAACTGAAGACACCACCATTTGTTGTGGCTAGGGTTTTAGAGAACCCTAGAAATATTTGTAAAAATTGTGTCAAAGAGGATTTTTAAATCTATTATTATAACAATGGAGTTTTTAGGCTCCCCTCGTTTAATATAAATCTCATTTGTTGTGAAATATCTAGTTTATTTTGAATTCTATTTTATTTAGCATTGTTTGGTGTTGCATTTTTAGCTCTACAGTAAGCTACAAATCAAACATTTCAAAATTCATTCATTCTTGTGCATCAAGAAGATTTGAGTCCATCCAACAAGGACATATATCTCTTATTTTTGCACTACATTGTGTTTTACACAACATAGTATAAAAAGGAGTATCTGTAGATACCAAAATATAGGCATTTGCACTTCACCATATAATTCTACATAATAAAATATATACATAGGTCTAAAATTAGGTATATTAATTCCTATACATTTCACCCACATTGCACATCACAATTATGCATAATAATATATGTCTAAGTCAAAACTTAGGCATAAAAATCCTGCACATTACCTATTTTCTATATTTTAATAAATCTAGAAAATACATCGAGGATACCCTGTCTCCCCATGTCACACATGTCCTAGCCACCACTACCCCTCACCTTGCCACATCTCACACCTTAATCCACTTGCACCTACCCACATGCCACCACTCCACCTAAGTGAGACACTCTAACTGACTCATTGCAACTGCCCAAGATAGGTGGCTATCTAGTCCCTACCACTTGGTATCCCTGGATTTCCACCTATCTTTTCCTTCTAAAACCTAAAATTTACTATAAAAGCAACACCATTCCCTCAAGAAAAACATGCTGAAAAAATATAGTGCTACACTGCGTAATCATTGTAGGGAATCACCAACATTCACGGAGTTCATGCCATCGAGGTCCTAGATTAGAGTTTCAATATTTCTATCTTTCCTGAAAAATTATCCACTGGTGTTTACATAGAGGAAACCACCCTCCCATAGTTACATAGTGACAACCATGGGCCCGCGTTTGCGTAGAAACTTCTAAATGTATTTTGGTCATATCTCACTCATCCAAGCTTAGATTGAGTTGAAAATTTTAAGGTAGGTTTTTGACATCCCCTAGAACATCCCCACCAATTTTCAGTTCATTTGGAGCAACATAGACCTAAACGCCCACCCACGGTTGGCTAACCCCACCCACGCACTCGTGGTTACTCAGGAAAGCATTTTTAGCACTTCTAGATATAGATCAAATAGGTAAAAATATAGCAAGGTATCTTATTTCATTTTTTTCTATCTTTTGTATTATTTTATATATTCTAAAAGCATTTAATTTTGGGGTTTAATAGCTTTCCATTTATGTTAAAAGGGGATTCACATCATGGAAACCCTTCATATGCTATTAACTCTCTTTTGGTAGGACATGTGTGCTGGAGATAGGTATTTGAGTAGTTGTTGAAGCTGGAGTGGCCTATCATAGAATACACAAGCCCACTCACAACTTGGTTGTAGTAGAGAAGATCGAATACACCATCATTATTTGTATTTGGATAAAAATGGTATTTCCCCTCTTTCTCTGCCCATTGTAATATGAGAGTAAGCATAGAAGAAAGCATTGTAAACAAAGATCAAGGCTCCAATAAAATTTAATATAGAGATAATTTTTGTTGCACATTGCTTGTTCCTTTATTTTATTATTTGGTGTTGTCTTATTTGCTTACAAAACAGTGATCACAGTGGGACCCCCAAAGGGTTTCATTGTTGATGTCTTGTATTTTCTTGCTTTCTAATTTTTCTACCGTTGGTTGTTATAGGTTTTCAGGTTTGAGATACAAAAATCAAGGATTGAACATGAAGATATCGAAGTCTATTTTGGCTTGACCTTGCACTTGAGGAACCATGAGCACACAATTATTAATCTAAATAACCACAGACGCACTGTTGGAATCCCATAGAACCATGAATACACGATCGCAAAATTAGGAGGGAGTGATAAAAGGATCATATGTCTATACATTCAAAACCCTCTCTCTCTTTTGATTTAGAATTTAGAAATAAATAAAATAATCTTTGCCTTGTTAGTCCTATTTGTTGTGTGCATATAGGTTTTAGGCTAGGTTCAAAATTCTAAAAAAAAAAAGGTAATCAAAAACTGCATTTTAGGTTAGATCCTAGATCATTTGCATTATATGGTTATGGACTTTCCAGGTAATTTTTTTGGGGATTTCATCTTAGTATATCTTGTCTCTGACGTATAGTCACGACCATGGATTGGTGGTTGGACATCTCCAACCATAGACCTACAATTTGGTAACCACCCAACGATGGTTGATAAGACCTAACCACCTAGTAATGGTTGGATATGTACTTTGAAACCCTTATAGGCTTGGTATAAAATTTGCTTTTAGGCCCCTGATATTTTTCTGATTATGCCCATTTTTTTCTACTTTTGCATATAGGCAATAATCATAATTGCATTTTAATTTGCATCACACCATAATAAACAAAACCCTCACACACTTGCACGTGAACATTGGCAAGGTTGGATTTCATCACCAACCCCCAATCATTACCCCATTATTTAGCCAAGGTCGGTCCAATAATTATCATAACCATGGAAAATAAAACACATTCCTCTTCGAAAGGTGTATTGCTAACCACGTTGAACACCTTTTAATTATCAAAATATTATAGGGAAACTACTGCCACATCTGGCATAATAACTTATTTGCTAAACAAAATCCCGATTTTTTTAGTCACTCAGCCACTCCTAGTGTTTTGAGCAATCCCCATTTAAATTCAAATAATATTTAGATGCAATAAGTTGTTCCTGGTCAATCAAGTTTCCTCTTGGACCACGCACATAAAAAAAAATTACAACATTATGAAACTTAGGAATGACAAAGTCATGAGTTGCTATTTCCATAAAGTGAAATGTTTCCCCTATTCATCCAATTATGTGCATGGTCAAAAAAGCTAAAGAGTTGACAAAAGAACAAGATCCCCAATCATCCTTAAAAAAAAAGCAATAAAAATCCCTTACTCTTACTCAAAATGAGCAAGTATCCCAAAAGCATCCAAAAAGCAATAAAAATTCCTTGCTCTTCCTAAAAATGAGCAAGTATCCCAAAATCAGCCCCAAAGCGATAAAAATCCCTTGCTCTTCCTAAAAATGAAAAAGTATCCCAAAATCAATAAAAAAATTATTTTGCTCCAATACAAAAATAAGCAAAATCAAAAAATAAAATCCCAAAATATAAAATTAAATCCAATAAAAAATGGGAAAGGATCTTGAATCCCTGGAATTCTTAGTGTTTCAAAAATCAGGGAGTGATCCTCATTACAGCAATGGGTTGAATGAAACCCGTATGGAAATGGGGTAGGCTTATGCATGGCAACAAGTCTATCACAATAGCGACCTTCTTTTGTACAGACCTATGAATACTCTTGGATGACCTAGCTTGTTGGCATAAGTTACCAATTGATTAGTCAACCCTTACTCATAATGAGAAATGAACAATCATTGCACACACAATTGGTCCTTAAGAAATTTGAAAACACTAGGACAACCTTAGCAAAAATGGATTTGTGATAAATAGATGATTTTATTTAATATCGCTAGGATTTTTGAACCTTTGTAAAACAAATCTAGATCATTTATATCTAAAACAAACAAATTCATAAGCAATTTTTCATTCCATACAACCATCACATTGCCACACATATATCATAGTCCATTCCATCCTATAAAATATGGTTAAATTAATACTACTGTATTGGTAGCCCTAATTAAGCGATAAAATCAAAGTTTGCTAAACAATGGTCCATAACTTCTTTGAATGATGATTAATAAGGAAACACCATTCATTCATTTGCATACATCACCACCAATTGCATTCATTCATAATACATTTATTTCATCACATGCACACCAAAAAAAAAACCAAACAATCCATCATTATACATATGCATGCACAATCACATCATCAACACCAACTAGGGGGGTTCAAGGTCTCACACCTTCCCCATTAATCACATCAAATAATCAATCAAGCAACTTGGGGGAGGGGGGTTCAAGGTCTGAAACCTACCCCAACAATCAGATTAAATATTCATATTTCAAATCATCTGTTAGGTTCAAAAGGTTGCACCCTTTGCATCACATTCAAAAATACAACACATCTAATTCCATTTGCTTTCTTGCATTCATCAATTTGATTCACTAGATTATATCCTTGAGTGAACCTCGTATCTAGTGATATACTCTAGTCACCTAGCAATTTCAGTGAATGGTTATCCATACAATCTGATCGGATGAGTAGATTACCATAAGGACACTTATCATTATATTAATTCAAAAGGCTCTAAAGGAACCAAGCTCCTTTGGTCAAATTCACTTCAAATAATCCAAATGAACCATAATAATTTGGTCAATTCAATCCAAAAATATCCAAAGGAACCACATCCCTTTGATCAATTCAATCCAAAAGGCTCCAAATGGGACACTCCTTTAGTCACATTCAATTCAAAAAGCTCCAAAGGAATATAACCCCTTTGGTCAAATTTTAGTTCAAAATGCTCCAACAAAAAACCAGACTCCTTCGGTCACATTCAATTCAAAAAAGCTCCAAAGAAACCTAACCCCTTTGGTCAAATTTTATTTCAAAATGCTCCAAAGGAAACACACCCCTTTGGTCAAATTAGTTCAAAAGGCTCCAAAGGAACCTAACCTCTTTGGTCAAATTTCATTCCAAATGCTCCAAATAAAACACACCCCTTTGGTCAAATAATTTTAAAAGCTCCAAAGGAACCAAACCCCTTTGGTCAAAATATCCTTAAGCGAACCTCGTATCTAGTGATATACTCTAGTCACATGGCAGTTGCAATGTCTAGTTATCCATGCAATTTTCTAGGATGAGAACATTACCATAAGGACACTCATCATTACATCAATTCAAAATACTCCAAAGGAACCAAGCTTCTTTGATTAAATTCACTCCAAAAGGCTCCAAAGGAACCAAAAATCCTTTGGTCACATTCAATTCAAAAGGCTCCAAATATGCCTAATCCCTTTGGTCAATTTCAAAAGGCTCCAAAGGCACCTACACCTTTGGTCAAATTAATCCAAAAAGCTCCAAAGGTACCCCAATTCCTTTGGTTAAATTCAATATCAACAAGGATTTTGATAGAATCGAAGTGTTATAATCTCAACTCCCTAATAAAGCCATGTGATTAGACTGTTCCATGGGATAGAGATGTGCATTTTCTTCTTCCACTCAGTCTTAAGTGATCCTTGTATCTAGTGATTTACTCTAGTCCCCTAGTAGTTGTAGTGATTGGCTATCCATGCAATCTGATAGGAGGAGTAGATTACCATAAGGACAATCATTATTAACATAATTCAAAATACCCAAAGGAACCTACCCATTTGGTCAAATCAAAGAAACTAGAGTGGCCCATAACAAGATACACAAGCCCACTCACCACTTCGTTGTAGAAGATAAGACTGAAGACACCATCATCATTTGTATTCGGCAAAAAGGAGCATTTCCTACCTTTATTTTTCCATTGTAATC
This sequence comes from Wollemia nobilis, assembly GCA_028583015.1. NCBI lineage: Eukaryota > Viridiplantae > Streptophyta > Pinopsida > Araucariales > Araucariaceae > Wollemia > Wollemia nobilis. The sequence continues at coordinate 1,432,337 of JAQPPZ010001836.1, read as the reverse complement.
TGAGAGCAAGCATAATGTAATCATACCCTTGCACATTCAAGAAAAAAGTATTATAAACAGAGATCAAGGATCCATTAAAATTTAATAGAGAGATCATTTTTATTGTACATTTCTTATTCCTTTATTTTATTATTTAGTGTTGTCTTATTTGCTTACAAAATGGCAATCACAGTGGGACCCCCAAAGGGTTCTATTTTTAATACCTTGTGTTTTATTGCTTCCTGATTTCTCTACTATTGGTTGTTACAAGTTTTTGGATTTGAGCTACAAATATCGAGGATTGAATGTGAAGATCTCAAAGCCTATTTCAGCTTGACCCTGCACATAAGGTATTGCGAGTGTGCGCTTATAGGTCTGAAGAACTATGGATGTGCTAATGGAATCTCATAGAACCATGAACACGTGGTTGCACAAGTAGGAGGGAGCGGCAAAAGGACCGTAGGTTTGTACATTCAAAACCCTCTATCTCTTTTGCTTTATAATTTTAGAAATAAATAAAAGAATCTCTGCCTTGTCAGTTCTATTTGTTGTGTGCATATAGGTTTAAGGCTAGGTTCAAAATTCCAAAAAAAAGAAAGGTAATCAAAAATTGCATTTAAGTTTATATCCTAGATCATTTACATTATCTGGATAGGGATATTCTAGGTATTTTTTTTAGGGTTCCAGCTCACTCTATCTTGGATTTGATGTACAGTCACAACCGCGGACTGGCGGTTGGACATATCCAACCGTGGGCCCATGGTTTGGTAACCACCCAACAACGGTTAACCAAATCTAACCGCCCAGTGATGGTTGGATCTGTACTTCAAAACCTTTATAGGATTGGTATTAAATTTACCTTTGGTCCCCTAATATTTTGTTGGTCGTACCTATATGTTTCCTACTGCATATAGGCAATAATTAGAGTTACATTTTAATTTGCATCACACCATAATAAATAAAACCCTCATACACTTGCATGTAAAAATTGGCAAGGTTGGATTTCATCACCAACCCCTAATAATTACCCTAGTATTTGGCCAAGGCTGGTCCAAGAACCATCATAGCCATGGAAAATAGCATGCATTCCTCTTTGGAAGGTGTATCATTGACCACGTTGAACTGGGTGAGGACCAGTAGTACCTAGGCTCCCTTATTGAACTTGGACTTTATCACCAAGCCTTTATGGGTTTTAAAACTTGAATTTCATCACCAAGTTAGTGTGTGAGAGTATTTGAGTGAAATACTTAGATTCATTATAGGGTCAACATTGCAATTCTGTTTACAAAAAAAATCAAAAACTAAAAAAAAAATTCATCAAAACCTTACGAAAACTTAGAAATAAATCTATTTATTTGCTTTACGTACTATTTATTTGCACTTTCACCATATATTCACACACACACCTTTACATTTTCCATCTCATCCCATCATTAGTGTATGGTAACAACCCATAGTCAAGCCAAAAATCTATCCCAAGTCCAGAATCAATTGACTTCACCTATGGAGATTTCTACTTAATATTCCCAAGCCCCCACCACTTTAGCGGTAGGAAAAGCTAGTGTAGCTTGTACTATGCATCTAGACTTTTTCATTGGCCTGTATAGTGGTGCCCCCACTTTAGACATAGATATGAGACAAGCCACCAATCTAAAAACTCCTATGAGTGAGTCATATACACCATATGACAATCGTGTCACGTATGTGGACATGGATGTAATTAGGAAAAAAATAAATAAAGTTAGTTTGGTCTTTCCATCATTGCAACCACCCACCATATTTATATCCATGCATCCACTCAATCACATGTATGGTGATCTAATCAACACAACACACCACCATTCCACCATCTCCTCATCAAAAACCATCTCTTCACCAACACACTTTGCTCATTCTACAACAAATTTTGAATCATCTCACAAACATTGAGCTAAAATTGAGTCATCATCAACCTCATCAACATCACCCACCTCATCAACCTTGTCCACATGGCCAATATCATTCAAATAATCAACTTCATACCTAGACCCCTCTATCCGAGCCCATGACAACCATCTTTCACAAGTTGCAGGATGCAAAAATAATTGTTTTACTTGACATACATCCTGCAAATACCAAAAATCATAAACCCAAGTCATATAGGGAATATCATTATTGTTTATATCATCAAAAAGTGGGCCACGATATCAACAATTATTACGCATTTATAAATGTGGTCCAATATGTTATCGACAAAGGGGACTTTCCCATAGATGATCCACCCACCTCATCTGATTAAAACCTTTGTATCCACCAAGATCACAACGGGGATGCTTAAGGTATCACACCTTTCCCATGTAAAAAAAAAGCTCCAAAGTAACCAAACCCCTTTGGTCAATTCAATCCAAAAAGTTCCAAATGGGACACCCCTTTGTTCAATTCAATCCAAGACTCCAAAGGGGATACCCCTTTGGTCAATTCAATAAAAAATACCCCAAATGGGCATCCCTTTGGTCAATTCAATTCAAAAATCCCAAAGGAACCTAACCTCTTTGGTCAAATTTCATTTCAAAATTCTCCAAAGGAGACACCCTTTGGTCAATTCAATCAAAAATTCTCCAAAGGGGGGCATCCCTTTGGTCAAATTTCACTTCAAAATGCTCCAAAGGAACCAAAAACTCCATTGGTCAAATTCCATTCAAAAGGTTCCAAAGGCAACAAACCCCTTTGGTTATATTTCAATTCAAAAGGCTCCAAAGGAACCAAACTCATTTGGTCACATTCAATCCAAAAGGCTCCAAAGGAATCAAAATTATTTGGTCACATGCAATTCAAAAAGCTTCAAAGGATGCTCTAAAATTACCTAGCTTGTTGGCATAAGTTACCAATTGATTAGTCAGCCCTTACTCATAATGAGAAATTAACAATTATTGCACAGTCCTTGAGAAATTTGAAAACATTTGGACAACCTTAGTATAAATGGATTTGTGAGATAAACACATGATTTTGTTTAAGATCACCATGATGTTTGAGTCTTTTTAAAACAACTCTAGATAATTTATACCTAAGGTAAACATATTCATAATCAAAATTTTCATTCCATACAACCATCGTATTGCCACACATATATCATAGTCCATTTCATCCTAAAAAATGTGGTCAAACCAATACTACTGTATTGGTGCCCCTAATTAAGCAATAAAAGCAAAGTTTGCTAAACAATGGTCCATAACTTCTTTGAACAATGATTAATAAGGCAACACCATTCATTCATTTGCATACATCACCACCAATTGCATTCATTCATAATACATTAATTTCATCACATGCACACTGAGAAAAAACCCAAAAAAATCCATCATTACACATATACATGCACAATCACATCATCAACACCAACTAGGGGGGTTCAAGGTCTCACACCTTCCCCATCAATCACATCAAACAATCAATCAAGCAACTTGGGGGGGTTCAAGGTCTCACACCTACCCCAACAATCACATTAAACATTCACATTTTAAATCATTTGCTATGTTCAAAAGGTTGTGCTCTTTTGTCAAAGGTTGTGTTCTTTCCCTCGCATTCACAAATACAACACATCTAATTCCATTTGCTTTCTCACATTCATCAATTCAATTCACTAGCTTATATCCTTGAGTGAACCTCTTATCTAGTGATATACTCTAGTCACCTAGCGGTTGCAATGACTGGTTATCCATGCAATCTGGTAGGATGAGTATATTAGCATAAGGACACTTATCATTACATCAATTCAAAAGGCTCCAAATAAACCAAGATCCTTTTGTCAAATTCACTTCAAAGACTCCAAAAGAACCACAACTCTTTGGTCAATTCAATCCAAAAGGCTCCAAAGGAACCACACCGCTTTGGTCAATTCAATCAAAAAGGCTCTAAAAGGGAAACCCCTTTGGTCACATGCAATTCAAAAGGCTCCAAAGGAATCTAACCCCTTTGGTCAAATTTTAGTTCAAAATGCTCCAAAAAAAACTCAACTCCTTTGGTCACATTCAATTCAAAAAAGCTCTAAACGAACCTATCCCCTTTGGTCAAATCTCATGTCAAAATGCTCCAAAGCAACCACACCCCTTTGGTCAAATTAGTTCAAAATGCTCCAAAGGAACCTAACCCCTTTGGTCAAATTTCATTTCAAATGCTCCAAAGGAGACACACCCCTTTGGTCAAATTATTTTAAAATCTCCAAAGGAACCAAATCCCTTTGGTCAAAAGATCCTCAAGTGAACCTCATATCTAGTGATATACTCTAGTCATGTGGCAGTTGCAGCAACTAGTTATCCATGTAATCTAGTAGGATGAGTACATTACCATAAGGACACTCTTCATTACATCAATTCAAAAGGCTCCAAAGGAACCAATCTCCTTTGGTCAAATTCACTCCAAAAAGCTCCAAAGGAACCAAAAATCCTTTGGTCACATTCAATCCAAAAGGCTCCAAAGATGCCTAATCCCTTTGGTCAATTTCAAAAGGCTCCAAAGGCACCTACATCTTTGGTCAAATTAATCCAAAAATCTCCAAAGGTACCCCAATTCCTTTGGTCAAATTCAATCTCAACAAGGCTTTTGAAAGAATTGAAGTGCTATAATCTCAACTCCCTAAGAAAGCCATGCAGTTGGACTGCTCCATGGGATAGAGATGTGCATTTCCTTCTTCCACTCATCCTTAAGTGATCCTTGTATCTAGTGATTTATTCTAGTCCCCTAGAGGTTGTAGCCATTGGCTATCCATGCAATCCAGTAGGAGGAGTAGATTACCATAAGGACAATAATTATTAACATAATTCAAAAAGCCCCAAAGGAACCTACCCCTTTGGTAAAATCAATCCAAAAATGCTCCCAAGGTACTCAAATTTCTTTAAAAAAAATCAATCAAGAAACATAAAAACCATAAAAATAATATAACACCCCCCCAAAAAAAACCTAAAAACCATCAAATCAAAAATCTTGAGTAAACCTCATATCTAGTGATCTACTCTAGTCACTTAGCAGTTGTAGCGATTAGCTATCCATGCAATCCAGTAAGATGAGTACATTACTAGAAGACCACTCACAAAAAAACAATAAGCTCCAAAAGTACCCCAATTTCTTTGGTCAAAAATAAATTCAATAGGCTCCTAAAAGAATAGAAGTGCTCTCATCTCAACTCCCTAATAAGGTCATGTGGTTGGACTACTCCAAGGGATAGAGGTGTACATTTCCTTCTTCCACTTAGCCTCAAGTGATCCTCATATACAGTAACTTATCCTATACACTTGGTGGTTGTAGTGACTAATTATCCATGCAATCTGGTCGGATGGGTAGGTTACCATAAGGTCCTTGAATAGTGATTCACCTCAAGAAAGAATCAAATTGTTATCATCTCAATTCCCTAAGAAATCCATACAATTGGACTACTCCAAGGGATAGAGGTGTACAAATACTAATAATGGTCAAAATTGCAGTTGTAACAGGATTTCTCCTTTCACATTTTCAAAAGTCCTAACAACACCCAAAAAAATCATCTTGGTCAAGCACTCATCATTTTCATCACTTTCCATCTCCTCATTGACTCATCGCTTGAAGGGGTAGAAATATCTATAAATTCTAGTCTCAAATCAAGTCAATACTCAAAACACTCAATGTTGAAAATTACGTTCATTCAATAATCATTACCAAAGACTATCATACACCCTTTTTACTAGGGAAGATAACAAGAAAAAATCTCAATAAAAAAAACACTTGGTATACCTAAAGCCTAAAGCGTAGACTAAAGCTTGTCTACCCATGGATGGAAGGTTTGCCAAAATTAAGTTCATCAATTTATCAAAAGTAATGATTCAACAATGTGCATCTTTTCCATGATTGGGGTAACCCACGTTGACTTTTATTTGTGACCATCTTACACAACTCCCCTTCAAATGCAAATGGCTTCAAAAACCCTCTCAAATCAACAAAAATACATTCAAATTATCATCTCACGTTATCATCATTTCAAGTGAATCTTGTATCTAGTGATTTACTCTAGTCACCTGGAAGTTGTAGCGATTGGTTATCCATGTAATACTATAGGATGGATAAATCACCATAAGGAAACTTGTTGAAAATAATTCCACATCATCATGTTTGAAATTAAATTAGTTTGATACCTTAGTTTTCAAGTGACTTGCGTTCAAGCAAATTTGCAAAAGGTTATCATTGATGCCTTCTCCATGGAGTTACAAAACACAAAAAATTATTACTTCATCATTTTGCATTAAGAAATTTGATACATTCACTAGGAAAATGAGCTCCTAGGGTGATTGGTTCCTTTATGTCATCATCTTGCATGTCAATCATACCAGAAAGCAAAATTACAATAACATGGGTCCACCCCAAACTTGAGGCATCCAAATTGATCTTGAATTTCAAATATTTGCATCCATCACATCCACCCATTTTTTATCATCCACATTCATTCAATTGGATCATGGGTTTCATTCTTCACCCATTCGCCAATAGAGGGGGTAATATACAAATAAAAAATTTCTAAAGGCATTCATTTTTGTGCATCGAGAAGATTTGAGTCTATCCAATAAGGACATGTGTCTCTTGTTTTTGCATCGCATTATGTTTTACACAATATGGTACAAAAAGGGGCATATGTATACACCAAAATCTAGGCATTTGCACTTTGTAATATAATTTTGCATAATTAAATATATGCCTAGGTCTAAAATTAGGCATATTAATTTATGTACATTTCATCCACATTGCACATCACAATTTTGCATAATAATATATTCCTAAGTCTAAACTTAGGCATAAAAATCCTGCACATTATCCTATTTTACAAATTTTAATAAATATACAAAATTATCCTAGGATACCCTATCTTCCCATGTGACACATGTCCTAGCCACCACTACCCCTCACCTTGCCACATCTCACACCTCACTCCACTTGCACCTACCCACATGCCACCACTCCACCTAAGTGAGACACTCTAAGTGACTCACTACAACTGCCCAAGATAGGTGGTTGTCCAGTCCCTAACACTTCGAATCCCTAGATTGCCACCTATATTTTCCCTTCAAAATCCAAAATTTTCTATAAAAGCAACACCATTACCTCAAGCAAAATAGACTAGAAAAGACACTGCTACATTGCCAAAATCATTGTAGGGAATCACCAACATTTATGGAGTTTGTGCCACTACGGTCTTAGATCAGAGTTTCAAGGTTTCTATCCTTCCTACACAACCACCCGCTAGTATTTATATAGAGGAAACAACCCTTTGGTAGTTACTCAACTGCCCTCTCGTGGTTACATAGTCACAACTACGGGCTCGCATTTGTATAGAAATTACCAAACTTATTTTGGCCATATCTCACTCATCCAGACTTAAATTGAGCTAAATTTTTTAGGGTAGGTTCCTAACATTCCCCAAAACATCCCACCAATTTTAAGGCCATTTGGAGCAACAAAAGAGACCCAAAAACCTACCCACATTTGGCCAGTCCCACCCACGCATTTGCAATTACTCAGAAAAGTATTTTTAGTACTTCTAAACATAGATCAGACAGGTAAAAACATAACAAGGTATATTATTTATTTATTTTCTATATTCTACATTATTTGACATATTCTACAATTATTTACTTTTGGGGTATTTTAGCTTTCCCTTTATGTTAAAAGGAGATTCACATCGTGGAAACCTTTCATATGCTATTAACCCTCTTTTTGTAGGACATGTGTGCAGGAGATAGGTATTTGAGTAGCTACTAAAGCTAGAGTGGCCCATCACAGGATACACAAGCCCACTCACCACTTGGTTGTAGCAGAGAAGATTGAAGACACCATCATAATTTATATTTGGTAAAAATGAGCATTTCCCCCATTTATATACCCATTGTAATCTGAGAGCAAGCATAGTGTAATCATACCCTTGCACATTTGGGGCAAAGCATTGTAAACTAATATCAAGGATCCATTAAAATTTAATATAGAGATAATTTTCAGCGTACATTGCTTGTTCCTTTATTTTATTATTTAGCGTTATTTTATTTGATTACATATGGATTGTTATGCTAATGTAATCTGAGCCATGGATGCTTCTTGTTGACATGCTAAAGCCTTGTTATGCTAATGTAATCTGAGCCATAGATGCTTCTTTGATTACATATGGATTGTTATGCTAAAGCCTTGTATTATCGATGATTTGTTATAAATTATATTAACTGTATTTTTGGTCACTTGCTTGTGATGTCAATAAAACAGATGGTGTAATTTATGTTGTAAATGCCTTATCAGAGATTGAAGTGAATTTATTCCATCTCATGTATCACTATGCTATTCAAGTTAAGTCTCTGGTAGTTATAAGAATGATATTATATCCTTCAAAACTTTTGTGCACTAGTATTGCGGAAGAGCTAATCCCTTGGGTTACGGTAATGAATTTTGGTTATAGGAAGTATTTGTAGCCAGCGTTGGACGTCGGGTGTTAGCCATCCATGAGTTATGAATAATTTTGACCATGCTTATGGATGTATTTAATTAATGAAGTGTGTGTTGGTTGCTTGATGAGTAGTTAACCATATTTTTATAAAAGGAAAAATTTATATGAAACTCCTAAAGAATAAATGACAATTCTTGGATTAGTAGTCTTAAAGAATAATTATTAAGATAATAGAATTATTTGGAGAGTTCTTTAGAGGGTATTTATTGATTAGATAATACCAAGAGTTATAATTGAGCTCAAAAGTAAGACTATATCTCCAATAGACATGAGTTATAGTCAACACCCATCATGCTAAGTACTCTCACATAGAGGGACGTGTGTGGGGAGTAGAGATTAGTATGTTCTTTTGATTGACTGAAAGAATGGTTAAGCTAACTCATCTAGCCAATGAGTTTAATAGCAAGGAAAGAAACTAAACCAGGGGTGTGACACCTAGTACTCCTACATGAAAGAAAATGTGAAGGAGTAGGGATAGGTGTAATGTGTATGGGATCCTTGTCCTTATAGATTAAGATAAAGGGATCAAAGAATAGGTATGTATATATGTATGTGTATTTATACATTATATAATATATATAGGGAGTTGGAATTGAGTTGATAGATTGGTGTTCCTAACACACCATGTATAATTAGAAAATTAGTGCAAATTACATCCTAGTCCATAATTAAATATTCTTTACTAGCATATTAAGGGACTTAAAAAGTGTTACTTTGCTACATAAACTGAGATATTTTAGGGTCTCATCACTCCACCAAACTCAAAATGATGCATATCCTCATGCATCCCTTTTCTTCAAATCCTTTGCTGAGGTGATGACATGGTACATAATCATTGTACTCATATGTTTTCTCTCCCCAACTAATATATTCCTTGCTTTGAAAGGAAGAATGATTGTGTGCATCATAGGTGGACTCTTTTTTTTTTTTTGAAAAGCAATGGGGCTATAACAGGTTCATCATGGTGTTAGGAACTAGAAGAGTGCTAGAAGATTTCTAGTGCTTGTTAAATGCTAAAATGGTTCCAGTTCTATTTGCATGTAGATAGGTCCTAGCACTACTTGGGCATCAAAGACATTTTAATACTGATTGGGATCTAAAAATATTCTAATGTTGATTAGGTACTATTAGAGAGCACCAAAAAACTCCTTTTTGAGTAGCAAACTTAGATGATAGAATTTCAAAAATTTTATTATGCATGGTACTCCAAGATAGAATGTATGTTATATAAATTGGACTTGATGTAATTATGCATAACATTAAAAGTAGGAAATAATAAAAATAAAAATGCATACCTTATTATCATAGATGGCTCAATGCTCCTATAGGGTAACTTTAAACATTATCATCATTAAGTTGGTTATAAGAGAAGGACTCAATGTTGGAAATCTATAACAATGATGGAGCTTTTATTGGCAATTACCTTGTCTAGGAGGTATTGACCATTTTTTAATAGAAGGGGTTTCCATTTCTAGTTTTCAACCATGCTTTGCCTTAGTTGTGTATATTAGGTATTTTCATTATTAAGGTTTTATTTACAAGATAGGCACATCAGTACCCAATTTTCATGTAAATCTTGGTTTAGTGTGCCTCAAAGAGGTTTTCATCACTAAATAATTTTTTTCTTGAAGGGAACTGACATTCTAATATTGGATGAAGTTCTAGTGTAGTGGTTCCAATGCAGTGGCATCACATGATGTTCTAGTATAGTGGCATTAGATGAGGTTCCAATGTGACAACACCGAATAAGGTTTTGGTGGAATGGTGCCAAAATGGGTCATGCATAGGTGATTACAATTTTGGTGCTATGACTACTTAGGAAAATTGTATTGGGCATTGAAATTTTTGTGAGAATTATAATACCATGTTTTACCTTTTGAATCATTAAGGACCACCTACATGTTTTCTTATACCACTAATTTTGCATTGTATACACTAGAAAAAACAAATATGACATATATTTGTGGTTATACATAATATTTAAACTAATCATCATTGAAAAAAGAAAAAATGCATACCTTGATGTATTAGAATGGCCTATACACATCTAGGATAGTTTCAACATCGTCATTATGAAAATCAAGACTCAAAGTCGTCGAAATTTGGACTCATCTTGAATGTTCTAACCTATGTTTATTTATTTATTTAGTAACTATAGGGTAAGAACATGCCTATACCATAATGTGTAAATTTTATTGTGAATTTAATTTTTAGTGGTGTAGATAAGTGATGCTTGTCTACTGTTATTTGGATTAGCCACAAGTTGTGTATGAAGTAGAGGTTGCTTAACTTGTTGTGGCTGAGTCTACTGTGAGGTATTAGTGAGACTTGAAAACATAGTTTTTTGTTGATTCTAAGATCATCAATACCTATAATATTATTGGTATGGAGGGGTATATGGTCCCCACTATTGGTTTTTCATGGGTTGTGGTGTCCATGGTTGATTTTTTGTGGGTTGTGATGCTCATGATTGGTTTCACCAACCTGAAGTGGACCATTCTTGAGGTAAGGACCAAGGGTATTTGTCCTAGTTGGTTTGACCAACCTAGAGTAGACCATTCCTAAGTTGAGGACCAAGGATATTGTGTGGGTGGTGGAATATACCATGGCATAGACCATGGGTTAGGCATCCAATTTATTGGACCTCTTGGGCATGTTGATTTTGATATAGGTTGTAAGGGAAATTATTCCTTGCCTCTACCCTACAAATTTGAGCTCTTTGGTGGATTGGATATTTTTTCCATGGTATTTTCTATGTTTGGTAGAATATCACAGTGATCGATAGAATGCACTTTTTCATAGATACTACAAATGGTGGTTTTGTTTAGGGGACATTCTTAGAGTGCATTCTTATTTCTACAAAGAGGATAATATATAGATAGAGGTTTTTTAGATGTAGTTCTTACCTACAATTAATCTACCATAGTATTGAGGTGTACTAAAATATTTATTTTGAGGATAACAAGCTCCTCCATCCTATTTCATTGTTACCTTTATAAATTTATACTTTCCAAATTCCTACCTTTGTGCATGAGTAATTTCTACATAGTTATGTGATATCTACAAAGTCAAGTTTATTCACATTGACTTCATCCATGATATTTTAAGGCTTCATAGGACTCATTTTGTAGGCTTTGAGGAATATTGTCTTGGTAAGTTCTTGATCTACTCCACTTCCACATTGTCTTTGGGAAAACAAGAAATTATCAAGATAATCCTCTAGGTTCTCTTTTTCTTATTGATTTATCCTAAAGAGTTTTTTTTTTTGGTTCTTCACCCTACAATATTATTGTTATTTATCCAAGAATGATGTCTCCATTTCTTCCCATGTATGTATAAAGTTTTGGTCTAACCCCATAAATAAATGCATAGCTGAGTCTTTGAGTGTTGATGACAACAACTTAAGCTTTTGATTAACATTTTAATAGTCATAAGTTTGGCAAAGAACATTAATTTAAACAATAATTGGTCAAGATATTTCAATGTTATTCTCCTCCTAAATTTTTCAATATTAAAAATAAAATATTTTTCATAGGGAATTTTATTTCAAGATCTAACCTAATAGGATATTCAAATTTTCTAGTTGCATTGCTACCTTGTTCGACAACGTTTGTGTTACTTTGTCCTTCTACCATGATATTTTCTCAATAAATATTATAAATTTTCTTGAAAACTTAGGGAGATGGTATCTTGTCTAGAATTGGCAAGGGAAAACTAATTGACTATGGGTTTAATTGTTCATTAGGGTTTTTAAGCTCTAGAGACTCAAAAGTTGGTGATGGTTGTTCTCCACTAGATCTTTCACCTAAGTTTGTCTCAGCTATTGGTAACTCAATTATTTGTTCAACCTCTTGGCACTTATGCCTATTATCTATGGTTTATCGAGGGTTTTGAATTACAAATCACCCCCTTCTATATTTAGGTATATTTTAGCATTAAGGAAAACTATTTATTGAAAAACAAACAAAATCAAAAACCATTGATCCTTAAAAGACCTAATGTTTGGTCCCTTTTTGCATCACAAACCAATATCTTAACTCACTCCTTGATAACACCATTATCCCTATTGCAAGATATCTCCCTAATATTACTCTTACTTTTATTTCTATCAAAGAACAACAATAGGACCACCTTTGTGTCATAGAAAAACTATGCCAACCGAAGCACAGGCATAAAACCACCTTGAGTACAAAATTTTATACAAGGTAGCAACATATCAACATAAATTATGTAGGATGGGAATAGGGAGATATGGTTTAGTTCTTCTCACAAAGTCATTGTTTGAAAAATCATAATTGTATGATCACTTATTGCTTGTGATAATTAAAATAACACTTGTGGAAATTAAAACAACACACTTGTGGAATTTAAAACAACACACTTGTGGAAATTAAAACAACACGCTTGTGAAAATTAAAACCACAAACTTGTAGAAAAATTAAATAACACACTACAAGAAAATACATCTAATCTAGTATAAGTGTTAAATTATTCTGAGAGCACAATACATTTGTTAAAATAAAATAAGATAACAATATACATTTACTTGTTTAAATAAATAAATAATATAACAAATTTATATTTACATTTCTATAGTAAATATATTTAAAAATAAAAATAAAAAATTAACTACTCTAAAAACATATTTATAACTAAAATATCCTTCTATTTTGCTATTGGAGTGGGCCCTTACACCATAGCCTTGCAGGAGGAAAATATCTAAAAGAAAACTAACCTTAATAAATTATGTGCTTAGAGAAAAGGACAAAAAGTTCACCTTTATTAGGAAAAAAATTAAATTACACTTCCATGGTAACAAAGTATTTCCTCACATGCATTGTTCCCCTCTCCAAATGCACATGGTATTTATATTTCTATATATTGTTCTTAACTAAAATGTTATTAGTCAGGAAAATTCCCAATTAAAACTGTAAAATGGATGGCAAAACAAATAGGTTGTGAAATAGTCGATGAAAAATAGTGAATAATGTAACAACCAAAGTAATACAATGTGTAATGGTAAACTCAAAAATGGCTTTAAATAATTCAACAAGTATCTGTATATTATCTCCCACGTGGAAATTGTTAAAAACTATATGCATATCCATCTCTACATTTTTAGAAACTTGTATTATATGCATCCACATGGAAGTTGTTGGAAACTATATGCATATCTATATCCATATTTTTTTACTACCTAGACTGAGAATCAAGTTTCCAAGTTATATCCTTTATTCCCATTCCAATTAGAATATACTATTTTTCTTGATGCATCAGTGTGCTTTTCAGATGCATCAACACATGTTTTTGATGCATCATTTGTTTCTAGTGCATTATCTATTTCTAGTGCATCAACACTTAGAGACCTTCAAGAAATCATATTTTTATACAACTCCATTAATATAATGCTTATAAACCTAATAATAATATCTAGATGTAAAACTAAAACCCAAAATGACATAAAACCTATCTGAAACAACATAGCAATGCATTTTACCTATTCACTATCTAGGCAAAATTTAGTCAAAATTATAGTCAAATCCACAATTAAACATTATTTATCATCACATTAATGGAGTTAGAAAGTGTTACTTTGATGCACAAAACGAGGTATTTTAGAGTCTCATTAATATTTATGAATTATCTCTTAGCTCCCTACAACAACCAAATGATCCTTTTAACACCACTAAAGCTTGGTACCTTATCACTTGAATTATTGAAGGTTCATAAGGAAAATAAAGTATAATTTAAAGGAATATATAGTTAGAAAGGAGGAAATAAAAAAAACTCATCTAACAACAAGGTCTTGTAACAGTAGGAGATGGAGGAAGTTATGATAATGATAATGAAACAAAAAGAGAAATAAAGTATCACAACCCCCTAGTACGAAGGAGAAGGTAAAGCAAAATTCAATGCAAAAGATACGTAAAAAATGAGTTTTACAAAATTGATAAAGATAAATATTCAATCAATGAAGCAAAATAAAATGGGCACTTATTCATTCAGACACCATGTCAAAACCTCAATGACACTTTGATGAAAGTTTTTATAATTAAACAATATATTACCTAAATCAAGAAAACCATAAATTTATCTATTTCATTCAACATGGTGATGGATGAGACTAAGAAAATACCTATCAAATATGATGTTAGATATAATAAGAATAAAAAAAATAATGGTGGCTGTGTAGGTAATTCCAAATCCAAAGATGTCAATAGACAAGAAATTTTGACTATAGGTTATGATGTCACATCCCATGATTTGTCTCCCCATGAATAATATAGAACCATAGGTTTACTCAAATCCATATCTAAGTTGAAACAAGATAAAAAACAGGATTTGTTGGATAAGAATACTAATTTTGAAGTCAAAATAAATAATTTGAAAAACTTAGCAATCAAGTTTATTTTCATCACAGGAAAATCTACCAAATATATTGCCATCATAGAAAAGATCCCCAAAATAGTTGTAGTAAATTCACAAGCCTACAAAAATAAATTTTTGTTGCAATTTAAGAAAAGGAAAAAAGGATTAAACAAAACAAAATAACCAAACGATAAAAATAAATCCCTATGAAAGATATATTTAATGATCAGATCAATTTCATAGAATTGAAAATGATTGATATTATGATAAGAACAATGATGGATTACGCCAAAAGTTTTATTTCAATATGTAAAACTTAATTTTAAAAATGCATGGCCTATATATTGGAGAAACTTTAGGTTAATAAATGAGTTGATAGAGGAAAAACATAAAGCCACAAAAGAGGCCTATAAATATAATCCCTACATGGAAACACTAAGGAAAATATCTAAAACACCACAAGAAGAATGGAAATTAGCAAGTCTAAACAAATGGAGTCCCCTTTTATGGAGAGTCCAAGTCAATCTTAGAAGGGGCATCTTACTATAAATTGTCAAGGTGTATGAAATTTTGTTATATAAGATAAATTACCAAACATTAAGAATGAATCCACTTTTCAAGATCAATGGCATTAACCTTGATGCAATAGGCATTGATCCTATAAAGAAAATGGAATACAAGTAGTTTGAATGTTATAATAAATTTTTTTAGTAAATATTGTTCTTCATCGAGTCCTCAATATTGATCCAAGAGTCATGTAAAAATAGCAATGTTGCCCAAGAGATAAAAACTCCTTTGAAACCAAAATTTTGAACATGAAGAAAACTTGATATTTTTTAATTTTTAATTTCATTAGTTCTTTTTTCAATATATCTTTCATGTCCAAATTTTTATTTTCCTTCTCCTTGGAACTAGTGGGTGGTATTTTTATCTTTTTATGTTATCACAATTATAATCATTTCCTCTAGTTCCTCTACCTACTATTGCAATGGCTTGCTATTATATAGAGATAGTGTTACCTCTTTCTTTTGGAATGATCCTCCAAGTGATTCCACTCTATTTTTATTATGAACCTTTAAAAATTCAATTGATGATGTTTTAAGCTTTAGTAGTGCTAAAAAGGTCATATTGTTATTTTAGGGAGCTAATGAATAATTCATAAATCTCAACTATAGGAAACATTTCAACTATTATTCCTACTTATCCACTGGATTGGGATTCTTATTTAAGATGTGTAAGTCATTTAAAATACACTATTAAACCTATTGAAATTTTTGTACTTTAAACTATCTTCTTTGATATTTCTAATACCTCAGATATAATCTTCTATAATAAACTCAATTTGGCTTTCCATTTGGCATTCCTCATCAAAAACAACTTTTGTTTCCTCATTTATATTCACCAACTTGATATAAATTAAAATCTAGAGCCTCCCGAATCTTATCCCCTTATGCTTAAGTTCTATAACAATTTTACCACATGTCATCATTAGGCTCATGATAAAATAAAATATATGAACAATGACATATCTCTATTATTTCTTTGACCTAATGTAATATTACCATAGGCTATTTTATACTCTATATAAATAATGCAAAGATCAAGGTTTCATTGAACAATCTAAAAGATGTATTCATAAACTAAGACCATTTTTTATATTTAGCCTATTTTGCTCAAATTCACTAATGTGAGACATGACACCTATGCAATTATGCTAGACTCTAAGGATTGTGGTAATTGGCACCATTATTGTAGGTTGAGTTCATTCCCTTCAACACATAGTTCGAGCACATAAATGAGAAAGTGATCAAGTATATTATGTATCCTCTCCTAATAAAAGTTCATGGAGACATAAATATTCTATCAAGACCTAAATTTAACTTGAGTGATATCTAACATGATTACCAAAGAATATGTTATTAAAAATGTCGATGGGGTGGACATGGTTGAAGCCACGATATAAATGGGTGGCATCAACCTAGTGATGGAAACAATATTATAGGTATAGGTGGTTGTAGCTAGGGTTAATAGAAAAAAAGGGATATGTATGATGGTATTGGTGGTTGTGATAAGTAGGGTGTGGGCATAGGCATGGTTTTTATGGAATTGGAAAGAGGCCATGTGAGAAAGCATACAATCATTGAGGTGATGGTAGTAGTAGATTTGATAGGCATAATTACCTACATGGTATACTATGGAGGGATGCTCATAATGCAAATGGTAGTGGTGGGTAGTAGACTTATAAATATTGTAGTAATATAAATAGTTGTGGTGAGAGTTATGAATTATGAAATTAAAATAGAAGTGGGTGAAGAATCAAATATGGTAGGTGGTGGTATGAAAGTGACAATGGAAGAGATAGTTTTTGATGTGGATATATACTTTTTACATCTCAAATTAATACATTTATAAGGTCAAGTTTTTAAGAGATCCAAAAATGGTCAAAGAATCAATATTTATTACCCCTATATATCTAGTGTCACATGGATTGATTATTTTAACTATTGGGATCACTTTAATCATTGGGGTCACTTCTTGTTGCTATGTGGCTATTATCAAAATTATCCAAAAAAATTTAAGGGGAAAATTTATTGCAAAAAGGATTTCTTTTCTTATTTGTACTTAAGGGCCTCACTTATTACTAATACATATTTCTCAGACAATGTTGCTTTACCTCATTGGATATCCATTGACTTTGAGCTATTAACTACCTCTATTCCTTGTTATGAAAATATTTTAAGATACTTAGAAACTATATTGATAGGATTGATTGGAAAAAAGTCCATGTTAATATAAATTTTAACCTTCTATATGTCACATAGGACACCATTAGAGGGTTAACTAGTCATTTTTTTATTAGGCTAAGTCCTTTTGTACTCATATAAATCATAGATCTATCTATTTTTTTCTTCTTCCATAATTGACAAGTTTAATGGGGCATAGGACACATAGTTTAGTATTGTATTTATAGAATGGTTGTTGGTGGAAGTTGGGATTACATCAATATGTATGTAATTTGATAGGACTACATGTGTGTAGGTAGCTCATTTGTGCTTGTTATTATCATGAAACTTGGGATGAATATTCCCTTTAGATAACTTAGTATCTTAGTGTTTGATCGGGAGTTTCTCCTTAAGGATCTCCTTGCAATGGTCAATGGTTGTGCTTATGCAAGTATTAGTGCTATGGATTTTATTGTTGCCATCATCATGGTAGATGAGGATATCAATGATGGGATCAATGTTGGGATATATTCTTTACTTGCCTTACCTCACCTTTTAAAATCAACCAATTATATATACATCTATATGCTTATTATTCTAGATATTGATGGTGAACTCAAACACCTTGGCTAAGTTGTTCTTGACTTTGACTCTAATCCTCCACCAATTGTGCATTTTTTCCTTAATCCACCATTTCTTATTTAAAATAAATACATATTTATAATATATCTTATGGAATTCCAAATCATAGGTCTACTTGTTCATGTAAAATACAAACCATAGGGGAATTTCAAATGTTAGCTTGTTGTATATGTCAACCTACACAATGCATGTCCCTAATTTGACTAAGTTAGCCTTTGTGTATAGGTATTTCATGGTATGCAATATAGGTCTTAACTCATGGTAATATGTGTTCTTTACTTTACATAGAGATAGTATTCCAAGGTATGTCCCATCTATATCATAGCATCATTTTTGCTCCAACTTATGTAGTTTTATTTTTAAAAGTCTCTTCTCTAACTTATTATGGCAACCTTGAACCTTAATAGTGGGTTTCATGCAACTAAAGTTAAGGTCATGATTTCTCCTTTTCTTCTACCCTATTATAGTATGTTTAATTGATATAGTAAAATTTCCTTGCATATTCATGGACAAAAATGTATTAAAGGACAAATGTTGCAAGGATAAATTAATGTGCTACAGAATTGTATAGGCATATGAATGACTTTGCGTTACTTATATACTAGTCTTTAAACTTCTTGATCCTATGCAACATTATTAACCTTTAGAAAATACCTTGACTATGGGCCAAAAATATTTTTCATTAGCTTTAACCTTATGGAATATTGTTTCCCAATTCACTAGTAGCATAGTGTTCTATCAATGTCCAAATTATTAATAATCAATTATGAAAATCAACTTAGCTTTTGTAATATGAGCATCTCAATCAGGTAGAGGTATAGTTAAATACCTTCTCATGTTAATAGTTTTTCACTTGATACAATATATTATATGCTATATGTCCCATGTAATCAATCTTATTTATGTTTCCTACCTTATAAATTTCAGCAATGTTAAGCATTGCTAAATGATAGTCATGGATCTCCTAGTTAAAATATTCTCCTAAGGATAAAAGTAAAGGAAGATAGGGCATACTCCACATAATACTTAAACTATTTGATATGTAAAGGAAGTTTGTATTCTTGTATGTCTTCTAAGTAAATTAAACAAACTATGAGGAAGTCTCTTCATGTGATCCTATCATTTTAGAAGTTGGGTTTAGTTCACGAATGAGACCCATTATAGATTGGTCTTATAAGTTGTAGCTAGGATCCACTTGATGGATTTACCCATAACCATGGTTGGACCTACAACTCTTTCTACTATAATAGTTGTGTATTTTATTGAGTTATATTTTTATATGTACTTATCAAACAACTCATGGAATTTAAACTTTTTGTGTTCCAGCATCTAAGCCAAACCTAAGCACCAAGTCCTTGACCTTGTAGTCATCTTACTAAAATTATAAAATTTAACTTGTTGAGTGGTGCGTCTCTTACAAAGCCCTCTATTGAGTTGGAATAGTAGTAAATGAAATTTATTTCCTTTAGTAAGGTCTTATTAATCACTTTATAGTTTTCTACTATAATGGCCTTTGATGGTTTTGAAGTTAACATCCTATTGACTAGTTTTTGTGTAGGCAATAGCCAAGGGGTTTTATAACCCTCTAGTTCAAAGTACTATTTTCTCTCTCACTTAAAATAGCAGGTATATAGCCCAATAAAAATTAGAAATCTATATGTCCTAGTTCATTCATAAACTAATTACTTTCAAAGGTAGATAATTGAACCAATAACAATTAGGAATCCACAAACTATAGCTTATTCATCAAGCACTTTTTTAATAAGTTTTAATTTTTTTTACACGGGTTTTTATGAGGGGTCCTAGTCCCCTCATACTGATTGGGTTTTGAACCTTGGAAATCTCAAAGAGAGGCCAAACCCCTTACCACTATAGTAAGCTTGCAACTTGTTCATTCATCAAACACTTGAATCATATAAAGCATATCAATAAATAAGTTTAAACTAGAAAGCATTAAAACCCATTCACTAAAGGTTTACTTTAGATTTCATGTAGATGAAAACATTCACATTCATAAAACAAAGAAAACACCTTCTCACAAGAAAATCTAAAATGATCCTGGTTGAGCTTGAATTAGAATTATATCTATAAACATGCAATAAAAGATAATAGCATTCAAGAATTATTTGTTTCAAACTTTTTTAAAATTAAGATATTGTATGAATCAAATTCTAAATTATTATTTCTCCATAAAATAGAGAGTCTAAAAGGTAGTTAAATAAAAAATTAGTGAGTTAAGATAACAACTACCTCCATCTAATAGAAGGAAATTTAAATTATTTCATTGTCATAAATTGAAATGCATGGGAATCAAAAGTGATAACTACAAACTTCTTTTTAAGTGATGAATCAACAGAGATAAACTTATCAAAATAGCATGTTTCTTATAATTGTTGAATTTTAGGTCTACAAACCATTTTTAGAAATATTATAGAGAAAATTTATCCATAGATCCAATCACCTTAGTCATATTTTCTAAAACACTTTAGACATTTACCTTGCACTATACTTTTGTTTCATTAATATTTGCATTAACTTTCAAAGTTTTCATCGCTTTGATCTCCTTGGGAAACATTATCCTTATCGAAAGTCTAACTTCCATCAAAATAATTTCTTTTAACAATGGTACTTTTCCCTTACGATTTAACTTGTCCATAGGATTAAGTTATTTTATTGAATGGGACCAATTCCTCGTGGACATTTTCCTCTACAATATTTTCACTATCAACACAGTAAATTTTCAAAATAATTAAAAAAAAACTATCCTCCATGTATATAAGGGTAGAATTTTTAAAAATTTTAAAATTACCTTGGGGTTTTTTTATTTAAAATAAAAAATAATGAAAAATTAAACATAAAATAGTACATAAGAAAAAATAAAGGGTAAGGTCAATTCTATTATATAAAAACAATTATAATAGGTTTAATGTGATAACATTCTAGCAACTTATCAGAGAAAACATGATAATGTTTTAACTCAGTCTCTAGTTGTAATCACTTTAAGTTACCAATTCTAAGAGTATGAGGATGAAATATTCAACCATTTAACAAATTCAATATAGTAATCATCCATCTACTTTAATTTCCAACATTTTCTTTGCTTCTAGTCACTATGGTGTTGGATATTTTGCATCCCACCCTAGGCTTTTCTTTTTCCACTACTAGATGAGCATCTATAGCTTTGGTGGAGATTACATTAGCTTGAATCATAATGTTTTCAAGATTTATTTCAAAGGGATGAAAATATTGATATACCCTTAAGATCTCTAAAAAAATATTAGTCAGTATTTTGGTACAACACAATTAAAATATTCACATCATGGATATTTAATGAAACTTTTCTCTACTTTGAAAATTGATAATTTCAAGTTCCATAGAACCATGGAGTCATTGAAAACTATTTACTTGCTCTAAAACTTAAAGTATAAAAATAAATAATATTAGGCAATTGTACATGAAATTAAAAGAAAATAAAATAAACATACAAAAACTGAAAACATATGTACAACATGGAAAGTACCTTTTACTCAAAATAATGCTTAAGATGTTGGCCATTCATAGGTAATTCTAAAGGTACTCCTTCCAAATTCTCAATTGGGGCTTTTCAAGATAAAACCATTCGCTCCCCATTGGAGTCACCAAAAAAATATGGACTAGTTTTTATGTAGGCAACAACCAAGGGGTTTTAAAACCATTCAATTCAAATTGTTGGTTGCTTTCTCACTTAAAAGAGTGGGTATCTAGACCAATAGTAATTAGAAATCCACATACCTTGGTTCATTCATTAACTACTTACTTTCAAAGGTAGGTAATTGGACCAATAACAATTATAAATCCACATACCATAGTTCATTCATCAAACACTTGAATCATATAAAGCATATCAATAAATAAGTTTTAAACTAGCAAGCATTAAAACCCATTTACTAAGGGTTTACTTTATATTTCATGTAGATGGAAAAATTTACATTCATGAAACAAAGAAAACACCTTCTCATAAGAAAATCTAGAACAATATTTGCCTCAACTTGAATCAAAATTATAGCTATAAACATTCAATTTTTTTGTTTTGAAATTTTTTGGAAGTAAAGAATTTTGAATCAAACCTTGAATCATTCTATATTTCTCCCTAAAATAGAGAGTCTAAAAGGTAGTTAAAAAAGTACTAAGCGATTTAAAATAATAATGGGAAGGATTTTTTAATCAGATCATTATCATAAATTGAACTACATTGGTAATAAAAATTCATGGTTGTGAATTTCTCCTTAAGTGATGAATCAATATACCTAAAATGATCAAAATAGCCATGCATTTTCTCATTTTAGAATGGCGGTCCTACAAACCATTTCTACATAAAATCTAGAGAAATTTTTTCCACATATGTAATCACCTCATTCATATTGTCTAAAGCACTATGTATGTTTACCTTGTACTACTCTTATTTCATTTCATCAATATCTATCATAACTTTCAAAGTTTCAACTTCTTTAGTCTCCACTTCTTTGATTACTTCCTCGAGATCTACTTGGGAAACATGTTCCTTAGTAGAATTTTCTCTATTAAATTTATGGTAAATTAAATAATGCAATAACACATATCATAATACATACTCAATAAATGACACAAATCAAAACATTATATTCATATCGATGATCCTAATTTTTTATGCATTTCTTATAATCTTGTCAGTCATATATATAGATTTTACATGAAATCTCTTCACATTTAGGATGCTCTTCAAAACTTGATATTTTAACTTCAACTATATCTTCACCTCATCTCAATATCATGGGAGATGTATCTATTCAATTTTCTCATGGAAAAAATATTTTATTAATCTCCCAATAATTACAAATATCAAATGATTACAAAATATCAAATAATTACAAGATGCAAAATAATGAAATATTCTCGAACACTCCCCTTGTATTAAATTATTTGGTACAAAGGTCATTATCCATCCCATGCATTCAAGAGTGGTACACTACAACTACTCTCTAGCTATAGCTTTGTCTCCAGCTCTATCTAAATGTATGTAACCTCCATTAGGTCCACCTGTATGAATTGTTTGGGTCTACCTCTAGATCAATACCTATGGATATCTGCCATAGGGTCATAAATACCTTAGGATCTCCTTTAGGTTACATTTGAGTCATCATTACCTCTAGGCTACCTTTGGATCCTATACCTCAAGATCATCTCTTGGCCATAATTATATTTGGATTCACTCCCTACGTCACCAATTAGTTATCAATATCTCTTTGTAAATAAATAGAATAGGCATTAGGTTATTACCTTTGGGAAATTATCACTAGACTATGTCATTGGATTCTTCCATATCTTTGGGAATATTCCACTTTTATTTTCCCCACTACAAGTCCTATCATTATAGATTCACTTATTTCTAACACAAATATCTATAATCTCGATAGTCTCTATCACTATAGTTATAAATATCAATTATATCAAGGGAACTGCAGGGGACATCCCATGGTATTTCCCAATCCACTTCCTTGCTTCCCCTTCCCCTAGTTATGTCCTAGTTCCTTGGAACTTCCCTAGCCTTTATTTCTTGGCTGGTTATTGTTGCAGATGATCTCCATGGGGTTGGAGGTCTCTTTTCCATTTGTATACCCTTTTCCCAGTATTATTGAAGGTTTATTTTTTGTATCTCAGATCTAGGACATCCCTGGGACCTTCCCTAGTTTTTTGGGTTGCTTTAGGGATCCCTTTTTCTTGGTGCCCTCAAATTTGTATCATTTTTATTGTAGGTTATCTACTTGGAGATGGTTTTTAGAGGTTCTTCATATGTGAAGCATCGTAGATTTGGAATAATGGGTTGACTCCATATTTGTGCTTCTTGAGTAGATTTTTATAGCATATTTTTAAATTGGAAGACCTCGTGCTTATCTTTTGTGGATCTGCTCTTCAGGCTCATAGATTTGGTCTAACTAGTGATCTCTTAGCATATATTTCTTGGCTTGAAGGGGGTCTCTATTTTACTTGCTACTAATATCCCATTGGTTTTCCTTTTCTAGTTCCTAAAAGTTGTTCGATGGCAGAGTTGAATGTTTTCTAGGGTTTTCTGCTACAAATTTTGGTCTTGGGAAGGACCTATGCTTAATGCCTACCGCTTGTTAACCCTATGGCTCCTTTTTTTTGGGTTACCTAGGCCCCCCTCACCCTCCTTCCCATGGCCTATGATTTTGTCTCTACTGCATCCTCTAGTTCTTCTAATTTTCTTGCATATCTACTTCGTGTGCAAGGGGATTTTATGGCCTATAGAAATCCTAAAATTTGCTGCTCCATCTTCTAGACCTTATGCAGGATGTTGTTATGGTCCTATTTTTCTATGTCCCTATGTTCATTCCTAGGTGGGATGATCCTTCTTGGAATTTCCTCTGCTCCTCCAACCATATCAAGGAGGATTTTTTGTTTGGCAGTTTCATTCTCCAATTTTTCCTTGGCGGGATACTGGTTTGATTTTTCCCTGAGCGGGACTTTTCAAATTGTATTATTCCTACTTGGGTGGGAAATTTAAATTCCTTGCTTAGGATTGTTTTTCAATTTTCCCACTTTGGGTAGGTTTTTTAAATTATTTCTAGTTTATTCCCGCCTAGGCGGGTTTATTTATGTCCATACCTCGGGTGGGTTTTTATTGTAATTTTCCTTTGGCCTATCCTTAGACCTTTAATTTGGCCTTTCCTTTGACCTATCCTTTGGTCCATAATTTGGATTTTGTATGGTCTGTTGTAATAAGTTTTTTAGGTCCCTTTCAAAACCCACTTTTAATAAATTTAACCCATAAAAAAAAAATCAATTATATCAAGCTTCCTAGACACTCATGGGTAAATTTTATTTTTTTTCACATTCAAAAAACTCCATTACTTTTTATAGAAAAAAATAAAAACCTCATTTTTTTTATCCCTCCTATTACACATATCTATCCACAATTCATGTTTATTTTATTATTTGTTCTCTTCTTATATTACCAATATTTTTGGGAATAATTATTTCCTCCACAAAATTCAAAACTATAAAGGTCCCAACATTTTTCTATCACATGTCCATATCTTCCACACTAACTATAAATACTCATACTAGGAACTTTATTCCCTTTATTTGATTTATTTTTCACAAATTTGTATTATTGAAACCTAACACAAAATTGGTATCATTGATCCCTATCACAATTTTACTGCCACATATCATAAATTATCCCTAACACAGATTTATGATCTTCTACTTATCCTGTATATCCAAGTCCTTCACACTTTCTCTTTATATTTTGTACTATGGGCTCCCTCATACATTGCCTATAGTTTATTAAACCTATATCATTGTATCCCATTCATTTCAATAATTTTGAACCAATCCCTTTTGTATATCTTCCAAAATACCTAAATTTTTCATTATCAATATGGTCTTTGTTAGGTCCGATATGTAGGCCAATTGGTTTGACAAAATCTCGTAAGGGGTGTGGAGGTCCAAGGTTCAAATCTCAGACCTTCCCATACTGAACACTTGTCCCTTTCCTAGTGCTGTAAATGGCGTAAAAGGTTTAAAATGATTGTGGCATGGTGGTTATAGGGATAGACTGCACAAAGATTTGTATGGTGGCTTCTGGGGTAGACAACACACAATATTGTGGTAGCCATAAAATATGGAGAGCCTACTAGATTCGTGGTGGCTACTGATTCCACCATGTAAATTAAAAAAAAAATTATGGTCTTTGTCATAGTCAATGTTGGAGTATATTACATTGTTTGGTACATGCTAATGTACCCCCATGGTACCTTCATGGTACATTTTTAAATAATATATCAGGTTTGTGTCATATTTTAGTATGTGAGTTATATTTCCCCTTTTATGTAAGTGTGAAAGTGTAGGAAATGCACAAGTGTCATGTGATTTAGTGTGCAAGTGTAAGTTGAGTCTATATACACAAGTATCTTTATGTATGGAAACAATATGAAATATAAATATGTGCATAAGTTTCTTAGATTAGAGTGTGCAAGTTATAGAAGTGTAAGAGTCATGTATAGGTGTACATACAATATAAAGTCAAGTGTTCATCAAGTATGTAAGTGTAAAGTATATAAGCCAAGAGTCATGAGAATTGGCATATGGAAAGGAATATTCAAGAATCCAAAGAGTCGCACTACTATGACTATATTATGGAGATAATACTCCATCACAGAGGAGGGAGAAGAAGAGAGGAATACAATCACAAGTATTACTTTATAATAGAAAGAGGAGTAATAAATATTGCATACATTTTGATCAATTAATATTGTAAGTTTTATTACATGCTTAGTACATGTTGATTAAGGTTATTTACATTCATATTGCTTCATATTATTGAATGTTATTTGATATATTATAAGCATTATTTTACATATTAATTTGCTCAAATTATTCTCCTTTTATCATTATATTGACCTTATTATATTATGGTTATATTATATTCAATCCCATGATATTTAACCTATGATATTTGTGGTAGTATTAAGGCTTCAAAATCCATCAATCAACATAATCATCATCAGAATCACCTTTATCTTCACAAATAATCTTCAAAAACCTAGTGTCACAAGTTATTGTTAGAAACAGATTATATTCCATCATTTGGATCATGTAAATGTATCTTCCAAGGTACATACTGAGGAAATTATATTACTTTAGGAGGAAGTTGTCTAGTTACTTCATGCAATGTAATAAATGCACAAGTGTCAATTTGTAAGTTGTATATTCGCAAGTTGTCCTTTGCACAACTAGATAGAGTGTTGGCCAAGGAACCTATTTTCCTATATAGGAAAGACCTCATTGTAGTACAGATATAGAGTTAGGGGACATATTCAGATAGAGTAGCTTAGAGCATACTTGTATGTGGTAGCATATTTCTATGGATATCACCATATAATGGTTATGGTTGTAATGTAGTTTAGTAGCTTTATTAATGGATTGTTCATTTCCTCCATAGCTACATTGTGTTCTTTTATGTCATTATATTTACAACATAGTTTAATCATCTAGCAGATTTAATTTCTTACATATTATTCTACATCTTGTGATTGCTATCTCCCATTTCTCATTACATCAAAAGCTAATAGTGGTATCATAGCCATGATAGATCTAGCCACAATAGATAAATATAGAAACTACCATTATCATTAAGCCTATTTTTTTGTCAACTTGATGCATTATTGGACCAGCCACTATCAAAAACTCTCATAAGATTTTAAGTGGTAGAATTAGGGAGAGCCCAAGTGAGAACTGAAAGAAATATTAGTTCCAAAAATACTAAGATTACAGTTGACTAGTCTTTTCATAGAGTTACAAGAAAAACTCGTGAAGACTAGGTCTCAAAATTTAATCCACTAGATTGAAAGATCATCTAGTGAAGATCATTCAGGATATTTGTATTTTGTTAACTATTGCCTAATTTTTTTTTGGCAAAGAATTAATTCTCAAAGGATTGGGACTCTTCCTACAAAAAAAATCTAGGAGACTTCAACTTCATTGCCCGAAGGTTGGCATGCCTTCATAGTGCAGATATTAGTTCCTTGTGCAAGAGAAGAATACTATAGAAGAAGACTTCTGATGAAGAGTCATAGTGAAGTCAAGATACTGAAGATATCCATTGCTAGATTGAACAACTTCATAGTTGAAGAACATGCCATAGAAGTCTTGATAAAAAAAATCCATAGAAGCCTTGAATAAAGTGCCATAGAAACCTTGAAGAAGAAGCCACAGAAGTCTTAATACTAAAAAGGCCATAAAAGCCTTGATACTGAAAAGGCCATAGAAGCCTTGATACTGAAAAAGGCCATATAATCCTTGATTCTAAAGAAGAATTCAAAGATGATATCTGATTTAGAAGTAGATTAAGATTTCAATACTAATATTTTATTGTAGGGAAAGAAGATTTAATGAGTTGAGAAACTTCCTACAAGAAATTTAGGAAGAGTATCTTCTTTAGAATCAATTCAGCACCTAAAACAAAATCGAAGAGATTAGGAGAAGATCTCATTGAACAACTTCTAGTCTTGAAAGAAAAATAAGGACTATGAGAGTACTACTCACATCCAAGAGTAGCATAATTAGATATCCAAAAGAATATCTCACCACCAACACTTCCATGAGTAGAATGTTGAAGAGAAGATCTCAAGGAAGACCAACAAAAGCTACAAGATCAAAATACCTTGGGAAGGTCTCAATGAGCATCTAGTAAAAGGCTATGAGAGCCTTACTGAAGAAACCATCAAAGGAGAACTCATTGGAGAAATCCACTACCAAGGAGAAGCCCCTGATAGTGAAGGACATGGGACAACTATCGTCATCCAATAACAAGCCCAAGAGAAGGATAATCTAGCAAGGAGTGTCAAATATGAGAAAAATAATTTGGCAAGAAGTACCAAATCCCAAAAGAAGAATCTAGTGAAGACCTCAAGACATTTAGAATCTTGAGAAGAAGGTCCTACTTAAAGTTAGAATTTGACAAGAAGACTTGAAGATAAAAGAAGCTCACCAAATCTAGGATATTTGAAGATTACATCTCATAGCAAGAAGGTACCGCTTCAAAGACAAAGACTTCTCCAAATCTATAATAGGAGGGGATCACAAGAGGATAAAAAGCCACCAAATATTAGGCTTGTAAAAGAAATTTTGAGATCATATTTTTGTGGAGTTGTTCAGGATAGTCTAAAAAATACTACAATATCATACTCGAAGTAGCAACTTGGTGATCTTAGACACCAAGATCCACATCTATAGAAGTAGCAAACGAGCTACAAAAACTTAAAAAAATATGAACAACTTATGGTGCAAGTAGATTCATTAATTGGATTACTTATTGTTGGATATTTTGAGTAGAGAAGTTGTCATTGATGTCAAGAGTGAGTGGTCATTGATGTCAAGCTTTCAGCACCAGTCAGAGGCAGTTTCAGTGGGTAGCATCAGTTTTAGGTTCTCCAAGTTTCAGTTGATCAAGACCCAAATTCAGGAAGTCAGATGAGGTCTAAAGTGCAAAAAGCCCAAGTGAATAATATTATAATATTTTTTATAATATTATAAAGAGAAGTATTAAATTAATTACAAATTAATTAATATAATTTTTATTATAAATTAATTTATAATTTAATTTACTTAAAGTTATTTAAATTAATTATTAATTAATTTTGATATTAGTTATAAAGATTAATTTATATTAATTTTTTAACTAACCCTAAGGAGGGTTATCAAATTATAATTCAAATTTTTGAAATTTGAATTCCAAGCATTGAAGTGGGAGAAAATTTCCAAATGTGTATAAAATGGGGAGCATCCCACCTTAGCAAATTACCATGCCTTCGATTTTTAATTGACTGTGAACATTGTGAATTGTGTTGCATCCAAGTGGAAAGCATTGTGGTTTTCATGGGAAGTCAACGATGCACTAAGGTATAAGATGAATGAATTATTTCTTCCTTCACATGGGTACCATTAGCCCACGTGGTGGACTCCCAAGCACTAAGGTGCTTAGGCTTGGGGAGACGGCGGATCGAATCACACCAAAACCCCTTTTGGGGAAGAAAAAGGTATGCATTGAAATTGAGCATCAAAAATTTCAGAAGAGTTAGTTGAGTATTCAAAATTTAATTTTTACATTTTTATTTGGTTTGTGAGGTTGTAAGGAGAGTTATAAGGGTTTTGCAAAATTAAATTTTTGGTGTTATTTGCTTTGTTGTTTGGAAAGGGTAGTAAGGTCTTTTTGAAAGATTGTTTGAAATATTGTGGTGTTGCATATTATTTTAAGTTGGATTTTATAAGGTGTATCCAAGGAATTATTATTTTCATGTATGATTTGATGGTTGGGAGCAATAAGACAGTTGAATTTTGAGTATTTTTGTGTCTAAGGAATATTTGAGAAAGTGTTAAGAGTGAGTTTTTGTCATCTAACCATTGAAATTGGAAAGAAGGAAATTGTGATTTAAGAAAGGTTTTCCTTATTGAGTGTGTTTTGAATTAATTCTTCAAGGTTTTTTGGAATAAAGAGTTGTTGATAAAACCTTATTTTATAAGAATTGTTGTTGAGGTGATTAATTTGAGTGAACTTGAACTAGGGTTTGCAAAGATCATGAGTATCATTGTTATGTGAAGATTGTTTTATAAGCATTGTTGTTGAAGTGAATGGTTGAGTGAAGAACTTGAACTAGGGTTTTAAAAGAACATGAGTATCATTGTTATGTGATATTGGTTGATAAGTATTGTTGGAAATATTTGAGTGAGTTTTCATATGCTTGGACTAGGGTTTGTGAGCAAGGATTATTTTATTGAGTGATTGGTTGAGTAGATTTGATTTGAGCTTAGTCAAGTGGATGTATGAAGTGATAGTTCAAGTTCTATGAAACAAATTGTTCTATATTATGAATTGATTTGAGAAAGAGGTTGAGTGTTGATGAGTGTGAAACATATTAAGTCTCTAGCAATTATCTATATGTTTATGTGATAAAAGAGAGATTTAAAGTGATTGATATTTTGTGAGTGTGAAGTATATTGAGTCTCTAACAATTATCTGTATGTTTCTAAAAGAGTGATTGAAAGTGATTGAGTATTGAGGTAAATGTGAAGCGTATTGAGTCTCTAGAAATTCTCTATATGTTTCTAAAAGAGTGATTGAAAGTGATTGAGCATTGTGATGAACGTGAAGCATAATGAGTCTCTAACAATTCTCTTTATGTTTATATGATATTGGACAAGTTCTAGTGTGGACTTGTTGAGCAGATTTGAGGTAAGTCTTTGATAAGACTTATGGATATATTTGTGTGAGCTTTTGTGGAATCTTACAATACAGAGTGAGAGTAGAATTGAATAAGTTATAGTGAGGACTTATTGAGCAGATTTGGACAAGTTCTAGAGGACTTGTTGAGAGAATATTGGACACGTTCTTGAGAAGACTTGTGGATGGATAAGTGTGAGCTTTTGTGGAAGCTTACAAAGTAGATTTGAGACAAGTATTTAAGAAGAATTGAGAGTAGATTTGATTGATTTATTTGTTCAAAACTTGAGTTAAGGTTTGGGGCAGATCTAGCAGAGTTGATTTGAGATTGAGTCAAGCTTTGTGTTAAGGCTTGAGGATAGAAAATGAGGACAAATTTATGCTAGATTGAAGGATTGTGTTTAGTACAGATTTGAAGACATATTTTGGTGCATATTTGAGGATAGGTTTGTGCTAGACCAGAGACAGATATTGAGCAAATTTGTGCTAGACTAAAGGACTATGTTTAGTGCAGATTTAAGACAAATATTTGAAGGTGATAGAGTATAGAGGATGATAGTCTCTAGTGGATAGACATCCATAATCCAGGGTAGTGAGGATAGGTGTCTTCAGTGGGTAAATATCCATTAGCCAGAGTAGTGGGGGTAATAGTTCTTATAGAAGATCACCATCCAGAGAAAGAGGAGAAAGGAGTTCTCCTATGGATAGAGATCCATAAACGTGATTAGGGGATTAGTGTATCATTTGGATAGAGGTCCATAAAAATTGTAATAGGGAAAGGATTTCCAAGAGATTGATTGAGAAAATTTTAGTGAAATATTTTCTCCGTGGAGTAGCCCACATTGGGTGAACCATGTTAAATTGGTGTCTTTATTGTGTATGGTGATTTGTGCATTGCTTTGATATTGCTATCTTTACATTGCATAATATTTATTGGGAAAAAAAATTAAAAAGTGATCTTATACTGTTCACACCCCATCTCAGTATAAGCTTGTGTTCTTCACTTATCAGATTTGTCAAAGTACCTTAATATGGATTAAATTTGTAAGAAGAAAAATTGGATTACAGTCTTCAAAAGTGCAAAAATAGAAAAGTTATTTTTAAGGTTCATTTGCGCATTAATTAGGTGTTGATTAGATTTCATAATTACATCTATCAACTACATATTATCTACTTTGGAAAAATAAAATAAGACTAATCCCTACAATATTAATTGTAATGAAATTGTAGAATAACTTTGAAGATTCATGTCAAATTATTCTTGATTAGTTGCAGTAAATTGATTAAGTGCATTAATTTGAGAGTTTATTGTAGTGATAAGGTGAGATTTTTAATGCATTGAAAATAAATTTTATTATATTTATTTGCACTATTCTATTACTCTCAAAAGAATTAATGTTTGTGTTCTTGAGAAGGGCACAAAATAAAAAATTATCAAAGTGTCTAAAGACACTATTAATGCACAAAATCTGAAATACTTAGTGGCCAAATGAATCCATCAAAACATATTAGAATCCTCAAAAACTCTAATAAGAAGATGACTAACCAAAATCATAAATAGAAGCCTCAAATACTAAGACTTAGTGAATCTCAAATCCAAAGCATTACAGGATTAGTGCAAGAAGAAAAGTGCAGAAAATTACATCTTATAAAGAGCTTCTATCTACTTCTATATAATCTTGGATTTGTCATTATAATATCCAAGAAAAAAAGGGAAGGTGTCTAAGCAAAAAGACAACCTCAAAACCCCTACACTGCATTCAAAAATTTTGCCATACAAATCAGAATATTAGACCTACAAAAAGAAGTGCAAGAAAGGGTGGAAAAGGGCATCTTATTTTAAAATATAGCACTTCTCTAACTCGTTCTATGTAGGAAAAGGGAATATTGGAAGGTACATCAAAGGTACAATATAAGCAGGGTGAAAAATTCAATGGTGGCTAAATGCTAGAATCCTCCCAAGCATAGCAAAGAGCCATTCATATAGGCTCATCTTCTACGTATCTTGGGCAGCCGAACCTACAAAAGACAAGGCACAAAGCTAGGGAGAAATCAAGAAATGTGTGAGCAAAACAAAATTGATGCAAGTAGATTAGAACCATAAGTCTGATCAAGGAGCATTCACTACCTCAAGTGGAGCATCATGGAGTCTTCATCAAAGCGCTACTATATCTCCACCAAAGCTCCTCCATATCTTTACCATAGCTCCACCATGAGCATTACTTGATTGGAAACATCTCACCTCTAATGAATTACATCAAAGAACAAGGTGGAAGAATACATTTGAAAGGCTTGCAAGAAGACGTTGATAAGACAAGTTCATGCAAAGGGAAGAATATGCCACTTGTCATTCTTCAAAAGAATCCTAAAAAAAACCCATGAAGGAGACATTACAAATTTATCTTGGTGTGCATACTCCATGCGACAGAGGAGATATCTACATTCATAAGTGTTACAATAAGAAGATCATACATGTTGAGGAAAAAATTCCTTTCGATAGTGCACGAAGAATGGATAAAAATATGTTTTTCAAGTGGATGTGACACTTGTCACAAGCGTTAGAACAAGACCTATGAAGCATTCTTGGAACATCTTAAAACTGTTGTGACACTTGTCACTTGATGGACTGCCTATTAAAGGTTACCTGGACCAAGCAACTTGATAGCACCTCGAAGAAAATTGACTACAACTTGACAAAAATTTAGTGGCAATCTAGTAGCTATTCATAGAAAATCGATAGTATTCAAAAGTACTCTCGATCAAATGGGTCAAGAAAGAATTAAAGGAATGCATTGAAGCCAAGATAATATTGAAGGATTTACGCTCAATAATGATAGACCACCACAAATTGCATATGATTTCATAAAGGTATAAAGCCTTATTAAGGTAGAATTTCCTCATCTAATTTGCTTTCAGTAAGAAAAGGAGTTATAATATTTTATTCTAAGGTTGAAATATTAAAATAATTCAATATTTATTTGAAAGCAAAACTTAGGGAAATTAATCTAATATTTTCAAAACACAACTTAGGATAAATAAGGGTTTCTACTTGGAATTAATCCATTTAATGTTTGCAAATATTAACATGTTGTAATTTTCCAAATTTGGGAGTGATAAGGGTTACAACACCAAACTAGGTTTTTGGATATTAGAAACACTTAAATAAATCCCTAAGGGATATAAAAAGAGGTTATTGAATATTTTGCTAAGGTTTGAAATTTATAATATTCTTGTCTCAAAAAAATTTCAAAAGGGACAAAAGGAATCCAACATTAAAACCTCTTCAAAATTTGAAAATGTGCTTAGTTCAATAGGAGTAATAAGGTGTTTAAAAATTTGATTTTTGATCTTTCCAAAACTGTAAAAAATCAACCCTAAATTGAACTATATTTTATAAAAGCACTATATCATATTCCAGAATCATTAGGGAATCATAAGGCATTCTAAAAAAATTGATAATAATAACATCTACCAAATATTATCAAGTTGGAAAAATATAAGCTTTCTTCAAACCCTAATAATTAGGTGTTCACACTCTCATTACTAGGGAGACATAAGGAAGCCTACAAACCTAATTCTAAAACTATAAAAAATCAACCATAAATTGAACTATATTTTACAAAAGCACTATATCATATTCCAAAATCATTAGGGAGTCATAATACATTCTACAAAACTTGATAATAATAACATCTACCAAATATTATCAAGTTGGA
This sequence comes from Wollemia nobilis, assembly GCA_028583015.1. Lineage (NCBI taxonomy): Eukaryota > Viridiplantae > Streptophyta > Pinopsida > Araucariales > Araucariaceae > Wollemia > Wollemia nobilis. The sequence continues at coordinate 1,397,660 of JAQPPZ010001836.1, read as the reverse complement.
AAAATATAATATTTCTTCAAAACATAAGAATTAGGTGTTCACACTCTCATTACTAGGGAGACATAAGGAATCCTACAAATCTAAGGATTAATAATTTTTTTATCAAATCAATCTTATATACTTCAATTAGGATTCATATATCCTAAAACTAGGGAGCTATAAGGATGTCTATTTCCCAAAAAACCTCTAAGAATAATTGCTTCAGAAAAGAAAAATCCAGTGCCATAAAACTTGGGATCATGAATATACTCAAGAAATTGGAAGGAAGGTTAGATCTAACTTCAAAAGTAATTCATAGTGAAGCCTTAGAAGATAATTTTGATACTATGGACTACTATATTCAAACCCATCTCAATGAAGCAATTGACAATGGAAAAAGTGACATTTCACTTTCCTTAGACTTTGTGAGCATATTATACATGGTATTTCTCACATATAAACACTACAAGGCAGAAAATGTAGAACAAAAAGGATTGATAGAACTACTCAAAAATAAGGCAGAACTTAATGAATCATATCTAGAAAAGCTTTTTCAATCCTCATGCAACATCAACACTTCATGTTCTACTAACTCAAGATCTTATCATGATGCCTTAAGTGGTTGTTCAAAAAAATTTGTATAGATTGAAGACAAGAAAGTATAATCTTCCTCACAAGAACCAAGTAGCAACACAACCACCTATGAGAGCACAAAAACTAGAATCAAAGGAAAATATAGAAATAAAGAAGAAGATATAGCAGATAAAGCAGGAATACAATGCAAAGTCAATTGAAAGAAGAATATTTAGACGCAAATTACTTTACATCATATGAAGACAGAGATTACCTTCTGAACCTGAACACAGTGAGCAATGAAGGAGAATACAATTTCCATTATCCAATGGAAGAAGATCCATATTGAAGACTAAAGTCTTCAATACCCAAATAATGTAATACAGGGGTGTTAGAAATATATTATATTCCATCATTTGGGTCATGTAAATGTATCTTCCAAGGTACATACTTAGGACATTAGATTACTTTAGGGTAAATTTATTTAGTTACTTCAAGAAATATAATAATTGCACAAGTATCAATGTGCAAGTTGTATATATGCAAGTTATCCCTTGCACAACTAGGTAGAGTGTTGGCCAAGGAACCTATTTTCCTATATAATAAAGGCCTCATTGTAATACAAATATAGATTTGGGGGACATAGTCAAATAGAGTAGCTTAGAGCATACTTGTAGGTAGTAGCATAGTTATGTGGAGATCACCATATAATGGTGATGGGTGCAATGTAGTTCAGTAGCTTTATTAATGGAGTGTTCATTTCCTTCATAGCTACATTGTATTATTTTATGTCATTTATATTTACATCATATTTCAATCATCTAGTAGATTTACTTTATTTCATATTATTATGCATCTTGTGATTGCTATCTCCCATTGCTCATTACATCAAAATCTAACAGGTATTTCTTTCCTTTGTACAATATCACATGTATCACAAAACACATCTATCATCATAGATCTCAAATCACCTATATCACAATTTACATTTGCACTTTGTAGAAGATCACTTGTATCACAAGTAGGATATTACTTTTTGATACAATCCCTTGACTTTAAATCTTATGTATTACAAGCACAATATTTTCTTTGGATAAGTTTTCTTGTATCACAAGAAACATTTACTAACATGGGTTTGTTATTCAACCTCTCAATTATTTCCTCTTGCCTTTTGTACTTCATCTTATTAAGAGTGAGTAATACCATGTATATTATCTTCCCTATATCAACAGGTAATATAAAAACATTTATAGAGAAATCATCAAATTCATTAAGAATAAAATTTAAGTATTCTTAAAGTGTTGAAAAATCTCCATCTTCAATTTCTTTGAGAATAGTTTGTGAGTACCACATTAATTCTGGTAACATATAATCTTCACTAGTATCAATATTTTTGATAAGTAGGACCTTAGTTCTAGTCATTCTTAATTTTCATAAGAATATCTATCTTCTTGAAAAAATATATATCTAGCTTGCTTCTCTCCTTCACTTATTTTTGATGACCCATGTTTTGAATTTCTACTTGTTTTTCTGTACTATATTCTAGTGAGGCACACTTTTGAATATCACCTTGCTTATTTGTTTTATTTCTCTTTGTTTGTTCCATATATTCTAATGACATGAACACTTCTATTTGTAGCCATTGGATTTTTTTTTCTTCAACATAATGATTTTAAATTTTTGTCCATGAAATTTAATTTTGGATAAAAATGTATTTGACAATTAACGTGTCGATCACTGAAAATGCGCCTTATTATATACAATTGCAATTTTACAAATATTTTTACAATAATTATGAACCTCTAAAATTATTATATCCACTTTTTCTTCAAAAAAATTGCCACACAATAAAAATTCTCCTATACACCTTATTACTCCCAAAAAACTATCTTAAAAAATACATTTTTTTCTTTACAAAAAATATAGAATTTCTAAATTCCAAAAAAATACACACTTTTTCAACTTCCCTTTTAAAACTATCATATTTTTAATTTTCCACTTTGACAATATTCACTATGGTATTCAACAATTCATTAACATATATCTTCATTTAAAAAATTGCCCACATGTACTTGAATATCTTATGAATCTCCAAATAAAAACCCTTTTTTTTTCTTAATTCACAATTATCTTAACTAAATTTGTTTCCCCATTTTAATTTTCCTTCACTTAGAAATTAAATCCTTTATTATCTCAACCTTTTAACTTTTTTATTTTAAACACCAAGTCTCTACCATATGCTTTGATGAATAAAACTGAAAGAAAACAATTTAAATGGCCATTCAATATTTTACTTTTTTCCCTCCAAATCAAGGCTTCAATGGTACATCCTCCATAATATGGGTATTTATCATACAAAAACATTGGATTATGCCTTATATGTCTTTGAGTGTTACAATATCTCTTTTCATTGTGGGTTTGTCTTAGATTCTTTCTCCTTCCAGACCTAGTTTGTTTTGGGTGTTAAGCTTTTCTTCTTCCATTCTAGGTCTACATTAAAATTTCTCCAGTTGACCTTTGTTCAATGCAATTATGTATTCTAATTCTCCAATAGATAGGTAGTATTTTATCCTTTTTAATATATATTTGCACTTATATTTTTTAACACCTTGGTCGCTTTAGGAATTGAATACTTGGACACACTAATGAATAACTATGATGTATTTAGATTATTGCAAGGTCTTTGAAAGAATGCACAATAACAGAAGCTATTCTAGAAGTTATATATAAAATATATTTTCCTTCTTATTTGAATAATGTTTTAGGGTAAGAATATTTTGGATGGTGTACAAGGCACTATTTCATCAATGAATGTTTGAAATTAGTAAGTTTTGAGGATGTTAACAGAGAATGTCTATGTTCGGAGAAAACGGAATATAGGGACATGGCAGACAATTTTTTTAAACATTATGTTATGGAATTATATGAATCAAAAAAATTATGAACTATTGTTTATTAATTATGGTAGAAAATAAAGTAATTGTATAATGACAAATATTAAAAATACCTTTGACAATCCAAAGGTGTGTCATGAAATGATGATGGTTGTCCCTTCCATTAACCCTTCTTCTCCTCAAGGATGCAAAATCATATTTTGATACCAATATTAGATTTGGGGTAAATTATATAATGCAATAACACAAATCATAATATATACTCAAGAAATATGTTGGAAAAAAATGCAAACATGATTTTAACATGATTTTTTTTGTTAACTCAAACTTCAATAGATTACATTCCCATAGCATTTCATTTTATGGCATTTGAATCTTGGATTTCTCATTGGAATAACAATATAACAAGAAATATTAACAAGTAACTTCTTAGGGTATTACAAAAATATATAATAGATAACTAACATCCCTTTGTATAACATTATTTGGTATAAATAGAAATTGTCAAAATTCTTTAAACTTTACCCATCCAAGAGTTTTTGTGAAAATGGTTTCCACTTATTCTATAGTAAAATATATTGAAGACTGCTATGATGATCTCGAACATGATCTCAAATGAAGTAGAATTGTGCTTCAATATGTTTGGTTCATTCATGAAAAAAAATATTTGTATTTTGAGAACTCCTTGATTATCACAATTTACTATTGTTGATTGCTTAAAATATTGACCCATAACTGATAGAATAAATTGTATCCATAGTGTTTCACATATAGCATTTCGTGCAGCTCTATATTCTATCTCAGTGGATAAAAATGTTGTTTATTTCTTTTTTCTATACCAAGAAATAGGACTAGAACCAAGATTAAAAAAACATATCTTGAAGTCGATCTTCTATCATCAATGGACCAACATAATATGAGTTTGTATAACCTTGTAGATAGAAGTCATCATTTTTCTTATATTCTAATCCATAATGTATTGTTCCTTGAATATATTATAGAACTCATTTAGGAGTTTTACAATGACTTTGCTTAGATTCTTGCATAAATCTAGAGAGATAATTTATAGTAAACACTATATTTGATCTTGTAGTTGTGAGATAAAGGAGACTTACAATTAGTTGATGATATGATGTAGCTTACACAGATGATGATTTATCATATCTTGATAATTATAATCCCTATTCAATAGGTGTTGCTTTAACTTTACAATCTGTCATTCGATATTTTTATGGCAAAGTATTGGCATACTTAGTTTATGGAATCATAATGTGATTTTCCTTTTGCCATACCTATAAACAAAGAATATAATGAAGTAGTCCTAGATTATTCATAATAAAAGTTACATTTAAATCATTCTTCATATTTGTTATTGAATCATGAGAGTTACCTGTGATAACCAAATCATCTACATACACCATAAGTATTACTCTATTAGAACCCACTTTACAAGTATATAGATATGAGTATGAAAAACTAAGAAAACCATGTTGTCGAAGATTATTGTTAATTTTAATATACCAATATTACGAAGCTTGTTTTAATCCATGTAATGAATTTTTTAATTTACAAACTTTTTTTTTGTCTAGATATCTCAAACCCTTCTAGTTTTATCATATATAGTTTTTCTTGAAGTTCTCCATTGAGAAAAATTTGTTATCATTAGTTTGATAAAATTTCCAAATTATATTATGTTGCTAGTTCACAAATTGTATGAATCGTAGTCATCTTTGTCGTAGGTGCAAATGTTTTATCATAATTAATAACTTCTCTTTAGAAAAACATTTTACAACAAGACATGTTTTATATTTTTCAATTGATTCATCTTCTTTATATTTGATTTTATAGACATGTTTGCATCCAATAGGTTTTTTATATTTAGGTAAATAGACTAGATTCTAAGTTTCACTTTTCATTAGGTATGAAGTTTTGACATCCACTAATTTCTTCCACTCAAGAGAATTAAGTTCTTCTCTTACTGTTTGAAGTTCATTATTTTCCATTAATGAACTCATTAGACCACAATTTACTTCTCTTTGTGTTTGACTATGAGTATGAGATCTAGTAGAAGTTATAGCTAGAGGTTTATCAAATCTTACATCTTTAAGAGTAGTTGTAGCCCATTTTTGTGGAGTTTGAGAAGTCACATTTATGGTTTATTCTTACATTGAGTCATCTATCACTTCTAAGTCATTGTCAAAACCTTCTTCATAATCTTCTTCGTTATGTATAATAGGTGATGATGTATCTTTTGATTCAATATTGTGAGTACATTATTCATCAAAAATAACATCTCAGCTTATATGTATTTTCTTGGTGATAGGATCAATTAGATGATAAGCTTTGGATGACATATCATATCCTAAAAATATACAGGGTAAATTTTTGTCATCTAATTTTGTCCTTCTTTGTTTTGGAATATGCATATAAGCTTTACAAATAAATACTCTTAGATGTGCCACTAATGGTTTTCTCTCAAACCATGATTTTTCTGGTGTAATACCTTTGAATATACACTATGGTATTTACTTCTTCCACCCAATACTATTATTCAAAATCAGCTCCTTTGAGAATACAACAAACCATTTCCTTAACAGTTCAAATTCTTCTTTCAACAACTTTGTTTTGTTATGAAGTGTAATTTGTAGTTAGTTGGTGTTTGACTCTATGTTGTGTAAGACATTTAGAGAAAAATTTAGAGGTATATTCTCCAAATTGATCTGAATGGGGTAACTAGATAGAACACTCAGATTCTATCTCAACAAGTTATTTGAATTATTCATAATGTGAGAAGGATTTTGATTTTAATGATAGGATATAGTCCCACAATTTTCATGAGTAGTCATCAACAAATAGTTGGAAATATTTATTCTCAAATATTGAATGGCATAGGACCATATAAATATATATGTATGACATTAAATACTAGTAGCTCTAGGTGAACTAAATTCAAAAGGAATCGATCGTGTTTGTCAGTTAAATAATTGGAACATATTGGTAAATTTAAATAAAGTTGAGGTAATTCAAAAACCATTTGATATTTATGAAGTTTTAAAAGTGATGCAGGCCCAATGTGACCAAATCTCTTCTAGCATAAAAATTTTGTAATTGTTGTGACTATAGATAAAGCAATAAAATGTGTGGTTTTAACATCAATATCAAATAAACCATTCTTGAATGAACCAGTTGCAACAAGTTTATGTTCTATTGTGATAATGCATCGTTTATTTCCATTAATAAGTTTAAAATCTACTATCAATATTTCATATAGCATTTTTGACACTAAGAGAAGACTGTTGGCTAATATTAGCATAGAGGATATTTTCTAGAGTGCTCTTTCTATCTGAAAGACTGATATGCACATTTCCAAAACCCTTTATCTGATAGATTTATCATCTACAATTGTCACATATTTTCCATATGTTTATTGGCTCTGGAGTCAATGCACTATTTTATGACTTTCTTAGTATGTGTCATGATGTAAAAAATAAGTATGATTCCATAACCTCAATTTTATAAAGATTTTAACTTAATGGTCCTTATAATTCTCCATGTAATATTTGAAATGTAAATATGACTCTTTAAATCCTTCCAATATATTTCTATAGTTTTAATGTTTTAACTATCTCAAATTTTTGAAATATAAATATTTAGAATACTTAAAAAAAACTAAAAAGGAACCTAGAAGCCTTTAGCACAAAACACTTATATTTGGCACTCCATGGACTACGTGGGTGCACATTCATTTTTGGCTTCTCCTCAAACTTCTTGAGCGCACTTTCACTTTGACTCCTCAAAATTCAAGAAATACTAAACACAAATGCTTAGATATAAATATCGGGCATAAATATTCACTTTAAACTCTTTCTTCAAATTTAAATATATATATATATATATATATATATATATATATATATATATATATATATATATTTATTTATTTATTTATGGAAAACATCCCAAAAGGGATGCCACTTTTGGGTAAGACCCAAGGTGGCAGGGGTATCCATTCCGCCAAAAATGCCCAAGACTAAGAACTGGCCTACCACCTTTGACATACTCAAGGAGAAAACAAACACACAAAACCAATTTAAAAATAAGTAAATAACAACAAAAATAATAAAATAAAATAAAAAACATGCTCCTTGAGTGTACCAAAAACAAAAGCACAACCAAACATTCACAATAAAATAAAAGAAACCACATAGAAAAACACAAGAACCATAAAACAAAACACAAACAAGACAAAAACAACATAACACTGCAAAGACATAAACCAAAAAAAATATGAAAAATAAACACAACCAAAACCTAAAAAATAAAATAAAAATAAAAATAAAAAACAACCAACAACAGACAATAGACAAAAACAAAAAACATAGAAAACACTCACACATAAAAACACGAAATAACACAAACAAAGAGAAACCCAAGAACAAGAACGAAAAAAACATAAGAACAATAACAAAAAACATAACATTAAACATAAAAAAAAAAAAAAAAAACAACAAAAACACAAGAACAACAAAAAACAACACAAAAACAAAACAAAATAAAAGAACCTACCCACCTTAAAAAAAATAAACAAAAAAAAACAAAGAAGAAAAAAGAAAAAAAAAAATGAACAAAACAATGACCTATCTAGACCAGAAGACTATTAAGGCAAGAATCAACAGAGGAAAAAAAATAAAGAATATAATGAGCTAGGGAACTAAAAAAAACTGAATGAACCAAAGAGAAGCAAAAAAAAAACAAGAAGAAACTAGGTACCTTCAGAACTGGAGCCATCCAAAGAAATGATAGAAAGAAGAGCTTCCCGAATGAAAGAAAGCATCAACACTCTTGTTTTGATCTCTGACCACATGATTGTAATCAAATTTCAAAAATCTCATCTGGATTAACCGAATCTTCTCAATAATTTTTTTTATTCTTCAATCCACCTTATGATTCTTAGAAGGAGTCTTCAAGAGATTAATCATAAGTTGAGAGTCAGACTAAACTAACACCTTTTCCCATCCAACCTTAGTAGCCTCCTGAATGCCTCTGAGGATACCATACCCCTCAACAAGGTTATTGGAAAGAATACCCAAATTCTTAGCAAAAGTAAAAACTAGGGAGCCATCTGAAAGTCTACCAATTCCTCCCACACTGGCTTTTTTAGGGTTCCCTCTATAGGCTCCATAAGTATTGACTTTTCCAAAATCCTTAGGAGGAGGTTGCCAATTTCTAGTCCTATCCATCTTACTAATACTCACATTCCATTTAAGTTGATTTCCCTTAGAAGGTTTAATCTTCAATCTTTGCATCACTTGATCCCATCTCTGGTGGGAGTTTTGGGGGTGATTAAGGAGTTGATGGACTGATTAAACTAAGTTGGCTATGGTATTTTTCCAAATATAGTAAATATCCTTCCTATATTGATTAAAAATTTTGTTGTTCCTTTCATTCCAAATATTCCAAAGAAGAATTGTAGAACCCATCCAAACTAACTGCCTAATAAAATGATCAACACCCTCTTGATTAGGCCAATACCTCCAAATCTGTTCAAAAGTAAAAAAATTGGACCACTGTAATCTAAGTAAAGTGGTCATTCTCCTCCATAGCTCAGAGGCTAAAGTACACTCAATAAAAATATGGTTGATATTTTCTACATTCTCTTCACACATTTCACATCTAAAAGGGCCAAGAAAACCATGCTTCATAAGTTGCTCACCAGTAAGCACCCTACGATGCAATAAAAGCCAATTAAATAACGTCACCTTAGGCCAGATCTTTTGAGCCCACAATTGAGAAAATATGTCAGAAGAATGGTTGGGATTATTATGGCATAAGGTCAAATAACCTTGAGCAACTGAATACTCACCCATGGTAGTGTTGTTCCATCCAAAACAATCTTTTTCATGGGACCAAGAGAGGGATCTCATATGAAGGATTCCTTGGATATCTTGTCTTTGCCTTTCTGGGATTTGAATAGGTCAGTCCTCAATAGGGATCCAATATCTACCAACCTTTGAATTACCAGTATGGTACCGATAGTAATTAGCCACCTTTATCCAATTAGCTCGGTGAAGCTCCTCCATCCAAGGCCTCCAATAGAGAAACTGAGTTATCAAAGGCTTGTGACCATCCCAAGAATCTGTCCAAAAATTTGCATGTTGACCATTATGAATGATCCAAAATAATTTTTTCTTTATCAAATCCTCACCAGTCTTAAGAACTGCTAAAATAGGAGAACCTTTGGTAGGAATTTGATAGCGAACAAGGTCTTTAGGACTTTTGTTCTCAACATATTTAGCACGGAGATTATTGGCCCAAAGAGCATTGGGGTTATGCAACATCCTCCAATATAATTTAGTAGATAAAGCTTTGTTGTTATTAATTGAAGATCGGAATCCTAACCCCCCTTCACTCTTAGAAAGACATAAAGTATCCCATTTCACTAAGGCCCATTTTCATTTCTCCTTAGTACCACTCCAAAGGAAATGATGACTGATTTGATCCAATTCTCGAAGAACAACCTTTGGGATATTCAAAATGGAAGAAAAATAAATAGGAATAGATTGAAGGACTGATTTTACCAAGGTGATTCTACCCCTAGAAGAAAGCCACTTGTTGGTCCACTTTTCAATTTTCTTCTTGACTTTGTCCAACAACCAATTCCAATATTTATTTTTTTGCCTTTGAATATTTATGGGAATACCTAAATAAGTGATTGGAAGAGAGGTCTTCTTATATCTTAATTTATCCAAGACCATGGATTCCTGTCTAACAAAGTAGTGAAAGAAAATAACTTTAGATTTGTCTTCATTGATCAACTACCCAGTAGCCTTAGAAAAATAGCTAATGATTTGCTTAATATTAGAAGCTTCCTTAATTGTAGCTTTACCTAAAAGAGTAGAGTCATCCACAAATTGAATATGAGAGATAGGTCTAGCTCCATGAGCAATGGTAACTCCCTCAAGGGTTTTGTTTTCCCTCTTTTTGGTTATAGTCCTACCCAAGCATTCAACAAGAATGATTAATAAATAAGGGGATAGCGGGTCACCTTGCCTAATACCTCTGAAAGCTGGGAAAGACTAAGAAGGCCTGCCATTGATAAGAACTAAGTAGGAAACTGAAGAGATACATCCCATAATCCAATCTATCCAATCCTTAGAGAAACCAAATTGCCTCAAAACTTTGATAAGGAAGTGCCAATCCACTCCGTCGTAAGCTTTGGATAAGTCTAACCGAATGAACATAGAAGGAGAATTTTGCATATGCATGGAATGGATGGCTTCCTGAGAAAGAACTATCTCATCTACTATTTGAGGTCCTTCCACATATCCCCCTTGCTTTGGGGAAATAATCTTATGCAAAAGAGGCTTCAACCTTTCTGCCATGATTTTAGTAATGATTTTTGAGAAGAACATTACATAAAGCAATACGTCTAAATGTTGAGATATGATCAACATCTTAAGATTTTTGAATAAGAGTAATATAAGTTTTATTGATAACCTTCAAAATTTCTTTGGATTTCCTGGCTTCTTCCACCACCTCTAATAAATCGACATGAAGGATATCCCAGAACTCTTGGTAGAACTCAATAGGAAAACCATCAGGACCTAGGGTTTTCCCTTTTTGCATTTTAAAAACTACTTGTTGAAGCTCATTGATAGTAATATGAGCAGTCAAAATAGATTTCTCATCATAAGTGATAAGCGAAGGGATTGCTTGAAGAACATTTTGTTGTGAAGCTGAGTCAAGAGGAGTAGTAGCAAAAATATTGGAAAAGTAATCAACAAAAATAGAGTTCATGCCATCCCAAGTATAAACAACATCTCCATAATATAATTTTAAGGAAGAAATAAAGTTGTGAGATCTTCGATCTAGAAGAGATTTGTGGAAGAAATTTGTGTTTCGATCTCCTTCTTTGAGCCATTGAATTCTAGATTTTTGCTTCCATAAGATTTCTTCTCTTTTTTCCCATTTCTCTAACTGAGTTGTGAGTTTAATTTCATCTGCACTTCTCTTCTCTGTGAGGCCATCTAAATGGATTTTCTTATTCAAATTTTCAATATGAGCAATAACTTCATATTTTTTTTTATGAACATGCCCAAACTCTTTCCAGTTCCAAGTCTTGATTTTGGATTTAATGTATTTCAGTATTTTGGCAAAAACAAAACATCTTAGTTCCATGCCTATGTTTACCTTCCTTCCACCACAAATTTAAAAATACCAAGTAACAAGTATAGGCATTTTTTTCAAATTTTCTCTTAAATAATAGGTATAGGAACTTTTCTCAAATGCTCTCTTGATTTCTTAGGTAACATACAAGTGTAGGTGCTTTTTTCAAATGTTGATGTTTTCTTGGGTAAATCATAGGTACGCCCAAGCACTCATAGCTTCTAATTAAAGAATTCAAACTCTTATTTAGTTGCTAACATATTTTTATCTATTTGTATATTTCTTCAAGTTCTCTTCTCCAATAAATCAGAATGTACTCGTTTAAACTAGCTAGAACTGCCTTTTTTAGATGACAAGATACAACAAAGATCTCTTCATATTTTTTAGATGGCAAGATACAACAAATTTCTCTTTGTATTAATTATATGATATGATACAACAAAGTTCTCTTTGTCTTCTCTTAAATGAATTTTTATGATAATAGATGTTAGAAATAGATTATATTACATCATTTGGATCATGTAAATGTACCTTTCTTAGTACATACTTAGGACATTATATTACTTTAGGGGAAATTTATATAGTTACTTCATGCAATGTAATAAATGCACAAGTGTCAAAGTGCAAGTTTTATATGTGCAAGTTGTCCCTTACACATCTAGGTAGAGTGTTGGCCAAGGAACCTATTTCCTATATAAAGGACCATAGACATAGAGTAAGATATAGCAGTAGAAAGTAGTGTATAACAGTGTGGTATGATGTAGAACTATGATGTAATGTGATGGAGTGTGATATTCTCAAAGCCCATTCTTGAGCAATAGCTTTATTCATGGAGTGTTCATTTCCTCCATAGCTATTTTGTAAAAAAATTCATAATTTCTATTTATAGTATATTTTTAGTCATCTCGTAGATTTACTTTATTTTATATTATTCTACATATTGTGATTGCTAAATCCTATTACATGTTGCATCAAAATCTAACAGTGGTATCAAAGCCATGGTAGGTCAATAGGAAAACCACCATTATTATTGACCCTAAGTTTTTGTCAACCTGACGCACCATTGGACCAGTCATTGTCAAAAATTCTCAAAAGAGTCTAGGTGGTAGAATTAAGGAGAGCCACAAGTAAGGACTGAAAGAAATCTCAATTTTTGGAATACTGAGATTGCATATGGCTAGAGTCTTTCCACATATTTTTAAGGGAAAACTTGTGAAGACTAGGACTTAGTATTTCATCCACTAGTTTTATGAATCAACTAGTGAAGCTCACCTAAGAGATTTGGAGAAATTTACTTGAAATTTCTTTTATTGCAGGGAATTAATTATCAGATGATACATGTTCTTTTATTTTAGGGAGTTTAATTAAAATTTCTTTTGTTGTAGGGACACCTCCTACAACAAAAATCTAGGAGATCTCAACTTCATTGCCCGAACATTGGAGTACCTTCATAGTGCAAATATTAGTTAATGCAAGAGAAGAATACTACATAAGAGACTTTTGGAGAAGAATTATGGTGAAGTTGGGAGACAAGAGATATCCATTGCTATATTATAAACTTCACAAGAATAAAATTCCATATAAGCCTTAATAAAATAAGGGCCATAGAAGCCTTGATCCAGAAAAAAGGCAATAAAAGCCTTGATCTAGAATAAAATGCCATAGAAGCCTTGATGCAGAAGAAAAGGCCATAAAAGCCTTGATGCTAAAAAAATACACAAAAAACTTGATCCTAAAGAAGACTCTAGTAGAGAGTACCTAATTCAAAAGCAAATTTTAGTACTAATACTTTGTTGTAGGAACAGAGAGATTCGGTGAGTTGGGAAAGCTTCCTACAAAAAGGTTAGGAAGAATATCTTCTTCAAAATAAATCCATAACCTAAAGAAAAAGAGATAAAAATAAAATATCATTGAAGAAGAAGGAATAGGAGAGTCCTACTCGAAAATAGAGGTAATAGAATTAGAGATCTAGGAGAAGATCTCACCACCAACACTTATAGAAGCAGTTGGTTGAAGATAAGGTCTCAAGGAAGACCAAAAAAGGTTACAAGATCAAAGGCCTTTGATATGCCTCTATGAGCATCCAGTAAAAGGCTTCGAGAGCCTTGCTGAAGCAATCATCAAAGGAGTTCCAAGGAGAACTCATTGGAGAAATTCACTATTGGAGATAGTGAAATATTTGGGATAAATATTGTCATTTAACAACAAGCCCAAGAAGAATAATTTGGCAAGGAGTACCAAATCTCATAATACATCAAGACATATAGAATCTTGAGAAGAATATTCTATTTGAAGTCAAAATTTGACAAGAAGCTTGAAGGAAGATTCAGATAGAAGAAGCCTACCAAACCCAGAAAATTGGATATTGCCTCTCATAGCAAGAAGGCACCACTTCAGAATTAAATATTTCTTCAAATCTACAACAACAGGAGGAGACTACAATAGGAGAACAATCCACCAAAGTTCTAGGCTCGTGAAGGAGAGATCATATTTGGTGAAGATGAAGTTTTTCAAGGCAATCTACAGAGAGCTGCAAGATCTTACTCAAGGCAACAACTTGGTGATCTTAGACACCAAGATCTACATACTCTATAAAAGTGGTGAAAAGGGTTTTCAAAAAAAGGTCAGCAACTATTGGTGTAAAGTAAATTTATTAAGTGGATTACTTATCAGATTTGTTTAAGCACCTTAATTGGATTTAAGTTGCAAAAAGGGGAGTTGAATCAAAATCTTCAAAAGTGCAAAAATAAAGGATTCTTTAAGGTTCATTTGCACTTTAGGATTTGATTGGATTTTAGAATTTCAAACTATATATAAAATACCTATCATCTACTTTGGAAATAAAAATAAGACTAACTCCTATTACCTTGCTTATAAAGAAATTACAGAATAATTATTGAAGGTTCATTTCAGATTATTCTTGATTAGTTGCAGTAAATTGATTAAGTGCATTATTTTTTAGATTTTATTGGAGTGATAAGTTGATATTGTTAGCTCATTAAAATTAAAATATTATTAGATTCATTTGCACTATTATATTGCTCTCAAAAATATTATTGTTTGTGTTCATGATAAGGGCACAAAAATAGAATTTGTCAAAGTGTCTAAAGACACTATTAGTGCACATAGATCTGCAACTTTGAGTGGCCTTAGGAAGCCACAAAATCAGCTCAATCCTCCAAGCATTTTAGAATAAAGTAACCACCAAAAGAGCATCAAAGGAAGCCTTGAACGAGACTTGGTGAATCTCAAGTTCAAAGCACAAGAAATAGTGCAGAAAAATATAGCAAAGAGAGCTTCTATCACGTGGTTAAAAGCTTGGATCCATTTATAAAATATCCAAGTAAAAAGGGGAAGGTGTCTAATAAAATAGGCAACCTCAAAATCCCTATATTGCACTAAATATTCTACCTCAACATAAAAAATTTAGTTTTGAAAAGAGGAGTTCAAAAGAAGGCGCAATAAGGACATTTTGTATAAAAACTACTTTACATTGTATTGCACCATTCTAATCTAGTTATATAGGGAGAGAAGGTAGATTTAAAGGTTCCTCAAAAGAACTAAAATCATTGGAAACACCAACCAAAAGTGGTTGTATGCTAGTAGTAATCTAATCTTAGCTTAAGGAGCCACTCAAAGGGCTCATTCTCCTCACATCCTGTACGGTCGAACCTACAATATACAAGTGCAAAAGCAAAGGAATAAATAGCATCATTCGAGATAACATCATCTACAAAAGGAGGACGTAAACAAGTAAGAAAGGAAGGGAAAATTGAATCACCATTGGAGTGTCACTTCACATTTGCTAGGTAATTTCGGTGTGCAAAGCCTATAGATTGTTGCTCCATATCCCATCTAAAAATAGTGCAAGTGAAAGAAATAAGAGTTAGGATTTTTCAAAGCAAAAAGGATATCCAAAGGGTCCATTTGAACCAGCAATAGAGATGACGTCCATGTAGAGAAGAAAGTGACACTTGTCACTAAAGGAAAACCCTAATGCTCAAATCAAGAGAGCACTCATATTCAAGAGAGGAGTTACATGAACAGGCTAGTGCATTGAGTGTATGGGATACACTTGTCCATTGGGAGACCAAACATTTTCCTAAATAACGTAATGTTCATACATTACAAGAAAGAAGATAAACGTTTCTTTGGAACCTAATTCTCATCAAGCGCTCGAAGGGAAATGGATGTGCCACTTGGCACTTCAGACAAGAATCTTCTCCATATTAAGACATCTATGCTCCAAAAAATTCCATTGGAGGGTACAATCACAAAATTCAAGACGTCTACATCAATACTGCAGCCCTAGCTTCTCTAAAAATAGCATCGAATATTGCTTGGTGAAAGGTAAAGTTCATTCCCATTCTTATGTGCTTTCTTTCCTTGGGAGTTATAAGGTTAAAATTGAAGGAATTTAACTATATTGAAAGCCATACATCAAGGGGAATATTTTATCAATTAAATATAATATTTGCAATATAAAACCTAGGAGTAATAAGGGTTTCTACTGGAATAAATATTGAATATTTGCAAATATTATTATGGTCTAATTTTTCCAAATATTAGGGAGTCATAAGGGCTACTACATCAAATTAATTAATTGAAAATTAGATACACTTAAATTAATTTCCCAAAGGTTTATTTAAAAGAGAGGTTTATTATATTTTTCTCAAAGGTTTGATATTTATCAAAATTATTGTCCCAAAATTTTCAAAAAGAGACAAAAGATCCAACATTATAATCTCCTTAAAATTTGGGAAAGTGCTAAGTTCAATAGGAGCAATAAGACATAATAAGAGTTGATTTTGGTATTTACAAAACTTTACAAAATCAATCAAATATTGAACTATAATTTACAAAAGCATTATAACTTATCCATAGCATACTAGGGAGTCATAAGGTATTCTACATAACTTGGTAATATCAGCATCTACCAAATATTATAGTTACAAAATATAATCTTTCCTCAAAATATAAAAATACTTAGGAGTATATACTCACATTACTTGGGAGACATAAGGAAGTCTACAAAACAAGGAATAATAAAGGTTTTATCAAATCAAGCTTATATTCTTCAATCAAGAATTATATATCCTAATATAGGGAGTCATAAGGTAGACTTATAAGATTCTTGTAAATTCAAAAGAAGGATCTATCCTGGATGATATCTGGATAAATGCTTTCAATAATGAAGAACTACTACACAAAGTATAATACTACTCCCAAACTTTAATATATACTCTAGAAGGATACGAGTATCTACTCATTAGTGATAAAGAGAAATTTTTCTTGTTTCATAAATAAGCTAAAGAAAGTAACTTTACAACATTGATTGGTTATCTTCACGATATTCTCTTCACAGCATGGTGGAATTCACACATATTGGTTCTTTTTAACTAGAAGAATGTTTGATGGTGTATCTATCACTAATTGTGTTTGTAATTACTCAACACAAGGAACAAGATAAAGAAAAATATTATTGTGATGATAAACTAGCTTAACATGAAGCAAAAATTCCACCAGCACCAATGCAGAATCACAAGATAAGAAGAATAATAAAAAGGAAGAGAAAACATGCTAAAAAGAAACATGGCATCATGAAGACTGAACCAATTGAACACATTCAACGGACAGAAGAACCTCCAGCTACAACTTAATTTTCATCATATGAAGACATAGATTATCTACTAAACTTGATCATAGTAAGCAATGAAGGAGAATACAAATTCTATTATCAGATGGAAGAAGATCCACATTGAAGACTAAAGTCTTCAATATCCAAATAATGTAATACAAGGGAGTGTTAGAAATAGATTATATTACATCATTTGGATCATGTAAACTTACCTTTCTTGGTACATACTTAGGACATTAGATTACTTTAGGGGTAATTTATCTAGTTACTTCATTCAATGTAATAAATGCACAAGTTTCAAAGTGCAAGTTGTATATGTGCAAGTTGTCCCCTACACATCTAGGTAGAGTGTTGGCCAAGGAACCTATTTCCTATATAAAGGGCCATAGACATAGAGCAAGATATAGCAGTAGGAAGAAGTTTAGAAAAGCATGTTGTGATGTAATAGTGTGATGTAATGTGATAAAGTGTGATATTCTCAGAGCCCATTCTTGAGCAATAGCTTTATTCATGGATGTTTCATTACCTTCATATCTACTTTGTAAACATCTGCATCATTTCTATTTATAGTATATTTTTAGTCACCCCACAGATTTATTTTATTTCATTTATTCTGCATCTTGTGATTATTATCTCCCATTACATGCTGCATCAAAATCTAACAACAGATTAATTTATTTTGACACATGATTAAAAATTATAAACAAATAAATTCAAGAGGATGTGCCAAATACCTTCAATGCACAACACCAATACCTAAAAAGCAATACCTCCTTTATAGTATCTTTGGTTTAAAATAAAATAGAACTCAATATATTAATACTCAAAAAGTAGCACCTTATTTATAGGACCTCGAGTGTAAAATCAACTATGAATATGAAACTTTATTTATAATAAGATCATTGGTCTCTGGTGTAAAATTTGTTAGCAATTTGATGCAAATTGTTCATAGGTTAATCAATCCCAAGATAAATAAATCAATCAATATCAATATCAAATAATAAAAATCAATATAAATCCATCCATCAAATGAAAATTAATATTCCATGAAAAACACATTGATATTTTTATTGTAAAACTCAAGGAATGCATAAAGAAAAGCTTATGTGAGTTATAGATTACATTGTTTTGTCTCAATATAAAGATACATAAGACCTTTCACATTACATGACTCTTGGCTTTTCCTCTCCTCAAACACATGGGAGAACTTTAATCTTCATATTCCTTTCTTACAATAATAATTTCCACATGTTACATAAAGGTATATTATCTCATGATTGCATATAATTCCTACTTCTAAACTAGACACATTACTCAAAGACTCTTCACTTCCTAACTAGACACCTCACACACTTAATTACATGATACTTGCACACTCCTACAAACTTGACACATACTTTATACATAAAATAAAACTCACACCCTAAACTAAATATTTACAATGGGATCAAATAATGTAATACCTCCAAGAAAATCAACCAGAAACATATCCACTATTAGCAATAATTCAATCAACTCTACTCAAGTCAAATTTTCTCATGGCTCAAAAATAATTTTCTCTAATACCACATGTTAGAACATAATGCAAACATAATTTTTTTTATTAAAATCAAACTTCAATGGATTACATTCACATTGCATTGCATTTTATTACATTTGAATCTTGGATTTCTTGCTAGAATAATGAGAAAGCTTAACATGTAACTCCTCAAAGCATTACCAAATAATGTAATATATAACTAACAAATTTATGTAAATCAAAACATTATATTCATATTGATGATCCTAATTTTTATACATTTCTTATAATATTTTCATTCATATATATAGCTTTTACATGGAGTCTCTTCATATTTGAGAGACTCTTCAATACTTGACATTTTAATTTCAATTGTCTTTTCACCTCCTCTCAATCTCATGGGGGATGTGTTTATTCATTTTTCTCATGGGAAATTTTTTTTATTAACTTCCCAATAATTACAAATATCAAATGACTATAAAATATTAAATAATTACAAATTTCCAAATAATGTAATATTATCTAACATTCTCTATTAGAAGGTTTACTCCTATCAGAATAATATCTTTTGATGAAAGTGTTCCTTCTAACACAAAGAATTTCCTTTTGGTTGAACTTAAAGCTTCTTTTGTGGCTTGAGCCTTTTCACTTCTTGTTATTATAACCCAACCTTAAATTCATATTTATTCAGTCACTCTACTTCTCAACTTGTATAAGGTTAAGGGTCGATAGAGAGGGGAGAACCTTACTAAGTTATTAGTAGTTTTTGTTGAGTATAATTTTACATGCAAGACTCTTTGGGTGAACATAAGTTCTTCAATTAACATGCTTATATGCTTCTCTTGTGAAATTCATTGCTTCCTTTACCATGAATAGAGAAATCACCTCATGTTTAGTGGAAAAATATCATCTAAAATATTTGGTAAATCCATGAGGGGATCAACTTTTGAATAGTCAATGGTTATGGATTATCATTAGAATCATGTAATTCATGTGTTAACATGATGTTTGCATAGGTTTGTTAGGTTTTTTATTTTATTTTTAATTCTTGGTTAAATTCTCTTGTTGTCCCCATCTCCATTTTATAGCTTTCACCCAATGTTACCTCCAATGCTAATGTCTCATGCACCATAATTTGTTGAAGATCATCACCATTTTTTTCATGCCCCTCACTAATGGTGTATAAAAATTCTATAAATTACTAAAAAAATTAAGTTCTTTTTTTTTAATTTTTGAATTGAGTCCTATTTGTGTGTGTTGACATCAATAGATGACATATTTCATGCTTAACAATAAATTGGTAAAACATGATATCATAGCTTAAAAGATAAGTGATTGTTGAAATATTGGATGATGTCTTTATGATGACATCAATTAGATACTCAATGGATCACTGATCCAAAAATTATATGATATATAAATTAGCAATTCAATAAATTGATAGACTTCCAAAAATTTGATTAGATTAATGAATCAATTCACTTCTAGACTTGGGAAATTTTTGAACTATTAGTGCACCTAATTAGTCCAAATAATTTGATGGATTTTCTAATTTATCCTTCTACTTGATTAAGGTTTCCATTAGATATTTTTTCCCTTCATTCATTGATGTTTTTTAAATATAAAAAGAATGAAGAAAGTAAAAAAATATATGTATAATAAAGTGTATGCTTAATTTTTGTTTAGAACAACTTAAAATGCTTCTCATTTATAGAAATAGGTATTCTCTCTCAACCTAGTGAGGTTATCTCATATATGTTTACAACTTTAATGTTAATGATCTGGTATAGACCCACTAAAAGTGAATCAATTATAATGTGTATTAGACTTTGCTTGATCATTGTCCCATTTCATTACTAAGTCACTTTCCTTAAATTCCATTGGTGTGAAATATTAGTTAAAACATATCTTAGTCATAGCCTTTTTTCTATTGAGTTCCCTAAAATCCTTCTCTTGTTCTTCCTCTAAATAGATCAATTCATTGATTGTTGCTTGCCCCAACTCAAATTATGCATCTTCTAGCTCTAGCTACTTTGCCAACTAAATAATGGGTAGTTTAAGTTAATGGAAACTCTACATTCTTTCCACATACCAACTTATAAGGAAAATTATCAATGAATGCATTTGGTGTGACCTTATTATCCCACAATGCCTTCCTTAACTAGGTATGCTAATTTCTTTATATTTAATAATGGTTTACTTTAGAATTCAAACCACATTCTTGTTGGTTGATTCAACCAATCCATTTCCTTGAAAATAATAGTTGTATGATATCTTCATTACTATCTCATATTGCAATACATATTATATGAATTTTGTTCCAACAAAGGGCTTGGTATTATCTATGGTAATTATGAATGGTACACTAATTCTTGTAGTAATACTCTTCAATAAGTCAATATTCACTACCTAGTTTGATTTCTTAAGGACTACTTCAATACATTGAGTAAAGTAGTCATTTGATCTAAGGATCCAATAGTATACTATGCTTGAAGCCAAATTAATATTAGTGATGCATTTAAAGACTTTATTTTTGGAATGACTCTTCTATAGTTATCATATATAATAAAATTGATACTTTTATTCTCTATCTTACAT
This sequence comes from Wollemia nobilis, assembly GCA_028583015.1. NCBI lineage: Eukaryota > Viridiplantae > Streptophyta > Pinopsida > Araucariales > Araucariaceae > Wollemia > Wollemia nobilis. The sequence goes on along the minus strand of JAQPPZ010001836.1, from coordinate 1,376,293 downwards.
ACATGTAGCATTACTTGCATATTATTGTTCCATTAGAATGGGTAAAAAATATGGTATCCTACTAATATCCTATCCTTAATGTAAAAAAATAACTTCAAGAAATATAAAAATGGTCATAGCAAAATATCAACATCCACAAATAACAATAAATTCATATTCAATGCTAGAAAATTAGAAGTGCAAGTAATTAGATTCCAAACTCAATTCAATTCAAATCCCTAGCCACTTAATGAGGGAAAATTTTCATATCAACTTGGAGAGGCAAAGTCTTATATGCATAACAAAGGCGACTAAGATTTGAATATGAAATATGATTGTAACAACCGTATAAGTCTTACTATTTATAGACTAAATCAACATTAAACCTAACCCTAATGCTCAAGGATTGAGCTAATAAAAATAAATATAACCAAAATGGCTATATTAGGGCATTACATGGCTCACCCGTTAGAAATATTTATCCTTAAAGATGGAAAAGGCTACAAAATTCTCTCAGGCTCCCACATAGTATCTTTTTCTAGAATATCCTACTGAAGACATGTTAGTGCTACAAGGTCATGTTTATTAGTTAGGTTCCTAATTAATTGTTATGAGGCTTTAATAAGCCCTCATTAGAATAGGTTATTTTAATATGTAATGTCATTTCATTTTCACTTGAATTTATGTAATATGGATTTGGGAACCCTAACCCTAATATCATTTTTCTCAATATATAAATCCATAACACAAAGGTAGAGATGCGATTTTTAATTTTCTCCATTATCAAAAATTTTCTCCTCTTTTTTTTTTCACGTGGTTGAGCTTGGTCACATAGCATTAATCCTTGCTGCAAGTGGTATCATAGTTTGGATGCTTGCCCCTCCCACAACCAAGTTTGGAGAAGCATTGCATTCCCCTCCTCTCCTCCACAAATTTATGTGTTGAGTTGAAGGAGAGCATGAGGATGTTGCATGATGTTTCATAAAACCTCCATATATTTTCTTTTTATTGCAGATATTAGCTTGTATATTTGTTTGCAGGTATTTAAAATTCAGATCTTACTGAGTTCAGTGGCCTGTGTAAACTAACCATGTTCATTTTTTACATAGCCATACAGTATCTAAAATATAGATATGATCAATTTTAGCGGTCTTTGTGTAAACTAATTGTATTCATTTTTACACAGCCATACAATATCCAAAATCTAGATCTGATCGAATTTGACGACATCTATGTAAACTAACTATGTTCATTTTTTTTACACAGCCATACAGTATCCAAAATCTGGATCTGACGGAGTTCGATGGTCTCTTTGTAAATTGACCTTGTTTATTTTTACACAGCCATACAATCAGATCGAACTCTATGTAAATTTATCATGTTTTTTTTATAGCTCAATAGGCTTCTAGCCTCTTAATTGTCCTTGTGTAAGTAGCTTACAAAATTTTCCACATTGCTTTTAACTAACTTATAGCCCTCATTTGTAAAAGTGATTCCACTTGGATGATGAGCAAGGTCTAGAGGATCACACCTAACATACATACTACCATATTATCACCGTAGTAGCACTCCATCTGCACTCTAAGTCTATTTTTAGTTTTGATTTACTTTCTTTCATTACAAATCGATTCACATCTTTGCATAATCCTTAAAAGGAACACATTCAATGACTCATTTTGTAGCCTAACCTCATGATAGGTACCACTTACTTAGTGGTGGTAAATCCGCATTAAAGTCCCTGTGATTCAAAGTTGTTCTGGACATAACGAGAATACATAGTGAACGAGGTTAGCCATACCCATGAACCTTTGGAAAGGGATCATCTTTTTGTCTGTGCTTGAAAAACTAAAAACTCTTAATCAAGATTAAAATTAAGCTGGTCCAATATCTTTCATAGCTATAGAATAAAGCATGTACTTGCAATCATAAGATTAAGATTACTAGTTTTGCACATCCCACACTTTGGTATCCAATTGTGTAATCTAGTGTTGGAGATATTGACCTACACATTCATCTATTGGAGATATTTATATTTTACATTCATCTATAGTATTTTATTTTGGGCTACACACCTTTTTTTAGTACTTTAGATTTAGCCACATCATCATCCTATTGCATCAAGACTCATAGCTATTTGTACAAATTAATCACTTATAAAAGATATTCCACTTGGACAATGAACAAGGTCTAGTGGATTGCATTCATTCATCATCATAACTTAGCTCATTATTTACTGGCATATTTTGCCTCACTTAGTCATTTGTTCCTTGTTCACACCTTGACACACCTCTTTTAGGTCTTTGTAGTGTCACAGGTCATAATGACTTTCAACTTCAAATAAAATGTTGGATGTACCCTCAAAGGTAAGGATAATTGGGATCAATGGTTCATAGGCCTTAGGATAGCTACAAAATTTGAGAACCTATGGCACAACCATCTAGATGCAAATCCCACACAATCCACAGATACTTCTACCCTAGAAAAATGGTAGTAGATGATGATCGAATTTGTGTCAACATCCTACTTGTCATAGAATATAACCTTCATGATTTGGTTGATGAAGCCAAGCATGACACAACATGGTTAGTTATTGAAGTCATCAAGAAAAACTTTGGCATAAAATATGACCTAGAATCTGTTCATCTTGTCCTTAAGATGAATTAAATAAATATGCAAAAAGGATACTCAAGTTCCACCATCAACCCCCTTCACCCTATTAAATAGGTCATTGATAAAGACTTCAAAAATAAATGTATCATGTGGGCTTTCCTTATTCAATCGTGTCTTCACATTCTAGACTACAAGAACTTGCTTACTAGTTTATCAACTAGTGGAACTTTAAAAGCTCTCAACTTTGAAGCCTTAGTAGAAAATTTTGTTGAACTTGACAAAACCTTTGACATAAACTTTACTAGTTTTGACCCTAGCAACTTAGCCTTTTAGGTGGATGAAGATGCAAATTATTCAAACATTCAAGGTAACAGAAGCCATGATCGACACAAAGGCAAAGGATAAGGACAAAGTTCTAACAACGGTCAACATGAACACTCACTACATCCAACTAGTCAAGGACAACACAATCAAGGATAAATAAGATAGTCTAGTACCTCTAAAGGAACTGGTAACTCAAATATCATGTGTAAATATTGTAATAGAAAAGGGCACTATGCCACGGACTATCGAATTGCCACACAAGATCAAGAAATTTTAAAAGTACATTGTGCATAATGTAAATGAAGATGAATCTGATTCAAATATCTTCCAAAGTGCTCAATTTGTGCATGCCTAGATCATCAATACACGAGCACCTATATCACCATTTGTTAACCATCCCAAAATATTCATTGAGGCACATTCAAGATATGTTGGCTATGACATTTCTCATCCCACATCACAACCCATTGGAGTTGCCCACAATGTAGCCTCCACCAACAGTTTGTGGATCATGGATATTGGAGCCACCCAACACATGACTTCCAACAAGGGCTTATTTGAAGAATTCAACTCAAAAGTACTTTGTGTAGTTCACATGGCTAGTAAATCCTCTCAACTGTTCGATTGAAACTTCTTGGATTACCTGATTTTTGGCTACTTGTTGTTCTCTACATCCCTAATCTAAAGCAAAATCTATTGTCACTATCCACACTCGTCTGCCATGAATTTTATCTGAGTGTCACTTCCAAAGATAAAACTCTTCAAGTCATTCATCCACCCTCCAAAATAGTGGTCATGACTAGTTTCTTAGATGGCAAACTCATCAGACTTGTTGGACATCTTACTTCTAAAGTTTGCATTGCTGAAGATAACATGGCACTTAATGCCACCCTGACTCCCAAGAATTGTTTTGTTGATGCATTATGGCATACTCACATGAGTCATGTTAAACTTGATTGATTGAGACAAATGGAGTCCATCATTAGGGGACTACCACACTTCTCTTCTAAACCCATCAAATGTGAAGCATGCATCATTGCCAAATCCTCTCGATAGCCTTTTTCAAAGAGTTAGTGGAAGTCCACACAAAAACTGGAGCTAGTTCACTCAGACATTTGCAGGTCAATGTCTATTCGCTCATTAAAAGGTAAAAGGTATTACATTACCTTCATCGATGACTTCTCAAAGAAGCTATGGATCGGTTTTTTGGAGAAGAAGTCTAAAGATTTTGAATTATTCAAAGCATTCAAGGCTCCACTACACCATAAAAGAGCTTTAACAATGGTACCTTTAAGGGCGGTTTTTCAGTCGTCATCTGTGAGGGCATCATAAAAAGTTTGCTCCTATATGATTATGGCTAAAAACCACCCTCTTAAGATCTAAAAGGGTGGTTAAAAATCACCTTTTTAAATCTAAAAGGACGAGTTAAAAAGGGTGGTTAAAAATCACCTTTTTAAATCTAAAAGGACGAGTTAAACCGTCCTCTTAGGCCTAAGAGGGTGGTTATAAACCGCCCTCTTTTGGTGAATTTTAAAAAATATATAAAAAATCTTTAGGGTGACTTTTTTAAAATATATATATAAAAAAATCGTATTTCGCATATCAAACTAAAGATCACACAAATCCAGTCACGCACATCCCAGGGACAACACACGGTATATACTTGAAGATTACATGTTCATCAGTAGATATATGCCCATTTCTTGCGGCTATGCACTTCAATGTCGTTCAAGTAACAAAACAATAATTTACTGTTGTAATTTTCAACTACTCCGTTTGGCATATCTCCTTGCAATTTCAACACCGAATTGTTGCAGTATTATATTCAATGGCCATTAACTTATCCATAATATAAATGATGACTTTGGCGATACGTCCAACTGTACACCCACTTATGTTGTTCGATTGTGTTGTCCAGATACCCGATCAAAAATTTAAAACTCAGTTGCACAACAGTCTTTAACGCTTAATACAAATTAATTCAAAATATGGCTTAATATAAACTGTTATTTTAATGGAACTTAATTTTGCACAAAAGTGAGTTTTTGATAAAGCCAATCACTTCAGCTACGAGGTTTCTTTAATAAACTTCTAACTAGAAAAAATTGACAATAATATGTATGTAAAAGATTTCACAATTTAACTCGTTACTGATATATTTTTGTAACGGTCGACCTGGAAGCCCCACTTTCACCCAGAAATTAGTAGAACCCCTAAATTGGGCTTTATTTTTCAGCATTGAACCTGTCCTGAGGATATTCACGAATAATCAGATTCTAGAGGAGATTCGAAAAATTCTGTATTCAAATTTGAGGCGCATGATCATGCTAATTTGAATGCATAACCAGTAAACATGAAATCCCTAATATGGGACTACCATATTTTGGCAGTAACGATTTGCTCAAAACTAGGCGTTATTTTGTTTCTTGAAAATAAATGCCACATTACGTTGGTCACTTTGGAGGAAATAGTTGTTGCTTCTGGCAATGGGCATTGTTAATCAACCATGTGCTGAGCTTGCCAAAAAAATTACAGGCCTCATCCAACAAATCCATTCAAATGTTAGAATGAACATACCTTGAATGGATCCAATATGTGCCTCAAAGTTGTATCCCTCTGGAAAACCAAAAGATACATTTCACTTTTTGTTTTATCTACAAACTGGTATACCTTTAAAAATGTCACTTACATTATTAATGATGTAACCCGACTTCAATATCCAAATATATATATAAGAAGTATTACTCAAAAAAGACATTGACAATTGTCATAGCTTCCTTAAGAGCTTATTTCAATCCCACTACTTTCTTTGTTCTTTGCTACCGCAATATTATTGTTTAACAAATATTCATATTTTATAGCTATGTCGTGATTATAAGCTCTTCAGTTGTGCATCTCCCACAATTAAATGCATACGAATGAGATACCACTATAACTAATAACATAGAAATTCACTTTGGAACTCTTTTGCATCCAAATCCTGTCTTGTTAAAGATTATCCCCTATTTTATCACATAAAATTTATAATACTCCACACCACCTTATAGAGCAATGTCTTCTACTCATGCGTTATTTAACTCATTTTCATTTTAACTACACAATTTCCTAGAAACTGCTTTACTACTAACCAAATTTGATTTACTCAACTTCAACCATACTTTGCTTCGCCGATTATTAAAGAGGGCAACAACAGCAAGAATGCCACGGAAGTTTATACGGCCACATGAAGCAAGAGGCGAAAAATATCCTCGCCTTGGCACTGGAGAGTAAGGCTTGTGCAACCAGATGGAAGATCAAATTTTAAGTAACATTAAAAATTTGAAACAATCTCAGAAAAAAATGAAACAATCAATCTCAGATTGATAATCACCTAGAATGATGTCTTCGAAAAGATGTGGAGCAATAACCAGGAGAACGTGACCGTGATCTTGATCGAGAACGAGCTACAATCAAAAGCCAGGCATAGTCAAATTTAAAGCATAGAAATAATTTATAACACCTGGCAAAAAAAAAGAAATTCAAAAAGCCGCTTCAAGTGCATTTGTATTTTGTCTTCAAAATACAATCACAATGTTCTAAGCAAACAACAGTTTCATTCAGATTTGTAAAATTAGAAAGCCAAATGAAGGTGAAGGAAGGGGCATTAAAGTCTTTTTTGGGTGTGAAAGTAAGATATTGCCAAGTATATCTTATTGATTCTGAACTGATAAAATGGACAGACAAGGCAAAGTTTTCAAAATGTAAAAATGGAATACAACACATTGTAATACAATTTCATTGATGAACAATCCACCAGTAAACAACTCTAGCCAAACAGTACACTTCGATGAACAACAACAAGCACTCTTCTATCTCTCACATAGATGCATACTTATAGATATAAAGATATTAGTAGGCAGGTGGCAACTACCCAGCTACCTTTGAACTACCTGTTTACATCAAATATTAAAGCTATAATATTATATTACATTATTACAAACACTTTGTCAAGTGCACATTATTACAAACACTTTGTCAGGTGCAAATTATTACAAACACCTTACCACATGCACATTACTTGTCATGTACATACACAACACTATATGACTACTTACTACAAACACTTTGTGCACACACATTCTCACATTTACAATTCTATGCTCAAGATGCATTAATGAGACGTGTTAAATCGTACACCTATAATTTCAATAGGCAATGATATAAATGATGCTTAGTCTTCAATAATTCAAACCAAACTTGAACTACAGACCATAAAAAAATCAGGTAGCTAACACACCATCTCTAAGTATTTATTATTGGTAGTAATGAGAAACTTCAAGTTGGGACTTTATAAGAACAAATAAATGATTGTAAATGTTTAAATGTGATCAAGCTTGAGGAAATAATTTCACACCAAGACACAAACTAGAAAAGCACAGTCTTTATTGCATGAGTGCAATTGTAGTACCTCATAGTCTTTGGCCTACTTTGGCCATCCATAGTCATTGATGAAATTATCTCATATGAGCTTCAAGATAATTCATTTGCAAGTTAGATAAGAAGGAACAAAACTGAACAGGTTACAAAAAAGTTTGTATATTAGAAGATGATGTGGGAAAACATAGATAAGCATGTAACTACTTGCAATAAGTGTCACATTAACAAATCTGAAATATTAGCTACTGCATGAAACTTATTGCCCTTACTGGTAGTTGATAACACATGAAAGTTTATCTATTGAATTCATCTTTCACTCACCCTGTTATGGTAGTAGTTGATAGATTGAAACAAATGGCTATATTCAATCCTTCAACTAGCCCATAAGGCCTCAGACATTGTACTAGCAATTAATATTGAAATGTTCAAGGTATGTATTGCTATAAAACAATATGAGCAATAGGGTTCCAGACCTCGCAAAAATTTGTAAAAAAATATTTTTCAAGCTTTTCAAAATGCAATCAAACTATATCAATAGAGACCATTTACAACAAGATGGGAAAACATATAGAGCCAATTATCATGGAGTTTGTCTTGTTTCTGACCATGAGCCCTATTAAAGGCCTCAAAATACTAAAAAAAAATTCTAGTGAACATGTTTTTTACAGAAATAAGTTTCACAAATAACCAACCTGATTCAAACGTAAAAACTTACATATAGATCCGATAAAATCATGGAATATATATGTTATGTTTCCACATTGAAACTAGGTAAACACTTTCAAAAATAACTACTTTTTGTAGAAATTGCTTATAATAATGGTGTATATTACACCACCACTATGATTATGTTTGAGGCAATTTATGGGTTTGAATCCCTTACAAAAATAACTTCATATCTTAACGTTTTTATAAAATTTATTCTATGTTTCCTAATTAGGAAAACCTTGTTCCAAGCGGAATATTCATATATTGGCCAAAATTCTTTCTCTTGAGGTGTTAGGATCATTTTTTCAGTCTTCTTTTCAAGTTTTCAATTAGGTGAAAAAGATGACTTCTAAGATGATTGCTTATTCGAAGGTAGTGATCCTATTTGAGGAAATGCAACAATATTATCCTGAGATAGAGAAGATTCTTAAGTTGTTGGTAGCTCCTTCATGGATGGACTTTTCTTCAGATCTTAAAATTTTAATCTTTCATCCTGAATAGTGCCTATACAGTCCTAAATCTCATATTGTGGTCTTCATCTAGATTTAGGGATTTTTGTTACAAATTCTGCCAATATCAATTTTTGAAATGTTCCTAATGCTAAGTTCATAGTTTTAGTCATATTTATGTTCATTTTTTTTTTATCTTAGCTCAGGCTAAAATTTCAAATTGTTAAAATACCTTTTAGAAAATGAATCTAAGAATATGGGAATACCCAGCACAAGTTGTCATGAATGAAGAAATCTATTTGAAAGAACTTGGCTTAATTCACTCGTGACATCCTCTAACCTTGCTAAACACATTGCCACTATCAATTCTAATATTTGTATATTTATATTCTAAAAGAGTTTTTCAAAAAAACAAATGCAAGCTGAGGCAATTCTCCAAAATTTGTCATTATTACACTAAAGGCAACTCAAAAGTGTGAGTATATCTTTTGCCTTTACATAGTTTAGTTCTAATATTTTTCATTTTCCTTTGCCAAAGCCCATGACACCTTTTTGGATATCAGTTCCATCATGCCAAAGTACAAGAAATTGAAGGTGTGCCCAGTGCCCACATAGTTCACATAATAATGATCGCTAGAGCATTAATTTTGGAGATAACAAACAAAAAGCATGTACGTGAAGTAAGACTCATTATATGACAATGACAACGAGCACTAGCCATTGTAGCTTCAAGAATGGATATGATGAAAATGATGAAAGAACTAAATTGGAGGGATGGGTTGTATTATAAATCTCAAACGGAGCATTATTTGAAATTCCCACTAATGAAAGCCTCAATCAGATCCTTTTACAACATTTTAAGTGCTCTTTGTGAGTCTCACTTGAATGCTTATAAAACTAGTCTCTGGTCACTCGTGAAACTCTATAAGTTGCATCAAACTTACTCTTTTCTGTTCAATAATCTTCATGCAAAATAGTCCATAAAGAGCTAGATAGAAATACTAATGAAACATGCAATATTGTTGAGCAAGGTGCAGCAACGGTATTGTCATTGTTGTCAACACAATCAGATAGATCGATTGATGCAGTGGATAGGAGTTCAGAGGTTATTCAAAGTATGTACAGTGAAGTTAAATTCTTATGAGGATGTTTTTGATGTTTGGGTGAAGTTATTACAGGTTGTCCAAGAAGACTGAAGTGGCCCATATGCAAAAGATAAAAGAGAAGTGAAAAAACAAAAACAAAAAGTGTCGCGATATCGCGACATGTTGCATTTTCGCGGCCAAAAGAGAAGAGAAAATGCGAGGAGAAAAAGTGTCGCGATATCACGACATGTTGCATTTTTGCGACCAAAAGAGAAGAGAAAATGCAAGGAGAAAAAGTGTCGTGATATCGCGACATGTTGTATTTTCACGGGCCAAAGCAAAGAGAAAGAGCAAGGAGAAAAAGTGTCGCGATATCTTAACATGTTGTATTTTCGTGGGCCAAAGCAAAGAGAAAGAGCAAGGAGAAAAAGTGTCGCGATATCGCGACATGTTGTATTTCGTGGGCCAAAGCAAAGAGAAAGAGCAAGGAGAAAAAGTGTCACGATATCGTGACATGTTGTATTTTCACGGTCCGATGCAAAGAGAAAGAGCAAGAAGGAAAAAGTGTCATGATATCGCGACATGTAGCATTTTCGCGGTCCGATGCAAAGAGAAAGAGCAAGAAGGAAAAAGTGTCGCGATATCGTGACATGTAGCATTTTTGCGGTCCGATGCAAAGAGAAAGAGCAAGAAGGAAAAAGTGTCGCGATATCGCGACATGTCATATTTTCGCGACTCAAAAAGGACAGCCAAAAAGAGAAATAAAAAGTGTCGCGATATCGCGACATGTCTCATTTTCATGACTCAAAAATAGCAGGCAGGCAGAGAAAGAAAAAGTGTCGCGATATCGGGACATGTCGCATTTTTGTGACTCAAAAAGGGCTGGCAGGTAGAGAAAGAAAAAGTGTCGCAATATCGCGACATGTCGCATTTTTTGTGACTCAAAAAGGGCAAGCTGACAGAGAAACAAAAGTGTCACAATATCGCGACATGTCACATTTTTGTGACTCAAAAAGGCCAGGCAGGTAGTGAAACAAAAGTGTCGTGATATCGCGACATGTCGCATTTTCGTGACTGAAGACCAGGATGGTGAAACTGAAGACTGCATAGTGACGTGGACCCATAAGGAATCTTTAATGATTTGAAATAATTTAAGATGGATGTTACACATGGAAAGAAGCGGACGCATGCCCATGTGGAGAAAATGAACAATCATGGAAGGATAAAACGAACAGTCGTTAAAATAGAAATGAAAAGTCATTTCGAAAACCAAAACGCATGCATGCACAAGGGAAAAGAAAATGAATAGTCATGCAGGGAGAAAATGAATAGTCATGCAAAGAGAAAAAGAACAGACATGCAAAGAGATAACGAACAGTCATGACCGAGAAAACAAATAGTCATGGTAGGAGAATATGGTGTCATTTATTTGCATGTGACGTGTTTGACGAAATGAATTCTCAAAATAAACAAAAGAAGTTACATAAATAAGTAGTTACAATTGACAAGTGGTGCATGAGAATATGAAAGAAGGAGTTACAACTGGAGTTACAAAGAGAAAGGATTGTTATAAAAGGAGTGCTGCTTGAAGAATTTAATTGTGGATTTCATCTTGCGAAGAGAGCGAGAGGTGCGTGACAGGCGAGCGAGAAGGGTGTGTGTTGTGTGAATTATGGGTGATTTTGAGTAAGCAATATACCAATCAGGGTCTTGTAAAAGTGAAGGCATTTATATGTCAATCTTCTAGTTTCAGAATTGAAGTCCAACTTGGTGCTTGGCATTAGGGGTTGGTGCTCCTTCTAGTTGGTGCTAGTAAATCAGGGGTTGGTGATCCTTTCTGTCGGTGCAGATAAATCAATGGTTGGTGCTCCTTCCTATTGGTGCTGGTAAATTAGGGTTTGGTGCTCCTTTTTGTTGGTGCAAATAAATTAGGGGTTGGTGCACCTTTCTGCTGGTGTAGATAAATCAAGGGTTGGTGCTCCTTCCAGTTGGTGCTGGTAAATCAGGGGTTGGTGCTCCTTTCTGTTGGTGCAGATAAATCAAGGGTTGGTGCTCCTTTCTATTGGTGTAGATAAATCAGGGGTTGGTGCTCCTTCCAGTGGGTGCTGGTAAATTGATTGTAAAGTTTTTGCTTTGCAAAGGTTGGATTTGGATGGGAGTCCAAACAGTCAATTTTTGAGGAGTAGCCAAATTGGTGAACCTCGGTACATCTTGTGTTGTGTGATGATCTCTTGTTATATTTGCTTTATTTGGTTTTAAGTTTTCATTGTTTCGGCTTTAAGAGTTGAAGATTTAAGTTTTTAAGAGCTACACTGATTCACCCCCCCTCTCAGTGTCATTGTGATATTAACAAATATGTCATAATGGAATGCTATGATGTTGTGTCAAACTATTGTATAATTCTAGTTTTCAAAGAGGGAAGCCATATAAATAATGCAAATTCCATAAAATAAAGTGGAATGTGAATGAACTATTGACATGCTAACAAAAATTCATACGCACATCAATAATGAGATACTGATTTAATGTGGGAAAATCCCTCTTGGTAAAAAAACCCACACATGAAAAATCCTTCAAGCTTCATTTTCCTTGCAAAGTAGAGAAAATATAAGAAATGTTGGCATCAACATGGCACTTGCTAGGATGTACAACTACTATACACCCATTTACAATATAACAGTGTCTGTCATTTGTTTTCTTGCTCTCTTTCTAGATAAAATTGCTTACTTCTATTCTTGGCTTCAAAATTGTCTGTCTTCGTGTCTAATCTTGGTCATACATGCTTTATATATTTCCCTTTTGTTTCAAATTTGGTAGTAACTGATGTTTCTTGGTTTATGAGATTTTTTGAAGGTGTAAAGGTGCTTGAGGGTGATTTTTCATGTTTTTCCCTGCTCATATTTCTCTTAACACTAGTCCATTTTCAAATTTGGACACCTTAGACATGCTAGTTCAGTCAATACATTGCTAGCTTGTTTGTTGGATTGTATTTTGGACATTTGAATGTCCAAATGGATAACAGTTGGCCTAAAATTTTACATGCATGTGGTTTATGATATCAAGAACCTTGAATAAAATTATGACTCATTTTGACCCAGTATGAGTGAAATTTTATCACTTCAATAGAGTGATTTTTATCATTTTGAAGGATAAAATAGATGCATTTATGGGCTGAAATTGTATAGAACATAGTAGGAAATATCGTGAATGATAATAAAAAACCAATAAATTTCAACATACTTGAGTAAAATCCCTTTTATGTTGTGTCTCCACATTCGGTTCCTCCCTGGACTTGGAGTTAGGATGTTGGTTTTGGGTCATTGTTGTCGGTTCCTTGGCCCTCACCTAAAGACTCCATTTGTTTTCCCCCCAAAAAATTTAGTGTTAAAGAGTCTAATACATGGCCTTAGAGGTATCAGGAACAATAAAGAAGAGAGAAAACAAAGGGAAAAATCCCTTAAAACCTTAAAAAATAAAAAACCCTACCTCTGAAATCTTCAAAAACAACTATTAAATCCATCAATTCCTTGTCCAAATGCATTGGAGAATGTCTGGTTAGGTTTTACGAATTTGTAGTCAAGAGCAGGTAAGAAGAAAAAGTGCAAAATGGACAAGTTTTTCCCTTTTAAAGCTATTTCAGTGATTTCTTGGCGTTTTTCGATAATTTCCTAGCCCTAAGAAAATACCTCTAATTTCTTGCTGACCTTGTTATCTTACGATTTTTCTGAGAAATTGTGAGAACTATGGTATGGAATATAGTCCTCTAAGTTATCTTTCATCTAGAAACATAATCATTCCACTTGGATTTTATTGGTTGAGTTTTACACTAAAAACAAATATTTGTTTTGAACTATTCTACACTTTGTTTTGGGGGTTGAACAAGAGAATTTGAGCTCAAATTATTTCAAAGCATTACTAAAGCAAGACAAATCATAGTCTAAAGCACAATGTATTACAATAGAAAGTGCTAGGATAAAATGAATCCTAGAACCAATATAAAAAACATAAAATCTTAATCCTGCCAACAAAATACATGAACATGCAAGATAAAAGGAGGGTAAATTGAAGGGGGTATAAACCCTGACACAAAGAATCCAAGACAAATACAAAATATATCAAAAATACAACCAGATTACCATAAATATCTACACCAAATTTAAGTCACAAAAAATCAGTACCTTGCAAATGGGTTCCCTGGCCTTAAACACCGAATCCCAATAAAGGAGTGTACAGGGAAAAGATACAAACCCTACAAATAGATTTATACAAAAAATTATCCCATGCTCAAACCCTAAACAATTGAAGTTCAATAAGAAACCAAAAAAAGAAAAAAATTTAGATCTACCAAATTCGGTATCCATCAAAAACCTAGGTCTGCATACCAACATACACAAAGTTGGCAAAAGATTTTAAACTATTACCTGCATGGAATATGGAATTCTCATTGTTCTCATCTATTTGTATAGCCATATGTTAGAAATTTTGAGTAATTATGTTGTCATTGATGTCAAGTGTTAGATGCAAGGCAAAGTTCATCTCAGTGCAAGGAAATTGATAAAAAGGGGGTTAAAATATTTATATTTTAAGCCCAAGAGGTTTGGGACAAAGCTCCACATGTTTGGTTAAAAGGTTGAAGGCCCTAGTCTAAAAATCCCAAAGGAAGAAAGTGTCTAGGCTCAAAAAGGAAATAATATTATAATATTTTAATATTATAATATTAAAGTTAAAAGGTTAAAGCCTAAGGATGCATTATAAAATAATTATAATATTTATATTATAATTTTTATATAACCCAAAGTGGGTTTGGCGCCAATATTCAAAAGTTTTTTTAAAACTTCCAAGCGTCGTCGACGTCCTTAGCATGGTGGTAATCCATATTAATATGGATAATGTTTGATGCCCTATGGTGTGTGTTCGATGCGCGATAAAACCGGTCAATGTGATTTCTCCTGCGTGTGCTTCATGAGAAGAAAAAGATAAATTTTTATCTAAGGGAAGGCATCGACGATTTTAATATAAGATCGTTCGATCTTATATCCGACCAGGCGGTTGGCCTAGCGGCATATTGGGCAGTGTTAAGGCACAGGGTAGACAATAGGTTTTGTGTTCAAATCTGGGCGATGACGATTTGTTCAATTTTTCTTGGTAAAGAAGTTTTTGTGGGAATAAGGTGCAAGTCATACCTTTTAGTCCTCGTGTGGGCGGTTGGCCTAGCGACGACCCAAAGGGTGCTAGTGCACTGGCAGGTGGTAGGTGTTGTGTTCGGATCTCCTCATGGAAGTTTTGTTAAGCATTGATTAAAATTTTAATTTCCTAAGGTTGAGGGTTAGGCGCATGAGGTGTGTTTGATTAATTGAGCGTCGTTGACTTCGGGAGGTAATTTTTAACTATTTCTTACAATTTATTTTGGATAAAAATATTATGAAAATGTATTTTTGCTGAAAAGTGATTTTGTGGAGTAATAAGGACTTTTTATTATTCTTTTATGAATGGTTTTTGAAATTAATAGAGAGTTAAAAGATGTATGAAGTAATTTTATTGCTTGTATTTTTTACTTCATTTTGAAGGGCTTGGTTTTATGATTTAATGCTCTATTTTGAGAAACCAAGAGAGTTGGTTTAGAATTTAATTGTGCACACTTGTTGAGAAGGGTTTCCAATAATAGAAGGTGTTGTGCTAATCCTTTTTGAAGTTGCAAAGATATTATTTTTGAGACAAGTATTTGAGGGCACTTCTTCATCAAGCATTTTGAGGTATGGTGGTTATGTTTTGAGAAAACAATTTTGAGGTGGAGTTAAAAGGCTTGATTGGTATATTTGGTTTCTAACTCTAGTAGAGGCACAAGCAGGATTGGTTGATTGTAAAATAGGTTTTAAGGTCATATTATCTTCAAATAAAATAAGAGGTATGAGCAAGTTCTTCCTTCTTGAGGTGTGTTATTGAGCAAGGTTTTCTGGAACATAAGGTGGAGATAAAAGGGTTGTTTGATAAGCATTGTTGAAAATATTTGAGTTAGGTTTTGAGACCTACATTGTACATATTTTTTGAAAGAAAGTGGAAACACCTATGTTAGGGTTTGTGATCAAATTGTTATTCATTGTTTGAATGATTGTGTGAAGCTTTTGGGCATTAGTTTTGAGTGATATTGAAAGTGAATATGCAAACATTAAAAATCAGATGTGTGCATTAGAAATATGGATGTCATGTGCTAGACTAGATCTACATTTAAAAGAGTAATAAATGTGAGACATATGAAAGCGACAGACTTAATGATTGAGTAGAAAATATTGATCTATTTGCAAGTGCATATCATTCTCTATATGTTCAGGAGGTTAAACAAATTCTGGATAGAATATGTCTAAATTGCTTCAAGTTAAAGAAAGTACATTGAAGATTAGACAAAGCATTTGGTAGCATTATTTGTATGCATGATTTAGTGAAGAGTATTGATAAGCAATTTGAGTATACCTTGAGCATGTGATTTGAGAAAGTCTTTTGAGAAGACTTAAAGGCAGATTTGAGCAAGTCTTTGAGAAGACTTGATATATTTGAGCAAGTCTTTGATTAGACTTGAAGGTAGATTTGAGCAAGTATTTGAGAAGACTTGAAGGTAGATTTAAGCAAGTCTTTTGATAAGGCTTTAAGGTAAATTTAAGCAAGTCTTTTGAGAAGGCTTGAAGGCAGTTTTAAGCAAGTCTTTTGAGAAGGATTGAAGATAGATTTGAGAGCAGGTTTGATTGTTGATTTGTTCAAGCTTTGTGTTAAGGCTTGGGAAAAATTTGAGATAGATTTTGGTGTAAATTTGTGAGAAGATTTAGAGCATATTTGTATTATACTTAGGATAGATTTTGGTGCAAATTTGAGATAGAGTTTGGTGCATATTTGTGAGCAAAGTTAGAGCAGATTTGGGATAGATTTTGGTGTAAATTTAAGATAAAGTTAAGAGCAATATTTGGAGGTGACAGAGAAAATATGACAGAGATCTCTAGTGGATAGAGGTCCATTAGCCAATGCAATGGGGACAAAGGTCTCCTATGGAGAGAGATCCAAAATCTAGAGTAGTGGAGGTAGAAATCTTCTAGAAGTTCACCAGCCAGAGCATAGGGGATTGAGTTCTCCTATGGAGAGAGATCCACGAACCAAAGTAAGTGGATAGAGTTCTCTTATGGAGAGATATCCATGAACCAGAGCAAGGGGATAGAGTTCTCATATGGAGAGAGATCCACGAACCAGAGCAAGGGGATAAAATTCTCTTGTGGAGTGAGATATGTGAACCAGTTGAGAAGATAGAGTTCTTCTATGGAGAGAGATCCATGAACCAATTGAGGAGATAGAGTTCTCCTGGATCAAGTTCCATGAACCAAAGCAAGGGATAGAGTTCTCTTATGGAGAGAGATCTACGAACCAAAGCAAGGGGATAGAGTTCTCCTGTGGAGAGAGATCCACAAATCAGATCATAGGAGATTGGTGTCTCCTTTGGACAAAGGTCCATAAACATTGTAATAGGGATTTGATTCTCAAGATATTTGTTGAGAAAATTTAGAAGAAATATTTTCTCCGTGGAGTAACCCACATTGGGTGAACCACGTTAAATTTGTGTCTCTATTATGTGTGATGATTTGTGCATTACTTTGATTACTGCTATTGATATTGTCGTTGATAATATTGGATAATATTATTAGGAAGAAAAAGTAAAATTTTATATTATATCGTTCATCCCCCCTCTTAGTATAAGCATGTGTTCTTCCCCATATATCACAAACCATCGTGGATTTTCACCTTGTAAATCTCCACGCCCTTTTCCTTCGAGCTATGTGGGAGAGGGTAACCTCCTAATGAAACTTGAGTGGGTAGATCTCATACAATCGAGGGTATGATCAAAGAACCACTACCACCCAAAAAGCTCGTGATGATCACCTAGTGAGAACACCTTGTCAACAATGGTGGATCCTGATGTAAAGCCTCGAGGAGGTGAGCTTCATGGGGATGGTAACCCCCGATTGAAACCTAAGAGGGTATAACTGGTTTAGTTAATGTATTTTTCTCTCAAGCCATATCAAATTTCATTGGTGTTCGAACAACTTACTACACAAGGTAGAAAAGAGAAGAGTTCATTTTCTGCATTGTTTATTTTTTTTTAAGTGATACCTCCCTAAGAGGGTAGTTTTAAACCACCCTCTTAGGCATAAGATGATATTTTAAAACCATCCTATTCGGGTGATCCCAAGAGGATGGTTTTAAACCATCCACTTAGGATCTAATAGGGTGGTTTTTTATTGTCATAAAAAATTGCTTTATTTTAGTCATTGTTAAAACCTTTTTTTGGTGTAGTGCTCATGTAGAATGAGAATCAAGTTGTAGAATCAAGACCTTTAAGAGTGAAAATGGCAGTGAGTACACCTCAAATGAATTCACACAATACTTATCCTCTCATGGGATCAAACATCAATTGACAATACCAAGCACACCTCAACAAAATAATGTTTCTGAGTGCATGAATAGGACAATTATGAACATGGCTCGTGCCCTTCTTGTCTACAAAAATATACCTCCATATATTTGGTTTGAAGCCACTTGGATTGCTATGCATGTACTCAACATAATTAGTCCTTCAAAACTTGTCTTGTCACCTCATGAAAAATGGACTGGACACCCCCCATCGTTAGCCAATTTATAATATTGGGCTCCATATATTATGCTCATATTCTTATAGAGAATAGAAATAAACTTGAAGCTCATGCTCTTAAAGACACATTTGTTAGATACCCTATGGATTAGAAGGGATACAAGGTATTCATTTCTTCACATTGGAAAGTGATTGTGACATGTGATGTTGTGTTTGTAGAAACTGAAGAACAACTAGTTACATTGGATACCAAGGGACACAATATTTAGCCTAGATAAAAATATGCTAACATATATGATGTTCAAATTCTAGCCTTTGGAGGGGATACATTGAAAAGTTACTCAAAAATCTAGAATCTGCAAATCAACCCACAAGTTTGTAGGAACCAAACTATGATACATAGTAGATATCTATATCTTCTGCACCTTTTTCCCATTCACATAGTAATGTTGATCATGATAAAAGTATTTTTTCACATCCATCTTCATCAGCATCGTTCGTACCTAATGATACATTCCAAGATCATAATAAAAACTTTGATGTAGGTGAGACATCCACATTGCTCCCCGCTTGAGAAAATTGTAAAGCTTGCTAACTCTTAAAGAACATCAAACCAGATGAAGCATACAAAACAAGCATAAGAGGTTCCCTTAGAGCAAGCGTACATTAATCATTACTTGTTAAAATAAAACCTACAAAAGTGCACCTCGCTCTAAATAATGAACCTCTCACATACCAAGAAGTTATCAAACATGCAACTTGGAGACATGCAATGAACCAGGAGTATGAATCTCTGATAAAAAATGGTACTTGGAAGTTAGTCGATCTACCACTTGGAATAAAGGTAGTTCAAAACAAATGGGTGTAAAAAAACAATTATAAATTAGATGGCACCGTTGAGAATCACAAGGTAATATTAGTGGCTAAATGCTTCATGCAAAAGCAAGGCATTGACTACACTAAGGTATTTGTACCTACCACAAAATGGCTCACAATCAGGACTCTTATAGCCTTAGTTGCACAACAAGGTTTGAAGGTCCATCAATTATATGTAAATATTGATTTCTTGAATGGTGAATTGGAAGAAGAGATATGCATGGTACAACCAAAAGGTTTTGAGATTGTCGGACAAGAGCACAAGCTATGCAAACTCAGAAAGTTTTTATATGGATTGAAGCAAGCCCCTTGTGCTTGGTTCAACAAGTTTTCAGATCAAATGAAGCAACAAGAATTTGAAGTGTGTGATTAACAAGACATTGATGCAACATTTTTCATCAAGCACAATAAATACAAAATCACATACCTCATAGTCTTTGTGGATGACATTCTTCTAACAAGTAATAGTGAACACTTCATCAACACAGTGAAAAGGGACCTTGCAAATACTTTTGATATATTTGATCTGGATTGATGAAATTCTATTTGGGCATAGAAGTAATTCAATAAAACGGTAAAATATGCTTGAACCAAGAGAAATACATCAACGACCTTCTGGAGAAGTTTCAACTCATAGATGCATACCTTGTGATAGCACTAATGGAATCAAATATAAAACTCACCATAGACGATGACACACTAGAGGTAGATGTAATACTTTAGTAGTCTCATCTATGTTTCTAACACAAGACCTAATATCACTTATGTAGTGGGGATTTTGGTAAGGTACATGACCAAGCCAAAGGAGAGTCACTAGTAAGTGATAACAAGAGTGTTGAGGTACCTAAAGACAACTCGTAATTATGGCATACTGTATTAAAAGAATGTAGATTTCAAACTCATTGTATACACAGACTCAAAATTCATACAAGATAAAAATACTAGGAAATCTATGTCTAGATACTTGACATTTCTTAGCTCAGCACCAATTTCATGGAGATCAAAGTAACAAAATATTGTAGCAGATTCTTCAGCAAAATTCGAATACATTGCTACAGCTGAGATAAACAAATAAGTGGTATGGCTGAGAAATTTGTTATACACTCTCGATATCACTCAAAAAGGTCCTACAAGGCTACATGTGGACAATCAATAAAAAATACACATGGCAAAGAATATTGTGTTTCACAAAAGAACCAAACACATCAATACAAAATTCCATAGGATATGAGAACTTATTCAAGATGGCACAATATAAATGCACTACTATCCAACAGTAGATCAAATTGTTGACATCTTCACCAAGCCACTCTAAAGGGTGAAGTTTGAACAATTTAAACAATAGATAGGCTTGAGAACCTCCATCTCCCCCTAACAATGGAGATGCAACATGACCAACAAGGCTAATGCTTATTCATAAAACCACCTTCTTGTGGGTGGAAAGTATTGGTCAGTCTTTGCTCTATCCCATTCATGAAAACCCCTTGTGGGCATAAAAGGTTAAGGATTGTACTAGTTTTAGAAAATCGAAACCTGTGAAAACCCAAAAGTACATGGGGGATGACCAAAAGGTATATGGAGACCCAATGGATTGGAGTCATATTTCATGGATAATTGGCTAATTGACTACACAAAGAGCCACCTAAGCCACTCATATACTAAAATAAAATGACCTTCTACCATTAAGGGGGGGATTGAAGAGATGCTAATGCTACAAGGTCATGTTTATTAGTTAGGTTCTAAATTAATTTTTATGAGGCTTTAATAAGAACTCATTAGAATAGGTTATTTTAATGTGTAATGTCATTTCATGTTCATTTGAATTTCATGTAATATGGATTTGGGAATCCTAACCCATATGGATTTAATGTGTAATGTCATTTCATGCTCATTTGAATTTCATGTAATTTCATTTGAATTTTTCTCAATATATAATTCCATAACACAAAGGGAGAGATGTGGATTTTCATTCTCTCCATTGTCGAAATTTTTCTCCTTTTTTTTATTTCATGTGGTTGAGATTGGGCACATAGCATTGATCCTTACTATACCTAACACTTAACGAGGGACTTCTAATCTATCAAGATTGTATAAGATAAAATTTAGACTACAACACTACTTATAGATAGAAAGTGATTCAATGTTATTCATTGAGTACTAGAAGATTCATTTAGGACTGCACCTTTTTGCTAATAACTTGTTTGATACATGAAATATAAAAGATAGGATAGATGCTAGAAGATAGTGGAAGCTCCAACTGATATTCTTATTTATCAATACAATCAACCACCTTGTAGAGCCCATAAAATTGAGGAGACAAGTTTTTATTGGACTTGGTCTTCAAGGGCAATTTTTTATAGGGATGCATGCACAAAAAGGCCATGTTCCCCTAAAAATTTTTATTCAAAATGATATAAATCTTACTACTCCATGTAGTTTTGGGTTTGGATCAAATTATCTTTAAGAATTTAAAGCACAAGTCATTATTGTTGTAATAAGTCATATACCTAGGCCACCTTGGAGGATATTAGAACATATTCTATAATTGATGGTGTTTCTAACCACACAATCCCTTATATGGGAATATCTTTAGGGAAGAATGATAAGAATTATTATACCACCATTAAGTTAATGAGAGATAATGAACCTAGTGATACTCCTTGTCTTGATCAAAACAACAAAGGTAAGTACCCAAACACTATTTTAACTCCCTATCCATCCATCCAATCAAGAGTGATAAGAAGAGGACATATTCAATTAAGTATGATTATGTTAGAACAGTTCCTTCCAAACATTAGTGGTGAAGGTAGGATCATGATTAATAACAATGGACTTGGGCATACCATACAATTTAAAAATAGAATCAATAAATGCTTTGGAAAACTTAATGGATGCTACAATATAGAAATGAGCATTCTTGGAGAGAGGATCCACTACAATAAAGATCACAATTTTTCCCTCAAATTTGGAAAGGTCCTTAATGAAATTGATGGATATGTCCTTCCATGGTAGTTAAGGATAGGCAAGGGTTGAAACAATGTAGTAGATTTAATAGTTTCCCCTTATTATGCTAACATACCTTGCATTCGGGCTATAAAAGTCTTGACATCTACTTTTAATACTTTTCAAGAAGAAGATGGCTTCACCCATTGATATTTTTTTAAGAATCCAAAATGTACAATGAAAGGAGATGCATACAATACTTGGAGGAAACTACTCTTAACAACTAAGGATTGAGAAATATAAATGCGATCCTTCTTTTGGAGAAACCTGTCAACATATAAGAACCATGAAGGTAGTGAGGAGCCAACCTCTACTTTCTAAATGCTTTGAGTAGTCTCTAGAACAAAAATACAATCCTCTTAATGTTGAGAATTCCATTGTGGAATAGGACTAGAGATGGCATTAACAACAATAATATTTTCATCATATTCTTCTTTTCTTTCTTATATTCAATGACAAAATCATACCCTAAGAGCTTGGTCAACCGTTTATTCTATTTATGACAAGAGATATGTTATTCTAATAAATGCTTAAGGCTACTATGGTTGGTACTTATGATGAAGTAATGCATTAAAAAATAAGGTTATCATTTCTCTACAACATACAAAATAGCTAACATTTTCTTCTCATAAGTGGATCATCTTAGATTCTTTCCAGAGTTTTTTACTTTCAAAGGTCAATGTGTGTTTATCCTACATAAAAATAACTCCAATACAAATGCCTAAAGCATCACACTTAAGGACAAAGGGTTTGCTAAAATAGGGGTAGTACATATAGCTCATTTAGGGATTGGAAGGCTTGGTAAGCTACTTCTTACTAATCAAAAGCATCCTTCTTAGTGAGAACAATGAGAGAAGAAACAATCTTGCCATTGTTATAGACTAGAAGCCTATGAGACCTAAAAATCCATGGAGTTATTTAAGATATTTAGGAAAGAGCTATTCTTGTATGGATTTAATATTTTTAGCATCTACCTTGAATCCTTCCTAAGATAGTATTATACCTCATTGATCCCAAAGAAACATTTGGACCTTTTGAAAAAGTTTTTCCTTTTGTAATATGTGAAGAACTTTGACCAAAAAAACTAGATGATCTTCCCAAGAATTTCTATAAATTAAGATATAATCAAATAATACTATGACAAACTTGTGAAGAAAAGGATGAAAGATAAAATTCATGAGACTTTGAAAAGCAGGAGCATTAGTAAGACCAAAAAATACAACTAGGAACTCATTATGATCCTTGTGTGTCTGAAAAGCTATCTTAAGGATATCCTCTTCTTTAACCCTCATTTGATGAAACCCAAAAATCAGGTCCAATTTTGTAAAGTATTTAGCACCATGTAGTGATCCAACAAATCATCTATATTAGGGATATAAAACTTATCTTTGATGGTGATCTTGTCAAAAGTTAAAAATTTAAAAATCACTAGAGGAATAAGAACTGATGCTTGGAGGGATGATTCCTTAATCCAATATTTCCAAAACTAGCTTCTCAATTTTAGAATTTTAGGAGTAGAGGATATTAGTAAGAATTCACATTAGGAGGTTAAATTTATAGAACAAGGTGGATGGCATGATCATGTGTGAACTTAGGGGGAAGACTTGTGGGCTCACCAAATACCTCCACATAGCGATCCATAATTTTATGCAATTCTAGAGGAAAGGTTGGACGAAGCACCTCCATAGATTGAAATTCTATGCAATTGACCTAGGGAAAGAATCCATGACCATATTTCTTCAATATATTTCCTATATTGTGGGAACTAACCACCTTGGATGGAGAAGGTTGGATTCCTTGGAGACAAATGACCATTCCATTCTCTATCCACTTGATACATAATCATTATATATTAATAGTAACATCACCAATCCAAGATAACCATTATGCTCCCATGATAACATCTACACTACCCAGATTCATGGTAAACCAACCAAGTATAAATCCCCATCTGGATGTTAATCTTAGTCATTTGACCCACACACTGAGTGGTACCTCCATTTGTAATCAATAATTGAACTTTATCCTCATTTGAAGAATTGATATAGAAGCCCAAAGACTTTATTAGCTTACTATCAATAAAGTTGTGTGTTACCTGAATCAATCAACAAATTGACACATTTTTGTTTGATAAATCATTGGACCTTGATGATATGGTGAGCTTGGAGTCCCATAAGGGCATAAGTGAGAAGGTCTATGGTATCATCCTCATGGCATCATGCTCAACTTCATCTATGAAAACTTGAAATATATATATATATGAATTTATGATTTAATTTTTTATTAGTAAGACAATATTTATGTACTCTTCTCTATTATGTTAAAATTTAAAACTAAGTTAAAAAAGTGGTCTTGAATATTTATGAACTCATCAAATGCTCTCTACATAGTGAGATAAGTTTCTTTGAAAGGCCTTTTAAGTTTAATTAGGGTGACTTGTGCCTACCCACCAGTAATACTCTTATCTCAAAGCCAATAGTTATTAGTGCTCTATAGACCATTCATTTCAAGGTCAAGCCCATCCCTATACCCCATAAATCATTTCAATCTCCTTGGACAAGTTCTCCTCACTCACTCTTGGTAGTGGAAGGGTTCTCCTAAAGAAGGAAAAATACAACCCAAAGAGGAAGGTAATTTGAACTAGTTTAGATGGTATAATACCACCAATAAAACTCCTTCAATTTCAGTGATAGAATTTTTTTTCCTCCAAAAACAAGTCATAATTGTATATTAAGAAAATATGAAATTATATTCTTCATATACCTCTTTGGCATTTCTTTTTAATAGTGACCTAAAAATCAAGTCATCGATACATCATAATTAGTTATCTCTATCATGCTAAGTTTTATTCTTAGACACCTTCCCAATTTATCAAACAATATCCTTGAAGAAATTTCAATAGTGACCTCAAAATCAGGTTATTTATATATCATAAGTAGCTATCTCTATCATGTTAAATTCTATTCTTAGACACCTTTCCAATTTATCAGCAATATCTTTTAAATTACTAACTTTGAAGTAATAAAATTATTATAAATATAATTACCGTTAAAATTTTATATCCAATCAACCAACTTTCAATGATATAATTGTTAGTCAAATTTTCCGTGTAGCCACCGAACTTTCAATGATGAAATTGATGCAACTATAATTTAATAATACATTTGATGTGAAACAAAGTTTACTTAATGATAACAACATTTAAATTATTTTATATTTATGATATTTAATTTGAGGATAAGAGCAACCATCAAATCGCTTTCAGTTGAGAGTGCCGACATTGTGAATAAAGAAATAAATGCCACTCTCCTTTTTCTACCAGTTTCGCGGGTCTACTTACCTTAAATTTAAACGTGATTTTTTTTAAATAAAAAATAGTTTAATGATTTTTTTAATTGTATAAATATTTCATATAATTTAATGATTTAAATAAATGACCTTTTATAAACTAAAATTATATATAGTTATCCGCTCATGTAGAGGAGTTGGAGAGCAAGTGGGTAGTTAAAACTCTCCAATTATCGAGAGGTCCAGGTTCAAATCTCTCCCCTCACATGTTGCGGATATGTTGTATATAAAAGGTTCCTCATCAAAAAAAAATTATATATAATTATTTATATAAATATATAATTTTGTATTTTATATTATAAATTGAAAATTAAAATATTTACTCATTCTTACTTGTATTACTATAATAATAATAGTAATAGTAATAGTAATAGCCGCGGCGGGAAGAGAGAAGCGGATAAAAAGCAGCGGGGACTCGACTCTCTTTTCGATCTTAATACGTATATAAAACGACTTGACAGTAAATGGGAGAATAAAATGCTGTTCCCTTTCACGATCAACTTCCCCTATCCCCCAATTTATTGCAGGGTGGGTGGGAAGGAGCTTATTAAAGTAGTTCAGAGGATTCATTTGATCGATAAGCCGGGTGCTTTTTCAATTGAGGTATCTACTATGTCTGGTTAACAAATAACTGCTTTCCGAATAAAACCCTCTTTTAAAAGTTGTTTCCTCTCCTGTTAAAAAGATCGTCTTGCCCTCCCCTCCCCCACCCCCACCCCACATTTCAAAGGCAAAGGCCCTTTTAAACATGAGGGGTTTTAAAGGCAAAACATGGGGGGAATCCTTACCTTAAAGGGCTTTCTAGTTTCCTTCCCCCTCGATTCCCCGGCAATTAAAAAAGCTGTTCGATCCGGTTCTTTAAATAATAAGTTGCAGAAAAGGGGAATTCCGGTATTTAAAATATTTATATAAAATATATGAATAACTTCTCTAGTATAGATTAAAAGTGGAGAAAAGTAGGTTGAATTTCCCCTTTTGAAATAGAGCACTTTATATTATAAAAGGTTATGCACCCCTTCCAAAATAGAGAGGAGGGAATGATAATTGATAATGGCTAGTTATAAAAGTTTGATCTTTGATCTATAAAAGTAAAAGCATATTGTATTATAATTATATTGCTATAAGATTTTGAATTTTGATCTTTAAAAGTAAAAATGTTTAAATACAACTATAAATAAATAAAATAAAAATTATTTTTGATAGAAGATATACAATAATTAAATGGTATAAATTTTTGGCCTATTGATGAAGATTTTGAAACTCTAAATAGAGGTCTAATATGGGTAGTAGGGTTGTATATCATGCTTCAAAAACCAAAGTTTGGTTGGATATCTTGGATGAACATCCTTCATGGAAGTCTGTCTCATATGACATGTGACCATATAGATGTTAAAAACTATTTTATCTTTTTAACTTCAACCATTTAAATTTCTTGACTTTTAAAGTTGAAACCCAAAATCTTATAATACATATAATTATCAAAGTGTTATAATATTTTGTTTTAAAAAAAAATCAATAATTTTTTTGAGTTTGAAATAAATTACTATGAGATGGATATTTTATACCCTCATATAGGTCTTACTAAACAACTTCGTTAAGAGTTGTATTAAAATCTCAAATTTCTCAGAAAATTAAATTAAATTAAATTAAATTAAATTAAATTAAATTAAATTAAAGGTAGCGTGGAATCTGGGCAACAACTTTTTGAAAATAGAGAGGCGAAAATAGAGGAGCTTTTTTAGCGCGTTTGTTCAGCCCCCTCCCCACTCTTCAAAAGAGGGCTGGGTTCGAGCTTCGCGTCCTTGTTCAAAAGCTTTTTTGGTATACTATGACAAAGGTGATTCGAGTTGGTGGGATGGGCTTCCTCCTCGGACAAGCACTTCGGACGTAGAACCGGGTCGCGCTGCTTGCTTGACGCATCGTATCTCTCTCACTTATTAGCCATACGGTAGGGCGGGACTCTCATCTGCATGTTCGATGCAGCTGCCTGTACGACGGAATATGCGTTAGAAAGGGAAATCCGCTGCCCCGACACTACCTTACATCGTCAATTGGCAACGTAAACCCAGGTGGGAATATTTGATCCCAGGGAACCATCACAAGGACGGTCAGAGGGGGGAACGTAGACGACTGTCCAGCGGGGCCTAGAGGAGGGTTACTTGGAGCCTGGGAGAAGCTAAGGGCTAACCTCTTCAATAGAGATGAATGGATAGGGCAGCTGGTCAATCTCAGAGATCTTTGAGGCGCTTTTTTCCGGACCACCCATATTGACTAGTGAACACGGACCCGTGAACGCTTTAAAATACATCGGTGTGAATGGGGAACAACATAAATGAGGAGTGGGTACACCCGTTAAGGTACTGAAGCACTGATACGCATCTCCGAAAGCTTTCATTGGTACACCTCTTTCAGGTCCTACTAATGAAGGCAGGAATACTTATTGAAGTCAGGTGGCGCCCGGATGGAGAATGGAATGGGGAATAATAAAAGCTGATGCCTTTGTCTTTTAAGGAGTTGACATTCTGTATCCAATAGACGTTGGAGAATAGACATGCTGATGCTGTTGGAATATTCATTCCGTACCCATATCCATGCCTCTCTTGTATAAGGTCATGACCTTTTTTGGATTGGAGCATGCTCTCTATTTTAAGAGGGGGCTAGGCCAAGGATTCAGGAAATGATATTCATGATCAAGGATGGATTTCTTCCACCTGGCCAAGGATTTAGGAAATGATATTCATGATCAGGGATGGCATGATCAAGGATGGATTTCTTCCACCAGGCCAAGGATTTACTATGTTATTCCGTGGGCAAGGATGAACTATGTTATTCCGTAATAGATGCATCCGCACCCATGTATTCCCCCATCATGCATAAAGGGATCATGACAAGGATTCATGACCTTGGGATTAAAAGGGTTATTCATGATCAACCTATTCTCCATGACCAGGGGGATTAGGATTTCTTGCTGATGGCCCAGAGACTGCAGGAGAGAAAGAAGGGTGCTGATGGCCCAGAGACCGTATGCCAGAAACCTTAAGAGCTGGAATTATTAATTGAAAGCTCTTAAGCTTTGAATTCTGATCCCCTCTCCCCTCTCTGTTTTAAAAGTAAACGGGGGGCGCTTTTAAAAGCTTCCTTCTCTCAGGTGGTTTCACAGGTGGCGCTTCCCGGAATACCTCGACAAGGAATACTAGCTTGAGTTGGCGCCGCTTCCTTTTCCTTCTCGAACGCTTTCTCCTCTTTCGAAAAGGAATACCAGCTCTCTATTTTAATGGCGCTTCCGGGAATACTTAAGGTCAGGTGGCTAGCGGAATACGACTCGAAGGCTCATCAGCTTTAGTAGCTCATAGGAGTAGGTAGGGGTAGCTCATAAGAGCATGATGGAGTCCCGCTCACCAGCTTTAGTAGCTCTTCCTTTTAGTAGCTCATAGGAGTAGGTAGGGGTAGCTCATGAGAGCATGATGGAGTATTTTTTTTAAGAGGCTCATCAGCTTGAGTAGCTCTTCCCGGTGATCAGCTTTAGGAAACAGAGCAATATGATGGAGTAGGAGCGGCTGACCCAACATATTCTGTTCGGGGGGGAGCAGGGGATAGATTAGGCAAATGATCGGATGGCTCTGGTTTCTTCGTTCACCAAAGCTCATCAACTGGAAAGGATGTTGCTATAAATGACCAGCAAGATTTACATTGATCAGGGGTGCGTTCAATTCCAGACTTCTGACAAAGTTGCAGAAATATCTTCCCATAGGCCCTTCTTTGTCCTTGCTGTTTTAAATTTACTGCGGGCTCGAGAGAATGCAATCATTCTTTCAAAAGCCCCAAATCTCTACCGGGAAACCTGGAAAGAGTTAAACCAGTTTCCTGGGTACTAAGATGTTTCAGTTTCCCAGGCTTCTGGGTAGGGAGTACCTAGACATTACCACATTACTGGCTCTCTATGGTTGCCCCTGTAATAGACCACCTTGAAGGCCATCTATTAGGCCACCTCTACGCGACTTTAAAATAAAAGGTTGACACCTCTTTATTCTAATCGGTCGCCTTTATTTATTAGAGGCCTTTAAAAATGGAGAGGACCGCCCAAAATGGAGAGGGCAAAATGGAGAGGGTTTGATTTACTTTTCATTACTTCACATAACTATATCCCAAGCAAGGAACGCTCTCTATCCCCTTTCCAGTGATCGATCCGCCTCAGAAATAGGAAGGGCTGAGAAATAGGAAGGGCCTTAGATCTAACCTTCGACAACATTCCCGTCTTGAGTCTGTCAAAAGCGAGGATCATTCCACCCGAGGTGCACCCTTGATCTATGGAATATCTTTCACACTCTTCTAGGAGATGGCAAAGCTAATCAATTCTGAGGAACGATCCCTGCGGTACAATCGCTCACTTCCCCACCCCTTACTCCATTGAAAGGGGGGACCGTGGCAGAAGAAACACATGATGGGCGCTTTTCCGGATGAACCCCTCTCGATGGGGGGGATGGCTTCGGGACTCGACCCAAACGAAGATGATCGATCCTTTTAAAGGTTTCGTTGTTGGGTGTGTTTTCCGCCCCTACTAGGACATGGTAGAATCAAGCATCCTCTGACGCCGTTAATAACAACCAACTAATTATAGTTATAGCAGGCAGTCGACTTTGATAGCAAGAAAAGCTCCTTCCTCTCCCAGGGGGAGAGGGGGTGGGGGAAGGCTATTCTATTAATGGATTCGAGACTTTTTATGATAAATATTATGGGCGCTCGGACACTGCTCTACTGGTTCGAAGGAGAATCTGCTGCATGACCCGGTCTGACCACCTCAGAACGCGTACCAACCCATGGGTCAAGCGTAAGAGCGCATGAATGAATGACCTGATCTCCCCAGCGCTCTCCCGAGGCTCTCTTTGGATAAAGTGGAGCGGAGGACCTTTGTCCAAAAGTGTAGGGATCGAAACGGGACTGTCATGGGACTTTCGGTGGTTCACCAGCTCTTTTATCCAACTCTAGTCTAAAAGATTTGCTCTTTTAGTTAGATCACTCTCAGAAAAGGGAGGGAATCGAAGGAAAAGGGAGGGAAAATCACAAGAAGTTACCACCCCTGAAACAAAGAGACCCAAATTAACTCTACCTTCTACACAAGTGACTTTAGAAAGAGTAGAAGAAGAAACAGCTTTCAGCTCGGCAGATGAGCAGCAGCTTCAAATGGTGGCAACGAGTAGGGGCATCGATTTCTTCTGCAGTAGGGCCAGCACGTCTGAGACTTCTAATCGACCGTCTACGGGAACAATACGGGGATTCACCCCTACTGACGTAGAAGATGTTTTTCGTTATTAGACATGATTCATAAAATAACTATGAACAACCTAATGCCATCCTTTAATGATATTACAAAAGTGTCATTTTGATACTTGAGTGTAGGGGCCATCAATCATCTTACAATTATGACCTTAATTATCAATACAGGTTTTAAAAGAACACAAAAAGTGTCTTAAACCACATATTTTATCAAATAAAAACAAGTATCCAAATAGGGCAGATTGTGGTGAAATCATAGTCCCACTAATGTTTTATGGAAACCCTAAACTTAGATCAAGTTCCACTAAGATACGAGATACTATTTTTTGGGTATCGTTTAAGTTTTCCATGTCTACTTCAAGAAAAACTTTGAAGGAGTTCCTAATCTCATGCAACATTCTTTCATTCCAAAGTTCAAGGGGTAAAGAGGATAGCTTGACCCAGATAGATTGTGTAGTTCTCTTAGAGCGTATATTGAACCTAGGAGTCTTAATTTTTGGTTTAAAATGTTGAGCCCCCAACTCCATCTTCCATTTTTTATGGTTATAGCATTTGAAGACAAAAACCATCAAACCCTTTGTCCTCACATGATATGTAGGAGTATAACCCTAGAACCTCCAACCAAATAACCTTGATTTATTCTCATAGAAATTTTGGTTTCATGGAGCAGCCCATAAATCTACCTACCAAAGCATTTTCTTTAGTGACAACACTTACTCTAACATCAGATCCTCACCTACAATCATTCAGACCATCTCCTTCCGCAATTTTATACAACATTTTTGTTTTCTTTTCCCCTTTTTTACTTAGTTTATTTATCTCCTAATCTAGCTAGACTACCCTTCAATGCCTCCTCTGTTTCATTTGGTGACACTTCCCCTTCTCCATTGCCCCTCATCTATTCCCTAGGGTTAGGGTTTAAATCAAATTGGGCCTTTGGGAATGGTTCTAAGTTGAGACCTCCATGAACCTTGTCCCCTAATGCTAGATGTCAAAAAGTTTTACCTTGGAGAAAAATATTAAGGCCTTTGTAAATTTCTTAGGCTCTTCACTGTAGTCCACTGCATCCTCTTTGTACATCATCATCTTAGTTATCCTACTATTGTTAGTGATTAGTGGGTCTAGTTTGCATTGGTTGGGAGTTCATACCAAATTATTCTTTAAAATTTGTATCCTCCCCTCTCCTTCTTGGTCTTGTTGGTTGGAATTTGACAATGAGAGCCTTATTTGCTCGAGTGCAAGTAATTATTATTTTCTACCAAATCTTGATGGTCGCCCTTCACTATGCTTTTGCAACGATGATGGTTCCATCCCATGCACCCTTATTGGGCCTAATCCTATTGACATGGGCTTTGGCAAAGTCAATGTCATGCCACCATCTAGCCCATACTTCCTCAACCTCCCCTACTTCTTCTTTATCATTGAAACACATGCCTACATCACCATTGTCACCTCTATCATAGATACTTCTCCATGAGGCTCATTAACTTCACTATCACCAACTTCTAAAGACTTGATCATCATGAGAGTCAATTGAATCTATCGATCATATTCTCTTGATACCAAAGGAGCTTGCCAGAATTTTTTCAATTTATCTACATAATGTGCTACTCTTGCTTTGTGAAACAACAGTCAATGAGGGACACTTCTTTTGTAGCTTACAAGTTTTTTTTTTGGATCTATCTTCTTCTCTTGCTTGCAACTCCTACAACCCTGGCTCTCCACTGCAACCCAAGAGCCACAACTTGTATCCTCATGATTATGGAGCTTTCGTTCTTCACTGCTCAAGCAACTATATCATATTGTAGCACTCTTTTGTTAATGGACAACAATAGAATTAATTTGGTGGACAACCAATCAATATGATTTTTTTTTTCTAGCTCTCAATCACTGTTCTAAAAACACTTTGACTCTGCAAACCCTCAAAAACCTCAATTTTTTCTAAAAATATTTTTCTGTACAAATCCTCTGGCTCTCAACCTCTCCTTAGCAAACATTTAAAATTCTAGGTTCTTTTTATTGAATACCTAGAATACAATTTTTGTATTTAAAAGTTCTCTTCAAATCCTTTGGCTCTCAACTATTGTTTTGCTTTCGACTATTGGTAAATGTCAAAGCCCTAATTTCTACATACGGTTATCTATTCGAAGGACTAATCTATGAAGTTTCAATAAACCCTTTGGCTTTTGGTTGTTGCTCCTCAAACCTTCTTACAAGGTTTTTTTAAGTTTTGAATTTGTCTTCTCTTGCTTGCAACTCCTTTTGCAATCCAATCCTAGCTCTCCACTGCAACCTAAGAGCCGTATCTTAGATCATTGTTAGATTGTAAGGTGTAGAACCAAGTATGTGGATATTTTAATTGTTTTTATTGGTGGTAATAGTATAAGTTTTTTTTTTTTAATTATTTAAATATACATTTATAAAGTTAGTTATATATTTTTAATTAGTGAAATACGATTAAAATGAAACAAAAGATATCTACTATACTTTAGATAAAGAGGAAACGAGAATAAGAGCTTTTAACCATCTTCCAGTTTTAGTGGAAATCTTATGCTTTTTTACAACGTTGGCCGCTTCTATACTTGCCAATTGTATTATGTGATCATTCGTAATTGTTGATGGACCTATAGTTGCAAACCTTCATAAAATGTTAGATTATTCCAGATCTGCTTTCCATGTGATCATCACTGGAAATGTCCTTGATCGGAAGCATATGGCCTTACACGTACGTTTCTTAGGTGTCCATTGCTATCTAGATAGATATGGGGAGACGTACCGTAGTTGAATGTGATCTTCCTATACAGGGCCCCCCAAGGAAAACATTGGCACCCCCGCTTTTGCTTTTCTGGGTTCTTCCTTGGCAGAAGGCATATTGGACGTCAGTCCGAATGAATTTGTGGGAACAAAGCACGGAAAACGAAACAACAGGACAGAACTTCAGATGTCTTCAGAAACCTATGAGACATGGTTTGAATGTTGACGACGCCTTAAGAAAAGCCTGGGGTTTAAATGTTGATGATGCTTTAATAAAAGCCTGGAGTTTCAGTTGTATCGAAAATGGAGGTCCGCTGCAAAGTTGGTTACCCTCTGGTCCTTGCTCTTGTATTCTTCGGCAGTTTTTGGCTCTTTAATTCATTGGATCTCAACCTGTTTTCCCTCCCTCAGCTTAATTCTTCCTTTAACGCAACAAAATGGAATAGTTCTTCTTCTGCTTTAAATGGAAAGATGCGTGCGATCCTTGATGCTAACAGGACTGTCTACAATTTAACATCATTTAATGTCACCGAACCGCCGTGGTTGAGGTCGGATAATGGCGGCGTAAAGGAGAATGTCACAGAATTGACAGGGTTGCGGTCGGATAATGGCGGCGTAAAGGAGAATGTCACAGAATTGACAGGGTTGCGGTTGGATAATCATAATAGCTCCGTGAAAGAGGATCAAGTAAGTATTGCCTTGTTTTTAAGCTTGTATGATATTGAATTTCCTAAGGGAAATATTTAACCGCGGACAAATTTTATGGAAGTTTAAGTAGATGCTAAGGGAAAGTATTTAACTGCAGACAAATTTTATGGAAGTTTAAGTAAATATTGCAGTATTTTTGAGGTTGCATGATATGCTTAAGGATACCAGGTATAATTGTGGAACGAAATTCCGTCATGGAAATATTTAATTGCAGACAAATTCTATGGAAGTTTTAAGTAAATAGTGCAGTGTTTCTGAGAATTGCATGGTATGCTAAGGGAAATATTTAACTGAATGCAAATTCTAAGGAAAATATTTAAATGCACACAAATTTTATGGAAATTTAAGTAAATATTGCAGTATTTTTGAGATTGCATGATATGCTAAGGGAAATATTTCTGTGCACATATATTTTATGGAAGTTAAAGTAAATATTGCAGTCTTTTTGTGATTTGCATGGAAGTTAAAGTAAATATTGCAGTCTTTTTGTGATTTGCATTACCTGCTACAAATTTTATGGAGGTTCAAATTAAACATTGGAGTATTTTTGAACTTTGAGGATATGTGAGGAGAAACATTTAACAATAGCTTTATGAATTATATTGCAGAAGGTGAGGAGGCGCGTTATTTCCAAGATCGAATTAGAGCTGAGACAGGCGAGGGCTGCCATAAAGGATGCTGATCGCTTTCGCAACGTCACATTCCACAACACTGTCTACGTTCTACGCGGCGGGATCTATCGAAATGCCTGGACATTTCAGCAGTATGTGGACTGTGGACGTGCTTCACCATTTTGTATTTTAAAAAGTGCTTGAAGAAGTAATACGATGGAACGTTTGTTGTGTGTGTTGGCAGGAGCTATGCCGAAATGGAAAAGAGGTTCAAGATGTTTGTGTATCCAGAGGGAGAACCGCCTCTGGTGCACGGCGGGCCCTGTAAGAGTATTTATTCTATAGAAGGGAGGTTCATTCACGAGCTTGAGATAGGGAATCCGTTCCTCACATCGAATCCGAAGGAGGCTCATGTTTATTTCCTTCCTTTCAGCGTGACGAGGATGGTGGGGTACATTTACAAGAGGGATTCCCATGATATGACGCCCTTGCGGCGCTTTGCCAGTGATTACATCCACGTGGTTGCCAACAAGTATCCGTTTTGGAATCGGAGCCTCGGAGCCGACCACTTCATGCTGTCTTGCCATGACTGGGTATTTCCTGTCCCTCCTCTTCTTTATAGATTTGGTGTATATTTTTACAATTTAATGTAATTTAAGCAGTGTAAAATCTAATATTTGACTTCTATAATGCTAACTTCTTAGGTATAAACATGTCATGAAAACACTGCAGGCAAGTGCGTTTTGATATTTAAACTATTCAATGTCTAAATTTTATTTTATTTTTGGGTAGTAGGAATGGGATGGCCAAGTAAGGGTTAGGACTAGGCCTCAAAGCTGGTGTTTCCAAATTCCTTAATGTTGGACGGCGTGCAAAGACCATTAAAATAAGGTTTTAGTGTCCCTTCGGTGAGTGTTACCCCTTCTCGTATTGTATTGAAGGTCATTGACTGCCAGGGTAGTTCCTTCACAAAGATTGTCCCTCTTAGTTCAATAAATTTTATTTTATTTTTGGGTAGTAGGAATGGGATGGCCAAGTAAAGGTTAGGACTAGGCCTCAAAGCTGGTGTTTCCAAATTCCTTAATGTTGGACGGCGTGCAAAGACCATTAAAATAAGGTTTTAGTGTCCCTTCGGTGAGTGTTACCCCTTCTAGAATTGTATTGAAGGTCATTGACTGCCAGGGTAGTTCCTTCACAAAGATTGTCCCTCTTAGTTCAATAAATTTTATTTTATTTTTGGGTAGTAGGAATGGGATGGCCAAGTAAGGGTTAGGACTAGGCCTCAAAGCTGGTGTTTCCAAATTCTTTAATGTTGGACGGCGTGCAAAGACCATTAAAATAAGGTTTTAGTGTCCCTTCGGTGAGTGTTACCCCTTCTAGTATTGTATTGAAGGTCATTGACTGCCAGGGTAGTTCCTTCACAAAGATTGTCCCTCTTAGTTCAATAAATTTTATTTTATTTTTGGGTAGTAGGAATGGGATGGCCAAGTAAGGGTTAGGACTAGGCCTCAAAGCTGGTGTTTCCAAATTCCTTAATGTTGGACGGCGTGCAAAGACCATTAAAATAAGGTTTTAGTGTCCCTTCGGTGAGTGTTACCCCTTCTAGTATTGTATTGAAGGTCATTGACTGCCAGGGTAGTTCCTTCACAAAGATTGTCCCTCTTAGTTCAATAAAAGAATGTGTATCTTGCTGCGATCAAAGGAATATGGGAAGTCATATACGATAAGGGAAGGTCAGTTGTTTTTGGTTTTGTTCTGTTGGGCAAGCACCCATTATTGTTTTTATAGCAGATGATATAACAGCTTAACATTTTAAGCCATTATTAAAAAAACAAAAATTATTTGAATTTAAATGAATGGAGATAAGAGAAAGTTTGGTTATTTCTGTCAAGTACTGGTTTTGTTTTGTTGGAACGTCCTGTTAATTGATATAATAAAGCCCAGACAATTTTTAACTAATATTTTATTTATTTAAAAAAAACTAATATTTTATTTATTAAAAAAAAACAAACAAACACAGTGATTTATGTATGTTATCATTCGACCTTTTTTGGGGGCACTCCACGTATATGGAAGTAGGCCTAAAGGGATCTTAAAGAACTTATTGGAAAATCAGATTAGCAACTTTCATAACCCTTCTAATGTTGTTTTATGGCAAAAGTTTTAATTTTGTAAGTTTTACTTCCTAACCTTGATGTAGCAGTATAAATTTTTTTTTAATAAAAATTTTTAAATATAAAATTTTAAAAATATATATTTTTAATATAAGAATATTTTTACAATTCAGAGAATGAAAAGTTGGCTAAGAAGGAATATGTTTATTTAAATGAAGATTACAATAAGGTTAAAAAATAAATATAATAAAATATTTATTAAAAAAAGCTTGAAATTTGTAAAAAATGTCTACAACGCATTGAAAAGAGTAGAAATTTGGCTAATGAATATGAGTGATATGAGTTAATATTTAATTATAGTATTGAAAAGATAGAAGCATAATAAAATTAAAGGTTTTTTTTTTTTTTTTTTATAGCGGTAGTATTTGAGTAGAATTTTATTTTGTAAAATGTGTTATTGATTTTTTTATCTAAAAAAATAAAAGGATTTTGTTTAATAAACATTAAAATTATTTAAAGGTATTAGTTTAAGTAGTTAAATTATTCAATATTTAATAGGAGACTTAGGTTCAAATCTTGTCAAACGATACATAAATTATATTTAAGTTTTGTTGTAATATCGCTTTATAGGTCGGACCGTTTCAATCCCATATAACCATTGAAAATGAAAAAAAAAAAAACATTAAAATCCAGACATTTGTTTTAGTAAAATTGAAAAATTTATTTAAAAGTTTTTCAGAGTAATTATAAGATTTTAATGTGAAAAGACAATTGTTTTAACCAATTATGTATTTGAATTAATTTTTTTATTATTATTAGTATTTTTTGGTATACATATTTATATGCATTTCAATTTGAATTTAGAATTGATCTTTTTTAATATGCATTAAGGTTACTCTCACACACAGTATTTAATTTAGGTTTTTGGAAGAAAGTTCAAAGTATAAGTTAAAAATTATAAGAATACACCCATTATGATTTAAAATTGAATTTATGAGAAAAAAACTTAAACTACTAAAACCGATATATTATATAATTTATCAAAATATTAAAAATATTTTTAAAAGGTTTAAACCATGTGAATGAATGTGTAAGGAGTGGATATATGTTCATAAAATATATATATCATGATGGATGTGTACAAAAAAATATTACTGAAATAAATAAATAAATATATATATTTATTTATTTATATATACATTGTTCAAAAATATATACATATATATATATTAAAAATATTTATATTAAATTCAAAACAATATTTCCTTTGATAATATTACAATATATGATATATAAACTCGTATAAAAAACAACAGGTACATAATTGCATAATGATTTTATATTCTATTTGAAATAATTTCATGAGCTTACATTTGGATTTAAATTTTGGGAGTATGTCTAATAATGACAAAGTAGTAGTCTGATTTGAGTCCCCTGATGGTGGAGGGGGACAAAGTAGTAGTCTGACTTGAGTCACCTGATGGTGGAGGGGGACAAAGTAGTAATCTGACTTGAGTCCCCTGATGGTGGAGGGTTATAGAAACAGGAGAAGCAGGGGTTATAAAGACAGCTTCAATAATTTAACCTGTTATTTAAAAACAAAAACCTAAAAAAATATATATATATATATATATATATATATATATATATATAACCCTTATCTAAGTATTAAAGATATTACTGATTCCTTAAAAAAAAAATCATGCGCACAAGTGATAAAAACTTGGACATTCGATGCAAAGATCTAGGCAAACAGGGTGCATAATTACTACCAGCTCTTCTCCTCGTTTTTAGTAGGACTTGGTTTGTTGTAATTTAATGATCTTTATTCTGAACTTGTGATGCTACTAAATAGTAATAGTCAGATGGGTCCTTAGTTTAGATGCTGGAGTGTACGATGTACTGTCTGAAAATGTATTTTTTCTGTGAAATATTGACGAAATTCTGAACATGGAATTTCTTTTCGTTGTTATTTCTTGCAGGGGCCATATGCTTCTATGGCAAATTCATATCTGTACTACAACTCCATTCGTGTTCTATGCAATGCAAACACTTCGGAAGGATTCAATCCTGCAAAAGATGTGTCCCTTCCAGAGGTGAATTTAGAGACAGGCTTAATGACTGGTTTGCTGGGTGGTCAATCTGCTCTCCGAAGGACTCTTCTGGCTTTCTTTGCAGGGCGCAATCATGGACCAGTGAGACCTTTGCTCTATGAGCATTGGAAAGACAAAGACGACGATATACAGGTATACGAATACCTTCCCATGGGAATGTCGTATTATGACATGTTGAGGAAGAGCAGATATTGCTTGTGCCCCAGCGGATATGAAGTAGCCAGCCCTCGAATTGTGGAGGCAATTTACAGCGAATGTGTGCCTGTCATACTTTCTGATCATTATGCGCTTCCTTTCAGCGATGTGCTCAATTGGAATGCCTTTTCTGTGCAAGTTCCATTGTCTGAGATACCCAATCTCAAGACAATACTTCAGTCTATCTCTGTGAAGAAATATGTGCAGATGCAAAGAAGAGTGAAGCAACTTCAGAAACATTTTACAATCAATCAGCCTCCCAAACCCTTTGATTTGTTCCACATGATTATCCATTCCATATGGCTTAGGAGATTAAATGTTCAGATTGTTCAATAAATAAAAGCCAAATATCAATATCAATATGGTAGATTCTCCACAATGTCAACGTCTAAAGCTTGCAGGCAAAAATAAGAATTCAAAAGGGCAGTGAAGGAGATCAATTCAGCTTCTTTGATAATGTGATAGTAGACGGAGTTTACACATTATTTTGTACAAATACCATGGTGAGTGGATGATTTGTAAAGCTTGGCGTCTACTGATCTCCAGAGGTAAGAAGTTCAATAATGAGAGATCATCTAAAGCCACTAACGGAGAGGAAGGTGCAAGAGATTTTTTTATGTGATCCATTCCTTGTAGATAGATAAAGCAAACAAGGCCTTTACTCGAACAACATCCATCAACTAACATTATTTAGCGGGGTCCCTTTTTGTGCATCTCCAACAACATTAACAATGGTACATTTTTTTCTTCTGTTCTGTTCTGTTGCCTGTCTGTAATATTGTAGATCTGACAAGGGTTTGTATGTACCCATTGGTAGCCTATAAATAATGTTGTTATTATCATCATCAACATAAACATCCTGCTCCTCCTCATTATTGTTGATGTTATTGTTATCACTTATCCCTATGGATGTGCCTGAACACAATTCTAGAAAAGTGCTCTAATATAACAACGTTTTGTCCATTTGACATCTTAATTTCTAGTCTTGAAGAGTTCCTGAATTGATTGCTTCAATAACAGAGTTTGGAATCTCCTTCAAGTATGATGCCATCTAATCGCCTTTGTTCTGCTGGGCGCATTTGAACTGTAAGTGCCTCACACTCTGATTGGTTATTTGTTTCCCCTCTGTTATCTTCCGCATCAGTGATGCTGCTTACTATTTGATCTTTCTGATCCCCACATAATCTCTTGCTTCTGCTGGTCTAAGCTTGCCACATGCTGCCCCTTCAAATTTTACTTTTAGCCATCCTCTTTGTCAAGGAAAATCCATTTCAAGCTCTGGTTTTAATCTTCTTGTCTCAATATGTGTCTCTTCTTGCTGATATTCTTCTTTTAAGAGTCCTCTGTATCTCCTCTAAAGCTGCTTGGTGTAGGTTTCATAACTGATCCACCTCATTCTCTTCCCCATTGGAGATTCTTAATTTTTGTTCTCTCCATATGAAATAGGGGAGTAGGGATTTTGCTCTCTCCCATCTCAGTCCATTTTAATTGTGTCTCAGTATGGAATTATCTCCACTTACACATAGATCCTTCTGAGGATGCTCCAAGGGAACTTTAAAATGCATATTTGATTTTACCACATCTGGTTCCCGAATTCACCTTTTGCTAAAAGGTGATCGACCATTTTATTCACCGCTTCATGCACAAAGCACTATGACAGGCCTTGGGATGTTCTATTACTTAAGTTGTCATGCTTCTATATTCTGTTTGGGCATGTTACCCATAATAAACTTTGAATATAGGCCACACCCTGCTTTTACAGATTGACTGTCAATTGAACTGAATATCCTGGGACAGAGTAGAAAGTTGCCTACAATCCATTTTAAAAGTATAATTTCCGGTTTTAGTCCCTTCCCTCCTCAACTCATCTTCACCTAATTTTCTCATCCCTTTATGAATATGAGGATGATTTCTAATTGATTTCAGCTCTCTCTGAAAACGTCTGGAGGAGAAATTTCTTCCATTTCCGTCTTACTGCCCCGTGCATTTCAACATAATACTCACTTTATGAGCCAAAGCAGCTTCAGACATGGTCATATAGCATTCAAGCTTCTGCCTTAAGAGAGGGAGGCAATACCCAAAGGGTCTTTCCAGAATTTTAACTTATCTTCTCATCTGACATGATGTCAGATGTTTAAACTTTAAATTATCACAATTCTGCGGTTAAAACTTAAAAATATATGATACTTCCACATGGCTGACCCATTAGTTTTATTTTAAGTGTGATTGTTTGAATAGGATTCATACTATCCATATACCTGTGTCATAGACTCTTGCCTTAATGCATTTCAACAGAATACTCATTTTATGATCCAAAACTACTTTAAACTTGTTGTATAGGTTTCGAGCTTCTGTTTTCGGAGAGGAAGGCAAGACCAAAAGGATCTTCGAAAATTTTGATTCATATCCTCTCCTGACATCCCATTTCAGATGTTTAAAAACCTCCATATAGCTGACCCATCAGTTCTATTCTTAGTGTGAACATTTGAATAGGACTCATTCTATCCATATGCTTGTCATATACCATTGCTGCACATTCTGTCCTGTCTTTCATAGATTCTCCAAATTACTTATGCTTCCAGAGCTTTCTTGCTCCTCCTTCCATTTGCTTGATAAACGTAACTTTTCCATAGCATAAATGGGATCTTTGCTACCCTGTGTTTTGCAAGAAAACACCTTTGGATTCTTGGATTCTCACAATGCAATCCTGGATCTTTGTTGGCTTGCTTGATAAACATAAGTTTTCCATAACAAAACTGGGATCTTTGCTCCTCTGTGATTTGCAAGAGAAAACACTTTGGATTCTTGAGTTCTCACTATGCCATCCTGGACTTTGTTGGAATTTGAATTATAAACCAACAAAAAACAATGGTTAGATACATTTTCGTAGTATCAAGAGCTGCTTTATCTCAGGGGTGTCCATCACAATGTAGAGATTTGAAGTTGAGTTGCACTCAGATGATTGCATCCCATTGTAGACAATCTTCACACTTTATTAATTTCTTAAATTTGGAAATAAATATTGTTTGTTGATATTTTCGTGTGCACCTAGTTACAGCGGCTTAAAATTTGATTCTTATAGAAGATTTTGTAATAATACTAGTAACTCTTTATTAGTAAATTTACATTGCATATATGCAACCTTCTTGTTTAAAGGGGATTGAACTCTCTGTCATACTCTTACAAATGTAACACACGCTATAGCCTTTTGGATATTATTATTATTATTATAGTAGTAGCAATAGTAAAATCACTAATACTGTTTGGATGCCCCTACCTTTTAGTGGGTAAAATTACTGATACCGTTTGGATGCATCTGCCTGTTAGTGGGTCCAGAATCCTATTTCTTATGTAGTAGTGACTAAAAAAATCAGTTATGTAAGTTAGGCCTGGTTATTTTCTTGTATATTAACTGTGTATAAAGAACAAGAATTGAAGTCTTCGCTGGTAATACAGCCGAAGCAAAGTAATGAGGTCAAAGACTTTCTTTAGCAGAGTGGAAGGATATTGGGGAAGATAAAAAGAAGCAAGGATGTTGTCAAGTTCAAGGTGAGGTGTAAGAAGTACCTGAACACTGTGCATACATGACTTGGGAGAGGCCGACATCCTCAAGTAGTCTCTGCCACCAGGTTTGTTTCTACAACCCTTGTTCTCTGACTGGATTAGTCATGTGACTTGTAGTTGCAAAGGCTGTAATCTAAAGATTAGCAATCAGGAGTCTCTTCATTTGGGATGCATTCACTTGTTTGACGTTGAGTGCTGTAAAGCAGAAGTTATTTTATGTAGCTTCTGTGGCTTTCTACATGTAGTTGATTGATTGCTTGTTTTGTTTTTATTTTTTCCATTTACTT
This sequence comes from Wollemia nobilis, assembly GCA_028583015.1. Lineage (NCBI taxonomy): Eukaryota > Viridiplantae > Streptophyta > Pinopsida > Araucariales > Araucariaceae > Wollemia > Wollemia nobilis. The sequence continues at coordinate 1,333,248 of JAQPPZ010001836.1, read as the reverse complement.
TGCTCTTACTATTGCAGGTTTGACCGGTCATGACCTTTAAGTTATTATATTATGTCAGGCAACAGGTGCAAAGAAGCTTAGACTACGGTTTACAAATGCTGAGAATGCAAGAACTTCATGAATCTTCTTGAGATGTATTAGATGTTTTGCTCCACGTTTTGATCACAATTAATGGAATTTTAATTCCTGAGTTGAGCTTTTTGTTAGATGTTTTGCTCGAGGTCTTCATCCCAATTATTGGAATTTTAATTCCTGACTTGAGTCTCGCATACATTTTAACAAGAATTTAGATTTTTATTTTCACCCCTTTTATGTCTAGAATTTGTAGTTGTGTTTGATAGTTTTTGTTTTCATTACATTGCTTGAGAATTCATTCTTTTGCAAGAGCAACTTCAACTACGCTGCCTTTGGCTGTTTACGTGTTAAAAAAATATCGTGTGTTTCATATCTTTTGGAATTTAACAGGCAGCTGGCTGTGCCTAGCTTCAGAAGCCTATATTCTGCTTAATGTTCAGGTATGATGTTAGCTTTAGAAGCCAATATTCTGATTTATTATCAGGAATGGTGTTAGCTCAACAGAAGAGTGCCACTTTACAATTCAGTTATTTTATGTGCAAGATTGAGGAGATATCGGGGTAGGTCTTAGGGTTTCATTCATCAACTGCCACATATTTTATCAACTTACAAGGAAGCTTTTTATAAGCATATAGCTTTGAGGATTTGAACAATATCTTGTTCAATAATCTATTATTCTCTCTACACAAGAACTAGCATGTAAACCAAAGGTAGGGATCCACGAGAAGCTGTTAGGGATTATACTAAAGTAGTATATAGATCATTGTCAGTATCAGGGAAGAAACTATTCAACATAGGTACCCTGCCCCATTTCATTGAAAAGGTGATATCAGATGTATTATTTTTTTAATTCAGTGGCTACACAGGTGATTCATGCAACTAGAACGAGGCCCTGTTTGTCTCCAGATCAATTTTCAGGGTTGCAATTACAAATAAATTAAAATGTAAATAATTTTGTAATACACAGAGATTTAAAATATCATAAGATTTTTCTCCCTGTGTGAGGATATGCGAATTACTACATAATTGCATGTGCTCGCATAGACTAGTTGTTTTCTTATAATTCTCTTATCAAGGTCATGGCCTATCCCCGGGTTTTGTTGATGCCTATTTTCTTGTATTGATTATCATCCAAACCGTAGTGGAATGTTGCAACCTTTGGATAAGTTGGTCATTCTATTATGTCATATTTTATACCAAATCTGAATTATTATTCTGTTTATATCTAAATTTTTTTAACAACAAATCATACCCTTTTAAAACCTGTAACCCAAAAGATAGGTTCGTTCATTATGATTCTCAGAGTGCTTGCTAGTGAAATACAGAGACTGTAATTTACATATATATCTATATATAATTTGTTGCATGATTGTCCAGTACTTGCTAGTGGAGTGCACCAGCTCTGTATAATATATATATATATATATATATATATATATATATAAAATTTCTTGAAGTAATGCGAAGTAGGATGAGTGTGACTGTCCAGTGCTTGCTAGTGGAGTACACGGGCTCTCTAATATATATATATAATTTGTTGAAGTAATGCGAAGTAGGATGACTGCAGCCCAGGACATATGTTACTGTTTTTTTATGTATCACAAAATTTATATATATATATAAATTTTGTTGAAGTAATGAGAAGTAGGATCAATGTCATCTAGGGCAGAGCAACATGGAACCTCTAGAATACAAATTTAAGTCATCATGAAATACCATCGACATTAAAATGTTTTATATATATTTTACTTTTATATTAAAAATAACTTTCTTTAATATCATTAGAATTAGGATTATGATATGAAAACTTATGGCATTGTAAAATATTTTAGCTAAAATTCATGTTTTTCCAAGTTTGTTATGGACTTTATGATTATGGTCATTGAGTTTGATGAGTTGGAAAAGTTTAATTGTTGAACTCATAGACACCAAGTGGTTTACAACTTGCCATATCAATCAATATACCACCTTTCATGTTGATTCTCATATCAACTATCAAATCAGATATACATATTATAACATTGTTTGCCATGTCATGCACCACACCAATTGTATGGACTACCATACAATCGAGTGCCACATCATTAATATGTATTAATAGTAAGGACTAGGATTGGATTTATTGATATAAACTCAATTTAGCAAGATGGTATACTTATCTTCAATTATGGGGAATGACATAAACAAAATTCCAAAGTTAGCTATGAAAGGTAAACTTCTGGCCATCTTCTGATTGTTGAAACATCCAAGTCCAATATTTATTGTCAGTGACCCCATATGCTTTATTCAGAAAGACACATAATTATTAGATTTGTTAATTGTCTGATTAGACTTTTCTTAGGCCCGGTCCACCAAGGTGATCAATATAAAACACAAACGTTTAAAACTTATGTCTCCAAAGTTAGCTATGAAAGGTATAGAAAAAGAATAATAATTTATTTTAACCGTCAACCTTGCAGTGATTATATGGTTCACCCTACTGTTATATTCAGTTTTCTTTGGCCCATGTGAGTCTTTGCTTGCACTCTCAGACTCATATCCATACTGTGAGATGTTATTTTCTGATTCGAGGAAATGTCCAACCTTACATAAAATAAAATTTTGAGCTTTTTCATTTATTATAGAATCACGAGCTGCAATTATTTTGAGTGAGATGCTATTTTCTGGGGGGGCGTGTATCTTGTTTAGCAAGATTTGTTCTGGATTTGTTTTAGAGGTTTGAAGGCTCTTTTTTGGTATGATTTTTGGATGGTTTTTCTACAATTTTATCTATGTTTCCTCATCTTCAGGAGTTATGTAACTGTTTCTTGGCTGCCAGTTGGTACAGGGTGATGGATTATAAAGTTGCCAAAAGAGTTGGGCAGGTGGAGGTAGTTCAGTGGAAAGATCCTAGAGATTGGTCGGTTGGTGTTCTGTTCAGGATAGAGAAGATTTAGCTCGTATTTTGGCTACTAGGGAGTGCTCTTTTTTACAAGATGATAATATCTTGGCTTGGGGTCCGGATCCTAGAGGGGTTTTCTCGATGGCTTCTGGTTACCATGTTTTAGATAGACAGCATTTTGGGGATGAGGAGGTTCCTTGGTGGAAACAGGTTTGGAATAAGGTTTTCTGACCCAAATTCAATTTCTATATGTGGTTGGCTACTCGGAACAGATGTCCTACCTGGAGTAATCTCCAAAATAGAGGTTTTCAAGGCCTTTCATTTTGTTTCCTTTGTGAGAATAGCGACGAATCTATAGGGCATTTGCTCTTACAGTGTTCGTTTGCGCGAGAAATTTGGCATCTTTGGGGAAATTTGGTATTTGCTTTTCTCTTGATGAGTTCTGGAAGAGTTTAGGAAGACCTCCTACTAAGGCTTTCTTTTTTCAAGTTGCGTGAAGTGTTGAGCCCTCATGTATTATATGGCAGATTTGGCTTGAAAGAAATCGAAGAATTTTTTAAGGTAGGAAGTTAATTGTTTATCAGACTTGGCAGAGGATTATTGGTATGATCCAAGAAACCGTTTCTTCTAAATGTCATATCAGTCTTCCTTTGGAGCAGTCTGATATTTTGATGATGCATGACTTGAGTTTAGTGGAGAATGACCCTTATCCTTCTTTATCAGTCGAGAGGAGAGGCCTAAATCAAAAAGTGCAGAGAGATGGCAAATGGCATCCTTTGCCTCGTGGGGTGTTTAAGATTAATACTGATGGCTCTTCCATAGGGAATCTTGGCCATGCAGGTATTGGTGGTATTGGGAGAGATAGTAATGGTGCAACTCTTTTCATTTTTTCTGTTACAAGGGGAAGGGGAAGCAGACTAATAATTATATGGAGGCCCTTGCTATTTATTTTGCTTTGGAAAAAAGTTATGCTTTGGGATGGCGAAAGATAATCTGTGAGTCGGACTCTCAGATTATTATTAATTTATTGAAGACTCATAATCTTTCTAATGTTCATTAGTAGCTGGCGTTAGTGGCTTCACAAATCTTTCAAATTTGTTGGCATCTGAAGTTTATTTCCTTTATTCATATTCCGAGGGAATGGAATGGTGTGGCTGATTGCTTGGCAAAATGGGCTTCCGAGTTTCAGGAAGACTGGAATGTTAGGGAATTGGATCAACTTCCATTGGATTGTTCTCATCATCTTACTAATTCGCTTGCTGCATATATACCTGGTTGAGGCTGTTGTTTGTTGGGTGTCATTTGGTCAGGTACTCGGTGGTATTGGGGTCTCTTACTTCTAACCTTGTAAGGGTTATTGTTATGGGATTGTGGTATAGAGGGTCTCTTTTTTCTAACCCTTACAAGAGTTATTATTATAAAATTTTCTGTAAGATTTATTGATTCAATAAATTTTTACCAATAAAATAATAATAATTTTTTTTATTGAGTAAATATTTCTTATACATATACATATCCGCAGTGAGGGTTGAACCCGAGTCACATCACCAATAATGCAAGTGGCATCCGTAGGAGTTGAAAAAAAAATAATAATTACTAAAACTTAATTTATCTGCGATTTAAAAATATTATCATTAATTAATATTTATAACTCATTATTAAATATTATCATTAATTAATATTTATAACTCATTATTAATAGTTGTTTCATGGTTTGCTTGGTGGGTGCTATTTATGCATTAATATTATCTAAAAAATTATTAAAATTAAAAATATATATACTCATATCAAATGTCATAAGTTGAAGCCGTTGAAACTGTGGACTTCTAAAAATACGTGGAGTTTTAGAGGAGACTTACAGTGTTTATCAATCATTATATATGGCATCCTATGAAAGTGACTATCATATCAAATGTCATGCGTCTAAATTATTGAATTGTTTTAATTTGATTATTGTGAAATATTTTTATGATCAAAGGTTGAATAATCTTCTTTCAATCATGATTCTTCGTAAAGTTGAGAGTTATATTTATCAATAGAGAATTTAACACAAAGTCACACCCACCTCGTCACACACTCGCCCACACATGTAGTTTCAACCTTAGACCCACGCACCGTGGTTTCAACCTTAGACCTCTTTTAAAAAAGAAGACTTATAAATATTATAATATATATTAATTAATATATTTGACCTCATGAAAGTGACTATTAAGGTTTAATATGAACATGAGTTTAAGCCATTGAAATTGTGGACGAGGAGACTCATAAATGTTATAGTATTTATTAATTAATATATTTGACCGTATAAGAGTGGGCTATTAAGGTTTAATATGAACATGAGTTTAAGCCATTGAGATTGTATTGTGGACGAGGAGACTCATAAATGTTATAGTATTTATTAATTAATATATTTGATGGTATAAGAGTGGACTATTGAGGTTTAATATGAAAATGAGTTTAAGCCATTGAAATTGTGGACGAGGAGACTCATAAATGTTATAGTATTTACTAATTAATACGTTTGATTTTATTAAAGTGCTTATTTAAAGTGTTATATTTTAAAGGAATATTATAGTGGTATGTTATTAAATTATTTGTTAGGTTATCTAGGGAGGTCGTTAGTTGTATCACCTGCTATACTTCACCTTCCTTCGGCAAAAAAAAATTGGATAATATCATCTAATACATGTGGTGGTCATTTCAATGTATTTAATTATTAAAATATTATATGGCATTAGTTTAAATGGTAAAAAGTAATAAGGGTTCTTTAATCTAGTTTCAAATATGCAATTTATTGAAATAGTGAGATGATATAGTGATAATGTAATATAGTATAGTCATGTCAATTTTATATCTAAAAAATAATGAAAAATTATAAAAGTGACATGGTGACAATATAATATAAATATAGCTATGTCAATTTTATCTTTAAAAAAGTAATAGAAAAATAATAATAAACATGACATTAGTTTTAAATGGAAAAAAAAAAATAATATAGGTTCTTTATTCATGGAGAGATCTAGTTTCAAATATTTAATACTATTGTATGATTTATGAATTTTTTTTTTTTTTAAATTTAGTTAGGGTGAAAAACTTTTACGAAGTTCAAGGTTGGGCATCTTCATTCCACCGTGACTTCTTATAAAGGAAGAGTTGAGCTTATCACACAGAGGGAGGTCATCAGTTGTATCACCCATTATACTTCACCTTCCTTTCAACAACAACAAAAAATTGGACAATGTCATCTAATATATGTGGTGGTCATTTAATGTATTTAATTATTATAATATTATATGGCATAGTTTAAATGGTAAAAAGTAACATGGGTTCTTCAATCTAGTTTCAAATATGCAATTTATTGAGATAGTGGGATGATATAGTGATAATGTAATATAGTATAGTCATGTCAATTTTATATCTAAAAAATAATAAAAGTGATATGGTGACAATATAATATAAATATAGCTATGTCAATTTTATCATTAAAAAAGATATAGAAAAATAATAATAAACATGACATTAGTTTTAAATGGTAAAAAAACATTATGGGTTCTTTATTCATGGAGAGATCTAGTTTCAAATATTTAATATTATTATATGATATAAAAATATATTTTTTTAAATTTAGTTTGTGTGTGAAACTTTTACGATTGAAGATCAGGGTTGGGCATCTTCATTCCACCGTGATTTATTATAAAAGAAGATTTGAGCTTATCAATAGGGAATTTAACACAGCCCTTGGACATCCTCATCCCACCACGACATCTCATAAGGGGGAGAGCTTAACTTATTAATAGGAAATTTAACACAACCCCAACGAGTTGAACCTTGGACCTCCCAAGAAGAGTCAAAGCCTGTGCCAGTTGCGATATTCTATGAGACATGATTTATGAAAATATTAATATATTGAATTATATGATATTAACTTTGAATTATGTTAAATTATTAACCTAGTTTTCCGCTAAGTGTTTGTCAACTTGAGATCGATCGTTCTAATTTTGAGCCCCTCCAAATCCCCCTCCTTGGAGTAAATACTTACCAAAACGAATCATATGGAAAAAATCTTTGTATATAGAAAAAAAAACATTAGTTTAAATCAGTAAAAGTAATATGGGTTCATCACGAAGAGACCTTGTTTCAAATATGGAATTTATTGAAATAATGAGGTGATGTAGTCATAATTGAATATGGGTATAGTCATGGACAAAGGTAGTAGATTGAACGGTTTTTCATTGAATTTTTTGAGACCTTGTTTCAAATATGGAATTTATTGAAATAATGAGGTGATGTGGTCATAATTGAATACGGGTATAGTCATGGAAAAAGGTAGTAGATCGAACGGTTTTTCGTTGAATTTTTGCCAACTTGATCTAGATGGGTTCAATCTCAAGCCCCTCCTCCTCACTTGGAGTAAAAATATTACCAAGGTGGGATGGGGGTTATAATGGTAATTTTTTGGATTCAAACCGTTTTTGTGGAGATAATATGATGAAATGAAATGAAATATTTTAATTACGTCTGCGAGACCCAAATATGGTCTATGGAACCTCAAATATGGAAGTACAATTACTCAAGTCATATCATATGATCTTCAATATTTTTGAGAAGGTTGTTCCTTCTCCTGCTAATTTGGGTTAGCAATTTTTCAACTTTTTTTATTTTACTGTCTTTAAATAACTTTGCCATAGACTCGTTCCCAAGTGTTTCTTTGTATTTGCCACGGGTATTTGAAAAATTGAGCATTTATAGATGAAGTGTTCCTCTGTCTCTACTACTCCTATGTTGTATAGAGTACATATCCTTTATTCCCATTGTTCTTTGGGCGTTGTCCATCTCTCTGTTTCACATCTAAGCCTATGAGAGCTAGTCCTTATTTGAGCAATGAGGTTTTTTTCCTTCCACTTTATTTCAACACCTAAATACCCTTTTTCCTTGTGGTCATATGTTGGATTATATTTTGCAATATAATATTGTCTTTTCCTGCTTGCATTTTTCCACATTCCACTTCTGAAATTTTCATTCGCATAATATTTTATGTCTTTGTTGACATTTGGGCATTCATTTATGTTGATTTCCCAACATTTCATCCATTTATTATTTTGTTTCATCCATGTATTATTTTTCCTATGCAACTCTTCGTCCCTAGCTGCCCTAGGCCATCTGTCATTTTTCATGTTTTCTATTTTTTTCAAGTAACATAACAACTTGGTCATAGCAATTGCTTCTAAAGGAAACAATCCAGTTTCAGCTAGAATAATTTCATAAGGGGTTGTGGCCTTAATCTCGAGAAAATTTGTGATTAGATATTTTTGAATCCTTTCTATTTACCTCCATTTTACATTTTGCATTTGTTGTGCCACTAGCCCACACCTCGCAACCATACAAAAAAACTTGTGTAACAAGTAGGCCAAATAAGACCTTGGTGGTCTTCCAGTCCCACAACTCAATATTCTTACACCTATTTTGAAGTGCATATAGTGCTCTCCAAAAAATTTGAGTTCTTTTCATCCTACATGTATTCCAATTAAGTTTATCATGAAAGTCTATGCCCAGGTATTTGTATTCTACTACTACCTTAAGTGGTTTTCTTGCAAACTAAAATTCAAATTGTTGCTTCTTATTTTTTGCTGAAAAACCATAATTGTTATTTTGCTTGTGTTCACCTGCATCCCAACTTCCTTACAAAAGAGTTCTAGAGCTCGAAGGTAATCTTCTAGATCTTTGGCTGTTTTGGCCACAATAATTACATCATCTAAATAAATGAGGAGTTTCACCACATAGTTAGCTAAGTGCACACCCTCTCCCCCAAATTTGATTATCCATTCTTCTAACTTGTCAATGTATAGCCCAAATAAGGTCAGAGATAGAGGGTAACCTTTTTTGATACCTATATTACTACCAAAACATTAAAATAACCATTCCTGTGTTCTAATTTTAGCCTTTACATGCTCATATAGTTTGTGAACTACTGCCCTGTAGTGAATTGGAACCTCTAGCTCTTCCATTATGCTCCATAATTTTTTCCTTGGCACTGTGTCAAAGAACCTCTAGCTCTTCCATTCCACTCCATAATTTTTTCCTTGGCACTATGTCAAATACCTTTTTGAAGTCTACAAAACAACAAAAAGCCTCATAATGCTCATGAAGACTGTTGTTATTTTCTCTTAAAAAATATTATATATAATTATATCTTAAAAAAATTAATGGAAAAATAATAAAGGTGGGGTGGGAATTATAGTGGTAATTTTTCGGTTCATGGAGATAATATGATAAAGACTTGTTGATTTCTCTTAAAAATATTATATATAATTATATTTAAAAAAATAATAATGAAAAATAATAAAGGTGATATGGTGAGAATGTAATATAAATATAGTTATGTCAATTTTATATCTAGAAAAGTAATAGTTTAAGGTGATTAAAAATAATATGAGTTATCAAATCAGAAAAATATGGGTTATTATCAGCCATATCTAAAAATAAAAATAAAAATAATATAAGTTCTTTATTCATGGAAAGATCTAGTTTTAAATATTTAATATTATTATATAATTTATAAAAATATTTAAAAAATATGATATAAGGTACTTCACACAAAAGTCTTAGATTCCAATTTTATTAGGTTTTATATTGTAAAGTTAAGGTTGGTATCTCACATGCCAATTACAAACATTGGCTGAAAACATTCTAGAACAACTAATAGATTGCATGTAATGAAATGAAATAGGCTAAGTTGAAAGATGATAATGGATACGATAAAAAGTAATTTTGTTAATGGTTAGGTGGATTGGTAAGTGTAAGTGTGTTTGGACACTTACCAAGAAGAGACTTAGGTTCAAATTTTGGGGGAAGTCAACCCTTTGTAAAGGTAGTAGTTTGATCTAAATCCTTTGAGTGTGCACCAAATCGACGATGATGGTATGAACCTTGAGTAATTGATGGTTCCCATTTCATGCTGGGTTACCCAAAAATGAGATGGTGGGTTTGTTGGTGCAGTCCCTATGGTTTGAAATCCTTTGAGTGTGCATCATACCGACAATGATGGTACGGACCCCGAGTGATCGACGATCCCCATCTCACGTCGGGTTACCAAAAAATGAAACAATTGGTTTGTTTGTGCAGTCCCTGTGGTTTGAACCCTACGCTAGCCAGTTACTAAAAATAGTGGTTGTTGCCAACTCTCCTATGTACCCAAAAAAAATATAGTTTATGGTAATGAAATAATATATATATAAGAGTTGGTTACATCCATACTATTATTAGTAAATGTCATGTACATGGTTAAAACCAAAGGGTTGTTCCCAACAAGTTTATACCACTGAGGGGGACTACCGATCACTTGGATTTGTACTATCATTATCAGTTTGGCATGCACTCAAAGGATTCAGATCAGACTACTACTTTGCAAAAATTACCAATCCATTGGAATACATGGTCATAATAAAATAGTATATTATTATTATACTGTTATTGAAATACCATTGGAATACATGATCATAATATGACATGGCAAGGCTTCTCTAGATTCTAGACCTCATATTACTAATTAGGAAAAATATCACTGAATATATCTAGATAAATAGGTTAAATATTCTTGGAGCTCAGAGATAAAAAGGTTAACCTTATTTTTTAATTTGATCATCTATGTGAGCATGGCATTGTAGTTGCTCAACCTTGTGAGTTTATAAGTGCTTTAGCTTTGGATTCATTAAATAAATAGCCTACTCCATTGACCTTTTTTATTTGGATTATTTTGATGGCATTCATGTTATATAATATGATTATGGATTTGTTAGTTGTTAAGGGTATTTGTAGCAAATCCTAAGTGAATATCCAAAGATGTCATGGGAGAGGGAAAAATAACATAGCCCTTGGTCACCACATGACCACCCTTTTAGCCTAGGCTAGGGCCACCTCACCCTACTCTACCCTTTGATTAGCCTAACCTCCACCTCACTCTACTCTAACTCAGGACCCTTTTCTACCTTAACTCTTGCTCCCCTCATTCCCATGTTCATTCAATGCCATAAATGACATGAATAATTTATTGCCCATCTTCATTGAAGGCATTGACACTCTCCATTCACATGTCATAAATGGGGTGAAGACTTTCCTCCACCCATGCATTTATGAGGCATGGTGCACCCATGCCCATTTATTGCATATGGATGGGTGAGGACTTTCCTCCACCCAAGGAAATTCATGAGGTATGGTGCACACCTCCACCTCATAGGCCACCTCACAAGACACCTCAACCCCCCTAACCTTGGCCAAATTCTATAAATAGAAGGCCATTTACTTCATTTCAAAAAAATCAAACATTTGCATAACAAAACTCTGCAAAAATTACTCTAGTCCCCATTGCACTTAAATCCTCATTATTGTCCACCTCCATGGATGCTTGCATGTGCCTCTTGTTGCCCCTTTTTGTATTGTAAACTACTCACAAGTGCAAAATTAAGGCGATGACCAAACTTGGGTAGGAGCTTCCATAGAACCACTACTTCGAAAGAAGCTTATGTATAACCAAACTAGATCAAACTATGGGGTGGGTTGTGATTGACAACATAAACTACACCCCTGGTGTGGTTCCTATAGGAAACTTGTTTTAGATAAGTATAGTCCAACAACTCAACAATTTAGGTAACTTATACTATTTTCTTTTTTTTTACTCACTTCAACAATGTTATCATGTAATATATCAGCTTCTCTTTAGTTTTATATTCTATCAATCAAGGTCTAATTAAGACAGGACCATAGGTGCTACTAACCTCTTTATTTATATTGTGTAGGTTTAGAGGATCTATGTAGCTAACAATGGTACCTATGTAGTAAACCCACTCCCTTAAGGTGCTTGCAAAAAACTTTGGTGCCATTACTGGTTCACTGGAAAGAGGGTTTCCTTCTTGGAAGACCCCTATTATGGCCCATGGGGTAAATCTTGTAAAAGGACTCATTTTGTAATACCCTTTAATTATCAACGAAATGACATGCTTTTTATGAGTACAAGGTTCTTCCTTTTAACTATGTCAACTGGATAATATGAAGAATATTTTACCATAAGACTAATTTTCCTTATACTATCATCAACGTTAAATAGGATTTGTAGGATGATTAGGCCCTTGGACTACTAGTTTGTTTTAATTTGTATCATTGTTGAAGTATTTTACATTATTTTTTACATGCTTAATGTACCCCCATGGTATATTCATGGTACATTTGTAAATAATAGATTAGGATTGATTCTATAGTTTAGAGTGTGATTTATATTTCCCTCTTTATGTAAGTATGAATGTGCAGAAAATGCACAAGTGTCATGTAAGTTAGAGTGCAAGTATAGGTTGAGTAAATGTGCACAAGTGTCTTGTATGCAAGAGTGCAAATATGTAATGTAAAGATGTGCACAAGTGTCCTAGATTAGGTGTGCAAGTTATAGAAGTGTAAGAGTCATGTAAAGGTGTGCAAGTATTATAGATTCAAGTGTTCATCAAGTATGCAAGTGGCAAGTAGATAAGCCAAGAGTCATGAGACTTGGCATATGAAGAGTAATAGTCAAGTATCCAAAGAGTCACATTACTGTGGCTATATTATGGAGGCAATTCCCCATTGAGTTAAATAAAAAAATATCATAGAGATTTTTATCTAATTGTATGAAGTAGATGAGTAATAAACCTTATATACATTTTGAGCAGTTAATATTATAATATGTTCTTCATGCATAGTACATGAATGATTTAGGCTATTTACATTCATATTTTAGCATATTACTGAATGTTATTTCAATTAATATAAACCTTGATCTACATATTAATTTGTGTTAGGTAAGCCTATTAAAATATTTCAATTATACATAACTATAAACACATAATCAATTGGCTAAGTTTAGCCAAATTAATAATATCTAACAAATAGGCGGATCATTATAACAAACTAACAATCCACTACATAGGAGATTACAGATATTACCAAATAAGGTAATAATAACTCTAACACCCCCTTATTACATTATTTGGGAAAACATATATAACTCTCCCATTAATGTGAAGGAGAGAAAAATGAAAGATGCTCTTGTGTTGGCTCTAGCTTTGGCTTTGGCTCTAGCTCATGGCTCTAGTTCTAGCTCTAGGTGCACCTTTGGATGAGTACCTCTGGGTCTGATGGCCAATCGAAAGTCAGTATGATCTAGTTTGGCCTATCAGAGGCTATCTGCCTCAGATCGAGTCTATGTTTTATCTGTAACAATTCAAAGTCCTCATTAGCCTTTTGTGTGATCCGTGTCACAGATGTGTCTTCACATGTTGTCAACTGTAACATCACTACCAAGTGGGTCTTGTCTAGATTCAAGTCTGGACCACATATCAAGAATTCAATAGATCCTAGGTTCTATCAAACTACGATTCAAATCAACCAAGTTGGGATTCATGTCACCCAAGTATGTTAGGATACCTATCATATCTGCAAGTCACAATCCTTATCAAAAGTTTCAAAGTCGACAGTACACTCCATGTTAAGGCTAACTCATATCGGGTCATCACCTCTAAATCTATCAAAGGTCTCCAGGATCTATGCAATCATATCGCTAGATCTATAGTGTGATCACCACCTGTATTTAGGGTATTGCATGGGAATATCAGATCCATCCAGAATGTCAGGTCTCATTCAAATTCGTCAGCGTTAACAATAACTATAGGTCTATCCACAGTGGGGTCTATGCACCTCCAGGTCCCATCAATCTATCGATAGTGGTCCTCATATTCAGTGATGATGATTGAGATCATTGTTTGCGTTGAGTCCTAGTCACATTCAGATTTAACATATAGAGTTCGATTGAGGATACACCACATTTGCACCAGTGTTAGAAGCTATCGTCGAAACCATTGGCTCTTATATCGAGATGTCTAGACAAGATTCCACCTTCAAAATGAAATAGTAAAACAAAATAGGAATTCCATATTGATCACCAAATCAAAGTAACAATATTCCACCTCCAAAATGAAATAGCGAAATGAAATAGGAATTTTGCCTTGATCGCCAAATTAGAGCAAAGCGATCCTCCTGCTTTGATGCCAATGTTAGGTAAGCCTATTAAAATATTTTAATTATACATAAGTATAAATATATAATCAATTGGCTAGGTTTAGCCAAATTAATAATCTCTAACAAATAGGTGGATCATTATAACAAACTAACGATCTGCTACGTAGGAGATTATAGATATTACCAAATAAGGTAATAGTAACTCTAACAATTTGCTCATATTTTCCTACTCTTGTTATTATCTTGATCTTTATATATTGTGGATATTTTATATTGTATCCTATGAGATATAACCGATGATATTCTATGGTAGTATAAGGCTTCAAAAGTCATTAGTGGTATCAGAGCTACCATCAGACTCTATCTAGATTGATAGAGTTTATTTTTAACCACTATTATAAATTGACTTTGTCCACATTTGACAAGGTTGATTAAGAGTATGTCTACTTTAAAGGTAGTGAGACTCAAACTCTAAAGATCATATAGAGTAGAAAGCTAGATTATTTCCACAATTAAAGAATAACCAATGAAGATCAAGACTCAACTATATTTTTTCAAGGCTATAATAAACCCTTGACATTGGAATTTGAGATTTAGGTAATGTTGGCATTAAATGCCTATGTAATCACATATTTGTAATATGGGAAAAAGTCCAAGGATGGGATATCAATGTGTATGTAAGAATGAGGTGTCACCTTGCATGCATATGTGAGTTGGCAACGACATATGCTAGGGTTTGTCTTATAGAAGATGCAATGTAATATTTATTTGAGATTGCTAATGGAAAAAATGAAATGTCTAAATATCCCCTAATGAGGGGTTTACCATTGTTATTCTATTGTTTTGAGAATATTTTTATGTTTGTATATTTATTCTGCTACTCCTTGTTGTGTTTAGCTCTCTTCATTTGGTATCAATACCATGTTTATATTTAAAATTTGGTATCAAAGCCAATGGTCTTGAATCTAAGCAGTTTATGGTATTATATGAAGAGATATTATCGTTCTTTCTTTTGTGATTACATTCAAGATTAATGATTGTTCATGATAGGGTTTGATATTCAAATCTTAATGAGCTTCGATAACAAATATGGTGAGATTTGACAACAATAGATCTGGTGAGCTTCAACAATGACAAATCTGGTGAGCTTCAACAACGATAAATTTGGTGAGCTTTGAAAATATTAGATCTAGTGAGCTTCAAATCTTGATGATCTTCGATAACAAATATGGTGAGATTTGATAACAATAGATCTAGTGAGATTCAACAATGGCAAATCTGGTGAGCTTCAACAACAATAAATTTGGTGAGCTTTAACAACATTAGATTTGGTGAGCTTCAACAATGATAAATCTGGTGAGCTTTGGCAATAGTAGACCTTGTGAGATTTAACAATGATAGATCTAATGAGCTTCAATAATGATAAATATGGTGAGCTTTAGTAGTGGCAGATCTAGTGAACTTCAACATCGATAGATCTGGTGAGATTTAGAAATAACAAACTTGGTGAGCTTTGATAGAGATAAACTTGGTGAGCTTTGATAACGATAGACTTAGTGAGCTTTAATAACTATGATCTAGTAAGCTTTAATAATGCTAGATCTAGTGATATTAGATAGTGTTAGTTCTGATGAACAAATGTAAGGGTTTATGGCTTGTAGTAGATCTAAGTGTATTTTGCAAAGTTGCTAAAAAATGTCTGATATGGTTTATTGGTTGTACCACAAATTTTGGGTAAGTATTAACTACTGTAATTGGTGTAGCTTGTACCTGAAGAAGCTACTATAACTAGTGTGGTTGGATTATTAGCTACTATAACTGGTGTAGCTTATAGGGTTATTAATGCTACTACAATTGGTGTAGTTATGTCAAAAATAGACTAGTGTGGATGCTAGTGGTGGTTGCCTAGTGTAATGTTCTCAAAGTTAGCTCTAGTAATATTTGTAATGTTTTAAAAGTGGTTGTCTAAAATTTTTGTTACCTTTTTAATATATGGTTGAGGGTATCAGGTGAATATAATGTGTTTATAAGGTTGGAGGTAGCTTGTAAGGTGGATAGGTCTTGGAATGACTAGATATAGCTGGTGGAATTTATAGGCCTAGAGGTTGGTAGTAACTAGGTTAAGGCTACTTGAAAGGACTAGTTTTAGCTTGTGCCCATGAAAGGTTGTGTCAAAAATACTTGTTTGTACTATAAATTTACAAAAATATAATTAAGGGGGGAATGTTGGTATTAAATGCCTATATAATCATACATTTGTAATATGGATCAAAGGCCAAGGATGAGGTGTCATCTTGCATGCACATGTGAGTTGGCAATGACAGATGTTAGGGTTTGCCTTGTAGAATATGCAATGTAGTATTTATTTGAGATTGCTAATGGAAAAAAGTGGAATGTCTAGACATCCACCAAGGGGGTTTACCCTTGTTATTCTCTTCTTCTGAGAATATTTTTATGTTTGCATATTTATTCTATTGCTCCTTGTTATGTTTAGATCTCTTTATTTAGTATCAATGTCATGTTCAAATTTAACAGGGACAAAGAAATCTCTTGATATATAATATTGAAGATTCAGGGATAGTATATTGGAAATTTAAGGATTTCAAAAGAAAGAGTTGCAATAAAGATAAAGCAACAAAAGTGTGAGAAGCTTCCTACAACAAATAGAGGAGAGTTTTAGCTTCTAAATGCATAGTACAAAAAAATCAAGAGTTGTAGTGGATTGAGAAGCATTCAAAGCTTCCTAAGGGAAGAAGATTTAGGTCTACTAAATTTGACATAGGCTCAAAAGGCCATTATAAAAAGAATATTTAGTTATATTAACCTTGACATAAGAAAGAAGATTTAGGTCTTATTGACCTTGACATAAGATAAAGATATTTAGGTCATATAGACCTTGACATTGGTCCAATAGATCATTATAAGATAAATATATTCAGGTCATATACACCTTGACATTGGAAGATCATTGAGCATATAAGAAGAAATGAACATAGAAGTAGTTTGTGAAGATATATGAACACTAGTAGTCTTCACTCGTATTGTATACCTATGTTAGAAGTAAATAATAATCAAATATTAGTAGAAATATATTAAAGAGAACATGTTATAGCAAACAATGGTTTTTACGAGTTAGTGAAGCTTACAATGAGTGACAAGTTTTACAATGAGCTAGTGAAGATTTAAGGTGAGCCAACAAAGCTTAACGGAGATCTAATAACACATTTGAGGAATACATCAAAGCTTAATAGAGCCTAACAATGTCTAATAGCACATTGAAGGAATACAAAAAATCTTGACGAAGCCTAGAAACATATAATATTGGATCAGAGGACTATAACAAAGTGTAATGTATATAGTAGAGCTTGATAGTGATTAGCAACATCGAAAGGAGTATAGTGAAGCACCATAGTGATCTAGAGAAATAAGGCTAAATAAGGAAGTCATAATGGAGTTTAAGATGCATTCTATAGAGATATAAGGAGATACGGTAACCAAAATTAGAGTGCCCAAGGAAATAAAGAAATATTTACATTAGATGAAGAGTTAGATAGCATAACAACACCATTGGAGGAATGAGCATCACTCAAAGCATTGAGGAATAGGCATTTCAAGAGTCAAGCAAAAGTAGAAATATCTAAGTAATGTATGAGACCTCATGGAACAATGTGCTTGAAGTAACAGAAGAGAGTACTCATTTATACGTATTCACATGTATCTTGCTAGACTCTAGAGCATCTGAGTAACGCTTGAATGATACATTTTGAGAAACAAAAATAAGCATCTAAAATAACATATGGAGTAACATAATTGGTTGGTGGAAATAGACTTAGCATTCAGTTGAAATTAGTGCAATTGGTAGTAAGCATCTTTAGGTAGTCGTTGGTGCAAAGAAACATTAGGCTTTCAAAGTGCATTGGAGTATTCACCCTAAGTGTTGTCTAATTTGGCCAAAGTGAAATTAAAAGAGTGAGCTCGACTATTCTTTCAAGTAGGAGTGCATTAAAGGCAAGTGTTTGAAGTGTTCAATGTAAAAATAAGGTATGCATTTTTAATTACTTTTATTTTATTAGGAGTTATAAGGAGAAATTAGTGAAATTATTTGATAAATTTAAAGATTAGGAGTTATAAGGAGGAATTAGTGAAATTATTTGATAAATTTAAATCTTAGAAGTTACGAGGAATTAGTGAAATTATTTGATAAATTTGAAGCTTAGGAGTTATAAGATTTTTTTTAAGTTTTTGAAAAATTATTAAAGTTTTATTTTTTGAAAAAGTGTGGAGTGATAAGGATTTCTACTTTAGTTGTATTTTGTTTGGTTATTTTTATAGAAGGTTTTGTTTTGAGTATTTTCAAATTTTAAGAAAAATTAAAAAAAATATTTTTGCAAATTTAAGTTTGGAGTTAAAAGGTTTTCTACATCAAAGGTTAGAAAATAAAAATTTGTAAATTTCTTATTATTGTCTAAACTAGGGAGTCATAAGGTTTGCTACTTCAAAGGATTTCAACTTAAAGACATTAAAATGGATAAATGGTCAAGAGGAACTTTTCAACATAGGAGATATTATCAAAATACAAAACCATATTTTATAAAAGGAAATTTTCAAAAATAAAATCTATATCAAAAATATTTTTTTGAATTCAATGGGCAAAATTATAAAAGTGTTGACACCTAAAACACATAATGTAAGGGATAATACCTATATGGACATCTTTTAAGGCCATATGACCCACCTTGTGCAGCCCTAGGGCTTAACAATGGTTTTTACCACTCAAACATGGAGGAATTTTCCTTTGCAACCATGATCGTCTTACCTCGAGACAACCCCCAATCATGACCATCTTACCCTAAGACGACCGACAATCACAACCATATCACCCCAATACGACTGCACCAAAATCAATTTCCCATGCCATAGTTCAAATGGTTACACATGCCATCTAGACATAACGAAATAACGAAGTCAGTTACGATAGTTTTCAAGAGTCGATGGTTACTCTTATTGATCATAATCATTTATTGGCTTCTTTAGAAATATTTGGACTTCCGTTTGAAAGTCTATTTAAAGGCACCTAGCCTTCATTGAAAATATTTGAATTTCATGCATCGAAGTGTTATCAAACTGAAGAATCAAAGAGCTCTCATTCTTAAAGCAACGAAGTGCTATCAAAATTCAACCATGAAGCTTCCAAGCATGCCAACGTACCATCCCAAAGGTTGAAGATTGAATTCGTGCTTCTTATGCCATCCAAATCCCTCGCTTCAATGTTAGATTATAGCCCTAAGTCGTTCCTCATGAGCGCACTAAGAATATCAACCCATCCACGGATCAAACCCGACATCACCTAGTATTGGCCACAAGGAATTCACTCAAAGTTTAGTAATTGTCTTGTTCCAAGATGATCCATTGTCATGACCATATCATCCCAAGATGGTCAGTAGGCAAGATCATCTTCCACGAATATGACCTCCTAGGCTAAGATCCATTTCCTATATTTTTTGCTTTCATTAGACTTAGCAACATTTCAATTACTATTTAGCATAGTTACATTTCATTTTCATGCATTTATTTGTCGTATTTTAGTTTCTTTATCATTTTATTTATCATGTATATTGACCTTACCTTGAAAGGCTCTTCATATGTTATTTATGCTAATTATATCTTCTTGTGTGCAGATTATAGGTCTTTACAAGGGATCAATAACATAAATATTCATACTTCATCATCATACAATGCGATAGTCAAGAAAAACCTATCCCTAATCAGTTTGTGAGATGCAAAAAATATTCTACGAGATACACTTGGATTACTTTTCTTTATTGTAAATATTGTATCAAACTGGTAGCAAATACCTCAACGGGATACCATTGTAACCCTCTTTGAAGGATAGAATTGATATTAATAAAAGGGCACCATTATTTCATATCTTATTTTGTGATTAAGGTTATATAGTCTGCTATCTAGTTTGTTCTTTATATCATTAAATAATTGTACAATATTTTTAGCATTTTCAATGGTGATCATGGTTGGACTTAGTCCAAATTTCATAATTTCATTTCTAATTACTGTATTTCTTGGTGTTTTTGAGTTGCAAGTACCATCGTCCCAGACAAATATGGTCATAAGGCGCAACCATCCCCTGTAGAGACGTTCAGTTGGTGCCACCATCCCTCTTAGAGACAACCTCAAACCAGAGAGCAAAAATAGTAGAGAACAATATCTTCATCAAACTTAGGCTATCATAGTAAGCTAATCTATCCTCCTTTCCTATTTTCAATAAATAAAAGTATATTTTTCATGGTTAGATAAAGGAAATGCAAAGGATTTTTGAGCTTTAAAATATTCTATCTGTGAGCATCCTTTGGTCAGACGACTCCTATTTTTGATCGTCTCTAGTTCAAACGACCTCTTCTGCAAACCATCCTTTGTAGAATTGGCCTCTATTGGATTGCTTGCTTCCTGTTTAAAGGCTATTCATATAGGGTTTGTATTTTATAGGATTCTAAAAATTAAAATGTTTATTTATTTAGAAATCTAAATTTTAAAACATTACTTTCTATGCATTAGTGAAATAACATCGAATGCTCTATTATTTTACTCTCTTTTGTATAAAATAAAAAGAACCCCACACACCACGTATCACTTTAACATCAACGAGTTGGAATTCATCACCAACCATTGATCGAGACCAATGACGATGGGCTTCATCTCCATCTGTTGGCTCAAAATGCACAAAATAGTATAGAGATTCACAAAGAAAAATTAAAAGAGATAAGCACATTGTATACTTTGTTTGTTTCTTTACTATTTACATATTCAAGATCTTGGTAACCTTATGAGCCGATGATGCAAAATATTTACAAGGAGGCAGAGAACATCTTTGATTTAGTCCTGAGGACTTGGTCATTCCCAAATGACATCTTAATATCCATTGCAATGTTAACATCACCTAAGGCTAAATACTAGGCATGTACACAATGGTTTTCTATGCTTTACAATGGAGAAGAAATGAATTTTTATAGCTAAATATGGGGAAAAATTTTACCTCCAAAACTCAAGCAAGAATTTCAAAATGTTCAATTTAGAATTTATTATGAGATTTTTGACATTAATTTTAGAAAATATTGAGGCCTATCGATTTTTATATATAAATATTATAGGTAAGTTGGTGTGATATGATATAGACTCCTCTTGCAATCTTTTTGATCATTCATACTAGGAATTTGTTATGATTAGAACCCTGAGATTTCTCCCATTAGTACCCTTAAGCTTGATGTTGCTCCTTATGTTACCTCCATGTTGTTGCCTTAAGTTCATCATCTACCACTTTGGGAACCATTCTCGGTTGGTAAGGATGATAGGATTGGAACTAGACTATTGCTCTTCTCTATGTGTTTGATCACTTTGGGTCCACCCAATGTTCCAATTCTCCCTAGCTTGATCAATTCCTTCAGTGAGGATCTTCCTTGCATACCAATCAAAAATCTAAAATTTTCCTTCTTAAATGTTTGTCAATTTAGGGGAATGTATTTTGTTGTCAACCTGCCCATTGTTTCTTTTTGTCGTTCTAGTGAGGATGGGAAATGATAGACATTTTATCTGATGGGTGCACCTAAGTCATCCTCTTCTTCTAGTTTCAACTAGTTTGATTTATTTTACTCCCTTTCCATAGATCTCTGGGGTGACCTTCGTAGGGACCAACAAGCTTAAAGGTTCTATAGAGGTTTCATAACTTGAAATCTCCAAGATGGTTTATTTTTTAGTATATCATGAGCTCATATTATTGACTGCTTGTTTGGTCACCTTAGTCCTCCTCTCTTCCTCCATAACTATTATATTTTATTACCCAAGGTCTCTATCTAGTATTATATTTAAACTACACCAAGGATGAGTGACTACTTGGATAGTCACTGCCAACACAATCAAACATGGAAAATAGCCAAGCCAACACATTCCCATTTTTGGTGATAAGAAGAGTCCATAGGCCTTGGATAGGATAAAACCCTACCAAAGGTAAAATTACATTAGTTGTCATAAAAAAGGTTCTAAGAATCCAACCAATGATGGGGTTTTGTTTAGCTACCACAAAAAAGACGCATGGACCATTGCTATTTGGTCTAGTTGATCAGTGTGACGTCATGGCATAGGGATCTTGAGGTTTAGCTTCTTGGTGGTCTTTTGGTGTTCATTGCTTGGTAGATTGAGGGGTCTCAAGCCCCTTCATATTACTATTATTTAATTAGCTTCGAGTGGAAACTTGCTCAAAATTATCTTCTTTGGCATGATTTGCCTAGTGTAGTGAACTATCATTGTAGCTTTGGCAACTCATTGGGGATATCATAGTCATACAAGATAAGGAATCTATATATGAGAACCTTATCTATTGGGCATAGAGTTTATGGGATCAAATCCTACATCTTTCTATAGTTTAGGTGAATAGAAGAAGGATATGCTTTAGAAGGTAGACTTGTTTGTGAGTTCTATAGAATATTGAGGGGGACAAATTAATTTTATAGGATTCCTCCAATCTAGAGAGTCATCAAATTCATACCCCCATGTATATCTTTCCATCAATATCCTTCTTTTAGAAAGGTGATATGAAAAAACTTCTTCCTACATGCTTAGGTAATGAAGATGTCATCATCCTTCGTTTTACCTCATGCCTAATTATGGTGAATATATTTTTATTGAGTAGACAACTCTTGGTGGTGATTTTGAGGCTATTACTTACCTATGTCATGTATAATGTAAGTTATCCTTAGGAATGTTATCGATATTACTCCCTTACTACAATTTTGAACTAATCCATGTCCTATAAAACTTAGATAAATGCATTATAAAATATTTTTTTGTATAAAGGCCCAAGAAAGGGATGGTGATTCAATCCTCTACCCAGGAACTATCCCATGACTATGGGATCAAAGGTTTTTCTAGGAATAGGATCCCAAAATTTGGTGAGACAAAGTTTTTTTAATTGATTGAACATGCCTTAATCAAAGACTCCTTCGACTTGATCTATTCACTTTCTTTTTCATAGCTATGCTAGGTGTCTGACTCAACTATAGGTAGTTACTCAATGTAGAACCCTAGAAAATTTGATATTAGAATTTTTATCCTAGCCCTAACTTTGGTTCTTAGGTCCATTAGTTTCTAGTCCATCCATAGGTAGTCTCCTAGTTTAGCAGTGAATTCCCTTGAAAGACAGATGCCAAATGATGTTGGAAGATCAATCATAATGGTATATTTGGAAATAGTGAGACAAGGATAGGTGTATAATATAATTTGGAACCCCTTATTACCCCATGGACTTGGACCAAGCTCATGTCCAACTACACCACCTATCTGTTGACTAGTTGAAAAGTTAGCTTAACCACATCTACTACCATTTTCTATATTACTGAGGTGATGGTCCCAAATTATGAAAAAAAATATCCTTACATATTAGAGTTATGAAAAATTATAAATAAACTATACTAAGCTATCAAAACTCTAAAGAAGAATGGGAAAGACTTAGACTATGAAGAAGAAGACCTTCCAAACTAAATAAACTTTGATAAGCAACTAATCTAAAGAGGAAAATATGATAAGGTATGCTAAGTAAGAATAAATAACTATGCTAAGGAGAGGAATACCTATGG
The DNA here is from genome assembly GCA_028583015.1 of Wollemia nobilis. Lineage (NCBI taxonomy): Eukaryota > Viridiplantae > Streptophyta > Pinopsida > Araucariales > Araucariaceae > Wollemia > Wollemia nobilis. The sequence continues at coordinate 1,309,614 of JAQPPZ010001836.1, read as the reverse complement.
TAAACTAAGGGGAAAAATAGAAAGCAATTTGGTGATAAAAAAAAAGAAATGACAAAGAAATTGACTGTGAAATGAGTCTCTGTGCAACACTAAGGAATATAAGCTACTAACCTATGAGCCTATATTGGAAATGAAATGAATTGAACCTATTATGAATTTGTGTGTATGTCTATGCCTTTTTTTATGTTTGTGTGGCCACCTTGGATGGTTGTTTGTGTTTGTGTGGCCACTTTGGGTGGTTGTTTGTGTCTGTCTGGCCATCTGGGCAGTTGTCTATGTTTGTGTGGTCACTCTAGGCAATTTTATGTGTCTATGTGGCTGCTCTAGGAAGTTGTTTATGTTTGTGTGGCTATTTTGGGAGGTTTTTTGTATCTTTGTTCAAATGGGCAGGTCTTACAAGAATGAGCCCTGGTTTGAACAATGTGACTATGTACTTTCTACTACTAGGTACCTATGATAGAGATAAAAAATATAAAGTTACTAAAGCAAGTAAAACAAGCAAGAGAGCATGAGAAACCCTAAGAAAAACACACAAGACATGATGTGCCAGATGCAAGTGCCAAGTCTCATGTACAACAATAAGTGTCGAATGTGTTAAGGGCAAAGGGTCCCACTGTGATCACCATTTATGTGACCCAAGAAATGCACCATAAATAATGTAAATGAAGTGAAAGCAATAAAAGAATATTTTGATATTGATATTGCAATACGAGTTTTCTTTATATTACAAAAGATCACTTTGGATTATAAAAGACCTCCCAAAAATGAGGGTTTTCTTTACAAGTAAATTGGATGGTGCCTTCAATCTTCTCTTCGATCACACTCAAGAGTCTCAAACAAGTTTGATAGTCTTATCGTTTGATCACCCTAACCTCGTGCTACCCTTGACTCCTACACACAAGCCCAAAACAAGTCGGCAGTAGCATCTATTGGGGATTTTTAGATGAGGCCCAAAATCATGTAAAGGGAGTAATAAAACTCACAAAATATGTGTCAACGGTTACAAAATACATGTAAACATTCACAAAACTATGCTAGGATTATTTGCTTTGCTTTCTTACCTTTTTGTTATTGATTCTAGATCTTTATCTAGATCCTATGTGGTCGTAGTGGGTGGCTACCTAGCTCTGTGTGGTTGCATGGGGTGGCTAGCCCCTATGTGGTTTCCTTGGGGTGACTTCCTGGCTCTATGTGGTTGCCTAGGGTAGCTAGATATATGTTGTGGCAAAGGCTCCAAGGTTAGATCTAGGTCTTTTTGGGAGTGTTTCGGACCCCTTGGTGCAAGTCTAGTGTTGTTTGGTTGTCCAAGGTGTGAGAAACTACAAAATGAAGGTTATCAAGCATCCCAATGAGACTCCACAATTTATGTCCTTGAGCTCTTTGAAGGAGATACCTACACTCACTAGTTCAAAAATCCACAAGAATGGAAAAAAAAAAATTAGGCAAAGTTTCTGTAGTGTTTTCCATATGCTCTCAGATAGAGGAAAATAATGGCTTATTTTATATTTTATGGGGGATTGGTGAAGGGGGATGACTTTGCAAGCCAAGGCACCCAGGTGGCAAGGATTGGGTGAGATGGAGAAGTTGAGATGTTTCATTTAGGGGGATATGTGGCAAGTTAAGTGGTGGAGAGGCTTAGTTAGGATGGTTGTAATTTGGAGAGGTGGCAAGTTAAGTGGTGGAGATGTGTGCACATGTGTCAAGTGGAGGTGGGAGTGAAGTGGAAAATGTTGAAGATGTGGTAAGTAGAGGTGGAATTTGATGGGGACATGTGTCAAGTGTGAGGGGAGGCTAGAGATTTATTATTTAATTTATTTTTACATTATAAAATTTAATTTTGCACACATTGAATTTTTAATTATTTATTATTATTACTACTTAGCATTATTATTATTATTGGAGGGATTTGGTATTTTGTGGAGAATTATAGAGAATTTATGGTGATTATGAAATTAACCCATTTTGGGTGTCTATAACAGGTTTCTAGTTTATGAGTGTATTGTTTGACAATTGGTCCTTTAATGTATTGGTTTCTTCTTCCTATTACAACATATTGACAAAATCCTCAAAGGAAACTACCCTATTGGAGACCTGCAAGGAGGTGATAAGCATGCAAAATAAATCTAGTAAAGCTCAAAGTATGATGGGAACTAAGATTTTTTCATCCACTTTTCACCCATAACATTAAGTTTTCCCTTTAGGTGATTCTACAAAGAAATTAATCCATAGCCTATCCATATTCCACTCATAATGTGTGAAGTTAGGATTGAAGGTTAATAATAGTGGATTAATTCTTTCCTTCATAAATGGTCATAAGAGCATCCCATGCTTGATTGGAAGTTTTTGCATCATAAATGTGTGGTTGGATCTCATTAGTTGTAGCAAGGGTGATTAGCATTAGTGCTCATTGATTTGCTTCATCATACTTCTTTTCTTGGTCAATGCCTTGATGTCATGTTTTGTTTCCTATAACAATGTCTCATAGCTTCTCTATTAGGATATTCTACTTCTTTATCTTCCATGCTCTAAATTTGGGTCCTTTCAAAAGATGAGAATCTATAAAAAACACTTTGGGAAATGACATCTATGCAAAGTTGTAGAATATCACCTACAAAACTTGGAAAACATGGAAGAAATAATGAAGGTGTTGTTGGAATACACCAATCATGGACCTTGTTCAAAATCATAATGGCACACTTGGTTAAATCAAATACATAAAAGAAGTCTCTTTTCAAAATAAAGCACTTTTAATAAAACACTTTTAAAAATAATAAAGAATATATTTTTTTTCTAAAATAAACTCGATTTGTTTTTAAAACAAAAGGAAAATGTACTTAATAATAAAATACTTCAAAAATAATAAACTCTCTTTAAAATAAATAAATAAATAAGCTCTTCTTTTTGAAAAAGAGCAGTAAATGAAAGAGTTCAAAAAAAATTTGGACCTTTATTTTAGGAAGCCAATAGGAATTGAATTCGAGCAAAACCTTCTAGAAGGTATAACTCTAGATCTAAAAAGTTGATTTCATTTTTTTAAAATTGAATATCTCAATAAGATGATGCATTAAAAATCAAATATTGATTTGGCATTTGATAAAAAAACCTTTAAAAACCTTCAAAAGACCTTGAAAATTAGCTCTAAAGTTTTTAAAATGTGATATATGGAAAAATGCATATAGAGATCTAGCAAGGGTAATATACAAAAACCCTTAAGGAGGCTAGATTTTTTGCCAGCCCAAGATGAGAGATCTAATCCAACGTCATGATTGTATAAACTTTGATTATTAATGGATATGTTTCCCATGAATTGAACTTACAAACACTTAGATCTGCACACATCAAAAAAATGGAAGGGCTTTTCATTGGATAACATTTATCCCTTACTAGACCACACACACTCAATGATGGCTCAGATCAAGGAATCCTTTTTGATAAACCATATCAGTGCTACGTTGTAGGTTCAAAGCATACTCAAATTTACCTACTATGATACCAATGATGGAAAAAAGCAATTCATTCATTGAGGCAAGATCATATTTAGTACATGATTTAGCATTACAAATTGGAATAATGATACTCTTGATTTAGGAGATCAGTAGATGCAAGAAATATTAGAATAATATTCTAGCTAATAATGCATGATCTAATAATAATGTAATAAAATATCCTAATATGAATATGTGTTGTTATGGATATTTCAAAACCTTTGCCATGATCCATTACAATTAATTTTGAATCAATTATAACATTTTGATGCCACAATTATTATGATATTGGACACATGATGAGATTTTGCAAAGGAAAAATTATGAAGAAAGAGAAAATTTTGGTCATGAGATAAACTTCAAAACAAAGCAAGAAAATCATATAGTTTTGGAAGCTAGATTAAATCAAGGATATTCTACTTCAAAAAAGAAGCAAAGAGATCCTATCTACAACATCATTTTGCAAGTTCAAAAGGAATTAAAGGTGCAAAGGAAAACGTGGAGGAAAATCCTAAAACAAAAATGACATAAGAGGTCAAATTTATTCGAGGTATATTATAGTACAACATAATAAAGAAAGGAGGATAGACAAAATCTATAACAATTTAGGGTTTTTAGGGAATAGTAAGATACAAATGAAATGTTGTGTGTATATAGATATAGATATAATATTTTCACCTTGAAGTATCAAGTATTCTTATATTTTATATAAAATTTCAATAGGATCTTATTTGTATTACCTTTGAAGAAATGAGACTTGATATGTTAAAAAATTATACCTATTATAATTATTTAAATTTTAACCTATATTTATAATATATTGTAATAATTATTACATTTTATATATGTATATATATAAATTGATTATATGGGACTCAAACAAGTTTTTATGTATTGCATAGTATTATAACAAGTTGACAATTATATATATATATATATATATAGTTTATATATTTGAACTTAGATCTTCTCCTTAAAAACTTAAGAATTTAATTAGTTGAATTTATACCATTTTATAATGAATTACACCTTATTTAACCAATATTTTTTTTAAATCTAATTTACAAAGTAGCTCAAGATGGTTTATTGATCATTCTTGTTAGGAGTATATCTATTGATGTTGTCCTACTCTAGCCTTCTCTTAAATTATTAGATGTATTAAACTAGTAGTACTTCTATTATATGCAAGGGCATACCTAGTTAAAACAATCAAACATATTAAATAATTTTTGTTGGAATGTATTGTTATGTGTCTTCGTTGATTGTAGACTGTATTATGATAAAGTCAATATAAACCTTGGATAAATAAAATAAAATAAAAGAAAAACAAGTTCAAAAATAAATATATATATAAATATATATATATATATATATATATATATATATATATATATATATATATATATTATAATTTTTTGTTTTAATTTTATTTAAATCACTCAATGTAGATAAATAAAATAAAAGAGATACAAGTTTAAATGCATGTAATTTTTGGTATTAATTTTATTAGAATCATTCAATTGTATATTAAAACTAAGGTAAAATGAAAATTGTTATATGAGTTTCTTAACTTGCTTAGATATTCTAAGATACAGTGCAAATAACTTGTTTAATAATAAGTTTGTAATCTCCTAAAGTATGTTTTATTTACATGATAGAAAATTAATAAAATATTAAATTATATAAAAATCATAGAGATGATAAACATAAAAAATATAAAAAAATTTTAAAAATAGTTTTAATTTTAAAATTTTAATTTTGATATAATATTATTAATTTTTATAAATTAAATTTTATCTTTAAAATAGTAATTTTGAACATTTATGAGATCATAAAGATTATAAGTCATATAAAATTTGTATTAATTATCAACCTTTATCAATTTTTTTTTTGGTTTTTTCAACCAAAAAATCCAAAAAACATAAGAATAACCTATTCAGATTATATATTTTTTATTTTTTATTTTAAAATAAGTATTAAAATAAAACAAAATTTTAATCCAAAGTGTTGTAGGTGAGTTGGAGAGTAGAAGGTAGAGCAATCCTCCAAGGAGGTCCTTGGTTTGGATCTCCACCCTACAAATGCATTAAGTACCCAAAATCCAGTTGATTATAATAGTGCTGTGATTTTTGACTGTATAAAATCCCTAATCATTATTTTTCAGACCAATAAAATTCCATATGTCACTGCTTGAAAAAAAATAAAAATAAAATAAAATAAGTAATTGTTTAATGAGTAATTTCAATATTCAGTCTCCTGAGCCATATGGAATGAAGAATCATGTGAAACATATCATAGGGCTTTGGAGTCTCATTGACCACAAAATGTCTCTGGATTTGCTTCACTCTCCTCTGCATCTTCACGTATCTCTTCACAGAGATGGATTGAAGTATTTTCTTGAGATTGGGTATTTCGGACGATGGAAGTTGCACAGAAAAGGCTTTCCAATTGAGCACGTCGCTGAAAGGAAGCACATAGTGATCTGAAATTATGACAGGCACACATTCGCTATAAATTGCCTCCACAATTCTTGGGCTGGCAACCTCATATCCGCTTGGGCACAAGCAATATTTGCTCTTCTTCATCAGATCATAATATGTCAATTCCCAATTGGGAAGGTACTCGTAGACTTGTATATCCTCGTCTTTCCCTTTCCAATGCTTGAACAAAATAGGCCTCACATGCCCATGATTTCCCCCCGCAAAGAATGCCAAAACAGATCTACGAAGCGCCGGGGGACCCCCCAAACCAGTCATCACCCCTCTGTACAACATCACCTCCGGAAGTGCTGCATCTTTCACAGGATTGAATCCCTCGGAAGCGTTTGCATTGCATAGAACTCGAATCGAATTCCTGAACAGATATGGATCTGTCATAGATATAGCTGGTCCCTAAAAAGATCCATCATTAAAATTTTATTAAAAAAATATTACTAGAATAGAAACAAAAAAAAAATTCAAGATGGGTATAGAAATTTAATAACCTACCCAGTCATGGCAAGACAACATGAAGTGATCGGCTCCCAGACTACGGTTCCAAAAGGGGTGCTTGTGGGCAACCACATTGATGTAATCTTTGACAAATTGTTTCATGGGCGTGTAGTCATACGACTCTGGTTTGTAAATGTAACTCACCATATTTACGACACTGAAAGGAAGGAAATAAACAGATGCCTCCTCCGGATTCGATGTGAGGAACGGATTTCCCATTTCAAGCTGGTTGATGAACCATCCTTCTGTGGTATAAATGTCCTTACAAGGCCCCGTGTGGACCAGAGGTGGTTCTCCCTCTGGATATACAAACATCTTGAACCTCTTTTCCATTTCCTCATAACTCCTGAACCCATAGGAGTCCAAATAATACTTCAGTTGTTATTTAACAAACTGTGTAAACATGGAGAGGAGAGCAAATCGTGCTTGTTTAAATGAAAGTTTGAATTTTTTAAAACTGTAAAATAAATAAGTAAATATTTTTTTTTTAAATTAAGTTTCAATTTTATTTTATTTTAAAAATAAATAAATAATAATATTTTTATTATAATATTAATATATTATAATTAAGATTACAATTATATCTATTTGTTGTAGGTGAATTGAAAAGGGTAGGGTAGGGAGGTTTCTAGTTCGAATCTCCATTCTACCAAAAACACATCAAGTACCCAAAATTCAAGGGACATTTCTAGTTCGAATCTCCATCCTACCAAAAGCACATCTAATACCCAAAATTCAATTGAAAATGTTGGTGCAGTTAGGGTCTGGCGTAACTTTCAGGTGATTTTGAATAAAACCCCCTTATCATGGTTTCTCAAACCAAGGCAACCCTGCAAGGGATTTTTTTTTTTGAGTAATACTTTGTATACACATCCACGTGGGGATTGAACCCCGTGGCATCCTTTTTAATATATATTATTTTTTCACGATGATAAGCTAAACTTTAATGGGTTAGATTTTTTAACATTAAAAAAAGAAGATGATTAAAAAAGAAGAT